>OY787671.1:12788448-14245856 GCA_963678985.1 Spisula subtruncata | reverse complement strand
ACGTGACTATAATACATATACATACATGTACGTTCCGTGTATCAATCAAGCCAAACGTGACTATAATACATATACATACATGTACGTTCCGTGTATCAATCAAGCCAAACGTGACTATAATACATATACATACATGTGCGTAAGGTGATCTTACGTGACAAAGAGTCTTAATCACAAGTAATCTAAGAAGATAAAACAAGATTTACAAAAGACAAAAAAATCTATAATCACAATCAGATACGGCTTAAGGCGTATTTATGTGCGTAACTGTAATTCTAAGTCGCTGTCAACTCTCGCAGGAAATCATATCCAGCCGTTTTATACGTTTTTGTCACGTGGTTTGCTTTGAATCACTTTATGTTTTTGTTATTTGTGGGGATTTGCACTCCTTATTTTCACATTTGGTCTGAGCCGCAACATAAATTCCTGTATTTCCCAAAGATCCAAGAATTTACGATTTTCAAAATGTTTACAGACAATTCTGTGAACTATTGTTTTAAGTCCCATTGGTGAACAGATTATTAATATTTCAGTTATACGGAGTTGAAGTTTGGTTCAAAATAATTATTTTAATTTGTATGAAGCCTTTCCACCAGGGTCGGCTTTATTGTCGAGTTACTGCTCTACTATTGTTGACCTGCTTCTTCGCACTAAGCTGTTATTCCTAGAATTTAGACAATGTTATGCTTTGGAAATAACCTATTGCATACTTGATTTTACACGATAGACATTTGAACATGGTTCTCATTCCAAAAGAATAAATATTGTGTTTTGAATATTAACTAATAACATAACATAAGCTACATGATTGTCCGTACGTATTTATGTATGTATGTAAATTGTAGTTGTTCGTCGAGCCTACTTTACATAGCTCATTTTAACGGTTTTAACGGTTTTCATATTGAAAAACATTGACTTACAAAATTCCATATTTGACAAAAACTAAGATTTTTTAACCAAAATGTAAGCAAGTTATCTAACCAAGAAAAATATTTCTGTTGTGTTTCTGGTAAGATATAGTTTTCATTACAAAATTTGTTCCCAACACATTTCTATTGCTCTTAATAGGATGTCCAAATTGTTGCAATGGTAATGGTGCATGCGCACAAGGACGATGTGTCTGCCATGGAAATTTTACATCCGAGTCAAATTGTGGTATGTACATTTAGGTAATTTAATAGAACTGTGTGTAAAAACAGAACCATGTTATTATCAGTATCCAATGCCAAACTACTGATAACCATTAAACTTAACTACTACTGCAAGGCGATGAAGCGCGAAGTTATCCCCGTGAATGTCCACTTTTATCTATTTTTAGCAGCAAGGTCCTGTGTGATTTTGGAATAACGCTTACCAAGACGAGAGGGGTAACTCACCGGGTTAAAATGAGTTTTTTTTATGTTTTATGTTTTGTTTGTTGCGTATTTATACAGAGATGGGCTACTTCCTTTTACTGATTCTTACTCAAATATTTTTGTATTTGTACTGGACTGTTTAAACCTCTGTAACAGGTCAAGTACACAAAACGAATATAAGTGACGATATAATTGGGATAAAAAATTACACGCTAAAATATGACACAATAAGCTGCAATCGTTGGAAAAAATAAAAATGTATGTTGACTCATTAAAACCTTTCAATGCAATTGATATTAATATGCTTTTGATATATTTCAGCGACAGAGAAAGTGACACGACGTTTTTACTCACATCCTATGGACCCGCGACTAGAGGCCATTCATATGTATAATGGCGATACAATTACACTAAGCTATCTTTTTAATTATCTACAAAAACATCAAGATTTGAAAAATCCTGATCAATTTAGTTTGAATTTTAAAGCACGTGACCAAACTTATTCGTACTCAAATGTCCTCGTAACCACCCATCCAGACGGCTTTATTGACGAAATTATTGATCTTAACAACCCTGTGCGCTTTGAAAACGTGAAATTTCGACGATTCAGAACCAAGGAATGTATTATTCGTGCTAAATCAAAGAATAAAAAATTTGACGTTAATATATGTGACTTTAGTGAACACAACAGTTTGCAGACAGTATTTCAAAACCATTCAAGTGATACTGATACTGACACCAATTCCAACAAATATCATAGACGTGCAGAACGTAGTCACGAGTATTTCGATTTCTTCGGTTTTACGAATTTTACCGAAATTCCGGTAAAGACGGAACGCTGTGGGTATGAATCGATGGCAAAGAAACATGTGTTTTGCAAATTATCAACAATGTCACATGCACAGACATTCGATCACGACAATAGGCGTGACGAACATCGCAATAGCAGACTTTCTGATAATTATTTACAAGAAAAAGTTCATGTGGCCGTTACTATGGTAACACACCAGAAACAAAATGGCGGCATAGTTCTGCGCTTACCAGAATCAACGCAGCCTTTAGACGATGACGTTATCAATAAAAAGTGTGAATTTACATTGTCGAAACGTCAGCTGGTCTGTTCACAAAATCATCGGCGGATATATCGAACTATGTGTAAACAATTATCTAACAGAAAATATGACGAACACTCGGAAGTGACGTCATTAAAAGTTAGCAAAATTTGTCGTGTATTTTTAAATTTATTTTCAAATTTCTGTGATATAAATAAACGTTCCGATAGGTCCAAGTGTACTTTTAAATATGGGGAAATGTTGAACCTATTTTCATCAGACCATTTTCTAATCCGACCAACTGTGTTATATTCAGATGATAAAATGGTTACCGGAAGTGAACAAAATATTGAAATCGGAAATCTCCACCAAGAAGAATTGACTATAATTGATACTACCCCGGAGTTTAAGATTGTGAAAATATCAGTAATCCCGTCGGATCCCGTACCACACGATATCTATCAGGTTCGAATGGACTATGAATGTGCCACCAAATACACTGTCGTAAACATGACGGTTTCTGGTAGTGATCTGTACAGCAATCACATGACCTGTCTAGGTGTGACGTCATGTAGCTGTTGTGTAGTTCATGCAGCAGGTGCCCCTAACGCCGTCATTGACCACGTGGTCATCAAAGTCACTGATCCGTCGTATGGGTTTGATCTCGAGAAAGAAACCGTGATAGTATTTTGATTGGTAGATCCTATGACTGATTTGATTGGTTGTTAGGTGTGTTTTTGTGTTGTCATGGTAATCGTCTCAATATGCTTAGTAACAATGGTAAAATTCACATGTGCATACTTAATGTCCCTTTGTCTGAGCGTATGTGAAGCTGTCGCATTTAATGAACCACTGTACTTCGCTCGAGCATCATGATTCAGTCGATTCCCTGCTTCAGATCGAGTTATTCAGCTATGACATTCACCTCTGTCCGACGTATTTGGGAAATAGTGAAACATCTAAATACAAGTGAAGGATAGATTGTAATACCATATAATTGTATAGGGTATCTCATTTAGACCGATTTATACCTGCGAAAATGTGGGAAAGTCAATCAATCTCATTAAAATCAGATTCATAATACGCTTCGTTAACCGTATAGGGTCATGTCGATGTGAACTTTGCATCATCCAATCAAATCGCTACTTTCACATCTCTGAATGTACAATTAATCTCTCTGCTGAACTACCTAGTTTACAGTGAGAGAGATGGTTTATACACGAAGTTTATACTAGACTGATTTTGAAACACATACAAGTGGATAGCCATACTATTACAATATTAACATGCACTAAATAGGTCATTTGAACGTGACCTCTTATGTAGTATCGTCATATCTAACTAACAACTGTAGGGAATGGAGCCAATGTAAGAATCTGATTTTATTGAGATTGGAAAGATAATCACAAAGGTGATAATTCTTACAAGCTGGATAATAAGTATGTTACATTTTTGTTTCATGAATTTTGCAGAACGAGTATAAGGATATGCTATTTGATGCATGGATGACAGTATATAAGTTTATAATGTGTAATATGTAGTATATTTGTCTCTATACAATCACTCGTGATTGTGTGAGGTGAGGTTCTTTAGAATTTTATCAGAAACTTTAGACACTTTCTTATTTCTTTTGAAATCATTGCTGTTGTGTTTTATATGTTATAATTATGTTAAATTGGTGCAATAATAATATTACAACAACATTGTTTGTTTACTATAGAAGGCCAGCCATTCATATTTAAATCATACCCATATTATGCTTCACTATTTTACACTGATACTAACAGCGTAAAAGAATGAATCATATGCAAGGATATGATTTAATGAGATTGGGGTTGATGCTATATCAACATTCTCAGCATATCGACCTCTTGAGGACATACCACCAGTTGTCTGCATGTAATCATAATTACCATATTTTTAATGCTGAGCTTAGCGTTTATTTGCTAGTCAGCTATGTGCTGAAATGTGCAACCACCCGGATTTGAAGCCGTGCTGCCACACTAACAACTGAGCTACGGAGGCACATATTTAAGACGCTCTATACCAACACATTGCTGTCTAAAGTCATATATGGATCAGGTTAGCGCTCATATATTAAATTATGCTCCTAGTACCTATACATAAATGCCCTTTACACACATCTCTTCCTTCGATAATTAAAAGTCCACATCCTCGTTGTAAAAGAGCATGATGACCTAGTTTCACAAGGAAATAACAAACGTCGGTGATCCCAAAAGTGCAAAAGAAACACCTAGTTCTCCAAGTCCCCATTACAAAAGAAGAGAATGACATAGTTCACAAATATAAGCCAAATCGGTAATTAATTTCAAGCGACAAAATGAGGTGTTACTACTAGACTAACAAACACCATGTACAAAACCCCTAAATCTAGTCTCAAAACAATGCCCCAACCGACCAAGGCGATCATGGAGTCATTGAAACATATATACCATGCTTCTAGTTATTTTTGCTTTAACTAAAACTACCTAATAGTTATAAAAGTTATGAAACGTCAACTGTTCGTTACACAACATTTTAATTTCAATGTCTGAGCGACCCAGAGAAAACCATTATAAAATGCTATAGGCTAAAATGTGGAGAAACTCATTAGAACTTGTCCTAGTATAGCTTTTCATTTTGTTTTGGAATTAAACTAAATGCCAAGAGACTTATCATTATCAGTCATAATTTTGTCTTTCGGTGAATCTGGTTTTTGCGGATCGTCAAGGGGTTTAAACTTTGGAAAGAATTTAAATCAGCCGACGTCAAAATGCGTTTTCAAAATCACACAACCTGCGGCCTTATTCAATAATGTTGTAAGTCTAAAGCTCATTTTAATATGAATGAGTATACATGTTCACTGGGTAACAACAATTATAAGATAAAATCTAATTGCAAGAAAAGGTAGTGAATATAAAAGTTGTCAAATTTAAGTGTAAGTCTGAGTTTTAATCTTACAATTTGACGAATATGGCCCCCAGCTCATTTACCATGCAAGTTATGTAGGCTCACAATGCCATGATTGGATTAAAAAAAACTAAGCATAGTATCAAAGTATTGATATAGAGAAGCCATCTACGTAAACGTGTAATTTCATGACTTAACCAGCTTCTGAACACCATTTATTAGCAAATGACCGTGTGAAAGTGAGGCATGGTCATGCGCTCCCAATTGAACATTGCGCTGACTAAGAATGAGAAGACCTTATAATACTGATACATATTGAAAATCGGCACCAGAAGTCGCTTCTTATGAGCCTATTTCAGTGAAAATTGGAAATTGCCATGTTGACCAAAGTGAAGTGTAAAAAGCTTGTTTTGTCATACGTAAAGAGTGATGTTTCTTGTTTTCTCAAAATGACGATAGTTTGTTCGACCATCTCATTCTAAAAGGCAAGCATTTTATCCTCATATATTCAGGTTATACAAGAATGGGGAGAATGAAAATAATTTCTTAAGTAGTCCCATTCACCAGGGGTGACCTTTCTATTGTGTTCACCTACCATATTTTTTTAACGACAATTATACACTACATTACCCGATCGTAAAAAGTATTTTTCGCGGGAGTGAAAAAAACATCACTATGTTTCAGGCCTAAAACATTCTATTAACAAATCCCAATTTACCTTACCAATTATAATCTCATTAATCACTATTTAGCTTTGATACATGACAGCACAATTAACAATAATAGCTAGGACATATCCGACTACAATAGAAGGTAAATGTGTTCATTCGTCACTAGGTCACCAATATCATACCAGGCTCCAACATAATTACCTAGATCAAAGTTGTATGATATCAACTAGCAACACAACCCGTTGGACTCCATTCGAAATCTACGACACAATTCACTGCAGTTGTTTGGCTCTGCAGTTACTGTTTTAGGGATTGCAAAATGTATTAAGCTCGCATTAAGTTGAATGTATTTAAGTAAAACTAAAACAAAAACCAAATAAAACATAATAGATCGGATATGAAAATCAGAACTGTGTTTGAAAAAAGCGCAAAACTTTCCAGCTATGCGTAAAGGAACGGGGGCAACATACGTCTTTACATTCCAACCGCCTGTTGCATCAGCCTGACAGTCAAAACAGTGCAAGAATAATAGCCAACAAGCATTAAAACATAAGGCTAGCCACACACCACACCACAAAGCCAACAAACAACAACATTGGAATGACGT
Source organism: Spisula subtruncata (assembly GCA_963678985.1). NCBI lineage: Eukaryota > Metazoa > Mollusca > Bivalvia > Venerida > Mactridae > Spisula > Spisula subtruncata. The sequence continues at coordinate 14,239,261 of OY787671.1, read as the reverse complement.
TGGGCGTATTGCGTGAGCGCCACTCACAACATATTTCTGGCATTGCTTTCTCCACAGTAAAACATTAACTGAATAGATTATACTTTAGTCGTAGGGTATTTGTAATAATTGTTTCGACTTCATAAAGCATCAGGGACATCCTGCTAAGCTTATATTTGGAACCCAGACTGAATCTTCATTAAAACCCCGCGAATCTAGCATGCTGAATGTTAATTCACTATGACCACATACTGTAATAGAATCCATATTATGCGGCAAAACTACACGGTCTGTAAAGCGAACACATCTTAGTCATCTCTGCTATTAGGAGATCAAATGCATTTTCTATAAATGTTAAACACAGTGCGTTAAGACGGGGTATGTCAAATGTAATGCAAAAATGTATCTAATATACGTTAACAGAAAAATATGTAAAAATGTAACAAATTTCAAATTTCCTGGCACATCCCTTGTAAATAAAACCAGCTAATGTCAGAAAATGGCTCAATTACTACAATTTAGTGATACATATATCATACTTAACAACATTGAAGCTCATTTGCATATTTAAAACGATTTCTGTTTGATAACAAGAGCAAACCATGGCGATTTCCATAATTTTACAGATATTATACCAAACTCCTGACAGCGACTAACTCCCTTACTTGTCAACAGTAAATTTGATACAAATCAACAACAATGTCGACGGATGGACGACCGAACGAACGGACTCTGTCAAATACGTCAACTTAGGCGATCATTTCATTTTATAAAATTACTGGAATGGTCACTTAAAAGAAAATAGGGAATTAAGTGGTCAGTGGAGTTCCATTTTATAAGGCCACATCTTCGATCGTATTATGAAGCTTACGTATGTGCGGGTGGATTGACAGATGGACTAGTTGCAAGTGTAACTAGAATGCTATACACGTAGACAAGCAATTGTCTTTTCTATATTTTATTGAAATTCTGTATCGGCATTCGGTGCTATATTAAAGCCGATAACAGACGTTTGCTGTTTGCTGTACTTCTGTGATTGCTTATTCGTGTCAACGGTATTTACAGATACTTTCACATTGTGTGAACGAAAAGGATAACTTGAGATACTGAAATGGTACGTACATATTTATTTATCAGTCTAATTATCGAAACCTTATTTAAAACAAAATGTTTAAATACATTAATACTTTAATTTCCAGATATCTTAAATCTATTTAAAATACAATGATACCTAGAAATGGCATTAAAAGGACTAAATGGATTTTAAAAGTCGTGCAAACAAAAGACATACTAGTCGTTTAAATTAATTATGAATATTAAAAGTAATGTTAATTGATTATTAATTTAAATATGCATGTAGTCTTTTAAAACAATAATGGATTTTTGATAGACATGGATGAAATAAAGGATTTCACTAGTCATGAAATGAATGAAATATTCGAACAGTCATGAGAATTATACCTTTATGTTAGTTAATTAGATTAATGCGATAATGTTATTTTTCATCATCCAAGTGCACAAGTTAATAACCATGAACAGCGAAGATGATTGCATGTTGTCATTTTACAAATAACATAATTTTAATAAAACGTGTCCAATTCGTGAGAGTTTGATTACAGACGAAAATAGCAAGTGCTTTTAGCCACTTAACCCTAGTATTCCTTGATATGAGTACTTTTTAGAAATCGATCACCATAGCAACGACAGAAGCTATTTTAACACAATGTTAAAGAAAACTTGAAGCTAATGGATAGTACTATACTATCCAATTACTTAAATATGAAATCAAAGGACACACGTTTTTCTCATTTTAGACATTTTTCTAACTATTATTGCACAATTACAATACAATGTCATTAAGCCTGGTTTTCCTGGAGAACGGCTCATATATGAATATTGCAAACATATCTTTTACAACGAAATATACAAAAATATGTGCATAAAAGAAGAAATATAATGGCACAATAACAAGCAACATAAAATAATTAAGAGATAATGACTGAAAATAAGTTTGTCAGTACGTATTGCCAAAACTTAATGCTGTTTGACACATTAGCAATGTTTAGCATCTTTGATTTTCTTTAGTCGACATAAGTGAAATAAACACGATGGTATAGATATATTGCCTAAATGTGTTTCTAATGTTATCTACTATATCAAATAAAGAACGTGGTATTCATTTGTAACAACATGTTGGGTGCATAATTTACATATCTTATTATTTCTCTCAGTTATTTTAAATCTCTCAGTTTCAATTTCCTAATTAATTTATCAGATATTAAACAAGTCAACCATTTTCTTAAGTCATCATTAACAATTTCAGATCAATACTTTTCAAATACATATAAACAATTCTGTATTTACAATAAGTATCTAATTTATACTCATATTTTATTGTGCCCTTCCAGTTTTGGATATATTTAAAGCTCTATTATTGCTCCACAACATGTCCATTCATCAATTAACTACATAGAGTATCTTTCATGAGTGTATTTTCATACTGAATTTATTAAACGAGTTGGATAAAAGTGATAAAATACGAGTCTCTACCGAATATGTTATCCTTTTATCCAACGAGTTTAATAAATTCTACATGGAAAGACACGATTTTTTATCACATAACCAAATAAGCCCCGAAAATGTTCTTAAAGTAGACAGGCTTTCCCTTTAGAAGATAATAAAGTCAGTGGGTAATACGGTTAAAAATAAATGAACAAATAAAGATAGTGCAACAGTATTTTAATTACCGTAACTGTGTTCAGTGTTACAAAATAAATTAATTGTCATTTTGTCAACAAACAATCTGAATATTTTATTACATATTCTTTCATGTTATGGTGGTTTCCACATTTGGGAATCAACTAAAGTGCTCAAATTGCAGAGATGCTATCAAGATGTAGCTTATCAAAATAGTAGTTTTATACTTTCTGTGACTTAAAGTAGGTAAGGCACTTTCCTACAAAAAGAACAACATGACGAAAAGGAGTAAAATACACGTTTTAAAATGATTATTTATTGTTTCATGTACATTTATTTCATTAAATGCGCTTCCGGTTATTAATGTGCTGCATTTATGGAAATTTCCGAGGGTTGTTTCAGCAGTACAGCCATTCAAAACCCTTTGACCTTTTAACTTCGTTAATACTATGCCATTCAGCAAATGCTTCAAATTCATTCAGAAAGTCTGCGTTCGTACATTTCAAGCTATACATATTTCTCCGTGATTTATAACTCTTGTTTCAAACCATAAAAATTGAAATTCATTGGAATGAAGAGAACTAATATTTTCCCACAATTTCATTTATGATTGATATGCTTAAGGCAGGAGCGGTTCTACAGAAACACAATCCATCATAACGCAACGAGGTAAACTTAAGAACTCCTAAAATGCGGTTTGGTAATTTCTATCAGAGAAAAATGACATATTTGTGCTCTGCTGTTTCTGTTGACCTTTATGTTACCTGACTAATTTGTAATTATCTTTCTTGTCTACGATCCATCATCAAAGATCTGAAAACATAATTAGCTTAGTCAATTAGGATTGGCACGCCTGATTAATAGCATGTTATATAATTTAAAATTAATTTTATTTGACTTTTTAATAACACCTGTTGCTGTTAATGCAATTAGTCTTTGCCTATTATTTGTGATTAATGTCATAGTTACGACAAGCTTCATTGGTATTAAATGAAAAGACAGTTGTGATTTATGTAGCCAGTGGTAAGTTTCAAAGACATGGCTGTAATACCATGTACTAAGGAAATTATGGCAAACATTTTGATATTCCTTAATACAAGATAGAGTGAATCTTAATGCCGCGAAATTAACAACTGCCTGACGTGCAATTCGAATCATATTTACTTAATGCCAGTCCATTTTTACATATACCAAAGCCTTGTGCTAATTGATCACATTAATTGAATTACGTTTGGGTCTTCATTTTTTATATGACGAGACCAATTTAAATGTCGATAACGAAGAGATGCAGAATATTATGTACGAAAGCATCTTTTGTTTAGATGTTTTACTTATCTTCTACATGTCTGCTGAAAGATGAGGCTGCTAGCAGGTCACTCCACTGTTGTCTGTCCTTCGCTACCTTCTCGATTCCCCCGAGAGTATTTCCCCAAAACATTATTTCGCTAGCGAGTGTTCGTCTCAATGTCTCTTTTGGCCATCATCATGTGTGTGCAAACAAATTAAAATGCTTCTTGATAATGTTAACAATTGATTGATGAACTCTCATTTGGACATGGACGAAAGCTTTTTCGAAATTGAACAGTGCTATTCCGTTCCACTGTCAATTGGTGTTTTATTATATTTGAGTTGGTTCATAGCTTTAAGTATTTCTTCTCTAGTAAGAGGATCTTAATTTAAGTCAAGTGGTTCTCCAGGGCGTTAATCAATGTTTGCTGTTTCAAGTGGTTCATATCTATCTAATATTTCATTACAGTGTTCAGTTTGTCATTTTAGTTGTCTTCTTGGGTCATCTTATTTTCTACTTTATCCTTCACGCCAGTTCCGTCAATTATATCGTTATTCAGTATACTTCACTGATCTCTACTCAATTGTCTGGTGTTTCTAACTCGCTTGGTTTTGTGCCATATTATTCCCGCTTGTACTTTCTTAGTTTCGTTTAGTTGTGCTTTGTTGGCTTTTAAATATTTATGTATTTACTCGTATATTTGTGTATATAAATGTATGTCTTTGCATGTGTGTTCATATACATGTGAGACTTTGGGTAATTTGTTTTATTTTCGTTTTAAATAGACTATCCGTCTATACGCATGTAACTTTCTGGATAATTGATTGCGATTTTAGCCCACAAATCTGAGTGTAGATGATCATGAGGTAAATGGAGAAAGTCTAAAACTAGGAAACCTAATAAAAAGCATTCAATGTGGTTATGTAGAGTGTGTATTACGTAGCCTACCTACAACAGATCATCTCAAACTAATAAGCCTGTTATGATCCATTTTTATTCTCATTTCAGAAAATCCCAACAATTGTGGCGCTGTTGTGTATAAGCATGGTGTACAGTTTCCGTATTGATGGGAACCTGATGTCAAATATAGGATGTGTCAAGGGCTGTGAATCATATTTTAGTCGGTGTTACCGTTCTTGTTTCCTGGACGACGGTGACGTCACTGTACCGGAAGTGAGTTTAGTTAAACGTAGCCGCGCATGCCTGGACGGATGTATCATGAGACTAACAACGTGTCATCACTATTGCTGATATTAAAACAATTTCCAATGCTGTATTAATTAGAACAACCGTCGGAGTATGTGTATCTGGTATTTAAAAATGTTTATAAATTCGTTTATATAACACGTCTTGATTTAGAATTATAAAATATTGCATAACCGTTATAATACATTTGCCATTATTATACATCAATTTATATAGAGCATGAAATAAAATTACGTCATTTACATCATGCCATTATTAGTATGCTCATTAAAAAACAATTCTCAATGGTCATTTGGTGAACAATAATTTCACTCATCGTCTTTATAAATGCATTGTTTTGATTTTACTATTACATATCACTGGCTTAGGATGAGAAGGTCGCAAGTACAAAATCGATATTTTGAGAGAACAAACAGAAAATTACTGTCTGAAAATTAATCTTTACTTATGCGAACAGCAAGCTTTGTTAACTTCGGTTTGGTTAACATGACAAGAAGCGCCTTATGATGCAGATGTCAAATATGCATCAGTCTTACAAGGTATTATAAGGTACGACCTTCTCATTTTCAGCCAGCAATACAGTTGGCTTTCGGACTACTACATATTCGTAACAGTTAATATCGACACATTGTTGATAGTATCATAAAACACTATACGTTGAATGTACCTCAAACTTGACATTCATACTAACAGTGATGCTTTTCCCATGTGCATTGTACTACAATATCAGATTATGTGGCCATATCCTTGTTGAAAACAACATAAAGGTCTAACAAGTATTGCCGTACACAGGAAAAACATCCACGTATGAAAAACGTACGAAAAACGTACGTTTTCCATACGGTTGAAAACGTATAGTTATCCACAGAATAGTACGCCGTACGTTTTACGTACGGTTGAGAATATTAAAAAAACATACGTTTTACGTATGAAAAACATATGAAAAACATATGGTGTAAGAAACTTATGGTAAACATGCGTGGAAGTTTTTCCTGTATACCAGGTTTGGCATAGTACTTACCATAATGCTGTAGGCTGTAGGTGTAATCATACCATACAAAGACTGTAGAAGCGTTGCTTAACACTGTTTTATAGCATACTAGATCATACTCCGATCTCCCGGAATATCTCAATCTGAGTTAAATCTTATCTCCAATATTGCCGTTTGTCGCTTGGATAATTTCCATGTGGTCTGGTGACTATTAGGATAAAAGTGCTCTATTTTCAACTTAACCTTACCATGAAAGGCAACAAGAGGTGTTATATACCAAAATGTTCGGGAAGGTCTGCTGCTTCAAAAAAGGCGGGAGCCTTTCATGGGACGATATAGCATTTTTCGTAATCCAAGATGGCGTCCAAGATGGCCGCCATAGTTTATGAATACACATGATAGTATATTATGTAATGTGGTTTTTTATTTATGTATAAACTGATAGGTTTTAGCCTGGATATTATTCATTTGATGATGTACATTAACTGGACATACTGAACTGACCACTAAAAGGTCAAGGTCAATGCCATTTCAAGGACAAATCATGAGAAATAGCTGAAAAATATATATTTCCTCTCTAACTTTCTTGTTTTAGCAAATGTTTTGTATTCAAGAAGGCATTAAATGTGATAAAATAGTTTGTAAACATATATTCTTTAATTATCAGTTCAGTTTTCAATTCAAAATACAAAATCTGACAATATTATGCATGTACACGTTGACTGAGAAGGTATTCTTAGGTAATTGCATCCGCAATTTAAAATTCTAAGTTTTCTAATAAAAAGTTGTCATTCTAATGTTATATATATAAATAAGTGTTTGTATCAACATTGCTTGTATATAATTTATAATTTACTTGAAATGAACTTGAATCCGACCACAAGGTCAAGGTCACTTCAAGGTCAAATTATGAAAATTGGATATTTCACTCTTCTTTTCTTGTTTTAGTAGATGTTTTGTATTCAAGTTGGTATATAATGCGACGAAATACTTGGTAAGCAAATATTCTGTAACAATAAGTTCAATTTGTGATTCAAAATAAAAAACTGACATTATTATGCATTGACACGTTGGCCGAGATGACATTTCTAGATAAATGTTTCCATTTTTAAAATTCCAAGTTTTCAAATATAAATTTTTCATTGTAATGATATTATTAAATGTTTGTTTAAATGTTATTCCTATAAACTTTTACATGTATTGTAAACTGACTTGAAAAGGACCACTCAAGGTCAATGTCATTTCAAATTACAAACGTACCTGAAGAGTGAAGATTTGATATTTAGTGGCAAATTATACATATATGCAAAATGTTGTAGATCTACATCTATCGTTTTACTATAGATGTGGTTGCAGGTACTCTAAATGTATTTTTTTCATTAGAAGAAGTCTATATTTAAGGGAAACACAAAATATATAAACAATATCGGGACAGAACATTATTTCCTGGAAGTACTGTTTACTGTTTCTGTACTCGGCTGGTTAAGTTGAGTGCGGCCTTCCATGTCTGCTTTCGACATTTGTTTTAAACCCTTGGCTAATATTTCTATATCTGCCAGTGATGCTTGTGTGTGTAACACATCTTATAAAGAAACTTGTTCGTTTGTTGTACACGTAGCAACTAGGACACTTCCGTCAAATAGAGACTAGTTAACTAGTAGCCACGAATGGCTGTTCCAGTCAACTTTATGAAACCACAGACCAAGGTTATATTTATTTATTAAGGTCGATTGTGAAACAAGTTTTCAACTTATATTAATCACTCTCAATACCCCCATTCCTAATGTTATCCATTGCCACCAGGGTATGGATTGGTGTGTCATATATATATTTGGACCTGATTATGTGTGAGGTACTATCGCATGCAGGGTTGACAAGTATTGCATATATCCATGAGACTTAGTAAGGGCCTGATGTGATTTTACTCGGACATGATGAGACTACAGGTAAGTATCTATTGGGCCTTACACAGCTGTACCCTGTGGTGGTTGAGTATCCCTTTGTGCTTGGTAACTAGTAGTGGTAGGTACCTAATTTTGCTTTGCTATGGCTGTATTTGGCTGTAATGGCTTATGGTTGGTACCAACAAGGTTCTGGAATTGCTGAAAGGTGTGGAGTTGAAATCTATATATGGCATGTGATGGGTGGACTTTACAGTGTTAAGTAACAGACAGGACGTTGGATGACTTACCTCAGTGTATGCGAGTATATCTATGGCAAAGTGTGGCTGTACACAAAAGTTGTGAGCACTTAATAGGGCCTAGGATGGTTGTACTTGGTAATGGATTGTATCAGGTAGGGTCGGGTAGGACTGCATTTACAGGATGAAACTACCATTCCAGCTTAACATCTCACTAAAAGGGGGTGATTACTCAATAGGGCCCATAATGACTGTCCCCAAATTCTGGTGTAGCTGAAATTGGTGGCATTGAATACCTTATATGATCTGGAATGGCTGTAGTCAGTTGGTGCATGTACTCATTTGGACCAGGTATATGTTAGGGCTGTAACGGTATACCGCGGTACACGAAAGACCGCGGACTTCAGTCTCACACGGTTCACGATACAAGAGTTGCAAATTTCGGTACGGTTGGGTATAAGCTTTTTATGAGCAAAATAATATTCAGAGAAAGAAATCCCTCTGATCATGTATAATTAACACGCATAATTCGTTTTCATTGTATTAAAATATGCCTCGTATTGTCGAAATTCGTTTAAAATAGTTGATAGCCACATAATAATTGCTGTTATAGAATCGACAAATTTATTGTCTCTTAAAAATTATAGTATTTAAGCTGCTGTTAGAGAACATTGTATCCCACCGAAATATACCGAAAAATTGACGGTACGTATCATATCGTGAGGTGAGCTTACCGTTACAGCCCTAGTATATGTACTAATATGATTATACTCAATGGTATGAGTATAGTATGACTGTATCTGATGGTGGTGTTGAGCCTTGAATGGCTGTACTTTTGCACCATATTTTCCCCAAACCACCTTGTTTCGCTGAATTCAGTAGTGGTGAGTACCTTGTATGATCTAATATGGCTGAACTCAGTGGTTGTGAGCACCACTTCAGTTGGAACAGTTCCCCCTCTGGACCCAATATGACAGTATTTAGTGGTAAAGAGTAACCCTTACGGTCTTATATGGCCATACTCAGTGGTTTTAACAGCCAATGTTGGGCAGATATGGTTTGATTGGTACTGGCAAGTAACACCTATGACCTGATACGGCTGTATGGCTATATTCGGATATTTTGAGAAACCATTGGGAGAAATTCAATACTATAAATGTGAAATCCAATCATATTAATGATGGGAGTACCGCATACATGTACGGCATATGAAGTCTGTACTCTCGTTTTCAGTATCCCATAGGTCTTCAGATATTGCTGGTGGCATTTAAAGCCCTATAGTAGTGGTTTTAATGGACAATTTTAAGTACTCTGTTTTGTACGAACTGTTTGGACGCGCCCTTGTTAAGTTAATATAGGGCCTGAGTTCACTATGCAGTGGTTTGAGAACACTTAGATCCTGAAATAGGTGTACTCGGTGGTGATTCGGGCATGCAAGCTGGTTTTGCTGTAATCCGTCGTGATTAATACCATGTAGGGTTTAGTACGACTGTATTTAGTTGATGTAAGTACACCTTACAGCCTATGATGGCTAAATTATTGGTAGTAGGAACTGGTAAGTAGGGTCTGGGATGCCTATACATGTACCTTTCAGTGTATAGAATCCTCTTTTGGGAAAGGATGATGTGTTTGTGTTTTCCCCCAAGACAGTTTTGTTACTATTGCTTTTTTACAGTATGTATAATAAGAAATTATTTGAAAATATTTTTGAAGCATATTTGCACTTCTCAAGATATAACAATAATGTTTGATTGCCATCTTGAAATTTCCATTGAATTTGCTGATTTGTGAAATTAATATTAATCATAAATTTCTATTACTCAAACTGCTAATGAAATGGTATGTACACTTAGCCTATCGTAATCTGCAACAAAATACACTGACAAAATACATCATAATTTTAAAAGAAACAAACTACCAGTATGTGTTGTTTCGAGTATATTTCCACACTTAAAAATTGAAATACAACTTTTTGATAATTACAGATCTGTGCCGAAATGGGTCAGTATGGTATAATCGGGCCCCAGTTTGTAACCCATCCAAAGAATTTTATTTAAATGTTACAAATGTGCTGTTGTCATTGTAAAACTGGCATTATTTTGGCCGCTCAACATCACACACTGTTCTTCCAGGCTGATAAATAAGTTATCCATTGATACTTGTTTGTACATTACGTATATTTGTGTATAAATTGCGTAAAATATGTTTCACCAAATAATTTTCAGTCACAAAATTTGATTTGATTTTCAATTTCTATTAAAATATGTGTCTTTTAATGAAATGAATTACACTAAATATACCTGCTATCCCATTTACAAAAATGCAATGTAGATCTACAACATACCTCATTTCATTGCAACAAAATATCAATATTCAAGTACTTCAAAGGTTGTAGTTTGACCTTGAAATGGCATTGACTTTGTCCTTGAGTGGTTGGTTACAAGTTCATTTAGAGTACATTTTATAACATCGCTACAGTAATGCTTTTACAAATCAATAATCAAATCAATAATGCTACTAGAATGAAAACTTTGAACCATACAAATGTATTTGAAACGAAACTTAGAATTTTAAATATGGAAGCTTTTATCTAAAAAGGTCATCTCGGCTAACGTGTCATTGTATAATAATGTCGGTTTTTTATATTTCACGGGTGGTAATCACGTGACTTCGTCTATTCTGAAGCACGTATAATGGCGGACATTCAGCCTCGGTAAGTACCTATTTTTCTTGATGTTATATGTCTTCCATCCTCTATAACGAAACTTCACATAGCCTATCATATGCGCATTGCTTTTTTACTAACGTTACAAGTTAGTTTGGTCTCCTAAGTTGAACAGATTATGAGAACACTCGTTGAATTTGATCCGGAGTTTCATCGCAAGACGCGTAAGTTGCACGTCAAGTGTAAATAGTTGACCATTTATGGAAAATAAAGGTCTCTGGGACAAGAAATGTATAAAATCATAACTGGTGTTTGATTATATCACGAAAGAAGTATGTACCGATTTTTTACGAGGATTTTTCGGCAGTATATTTACATTTTACGAAAGTAGTATGAAGCACGTTCGATTTTGTATAGTAAATTACACGAACAAATATTGCCATGGTTCAGAACGTTCCGTTTTTTGTGTTTAACATGTTATGTGTTTAACATATTATAACAACCCATAATTTTATCTATGTATGTACTGCGTTCACAAAGTTTGATTTGAATAAATTTCAGTCACGCTGTGAACAACAAATATCCAGAGAAAGAGATTGAAAGGACGAACCAAGCCGGAGACAGTCTCAACATCAAAGACGGCTGTCCAGCGAGATGCCCTTGGGGTCCGATGGTAGCGGGCACGCCGAAATGAGTCGAAGGTGCTTCTGTCTGATAAAATGGGTATTTACTGTGTTTACCAATGATATGAATATACCATACAAAAGTTACAACGTCTTAATTTTTAACGTAAGATTTACAGTGCTTTATTTTGGTTTTTAAATAGTGAGTCCTTTCCATATCATTTTCAAAAAATCAACTAGTCACATGGTGTAAAAGCTATTTCAAAAGTATAATGAGTCCTAATCAAATTTAAATAAACCAATGACTCGATGCTCGCACTAAAATGAAACACTGTATGTGAATAAGAAACAAAGTGTTTATTATAGAAATTATTATCATTATCACAGAAATATAATCACAAAGTTAATCAAGTATAAATCACAGAATAATGGAACAAAAACATTCATCAACATTAACATACAATATATTGCTAGTACGTGTATTGTCAAATTACACTTGACCATAAATTTTCGTAACCGAAGTAATGCACTTGTCTATATCTGTTGTACAATGATAGTAAGTATGTGTAACAAGTTCCTTCGCAAAAACCTTTAATGAACAACGAAATATTAGACAAACTATCGAAGTCATTGTAACTCCTAACTAAACAATCATACAGCTAGTATGTCACATGCATGCCTTTGCCTAGTAATACAAAGAATGCAAAGGTGGTACTCAACTACACAATGGACAAGCTTACAGAGACATGGACAAGGAAAACAGAAAATCGGACTGACAGACCGAAGAGCCGCTCAGGCGCATGTAAACAGGATTGGTCAAGTCCACTAAAATATGATTGAATACTACAAACGACTTGACGTTTTCATCAATATTGTAAACATACAAAAATACATACAATATGCTTGATATTTAGCACATAAGTAAGGTAAATAAAATCAAACAAAAGATAATGCCTAAGATTCTTTGTGACCTATTCATTACATGAACAAACGTTTTAACTGATAACTTATCTTATCGAAAAGAAAGTACATCAACCGGGGAAAAGTAAAACAAACCTGTGACATGCAAACATACTACAGTAAGCAAATGATGTGATTCAAAGTTATTTATTCGAAATATGGAACAGTCATATAATGCTGTTATATTGTTCGTATAAAGAAAAGTCATCAAGTCTTAGAAAGGTCTCCCTTTTAGAACAAAATCACATTTATAATGGCTACAGATCACAGCATTTATAACTTAGTAAATACTGACTCAATAACTATCATCGTTATCCTGAGATTCTTTTCCAGATGAGATCATTTAACAAAACATAAAAACAAGACAAAGAATAAAGATATAAAAATGTGTTAATGATTATGTGTGTTTGAGCAGTTCTCGGCCTTATGTTGATTGTTCCTAGAGGTATTTAGTTCTTTCATGATACGACATATGATGAAAAAGCACCGAACTTGTTTTCCGAGGAGCATGTATGCAATATTTAATCGGTTACAATGTAAGTACTAAACCATCATGTCATTTTTAGTATACGTATATAACATTAGTATAAAATGCTGAAGAAATTAATACGAACATTTTAACAACTATCATCAGGTATGACCAATTTATTCCCCCCAAAATAACCATCCTTATATTTCCTAACGTACCGTTCTTACGTTATGTAAATGGAACACATATATGTGCATAAACCGCTCAAACACCAAAACATGTCAACAGCAGATTGAGAAAATCATGAATGTATAAAGGTGATTGGATGAGGAGGCTAGATAAACATATATCACATGAATTTCCTTGTATCTGGGTTATGTATTATCTTATACGTAACATGTGTGATATCAGGTAAACTACATTGGCGTATTTTTTCAAAAAATTGATGCGTATTTTGCGTTTTTAGTGTCATATGATATAAAGAATCTACCACTAGTTGTCAATTGATATATTTATATCAAACTCGTTCAGGAAATATTATTAAGCTCGCCAAACGCTCGCTTAATACAATTTCCAAAACTCGTTTAATATAAATTTATATCAATTGCCAACTCGTGATAGATCCTCTATATAGTTAACCTGGAATGCTTAAGAATTGCATCGTAAGGAAACCTATACTATTAAGTTAGAAAAGACAAGCTGGCCCAAATAACAGGTAAGTTATGGAGCTCAATACACATCCTGTCATTAACAACAGTGTATGTACTTTGCGTAGACGATATTGTGTAAAACATTTCTACAAGGTTGTAAAGGTCATTTTCTATATGCAATCTCAAATCCAAAATAAAATACTTCACGCTTAACAGTAAAATAGTAACACATTTTAGAACTCCTTACACTAAAAAATAACAATAATTTCGGGCAACAATATAACGTTAGCTTAATTATTTCTACACCTCCTCTTATGCTGTGTTAGGTTAGGCTGATGAGTGAATGCTTTGCCACACCTACATACATAATTCTTCTCCCCCCCCCCTGTGCATAGCCAGGTGATCCTGAAACTGTGACATGCGTTTGATTTCAATGCCACATACGTCGCACTTGAATGCCGCCGCTTCGTGCGTTTTCATATGGACCCTGACATCGGCCTCCAAAGCAAACTTACGTCCACACTGGTCGCAAGAAAATTCCTTGACTAATCCATGTTTGGAACACCTAAAAGATAAAACATTTCAAATGTAAAGTAGTAAATAAGGTGGTTAGGATATAGTCTCTTTAAGTCAATCTTAACGCCGATATGCACTGGTTAAAGGGTTAAGAAACCCATATATTACGATGACTGGACAAAACAAAACAAGAATACTATCATCTTCATGAATTCGTAATTATCCATATGTACCATTTGTAACGCATTATTAAATAATGTATTTCTGGCCTTGCTGAAGTACAGCTTACCACAACAACTGTATGGTGCCTTCCCTGTATAATCTCTCTTATGACTTGACAGTCCGGATCTGCTTTTATAATTCTTCCCACAGTGAGAGCAAATGAGCGCATGTTCCATTCTGAAAAAGGTTAATTAAAATGATTCAATGCTCACCAAACATTTGTTAAACATATTATATGATGAGGCCACGGCATATTTTTATGGTTACAATGATGTCGATCTCACCTATTGTACCTGTATTTATAAAGAACAAGTATTAAGCTGTCATGACAATAGTTGTATGCTAAGCGTAATGTGAATCACGAGATGGTTATGGTAGGGCCTAAGCATCAAATATGATCGGTATAGCATTTATTCTTGCTAGGTCAAAGGATATATTAAATCGAAAGTAACTATAGAGTCAACTAAGTTAAAGTATACTCATTAAAACACGATGACCTAATAAAGATAAAGGTCGACCCGCTGGCCCAGCGAAGTGGTCACAGTCGAAACTTATTGTAACGATAATCCTATCGTTGAAGACAAACCGGAAATTGAAAATATATCTAGACCGTAACGTTGTGTGGTCAATTTCCTCGCACAAAAGTCGCTCTTCGTATAACCAACATATAGCAGTTTAATGCGTCTTTTATACATGGCAGTTTAAAGACTGTTTGATGTTAATATCAAAACGGTTCTTCAGTTTGGATTAAAGTAAGTTATATATCGTCTGTACCATGTATCGCCAATATTAGTCCAGATTAAATAATGTTTATGTAGGTTTCTTGAATGTTGTACTAGTGGTTGGATGTATGGTGTTATTTAAAATGACGGAATCTAAATTAAAAGTGCACTAATGCCTGTAAATTATGCTTGTTTGAAAAGCATTTTTAGGCTTGTTCGATGGTATATTGGGGTGGTTTCAAATAACTCTCGACGTTCTGAACCATGGCGATATTCGTTCGTGTTATTTACTATACAAAATCGAACGTGCTTCATACTTTATTCGTAAAATGTAAATATACTGCCGAAAAATCCTCGTAAACAATCAGTACATGCTTCTTTCGTGATATAATCAAAGAACAGTTATTATTTTATACATTTCTTGTCCCAGAAACCTTTATTTTCTATAATTGGTCAACTATTTACACTTGACGTGCAACTTACGCGTCTTGCGATGAAACTCCGGATCAAATTCAACGAGTGTTCTCATAATATGTTTAACTTAGGAGACCAAACTAACTTGTAACGTTAGTAAAAAAGCAATGCGCATATGATAGGCTATGTGAAGTTTCGTTATAAAGGATGGAAGACATATAACATCAAGAAAAATAGGTACTTACCGAGGCTGAATGTCCGCCATTATACGTTCTTCAGACTAGACGAAGTCACGTGATTACCACCCGTGATATTTTGAATCACAAATTGAACTAATTATTACAGAATATTTGCTTATAAGGTATTTTATCGCTTTAAATAGCAACTAGAATACAAAACATTTGTTAAAACAAGGCAATTAGAAAAAAAATCAATTTTCTCGCTAATTTGCATAATTTGACCTTGAAAAGACCTTGACCTTGTGGTCGGATTCAAGTTCATTTAGAAAAAAATATAGAGTAGACAGGAGCAATGTTGATACAAACACTTATTTATATGAATTCCATTAGAATGACAACTTTATATAAGAAACCCCAGAATTTTAAATTATGGATGCAGTTACCTAAGAATACCTTCTCTGTCAACGTGGACATGCATAATAATGTCAGATTTAATATTTTGAATTATAACCTGACTAATAATTAAGGAATATATATTAACTAACTATAATATCACATTTTAAGCCAATTTGAATACAAAACATTTGCTAAAACAAGAAAGTTAGAGAGGAAATATTCATTTTCATGCTATTTTTCATAATTTGACCTTGAAATTACCTTGACCTTGTGGTCGGATTCAAGTTCATTTAAAGTAAATTATAAATTATATACAAGCAATGTTGATACAAACACTTATTTATATATGTACCATTAGAATGACAACTTTATATAAGAAACCCCAGAATTTTAAATTACGGATTCAGTTACCTAAGAATACCTACTCAGTCAACGTGTACATGCATAATAATGTCAGATTAGTATTTTGAATTGAAAACTGAACTGATAATTAAAGAATATATGTTTACAAACTATTTTATCACATTTAATGCCCACTTGAATACAAAACATTTCCTAAAACAAGAAAGTTATAGAGGAAATATCTATTTTTCAGCTATTTTTCATGATTTGACAATGGCATTGGTCTTGACCTTTTAGTGGTCAGTTCAGTATGTCCAGTTAATGTACATCATCAAATGAATAATATCCAGGCTAAAACCTGTCAGTTAATACATAAATAAAAAAATCACATTACATAATATACTATCATGTGTGTTCATAAATTATGGCGGCCATCTTGGACGCCATCTTGGATTACGAAAAATGCTATATCGTCTTTTTTGAAGCAGCAGAACATCCCGAACATTTTGGTATATAACATCTCTTGTTGCCTTTCATGGCAGACCCCCTTGATTTTTTTGCCAAGTTGTCACCAGACCAATGGGAGGGTAAACTCAAAATTGGCATAATAACACCAAACATTATTCTTAGTTTAATACAATAAATTTTATAGAGTTCTAACTTAAATATCGAATTCGGTCTCTAATTTTGGCAAAATTTAAATAATTTGAGATGAAATTTCTACTTCTGGGGGATCGGAGCCTGGCAATATTTTAATAGTCAATGAATGTCAGACAAATTCTCAAGAGATTTTGATAACTTTATTTGTTGAATTAAATGTTGTACCTTATACGAGGGGCGCTTCAAAAGTTCCAGGAAAAGTGCTCTATAATGTCAATCGTATGTTCAAATTCCTTCAAACTTTGCATTTAAATAGAACAATTCATGATACATATTGTACTATGTATCAAACGCACGAGGGTGTGTCGTACAAAATGGCACTGTCATAGTAACGTCAGTAATGCCTAACCGGGACAAATCTGACGTTACGTTGTAGAAATGGTGAGACTAACCAACACATTGTCCCCAACCAAACAGCTACTAACTAACTAAGACCTTAAATTACTGCATGGAACTTTTGGGAACGGCAGTATAGCATCATTTTGGTCAAGTTATGCCATAGTTTAAATATTCACACTGTCGCCGTATTATAATCACTCCTTAAATGTCAATAAATCATTGAATTTGACCGGTTTTTGTCTTTTGGCAGGGAAATTAAGACTTGAAACAGTAGAATTTATAACCACTGCCTGCTTAGCACGGTGCATGTCACTGGGTAGGATGTATGAATAGTATGAACGCTTTCAGACTGTCAGTGGTACTGTTGCAGATGATCACAGGAAGGTATGTCTTGTGTTGAATAAGACGCTAGACATTGCGTTTGACGGTTCTGCTTGATTTTGTGACACTGTCGAATGCTTTTCAAACGGACCCTGGAAGTGTATACCTTGAAGGGAGGAATTCTTTTAGAACATAAAGCATTGTTGTTATTGTATTAGGGGAATTTTGTGTGCCCTTTGACTGAGAGTGATTTGGTCAGAATATTTTAACAACGTACGGTAAAAAAACGTTGCCCCGTGTAGCCATAACTGACGTTACTATAGCAACCATGTTATTTTGTATTATACAACCTCATGTGTTCAATTCTTAGTACACCATGTATCATGAATTGTTCTATTCAAATGCAAAGTTAGAAGTAATGTGACGGTACGATAAATATCATAGAGCACTTTTCCTGGAACTTTTGAAACGCCCTACGTACACTCAACCTGACTAAACGTCTTAGCTTTTCCCGAGCGCAATCCACTTTGTAATGGGTATGATTAAGCAGATTACGCAAAACCGGTACCAACTGTTGGTTTAAACAAAATAAATAATCTGGTGGCATGCAAATGTTTTCAGTTCATTTAGGGAAATAATTGAGGAAGCATAATTATACTTCCAATGGCTTCATTTGTATAGACTTCCACAACGTCTCAAGGGATGTGGTAATAATTATTTCTAAGCTAGCAAAATGTATGTGTTCATAATGTTTTCTTATTAGTCTTGAAAATGAAGATGTCTTGGAAGTCAAATAAGAACGATCGTATCGTAATTCAAACGTCAAAATAAGGTTTGACGTATGTCACGGAAAGCAACTTCACCAATATCAAATGTATTAACAATAAATACTACTTGAAAAAACAAATGAGTTATATGTAGAAAAATGTAAAAATACTTCTGCCGTGTATGTACCAACGTGATCGTAGATTCGTGTTTGTCACCCAAACGATTGTTTTATTTGATTGTTTCCGATCAAAATGTGATGATCTCCTTCGTCTACTCATCTAAAGACTCACGGTGGAAACATCTGTGATATTCTTTTTCTTCTGAGTGCTACTGTTTCCCTATCGAAGTAGAACAAATGTATTACGATATCGTTTTAATACAGATCACAATGCACTAGTCCGATTATATAAGGCAATCATAAACGGTCTGTTGTCACGATACCGTGTAGGGAATACAACTAGACGTATTAACGTGGTGTGTCTCTTGACATGGCGTGTCCATGTACCATACGGTATGGATTATATTTTTTGGATATATATTTTTGTCATTGTTCGTTGATTGAACACGTGTCTATTTTGGATACTCAAAGGACAAGACATTTCAACATCATTTATCAAGATATATAAGAATATGATATGGTATACGCAGATTTAATTCGGTTGGAATTGTTTGTCTATGTATTTGTCTGTACTTGACAACAACCTAAACCTATTTTCATGTTAAGCCTAGGTCCTTCTGAACATTTTTTGCCTCGGTGACGTACTACCTTTTTACATGAATGGGCTTCTGGGGGAATCGGGAACACGGGTTTCACAATTTTTCTTATGACTTTCCCACAGCTTCCCCTAGACCCCGAGGTCCCTTTTCCGATGCTTATCTATCAAATCGGGTGAACATCGCCGATGCTAAAATGCTCAGTTGACTTATTACTTGTAATCCTTAAAAATTCAAATAAACATATGTATAACACAACATGAAGCAGAATCAAACATTGCTATTGGATTTGGTTAACAATATTTGTCGAACATATGCTATACATGTACCGCCCGCATATGTATAGATATATATTATATATCTAGTTGTACTTTTGTAAAATTTAAATAAGTATCTGGACGAAATCAAATTTATTGATATAAAAAATATGTCCCTGTCATAATTATGTTATCGGAAGCATACTCATATGTTTCAATTCGGATTTACACATCGTACATACAGCTACTTCAGCTGTAGTAACACGTTGATACAAAGCATTGGGCTATAAAATGGGAGACATAATTATGAAACCAATATGCCTGTCGCACTCAAAAGAATACGAGGACATTGTAAAAAACCTTCTTATGACTCAATAGGTTGTTGGTACTTTTAACCGTTATGGCAATTGAAATCACAGCTGAACTCCTGTCTATTTTCCAACCCACTAATGCACTTCCTTCTCAATAATACTTATTTTTATCTCGTTCGTAATTTCAGTGATTAAATACAATCAATGACATTATGATTGCAGCAAATTGACCAGATTGTCAATAATATAATCATGTTTAGAATAATTATTGTCCACTTTATTCATCATATAAATAATAACCTGTTGCTTCATCTGCTTAAATTGCTGCTGTCTAGTCGTGATTGCAGAAAACTCCGAGTATACTGAAATATCAACGGGAGGATAAATGCCGAAGAGTTAAGGCGACAAAACAAGCGATTATCATCTTGTTGACATTCTGAAATTCAACAAATAATGGTATATTGGAATATGATGCGACAAAATCAAGTTCGTTAATGTCTGTCATATTTTCATGTTTCTGCTTCCATCATACTGATGCCAGTGTAATTAGAATCATTGAGAATGTGAAACTTCGTAAAACATAGCATGTCTACAAGAAATATTCGCTTGTTTTGTTTAAACGTATGTATCTGACACAGATGGTAGATGTATCAATGATTTTAACATTTGCGGTTTTTATTACAAAACTTGTTGCTACATAGCTCTTAATTTCCACCAGTAAATTACAAATTCTACTAGAAATACACATAGTTGTTCTTTCCAGTCTATTAATATGTTGTTTTTATTTGATTAATATATAAACTTAAGTCGCTGTAGGCTTTGCCTATAATAATTGGGAGGTGCTGCTATCAGACAAAGTGTTTATATCAAGGGGTTCTATTATATTTTCTGACTACGTTATTACCCTTATACGGAATGTGACTTTGCATTTTGTGACGTCTCGATCTGATTTAATAGGTCTGGTAATTTATCCATGCGACAGAGGCCCTGGGCATTAACAATCCCGAACATTTCAAATAATGGTTCTCAAGGAATAATGCCTCTCCACGGAAAGCAATATTAAGTGACCACGATGAAAAAATTCGCTTTTCAAGCAATGGATTGAAATAACAACAAAGCCAGCAATGTTTGCAAAGGTGAAACTATCACATGACACAAATGTGACAGTGGAAACGAGGATCAAAGACGAAGGTAAACACCAAATGTTACGGAACTGATATATGAGGTTTGTCATACATTAATCTAGAGCATAACTTACAAGACATTTCTTGAGAGAGTAACTTAATGTGTCGTATTAGATGGTTAACATTATAAACAAGGGTGATCAATTTGGTAATGATTACTTTTTTAATTACATGTAGATTATACCAAACCAGACTTAGAACCATTACAAAATGAACTTGATTTGAATAAACCAATCTTATGGCATGCAAATGACATCGGTTCATTTAAGAAAATAATTAAAGATGCATAATTAAACTGCCAATGGCTTCATTTGTATCGGCAGTTCCAATATCTCAAGGGATGTAGTGAATAATTATGTCTAAGCTTGTAAATGTGTGGTTGAGTATTGGCTGCGTTTCATTCGGTCTCATGCAATAACCGCTCTTATATAATTTCTTTTTGAAACTGGGTCGTCCTGCATTGTTTCGGCGGGGACTTGGATTTGTAATTGTTTTTCGGCTTATGTGTGAGCATTGCTCAGAGTAGTTGCTAGAAATATGTAATGTTACTTCCCACCCCATTCCTACCTTGCCCATTATTTTAAACTAGGTCAAGACGTTGTTGTGCCTCTTAAGGTCGCATAATGTTAGATCACTGTCCCTAGTGTTTTAAACTAGGTCACTCCCCGGGGTTGTTGTGCCTCATTTGGTCGCCGTTTTGGCCTGGGTTTGTGCTGTTGTTACCGTACAGCGGAGCCTTGGAGTCTTGACTGCGTTTCATTCGGTCTCATGCAATAACCGCTATTCTATAATTTATTTGTCAAATTGGGTCATCATGTATTATTTCGATGGGGGTTTGGATTTTTTATTGTTTCAATGGCTTATGTGTGGACATTGCTCAGGGTAGTTATGTTGTGGTGTTTCTGATTTCTGTGATCGGCTGGTTTTCTTGAGTGCTACCCTCCCTGTCGGATTTTCTCATACCTTTTTGCAAATTTGTCTTGAAATGTAAATATCTTAAAAATCAAGTAAAACTATCGAGTTTTAGTTTAAAAGTCAAAGATTTTCCGTATGACACGGAGAGCAAATCCATCAATACATTGCAAATACACAATATATGAAGAAACAAATAAGTTATATCTAGAAAATGCAAAAAGAATTTTGCTGTGTATGTGTACCACTGTGGCGAAAACAGGTAACCAAACTATAAGGTTCGATGCCGTATTTGTCACCAAGACGCTCGTACTCGCGAAACATTTTAGCTTGGTATTTCCTTTATTTTTAATGGTTTTCGGTGAAAATGGGATGATTGCCTTCATCTACCAAGGATTAATACCAATCTTTCTCACGGTGGAAATGTCTGTGATCTTCTGTTTCTTCCGAGTGTTACCGTTTTCCCTGTTGAACAATGTACAAAGGTATAACGATATCGTTTTAATACAGATCACAATGCACTTGTCTGATTATTATAAGGCAATCATAAACCGTTTGTTGTCACGATGCCGTGTAGGGAATACAACTGGACGTATTAACATGTTGTTTCTCTTGACATGGCGTGTCCATATACCATGTGATATGGATTATATTTTAATCCATCGTTGGTTGTTCGGATATTTGGATATTAAAGGACAAGGCATTTCAACATTATCCATTAAGATAGACAAGCATGTAATATTGTCTGCCCAGAATTAATTCGATTGGGATGGTTTGTCCTTGTTATTGTTTGTACATGAAAACAACTTTAACATATTGTCATGTTAATCCTAGGTACTACTGGACCGGTGATGTACTCCCGATGGACATACATGTATAAAAGAGGTATGAGAAAATCCGACAGGGAATTTAGGTAGCACTCAACCTAACCAGTCGAGCACAGAAGTCAGAAACACCACAACACAACTACCATGAGCAATGCCCACACAAATCCATGCAAAAACGACGACCAAATGAGGCACAACAACCCCGGGGCGTGACTTAGTTTAAAACACTAAGAGGACAGTGACCTAACGTTACGCGACCTAAAGAGGCACATCTACAACTTGACCTAGTTAAAATAATGGGCAAGGTAGGAATGGGTGCGAAATTATATTACATATTCCTAGCAACTACACTGAGCAATGCACACACATAAGCCGAAGAAACAACTAAAATCCCAAGTCCTCGCCGATAAAATTCAGGTTGACCCACTTTCACAAAGAAATTATTAGTAGCGGTTATTGCCGAATGAAACGCAGCCAATACTCGACCGAGTTTCCTAAAGGCCCAACTGCATGGCAACCCAACCGCATAAACCCGTGCCAAAACAGAGACTAAATGAGGCACAACCACACCTGACCTAGTTTAAAACACCAATGACAGTTACCTTACGTTAATACGTCTTAAAGAGGCATTTTTGCGACCTTACCAAGATTACAATAATGGGCAACAGAGGGCGAAACTATATATGCCAAAAACGTTTATCATAGTGACCAAACAGCACAGTGACCTAATTAAAAGGTATCTAATCCAGCATCTCCGCGAGATACAAATGATGAAAAGAGGGATGGGGTGGGCGGTGAACTTTAAAAGGAGGGCAGAGAAAATTAACTTCGAAGGACAAGTGGAAAAAATACACCGACACTACACAGTGCTGTAAAAAGGATGGAGTGACTTGACCTAGTTCGCAATTATGGGCAAAAAGAGGGCAAAAATATATATGCCAAAAACGTTTATTATAGTGACCAAACAGCTCAGAGACCTAGTTAAAAAGTGTCTAATCCAGCATCTCCGCAAGATACAACTGATCGGGAGGTATCGGATACAGATATTCACAATTTTATAATGACGTCTCCGCAGTTTCCCCTAGACTATGGTGGATCTGACGATGCATTCCGATGCTCATTCATTAAATCTGGAGAACATCGCCGATGTAATAATTCTCAATGGGACCTATGCTTAATATATGAATTCTTAAATATGCATATAAATATATGAAAATAGCGCAACATGAGCCAGAATTTTAAAAATACTATTTTTTTAATTTGTTTAGAGCCTTTGGTCAAAATATACTATGTAATGCCCGCCTATGAATATACATGAATGCAGAATACATTGTATATTTAGTTGAGTGATGCTTTCACCTACCGGTACTACTTTTAAAAAGAAGCTAGGCAAAGTCGATTTTTTTGATCAAATATGTTCCTGTCTGAAATATGTAGTCGGAAGCTCACATATATTTCAAGTTGGACTTATACATCATGCACGTATTAACTACAACTGTAATACCACATGTATATAAATCATTGGGCTAGAACAAATGGGAGATTCAAACGTTTTAAAAATCTACAATTCATGTAGAAGGAAATTATTTTTAAAAAATCTAACTTCTTCGAGCTCAATAGTGTATAAAATAGTTATCGAGTATTTAAGGAAATTGAAATCACAGCTGGGGAGTAATTTATATTCTGACCCACGAGTGTCTCTCATGACATATTCCTAATTCTGTCTCGCTCGTGATGTAAACACATTCAATATGATTGCAGCAAATTTACCAGAAGGTCAACAATATTATCATGTTTAAAACGATTATTATCCACTTTAGCCAGCGTATAAATAATAAAACATCGCTTCATTTGCATTAATTACTGTTTGTGTCTTGTGACCGCAGACTATTCTAGTAATGCATTATTTAAAATCTACAATGCTCCTCAGATGGTAATCACAAGACATCGTAGTGGAAAACATAGACTTTTCTTATAAACATACACATTCATTCCATATGACAGCTAAACATAAGTTATTTATTTTTGTGAACTAGTTTAAATCAATGGGTAAAATGTGTAAAGAGCTATACTTATCTCTAAACATACCATCGAGGTTAATTTTCATAAAAAATTCAACTTAAGTCACAGTGGTGAATATTTCCAAGAAGACGCTTTGTGAATACCACCAGCTGATAAGTACGCACCGTTCATTGAACTGTTACAATCCACTGGGCTCTTTAAGAAGAGTTTAGGCGACAAAACAAGCGGTTTTATATCCTATCGCTGACATTCTACGATTCAACAAATAATGGTATTTGGAAATTCGACCAATTTCTGTCATCTTTTCATTCATTGGCTTGCATCATATGGGTTTTCAGTGTAATTAGAATAATTGAGAATGTGAAACTTCGTGAAACTTCATAAAACATAAAATGTCAACAAGAAATCTTTGTTTGTTTGTTAATACTTATCTGGCACAGATGGTAGATGTATCCATGAATTTAGCATGTCCTGTTTTTATTACAAAACTTGTCACTACATAAATTTTACCAGTACATTACGAATTCTACTTGAAATACACACAGCTGTTATTGCCGCTCTATTCATTTTTTTTATTTCATAAAAATATAAACTTGAAGTTGCTGACTATTATAACAATACTTATCAGCTTAGACTACGACATTTGTTTGGAAGATTCTGCTATTAGATTAAATGTCAGCGTTTATATTAAGTGGTTCTCTTTTATTTCCTAACAGCGTTATTATTCTTATATGGAATGTGATTTTGCATTTATTTGCCGTTCCGATCCGATCTAATTGGTCTGGCAATTTATCCACGCGATATAGACCCTGATGATTAACAATAACACACATTTCAAATATTAATTCTCTATGGTGATCAAGGTATACGATAATCTAGCAAACAATGGTGTAACTTGAAGCATATATCTCATATAATTACTACAGCCAGGGTAAATTAGATATCAGGAGCAATAAATTGACACAAAGGAACAACGACCCTCAATAAAAAGCAATATTAAGTGACAACGATGAAAATATTCGCTTTGCAAGCAAGCTAATGACATAACAACAAAGCCAGCAATGTATACAATTATTGCAAAGGTGAAACGACCACATATAGGTGGTAGTGGGAACGATTGGCAAGATACACTCCAAATATTTCGGAATTAATATCTTACATTTATCATACATTGATACTTATTATTCCTTTTGAGTCTTTGCCTAACATGGTTTGCCACAATATCGTATGCACTTTAAATTTTGGTGGCATTTATAGTCATTGGGAATTGAGTTAGATTTGACTTCGGACCATTGCTTGGTTGTACAGTTTGAGTTATTATGTCCAGTTATATTCAAGCTTAGATCAGTTATGAACGTGTTTATTTTTAAACGGTCTATACTTAGTTATTTTTTACCGATATTACTTTTACTAACGTTATCATTTTTGTATCCATTGCATATTGTTTTACTTATGTCTAAATTGTTATGATTGTACAACACTGTTGAATGTGTAATTTACATGAAAAGTGGCTAATAAATATGATATAACAATAATAATAATTATTATAATTATTATAATTATTATAATTATAATAATAATAATAATAAATAATAATAATTGATCTAGAGCATAAATTACAAGACACTTCTTGAGGGAGTTTGATAACCCTATTTGTTGTATTAAATGGTACACACAAAACATGTTCTTACGTCTTAACTTTTTCCGACGGATATCAATTGTGATATTCTCAAGCAGATTATAACCAAACCAGACATGACACCAAACCATTGGTTTAAATAGAATACTCTTGTGGCATACACATGTTGTCAGTTTATTTAAGGAAATAATTGAGGATGCATAATTATACTGCCAATGGCTTCATTTACAAACAAGTATCGACAGTGCCAATATCTCAAGGGATGTGGTGAATAACTATTTCTAAGCAAGCAAATGTGTCCATAGAAGTTTCGTATTTGTTTGAAAATGAAAATGTCTTGAACATCTAGTATAAACGATCGTATTTTAATTCAAAAGTCAAATTAAGGTTTTGCGTATGACAAAGAAAGGAATTAAACCAACTATATAATGTTTTACCAATTCATACTCTTTCAAGAAACAAATGAGTAATATCTAGAAAATGCAAACCTACTTCAGCCGTGTAAGTATACCACTATGGCGAACCCACGTGCCCACAATCTTACGTTTGTAACCGTATTTGTCATCAAAACGTTCCTCCTCGCGTACGTTTTAGCTTGTGAGTTTCTTAATATTCTTCTTCTTCTTCTTCCAGTTGAAGTACAGGGCTCACTCTGGAGCATCGACGTACTTTTATTATTTAATGGCGCCGATCAAAATGAGATGGTCGCCTTTATCTACCAAAGTTACCAAGTTTTCTCGCGGTGGAAACATCTGTGATATTCTGTTTCTTCCGAGTGTTACTGTTTTCCCTATTGAACGAAGTACAAATGTATTACAATATCGTTTTTATACAGATTACAATGCACTTGTCTGATTATACGTTATATAAGACAATCATAAACCGTTTGTTATCACTACGCCGTGTATGGAATACAACTAGATGTATTAACGTGGTGTGTCTCTTGACATGGTGTGCCAGTGTACCATGCGGTATGGATTTTTTCATCTTCCGTCGATTGGACACTCGCCTTTGTTCGGCAAATTGGATACTCAAAGGACAAGATATTTTATCATTATCCATCAAGAAAACGATACGGTGTTCGCAGATTCAATTGGGGTTCAATGGTTCGTCTATGTAATTTTCTGTACTTGGCCACAACCTCAACCTCTTGATACGTTATACTAGCGCTTGAACCCTGTATATAAGTATATAAAAAGCACAACATGAGCCAGAATCAAATATAAATGAGCCAGGCAATTTTATATAATTGGATTTAGTTAGAAGTCAAAATATGCTATTAGTGCAATGCCGCAACATATACGGGGTTGTATATTTAGTTTAGTGATGATTTCGTCCGGTTCTTTTTTAAAATTTGAATAAGTAGCTGGGCGAAATGCAAATTTATTGAGATGAAAATATGTTCCTATCTAAATTATGTAATCGGAAAGTCACATATATTTCTATTTGGATTTGCACATCATGCACACAGATACTCAACATAGTAACATATTGATACAAATCATTGGGCAAGAAAAAATGGGAAAAACAAACGTTTTAAAAATATGCAATTCATGTACTAGGAAATTGTAAAACAAAACTTCTTGGAGTTCAATAGAATCGTAATCGAACATTTATGGAAATTGAAATCACAGCTGGAGAGTATTTATATTATGACCCTCTCATTTAATATAAACCTTATTGTGTCTCCCTCGTGATTTCAGTGATGAAAAACAATCTATTTGTGAGAAGGTCTATACATGTAATCCTGCTTCGAACAATAATTATCCACTTTAGTCATTGTATAAATAAGAAAATATTGCTTCATCTGCTTAAATTGCTGTCTTGTCGTGATTGCGGAAAGCTCAAAGTATATTTAAATATCAACGGGAGGATAAGTATAGCTTGTTTTGTTGCCGAAGAGTTTACACGACAAAACAAGCGATAATTTATCCTCTAGTTGACATTCTGCAGTACAATAAATAATGGTATATGGGATTCGATCAATTTCTGTCAATTTTCAATTATCGGATTGCATCATACGGGTTGTCAGTGTAATTAGAATCATTAAGCATGTGAAACTTCCTGAAACGTAATAAAACATGAAATGTCAACAAGGATTCTTCGTTTGTTTTGTTTAAACGGATTTGGCGTACGCAGTTCTGTACAAGTGTAAATGATTTATCACGATTCCGGTTTTTATGACAAAATTTGTTGCTACTATAAATTTCAGATGTAAATTACCAATTCAAATTGAATTACACACAGCTGTTATTGCCACTCTGTTCATTTTTGTTATTTGATAGATAAATAAACTTGAAGTCGCTGACGATTATAACAGTACGTTTTAGCTTAGACTACGACAGTTGTTTGGTAGATATGATATCAGACTGAATGTGAACGTTGGTATTACGTGGTTCTATTATATTCCATAATGGCGTTATTACTCTTATATGGAATGTGAGTTTGCATTTTTGACGTCCTGATCTGATTTAATTGGTCCGGAAATTTATCCACGCGATAGAGACTCTGATGATCAGCAATGCCAAACATTTCAAATAAAAATTCTCTTCAGAAACCATTTGTATACGATAATCCAGCAAACGCTATCTACTAAATATAGTTGTATACATACATTGAAGTATATTAAAGCATATAACTCACTAAATGAGATCAGCCACGATTATTTAGATACCAACTGAAATAAAGTGACAAAAGGGAATAATGACCCATCAATAGAAAGCAATATTTAGTGGCCATGATGAAAACAATTCGCTTCGCAAGCACGGAAATGACATAAAAACAAAGCAGGTAATGTATACAATGAATGCAAAGGCGAAAACACCACATACACAAATGTAGTAGTGGAAACGAGGATCAAAGAGGAAGGAACACAGCCACAGTTGATGCGCATATCTTCATATCAAAATGTTCGACCAAATATTATTGAACTAATATCTGACATTTATCATATATTCACATAGAGTATAAATACAAGACATTTCTCAAGAAAGTCTTATAATCTTATTTGTCGGATTAAATGGAACACACAAAACATATCGTTAAGTCTCAGCTTTTGGCGATCCATTTTATAACGACTATTCTTAGTTAGATTATGTCAAACCAGACTTGGCACCAACACTTGATTGAAATAAACTATTCTTAAGACATGCAAATGAGTTCAATTCATTTAAGAAAATAATTAAAGATGCATAATTATACTGCCAATGGTTTCATTTGTATCGACAGTTCCAATTTTGTCAGGGGATGTTGTGATAATTATTTCTAAGTTAGAAAATGTTCCATACTGTTTTCCTATCTGTCTTGTAATGAAAATGTCGTGAAAAGGGAAAACAACTATCATAGTTTGATTTAAATGTCAAATAAACGTTTGCCTATGACAATGAGAGCAAATTTACAGTTACAAATACATAATGTGTACAATGACACAGAATACAGAAACAAAACTTCTGTCCTGTATAATAATACAACTGTAGTGAACCCACGTGACCAAAGTTTTGCGGCCGTATTTGACGACAGAAATCTCTACTAGCGTTACTGTTTTGCTTTTACTTTGTAGTTGATGGTTTTCTATAAAAAAGTGGGATGAGAGCCTTTTGCTAATAAGTATCATACTAAACTTTCTTAGAAGGACAAACCTATCATACGTTTAATATCAAAACAATGATAATGAACATTCGGACAGAAAACATATATCACAAACCACAAGCACACGAAACAATTCCCATAACAAAACTGAAAGAGAACATCAATCTAAATCACTAAACTATAGTTTAGTTGTCAAAAACCTGAATGCCATAGTGTCGAAGTGCAACGGCATATATTCGTGCACACATCGCGAATTTGCCTTAGTTTGAAGGTAAGAGCTCGTCACCTTTTATCAAATTCATTATAAACACTAGCAAAATTGGAACCTGAATCGGTATATCGAATCATCAGTTTCTGCCCCGAACCTAATATAATCACAACGGTTCGCCACAGTGTGTATAATACAGAATGCACAATACAGGCCAAAATATACTGTCAGGTATAAACCTACAAGACGGTAACAGATGAGGATAATCAGAGGCCGAAGATATGGTAGCACTTGAAACTTGCTAATGGCGTTTAAAAACGTTAGTATATGGCTATGTCGTTCCTTTCTAAATGGCACGCATATTCTTTTTATGTTAATACTGTCTAGTTACGGATATATATCTTTTCCCTTGCCTTTTTGTTGCTTCATTTTATTTGACTTGTGCTGCTGTGTTTGTTCTTCTATGTGTTTGTTTTCGCTTTTCTTGCTGCCTGCCTAGTGTGCATGTACGATATCTACTTTTTTACTTTTTTGCTTATTGCTCTGTCCCATTTATTAGATATTAATTTTGTATTCAGTTTACCATTACACGGTACCCCATGTTATTGAATGTGTCTACTTCAAACCAACCTGTTATCTAGCAGGAAACACCTATGTGTGCTACATAAGATGTGATAGTGTATTTTCGCAATGTCCAAAATCGTTTGGTTTTTTTGTTCGCGGTTTTATTTGCTTGCTCTATCCAGTCATGTGTCTTTGCATTGTGCACTATTCAAAATCAGATCAATTAAATACAATTTCGATAGGATATAGTAAATCATACTCTAACAAAACTTCAGATTAAAACATCTCAAAATAGCTACCCAGATAAATACTAGTAGTCAGTTCACAGGCTGTTAGAGATCCGTGTCAGACATTAGCTATACATAGCTAATGTTATATTGTTGTGAATATAATCCGACTTAAAATAAAGATTGTACAGTATTGTGATCTGCAGCTTCTACTAAGTGCCTCTTTCCCGTCGGATTTATAATTATCTTTTTAATAGCAGATCACAATGCACTAGTCAGACTGAAGAAGATATTCACAGCCCGTTTGTCGTAACGAAATCGTGTAGGGAATACAACTGGACGTATTAACGTGGCTTGTCTCTTGACATGGTGTGTCTATGTCATGCAGTGCGTATTAGATATTTTTCATCCTACGTTGATTTAACACGTATATATCCACGAGCATGTTTTCGCAAATCGGATACTCAAAGGACACGGCATTTCAACTCCATTTACAAGATAGATTAGAAAACAAAATGGTGCATTCAGATTTAATCCGTGTGTAAATATTCGTCTTTGTACGAGGGGTGATGAATATATATTCATCAAGCAATTTCAATTTGGCAGCAAGTCTTAAAGCCAAGTAATATCATTCGTAAGATATTTCCGACCAAAAGCACTAAAAAAAATTTTTTATCCACACAAGAGGTGCGTGACGTTTGACCTCACACGACGTCATTCCAAGCGTCACCGTTTGAGCAGCATATACATGTAGCTCTTTCTGGACAGATATCTGGTCCCATGTATAAGATTCTTTTTTTTACTGAAATATGTCTTTAAAAGCCAACTCTGGAATGAGAGGTGAAATGAATAGAGTATCGATGCGTCACTGGAAACAAATTGGAATTGGATTATTTCAATGAAGAATGAAGCACGACCTTGCAAGTTTATGACGCAATATCGAAAGATACCTTTTGGTCTGGAGTCAACGATTTGGTTCAGATCTGATCGTCTTATTTCGTAGAATTTAACGGAAAGTGTCCCTACCGAGGTATTATTTTTTCTGTTTATCCTTATTTTATCGACTCATCTGTTTGACAGAGACACTACAATCACATAAACAATGGAATCATATGCAAAATCTCTATTTGGAGCGCAAAGAATCCATGCACAAATTGGTCAAGTCATCTTGGCGATATCGCGAGAATTTAACAAGTTTCGCGTTAATTTTCAAAGCATACCGTTACTTTGAGATAACCTTAATGCTGGACGGTGCGTATTTCACCTTGGTTACCACTAGTGACGTCATAAAGTAAAAAGCGACATTACCATTAAGTACATTAGAAGGAACGCTTGATAATTGATTGGTCCACATCAGTAGTAATTCCATTACTCTAGTTTCAATAGTTCAAAAAATAGAAGGAAGCTCCTCAAATATATTGATCATCCCCCGTAAGTGCATGTACATGACACAGACTGTAGCCTCTTTGGCGACGAGTATGTTGGGTGCAGTTGAAAGCTTAATAGAGGACGAATATATAAGGGATCAATGCGTCGCCTTTTTGGCCTACAATCCACTTTCACTATTAGATTACATATTTTTGTTCAGGCGGAGGGCGGGTTTGGTTTCTTTTACCATTCGGTCAAATGCAACATTCCAGTTACCAGCTTGTCGCTAATACATTTTACATTTCTACCGTACAATATACGCGCTTTAATCTGCATACGCCATTACAAAAATAATTAATTTCTAAGCTTTTATTGTATTTAGAGGAGTGTTTAAGGTCCAAATAGTATACTCTGTACTGACCACATATGGATATACTAGCAAGCAAAAGGTAAGTGAAGCATTCGCCTAGTATCCAAGTAACTATTTTGAACGCAGAATCAGTAGCTGGGCGCAATGTTTGTAAAGACATGGCATATATGTTTCTTCCTTTTAATTATGTCATCTGAACCACACATTAATATTTTGGATTCGCCCATCATACAATATAATCCTTGTGTTGTCTAGTTTGTGATTTAAGTGATGACAAAAATCTATTTGATTGCAGCACTTTTACCAGACCGTCTGACATATAATCCTGTTTAGAAC
Source organism: Spisula subtruncata (assembly GCA_963678985.1). Lineage (NCBI taxonomy): Eukaryota > Metazoa > Mollusca > Bivalvia > Venerida > Mactridae > Spisula > Spisula subtruncata. The sequence goes on along the minus strand of OY787671.1, from coordinate 14,206,187 downwards.
AATTATTGTCCGCTTTAGTCTTTGTATAAATAAAACAACTACCATTTTATCTACTTAAATTAATGTTGACTTATCGCGGGTACAGTAACCTGCGATTGTTCACAATCTCGTGTAGGCCATTAAAGGCATCGTAATATTTAAAAGGCAGACACAAATTACTACATAGTAAAACAAGCCAATACATCCGCTGCTTTAAGCGGTTCTCGAACATTATGGAAATTGAAATCACAGCTGGACTACAAATTATACTGATCGAATTTATGTCTCGTCTTAAATGTTATCCTTATTTTGTCTCGCTCCAGACTTCAGTGCTGAAAAAACAACCTAATAGAAACAATTGCAGCTATTTTACGAGACTGTCTATCATATAAACATATGAGATGCTACTATTGTCCACTTTAGAAGTCGAAGCAAAACACGAAGTACGTTTAGTAACTGCATATGCAGCGTGTTTATCAACGGTATGCTTCGACTTTACAAGAACTGAAAATAAAAAAGTCACAATGAGGACTGAATCAAGAATAGGAACATCTGATGCTCTTCAATCCATCATCTAAAATGGTTCCGTCATTTTCTGTCATTTCCAAGTTTCATGGAATACCATAGACGTAGGGTTTTTTCAATGTCATTAAAAGTAAATACAATGTACGTATTTGTAAAACAGAAATGTTTGAAATGTCTACAAGAATTATTCGCTTATTTGTTTAGTCTTGGCAGGCGTGGTTAGAACGAATGTTTTACGTGGTTGGTATTTGCACTATGCATGAAGTACTATGCATTCAAGGTTATACATAATAAACCTCACTGGTAATTGGTACACTGTTCGTTAAGCCTGTAGCTTAATCGTATATCAACTTCATTAGCAAGAAATTATTGAGATCATTTTTTTTTCATTATTGCACATACCTTATTGCGAAAAATATGTTTAATTTGTACATTAGTTATTAGAGCCAACCTTAGCCTTTTGTAAAACATAGAATTATAATAATATAGGTAAGTTATGACTGATGTATTTTGCGTAAAAAGGTTTTGAAGGTCACCGATTAGGACGTCGAAACAATTGCCTTAAAATAAAGAAGTTGTAAAAGGCACCATTATTTGCGCAAACTCAAGGGATACTAAATCCAAAATACTTCAATACATATCTAAACATGTTATTAATAAAACAATAAAATTTTAACACTTTTCATTTGATTAAACACCTGAACAATTTGGAAAATATTATTGTGTGCCTTAAAACGACATTAAAACACACCAAACATATTTTGGGTTCATATACAATCCATTCAATATCGATGCATACCTAACTATACAAATGAACAATTGTTTGTTTTTCACGTAACATAGTTACATCATTTTGAAAACAACTTAAACATTCTCAATAATTACTTGGAACAATATATTTTAGACTTGGCAAGTGTACGGCAAATGTTACTACCAGACTATAAATGTTAAACGGCATCGTAAGTCTGCCATATAGTTCCATAATGTTTCCCCTCGGTGTTATAACTGTGATTTTGCAATAATATTAGTAATTATATTACATCTTGCAACCCGATTTAATTGTTCTGTTAATTGAGCCACGAGATAGAGAAGTGATTTACAATGTCAAACATGCAAATATTTCAAATAATTATAGTAATCAAGTTATAGACAAATCTAGTAAACGGCAACTTATAAATAAATTATATGACGAACAATAGGGTATTAAACATATAACTCATTTGATGAAGAACATTAAAAAAGGAAAGGCAATATGGAATACTTTAAGTGACACAAGGGAAAAACGATCCACGGTCAAAGGCAACGAACATGAACAACAATATGAAAATGACACGCAAACAATGCCGCTCAAATGAGAACAAGACACTCCTTTCAAAGAAGGTCCGCATAAAACAAAGACCGAGCAATACGAGAGTTGTGTGCAAAAAATAAAAATACCACAATAAAAACAAGTACAAAACGATAACACGGAATTATAATTATTTACGTAACGAGCATAAAAGACCAGAATTGCACACATGGTCCACAATACCGATAAATCTCGAAATAGAAACTATGACAAAATAGTATATAAAAACTCCAAAGCAAAATTGACCTCACCTTTATTCTTTAAATATCTAAATGAATGTCGAACTTGTATAACTACACTCCAAATATTAACTTCAAAAATAATGTCGAAATGAATGTCAAAATCGACATTCAACTTTATTTCTTGAACGTCGAAATGAATATCGAGCTGATATAACTACATTAAAATTACATTGAATGTTCAATGTTGTATGTTGTTCGAACTTCACGATGCTTCAAGAACTCACTTTATTGAAAATCTTGCCCTTTCACTATTCATTTTTCTATTCATCAAAACATAATAAAATATATCGCTGCGAGCAGGGTTCGAACCTGCGCGGGAAGATCCCATTGGATTTCAAGTCCAACGCCTTAACCACTCGGCCATCACAGCACATATACTTGGTTACATAATTGTGATTATATGAAAATAAACAAATATATATATCGTTAGGTGGTATAACTGTATATTGTATATTTGATATAAAGATAAGATACAGTCCGTTCAAAGTTAAATGATTACGGTTGTAAACATCGGCTCGTCCGACAGTTCAACTAAGTTAATGTAGGTTTACCTGGATATACCTGAGTTATATCAATGGCTTAGAATGAGAAGGTCGTAAGTGCCACTTACGACCTTATAAGACTAACGCATATTTGAAATCTACATAATAAGGCGCTTTTTATGAGCATATTTTCATTAAAATCGGAAATTGCCATGTTGACCAAAATGAAGTTGAAAAGGCTTCTTTTTACCATAAGTAAAGAGTGATTGGCAGACTTTTTTTCTTGTTTTCTCAATACATTGATTTTGTAGTTCCGACCTTCTCATTCTAAGCCATCGATATGTAGTCAGTGGTCAACGCTATTCTTTTTAACTTAATACTTTCTTTATTAGTATCGACAGTGAGATAATTCATATGTAAATATTTGTATGCATATAATTCATATTAGTTTTATAAAATAAATCATTCATTTATCAAAAAGTATACGCTGCGAGCAGGATTCGAACCTGCGCGGGCAGAGCCCATTTGATTTCGAGTCAAACGCCTTAACCACTCGGCCATCACAGCAGTTATTAAATACGGATTAATAGATTATATTCATAATTATGACAAATTGGCTGATGTATCACGGTTAATATTTGCCAAGTATTTATGTAAATATAATAGACAATATTGACTTATGGGCTTCTGATAAATATCTCGGTCGCAATATGTTGCCCATTTCACCGGTTCTATTTTTCACTTTAAGCATGCGTCTTATCTACCTTGCGACAGCCGTTCACCTGTATATGGTCATGTATTATTTAGAGTTGGCTGGTGCGTGCGTGTTGCACCGAATATGGCTCGCCTTATTCGAAGAGGGAAAAATAATTGCGTTGCATCGTCGCTGTACGCCGAATATGGCTTACGGCAAGTGAAAAACATATTACGCCGAATATGACATGCGTGCCATTGCCATATTCGTTAAGATTTTTCCTAATCTTCGAATATGACTCGCCATATACGCGAGCAATATTCGGTTCAACATTGTATCCTATTTATTAATGATCACCGGTGTCTTCTGTGACACCAATAATCTTCTTGAATGCCCTACACCCGCAAGATGAACACAACCTTGCAAATCTTATTCTCGACATGTCAACCTTGTCTGCTTGTTGCTTAAGATTTACCATTACAACAATATATAGTAGTTACATTCATGAAACACGTTAGTCCACTAAATAGTCCTGGTTTATATCACATTTGTGCACTGAGCCCTCGATGCGAACGTAAACAGGTTCAAGCCATGATATCGATTATCAAAGAATAAGAACACTCTTCTGCGTAAGTAACAAAAGCCACAAATCCAACTGGTATATAGATAAATTATCGTATAAAGTTAGAGGTAAAACTACACTTAAAATGTATTGTAACAGGCGTATTCTTATTCATTAATACAGAGTTACTGTAGGTCTAAATGATGGATATCTGAATATTGTTTTTGTTAGATGCTGTTTGTTTAAAGATTTTTGTCGTTAATTGTAGTACATGATATTTACCATTAAATAATCGTTCCATTCCATATTTTTATTCCATTCCGCGTTTTAGTAATCATGTCAAATGGTTTCTAATTGATTCAATATAATATTCAATATAACTTTGTGTAAAAGCGTTATCTTGCTAGTAACATAGTTTCCCTGTATCATAAAAAAGAACTGTCCTTGAGTTTGAACTATTTCTAAAGAAATGTTTTGATTTCAGGTGTTTGCCGGTGACATAGAAAAGAAGTACATGCATAACATCCAGACTTCTAAAGAGAATTGTTTTGCTCTATATCATGATAGGTACACACAAGATGCATTCTAGAATATACAAAGGGTAGGTTAAAGTGTTACAGTATTTCAAAACAGAGAAGACGGATCTATCGACTTTGACCGGAACTGGGCGGAATATGTTAATGGGTTTGGAGACATGACTGGCGAGAATTGGCTTGAACTTGAAGATATTCATTTATTAGCAAACCATCCATCTTCTCTGCGTATTTATATGGAAACTTTCGGAGATGTCGAGCCACTTACAGCGTATGCTGTATACGGTACGTTTTCCTTGCAAACATCACTTGACGAATACAGATTGTCGATCTGTGTATTTTCGGTAGACTGTAATTACAGCTTGACTTTTCACAACAATATGACTTCTCAACATTAGACAGCGACAATGACATTCAATTTGGTGAAGACCTCCACTGTGCCGAAACGTTAAAAGGTGCTTGGTGTTACGAACGTTGTCTAGAAAGTAACTTGAATGGTCTGTATCTTGGAGCGGGACATAAGTAACAAATCCAGGATAAAAACGTGTGTCGTGAAAATTCATAGCTTTTTGTATCTTAGATGCAGTGATGTGATAAGAAAGATGAGTTGTTGAAGGAAACAGTTTTGTGCTCTGTTGTTACTGCCGCGTGTTGCTTGCATCGTCCTAAGTATGATTATCTTCTTATACAGACACAATGCACTGATTGTAGACCGTTTATGTAACGAATTGTATAGGGAATACAACTAGACGTATTAACATGTTCTCTTGACATGGTGTGTCTATGCTGTACGTTTTAGATTGTTTCATCTTTCGTTGATTGGACACGTATCTCTGCTCAGCACAAATCAGGTACTCAAAGGAAAACACATTTCAACACCATCTTTCAAGACAGATAGGAAAACGTTATGATGTATTTAGATTTGTATCGCGAGAAATACTTGTTCTTTGTAAATGTCTGTACGTATCGCATACTACAACCTCTCATGGGCGACGTTACATATCGACGGTGCCAAACCCAATCCCCGTAACTGCAAAAAGACATTATTTCAGGAGACGAAAAAAACGTATTTACTCCGTTGAAATAATACCGACGTCTTGTAACGAAATGATCCTATTTGTAACCAAAATCAACTCCGACATATACAAGAATATATTGACTTGTACTAAATCGGAGTTAGTACTGCCATATAAGGAATTTTCGACTAATCTTTTTTAATCCAATAAAAATACGGTATTTTGTCATCTGACTGTATTGAAGAAACGCGATTGGCTATTTAGTTGGCGACTAGACAGCGCGGGAAATCTAGCAGATACTGATGCTGCAATAAAAGTTTTTGCGCCAAAATTGAGTTACGGGGTTTGGGTTTGGCACCGTCGATGTATATTAAATAGTACATGGTTGTTGGTGAGAGACGGCAACTCACGCATAGATGGTCAGTAAATACTAAATAGCATACTTTTGTCTACAACACCCAAGTCAATTCCAATCTAACCTTTTGTTTACCTCTTAAGGTTACTGATAACTCGTCATGATTTATTTTATTACGCTGCAAATATTTTGCTCTCAGTCATATTGAATTCGTACAGACAAATTATGAGTAGCTGCAAGGAGGCTGAATATGTTGTTAAATTGTTCTCGCTCATTATGGAAATTGCAATCGAAGCTGGACAGCAATTAGCATTCTGATCCACTAATTCACCTCCTTCAATATAATCCTTATTTTCTTTCATTCGTTATTTCAGTGATGAAAACAATCTGTATGATTGCAGAAATTTCACCAGACCGTCTGACACATAATCCTGTTTAGAACTAGTACTGTCCACTTTAGTTGTTGCATAAATAAAACCACTATTATTTTATCTGCTTAAATCAATGTCGTTTGTAGTACATGCAGAAATCTCAATCGTTACTACTCGGGTGTTTCCATAACTGTGTAGGGTTAGAAATTGTTGTTATGTGGTTTCCGGTAACGACCAATCATCAGTTTTTCAGTGCTATCAAGAAGATCTTCATTTACCGGTCTTCTTTTAGGACTTGATACCTTCTCAGTAGTAAGTTACCTCTCAGTTCTCTTCGATTCCATCGTTTGATTCTCATGAGCCATATTGTAAAGCAGTCCGCTATAATTGTCAACTTGGGTCGTCGTTTTAAATATGAAATATAATGTGCATGTGTCGCGTGTTTATCAACTGTATTCAACGAATGTACAAAAACTATTGTTATGAAAGGACTTATATAAGAATAGAAACAACTAATGCTCTTCAATTCATCATCTTAAATAGTAACGTGTGTTCTATGCCGATGCAACAAAATGAAGGCCCGTTATTTTCTGTCATTTCTAAGTAACATAAAAAACATAAACGTAGGTTTTTTCAATGTCATTTAAAGTTAATACAATGTATGTGTAAAACATAAATATTTTGAAATGTCAACAAAAATTATTCTCTTCATTTCTTTAGTCTTGACAGGCGTGGGTAGATCGAATGTTTTACGTGGTTGGTATTTCCACCATTCATGTAGTACTTTTATGTTAGGTAATACATATTAAATAATTGTTATACTATTCATTAAAGAGGCGTTCCCTATAACTTTGATCGTTTAAATCGATTCTGGAATACTATACATTAATAACTTTTCAACAAAACGCTCCCACTAATTACCGAGAAAGGGAAGAAAACATATTTCCGTGACGAGCCAAAATAGTCACGAGTTGTTTCCATTTGACCACAATAATAAATCGCTGGAAGCGATTTATTATTATTGGTGAGTAAAATAAATTTTTGACGTTATAGAGACATATTTGCGCACACGTTCTTCCGACAAATTATGATAATTGATAGTGCTTAGTACCTTTAGCTCATTTAATGTGATAGTAGAGGAAAGTATGGAATGCCTCTACATGTATAAGCGTTTAGCTTAATCGTATATTAGCTTCACTAGATTTCAAGTTAAATAAAAGGTCGAAGTTATGAATTGTATGCAAACCTTGACAATTTTAGGACGTGTGGGTTACCATGACAAGCATTACATTGTCTGAACTAAATCTTTAACAATTCATACAATACCATTGCATATCTAAGTTATACAAATGAACAATTGTTTGTTTTTCCAATAACATAGTTACATCATTTTGAAAACCACTTAAAAATTCTCAAGAATTCCTTGGAACATTATTTTTTGGATTTAGGCAAGTGTTCGGCAAATGTTTCTATCAGGCTATAAATGTAAGACAGCAGCGTTCGTCTGCCATGCTTCCATAATGTTTCCCCTCGGTGTTATTACAGCAGTGATTTTGTAATAATATGAGTAATTATATTACATCTTACAATCCGATTTAATTGTTCTGCTAATTGATCCACGAGATGGAAAAGTGATTTACGATGTCAAACATGCAAACATTCAAAATCATTACAGTAATCAAGTTATAGAAAAATCTTTGATTGCAGCACTTTTACAAGACCGTCTGACATATAATCCTGCTTAGAACAATTATTGTCCACTTAAGTCTTTGTATGAATAAAACAACTACCATTTTATCTACTTAAAGTAATGTTGACTTATCGTGGGTACAGTAACCTCCGATTATTCAAAATCTCGTGTAGGCCATTAAAGGCATCGCAATATTTAAAAGGCAGACACAAATTACTTCATAGTAAAACAAGCCAATACATCCGCTGCATTAAGGAGTTCTCGAACATTATGGAAATTGAAATCACAGCTGGACAACAAATTATACTGACCGACATATGTCTCGTCTTAAATGTTATGCTTATTTTGTCTCCTTCCAGATTTCAGTGCTGAAAAACAACTTTATAGAAACAAGTGCAGCTATTTAACGAGACTGTCTATCATATAAACATATGGGATGCTATTATTGCCACTTTATAAGTTGAAGCAAAACACGAAGTACGTTTAGTAACTGCATATGCGGCGGTTTATCAACGGTATGCATCGAATTTACAAGAACTGAAAATAAAAAAGTCACAATGAAGACTGAATCAAGAATAGGAACATCTGATGCTCTTCAATCCATCATCTAAAATAGTTCCACCATTTTCTGTCACTTACAAATTTCATAGAATACCATAGACGTAGGTTTTTTTTCAATGCCATTAAAAGTAAATACAATGTAATTGTAAAACAGAAATACTTTGAAATGTCAACAATGATTATTTTCGTCATATGTTTAGTCTTGACAGGCGTGGGTAGATCGAATGTTTAACGCGGTTGGTATTTCCACTATACATGTAGTACTATGTATTCAAGGTAATACCTAATAAATCTCACTGGTAATTGGTACACTATTAAGCCTGTAGCTTAATCGTATATCAACTTCATTAGCTTATACTGTGCAAGAAATTATTGAGATCATTTTTTTTCATTATTGCACATATCTTATTGGGAAAAATATGTTTAATTTGTACATTAGTTATTAGAGCTAACTTTAGCCTTTTGTAAAACATAGAATTATAATAATATAGGTAAGTTACGACTGATGTATTTTGCGTAAAAGGTTTTGAAGGTCACCGATTAGGACGTCGAAACACTTGCCTTAAAATAAAGAAGTTGTAAAAGGCATCATTATTTGCGCAAACTCAAGGGATACTAAATCCAAAATTCATATCTAAACATGTTATTAATAAAATAATAAAATTTAAACACTTTTCATTTGATTAAACACCTGAACAATGGGGAAAATATTATTGTGTGCCTTAAAACGACATTAAAACACACCAAACATATTTTGGGTTCATATACAATCCATTCAATATACATGTACATTGCATACCTAACTATACAAATGAACAATTGTTTGTTTTTCACGTAACATAGTTACATCATTTTGAAAACAACTTAAACATTCTCAATAATTACTTGGAACAATATATTTTAGACTTGGCAAGTGTACGGCAAATGTAACTACCAGGCTATAAATGTTAGACGGCATCGTTCGTCTGCCATATAGTTCCATAATGTTTCCCCTCGGTTTTATAACTGTGATTTTGCAATAATATTAGTAATTATATTACATCTTGCAACCCGATTTAATTGTTCTGTTAATTGAGCCACGAGATAGAGAAGTGATTTACAATGTCAAACATGCAAATATTTCAAATAATTACAGTAATCAAGTTATAGACAAATCTAGTAAACGGCAACTTATAAATAAATTATATGACGAACAATAGGGTATTAAACATATAACTCATTTGATGAAGAACATTAAAAAAGGAAAGGCAATATGGAATACTTTAAGTGACACAAGGGAAAAACGATCCACGGTCAAAGGCAACGAACATGAACAACAATATGAAAATGACACGCAAACAATGCCACTCAAATGAGAACAAGACACTCCTTTCAAAGAAGGTCCGCATAAAACAAAGACCGAGCAATACGAGAGTTGTGTGCAAAAATTAAAAATACCACAATAAAAACAAGTACAAAACGATAACACGGAATTATAATTATTTACGTAACGAGCATAAAAGACCAGAATTGCACACATGGTCCACAATACCGATAAATCTCGAAATAGAGACTATGACAAAATAGTATATAAAAACTCCAAAGCAAAATTGACCTCACCTTTATTCTTTAAATATCTAAATGAATGTCGAACTTGTATAACTACACTCCAAATATTAACTTCAAAAATAATGTCGAAATGAATGTCAAAATCGACATTCAACTTTATTTCTTGAACGTCGAAATGAATATCGAGCTGATATAACTACATTAAAATTACATTGAATGTTCAATGTTGTATGTTGTTCGAACTTCACGATGCTTCAAGAACTCACTTTATTGAAAATATTGCCCTTTCACTATTCATCAAAACATAATAAAATATATCGCTGCGAGCAGGGTTCGAACCTGCGCGGGAAGATCCCATTGGATTTCAAGTCCAACGCCTTAACCACTCGGCCATCACAGCACATATACTTGGTTACATAATTGTGATTATATGAAAATAAACAAATATATATATCGTTAGGTGGTATAACTGTATATTGTATATTTGATATAAAGATAAGATACAGTCCGTTCAAAGTTAAATGATAACGGTTGTAAACATCGGCTCGTCCGACAGTTCAACTAAGTTAATGTAGGTTTACCTGGATATACCTGAGTTATATCAATGGCTTAGAATGAGAAGGTCGTAAGTGCCACTTACGACCTTATAAGACTAACGCATATTTGAAATCTACATTATAAGGCGCTTTTTATGAGCATATTTTCATTAAAATCGGAAATTGCAATGTTGACCAAAATGAAGTTGAAAAGGCTTCTTTTTACCATAAGTAAAGAGTGATTGGCAGACTTTTTTTCTTGTTTTCTCAATACATTGATTTTGTAGTTACGACCTTCTCATTCTAAGCCATCGATATGTAGTCAGTGGTCAACGCTATTCTTTTTAACTTAATACTTTCTTTATAAGTATCGACAGTGAGATAATTCATATGTAAATATTTGTATGCATATAATTCATATTAGTTTTATAAAATAAATCATTCATTCATCAAAAAGTATACGCTGCGAGCAGGATTCGAACCTGCGCGGGCAGAGCCCATTTGATTTCGAGTCAAACGCCTTAACCACTCGGCCATCACAGCAGTTATTAAATACGGATTAATAGATTATATTCATTATTATGACAAATTGGCTGATGTATCACGGTTAATATTTGCCAAGTATTTATGTAAATATAATAGACAATATTGACTTATTGGCTTCTGATAAATATCTCGGTAGCAATATGTTGCCCATTTCACCGGTTCTATTTTTCACTTTAAGCATGCCTCTCATCAACCTTGCGATAGCCGTTAACCTGTATATGATCATGTTGTGTGCTCATCAGTGAGATACTTCCGAGGATATTATACAGATACAGATATAGATACAGTTTTGTTTAGTGTTGGTTGGTGCGGGCATGTTGACCCGAATATGACTCGCGTGTGAGCCTTATTCGGAGAGGGAAAATAATTGCATTACATCATCGCTGTACGTCGAATATGGCTAACGGCAAGTGAAGAACATATTACGCCGAATATGACGTGCGTGTCATAGCCATATGTGTTAAGATTGTTCCTAATTGTCGACTATGACTCGCCATATACGCGAGCAATATTCGGTTCAACATGGCATCCTATTTATGAATAATCACTGGTGTCTTCTGTAACACCAATAATCTTCTTGAATGCCCTACACCCGCAAGATGAACACAACCTTGCAAATCTTATTCTCGACATGTCGACCTGGTCTGCTTGTTGCAGATCATCCCCGCGTATGTAGCAAAAGTCACAAACCCAACTGATATAATTATAAATTATCGCATAAAGTTAAAAGTAATACTACACTTAAAATGTATTTTAACAGGCGTATTCTTATTCATTAATACAGAGTTACTGTAGGCCTAAATGATGTATATCTGAATATTGTTTTTGTTAGATGTTGTTCGTTTGAAGGTTTTTTTCGTTAATTGTAGTACATGATATTTACCGCCAATGCACGTCCCCATTAAATAATCGTTGGTAATAGAAAGATATATATATATATATATCTGAACGCGTTGCTATCAGATTTGTTTTAAAAGTTAATGTTGTCTTTTACCGTGCCAACTAGCTACTCTTTAAATAAAAACTGTTTTCATAATTACATTTACCTTTAATTGACGGAGCTACGCATTTTCATATGCAATGCGATCTTAAAGGAGTCTTAACATGTTTCAGAGACAGTCTTATTCCAGGAGGCTTGTGTCATAAACAAGCTTTGTTCTCTAACGCATATTAATGCTATTACGTTATTTTGATTTTGTGTGAACTAAGTAATAGGCATGGAATGAAATGTAATCTTTATAATAACTTTATATCTATTTTAAATTTTCCGTTGAAACATATGCATACGAGATAATACTTTTAATGAATAACATGTATGCGACATAAGTGTTGTCAGTAATTGCTTAGACTTAATACATTCTCAAAAGAAAATATCGACAACTGTCCGCATATTTTTCTCCAGACGAAATGTAGGCTACTATTAATGACTAAAATCTGTGATAAATTATATATTCCATTATGACTTGGCATAACATATTGAACGTACATCGCGCTATTATAGTCGCGATACTTTTGCATTATTTTCGATATATCGGAGGAGTTCAATGGCGAAACGAATCCATGAGCGCCTTTAACCAAATATAACGCTTTCCAGATGATATATCAATTGATGAATGCATTGTTTTGTTGGGAAAAGAAACGCCGTTCACTTTATTACAAACAATGCGAAGAGAGATGCTTTTGTAATAACGACGAAGATACAAGACTGGATGTCGATACTCAGACAGAAGTTACTTCCAGTGATGTGGTATACGGCTACATTAGTGAGATGATTGAGGTTAGTGAAATTGCAACTTATAGTTCAATACACATTCATTAAGACATACTTGTATACAATAACAAACCTTAATCATTGTGATCACTTTGACTTTAACAACACTGACTAAATTTAGCTTTCCAATAGTTATAAGATATGCCTTTTTCAAATAGTATAATTATTGTGTAAACTTTCGTACGTGTTTATCTGTTCTATACAACGAACGCATTAAATAACCAATGTGTCTCTTCGGAAAGCAATCCGTCTGGAGACCTGACTGGATAGTATTTGCTTGTACTTGAAGCTATTCATTTATTAGCAAACCAACCATCTTCTCTGCGTATTGATATGGAAACTTTCGGAGATGTCGAGCCTTGCAAACATCACTTGACAAATACAGATTGTCGATCAGTGTATTTTCGGTAGATTGTAATGACAGCTTGACTTTTCACAACAATATGACATTTTCAACATTAGACAGCGATAATGACATTGGTGAAGACCTCCACTGAGCCGGAACGTTAAAAGGTGCTTAGTGTTACGAACGTTGTCTAGAAAGTAACTTGAATGGTCTGTATCTTGGAGCGAGACATCTGGGAGTCCCATAGGTATGGTCTGGAAAGACTGCATCGTCCTCAGTATGATTATTTTTATACAGACACAATGCACTGACTGTAGACCGTTTATGTCACGAATCGTGTAGGGAATACAACTAGACGTATTAACATGTTCTCTTGACATGGTGTGTCTATGCTGTACGTTTAAGACTGTTTCATATTTCGTTGATTGAACACGTATCCCTGTTCGGCACAAAGCAGGTACTCTAAGCACAAGAAATTTTAACATCATCTATCAAGATAGAGTAGAAAACGGTATGATGTTTTTAGATTTATATTGTCGAGAAATGCTTGTTCTTTGTACATGTGTGTACGTGTCGCATATTGCAACCTCTCTTGGGCGACGTTATATATAAATTAAATAGTAAATGGTTGTTGGTGAGAGACGGCAAGTCACGCATAGACGGTCAGAAAATACTAAATAGCATATTTTTGCCTGCAACACCCAAGTCAATTCCAATCTTAGCTTTTGTTTACCTCTTAATGATACTGATAAATCGTCATGATTTTTTTATTACGCTGCACATTGTTTGCTCTCAAACATATTGAATTCGTATAGACAAATTATGAGAAGCTGCAAGGAGGCTGAATATGTTGTTAAATTGTTCTTGCTCATTATGGAAATTGCAATCGCAGCTGGACAGCAATTAGTATTCTGACCAACTAATTCTCCTCCTTCAATATAATCCTTATTTTGTCTCATTTGTGATTTCAGTGAAGAAAACCATCTGTATGATTGAAGCAATTCTACCAGACAGTCTGACACATAATCCTGTTTAGAACTAGTACTGCTCACTTTAGTTGTTGCATAAATAAAACCACTATCATTTTATCTGCTTAAATCAATGTCGTTTGTAGTACATGCAGAAATCTCAATCGTAACTACTCGGTTGTTTCCATAACAATGTAGGGTTACAAATTGTGGTTATGCGGTTTCCGGTAACGGCTAAGCCTCAGTTTGTCAGTGTTATCAAGAAGATCTTCAATAATCGGTCTCCTTTTAGGACTTGATACCTTCCCAGGCGTAAGTAACCTTTTAGTTCTCTTCAATTCCATCGTTTGATTCTCATGACCCATGTTGTAAAGTAGTCCGTGATAATGGACGCTTCCCTATTTTGTCCAATGCACTTTCCTTAGATAAACGCCGAGGCGTTCCGATATGCAGATATCTCTGATTATACACAATCTCGTGTAGGCGTTTAAAGGCATCACAATATTTATAATTAAAGTGAGATAAAAATGAATTTATATCAATCTAAGTCAATATTGTCGCTAAACTAAATTCGTATTGAATTCGAATACAAGGAAATTATGACAAAAGCTACAATGTACACTTTACAATGTTAAATGGTTTTCGAACAGGTTATAGTGACCGAGTTATGTCTCGTCTTAAATGTTATCCTTACTTTGTCTCGTTCGCGATTTTAGTGAAGAAAAAAAATGGAATTTGAAATCACTGCTGTACAACAGGTTATAGTGACCGAGTTATGTCTCGTCTTAAATGTTATCCTTACTTTGTCTCGTTCACGATTTTAGTGCTGAAAACAAAAACCTATATGAGTGCAGCTATATTACGAGACCGTCTATCACATGAACCTGTGGGCCGCTATAATTGTCAACTTGGGTCGTCGTATTTAATATGAAATACAATGTGCATGTGTCGCGTGTTTATCAACTGTATTCAACGAATGTACAAGAACTAATGATAAGAAATGAAGACTTATTCAAGAATAGAAACAACTAATGCTCTTCACTTCATCTTCTTAAATAGTAGCTTGTGTTCTATTCTGATGCATCAAAATTAATTCCCGTCATGTTCTGCCATTTCTGTGTTCTATTCCGATGCAAAGAAAGAAGTTCCATTATTTTCTGTCATTTCTAAGTAACATTAAATACCATAGACGTAGGGTTTGTTCAATGTCATTGAAAGTAAATACAATGTATTTTTAAAACAGAAATATTTTGAAATGTCAACAAGAATTATTTTCGTCATTTGTTTAGTCTTGACAGGCGTTGGTAGATCGAATGTTTTACGTGGTTTGTATTTGCACTATGCATGTATTACTATGTATTTAAGGTAATACATAATAAATCTCACTGGTAATTGGTACACTATTCATTAAGTCTGTAGCTTAATCGTGTATCAACTTCATAAGCTTATACAGTGTTCCATGAAAGTATTGAGATAAAAAAAAAATCATTATTGCACATATCTTATTGGGAAAAATATGTTTAATTTGTACATTAGTTAATAGATCTAACCTCAGCCTTTTGTAAAACATAGAAGTATAATTATATAGGTAAATAATGACCGATATATTTTGTGTTAAAGGTTTTGAAGGTCACCGAGTAGGACGTCGAATCAATTGACTAAAATAAAGAAGTTGTAAAAGGCATCATTATTTGCGCAAACTCAATGGATATTAAATCCAAAATACTTTATTTCATATCTGAACATGTTATTAATAAAATAATAAAAATTTAAACTTTTTACTTGATTAAACACCTGAACAAATGGGAAAATATTATTATGTGCCTTAAAAGGACATTCAAAAACACCAAACATATTTTGGGGTCATATACAATTCATACAATATACATTGCATACCTAACTTATACAAATGAACAATTGTTTGTTTTTCACGTAACATAGTTACATCATTTTGAAAAGAACTTAAACCTTCAATAATTTCTTGGAACATTATATTTTAGACTTTGGCAAGTGTTCGGCTAATGTTTCTACCAGGCAATATATGTGAGACGGCATCTTTCGTCTGCCATAAGGTTCCATAATGTTTCACCTCGGTGTTATAACAGTGATTTTGCAATAAAATTAGTGATTATATTACATCTTGCAACCCGATTTAATTGTTCTGCTAATTGAGCCACGAGATAGAGAAGTGATTTACAATGTCAAACATGCAAATATTTCAAATATTTACAGTTATCAAGTTATAGACAAATCTAGTAAACGGAATCTAATAAATAAATTATATGACGAACAATAGGGTATTAAACATATAACTCATTTGATGACAAAGATCATTAACAAAGAAAGGCAATATGGAATACTTTAAGTGACACAAGGGAAAATCGATCTACGCTCAAAGGCAACGAGCATGAACAACAATATAAACATGACGCGCAAACAAGGCCGCTTTAATAAACACAAGACACTCCTTTCAAAGAAGCAATACGAGAATTATATGCAAAATATACAAATACCATAGTAAAAACAAGTACGGCACGATAAACACGGACTACGTAACGAGCAAAAAAAGACCAGAGTGGCACACATGGTCAACAATACCGATAAATCTCGAAAAAGAAACTATGACAAAATAAAGCTCCAAAAAAACATGGACCTCAACTTTATTCTTTAAATGTAAAAATGAATGTCGTACTTGTAAAGCTACATTCAAAATATTAACTGTCAAAAATAATGTCGAAATGAATGTCAAAATCGATATTCAACTTTATTTCTTGAACGTCGAAATGAATATCGAGCTGATAACACTACATTTATTTAAAATTGTATTGAATGTTCAATGCTGTATGTTCTGCCAACTTCACGGTGCTTCAAGAACTCACTTTATTGAAAATCTTGCCCTTTCACCATTCATTTTTCTATTCATCAAAACATAATAAAATATATCGCTGCGAGCAGGGTTCGAACCTGCGCGGGAAGATCCCATTGGATTTCAAGTCCAACGCCTTAACCACTCGGCCATCACAGCACATATACAGCGTGTCATAATTGTGATTATATGAAAATAAACAAATATATATATCACTAGGTGGTATATCTGTATATTGTATATTAAATATAAAGATAAGATACAGTCAGTTCAAAGTTAAATGATAACGGTTGTAAACATCAGCTTATCCGACAGGTAAACTAAGTTTATATAGGTTTGACTGGATATGCACGAGTAAATGTAGTCACTGTTATTCTTTTGAATGAAATAGTTCCCTCATTAGTATAGACAGTGAGATAATCTATATGCGTATAACTCACATTCGTTTGATAAAATAAATCTTCTAATTTATCAAAAAGTATACGCTGCGAGCAGGATTCGAACCTGCGCGGGCAGAGCCCATTTGATTTCGAGTCAAACGCCTTAACCACTCGGCCATCACAGGAGATATGCATTGCGAATGATATTCATAATTAATATGATAATTGGATTATAGCGAGACTGATATCACTGTTAATATTTGCCAAATACAAACATGCATTTATGTAACTATAAGAGACAATATTGACTTATTGGCTTCAAATAAATATCCGGATCGCAATATGTCGCCCGTTTTACATGTCATTTTAAGTGTCTCATCATCCTTGCGACAGCCGTACACCGATGTATGATCATGTTTTATTTGGTGTTGGTGTGTGAGGGAATTGTTCATCCGAATATGGCTCGCGCCGAATATGGCTCGCGTCTCAGAATGTCAGCTTGGGTTTTCACAACAATATGAAATTCTCAACATTTGACAGCGACAAAGACATTGGTGAAGACATCCACTGTGCCGAAACGTTTAAAGGTGCTTGGTGGTACTAACATTGTCTTGAAAGTAACTTAAATGGTCTGTATCTTGGAGCGGGGACATCTGGGAGTCCCATAGGTATGGTCTGTATCTTGGAGCGGGGACATCTGGGAGTCCCATAGGTATGGTCTGGAAAGACTGTTTGGTATCTTATTCTATGAAGTCGTCCTAAATGAAAGTTTAAAGAAAGTTAACGTAATGTCGCAATAATGTCAACAGTTACGACCGACTATTGTAATAACGTTTGGACGTTAAGTGTCATAGCCATAAACAAAATGTTGCGTGAATTATTACGTTGGCGCAACATACGATATTGAATATTAGACATTGAATATTGAATGCAAGCTCTTATTTTGACGATGAAGATTAAAAACCTTAAATGTACATTAAATTTTGTAACTGGCGACATTGAACCTCTGTATCAATGCAAACTTAATTCTGAGAGAGTACATATTGCTTGACATATCATATAATATTATGTTACAATGTGAAAAAGAGATATTTTATTGATTTTCAGTATGAAAAGAACAGGTTTTAAATCTGTAATTGGAGCACCACCTGAGCACATTTTTTACTAGTATAGTGCTGCGCTTAATAAACTCGTTGGTGTTTTATTAAAGAAATATAAAAAATTCAAAATAAAACGTTATGTCACATACAGTGTTTGTTTTGACATTGTTATCTATTCCGATACATGGGACATATTGGTAGAGCGCCTGCTTCGATGGCGAGAAATCCCATTTTGATCAAGGGTCCCGTCATGCCAAAGACAAAATAAACATGGTGAACACATCTCTTGCTAGATGGTCAGCATATACGAGAAACTGTCCGCTCTTCTCTTATACCCTCGTGGCGATAGATAACATCAGACATAGGTGTCGAGAGTGATTCGTTTAAGTTGAAAGACTTGTTTTACACAATCAACCTTAAATATATTTATAAGCGCAACATAATGACAATTGTTAGATGCATGAGCTTAGTAACATTTTAAAGCGTTTATCATCGAAAAAGTTTTGAACAGACTGAAGTAATCATTTTGATAAAAAAATCGATCACTTTTTGCATTAATCATCATTAATCATTAACTTGTGGTAACGCATAATCATAATTATACGTCTAGTGTTCTAAGTGGTCGTACATAACATTACGTTATACATTGCGTGTGTTTAGTGAAACTTCTAGGAAAGTAAGCTAACGTGTATCTATACGTATTGATGTTAACTTAAGATAAGTCGATATATTGCTATTATTTATTATTTATAAACACGTAAAATGAACTTGGTACCTTTGTACTAGCAACATAGTGACCTTCAGCACGGATGTTCTTTTACAGACACAATTTCAATTCACGCGCTCTGGGTGGGTTTTGTATACCTGTTGTCTTCAAATTGTACTCTGTTATAGCAGTGTCCATGTCCCCCTCCTTATTACAGCACTGTGCAGTGTCGGTGTATTTTTGTTTCCATTTGTCATTGGAAGTTAATTTCCTATGCCTCCTTTTAAGGCCCACCACCACCCTACCTCTTTCAACAGTTGTATCTTGCGGATATGCTGGATGAGATACTTTTTAATTAGGTCACTGTTCTGTTTGGTCGCTATGATAAACGTTTTGACATATATATGTTCGCCCTCTTTTGCCCATTATTGTAAACTTGGTCAAGTCGCAAAAATGCCTCTTTAAGACGTATTAACGTTAAGTCACTGTCCTTGGTGTTTTAAACTAGGTCAGGGGGTGGCTGTGCCTCATTTGGTCGCCGTTTTGGCACGGGTTTGTTCGGTTGGGTCGCCGTACGATGGGGCCTTGGGGAACTTGGTCGAGTATTGGCTGCGTTTCATTCGACAATAACCGCTATTATTTAATTTCTTTGTGAAAGTGGGTCATCCTGCTTTTTTTCGGCGGGGACTTGGATTTTTAATTTTTTCTTAGGCTTATGTGTGGGCATTGCTCAGTGTCGTTGCTAGGCATATGTAATATTATTTCCCACCCATTCCTACCTTGCCCAATATTTCATACTAGGTCAAGGCGTAATTGTGCCTCTTTAGGTCGCATAACGGTAGGTCACTGTCCTAAGTGTTTTAACTAGGTCACACCCCGAGGTTGTTGTGCCTCATTTGGTCGCCGTTTTGGCATGGGTTTGTGTTGGCATTGCCTAGGGGAGTTGTGTTGTGGTGTTTCTGATTTATGTGCTCGGCTGGTTAGGTTGAGTGCTACCTTCCCTGTCGGATTTTCTCATACCATCTTTTACAAACACATTTCAATTCACACGCATGTTAGCATCTCATCTTTTATAGACACAATTTCAATTCAAACGCATGTTGGCATCTTTTACAGACACATTTCATTTCACACGCATGTTAGCATCTTTTACAGACATAATTTCAATTCACACGCATGTTGGCATCTTCAACAGACGCAATTTCAATTCATACGCATGGTGGCATCTTTAACAGACGCAATTTCAATCCACAAGCATGTTGGCATCTCTTACAGATACATTTCATTTCACACGCTGGTTTCCGAATGTCTTATGGGGTTCAATATACGTACTTTACCAAACACTGCCGTGTGTAGCTTGTAGTTGGCACAACATTCGACATTGAACATTCAAAATGTTTTCAAAATGAATATCGAACTTGTATAAATACATTCCAAATATTGATTGTCTAAATCAGTATCGTTATGGATGTTATAAATAATATCAATTAAAATTACTAAAAAATAAAGAGGCGTTCCCTATAACTTTGATCGTTTCAATCGATTGAGGAATATTATACATTAAATGAGAATCATTATTGCTTAAACTTCCGAAATTGTCAACAAAAATGCTCCCACTAACTACCGAGAAAAGAATGAAAACATATTTCAGTAACGAGCGAAAATAGTCAGGAGTTGTTTCCCTTTGACCATATAATAATAAATCGCTGGACGCTGGTGATTTAATTATATATTTGACATTATAGAGACGTATTTGCGCACACTTTCTTCTGACAAATAATGATAATTGATAGAGCTTTGTACATTTAGCTCATGCAATGTGATAGTAGAGAAACATATGTTAGTTATATGGAATGCCTCTTTAATTTGTGGGCAACCATGGCCTAAAGATCACTGATTCAATAATTATCTGGACCACAGGTTCATTTATCTGAGCAAGAATAACCAGCACTCTCCACTCCAACAAGGTGTAAATTGGTACCTGTGAGGACAGTGCCTACTATTCCTTGGTGCCGAAGATCGGTGTAGGTTGCCTCACCCATGGGGTGAAATAATCTCCCAGTTAAAAGTCTAGTCAGGGAGACTCAAATGCATGATTCAGTAGGTAGCCCAGTGACCAGGAGAAGTTAAAACGTCGAAGGGTTGTTGGTCGGCTGAACATTGGAAAGCAGCCCTCGAAAATTGGTCTGTTGTATTTATTTTACGAGTGAGTTTGCAAGTCATACTGGGTAGTATGGTTCATTGACCTAAACGTTCGCGTTGTCATTGAAAAATGAAACGAAGTGGAGAGGCGTATTCGTGAAATAAATTAGTAAAATGTTTTCAAAACGTTTTTTAAACGCCTTGATAATAGTCGTTATACGCTTGTAAATACATGTTAAAGCTAATAAAGTTCAATAAGATAAACTGTAGTGATATAGGTATTTGTTTTCCCCCGCCGAAGGCGAAGGGGATATGGTTATGGTAGGCGTCATTCCGTCCGTCTGTCCGTCCGTCCGTCCGAACTTCTGTGTGCAACTCCTCCTACATTTCTTAAGGGAATTCGACGAAACTTTCACAGAATAACTGCTATGATGTCCCCCAGCGCATATTGTCAGGATTTTTTTTATTCGACCATTTGTGACAGAGTTATTGCCCTTTGTTTTTTTTTGCATATAAATTCTTCTGTGTGCAACTCCTCCTACATTTCTTAAGGGAATTCGACAAAACTTTCACAGAATAACTGCTATGATGTCCCCCAGCGCATATTGTCAGGATTTTTTTATTCAACCATTTTTGACTGAGTTATTGCCCTTGGTTGTTTTTTACATATAAATTCTTCTGTGTAACTCCTCCTACATTTCTTAAGGGAATTCGACGAAACTTTCACAGAATGACTGCTATTATGTCCCCCAGCGAATAGTGTCAGGATTTTTTTATTCGACCATTTTTGACATAGTTATTGCCCTTTGTTGTTTTTTACATATAAATTCTTCTGTGTGCAACTCCTCCTACATTTCTTAAGGGAATTCGACGAAACTTTCACAGAATAACTGCTATGATGTTTCCCAGCGCATATTGTCAGGATTTTTTTATTTGACCATTTTTGACAGAGTTATTGCCCTTTGTTGGTTTTTACATATAAATTCTTCTGTGTGCAACTCCTCCTACATTTCATATGGGAATTCAATTGTAGTGGTCATCTTTATGAAGCTTTTGTGATAATATTTGTCGTTTACCTACATTTTTCCTTCGGCGGGGGATATGGCTGTCTGTGACTGCTTCTTGTTGACCTTAATGTGGTCAAACCTGGACACACATATACATGACCTTGATGTTACTTACATACATGTGCTACAATGTAGTATATTATACATGTATGTCTAGATATGTGAAAACTAATTTATTTTGTACACAGTTGACCGCAATATGACATGTGTAGGTATGTTCATCAGTTTGTATAATTATACTTAATGTGATGTGCAGAATAAGCTGGTCAATCGTTCATTTTAAAGGTCATTATGTACAACGTTGTTTAAAAGCAGTTTATCAATTCCATACATTCTGTGAGGCAATATGAAAGTGTTTATACAATCTGTGTGGCGATATCAAAGTTGAAACATATCGCCAATTGCTTTATATTTAATGCTCATTCCAACACGTTATATACAGGCAGTATACCCTTGGTCAGATGGTTAAGTCTTGGTCGTATAGTTAGTGTCCGTTTATTGGCCATTTGATATTATGTTCTTGTGCCTCATGCTTGTTTCCTGTTAATTATGCCGTCTATATAATTATGGCTTGTGCTTTTCAGACTCTTTTTCTACGGATATGCATTTTGTAATCTGCTCTTCCCGTCGAATGCAGCTTTTCACGTGGCCCCGAAATCAGGATTAACTGATGGCTTATCTTTAATGTACATCTACTGTGAAGTTACAGGCCCAAACAACTTTCACTATACTCAAAGTTGATGTAGGCGACATGTCCCGCATCATTGAACGTTCGACTCTGTACGACTCATTCAAATCTTGCCTTAAGGATAACGTAGATTGTTTGACCTTCGTGAATCAGGTAAATAAGCATTATGCATCTAACACTCGTGTAAATAGTTTACAGTTTATTCGATTGTTAAACTGCGTGAGGCTACTCACATGTGACGTTTGTTTCGTCAAAATTTGTGTTTGTAGTGGTTCAATTTAAATGATAGGAGTTTAAACTGGTTTGATAACAACAAGGTAAACAACAAATTATATTGTATGTTTTCATTTGATACATATTTCATTTCGAATTTCATGTAATACTAACGGACAACATAATTAGCGTAAACCTATATTAAGCATTTTCTCTTACTAGATACAGTTTACAATATTGAATGACTTAATTTAGTGATTAACATTTCATAACATTGGCATATAATTACTGGTATGTCGATGCGTTAGAATAGTTAAGTTAACGATCAAACTATTTGGGTGATAAACAATAGCACTGCATGAGATGTGCTTCTAGGATATCATTAGTATACCATATTCATACAGCACTTTTAGTGAAGACAAGGCGTGCCCAACTGCGTTACCTTTTTAAATATTTCAATATAACTGCTGTACCAGTAAACCTAATGCGTTTGTTTATTTTAAATAAAAAGGAAAAAAAATGCATTATCATTAATTTCAATTAGCTTTGAATAATATACCTGTATTTATCATTTAACTAACTACGTGCGTTTCTCACGCGGCAATACTGAGGATGGTAATTATACTCATAAGCCAGAAATATTGGTAAATATCATACTATACAACAAAGCAAATATTATTTTAAATTTTATATACAGAATATACATGTAACCTAGATCAGTGTAGTGTAACATGTAATATTTGATAGACATTCTGTGCATCGAGTTTGCTCAAGTTAACTACTTTCTTCTTTGTGTTGTAAATAACTCTTTCTGTGTGTTGTAAATAACTTTTTCTGTATGTTCTTTTTCTTGCTATATGTGTATTGTATGTTTGAAACTGTAAACGATATATCTCCAGAAAATGGAGGCAATAAAGTTATATATATATATAGAAATGCAACCAAAAGCAATCATGATCATGGAACTGATAGTACGGGTATAGATTATGTCAAATATGAATGCATACGTGGGTAGTCGGATAAAAACTATGCAGCATATCATGTAAATGAATCCGTCGCAAGAAAATTTCCACCGTATATTTTTTGCTTTTATTTTTCCTCGCCACCGGATAAACCATATGGGCGAGGCCCTAAAAGGGTTTTAGCAGTTTTAGTTTTGGGGGGAAAGTACATGATACAAAAGATGCCATAAATTCAGCAGCATAATATATCTAGGTGTTTTACGTGTCTGATGTATACTATCATTCACGGGACCTAGGTTTAAAGTCTCATCCGAAATTCTATTACTAAATTTAGTTGGTCAGCTCTGGGATTCGAATCCACAACCCCGAGATCAGAATTCTCGTGCTCTACCGACTGAACTAAGCGGGCTGACGTTTTCCACCGTACAAACATTCTGCATGTTATTCTTACCACATACAAGTCAACTAGACGTTTCAAGGCGGAATACCTAGTTAACCTTCTTGTATGTATTTTCACAAAAAAAGAAAATTACAAAAATGTACAGTGTACGTTTGCGACTATGTTAACTTTGTGTGTGCCTTTCTGCAATGTTTTTGTCTAGTATAAGACCCCTTCGGGTTAATTTAAATTGTACCTTTCGTTTACTGGTTTTGCTTACGGTGTGTGGTTGTCCTTTAAGTCTGTTCTTTTCCTTTAGCTTTTGTGCAGGATTTGTTTGACTAACCGACTTGTGCTTGTGGTATGTCGTGCTTTTGTAGCTGTTTCCGAGGACTTTTGCCTCCGATGTCTGAGTGTTCGTATGTCTCGTTTACATAGATTGAACTGTTTCAGGGACTTTGAAGATGTCTTCCAGTTCTTCTTATGACGTCACACCCATATCAACAATCACCACCCTGTCACCTGGGCAACGGGAGATGGAGTCTAAACTTGGAATAAAAGGATTCGCGGGTAAGAATTGTAGTGACGTCACAATAATGGCTCTTGGAAAATAACAATTGGTCAAAAAAAGAATAGACTAAATATCAAAGAATGGGTCTGGGACTACTGATATACGCACTATACCATTTCTGTTCACTTTATTCAATTGATAAATCTCAAACAGTGTTGGATTACCGAAGAATAAAGAAGGCCTACTTATGAATAACTGTGTTCCAAAATTGGAACACTATTTATATTAAAATGAGATACTGCACCCAATAATGCGATACGGCAAACGAGGTAATGGTGCATGCAACAGCATAACAATGCGTTTTTTATTATAGATGCTTAGCAAATCGGAGCACAATAATTTACATGTAAATTATCAAAACATATCTTGACTCAGATCGGCTTCAGATTAGATCTAGATTTAAAGTTCACAGTTTATTTTACTTGTACATTGACATATAAATGCAGTGAAGCAAAATGTGGCAATAGCTGTATGGATCGTTACATTTTTTTCGTTAAACATAATACATTGTACATGAAGTCATAAAATAAAGTTTGAATTTTGATAAGGTGCCCTATATTGTAAGCGCAATGGATCGGGTAATATATGAACGTGTTTTTTTAAAGTGTATAGAGCCATATCGGAAGGTATTTTTTTAAGTTTCAAAAACTGAACTGCTACAACATAAACACTAAGATATTTTGACGTTACTTAGTACGTAATTTTGCTGATGGGACATTTTGTGTCGACATTGAAAAATACTAATAACTTCGCCGTATATTGAACGATTTTAATAAACAATATACTATTCAACAGCGTGGAAAAAACGTATTTGATCATTTCAGTGACGAATAATGTTTTACAGAAATTTTCACGTTCGATCAAATCGAATTTCAAGTTCAATTCAGTTTTTAGTTTTAAGTAAAGGGTGGGACATTTTAGGTCGACAAAGAAAATTTGAAATTATTTTTGATCTCCTGAATCAAAATCTAAAATGAATACCGTATTTAATAAAACATGAAAAACGTATTTTTTATAGGAAATTTCAAAGAGAAATTATTAAAAATAAATCTTGCAGAACAATTTTATCAGTGTAATAACAACTTATTTTCCCGTAATTTTGAAATCTCTACACAACTGTTCCCGCAACACAGAATAAAATATTTGACTTTATGATGATGTCACTTTCTTTTACGTGAATGACATCAACTTTTTACGTTTAAGAATCATTTTCCCGCAAAAAATATAGAAATTTTGCGTATGGTTTTTGCTCTCCACACATTTTTCTCAAGCCCCATGAGATTGGATGTTACATCTCTACAGTGATATTTCACCGTGTTCTGGTTATTTCGAACCCTGAAAGTGTGAGATTTTGTAATAAAACTCAAAACATATACATTCAGGTCGATTGTGCTGATTTTCTTCGTTCGATTGATACATGTATATAAAATATGATATTTATTGAAACAAACATAATAACATTTGCACCATTTGGCAAATAAATTACGCGAAATTGAAAATAGCTCCAACTTGTGACGCGACGTCTAAATGTGCTTCAAGTTTATCATATCAGAAACATAAAAATATAGAAATTGCACATTTTATTTTCCAATTTATTAGCGATTTATGACATTGGAATACATTTGTAGACGCTTAGATCCTGCTAAGATTGCTGTTTTACGGTATTTTACCCAACTAACAAAATAGCAATGTACGTAATAGAAATAGCCGCTGATGTCACAGGTGGCAGTATCAGTGTTTGGTCCACAAACAATTAAAAAATGAATAAAAAAATTTATAAAAAATTCGTCACTGAGCTAATATACTATCAAGGTATAAAGCGTACTATATGTATATCTGTCAAAGATTGTGGAACATTGCATCTCGTTGTTTCACCACAAAATACTTTAGCTGAAGGAAAATCGCTACACAAGTCATTCAAATAAACTATAAGATATTCATTCTTACCGAAAATCTCGTTCAATTGTATCGTATAACTGCGAAACGGCAAAACAGTGTTCCCTTCGTTATATAACTTTGCTCAAGTCATTTTATTTACACGCTGGATACCCGCTCCACTCACAGTATCGCAATTATTGTTAGGAACAAAATCTATTTTTAGATGCGATGTTCCACAATCTTTGGACATAGACATAAAGTACGCCTTATACCTTGATAGTGTATTAGCTCAGTGACGGGTATTGTTTTTCTTTTTTTTCCAAACACTGGTACTGCCACCTGTGGCTGATGTTAGCTTGATGAAATATGTATTGCAAATGGGTAATTCATATCACTCTCTATATCTAAATGTATAAATTATACTAGATTTGTTCAAATCACAAGTGGGCGTATCGTTGTTAACCTTATAGTAGGATGGAGTGTTATGGGCGTATATCATCCAAATTTAGTGTGCTATTTCGTCATTGTGACATTTAAAGCAGGTCTAAATAGGTTTGACACAAACACATGTTTCTCACAATAGTCATTGACTCAGGAAAACTCATCCAGACTAAACCTGTCGTCTGCTCAACAAGCCAGTACCAAGTATCCTAGTGAAGTGTCGGTGAGATTTGACCGAAAGTGTGGAAAACTAAGATTCTATATGCTAACTATACACACGTTTACCAAAGGGATCATACGTACTTTTATTTAAAATGACCAAGAATATTTGTCATAATGCCGGTGAAAATTAATCCGGTGTAAAAATGAAGTTGCATTTACCATTTTAAATTCCCGGCAATTGTATTCCCCTACGGCAAGATAATTATATATCAGTTGTTCTGTCCCTTAGGTTACCGGCTTATAGTTTACCCGCCCACTTTTAGTGACCCTTTGTATGCAAACAATAGCATGCCCATTTATGGGATAATGAGTGAAATTGCAGAAAATTCCTTTTATGATGGCTGATAGATTAACAGTAAAATAATGAGGGTAGGTGGGTCTAGTATTGGAATCAGCAAAATTGTCCTAATAAACAGATTTACTAAATACAAATATAGTTATTATGCTCATTGCAAAAAGAAATGAATAAGTGGTCCCAAAATTTGAAAATCCCTGGCTTTTGATTGGACAAAGAAGTACGGTTAACTATAAATAATGTTATTATTTATTATTTGTTGAGACATGGTAGAAAGTCACTTTACAGCGTCCGTATCTCGATTATTGAATACGATTCATTTGAAAGTGTATCAAATTAAACTGTGCATACATTTTAGCAATTTGCTAAAACAAATTAATAGCAATAATACAAAACAAACCGATGAAGAGATGACGAATAATGTTTGCAGGTGTAAAATAAACACCTTTTATCTCTCAATTTCAGACAAATAGATCAATAAGAAAAAAACGCCGTATGACTATTATACACAGTCTGTAGTTACAAGTTGAGGAAGTGCTGAACATTAGCACGTAACGTGTACAAAATTAAAATAATAATCACATTAAAAATTGATTAAACTGCCCTCTCTAGGTTGGATTCGAGTAATTCTCAAAAAATGTTATTTCTTCTCTTTTCAGATCCTGACGCGACCTTATCCACCCTAGACAAGATTAACATTGGTGTTCTGATAGTGTTTCTGTATTCATCATTTATTGTTGCTGTTGTTTTAACGGCTTATTACACAAAACAGGCAGAGAAAGTCTAACACTTTCAAGAATTCCAATCGGCAATCATGTCAGGCATTGGTACACATAAATCCGGCATTGTTCAACAACATATTCTTCACTTGGGAACTTGACGGAGTACTAGTATATGAAGACGGTGCACTTTTGATGCTTCGTGATTTTGGAGTACTTGTTTTATTACATACACGTATATGGTGTATATAATTTATTTGTAAATGTAACTTTAATTTAATGTTATGTTTTTATTGCACATGTGTATATCTTTAAACAAATGCTTAAAATAAATTTATTGTTATTGTACATACATAATCAACATTTTCCTCCTGTCATTGTGATTCACAAATAGCATAATATACTAAATTTACCAACTGTATGTAATTATCCTATATTCATGGATTGGCCAATCGAATACATCAAAATCCTGGTTTGGCAACCGGCATTGCGATGGTATCTCGTGAAAATCGGTCATAGAATAAGATACCTACGGGTGATTTAACTGTTTGTTGACATATTTTAACTTGCAGACTTAGCGCAAAGTCAAGTGGTATGCCCACCCTGCGTATATCTTCCAGTGATTGTACAGTTTCTTTGTATATTGAATATCGATTAGTTTTGATGGAGATGTATGTTAAGTCACATGCATACGAAATTTTATCACAAACGACAGTTTTTACTTCCCCAACTTTACTTCCATTCAATATACTAAAAATATAATAAAAAATATTCTTTAATCTAATAAATGAGTGAAAATTTGGGGCTAAACTCTGTTTTGTGATATAATTTTTAGGTCTGTTGTTAAGTTGTTAAAAAAAAATTTTATATAAAATGATGTAGTCCATGAATTTATTATACACCCCTCACATATCCGTAACTTCATGTTGTAATGGTTTGCACGATTGTAAAACACCGCATATCAATTTGCAATCAAGTTTTGTAAAATGTATTTTTAGTATTTTGCAATATCAGACATATGGCGTGTCAGACGTTGCAAAATTCAATAACTGTCTATGTTTGTGGTATATTCGTATATATATGTTATATAAACTCATATATACATTGTAAAATGTTATATATATATGGTATTTTATCATATATATGTTCCATAAAGTTATATATATTTGGCAAAAACCATATGTATGTGGTATATTTCTATATATATGTTGTATAAAGTTATTTATATTGTAAATTAGCGTATGTATATTCTATAAAGGCGTATGTATTGTAAAAGTTTTCATATATATATTTTTATCCATATATATATATATAAATTGTTCATATATAATTTTTTTGGTCGTATATATATGTTCTATAATTGCATATATAATTTTTTTTGATCGTATATATATGTTCTATAATTGCATCTTGGGAAGTGTTTACATAATGATTTGAAACGAAGGATTTCATTGGACGCTAAAGTCAAGCCAGCGAGCGATAGCAGCGAACAATAACTCCAGCGAACGATAAGGATATAGGTTATACACCACTAAATTTCCCAGCGAACAATAAGAATTTCCCAGCAAACAATAAGAATGGGTATGATGAAAAGGGGCATATTGAGGCAACCAGGCTTTGTGAGCTCGAAAGACCGGATATGTAGATGTAGGGCAGGTGGAATAGAGTTGAAAAATACCGTCGCTAGGCACCTATCTTGGTGCTAAAAGAGGGGCCAGACCCCCAAAGTAGCCAAAATAGCTGAATGTCATTGTCGACTTATGATGGGTTCGAGCCCGTGTACCACCCAAACCATGCTTTGTGACCCCAAAAGACCGGGTATACAGACGTAGTGTATGATCATACGAATCGAACGAGACTCTCGGCAAGTTCCTATCTTGGGGAGGATAGCGACTAGGGCCGGACTCCGTGGTGCATGTAATAGCAGTATATTGAACTTTGCGTTTTGGGCCGGTTTCGGGCCCCAACAGAGCCCAAACCAGGCTCTGTGACCCCGGAAGACCGGGTATGTAGATGTAGGGTAGGTGGACGAGAGTAGAAATACCGTCGCTAGGCCCCTATCTTGGGGCTGAAAGAGGGGCCAGACCCCCAAAGTAGCCAAAATGGCTCTATGTCATTGTCGACTTATGACGGGTTCGAGCCCGTGTACCGCCCAAACCATGCTTTGTGACCCCAAAAGACCGGGTATACAGACGTAGTGTATGATCATACGAGTCGAACGAGACCCTCTGCAAGTTCCTATCTTGGGGAGGGTATCGGCTAGGGGTCGGACCCCGTGGTGCCTATAATAGCAGTGTATTGAACTTTGCGTTTTGGGCCGGTTTCGGGCCCGAACAAAGCCCAAACCAGGCTCTGTGACCCCGGAAGACCGGGTATGTAGATGTAGGGCAGGTGGACGAGAGTAGAAAAACACCGTCGCTAGGCCCCTATCTTGGGGCTGAAAGAGGGGCCAGACCCCCAAAGTAGCCAAAATAGTTGTATGTCATTGTCGACTTATGATGGGTTCGAGCCCGTGTACCGCCCAAACCATGCTTTGTGACCCCAAAAGACCGGGTATACAGACGTAGTGTATGATCATACGAGTCGAACGAGACCCTCTGCAAGTTCCTATGATCATACGCTACGTCTGTATACCCGGTCTTTGGGGTCACAAAGCATGCTTTGGGCGGTACACAGGCTCGAACCCTTCCAAAGTCGCCTATGGCATAACGCTATTTTGGCTACTTTGGAGGTCTGGCCCCTCTTTCAGCCCCAAGATAGGGGCCTAGCGACGGTATTTTTGAACTCTCATCCATCTGCCCTACACCTACATACCCCCTCTTCCGGGGTCACAGAGTCTGGTTTGGGCTCTGTTCAGGCCCGAAACCGGCCCAAAAAGCAAAGTTCAATACACTGCCATTATAGGCACCACAGGGTCCGACCCCTAGCCGCTACCCTCCCCAAGATAGGAACTTGCCGAGGGTCTCGTTCGTTTCGTATGATCATACAATACGTCTGTATACCCTGTCTTTTGGGGTCACAAAGAATGGTATGGGCGGTACATGGGCTCGAACCCATCATAACTCGACAATGACATACAGCTATTTTGGCTACTTTTGGGATCTGACCCCTCTTTCAGCCCCCAGATAAAGGCCTAGCGACGGTATTTTTCAACTCTCGTCCACCTGCCCTACATCTACATACCCGGTCTTCCGGGGTCACAGAGCCTAGTTTGGGCTCTGTTCGGGCCCGAAACTGGCCCAAAACGCAAAGTTCAACACACTGCTATTATAGGCACCACGGGGTCAGGCTTCTAGCCGCTACGCTCCCAAAGAAAGGAACTTGCTGAGGGTCTCGTTCGACTCGTATGATCATACACTACGTCTGTATACCCGGTCTTTTGGGGTCACAAAGCATGGTTTGGGCGGTACACGGGCTCGAACCCGTCATAAGTCGACAATGACATAGAGCCATTTTGGCTACTTTGGGGGTCTGGCCCCTCTTTCAGCCCAAGATAGGGGCCTAGCGACGGTATTTCTACTCTCGTACACCTACCCTACATCTACATACCCGGTCTTCCGGGGTCACAGAGCCTGGTTTGGGCTCTGTTCGGGCCCGAAACCGGCCCAAAACGCAAAGTTCAATATACTGCTATTATATGCACCACGGGGTCCGGCCCCTAGCCGCTATCCTCCCCAAGATAGGAACTTGCCGAGAGTCTCGTTCGATTCGTATGATCATACACTACGTCTGTATACCCGGTCTTTTGGGGTCACAAAGCATGGTTTGGGTGGTACACGGGCTCGAACCCATCATAAGTCGACAATGACATTCAGCTATTTTGGCTACTTTTGGGGTCTGGCCCCTCTTTCAGCACCAAGATAGGTGCCTAGCGACGGTATTTTTCAACTCTATTCCACCTGCCCTACATCTACATACCCGGTCTTTCGAGCTCACAAAGCCTGGTTGCCTCAATATGCCCCTTTTTATCATACCCATTCTTATTGTTTGCTGGGAAATTCTTATTGTTCGCTGGGAAATTTAGTGGTGTATAACCTATATCCTTATCGTTCGCTGGAGTTATTGTTCGCTGCTATCGCTCGCTGGCTTGACTTTATCGTCCAATGAAATCCTTCGTTTCAAATCATTATGTAAACACTTCCCAAGATGCAATTATAAAACATATATATACGATCAAAAAAAATTATATATGCAATTATAGAACATATATATACGACCAAAAAAATTATATATGAACAATTTTTATATATATATATGAATAAAAATATATATATGAAAACTTTTACAATAAATACGCCTTTATAGAATATACATACGCTAATTTACAATATAAATAACTTTATACAACATATATATAGAAATATACCACATACATATGGTTTTTGCCAAATATATATAACTTTATGGAACATATATATGATAAAATACCATATATATATAACATTTTACAATGTATATATGAGTTTATATAACATATATATACGAATATACCACAAACATAGACAGTTATTGAATTTTGCAACGTCTGACACGCCATACAGACAGTTTTGAAACGTAACATCTGATATAATTATGATAACCGACTTGAGTACACCCAAATGAATTATTTGGTGTCAGATGGGCTTGCGTATATTATGTACATGCAATTATTACATAAGAATGGACGTACAGACCAGCCAATGAAAATATTTTGCACAAACCATTGACAAGTCATAAGCCATGATCACGTATACAATAATGTTTTTACTTCTTCAAAGTATAATCGCTTGTTTGTTAAACTACATACACACCGGTAACGTGGCAAAACAACAGTTTATTTATTCATGAATTAAAGGTCACTGGAATAGTTTGACTAGTTTATTACTCCAAATGAGACGTTCATTCAAATCTAGTATTTACGCATGAATTGTGCAACACATTATAACGTCATATTACTGTTGTTGTTGACCATAATTGTAATGATTGAATTTATACTGTCAATATGTGTATTATTTACTCATAGACAGTAATCGTTTCACCACAGTCCAGTCCAACAAGAGACTGCAGTGGTGGCATGGTGGTCTAGTGGTAAGACGTTAGACTCCTGATCGAGAGGTCCTGTGTTCGATTCTTGGCCGGGACATTTGGTCATTTCAAAAACGCTATTTAGTGTTTCCAACTCAACTAGAGATGATCCTGGTTGGTAACCCAGAGGTAGTCTCGCGTGTATCAGTGCTTTACACCGGGCACGTTAAAGAACCAAGGAATCTATTCGAAACGAGCTAGGGCGTCGCACCCGGATTCCTTGTATCTCACCTCTGTCTCTAATATTTGCGATAATGCCCCAGAGTGGGCCCTGCAAATTAAATGGAAGAAAGAAAGAAAGAAAGTGGTTAAGCTTTGGGCGAACAAGCGCTATATATACCGCTTTTATTCGAGTGTGTAAAGGAACGTTATGTATATATAAGGTCCTGGTTTGTGCTGTTTTGAAACTACATTACCACAAAATATGTATCCGTTTTGGTTATTCCTTGGCCAATTTGACACGAGCTTGACCTTTTAATTAGCATAATTTAACAGTCGATATGTTGCCTACGTTTACTTCACCGATTGTATGTTTTCATAATCGGGGAGTATCACGAAGACGCTAGAGATGTAATTCAAACACAAATTTGAAATAACGATATTGCACGATTTGCTTGTGGAAATTGATATATTCAAAGCAAGAACATTGTAATATATTCTTGCATAAAGGTCAGGCACAGGTCAAAATAACCAAGCTATAAATCTGGCGAAACCAGACAAGCGCATTCAACCAAACCACACCAGCCAATAGAAAGCAGCAGAACCAAGCCCATATAAATTCTGGACCACAATGCTTGTCAGATCGTATATAACCCCTAGACCACCATCTACCATATCGACCCCAGCTTGACCACAATATATCTAAGACCGTATTGGTCCTAGACCACCTTAAATGACAGGTCATTATACGCATCGATCACCGTGAATGCATGATATACCACATTGCACATAGAAAACTTAGTATGTTTGGCCACAACTTAGCACTATAAACAGTGTACTATATTCTATCATTTCTAATAAAACATACTTCTGAACTTCAAAGGTCACCTACATTAAAAGTATCGACACACTTTAAAGAACTCTACATAACTGTATCAAAAAGATATTAAGAAATCGGACAGGGAAAGCAGCACTCAACTTAACCAGTCGAGCACAGAAAACTGAACCGATAAAACATAACAATTACATGAAGCACTGCTCACACATAACTTAACGAAGTAATTGGTGTAAAAAAAGCAAGATGACTTATATTTATCAAGCCACGTTGGTGTCTCGATCGAGCAGTCTGACATATAATTTTCACAAAACGTAATCAATCATAAACCGTATCTATTTTATAAACAACAGCACACGTAAGAAAGGTGTGTAATAAGTTTAAATAACATTATGCAAATGAGTTGTTTAAAATGTCACGTGTTATATCGACGTAGGCTATCCGTCAACTACCGGCGACATTAAACTAGAGCAGACGTTTTATGCGTTAATGCGTTAAACAACGCTGGGTTATAAGAACAAACTTAGACACTTATGGAGTTAGAACTTCATTGATAGAGAAAACGAAAACAAAGGTTTGTGTTTTATAATTTTGTACAAGCATTTTACCCACGAGATAACATACTAGTTCCTTGTTTTAATTTTTGAAGTAGTTTTAATTGTTTTAATTGGTATAAAGTTTGCATATTGTATTTTTGTTCATCCATTTTCGATGGAGGTACATTTATATGACTGTATTATTACAGTAGAAAGAAAGCAAATGCAGGCTATGCTCGGCAATCCGTCTTCATGTATACTCTCTCCGTGGCTGGATTTAAGACATTCAAATCAAAGAGGGTTTGAATGTTCAACTCTAGACAGGATTTTACTCAGATAAAGCGGTGGTCGGTCGGTAAATAATCAGCTAGTGAAACAATAATGGCTTTCCAATGCTTTCCTACCAGGTACCTGTTATTGGTTGGTGATGAACGCGAGAATATATATTGATCATAAAGTACAAAAAATGTAGGTATCTGGTGATACCATATATAAAAAGAATATAATGCAGCGGCCATGTTTAGCCGCAGCGGACATGACGTAAGATGAACTGGCATTCTTGTTTGCTATCACAATTGTAGAAAAACTTGGTACCAGTTTCCGTAACGTCATATCCGTTGCGGATAAACATGTCTACTAACTCTTAATGTATTTGGCACTTCAAGTAGTAAGGACTTGGAAAATACTGAAACCATGTCGAGAGACATGTACCATAGTTTTGCGCTGGGCCTTCGATGTGATGATAATAAAGAAATTATCGATATACATGGTAAGTAATACATTGTAATTGCAATTTAATATGGACAGGTTGTTCTTTAATTGAGATGAATTAATTACACAAATTTCAATGTATTCATTCGCTTATGTTTAATTTGCTTGTCTTCTTGTATTTACAGATATATGCAAATATGAGGGTGCTTATAATATTTTGTCTGGCAATGGTTGCCCTGGGAACACATGCCCGGGGTAAATATATCTTCTATTGACCAGAGTAGCATATATTATTCATATTAATTACAAACGGAATTATAAATAGTTTTGTTGACAAAGTTAACGTAAAGTTGCCTCATTTTAGCATAAGGTCAAAACAAACTAACATAGCTAATAATGTTGTCGTTCAAGCAATGCTATCGACCCTATTGTTTGGTTGGTTCGCTTTTTTTCCGAGGAAACAATAAAAAAAAATGTAAAATATTCTGTTTTGAAGCATGTAAGCAGAACCATAATGCAAATTTGTTTTGCCTAGCATATTCATGAATATAGCTGTTAATGGTCACGTGTTTATGTGTTTAGCTCAACAATATAATCACTATTTATCAATGTGATAGATTAAGACTATGTTTCTCTCATTACCCTCCGGGTGATGGATCTCTAATACTTTTAGTAATGTGTCGGGACTGATTGTTCGTTGCTCTAACCGTAGTAAAATGAGTCGTAGTGTAAACGATTGGTTTTAAATATATCTTGAAGCTATATTAGTCCATTCAAGAAAAACTTAACATAGTCCAAGATATAAGTTCTTGAATATTTATAAAAAATGATGTTAACTGAATTGCATGCAGCTTGCTGTATCCATTCATTAGTCGTGAAGCAGTGCTTCGGATGGGACTAGCGAATCTACGATGGGTTATGCAGAGGTATCGGTCTTGCACACTGCATGTTTTCGCAATTATCGTACTAGACATTTTCTTCTTTTTTTTCTTCTTCTTCTTCTTCTTCCTTATACGAAGCTGGGCACTTAATTGATAGGCATATTTAGCTCAAATGTTAAAGATGGTTAAAACTTTCAAATATTTATGTTAATTACAATGCATGTAATTATAATACATTACGTGTATTAGATAAATGGTATGTGTCGTGTACGAGTATTTAGGTACAATTAGTTATATGATTACCATGGAAACAATGGTGATTCATATTGTTATATAACTTTATTGTCAACAATTCACATTGTCCTCGGGGCGTTTTAAGCAATAGATGTATTGTATGTATTGTATATAATCAGAATATGATCAATCTTGCATTCAAACTGAAGCTCATTAAGTATAAATTCACGTTGTTGTCGATTTAACAAATGTAAAAAGAACACAATTTATACATACTGCTGAACAGGATTTAAAACATGATAATTTGTTTTGCACCGACATTATGTTTGTCAATTAAATGCACGTGCTGAAGTTTTGTATTTGAGATTTCCCGATAACAAAATTTGTACAAACTGTATTCACTTATACGACCATTGTTACATGCTAGAAATAGGGGAAATGCGAGAACAATAATTTGTCACCTTGCTTGTTTAGGAGTTACAAAAAAATGAACCTGTCTGTTACTTTACATTTATATTCAAATTTAAATATTCCAGGGCAGATATTTCATAAACGTCTAGGTCATCTGTCTCCAATCAAATAATTATCTTACCACTGAAATTATGTACATATTTGATCAATTTGAAGATGCACAAGAACTGAACTTTAAATGGGTGTTTTTTACATGTATTACATTTGTCGTATAAATGATACAGTGCCTTAAGAAGGAAAAAAATGAAAGAGACTGCCCCTCGGTGTCTTTGCAAACTGACAAACTGCACGTTTCTTAAAATTGAACTGCCTTTTGAAATAATGTTTTAATGTATTTATGTATTTTTTCAGATACCAACCAAGTCGACCGAATACATTTTAAAGACGAATTCGGTGTTGGAACGGGTGTGTCCACTGATGACGGTAAGATGAAAAGAGTTGACGATATTGAAGACGTCCATCGTGGATTCCAACGTCCAGACGATCCGAAACCTGTTCTCCATACAGGACAGGTTAAACCACACCTTAAACCTGTCAATCTTAAACCTGAGTTAGAAAACAAAAAGATGGGAAAAGGTAGAGGAAGGAAAGATCGACTAAGGAACAAACCAAAGTCCACGCTTAAACGACCTAATAAAAGACAGTTCAGACCAAAACGGCCGATACAGAAAAAATCAAATAAAAGAATTACGATTCGGGTAAATTCTAAAGGTGGTCGTAAGAACAGGAAGATGAAACCAGTTTTGAGGAAGACTTTCAAGCCAAGAAGCAACAAACGGCAATTGAGAAAGCTTCAGCCACGTGACCGTCAGACTATTGTTGACCGCATTGTAGAAGACCATAAGAAAGGGAAGGCTTCTTCAGTATCAACGACATATTTACAGAACAGAATCAGAGCTTTACTAGAACAGCAAGGGTTCGTTGCACGCTCAAAGTGTAAAGGAAAAAATAAATTGAAACGAATCAACGAGCGCAAGAGGTTATGGAGAAATAAGATTATCGCAAACAGAAGTAACAGAAAACAACCAAGGACGCTGAAGCCTCGTTTAGTGATAAAAAACAAAAATGTACCAAAGAAAAATAAAACGACAATGAAAAATAAAGTAGTTAAAGTAAAGACTGGAAAGAAAAAGAATAAAAACAGTGTGAATATTGTCGTGAAGAAGATAAATAAAGGAAGACAAAGAAAGAACAAGGGAAGAAAGGGGCTAAATAACAAAAAGGGCAAGAAACCAAAAATCAAGCGTAAACCAAAGGCGAACAAGAACAATATAAACATTGTATAAAACAATTGTAGGCATAATTTATTGAATGGATGATGGGGGCACTCGGTGGTACCGTATATAGCCGAACATCGTGTTGGTTAGTTATAATACCATCTTTCAACAAAACCACTTCATTTGTAGTGCAAAGACATTGCGAATGCTATTACGTACCATGTTATCAGAGATCATCTATAAACATTGGTTTGCAGCTTTGAGCATATGTACAAGCGTCGCTGTATTTAAAATGTTCGAATTAGGTTTTTGTTTTATTGTACATGTTCGGCAGAATTGATAAATGTTTTATGATTTCAAATTATGCAAACATGATGGAAATAAACATTCGGTAATGAGGTTCTCGCCAGTGAATATATTATCTTGTTTCGTTCATGTGAATGTACATGTAAGTTATATATTTCAAGAAAAGTCGGATGTAGTCATGGACAACGCGTTCGTTATAAAAGTTGTAGAACATTTCATTATATTTTATGTGTATGCACTTATTGTATAAATTTGGTTTTACTTTATTAAATATACTATTATATTATCTACTCATGTGTCGTTTATTATTAAGTAGAAAAATATCTTTCTCTTGGTAAACAAATCCACTAGCTTTCTGAAAACATGATTTCCCTTAAGTAAGATATGCAGGCTAAATAAGTTCGTCAATAACCTACACTGATACTACGAGAGTAGTGGTGTAACCTTGGCAAGAGAACCAAACCAGGCTCTAATCTCCCGAAACATCTCATTGCTTTAGATAAATCTCGTCTCAAATATTCCCATGTGTCGTTTGGAAAATTGCCAAGGAAGGACGGACTACAAATAAGCATCAAAAACAGAAATGCTATTCTTTGTATATTCCAGTAATTTTGTTATGAGTTCTAACTTAAGATTTTTAAGAAATTCTGACACTGGTTTGAGAAAAATCTCAATTTGAGATGAGATTCTGCTTGAGATGCTTCTGGAGATCAGGGACTGCTCTACGAAAACAGTCGGTCAAAAAAAAACACAATTCAGTATGTAAAACATAACACGCTCAGGCTTTTCAACATTTGAATATAACAACTGGTGAACCATGAATTGTCAAAGACACACTACTAACCAGTTTGATTTGGATATGAATTAGCAAAAACCTCGTCTGTAAGCAACTGACAACATCCACATAATCATGTTGGTTGTATGAGTGTCACATGGAGATTCTAACTCGGATCACGTAGTAGGCTAACGTTTTAGTAAGTGCGATAGTAAAACAAATAATTGTACATATTTTACACATTTACAGTGTCGCATGAGGGCCAGTCACACATATTTGAGAGTTGCTAAATAAGTCTTAGTATTTTTAAATAGGTTCATTGCTATAGCTTGTTTTTCAAAAGTGTCTTCTTACAAGGGTTTAAGTACAATTCGGTACGGACGAAGAACGAATTGTCCGAGGTGCTGTTGCTAATACAAACACCACTTATAAGTGGTGTTCGTTAGTTGCTTGGTAGTCATAGTTTAAAGCCTATATCTGACAACAGATTAACAAGAAGATTCGCATGGGATTATATTCCAGACGATTGATCTGTGCGTACATTTCCAAGCCTGAAATTAACAACTCTGACCTACGTAGAGTCATTTTAGAACATGAATTGAAGGTATATCCTAAAATATTATTTTTGAAACACTGATAAAAACATTCTACGTAAAACAGAGTCAACACAGTCGGTGGCGACACTGATGCTTTCTAGAAATTACAATGCAGTCAATGTTTTATCAGCGTACTAACGCAAACCTTGATCTTTCGCTTATAACGCTTTAATTAACAACTACTGGGGGACTAATACCGTGCGAATTCATTAATTTAAATTTCCAAGAAAGCACTTTTCCTTTATTCGTAAGTTTTCTGATAACAGTTGTATTATCATGCGGCAGTTTCACGGGGAACAACCAGTAACACAACAAGATTTATTCTCGTCGAGGTTATGCCCCTACTTTAGAAAACACTTGCTGGTCCGAAGATAGTGTCGATTGCTTAGAAAAGTAGGCTTTTCAACGCTTTTAATGAGTAACAATTAAAAGCAAAATCCCTACCAACCGTAACCAAAGCGCAACGAATTAAAAGCATTGGTGGGCCGGTATGTAACGTAAAGTCTGTTGTTATACGGACAACTACCAATATCAACGAAACAATATTGTCAACCAGAATAAGTGTCGTATGAGGTTATGTTTATAATCATTATCATTTTATATTAATTTAATAGTCTCTCATAGGAAAGAAATGTTCATTTTTAAAGAAAACTGACTCAAAATTAGAATTTTGAGTCATTTTTCTTTAAAAATTATCATTTTATTTTGAAAGAACTGTAGAGTATTGAGTGAAGACAGCACTCAACAGCCGAGCACGATGTGAACACATTTAGGAACATAAACACAGGCCACAAGCAAATGATACAATGCCCTACACAAAACTGAGCATGGAAAT
Source organism: Spisula subtruncata (assembly GCA_963678985.1). NCBI lineage: Eukaryota > Metazoa > Mollusca > Bivalvia > Venerida > Mactridae > Spisula > Spisula subtruncata. The sequence goes on along the minus strand of OY787671.1, from coordinate 14,164,865 downwards.
AAAGCTAAATCATTATAGCATAAGAGCTGAGGGCGATTTCTCCAAATATGACACTTTCACCACCAACGTTAGTCATGTGATCGAACTTTAAGAAAAATCCATTTCTTACAAAATGATCCAAGATGGCGTCCAATATGGCCGCCATTTTCCTGCAAATTTATACTAAACGCTTATTACCACAAGTCCTAACAAATAAACCATGGACACAAAATAAATGGAGACAGCATGAGTTCGGCGGTCCATCAAGGATCAGCCGAAATGCCAGTTGGCGAGGAGTGCAATTTAGATGGGAGATTTGACAGGTGACCGGTAAGTTTTGTTCAGTTGGGCACAACGATCTTCTACTCAAATATTGCCATGCGTCGTTTGGATAATTTTCAAGGGATGGTGGACACAAAATTAGCATTAAAAAAGGTAAATGCTATTCCTTGTTTATTCCAGTAATTTTTAATGAGTTCTAACTTCAGAATTATTATAAATCCAGACTCCAATTTTGGCAAAATCTCAAGTTGAGATGTGATTTCTGCTTGAGATGCTTCGGGCCTGATATCAGAACAGTCGCAATTTTTTTACAGAACACAGTCTGTGTCCGAAACGATGTCAGAGGACACATTCAAATAACCAATCTTATAAAATTATGACACAATCGGGGACATAAGTCATCATGATATAAATAAACTGATCTATATAGATATACATGTACTTTGCTTTTCCCAAACATATCATGTTCTGTGGCTGCCCTTTATTCTGTCGTGTCATGTTGTACTAAATTACGTTCTATGGTTAGGTTGACATGCATGCCGTGTTATTATGCTCTATCATATTGTACCTTGCCATGTTTATTTCGTGTCATACTTATGTTCTGCGTGTCATAATTTGTTATGTTGTATGTCATGTCGTACTATAATGTCATGTTCTGTGGTTGTTGCCAAGTTTTGTTCTGTTCTGTCATTATGTGCCATGTTGGTACATAGCATGACATGCATGAGTTGTGTGCCATGTTCTGTCGTGTCGAACAGTGGCATCAAACAATGAAATATTTCTACAGTCCAATTAGGGTAAGAATAAAGTGACGTAGCATTCGAGTCCATTTTTGTGGTGTAAAACACACAAACAACTACGTCACTCGCACAATATCCTTACTGGACTGTACGTTCAGTCATTTCTTTTCTTACTTATTCTCCATTTCTGCTGTTTACTGATCTGTGGTATACGGTACACCACTTGCATTTCTAAACGTTTAGTTTTGAATTAATTACAAACAATTAAAGTGTCATCGTTTATGTGTTTCACAATAAACAGTACATGTACAATTGAACACTATATTCTATGGCACGCCATGGCTGCCTTCTACAGTATTATATACGCAGATATTGTAAAAGGGTGACGTATCCACGTCATTTGACGATGCTCGCTCCACATATATTCATCTAAATATGAACGAAATGTGACTAGCAAACGACGACCACCAACCAATATCAACCAATCCAGTTTCTAAAAATAACTATTACGAGTACCTAACGAGCTAGCTATGTCCCATTGCAGGTCTTGTTCAGGTGAACTATGTCTCTTGCAGTGACATCACGTAGATATTACCAAATACTTGTAGCAGAAATTCAGATCTGCTTTGATTTGATAATTGAAAAGTCCCGTTACTTGAGTATGATAATAATGATAATAATATTATAATACACCCAGGGGATTAACCCATTCATAAACTCTCCATTATTTTTCAGGAATGGAGAGTTGTCTTAACAATTACTCTCCATTATTTCGTATACACATTACATTAAATGTGTATACGAAATAATGGAGAGTTATTGTTAAGAAAACTCTCCATGCCTGAAAAACATAACACACATATTGCTGGCTTAGAACCAGAAGGTCGTAACTACCAAATCGATCATTTGAGAAAACAAGAGAAAACTGTCTGTAATTACTCTTTACCTATGGGAAAACACGTTTTTAAAACTTCATTTTGGTCAACATGACAATTTCATGATTTTAATGAAAAAAGGCTCATAAGAAGCGCCTTGTGAAGCAGATTTCAAATATGTATGAGTCTTATAAGGTCGTAAGTGGTAGTTACAACCTTCTAGTTCTAAGCCATCGATATGAAGTGTTAACAAAAAATGGAGAGTTATTTTTATTAAATGTGTTAACAAGTAATGGAGAATTATTGTAAAGAATGTATAATTATACACCAGTGAGTTGCATTTATTGCATTCATTGCCCGCCATCCCAAATAGATGGGTCGGGAAATTCACTTTTGGGTTTTCAAAACGCCCGCCCTATTCACGGCCCATGCGGAGGGATATCTTACAATTAAACATTGTCCCAAAGTTATTGGTTCGGTGAGTGCGGGGGAGCTGGATGGTAAAACACCGCAGCAATATGCAGGGGTTGGGGCCTTGGGTGCAACTGACTGGTGCATTACAAAATGTATGTGTTCACAAAAAGGGCAATACAATTTGCAGGAAAAGCGGCACTCAACTGAAAGAGCCGAACACAGAAAAAAGAAAACAAAATATAAAAATACTCAAACCACAACGAAACTAGAAAATGAAATCAACCCGCTGTGTCTAAATAGCTTTTAACATTAATATAATTTCAGCAATTAAGGTGGTACGCGCGCAAGAAATAAAGACAGTGTGATATGATATTAAATACCGTTAATAATTTGCAATTGCACTTTCGCGTGATCATGACCATTCAACTGTTCAATAAGTTCCAACTATACAGCTTTTATACATTCACAAGGGCCAACATTATCACTAAATCATGACACCCGTCTTCAGCATGATACTGAAAATGAAATAATCGACCTTGGCCTACATTAAAATGTCCATAAACATTGAGATGATCAGACGAAACTGTTTGAATATAATATTACGTACAAGTTAATTTCTAATTGTTTTTGGTCATACAAGGCTCATAATCCAGCAAGACACGGTTCGATTGGACTCCTAAGTTTGAATTAAAGTTCAGGCAAAGTTTGTATAAATTTTGGAGGGTAAGAAAAAAGTTAAGTTCCCAATTTCCGAGGGCTGTTTTCAGCTGTTCAGCCGCTAAATCACTCTTTGACATTTACTTCCCCTGATCTTTGGGCTACCCAATGAAACATTCGAGTCTCACGGGGAGACTTTTTCTCTTTTGTGGGCGTGGCAGCCAGCATCGAACTGCGACGCCTCGGAATTGCCCCTCACAAGTATATATACCAATTTTGAGTACATTAATTAATACTGTTGAAATACAGAGCTAGGTTTAATAACAACATGTTAAAAATAGTGTAGTTATGTCCATCAAGTTGCATATCAATTATAAATATCCATGTATAGTTTATGCACGGAAATATATCCTCTGACTGAAACAAAGTCTTTATAATGTCCACCGTGTTATAACATCAAGTAACACTGGGTAAATGGCTACTGATTGATCGTATAACACATAACTCACAACATGTGTTTGCATGGACTACACACCATTACAAAGTAATGGATAGTTATTGTATTAGTTCACGGGTTTCATGAAAAAAGCATGCTCTTCTCGTTCAGTCATGTTCATATTTTTAATCTTCTATTTATAAGAGGTACATCAGGGGAAACTTTTTTGAAAAAATGCATTTTCTTTCAATTTTGACATTTACAGCATCTTTTCAGAAAATCAAATTTACAGTATTGGTGTATTTTAAGTCAGAGAAAATCCGCGTATCTGTCCATTCCTGAGAAATAATGAATACTCGGCCCCTTCGGGGCCTCGTCTCCATTATTTCTCAGGAATGGACAGTTACTTGGACTTTCTCCTTAACATAAAGACTTTATTTAACGAGGAAAGTTATTTGACAATACTGATATCAATCTTCCATAAGATCCGTACAATTAACAGTGAACAAGAATAACGTATCAGCAGAAGTGAGAATAATTCAAATGGCATATACTAGAGCATTACTGACTTATGTTAAGTAAGATATAGTAAAATAACATCACGAAATCACTGTTATACACCGTACACCGGATATTGCACGTACATTTTGACTGGAAAAGAATGCAAGTTCAGTTATGGTGTTTTTCAAACACATTCCGAATGGCTTTAACTTGAGCATCTTCAGTTATTACACAGTCCTGGAAAGAGTGATTGCCCACTATGAAGTGTTGGCCATGAAGCTGCAAATGTGTTTTAAAGTAATTTTATCACCAAGGTATACTTTTTGTTTTTTATTTGAGCATTTTTGTGGTGATGGGTCAAAATATGGATAGTCCAATTCGATGACAATGACCAAATTAGCAAGAGGATACTTACTAAAATTATCAGATACAAGTAACTATACACATTCAATATTTATTTTACTGTACAAAGTATTGCGAGGTATATTGTTTGTGTACGGAGTATTGCACAGCATTAGGACTTGTGCACAATATTAAGACTTTTGCATTATATTAGGACTACAATACTCATTTACTCGCAATATCCGATGTGCATACATGCATGTATAGCAGTGGAAGTGTAAAGCACACACCAACAACTGACATGAATACAAGTGCATCACAATTTAAAAATTATAAGCAGAATGCATTTACGGCGTTCCATAAATTCAACGATGAACGGTAAGTTACTAAAATTAACATTAAATTAACGTTATCGACGTAAGCTTTCATATCGTCAACCAGCCAATGGTGAGTGTGTGTTTGTGTGTGTTAAACTATCGCTGATTCACGTTATTGTCATGGTACAAACGTACGCGTTACGTTACGTAGAACGTATCCAGCCCAATCCTGGTTTACGTTCAGTTGTTAGTAAATAAGAATTAATTAGATGTATAAGCACGGTGCACAATCACGTGCTTTGTGACGTCACAGTTTGGTATCGCGAACAGCAATTTTGGTAAATAAACGCTCGACTCAACCAAGAAAAATTGTCGTAAGTATTTATTTACGCATATTTGGAAATTATCATGTGTATGTTGCAAGTCCTTATATCAATGCATACCCCCGACAACCACGAATATGTCCCTGTCTGGTCTAGTTTGAACGGAGTTGCGGCCAAACTGATAAAAAATCTCACAATTGGTGTTGGTATTGCTGACAGCAGATTCAAGAACATCATAAAACCCGGTTTTCCTTGCTGGAGTATTCGAAAGGCATCATCTGTTGGTACTTTATGTCTCCAAACAGCTAGTGATAGATTATTTTGTACATTAAAGCCGCTATTTCCAACGTAAAATAGGAATTAAAATAATGCTATTGCGGCGCGTTATGAAAGTTAAATGCTATTGCAACCAGCGGAAAGGTATGCTTCAATATAAGCCAGTTGCTTTATCATCAGTTTTCATAAGAAAATCGAAAGTTAATTGCTGTCTTACATGGAAACAATATTCTAGACTCAAACTCAGACTTAGACTTTAAGTTGACGACATTTATAACAACTGTCATTTTGTTGCAATTTGATTTAACCATGTGTAATGTAATCTGAATCACAGAACATGTATACTCAATTACATCAAACTCGGTACATGTACATTGATAACGACATAGAGCGAAAAACAGTTGGCAATGTAGTTGTCTGAGTTTTAGACTTATAATGTTTGTGAATAAGGCCCCTGTTTTGTCGAAACATTTCAAATCGTCGACGAAAAGTGTGAATTCGTCATCAAGTCTTTCTGAACCAAGTCCTGTTATAGCCAATTAGGCATCCGTAATGTGGCCATTTCCATTAAAACAGATTAACGATGCCTTTACTATCAGTACATTATACTTAAACTTGAATTTCGATTCTTACAGGACCACGAATTCGATCTACATGAGCAAACCCGGTTGCATGCAGGAAGAAGGTCGCTACCATGATCATTGACAGGAATGCGATAAAAAGGGTTCCGGTTCCCTTGGTGTTCGATAGGACAACAATGCCCGGCGAAATGAAAGCAAAATTCTCCCGACGCTGAGAATGGGACTTGGCGATTGATGGTGCTACGATTGATAAACAACACATGTGCGTCTAGATGAATACTATAACACCACAGCACAGTTTCTCAATACAGCCAATTCAAAATTGCCTGCGGAACGACTATGAAACGCCCATGTTGGGTATTTCTTGTGTTAACAACGGGCCTATCAATACCGACGTCGGATTTAAGAAATACTTATTCATCTCACATCTTGTGCTCATGACTTTAAGGCTAAAATTATGTTGATGTGAACTCGACTTGTCTGTCAAATAAAGATTCAACAAACGCAATTCAGAGGTTTCATTCAGCTTGGATTTTAATATTCTATTAAAACATGTAATTTCATGCATAATCATACGTAAACAAAATATAAGTCATTTATAATAAATAATTTTGTAATGTGATATATTAAATGACGTCCCGAAAATTCGTTCCTCGGAAAATTCAGAATAGTACTAACAAAGGAGGTGTTTATTAAAAACTGTGTACTGCAATACTTTCTCTATTGACTTGTTGTGCTATAAGTCCACTTTATTCAGTTTAAACAAATAATTTTCAAGACACTCATTTGCTATAACACAGAACAAATAATGCCAGAATTGTGTCATTGATAGTTTTATCTTGATTTTCGTAAATACTAGTACGCCCCAATAACGATTAAGAGATTAATGCAGCAAATTGTTTCAAGTTTAACGAGAACTGTTTAATAATGCTGTACTTACTTATAAGCTCACCTGAGCACAAAGTGCTCAAGGTGAGTTATTGTTACCGCTCACCGTCCGTCCGTCAGTACGTCCGTCTGTATGTCCTTCCGTCCACACTTTCAAATATCTTCTCTTAAACCGTTTGGTCAATTTTAATGAAATTTTGCCTGAATGTACGTGGCATTGTGGGATTCAGTAATTGCTCAAAGTATGGCCATGTGGTGAAAATTGGCACCGCCCAGGGGGCCCATCGTTTTACATAGACTTACGAGAAAACATATAAAAATCTTCTTGTCTAAAACTACAATGCCTAGCGCTTTGACAATTGGTATGTAGCATCATCAAGTGGTTTTCTACCATGCTTGTTCAAATTATCCCTCTATTGGGTGAAAATTGTGCCGGACTTTATTTATAATCACGTGAGCGATATAGGGCTATCATGACCATCTTGCATAATTTATATTTGTTTGTTTTTAGAATTGATCGAATTCATAGTTTTAAGGTTTGCTACATATATGTAGCTTAAGTGGAAGGTGTAGTCGACCGAGGATCGGTTTCTGGTAGATTATGTCATGTGTAGCAACATTTTGATTGTAACATGAAATACATAATGGTGTAAGATTTGACTGTACATTCGAAACGACTAAACTGGTACATCAAAATATGCATTTCTGGCATTAATTAAATCATTAAATCACAGGCAAAATATAGATAATGATTAAAGTTACAAAAACAGATTATATTGTATTTTGTCCACCGCTCATTTATCTAGTTATAGCATAAGCATGTAAGCCTATATAACAGTGCTCTTAATTATGGTGTATATCGTGTGACTTATTTTGGTATTGTGTCAACCACAGCTTTATCAAGTGCTTTAATAACCCACATACATTTTATAGTTCGTTAAATAATACCTAGTTGATTTTAAGATGGTACGACCGCAGATGTAAAGATTTGTTCTACTTAACCGCCTTTATCTTAAAATGTGCAATTCCCATAAAAGCTCGTTTATTTTCTGACCGATATTTTACAAAACACTTATACCTCAAATAAACACCCAACTCAAAATCTAAAACTACCAAAATATAGTTCAATTCCTTTTAAAAACACAAATGTGTACAGTCAAGTTAGGATAAAAATCCAGGGACGCAGTGGAACAATCCACTAGTACGGTGTAAAAACAAGTATAAAGGATTATACTTACAGTTCAATACCAAACGAAACTCTACCTATTTAAGCAATGATTTTAATCTTTTGGTACACATAAATGATGACGTCACTGTCACCATATCCAAACTGGACTGTATATATAAACAATATCTTTAGTATAATGAAAGTATGTGTAAACGACTGTTTTCATTCAAGCCTGTGCCGTTGACTAATGTGCCTATTAGGTGTAGACCTGTGCTTGCACTTGGCACCAAAGTCGACAGGTCATACTGCGATCTTCTTCATGACGATGAATATGTTCATTCAGTTCAAGACGTGTAAGTGCGTTGTGGTTACAAATACAACAACAGAATGTCCGCTGACTGTTCTCTCTTGTGTCATGGGCCTTTAAGTCTGAGTCAATGGAAACGGCTTACGTGCATTTGTGTTGCAGCATGTTCATTGCACCTGAAAGATAAAGGAACTAATGCAGATGTTTATAAAAAGTATTATCATAATTATGCACATATATGGGATCATGCCGGACATACGTTTAGCAATTTCAGAATTTATATATTCACCACATATAATGCAGTCCCTCTAATAGTGTCGTTCTTTATCCTCACATGATACCAAATTAAATGACAAGTCAATTTTACATCCACATCACGCAAGAATCAAAACAATACATTTAAAGTGTCATTCAGTGGATATGAAACGAAACCGAATTCTTTGGTACAGTAAAGCAGTTCTAACCGTTTTGAACCACAATACTATACTCGTATACGGTATATATCCAAGTCAACAATTATTGTTTTAATTAATGTATTACATCACTGTTTATACTACCGCCTGATGTTATCCATCACCACGAGGGTATGAAAGAAGAGAAGTCAGTTTCCCGTATATGCTGAGCGTTCTTCAGCTAACTATTTGAGATAATATATATTATATAGATACTATAAGAAAGCATACGTTTCCGCTGGTTGCAATAGCATTTAACTTTCATAACGCGCCGCAATAGCATTATTTTAATTCCCATTGTACGTTGTAAATAGCGGCTTTAATGTACAAAATAGTCAACCTTCAACTGTTTGGAGGCATAAAGTACCAACAGATGATGCCTTTAGAATACTCCACCAAGGAAAACCGGGTTTTATGATGTTCTTGAATCTGCTGTCAGCAATACCAACACCAATTTTGAGATTTTTGATCAGTTTGGCCGCAACTCCGTTCAAACTAGACCAGACAGGGACATATTCGTGGTTGTCGGGGTATGCATTGATATAAGGACTTGCAACATACACATGATAATTTCCAAATATGCGTAAATATATACTTACGACGAATTTTCTTGGTTGAGTCGAGCGTTTATTAACCAAAATTGCTGTTCGCGATACCAAACTGTGACGTCACAAACCACGTGATTGTGCACCGTGATAAGGTTTACACACATCAAACCTCAAGTTTTAAAAAGTCATGATCAGAAAAGTAATGTGTAACGAAATGTTAATTTTAGAGAGAGCAGCGCGTACTGTATATCGTTATCCTTTCGTGATATTTTTATATGCGCGTAATCGGGTTTAAATTAATTATTCCGTTTCAAGTTTTATAACATCCCTAAATTGCCATTGGCATAGCTTGTCCATTTCACGTTTTTACCTTAAGCCTGACTCGTTTAAGTCTTTCAATCGACCATTTCCAAATAATGTTTGACAAGACCATGATATCGCTTGTGTCCCAACATGATATCCATCATGACTTATATTGCTGCCGTACTTCAAACAACAATCGTCAACTTATTTGCTTCAAACGAAATTCTTCAGTCGGGTTCATTGGTTTTCGTGTTCATCTTTAAGTTTGTTATTTGTGGTCAGCGATTTATCTTTGGAGTTCTTAGAACAGTGTTGTTGCTTCAACCCAAGTGAAGTGCAATATACCAATATATGCATTCAACCCATAACTTTCCAATTTAATCCCTTTATATCCCTTCTGTCATGTGCCTACTGTTGTTAATAACACATTTACATATCTACAAACATCCCAATCATGAAACTGTCTGGTTAACCCAGTGTCCCTTATTGCCCGTACACTACGTGGTTGTATCAGGAATAATCGGTAAATGGAATCGGTGGAACAACTTGCAGTACATGGGGCTAAATATATGAATTATCAATAGTTTGCACATGTAGTGGGATTCTTACCCACACTGTACGGCTCGCCTGCATGAGTACGAAATCACGTCGTACTCAAATTCGTGAAATTTGGCGTTACCGAAATAAACCGGTTTAACAGCATCAGGGCCGATTAGTGTTTTACTCCACCGTTGAACACCACAAAACGTTAAAACCATCAATCATCGGTGTTGGTACGTGAAACTAATGGTGGAGGTTTAAACGATGTATCTTTCTACGTCAGAGCCAAGAAAAAACGTCCAGATTGTAATTTCATAATTATTTAAGCGTATCAAACGTAATATAACAACGGTTTGTGAAGTTCAATGCATTAAAATCAATGCAAGTTTTCGTAGAAAGTTGGACTTATTTCTGTGAAACACTCAGTAAGTGATTGACAATATTTGTCAATATTCATATAATGTTTGAGTTTATAATTATTTATGGAAATAGTTTTAGTTTACTAGAGTGATTTCTCGGACTAAAAACGAAATGGTGCTTGATTTTGGATTTATTTCTTATTTTCGTGTTTTCTTCGTATCTACGGGAATATATTTGTAGTTTGAGAAACATAGTTAGGCCTTTGGTACACATTTATAGACCTTTTTATGACCTTACTAACACAGGGTCATAAATTATTGTAGAGAGACACATTGGCCAGTTACGTGTATATTATTGTAACAAACATTTAGTTCCGTAGCATTTAATTTGATCCTGCCGACAACGCCATTGTTCTTGTTGAGGATCTTATGAAATATTGATGTTACTACATGTATTGTCAAATACGTTTCCTCGTAAAATAAAATCTTTATTAGCATTTTTAATTAGTGTTTTAAAAAAAGTGACAAAGCGTACGCGGCACTGTTTTCTATTGGTACTTAGCAGTTCATAAGACAGATAATGAGTTGACATAATGTCATGTTTTAACGTTTAGATATAAGTTCAGTACTGGTGATAGTAGTGGTTCAACTTCGCCATATACCAGTGCTTTGTTTAATTCAAGCGTACAATTACATTACTTTCTTTACTTTTCCGGATTATCCACTTCCCCATCAGGTGTGGATCTCAAGATCTTTTCGAAACTACCTAACATGTTTTTACTAAAATACAATACTAATGTAGATAATACGTTGTTAATTTTAGCCTACTTACCGATGTTTTACTCTTTTTTTCAGATTTTGAAACATGAAACTCACGATAACTGTTGTCATTGCGTTATGCGTTGGACACGTGATGCCACTAGGTAAAACTAATAATTAAATCCGAGTAAATGAATCAAATTAATCCCGGTTCTATTTTTTTAACTAAATACTACTTTGTCACCATACACTTCCAACAATCCATGCTCAGATTGAGATATATTCCTCACGTAGGGGTCCGATCAGCTTATTTGCCCAGGATGGGTGTCCAACGAGCTCCTTTTCTTACAGGGTTTTCTTTATCTAACTAATGCATGTATATGCAATGTATATAAGACAACTGCATTTTTACCAAAATTCCAGCTGGAATCTGTACTAGCTAAGCCAGGACAGCACTGGACTGTGAAACAATAAAACACAACAAGGCAGTAAGTCTCTGTTTCGCTGAATAGGCATACATTAATTTGATATGATATATTTGTACATGTATGTGATATTCTTACATCACTTTTATTATTTCTTTGTTTAGGACTCATGCAAGGGTTTTTGGATTTCGCTGACTTGCAAGATTCGGGTACAGGTAACAACACAACAGGCGACGAGGGTTGGCCGGCCGATTTCCCGTTTAACGATTTCCCGCCATTTGAAGAGACAGGTCCTCCAACAAACATTGATCCCATCCCGCCAGCAGGTGGCGTGCCAGACAACACACAAGTTTTACCACCGGATCCGGATTTTCCACAGGATCCGGGTTTTCCATTTACTGGGGCCATTCCCCTACCAGGTGATGTAGGAACCAGTGGAGATCCGTCTTCTAACACACCCGGGCAGTCAAACCCAGCATCAGGAACTGGTGCAGCCGACGCTGGGTGGCCAGCCGAGTTTCCATTTAATCCCAACGAGTTTCCACCATTTGATCCGACTACAAATGGAATGGATACCGGAACAGACCCGTTTGCTTTAGACAATAGCGGAATTATATCACAAAACGATATGTTCCCACCGTTAGAAGAGACTCCTCGTGATAATACTGGTGGCAGACCATTAGATGTTGCACATTTTCTCCCAAGCATTCCAATCAATTCCAAAGTTATGGAACTTAACAACGGAAATGTAGGCATTTTCAATCCTAATGTAAATTTTATTGGTGACAACCCACCAACTGATTTCCCAACAGAACCAACCACTACAACGACCACAAAAGCACCAACAACTCGACCGCCAACTACCCGACCGCCAACAACGAAACCGTCAACAAAACCACCACCAACTAAGCCTATTGTAATCAAGGGAGGTATTATCAACGACCAAGGAATGAATAAACCAACGATAGAAGTTGGTCCTGTACCAGTTGGAGATATACCGTTCGCGGACCTTCCTGTCGGTCTACCTGCTGTGCCGGGCGATGGTGTAGGTGTTCAGCCAGGTAGTGTTAATGATGTTGGTGGTTTCGGTAACGTTATGCCTATAAAAACAGATGTGATCCCACTAGGACCAGCTATAGGCATGGACATGGATCTATCTCCGCCTAAGCGAAAAGGTCCTAAACGTGGCAAAGGTAATAAGAAAGGTGTCCCGGATGAATGGATGGTGTTATACCCGAATGGAAGGCCACCAAGGCGCAATACAGTCGGTAAGATACTAGTTTATTATACATACACGTATTAAAATATTTTTAGCAGGGATTGATTTCAAATGTTTTTGTTTCATGGTAGTAAAACTGAGTTTGGTCCGAGATTAGGTTGATACCTGAGTGTTTGGCGACTATCTGTTTTGTGCCATAGTATCATAGATTATGATTGCATGCTGATTGTGTGGGTAAAACCTGACACATCCAGTGCAGTATTGTAGTTACCGCACTCTTTTCCAGTGCAGTATTACCGATACTGCACTCTTAAAAGATTTCGGTGAAAATGTGTGATACAATTCACAAATATATAGGTTTAATTGACCCCAAAAGCTGACTGCAACTGGCACCACTGTCGTGATGGTCGACATTGTCTTTTTTATCCATAGGCCTACTCGTTAGTTTCTGAAAGTTCGCTAACCTTTTCAGTGATGTGATCAAGTACAGCGATATTTACACATTGATAGATGTTTTTATGTGACAAATGCATTATCTTATTCGTTTGTCGAGAGGTTAAGTGACCTGCCATATATGTATGCTATTTTCGTTTGCCAAAAATACAAGTTCATCTCATAGGCGAAAACATGACTTGTCTTTATATATTTCGTTAAATTCGGTACTTTTGAGTGAAACGTTACGTTTTATTCTGATGACTGTTTTTCATTTAAGAAGTCATAAAGTGGACGTTACATATATATCAAGACTATAAATATATATAACAAAAAAAACAAAGCGAAACTCTTAGAGTGCAAACAAAAGCAACTCTTTGAAACAATCATAAATAGTTTGCACTGATATTGAGATTTGGACCTGTAACTTACCATACCCTGACATAGTAATGAATGCTAAGGCATTTGACCGCTCAACTGCGATCCCCAAATTGTTTACCAATCAGACAAGTATCAATAGACAGAATATAAAAATAATATAACTGCATCACATATGGGGCATCGGTTGATTTACTAGTAATGTTTTATTGTCTGTCTCTTTGTAGTTCCAAATGTCGACTCAGTCATTCCAACTTTGAATACAGACGAATTTTGGCGGGCACAAAATACATTGAACAGTTTTAGCAGAGATCGAGCAGCCAGTCTGACATATAGAAAACAACGTCGTGACAAAGCAAAACAACAGAGGAAAATGATGCAAGAACAGCGACGACAAAATAGAAATAACAAAAGAAACAATCGTGGACCACCACCACCACGTGCTCCACAACAACAACAACAACTACAAAGAGGTGAGTGACGTCATGAATGTACATACTGTCGCTGTAGAATAATAAGGTCGTTGTTTATTAGGCGCCCGTACATTTGAAAGTCAAAGTTAAAATCTCAAAATGGTGATTGAACGGCTGAACTGCTGAAACAGCCTTCGAAAATTGGTTTGGTAGCATAACTTAACATGTTTGCAGTCAATAATCGATGTGTTTTTTTTCATAAAATCGGGCCTGTTTGTGTCAATCAAACTAAAGCAGAAAAAAAAAAGAAAAAACTCCAATAAAATAGTAGTTTTCAGACAACTTATTCTTGTTTTCTCAGAATGTATGTTTGCACTAAGACCTTATTCTTCTAACGCGTCGATAAGAAACAATAATGCTTGACTAGCCACGTTAGTAGAGAACGCTCCGCCCACATGTTTGACGGAGGTTTTTGTCGAAGGTGTTTAACCAATTCCATTGGATTTAGCAAATATGCTCAATAATGCTTGAACAACCACCAAACTTAAATTTTTTCATTCTCGATTTACATACTGGCATACAGGCATTAATGGACCTACTTACGAAAAACAATGCTGGTGGTACAACGTGTATTATTTATATGTTCTAAACATTATATATTGCTCGAATTATGTATTTATGTTTATAACATTTAAACACTTTAAAGTGTAATTTTATAATAATAATTATATTCTGTTTTTTAATTTCCCCATTTTAGTAAAGCTAACATTAAGTGCATTGTATCGGATGTTGATTGGCCGTTAGGACAAAGGTAAAGTAGACGCATGGTAGTAGATATTCATACATTTATCATTAAATCCATTTCTTACAAGCATTATGTACTTTAACACATACAGTATAAACAATTGATTATTGCATTTAAACATGCTTTAAAGACGACCTATAACCAAAGATATATTACAAAACCTGTCTGTAAAGACTACGATTTTTCCAGGTCTATGATACGTATTTATCCTGTCAAGACAGATCGCTTGTCAAAAAAGACCAAATTCTGTCATATGGATGGTCTACAGGAAGGTTTCACTATACTTGGTCAATGAGACGACCCATCCCTAATTACGTTCCTGATGGTTCCTGATGGTTAAAAAACAAACTCGTTCTATGTTAGGTTTCGTACTCTTCGTGTGTGATGCATTTGTTTCTGTTGTAGAAAACAGAAAAAACAACAATTCTGTTAAACTTAATGACCATACATTTATCATTCAACTGTATATAATGCAAGACAAAGTTAAATGTCGATTAGTAACACGCATCACAAATTCTAGTTTTTGTATACTTTGTTATTGTATGCGAACACCGCAAATCCATCAAAATGTTCATTAAAGACATCAGAAACGAAAGAAATGCACGTAAACACGTCGAATACAAGTACACACGCATGCGCATGTACAAAGACGTTCCGCTAATAAAACTTGTCCTAAAGCTAGGCCCGGAATTGCAACCAACAATAACATTACTCACTCAAATATCACCCTGGGTATTCAACTACTTACTTATCGGATATAGCTACCAGAATATTGAAAAAACACAATGTCTTAATACATAGCTTAAAGATGTTAAACCGGTACTAAATATTATTTTGGGTTACTTCATATGGTAATGCAGAGTATGTGTAAAATATAATTGTGCATTTAGTAGTCTGAGTTCTGAGTGTGGCACTCAGATTCAATCATTACAATTCGCCGGCTTAGAATGAGAAGGTCGTCATAAAACAAAATCGGTATTTTGAGAAAACAAGAAAAAACTATTACTCCTTACCTATGGTAAAGCAAGCTGTTTCAACTTCAGTTTGGTCAACATGACAAGATAAGATCTTCATGAAAATAAGCTCATAAGAAGCGCCTCGTGAATCGAATTTTAAATATGTATCAGTCTTATAAGGTCGTAAGTATGATTTTCCCATTCTTAGCCAGCGATATATTCCTCATAAACAGTACACAATGGAAAATAGACAACTTTACTGTTTGAAAAAAACTCCTAACCTTCAGTTGACAGTTGACCGTAAGTTCAAACATTTTGGAAGATATTTTAACACAACCTGAAATGTTTTATCATAGTTTTCTGTTATAACCGTGTCCCTTTATTCATTTCAGGAGGGAAGGGGCCAAAGGGAGCACAAGTAGCCAAGATGACACTGCCCAATTCTCGAAAACCTTTCGTTGGTAAAAACCAAAGAGGGCGATCATCACGAAGGCCATGCACGAGACAACGCCGACGTCGTGGATTGTGTGGTACTTAAACATAATATACACACGTAGTGACATAACCTACACTTGTAGTGACACGGTGTCAAAGGCTTAATCATCACGTAGCATGGGAGTATGTGTATATAATTAGATTCTATATCGTACGCACGTGCATATGTTCATGTGTGGCATTTTCATACCCATGCGTGCGTGTGTTGTGATATCCATGCGAACGTGTATCTGTTTGTGTGTTTGTGTGTTCATGCGTAGGTGATTATATCGGTGCGTGTGTATGCGTGTGTGCGTACGTGCGTGAGTACGTGTATAAGCGTGTATGTGTGCGTGCGTGCGAGTGCGCGCGTGCGTGCGTGTACTTGTGTATGTGTGCGTGAGTTAACATTTCAGCATGTCTGTGTGTTTTCCGTGTTTGAATGCTGTTGTAGTTTCAAATCACGTGCATAATAATTTTATAAAAGTCCATTTTAATCATTATGCATACATATTTATTTATTCATCAAACCTTTCGTTTATTGAGAAATTGATCATAGAGCCATACAGGCGGGCGGAGTACTGGTAACATTTGAAAAGGCTTCACAATGCTAATGCTTGAATGTTTACTTCTTGCTGACTGTAGAAGATACAGTTAAATATATTAAATATCATTGATTCATTAAAGAAATATTTCATGATACACAATATGTATTGGCTTTCTTTATTATAATTTTGTTATAATCGGTCATCTTACCCAACCACAATTACCAGCCAGTAAGTTACCCTCTAAGCGGAAACTATACCACATGAATTTGAGAGAGAGAATAGCTACCTTAAATGTTAATCCTGTATTTTGTCAAATTGTCACGGATAATTTAAGGTAGTTCGAGAGTCGAGAGTGCTTACCGGTCATTCTTACATCCACGTTGCATTCAATCACTGGCACATATAATCATATACAAGGCTAGCGATCATTCATTCAATAAATCATTCAGGGATATTGTTCACAAACATGTTTAAGACTGAAACTCGGGTTCTAGACTTTATTATTTTGCAATAAGTTCTTTGCTTAAGGTAAATTGACCAAGAAGAGATCAACTTAACTTAAGAAGTCACAAGGAACGGTTTTGTTATTTAACATCATTATTGGGTGTAGTTTGTCGTCTTTGTATTGTTCATTAATACGCATCGTTTTATTGCAAAATCACACCCATTTAGTATAACTTTATACTACACATGTATGATATAAGATTATACGAACTATATATATTAAGCCGTTCGTAGAAATGTCACGTAGATTATTTGTTATGCGAAGAGTGTAATTTTAGCAAAATCTCGAGTTTTATTGTAAACTCAATGAATGAATGGAGTGACCACGCCCCTATAAGCTTCTCGCTGAACTGTAATTACGTGATACCCGCGGACAATATTGAATATATTTCAAAATATAAGTGGTCACAATTACATAGAGATGCATTCAGAGCCAGTATTATTGGTCAATTACCGTTATTAAATGAGTTGACATCAAATATCGAACTATCTCAATCTTGTATTAATAATGTTGTGTCCAGTTTTTCTGATGTAATAAAAGAGAGTGCTGATGATTACTTTTTGAAAACCGTAAAGCAAACCCAATCAACCCGTTTTGTCGATGAACAATTATGTAATAACGCCGAATGGTTTGATATCGAATGCGTCAATGCAAGAAACAGGTATCTCGCCGCGCTACGGGTTTTTAATAATTGTAAATCAGATGTTAGTAGAGTAAATTACTGTCAAAGTAAAACATATTATAAAACAATGACTCATAAGAAAAAACAAGCATACAAGCTAAAAAAAATAAACGAAATCGAGAAACTAAGACTATGTAAACCGAAAGAATTCTGGAAGTATTTCCGTAAAAAGAATTTAAAATCACAAAATGATATTTCTAACGAAGAATTTTTTAATTATTTTTCAAACCTTGAAAATGATTTATTCACTAGTTTCAACGCTGAGTCCGAAAACTTCTGCGAAAATCATGACTTCGACTGTAGTTCGGTAAATGATGAATTTGACCGTCTAATATGTCAAGATGAAATTAGGAACGCGGTAAAAAAGTTAAAAGCCAATAAAGCATATGGGAGTGATTGTCTGTTAAACGAATATTTTATTGAAACTATTGATATATTGATGCCATATATATGCGATATCTTTAATGCTGTTTTAGATTCTGGAATTTTCCCGGATTCATGGAGAGAAGGCATTATTATACCTCTTCATAAAAAGGGCGATAAAAATGATGTTAATAATTACAGAGGTATAACGCTATTAAGCTGTTTGTCGAAATTATTCACCTCGGTATTAAACAACAGAATTGTAACTTTTTGCGAAGAACATCAGGGTATCTCAGATGCGCAGTTTGGTTTTAAAAGGGGTAGTTCTACTATTGATGCGATGTTTGCTTTGAATTCTTTAATAGAACACTTCCTCAAGGATTAAAGAATTCAAAGCAAACATCGCATCAATAGTAGAACATATTATGTACAATGTAGTAAAGTCTTGTGTTAAACAATGCAATACGTTCTCAAACTTTTTTGAATTCGCTATTGGGCTAAGACAAGGGGAGATAATGTCGCCAATTTTAGTTTCCTTATTTCTCGAGGATCTAGAGTTGTTTTTACAAGATAACGAAAATAGCGGCTTATTGGTTGATGATATAGTTGTAATCTTATTGCTTTTTGCCGATGACATGGCTATATTCGGTAAAACACCCGCTGATTTGCAGCATAATCTTGACTTATTGTATGAATATTGTAACAAATGGGGTATAGAGGTAAATGCGACAAAAACGAAAATCATGGTTTTCAGAAAACGGGGAGGGCTAAAACAAGACGAGAAGTGGACTTACAATGGTATAGATGTTGAAGTCGTAGATACCTTCAATTACTTAGGAACGTTATTCTCGTATAATGGAAATTTTTCTATGTATCACAATTATGTATCTGGTAAAGCTCTAAAGGCTTTAAATACTTTATTGTTTAATTGTAAAAAAATACCTTTAAAATTAAAAGTTCTGTGTCAGTTGTTTGACTCGTTTGTTGGTGCTATATTAAATTATGGCAGCGAAATTAGTGGCTTCAGCAAATCGAAAGAATTAGAAAGATTGCATATAAAATTTTGCAAGCGTATTTTAAAAGTTCCGACAAATGCTAGTAATTGTGCTGTGTACGGAGAGTTAGAACGCGTTCCTTTGTTTGTATCACGTTACTGTAAAATCATAAAATATTGGTGCAAAATCGTAAAATCAGAAAACATTATTTTAAACAAATTGTATAAATTAGCCGTTAAAGACTGTTTAGCCGGGTATAACAATTGGGTAAGTCGAGTAAAGAAATTGTTAGACGATCATGGTTTCTCGGAAGTGTTTACAAATGCAAATGACCATAATATAATTGTAAAAAATTTCAATGTTATATTTAAAACCCGTGTTGTCGATTGTTTTAAACAAGAATGGTTTGGCTCGGTAGCAAGAAACCGCGTCTTAGAAGAATACAAGGATTTTAAATTGAATTTTGTTTATGAACCGTATCTAGATATTGTACCTCATAATATTAGATTTTTTATTACAAAACTACGCATTTCTGCTCATTCTCTACGAATACAGACGGGTAGATTTGGAGAAAATAGATTACCCCGGCATGAACGATTTTGTTTATTTTGCAATATGCAAGATGTAGAAGATATCTATCACTTTGTATGCATTTGTCCATATTATAGAACGATACGATTAAAATATATTCAACAGTATTACTATTTGAGACCGTCTGTTTTTAAATTCTATGAATTGCTATGTAGCAATAACAAAAATCACCTATGTAACCTTGCATTTTACCTGAAGGAAGCTTTTAGAGCTAGAAACACTGCTAATATAATTGTAAATACTTAAATAAATTGTGTATGTCAATGTACCGTGAGAAGTTTTGAGCGCGCGTGAGCAAGTATTCGCTGAATGAAATGAGGTGTATGTTTTGAGTGGAAGATTTTGGTGCGCGTGTCTGTGTGTGCTTGAAATATACTGTATGATCATATAACACTAAAATGTTAACTAACCTTATTGATGCTTTAAAAACTTTTCTCTCCGTTACTTACCCATTTATCATGTGTATTTTGTTTGTATTACATGTTTATTTATAAACATTGTATATCAGAGTTGTAGACTATGTACTTGTTACTTGTCTTAATAAATATATGTTCTGTTCTGTTCATTTCGTCGTGAGTCCATGCTTGTCAAAGTGACGTCACTCAATGCATCGCTGACTTAGAATGAGAAGGTCGTAAGTTCAAAATTGATATTTTGAGAATACAAGACAAAACTGTCTGAAAACTACTCTTTATGAGCTTTTTTAGTTGGGTCAACAAGACAAGTCCCGATTTTGATTAAAAAAGGGCTCTTAAAAAGCGCTGTCTGGTGTAGATTTTAAATATGCAATCATCAGTCTTATAATTCGTAAGTAGTACTTACAACCTTCTCATTCTAAGGCAGCGATATGTAACCCCTACACATATAAAATATACATATCTTGTCGAACTGTCTAGTTTAGCTGTTGTGGTTTTCGCGGTACGCCCTTTTATGTAATGTTTTGTACTTCACATACCATGTACGATATTTGGCTTGTCATCTAACATAATAAACAGTATCCATCATTTGAACGTGGCTGTCTTAATAATTACTTACGCAATAAAAATGAAAGTTTTTGATTGGATAATTGTTAATCTACGTCATATATTTTAATGCAATCAAATAGTGTTATTTGTTGGGATCATACCACGAATATCGTACGTGTTTGTTTAAATACATTTGAACCTCACTAGGAAGACTACCCGTGGGACAGTTGAACTCGGTCCTCGAATACAGTTTAACTTTATATTGATGCTTAAGTTAATAAAGAGACAGCGTGAAACTAATCGATGTGTCGTCGTCGTCGATATTTGAACCGCCTAGAGAAGACTTGGGAAATTGTTTTACAAACATTTTAATACTTGAACTCTGAGATTTATTTCAAAATAGTTACTTTTCGGTTTCATGTTATTATTGTACAAAATGTAAAATAAAATTATTTATATATTTATGTGTTTGCTGGTTATTAATCAATGTACCAACATTGATAAGCATACCTGTGCGTTGAGTGACGAAAATTGCGTATACATAGAGCAGTTGGTTTAAGATTTGACAGAAAAACATTAAATCGAACTTTGTGTTTGTAGGTTTTAAGTCTAAGCCTAAGTTTTCTGTCTTATAACATGTGTGAATAACAAAGATGACGATTTTCAAGTATTCGCTTTCTTTCAATAAATACAACACATACAGCGGCTTGAACATATAGGTAGATGTTTAATAAAGGTGGCTTCTAAGTTAAGGTTTAAGTGTATGCATGTGTCTGATATAACCATATGCACTAATGCATGCACTGTGTAACTGCAACCTCTACATAGCGACCCCTTTAAAACAATAACCTTTTCAATATCATACAATTTCCCGAATACTTCTTTGAAAAATATTTCAAAGATGGTCGCTACGAAGAGGTTGCAAAGTACACAAACTAAACACTGGTGGGAAAAGGTTTAACAGCACACTTAAAGTGTATTTGGCTTTATATAGATAACGGTCATATAATGTCAAAATAATTACTTGCATCGTTTTGAGTATGGTACTAGACTCCCTTAATTGCAAATTAAAACTTTTGATGGGTTCTGTGTACTTTGATTCAATCGTTGAAAAAAGAGGCGATTCTTAAAATTTCAACCGTCGACTAAGGATGTTCTAGAACACTTTCGTATGAAACCGGACAATTCGCATGTCCAATAAATCGCAGAGAGAGTTTCTGTTGAAGCTGAAGCGAAAAATGATCTACTGGATATGAAAGCGTAATAAGTTATTATTGTTTTTAGTTTTTGATATTTTTTTTTAAATAAAATATCGTCAGGTAAACTCTTTAAATATTCTATACATGTTAAAACGACATATACCAGGGGTATCGTCAGGTAAACACTTTAAATATTCTATACATGTTAAAACGACATATACCAGGGGTGGTATTCAATATTGATCTTATTTAATTCAAGAGTTAGGATAACCAATCATATCGCCTGTTACAAACCAAGAGTTTAACGTAACTCGCTACCATTGCGCGACTTCATTGATTTTTTTTCAACATTGCATCGATTTATATGAAATTTTTAAGGCTAAATGTATAAAATCTCTAGTTTCTGAAGAATTTTTTTTTTAAATAATACACGCAATATTTTACTTATTTAAAGTCTCACAAGTGCACGGTGACGTAAGCGCGTTTCAACCGCTGTTTTTTTTAAAAATATATATCTTCAGAAGCTAGAGATTTTATACTATTATCCTTGAAAATTTCATATAAATCGACGCTATGTCGGAAAGAAAATCATGACGTCGCGCAATGGTAGCGAATTGCCTTTAATCAAGTAAGATCAAGTTTGTATACTATCCCTGGTGAATAGAATAGCATGTATGTGTAAGGCAAATACTGTATGTGGGTTGAACTCACACATAATAAAGAAAAGTGGATGACAATTAATGTTTCAGAAAATTTTAGATTAACAAATTGCAACAAATACAGCCTGGTGTCCGTTACCGAAGAAAATCGCTACATAGCACTTTTCACGAGAGGTAACGCATGCTTTCTTTATTTAATTGAACGAGAGATTGCTTAGGCAATGGACACCCGACCTTTGCTTAGTGATGGACACAACTATACATTAATTGTTTCATGACACGTACATATTTGATACCTAACATTAAGTAAGAGTTTCAATCACCTGCCTAAACCATAGCAGCACATGGAAATGTTGTACTCATAATAATCTCTTATCAGAGCAAATAATACCGACAGTAAATGGGTGAAGGGTATTTAGAACATTCATTCAAGTAGTATGTACCCCACCCCGTCGCTCGCACAGTTTGCTTGTGCCGTTGCAGTGCCATACTATCACTGCAATGAATCGCATCTATAAATTTGAAATAACCACAGTAAGACAGTCACAAGACATTCATCCGACAAACACTGGCTTAACGATATGGTGATTGAAGCTCTTTCCAAATGTCTCTTCTTGACATTTGGCTTTCCCAATGCCTGCCAAGCTTGTTAAAACCAAAATATGAGTGATAAAGCGTAACATGTCATGAGATGTACTTAAATATGGTTCACAATGAATTTAGATGCATAAACAAGGAATGTATTCATTCTAGTGGTCATATATATGAGACAGAAGATCATAAAGTGAATCGAATGTACCTTTGTTCAAAGTTCGTTGGACTTGGAAAACTAGAAATTTACAACAAAATAGGAGTAACTCTACTTTAATAGGAGCACTTGGTAGAGATGGACTTACCATAAATATCCGCTAAAGGGACGATCTTGCTTCGAGAGTGCTAAAATCTCGGTCCATTGACCGGAGTCGTCTTATTAGCGAACGTACGAGTATGTATGGTATTCTTCATCACGGTCATGCTCTGGATACATGTATTTATATAATATATGTTATTCTATGACCTTTCGTTGCTACGCTAGTGATCTCAACCGAGGGGAGGAATGGTCAAAAATCCACAGACATAGGAGCATGCTCGTATCGATAGTCAAGTTGAGGAAACTGATAAATACTAGTACAAAATTTATAAGTCATAAATGCAACATGATTGCTGGTCTAATAATGCTTGAGATTGGACGAACATCGACCGGTCATCGGGGGGGGGGGCGAAGTAGTTTGTTATTCCTTTTATTTCTTGTATAGCTTGGCCAATTTGACACGAGCTTGATCTTTTGATTCGCATAATCTAACAGTCGATATATTGCCTACGTTTACTTCACCGACTGTATTTCATAATCGGGAAGTATCACGAAGACGCTCGAGATCACAGGTAACTGTATCGTTGAAAACGAAAAAAACGAAAAAAATATATATATATTTTCCTATAAAGGTTTATTTGTTCTAAATGAACCAGAATTTCAACCAATCAAAAACAAAAGTTGACTATCAATATCTCCATAAACTAATTATATTCATATACGACAATGCTTAAACTACTTACATTACAGATCTCATCAAAATTGATCCAATAGTTAAAAAGTTATACTATAAAAGGTAGATACTTTTCACAGCCGATTCTTATGGTGCAATCAACACAAAAATGGCCGTCCCCCACAACGTGTTACACCAGCGACAGTTATAGAAAACTTTTAAGCAATGGATTTTATAATATGAAGTTAATTTTAGGCTTACATTCATCCCATATCATTGTTTGTGTAAACACTCAGCATTTTATGGATAATTGGTATGCATAAAGCAGTGTTTTTATTAAAAACAAAGTGCAATTCTTGAACCGGCTCGTGGATTTCTGCACAAATGGACCTTGAAAGAAAAATAAAAAAAAATTAAAAAAAATTAAAAATGATTTTTCTTTTTTTTTTCGTTTTCAACGATACAGTTACCTGTGCTCGAAATGTAATACAAACACAAATTTGAAATACCGATATCGCACGATTTGCTTGTGGAAAATATATATATAGATATATTCAAAGCAAGAACCTTGTAATAGATTCTTGCATAAAGATCAGGCTCAGGTCAAAATAGCCAAGCTATATCATAATTATACACGTCGCTTGCTTAGAATGAGAAGGTCGTAAGTACAAAACCGATATTTTGAGAAAAGAAGGTAAAAGTTAACTGTCCGAAAATCAAGATGTTACAGCTTCAGTTTGGTCAACATTACAAGTACCGATGACAAGTTCATGATATTAGGTTCATTATAAGGTCGTAAGTAGTACGTACTTACGACCTTCTCATTCTAAGCCAGCTATGTGTAGTAAAGTATTACATTGGGTACTCATCGGATACATATCCGTCGTTCGGATGATTCGTGCTCTTTATAGCATTTATAAAACGGCTGGTATCCGTAAAATGTGCAACTGGTTACTGAAGAAACAATAAACTTAAATATTCTCCGGGTAGTATAATGTAATGTTAATTGTTAAATACAAAGGACTAACAATGACATTGTGTCTTCTTCAAGTACGAATATCAGGTATTCGTGCCTGTTTGTGGTCGATATAAACTGTCCAGAAAATCTTAGAATAATTAACACAACAATGGTACATTATTTTGTAGGCAACAAGAGAGTAAAACGACAAACACGAGGTCAATGGAGGGGCAGAGGTGGTCGAGGGAGGGGTGGACACAGTAGAAGCAGTCATGGCAGACGCGGGGGAGGCAGAGGCGTCCAAGGCATTGGTGGGTTAATGATGGGCGGAATGAACGTACTAGGAGGTCAAAGTATGGGCGGTCTGAACATATTGGGCGGACCAGCTATGAACAGCTTGAACGTATTAGGTGCTCAAGGCAGAGGTAGAGGAGGCAGAGGAGGTCGAGACCGCGGCGGCCGAGGCAGAGCCAGTCAAGGCAGAAGCGGCCGAGGCAGAGACGGTCAAGTAAGAGGTGGGCAAGACAGAAGTGGACAAAACATAGGTGGGCAAAACATAGGTGGACTAGTAAGGCAAGCAATGGGTATGCTAAGCGGATCAGGAATAGGCGGGCTGAACATAGTGGGTGGACCAGGTATGGGTAGGCTGAACATAATAGGTGGACAGAGTCTGGCTGGGCTTAACGTATTAGGCGGACAAGATATTGTTGGACAAGGTACGGGCGGCCCGGACGTGGGTGGACCAGGAATGGGTGGGCTGGATATGGGTGGTCAAGACATAGGTGGGCCGGATATGGGTGGTCAAGACATAGGCGGGCATAACATTGGTGGGCCGGACATAGGCGGGCATAGCATGGGTGGGCCGGACATAGGCGGGCATAGCATGGGTGGGCCGGACATAGGCGGGCATAATATGGGTGGGCCGGACATAGGCGGGCATAATATGGGTGGGCCGGACATAGGCGGGCATAACATGGGTGGGCACGATATAGGCGGCAAAGACATAGGCGGTCAAGGCATGAATGTGCCGGACATAGGCGGTCAAGGTATTGTTGACCAAACTTTGGGCGGTCAAGATATGGTTACACAAGACATGGGTGGTATACCAGTTGATGGACGAGGGAGGGGTAGAAGAGGTAGAAAAAAGAATAAAGGTCGCAAGGGAAAGAAATTTAAAAAGGGAAGAAGAGCAGAAAAACAACTTGGAAATTTGGTACAAAATGAGGCTTTGCATCAGCAACAGGTCGTCAATTTCGAAGGCACGCCAACAAATCTAGTACGAATGCCAAACGGTGACCTCATTGCACCACCAGGTCAGTCAACAGATATTGTTCAAACCGGCGACGGGGGCAATAGGAAAAATAAACGTAAAGAAAATAGAATGAAAAGGAAAGAAAAACGGAGAAAAACACCAAAAATAAAAGAAATTAAAAAGTTAGTACCTCTAGATCTAAGTGGACATGGAGCAGTGAAACCAGTCAAACCTACGCCTGATACAACACTGTCCAATAATACTGAACGTATTGCTGGGTTAGGTACAATTGACTGGGGTGACAATAGTGACCCTGCATTAGCCGGCTTTCAAGAATTGGCGGGATTTGGTGACATAAACTGGGATGCTTCACAGGGAGCTGGAATATAGTGCATGTTGCCATCAAGTTTACCAATTAATGTACAACTCCTTGTGGCATAATTACTTCTTTTCTGTATGCAATCGCGAATTTTATCAAATATTGCGCCAATCATTTTATATTTTGTACTGCTTATTACTAGAACTATACTTACACGTTTTATACATAAATTATAAATCATATTTAGTTTGGATACTTGAGTTGTAGCAACTATTTGCAAATTTTATTTTTGTATGCTCAATTATTGCTCATCTCTACAATTATAATCAGGCATTTAGGATATATGATTGGACCAAAGGTCTACCGTGCTGAATATCAAAATCATTTAATTTTGTATTATATTTTGTGTACCCGTACATATTATGTTAGAGTATGCATGTATCATGTAATATACACATCCTTGCGATCTGGGTATCTTTATCTAATTAAAGCCTAAGCGACAGGACAACTAAAGAGATGTCCTCCTTTCTTCTGTCTCACTAAAGTGTTCCAGACGTATAAGCCAACTGATGATCATACTTCTGTGTGTATAAGGTTTTACTTTGAATTATCCGTGCCGCCAAACAAAACACCCAACTGGAACAATTGACATTACGCCAGAGCAGAGATCGCTCCTTCTGGTTGGTTGACGTAGGCTACTTGGCGAAGGTTTTCAAGTTTAACCATTGCCCAATATGATTAAGGTGTACCGTTAAAATTTATTTAAAGGAAATTGATTGACAACTGGCGTAATGACAATTGCAGATCATGCTAATAACTTTTCTCGAGCTCAACTCAGTTTAAGAAATGAAACATTACATCGATGGCTTAGAATAAAAAGGTCGTAACAACAAAATCGATATATTGAGAAAACAAGAGAAAACTGTCTGTAATTTATTGTTTATCTATGGGAAACAAGTTTTTAAAAACATCATTTTGGTCAACATGACAATTTCCGATTTTCATGAAAATAGGCTCATAAGAAGCTCCTTGTGAAGCAGATTTCAAATATGTATGAGTCTTATAAGGTCGTAATTAGTAGTAACGACCTTCTCATTCTAAGCCAGCGACATGTAGCTTTCCGACTGATGTTACGCCGAGAAAAAGAAAACCAGAACGGTGAACTGGATCCATGTTGTTGTCCCTGTTTGTCTTCATGCTATCCTCTATGACTACCTCTCGTGATATCCTTGAAACTGTCAAACCCATGCGTCGCTTTCACTTCGGCGTTAATGCTAAAAATGCAATAGCATCATTACCGAAGACAGACGGTAATGGTCGGACATGGCTGGAAATGTCCGAGCTTTCATGATTGGTGCAGAAACGTCACTCATCTCGCCCCTAGTTTCGCTCGCATGATTAAGTAGGCACATGCCAGACAATACTAGAAACCAGAGGAGAAAAACGTAATTTTCATATTCTAAGAAGTTTCCAAGTATCCTCTGCATATCCATGGTTTTTCTGGAAACTAAGAAAAGACATACTGTGTTCGTCAAGCTCATTCGTGACATGTACAGTCGTGTTCTATTGTACAACCGTATACAGCCGTGTGTGAATGCGTCGTAATGTTAACCCTTTGAATTAACCATGTTCAGTTATTATATATTTTTATTACATTACCCTGCTGCTTAACACAGTTAACTGTATCATTGATATCAAAAATGGATTTTTTGTAAAACTTATATTTTTATTTGGGTTTTATCTGTATCAATTATACAGTTACAGTTACCTCAGCTGCTTACATGATTCAATGTGAAAAACTTTCTTATAAATAGAGTTTATTTGGATTTTTACCAATAGCGACAGCGCTCATTTATACAAAATACATAATAATAAAAAAACGAAATACATCTACACTGTACTTTAGTATAAAAACATTAACTGACTGACAACAAAATCAAAACTAGTTCTGTAAAAAAACAAATACAATCAAGTTAACTATGTCTATACTTTATTGAAACGTATTATTTTTTTATTTACAATTTTTGTATATTAAAATGTTACTTTGCAAACTTGATCGAGTTTCGGAATGTTACTTTTTGATAACCCATAGTGGTAAAATTCGTATATATTTTTAACTAAATTTATATAAATTTATAAAAAAAATCATTCTTACCTTGATGGCGAGTTTCCTTTCTTGTGTTGGTGTGTTGTTGCTGGGAACTCTGAGATGTTTGTCCGCTGCCGTCTGAATCAGAAAGGATAATGCTGGCAGTATGCACCAGATCGACTCTTTAAATGACTCGATGATAATTACCGACGTATGGTTATACCCGGATAAGGTGACAATAAGCCGTAAACATACATACAATTATCGAAATTTACCAGTTTTATACTTATAATAATACGCTTTCAACCTGATAATAAGTGATGAATAAATACATAATAATAAATAATTGTCAACGATCGACGACATGTGAAGAATTGTCGGTATAAATAGATGATACCACATCAAAAGTGTAAAACTACAGATGCTGCTAAGTTTTGTTTGTGAAAACGTAGTGTATGGATTGTAATCTTTTACGAGGTCCATTTTACCAGTAAAACCAACATCACCACACACCATGTCATCGGGTGTGAACGTAGGGTGATTAATGAATTTCATCCTGGGTCGAATCGTTAACATTTCTCATACATGCAGTCTGTTCTTTCACCGTGAATTCATACAGTATCAAAAATTGGCTCATCATGTGAAAAAATTATTATAGATACCATCCTGAAGCCTACTGAATTTGAGCAGTCAGGGTCACTGTCTCCCTTGTGTTGTTGTTTTAAGTTTGTTGTGAGCTGTAGCTTTTGTTGGGAGAACCCTTTTTCCGTTGTCATGTTCTAAATTAATTGATTGGTTTTCAGATGGAGTTCATCTTAGTTTAACTTTTACTTTTGGTTGTTTATTTTTCCTGTCATATAACCAATGTGCATGATGGCATTTTTGTACACTGAGAATATAAAGAAAAATGCACCTTTTCTTTGTCGTGTTGCAATTATTAACACAATGAAAGTTGTTTCGCTATAGTCTATTCTACATAGGTAGCCCAATGGGCAGGGGAAGTTAGACTTTCAAAGAGTGGTTGAAGATCTGAACCGCGGGAAACAGCCCTCGAAAATTGGTAACTTTATTATTTCAAAACTTTACCTTTTCAGTCAACATTTCTTGGAAGAAGTTACTGAATCATTGAAGGCGTTATTTCCCGGAAAATGCTTATCTAGAAACTTGCTTCTAAAACATTCAAATCAAGAGTCGTGTGTGATTACTAAAACAGAAATACATATGGGAACGAACAAGTGAACATACAAATGACTGATACACGTAGTACAGGAAGAAAATCGCAAACTCACCAAGATGATCGGTATAACATGCTCTTCTTTGACGAAAATGTACCAGGACAATATTATTGTGCGTTTCTTCAATTATGTAGATTTCAGAACGCAAAACACCATTCTTGTACCCAAAGCACGAACAGGGTTCTATCTAGTACTATCTATCTCCCTTTGTTCAGTGTGAACACATGGACACGTTGTCCATGACAAGACGTCTAGTTATTGACTTAAGGTGATTTAGAACCTTTTCGCTACAACATCTCCAGAAGCTCGGATTTTGGTGATAATTTGCACAAATATAGTATCAAGTGTTGAGTTGGCACTCTGTTTATAGGTTTGTGTGGAAGGCACAAAAGAACAATTTTCAAATTGTACGAAAGTTGCAGCGGTTAAAACAGATACGTTTGGTACTGGGTGAATAGGAATATATAAATAAAACATCATTACTAGTATACTTAACTGTACTTATCGGAAACATAAATATCATAAATATGAACATAATTTGCTAACAATTTAGCTGGAGGTTTGAACCATCGTATGAATGACGCAGATGATACATATAATGTGATAATAGTTTGTGAACGATAACACATTGTCTATAGCCTTGTATAATTGTGTTCAATCTGCCAGGTATAACAATATAGTATATACAACCACAGGTGGTAGTATCAGTGTTTGGGAAAGAAAAATTAAAAATAAATATATAAATAAATTTCCGTCACTAAGCTAAGTACAGTCAAACCTCTATTATTCGAAATTGACGGGACCGAAATTTTATTTCGTATAATCCAGGGCTTCGAATAATCCAAATTCAAAGAAGACAAACCTCTGTTCAACTCAAATAAAACATGAACGAAATTCTACATAAACAGACAAAAAATGCATTCGCTGACATTACTCGTCAACAAGGAAGTAGATAACATGGTATAGTATAATAAACCTACGACTATATATTTCACATGGTTGTTATTATAGTTGTCACTGCGTTAAAAAGCATATTGTTAATGCAGTTTATCAAAGTTTGTCTAACGTTTGTACATCAAGGTCAACACTCATTAACACATCATTAAAGTCAAACATGTTATCAAACATAATGATACGTATTTTTCACGGAATAGCAAATATTACGTACAACCGCTTTGTATTTTTCATAACTTGAGAATGTCAACACTTAATCACATCAATTAAACACCTTTTGAACAATAGGTGCGAAAACTTTCATACTTTGTTGGTAGAAAAATATAATCAGCTATCATTGATAATGCAAATTCGAATAATAGGGGTACAATTCGTATGGAATATTATACTCGGGACTCGAAAATTGTTTCGAATAACAGAGGCTTTTCGAAAAATAGAATTCGAATAACCCGATCGAATTTGTATAGGTTTATATAGGAAGTAAAGCGGGACTGCAATTCTATTTCGGATAATACCAGGTTTTCGAATAAAAGGTTGTCGAATAATCGGGGTACAACTGTATACTAGGTCAGTGACGGGATTTCTTAAATATTTTTTATTTCATTTTTTAATCGTTTGCGGACCAAACACTGATACTGTCACCTGTGTATACGGCCAGCAAAGTACAACCATTTCAAAAGTATCTGTTTTTACCCGCGGCTGCAATTTTCGTACAATTTGAAAATTGTTCTTGTTGTGCCTTCCACACTAACCTAAAACAGAGTGCCAACTCAACACTTGATACTATATTTGTACAAATTATCACCAAAATCCGAGTTTCTGAAGATATTTAGCGAAAAGGTTCTAAATCACCTTAAGTCAATAACTAGATGTCTTGTCATGAACAACGTGTCCATGTGTTAACTAGATGTCTTGTCATGAACAACGTGTCCATATGTTAACTAGATGTCTTGTCATGGACATCGTGTCCATGTGTTAACTAGATGTCTTGTCATGGACAACGTGTCCATATGTTAACTAGATGTCTTGTCATGGACAACGTGTCCATGTGTTAACTAGATGTCTTGTCATGGACAACGTGTCCATATGTTAACTAGATGTCTTGTCATGGACAACGTGTCCATGTGTTAACTAGATGTCTTGTCATGGACAACGTGTCCATATGTTAACTAGATGTCTTGTCATGGACAACGTGTCCATGTGTTAAATAGATGTCTTGTCATGGACAACGTGTCCATGCGTTAACAAGATGTCTTGTCATGGACAACGTGTCCATGTGTTCACACTGAACACAGGGAGATGGGCTACAGAACCAGGAACAGTCTATTTCAGAATACATTGTTCCTGACAGAACAGACCAGACTGGATGTTGTTCTTCGATCTCCTTCTTCTTCTGCCGACTCATTTGCAATTATCGCAAATGAAAACAACAGAGTCGTTGCAACACGCGCATCATAATGATAACAGGTACAAGCAAGGTACAAGCAGGTACAACATCGCGTATAGTTCAGTTGATTTTAATCAAAGACCTAAATTACACAGATTGGACACTCCACTGAAAATTTAGAGAAAACCTAAAATGACAGGCAGCGGATTCAGTTATTTTATCATAAAACTTGTTTTAATAGTCATCCAGTTTTAATGGACAATGCGTCATATTGAACAGCTAAGTTTCTTCTACTACACGAAGTAACTCATTTTTTGTTTACCTCTTAAAAAATACAGAAAATTAAGCATTGAATGAAGCTATTCCAGGCATTTTCGGACAAACTTGGAATTTACAGTAATTTTATAAAAATGACAGTAGGTCGGGCTCTTCAGGGTCTATTGTTTTATTCCTTGAGTGATTTCAATAAATGAGGTATCATTTTAAAGCTAAATAATAAATCT
The DNA here is from genome assembly GCA_963678985.1 of Spisula subtruncata. Lineage (NCBI taxonomy): Eukaryota > Metazoa > Mollusca > Bivalvia > Venerida > Mactridae > Spisula > Spisula subtruncata. The sequence goes on along the minus strand of OY787671.1, from coordinate 14,131,989 downwards.
ATTGTATAGACTAATTAGATTTTTTATAAGTGTATTAGAACATGAGATATAAGGTTTTAAAACGGACGAGATTTCGCGAGATTTCAGACGACCTGCCACGAGATATCATGAGACTTGGTAAATATGATTCCAATCTGTGTAATTTAGGTCTTTGTTTTAATGCAAAAAGTGAAAAATTCGTCGCCGGGAGGACACACCCCTCCCCCACCCCACCCCACCCCAACTTAGTCTTTTACAAATTTCGTGTGCATCCCCCCCACTCCAAAATTTCTGGATCCGGGCCTGCTAAATTACTTATAATTACTAGTAAGTTCCCGTTAGGTCTTTGGGAATAAGAACATTTCGCAAACGACGTCACGTGCAAGTCGTCACTTGAAAACATCATTTTGCACGATGCTATAGAAATCAACTCTGAATTCATACTTAGTTTGTGTCACTTTAATCAAAGACCTAAATTAGGTCTTTGCAAGCCTTTAATATAATCTATTTTTTCAATATATCCGATTTCGGTCAGAAAAAAATCTTTATATGAAGGGAAATAACTGCTGAAAAAGTTTAAATTGAAAATATATGGTTATTTCCCTTTGAATTAGATTGATAAAATTAATCGAGTGTTCCTAATTGGTCGACAATGCGGAACTTCGTTCTCTCAAGTCCAATCGAAAACTACCAATAATCCGCTAAAGTATGTATGCAATATTTTATCATTTATTACATTATTACTTTGTTTACACGATTAAGATGAATAAGACTCGCTTTATTTCATTGTATTTTAACTTGATGTGTGGTTATATGTCGCTGTCAACAACATTGTAACGGTGTATGCTCAATGTAACATGTTTTCGCGATGTGTGTTTCAGCACCTTTCATTTTTGTAGCCCACAAAGTTTATAAATTCACTCCATAAATTCGACAGTGATTGCATTCACTCATGAAATCGTCAATTAACCTATTCCAAAAATGGGTATTCTCAAGATCATGAAGTGTGGCCCATAATGTGAATAAAACCAAGATATAATTCTTAGTCCTACTCCTGATATTGCAGTGGTGTAGCTGAGTGGACATTGAATTACTGTGGTTTCGTCAAATCCCCGGTTCGTCAAAATGAATTTATAGTATACACAAAAATCGGGTTCGTCAAAGTGATAATATAGAGTGATTCACACCATCCATGTAATATCTCTGTGTGCGTTTGTCACAGTATATATAATGATAAACATGCAACGGCCAAACAAAACTGATAAACGGATGATAATTATCATTTAATTAAGTTAAAATTGTAATAACTGTTAAATTAAAACACTTCAACAATTACATGATTGTCACACAATATTACAAATAAATCAATCGCCAACCCCATACAATACAACCAAATCTTATAAAAAGGTGTCTGTTCACACTTCTATGTATATCAACTCAAATCCCTCTATAATTCAATTTGACGAAACCACAACCTATTTTGTACAGAAAGTTAAGTTTGACGAACCAGAGATTTGACGAACACACTGTCACCTGTGGACATTTATCCGATACAGTATGGTAACATTCTCCACCTTTGTCCATTTTTATGAAGCTAATTGTTGAAAACTGTCTGTTATTTGAGATGGAAGTGTATGTCAGATAAGCTGTCAATGTAAATTAAGTAAGAATAAGAAATCCTTTGACTTAATTGAGTCAGTGAGGATCAAACCTTGGACTCCAGCCAGAAGCCTGACAAGTGGACACTTTAAACACATGGCAAAATAGTGGACCTAACAGAAAGGTAGTTGAATGTGAACTAGCTATTATCACTTTACTGCAGATTCTATTTTAAGCCTCAAACCACTTGCTGTGAGGAATCTATCATGTGTTCCTGATTCTGTTGACTGGCCAAAACAGGCTTTGCTGTCCAACCCAACACCACTATGACCCGTTACGAGCATTTTAAGCTCAGGGCTGTTAAAAATCACTGTCACCTTTATTTCCAATGAATGGGGAAATGCTCCATCAAAAAAGGTCCATGATCATGCCCATGCATATTAACTGCCTAAATGCTAGCTACAGTATGACATTATGTGAGATAACTCTTGGTAGTATCTACCTCTATTTATTCAAAATGCTGCAATCCCCCCCCCCCTTGCATCTCTCTAATATTCACCATTAACCATAACATTGGTTTACAAAAAAATCCACTGTGCTAAGAATTACCCAACTTTGTGACCAAGTTTGTAGTGTAAAATGGAGAGAGAGAGATGGTCTCAGTACTGAGGTGGATGTAGTTGAGGGAAATTTATATTTATTTCAATTTTATTTCAAGTATTTCATGATTACAGGTGTCCACGGAAAATGAAATTATAGAAAACAAGTGTATATTTTGTGAACTAAATCTGCATCTAAACTATGTTAGTTCCCCATATAACCAGTACAAACGTATCCCCCAAACCCCCCCACCCCCGCATATTACTCCACTTAAAAGGCCCTTTCCCAAAATTAAAAAAAACTTTCCCCTACTTATAAATGCCATATTGTTGCCGATACATGTAAATGTCTAGTCTGTCCTTTATGCATGATATTTATTATTAAACTAGTTGTATAGAGTTTTATCTGATTCAATAGTGGGTATTGTATTGGTTTTTATGATGTAACTTTTTAAACCTCCTACAATCGGCTACATACAATAGTGTGGTATAGAATGGGTACAAGTGCAGAGCTTTGAGGTAATGAACTTGGACTGAATGGGCTCTATGTAAACACTGTTATTAACAGAAAAATGTTAAACTTCAATAGTGTTTTACAGTTTGTAAATAGAGAGAATCACTTGATTATAGCCTGGATAACCTGTACTTTAAGCAATAAAACTAACACCATACAGTCAATTCAATAAGTAATACTGAAGAGGGAACTTTTCCATTCAAAAGAATAGCGGTGAATATTATTAACTCAGGTATACCCAGTTAAACCTAAATTTTTATAAGCGTAGTTTACCTGCCGGACGATAGTACATTTACAACCGTTCTCATTTATCTTTGAAAGGCCTGTACATGAAATTACAGGCATTTTGGTCATGAATTCAAATCAAGACAAAAGTTACATTGACCCGTGTTAAGTATTCAAACACACATAACAAGTTTAAATGATTTCTAAATATTGACGTTAGCTATTATAGTACATGTACTATAAGTAAATAAAATGTCTCTGACTGTGTCGATCGTGGGCAGGTCATCTGTCTGGGCAATTTGTCTGGACTCTCCGTAACCATTGGTTCAATTTCTATGAAACTTCACATGTATATATGTACTTGGTTTTAAACTGAGTGCACAACTGCACATTGTCAGGAATTTTAGGCTTGATGATTTTTGCTGGAGTTATTACCCTTGTATAGAAGACAAAAACCCTTCTGCTTAAATGATAGCTTTAACCAACTGAATATAGCTTGGCTAATTTGACACGAGCCTGACCTTTTGATTAGCATAATTTAACAGTCGATATTTTATCTATGTTTACAACACGGATTGTATGTTTTCCTAATCAGGGAGTATCACAAAGACGCTCGAGATGTATTACAAACACTGAGCTGAAATACTGATACAAGAACCTTGTAATATATTCTTGCATAAAGGTCAGGTTCATGTTAAAATAGCCACACTTTACCACTATTATAAGGCAAATTTGGCTTAAAACATATTCTTTCTGAGGACTATAATTAACTTATCAGCTCCTGCCATTTAATGCCAGCTAGCCATCAGGTTGGTAAGCATGGTTATCCTTATGTTTAACACAGGACAGATTGAACGACTGAGTGAACAACTGAGAAAACAACTGAATGAGTGACTGAGTGAATGACTGTGTGAATGACTGAGTGAACAACTGAGAAAACAACTTAATGATTGAATGAGTGAATGACTAAGTGAGTGACTGAGTGAAAGACTCAGTGAATGACTCAGTGAATGACTGAGTGAATGACTCAGTGAACGACTGAGTGAATAACTGAGAAAACAACTGAATGAGTGAATGACTGAATGACTGAGTGAATGACAGAGTGCACTTTAAAACTGATATAAAATCTAAAAACAAACAAACTGAACAAATTATGGATCACATCATTATAATATTAAATATTGAATGTTTAACCTGATGTTGATGGTAAGCAAATACATTTCACTGGCTTAGAAAGAGAAGGTCATACGTACAAAATCAATTTTTTGAGAAAACAAGCAAAGACTGTCGAACAATTACTCTTTTCTTATGGTCAAAGGACATGCTTCAACTTCAGTTTGGTCAACATGACAAGTTCAGATTTTCATGAAACTAGGCTTATAAAAAGCGCATTGTGATGTTGATTTTAAATATTTATCAGTATTATAAAGTTGTAAGTATAAAAGAATAGTTACGATCTTCTCATTCTAAGCGAGCGATTTATGTTAGTTGTATATAGATCAGTCATGCTTGAATTACTTACAAGTTACATTTTGTTGTACATGTATGATGACAGTTATGATTTGTCCTATCATCTGCCTGTTAAACTATTTCATGTCCCAAATCCAGACCATTCATCTAGACTTTGTAAGAAGTCATGCTGTTTCTTCTTTCATATATCGATGGCTTAGAACCAGAAGGTTGTAACTACTTCTTACGACCTTATAAGAATCATACATATTTGAAATCTGCTTCACAAGGCGCTTCTTATGAGCATATTTTCATGAAAATCTGAAATTGTCATGTTGACCAAAATGAAGTTTTAAAAACGTGTTTTCCCATAGGTAAAGAGCGAATTACAGAAGTTTTCTCTTGTTTTCTCAATATATTGATTTGGTAGTTATGACCTTCTCGTTCTAAGCCAGCGATATGTTGTCAATACTCGGGTTTTTCAAATACACATACTATAATATACAGGTGTATAGAAATTAGCTGTTTGGCAGTAAAATTTACTGGCAATTTGAACATTCGCGCTAGCTTCTTTTTGTCATTTGCTTAAAGTGAGATTTCAAACCTAAGAGAATCATTCTAGATATATATTTAAAGAGGCATTCCCTATAATTAGCATATTTTTCTGTACTATCCTATTGAATGAGCTGAATGTACAAAGCTCTATCAATTATCGTAATTTGTCAGAAGAAAGTGTGTGAAAATATGTCTCTTTAATGTCAAAAATATATTTAAATCACCAATAATAATTAGTCGCTTCCAGCGATTTATTATTATGGGGTCCAAGTGAAACAACTCGTGACTATTTTGGCTCGTTACGGAAATATGTTTTCATTCTTTTCTCGGTAGTTGGTGGGAGCTTTTTGTAGAAAATTTGAGGAGTTTAAGCAATAATGATTCTTATTTAATGTATAATATTCATGAATCGATTTAAACAATCAAGTTATAGGGAACGCCTCTTTAAGATTTGATCTGAAAAATACTGTACACAAGATATGGATTGTTTGCATGTGGGTGACCACAGTTTCAAGCCCTTTTCTTATTCAAGGTTTCACATTATAACTAGTGCTTGAAAATTTAAAGCTGCTTATAAATAGGGACCCTATATTTCCTGGAAAAGCTGAATGTATAATTTTCCCTTAGACTAGTGTATGTCTCCTAGTGATTGGAATAGAAATAAAATACTTACGGCTATTTTCCTTTTCCAATGTGGACAAATTTTGTAACAGATTTTAAGTACATTCACTAATGGTACTGCTAAACTGTCTAATTTAGTTTATAGAAATTTAAGATTTTTGTCCAGATAACCAATGAAGTGTGATCGTATGAACTCATTGACGAAATTGGATGGTATTAAAATTGATGGGCCATGAAATGTGATGATCCTTTGAGATTGAAGAGACACTCCCGGTAATGTGGTTATGTGGATGATGTTGCCTTTGTAGATAAAACAAACTTGTCGCATGTCATTAATTCATTCAAATTTTTTAGGTGTTTACAGAAAATTTCGAACTTCATTTTGTACAGTTGATGGATAATGACAGATAGATAGCTTTAAATGCATGCAGAGTTTGAACTGATGAAAAGACAAGTTTAATGGAATATTAATGGCCTTGAAGATGCATGTAAGCATTTTGTGATCAGCCATTTATCTTTATATTATGTTTACGGATGTTTCAAAAGTTTTTAGTTTGGGCGTTTAAAAGAAAGTTTGAAGTAATCAATGCAAAACTGAATTTTTGGTTTGATTTGTCGTTTTAAATTTAAAGTCATATCCATAATTTACTGGTATTTTATAATGGTTTCAGCTTAATTTGTGTGTCACTATTTTCACTTATATTTACGAGCTAGTTATATGCATTTAAAAGAATGTCCTTGGTTCAATAATGCACATCCTTGCAACAATTTACCTATTAAGGTTTGCAAAAATGACAGCATTGAATGAAGGGCCTAAATGAGTGTGCATGTATGATTTTGTATTTACCGTATGTTGTCAATTTTGTGACAAAAACATTCACCAGTTTTCAGGTAAATGACAGTACTTTTAGAACGACCGTGTAATAATTTAATATTTTACAATTTGCTTATCCATGAATGAATCACAGCTCTCTCTCCTTTTGATGTAGCTCAGTAATTGCCTGTTTCTATCTAAATGTGCAAAAACTGTGGATTATGAATAATATTCCAGTCTGTTCATCATCATAACCATGTGATTATATACGTAGGTAATATAATATACCTATTATGTATATTTAATGCTTCTTGGCAATTTTTACCTCCATATAAGTGCGGTATGATGCACCTGAAAGGTCCATTAGGATGGCATGTGTATTATTACCTATCTATAGTATTCTTTAGTAAATGTACGTCTATTGACTACCATAGAGCTGCATGCAGTCAAAATGAACCAGTCATTATTATTATAGAATTGTTGCTCTGTAGAGGTTGATTTGTACAATATATGAATATACAAAATTGGCCAATGCTATCTTAATATTAGCTCCAATTAAGTAAAAAGAAACAGGAAACCAACACTCAACCAAACCAGCTAAGCACAGAAAACAGGAACAATGCAACACAACTTCAATTACCCCCACACAACCAAGATTTATCATTAAAAACTCCCCACCGCCAAATTGGCAGAATGACCCAATTTCACAAAGAAATAACTAAAATCGATGATCCTAAGTGACCAAATGAAAAGCTGCTAAGTCATGTGGTTGTTTAATTCAGGGGACTATTAACACAAGTTTGACTGCATCAATATGTTACTGAATAAATGATAACATATATCTGAGGGGTATTTACTCAGATATCCGGGACTGTTTTTTATCAGATTCTGGGTGACATAGTTACGGTACAAAACCAGCTTCAGGGAATCACATAATGACAGTGTCAAAGTGTCAGCACTGTGTTTGGTCATTTTCTTCATATTTATAGTCAAGAGTTTTGACTCTGTTTCGGTCAAAAAAGATGATTAAAATCAAATGTTGTCAATGATAGAGGCCAAAGTGACCTTCACAAAGTCACAATCAGCAGTTCACATCTTGTCAATACTTTTACTTATTGTAAGTTGACTGACCCGCCTTCTTAGTAACAGTCATTTTATACGGCTGACATATTCCGTTCTATTCAGTATTCACAAAAACACAAATCTTGAATCTTCAAAATCTTGCCCTATTCCTACCAGCTAATTGAAGTTGTCAATGCATTCAAAATAATAATTGTTACATTTGATTTTTGTCATGTAGAAATCCTCTGCCGATAAATTGTCAGACTTAGCGATGAATGTTTAAAATACAGTGACACATACCTTACTGACGCTTTAAAGCATACCAGTAATGACTGTGAGGGGTGGCCTAGGGAGCAGGCTATGGGATCAAGAGGTCCAATGTTCAAGTCCCATCTGGACCGCTGCTCAATTTCTCTGAGCAAGAATAACCCACATTCTCCCCTCAACCAAGGTGTAAATTGGTATAGCTTGGCTATTTTGACCTGAGCCTGACCTTTATGCAAGAATATATTACAAGGTTCTAGCTTTGAATATATCAATTTCCGCAAGCGAATTGTGCGATATTAATATTTCAATTTTGTGTTTCTATTACATCTTGAGCGTCTTCGTGATACTCGCCAATTATGAAAGCATACAATCGGTGTTGAAAACGTAGGCAATGTATTGACTGTTAAATTATGCTACTCCAAAGGTCAGGCTCGTGTCAAATTGGCCAAGCTATACATGTGAGGGCAGTGTGTATATACATCATGTTTGGTATTCGCATTAGGTGCTGTACCTCAATGTTTGTTGCACACCCACAGGAGATATATAATTTAACCAGGGAGACCCAAACACAGGGGCCCTTAAGTAGCTCAATGAGCAGGGAAAGTTAAGATATCGAAGGATATGGCTCAACTTCTTTAGCAGCCCCTAAAAATGGAAACTTAATTTAATTTACTGCAGACTTGCCCGTGACAAACTAAAACCTCTCAAAACTTGATGATTCCTACCATAGAAATTACATCTGTTAAATAATGGTGTGTCACTTGATTTAATAGAGATTAGACACACTAATTCAGCAGTGAGCCGATATGTTTACCGCGGTGCAATATCTCTATTATATGTCCATTGGGGGGATTTGTCATTTCTGATTGATGTTGAGTGGTTGTACTTCACTTGAGTTTTTAAAATCCAATAAAATGTCACTTTCAAATAGAAATGAAAGGACTTAAAACGTTTACAGAGAAAGCATATAGTCAGACTCCGACTAGCAGTCACTCGATATATCAAATGTACAAGTTATTGCTTGCAGGTGTATTATTATAAAAATAAAAGACTTATTGTTTTGCTTTAATCTGTGTTGCCTCTTTAATTAAAAATTAGATTGTTAATTGTTATGGAAAATGCAAATTGAGATTTAAATACATTGTCAATTGATGAACTTTCCTAACTTGGACTGAACTATTATTTAATTCATGTGACCTTTTAAACTAGTTTGACTGTGTATATAAATTATAATTAATGTTTAAATTTCACCAACGAAGAAATAAATCACCTCAAATATAGACAGAAGTGGTTGTTTTAGTATTAATTTTCTGTCCAAATATTAAGTCAGGTTTTGGACATTCTTTGTATGTGAAACACTTCATGCATTGTGTACAATAAGGCGTTTGTTTGCAGAGAAACTGAAATCTTAAGTATCTGCCAGGTACCTTATTGTGGCCCTGTGGACTGATCATTTAATGAACAGAACAGAACAGAACATATATTTTATTAACTTGTACAACGTGTACATCGTTATAACATATATACATCACATATATACACAAAACATACATGATTAATTACTACACAATTACATAAATACACATATCAAATTCTAGAGGATGAGCGTTATAACTACAATATGTTATTATCTATTAATTAAAGTATTTCTACGATTGAAAGACAGTTTAATGAATTTACTCAATTTGAGAACAGTATTTTTATCATTACACTTTAACAATTCAATAAGTTTATACATACTTGTTCTTTGGTAAAAATATTTATCAATATAAATGCGTCTAAGATCCTGAAAACATGGACATTTACAGAGAAAATGTAGTTCATCGTCTATATCATTAGTATTACAATAAATACAAATACGTTCATTCCTTGGTATTCTATTTGTTCCATATCTGCCTGTTTGAACTCTTAAGGAATGGGATGAAACTCGAAAACGAGTAAGACAATTTCTCAAATCACTAGGTATAACATCGAGATAACTTTCATAACAAAATTCTTCTTTAACATGATCATATAATAATAACATTGAATTAGAAGATTTTTTATGATACCATTCTTGCAAAAAACAATCGATGCACCTTTGTTTAAACAAAATAAAAAAGTTCTTTTCATTTACATTAAAGGGGTTTTCAAATACATAATTAAATCCATGATCACATAACAACTTTTTAACATTTGACACCCAATTTTTCTTTCCATTAATACAATCTATATAAGATACATTATATACTTTTTTTATAATTATATTGTCTGTATTGATTACTTTAAACCAATATTTAAGTATACGTAAAAATCTTGATATATGCAATGGATACCTCCCTAATTCCCCATATACGGCTGCATTTGATGTATTCATTTTGACATTAAGAATTTTCTTTAGAAATTTTAGGTGTATTCTTTCAATTTCTTTTGATTTACCAAAACCCCAAATTTCTGATGAATAACTCAATATGGATCCAACAAAAGAATCAAATAATTGACAAAGAATTTTTGGTTTCATCTTAAATTTTCTACAATTAATTAAAAGTACATTTAGTGCTTTTAAGGCTTTACCAGTCAATTGTTGCTGATTCAAAGAAAAACTGCCAGTATAATTAAAAACAGTCCCCAGGTAGGTAAAATCGTTTACAACTTCTAATTTGTTTCCATTATACATAAAATATTCATTTTCAAACAAACCTCCCCGTTTTCTAAATACCATGGCTTTACTTTTCTGTACATTTACTTCTAAACTCCACTCTGTACAATAATTATTTAATAATTCTAAACTAGCATTTATTTCGTCAGGTGACTTACCAACAATGACCATATCATCGGCAAACAATAATAAAATAAGAACAATGTCATCAAAACTAAGACCAGAGTCTATGTTGTTTTGTAAATACAGCTCTAAATCTTCTACAAACAACGAAAATAGCACAGGTGATATTACCTCCCCTTGCCGCAATCCTACTGCATATTCAAAAAAGTCGGAGTACGTATTACATGATCGTACACACGATTTAACCTTTTCATACATATCTTTTATTATTCTCAATATTTTACCATCAATTCCAACTTTGAACAATTTCATCCATAATGCATTTCTATATATACAATCATAAGCCATTTTTAAATCGACACAAACACAATACAATCTCTTATTATCATTTATATACTTTTGAACAATATTCAGTAGGACAAAAAGTGCGTCAACAGTAGACCTACCTTTCCTAAAACCAAATTGCGCATCAGAAATCGTATTGTTTTGGTCGCAAAAATCCACAATTCGTTTATTTAAGACAGTAGTGAATAGTTTGGACATACAACTAACAAGAGTTATCCCCCTATAATTTTTAACATTATTTTTATCCCCTTTTTTATGTAGAGGCACAATCAAACCCTCAGTCCATGATTTAGGAAAAAATCCACTATTCAAAATTGCATTAAAAATATCACACATATGGGCTGATAAAATATCCATAGATTCCATAAAATATTCATTCAATAGAAAATCGTTACCGCATGATTTATCTCTTTTTAATGTTTTAACGGCTCGTAATATTTCATCTACAGTAATAGGCGCATTCAGGCTGCAATCATCGCCTTCAACAGAACCTCCGTTAAAATCATGATTTTCTACGAATTGCTCGGCTTCAGGGTTCTCGTTTTTAAAAATATCTTTACTTATTTCTGAAAAATGCTTGAAAAAAGACTCAAGTTTAATTCCATTATCAGCGCGATTTGATTTCTGTTTAAAATATTTCCAAAATTGTTTAGGCTTTGAAAATTTGAGTTTTTCCAAATTTAACGCTTGTTTTAACTCGTATAATCTACGTTTTTTCTTAACCATAATTTTATATTCAGATTTCATAGAACAAAACATGTTTCTACTATAATCAGATTTACATCTCTTAAAAATACGCTGCGCCTCCATGTATCGCTGCTTGGCTTGTAAACACTCACTATCAAACCATACTTTATCATTTACCGGATTATCGATAAAATTAGATGATTTATTTTTATTAACATGTCGTGCAAACAACGGATCTGCAATTTCACGAACAATATCAGTAAAACCAGAAACTACAGTATTAATAGAAACTCTATCGGATAAATCAACATTGTTTATCAAATGGTTAAAACTAGGCAATTTACCAATCAAACCAGATCTAAAATCATTTTTAAATATTTCATTCCATTTGTATTTTACAAAGCTAGTATCATGGTTGTTATCCAATAATGATTTACAATTCAATGACATAGAAATAGGACAGTGATCACTCCATTCATTAAAATCATGGACCATAAAACTGTTGATATAAGCAAAATCACGCTCCCTTGCCAATACATAGTCGATTACCGATGCACCTTGTCTCGAAGCGTATGTATATGCCCCATTTACAAAATCATGACTAAGTCTACCGTTAACAATGCGAAAGCACGAGGATTTACAAAGATCAAGCAGTTTAACACCAAAACTGTTACATGCCTTATCACAAGAGGCCCTGGCAAGGGGTACATCGGGAACATAGTCATCACTGTCCACCAGATCAATATTTCTATCAAATACAATAAAGTCATCTCTCGTACCAACACGGCTATTCCAATCACCCAATAAATATATAACACCTTCATTTTCATATTCATAAATATCATTTTGAACAACATCAAATAAATCTACATTATGCATATTATAAGCAGGCGACTCTTCCGGCCACATATAAACACCACATAAAAATACATCATGCACAGTATGAAAAAAGGATTTATCTAATTTTAACCAGATTATAGAATCATAATTATTTCTTATGACCGAAACACCATCTTTAATACAATCTTTAATATATACAACAACACCACCACTGCATCGTTTTGCCTTGCGATGTTGGTACTTCCTGTAAAAGTTATAAGAAACATAGTTATCAATATCAATTTTACTGTTACGATCTGTCCAGGTTTCAAACAAAAACACAATGTCATTCTTAGTAATTATATTTACGAAGTCTTGGCATTCCTTCTTAGCACTGGTAAGTCCATTCACATTCCACGCTATGACATTTAGATCACCCTCATCGCACCACTAATGTTTACCGTCTTTTTGCGCCTTGCCGTCAATAAATAGGGTGTCATACGATATCCACGCTTTCCGACCACTTTTCTTTGCCTCCTTCATTTTTGGAACAAGTTGTCTCCGCTTAGCGACCACCTCCTTCGGGAATTGTTCGTGAACATAATACGGTGTATCATCTAAGGCTTTCCACTGCTTTCGCACTAACTCTCTCTCTTTAAACAATGTGAATTTCGCCACAATCTTCCGTGAAGTTCCGTGCAATTTGGGTCCCTTTCTATGCACCCGTTCAAATGCTATTTTATCAACCAGGTCTTTAGCTAGGTTCATCTTTGACTCCAAAAAGTCTTTCAAGGTATCTTCCGCATTTTCTTGAACCCCATTGCGAACCTCCTCGATGTTTGCAAATACCAAATTGTTTCTCATTGACTGAGACTGTAAGTAGGTCAAATCGTCTTTCAATAACATGTTCTCTTTTTCCAATGACACCAATTTATCATTTGTAATACCGAGATTGAAATCCGAACTTTCTAATTTCTCTTCCACAACATGCAACCTTTCATTTGATTTCTTATTATGGTCTTGGACACACGTCCATAACTTGTTTAATTCCCTATCAAACTTATCCACTTTCCTCTCTACTACATCAAGTTGATCAAGCCTTTTCTCCATATTATCCATCCTAGCATCGATTTTTTTCAAATATTTCAGAAGTTCAGAATTGGAGGGAGAACCACCCTCATTTTCATTATTGTTTATATTATTGGATTCTGGGGTGGGTGGGGTATTCATGTCTCTACTTTGATCAGAATTCTGGGTAAACAAGTTATTTAGGCTTTGGTCACAATCACCAGTTTCAACAATGCTATCAAATAGTACAGAATGTGTTTCCTTTAGTATATTACTCACGCAGACATGTTCCGGTGTACTGGTAAATCGCCCTATCTTATGAATACTGTCATTGTTTACACTACTGTTCAAACTACTGTCACTCTTCTTTCGTTTATGCCTCTGTTTCTTTCCCATGATTAATAATACACAACATTGTTTTCACTTGCATACTACGTATAACTGTATAAGTTATAATCCACAAACGACCAGAGTTCAATATCCAGTTTATCACTGTTTACATCCAGTACGAGGCGCCAAATCAAACAAAGGAATAGATGTGTCGTCTTCAAATATGCAATTATCCGATTAAATTTTCCACACTAAAATATCCAAATTACTCATTTATATCATAATTCAGTTAAACTGCATCCAATTAACTCGATATATTTGCAATAAACGCATTTAATTCATTTTTTTTATCGGAGTCCAAAGTTTACGTGTATTTTCTGCGCATGCGCAGTTACCTTCTTTAATGCTTGAGTATGTCCTCGAGTACCTATACATGTTGGGACTGATCATGTAGCCCTATACTCGAACACTTATTCATGAAAGTACAAAAAAAAAAGTCATTCATGTATACTTCATGAATTTATGTGAAGCATACATATAATGAGATATTAAAATTTAGAAAAAAAACTTCATGAAGTGTTCATGAAGAATATTTTTCAAAAGGTTTTCATGAAGTATATTTTTCTTGCATGGTTTATGAAGTATTCATGCATTGTTTTGCTTTAACTTCTCATGCATTATTTTGCATGTTTGCATGAAGTATATAATTATGAATGAAGTGTTCGTTGTTTAAAAGAATATTTCATGCATTTGTCTCATATTTTCTTCACTGGGTTCTCATGAAGTATTCATGAAACCAAGACGTGAAGTATGCATAAAGATTTCATGAATTGTTCATGAAGTAATGAAGTATGCTCATGGATTTCACATGTCTTCTATCTGAGTATTTTCAGGATTTTACGTTGTTGTCCATGCCATATATATTTGAAGATGTCACAGCGAGGCATCACGCTACTGTTGCACAGAAAAAATTATGTTGGCGTTTTAAGCACTGCCGATAAATCCAAGTTTAAAGTCCCGGACTCTTTCTGTTAATTCCTGTGAAATCACCATTACAACCTGTTTCCCTTGAACCAACTGATTAAATGTGATTATAATTAAGTTATCATTAATCATAAAAAAATTGATACAAAACTGTGATATTTGTGATTAAGATTGTGAAGCGGCGAGTATTAAAAAGTTTTGTAGTGCGAGAATTGCTTCCTTTTGTAAAAGCAATGTTCTTCCGATTGATATAAGCCAGACTCTCTTATATTTTAAACCTAAAATAATTAAAAGACAACATGAAATTTGATTTGCATTGATATATAATATTGCTGTGAAATTACTTCATGTTCTCTCAACAAAACTTTCCACTCTCTCTTATTTCGTAAACTGTCGATTTGAGGACTTCACAGTAAGCTGAAATTCAAACACTTGATATCATATAGTGAGATTGAGGATTGAGATCTTCCAGAGGATCACGCTGTGAAACTGAATATAACAGGTTTCACTGAGCTTTTAGCTTTTCAATCATTAATGAAAATGTGTTCGGTGATATTAATTTTGTCTGAAAACATGCATGTATGGATAATGTGCATTGAATTAATGAAGTGAATTTTATTGATACCAAAATTTTTTATATCATTATAAGGTTTCTGGTACTTAGTTAATTGGATTTCTTGTGTGACACACTGATTTGCTTGGTTTCTTTTGAAAGATGAGATACTGATGTATTATTAATTAAGCCTTTTATAGTTAAACAGCCAGTTAAGTGATTGTATGAAATATTGTTGCATGTTGAAAATAGGTGACTATTTATGACATGATTGTGTAATTTATAATTACTTATTAAGAAGGCTGGTTGCTTAATGCAATAGATAAATTGAACAGGTGGTTTATTAATACAGATGTAGTTATGATTAATTAATGATTGTTAATTGTTCTAATAAATTAATATAATTCTGTTTTACTATCGTAATATTTTTAGCTCACCTGTCACAAAGTGACAAGGTGAGCTTTTGTGATCGCTCTTCGTCCGTCGTCCGTCGTCCGTCCGTCGTCCGTCGTCCGTCGTCCGTCGTCCGTTCACAATTGCTTGTGAACACACTAGAGGTCACAAATTTAGCCTGATCATTATGAAACTTGATCACAATGATCATCTCCATAAAATCTAGGTCAAGTTCGATATTGGGTCATCTGGGGTCAAAAACTAGGTCACTAGGTCAAATCAAAGGAAAACCTTGTGAACACATTAGAGGTCACAATTTGAGCCTAATCTTTATGAAACTTGATCACAATGATCATCTCTGTAAAATCTAGGCCAAGTTCGATATTGGGTCATCTGGGGTCAAAAACTAGGTCACTAGGTCAAATCAAAGGAAAACCTTGTGAACACATTAGAGGTCACAATTTGAGCCTAATCTTTATGAAACTTGATCACAATGACCATCTCTATAAAATCTAGGTCAAGTTTGATATTGGGTCATCTAGGGTCAAAAACTAGGTCACTAGGCCAAATCAAAGGAAAACCTTGTGAACACACTAGAGGTCACAAATTTAGCCTGATCATTATGAAACTTGATCACAATGATCATCTCCATAAAATCTAGGCCAAGTTATATTTTGGGTCATCTGGGGTCAAAAACAAGGTCACTAGGTCAAATCAAAGGAAAACCTTGTGAACACATTAGAGGTCACAATTTGAGCCTAATCTTTATGAAACTTGATCACAATGATCATCTCTGTAAAATCTAGGTCAAGTTCGATATTGGGTCATCTGGGGTCAAAAACTAGGTCACGAGGCCAAATCATTGAAAAACCTTGTGAACACATTAGAGGTCACAATTTGTGACTAATCTTTATGAAAATTGATCACAATGATCATCTCTATAAAATCTAGGTCAAGTTCGATATTGGGTCATCTGGGGTCAAAAACTAGGTCACAAGGCCAAATCATTGAAAAAGCTTGTGAACACACTAGAGGTCACAATTTGAGACTAATCTTTATGAAAATTGATCACAATGATCATCTCTATAAAATCTAGGTCAAGTTCGATGTTGGGTCATCTGGGGTCAAAAACTAGGTCACAAGCCTTTGAAGGCCAAATCATTGAAAAAGCTTGTGAACACACTAGAGGTCACAATTTTGATCTTATCTTTATGAAACTTGATCACAATGATCATCATTATAAAATTTAGGTCAAGTTCGATATTGGGTCATCTGGGGTCAAAAACTAGGTCACGAGGCCAAATCATTGAAAAATCTTGTGAACACACTAGAGGTCACAATTTTGACTCTATCTTTATGAAACGTGGTCACAATGTTTATCTCTATAAAATCTAGGTCAAGTTAGATACTGTGTCATTTGGGCCAAAATCTAGGTCACTAGGCCAAACAGGTGAGCGACCCAGGGCCCTTTGGACCCTCTTGTTTATTCTTCTGAATTACCTTGAGCAAATCTTCAAAACCGCAAGAAGACTTTTAGGAAGTATATAATATTTTTCCTATAACAATTTTATGTTTAACAACAACAGTATGATCAAGGAACCGAAAAGATAAACGTTCCGATTTTTCAAACTTTATGGAGTTTGTATTACAAGATGATTTTTGATATTATTTATAAAGGTTATTTAATATATAACCATGTCCGTTATACAGTTTTAATATATCTGAGAATTTGTGTCAATTTTATTGTAAAGGTGTTTTATAGTGTTTTGGTTGATTGAATCTAAAACTTGTGGCTTTTTTCATGATTCATAAATTTTTACGCATATTTGATTTGCTGTTTAAAAAGAAATTTAGTTTTTTTTCCCATTTACTATTTTATCCAAAAAAATTTGTTTCAATGCAGCTAGTGTATGGGATTTTGTTTTTTGCGTCTAGAATTTGTTGCAAAGACGGTACTTTCTAAGATCTAATTAAGGGAAATCTTACGGAAGCATTGCAGCTAGTACTTTATTAAGTGTTGTCAGGCGTTCTGGGTGTTAATTGTATTAGGCCAAGTTAAGTGAATTGCATTTACTTTGTCTGTTATTGATTTGATGCAAAAACTTTCTCTAGAATGGTAGAAACTTGATTATCGGAACTTGATTATCCCGCTATAACATATGGAACTAAGATTTAATAAGACGCTCTCGTCTTTAAAATGAGCGGAACAAAAGTGTGCTCTTTTCCTATTAAATCTATGCTAAAATAATAAAAACTAATTGAAATACATGTGACTTTTATTTCGTTAAAATATGGTTTGGGTAGTGTTGAATTTCAATACATGCCCCATGGTCAAATACTCTCCTCGGTAAAGGATGCTAAATACCTTGATGCCGACATCAGCCACGATCTTAACTAGAACACACATATATCACGAATAACCACGATTGCAAATAAAGCACTTGGTTAATTTTCTGAAAGGAACATGTCCTGGTGCATCTCAATAGAAAAATATTGGCTTCAGATAAGACGAGTGGTGACTGCTTAATTGAGGTGACTGTTCAATTCAACACAGGTTTAACTGTACAAAAAAGGGTACAAACATTGTATACATTTTGATGGAACATCTGTGGAAAAATTTGTGACACATCACTGTTAGTTTAAAACATTATTATTTAAGTTTTATTATAAATGTCAGGCTAATAAACATCAAAAGGTGAAGTTTTATTAAGTTTTATGAAGAACACATGTTTTTAATGACAAATTTGACAAAATTATGCTAAGTGGATAAAAAAATATATACAAAAAATCCAATATTTATGAAGATTGTATTATTCATTAAGTTGACAACTTTTATTAACTGAGATCTCAGAAATTTTACCTATTTCATATATTTAAATGACAATTTTGACAAAAATATACTAAGCGGATATATGTATAAAAAAAATTTTTCTTGCTGAAGTTGTCTCATTCATTAAGTTAACATTTTGATTACCTCTGAGATTTAAAAAAATTCACTAATTTTCTATGTGAACAGAAATTGAACTAATTTTTTAGGTGAAATATTTGTGGCACAGATGACTGTATCATTGATAAAGACGATTTGAAAACGAAGAAAAAATATTTGTCTTCACCTTGAAAACCAAATTTTTTTTCCGTTTTTTTTTTCGTTTTCAACGATACAGTTACCTGTGATTTGAGGATGTGATAGAAGGTTAAAGTGAACCTGATCAATCGATAATCTCCAGGTACGACTGTAACCTTGCTAATGAGAAAAACATTTCAAGCTGACTCAAGTTAACCGAGAAAGAGCGGCTCATGCATAAAATGGATGTAGAATAAAGTTGATGATCATGTTTGGATCATAATTGGATTATACCTCGAGGATAAAACAAGTGGTATTGATTAATTCTTAGTGCGTTAAGGACAGTAGTTCAAAGAAATTGTGGATTAATAAATTATTAATTCATGCTAAATTGCTAATGGAATTAATTTTTTATACAAATGAATGTATAAATAGTTTCAGGTTATAAAGTAACTTGTGTGATAAATATTTAATGAATAAGCTGCATATTTCATGACTATAGGTTAAGTGACTTTAAGATAAGATCAAAATTATGTAAAAATTTTTTTAAATGTATTAAGCATATATAATCAGGCTTTTTTGTATTGTAAGTGGTCAAATAGTCAATTCCATAAATAAGTGTATGCATGTAAGCTGCTGTTACTCCATAATTCTTTATTTTGATGCAACAACTCGAGTTTAAAAGATTTTATTTTAAAATTCCTAACCAAAGGTGATCAAAATTCACTATTCCTTGAACTTTAAGATGTCATTACTGTGGTTTCAATTTAAGTTAAACAAAAGGAGCATTCACAAGTTTTATCAAACATGCAATCAGCTGTTAAATGAACAGGAAGATTATTAATTTCAGATTCTTTGGAAACACTTGATGTATGACAAGTTGTATACTGTCAAATAACGTGTATTCATTCCCGATAAAGTTTTTCTATGTTTTCATGGTTGCAATGGTTTTGCAGACCACAAAATATAATCCCCAATGCTTTATCAAACTCCCAAATTTTTTTTTTTTAATAGGAACCAAGCTAAGAGTTTCTCTCTTCTTTGGTTATCCGCAAAGTTAAAACCTCATGAAATTGCTTTATCACAAAAATTGATACTTACGAAAATTCGCAATTTTACAGTAATATATTGTTTCCTTGCTATTTCTGGCTTATATTTTTATCTAGGAGTTTTTCCTATCAACATGACTTATTGGAAATTCAACATGTAATTTGAATAGAAAACTAAGATAAATGTCACCTCAGGGAATTTGTCGGAACATTTGCTATAACACAGCTGAGCAAATCTGTAATGTAAATATATTCAGTATACATGCTAACCTGTGTTCAACGTCCAGCTCATGTGTGCATCAAATATGGTTGCTTAAAACAGCTGAATTTTTTATATACAGTAAAACTTTGTCATCTTGAGGAATAATCGGGACAGGTAAAATGCTCAAGATAATCCGGGTGCTCGAAATAACCAAAGGGCATGCATTGATAAAACAAACAGATACTATTTTAAAACTTGCTCGAGAAAGGCCGGGTCTACGTGATATCGATGCTTGTCATAACGAAGTTTTGCTGTAAATGATTGAATGGATCAAAGACATTTAGTTTTCTGAATATGGTCTCTCTATGGCTTACCCGTATATAAAATGATTGGGTTGATTATATCATCTTGACTGCTGAAGATATAGGTATCTCTGTTTGATTAAGGTATCAATTATATAATCTACAAATTATTGACGGGATTTGATGAAATGGTCATCAGCATCCTTAAACAGGGCTTAATTCAAGTGTATTCAATGTGTAAATCACTGACTGGATTTAATCATTTTGGCTACTGAAGACAGGTGGTTGCTTAATTGAGACGACTGCCTGAACACAGGTTCATCTGGATTTTATTATATTATTAGTCATAATACATATCAGCATTAAATGGTTTCTGTACCAGCTAATTTAATATTAATTTAAGGACTTAAACATTAAAATTGGTACCAAGAACAACGTGTTACCGTGGCTTTCCCAATCAATGCACTTATTGCTCTATTCGTGTATTTCATATTTCTTTGGATTTTTGTCAAATAACCCTTTTTTAAAGAGTGTTTTTAAGATGAGATTTTTTTTTTTGAAGTATCTTTTTTATGAAGGTGTAACTTTAACAAGTGTTTTTTAAGATGTGTTTTATTGACTTAACTGTACTATAATTGGATCATCTGTAGGTGTCAATTTGATAGTAAAATTTACAGGTTTTGTGGATTATTATCTTACTGACTTCTCGATATCCTTCATTGATCACGCACCGATTTAAGGAGGCTTGAATATGATCGTGAAACACGATTTACTAGTGAACCAAACACTATAACTGATAGGTAACTGCGTGTGTCTGTCGTCAAATGCATCAATTTGTACGCTGGGTGTTAACTGATGCTATTAACTTGTTATTTGAATCAGTATATAATAGCCTTGGAAGTTAGTACGATAATTTCTGGGTGATAATTAGTGCAAAAAGTTAAAATTATTTTTTTAAGAAAATAAAACATTTATTTACACAGAGTTTGAATGTTTAAGATAAATTCAAATAAATTGTGACTTTAAGAAAAAAGATATGCAAAAAAGTTAAAAATTGATTTTTAAAACTTTTTGGAAAACGATGAATTTACATGTATGATATATCAATTTATTGTGACTTTTGAGCTAGTTTTTGTTGTAAAAAATGTAAACTTTAGTTGTTAGAACTTTTAAGAAAGGACTTTAATATACGATCATTCTATTACTATGAATGTGACTTTATAGTGAAATTAAAATTTGGGGTTTTGCAATGAGATTTCTTAAAACAATGATCAATATTTTCTAATTAATTTTGAAAATGATACCTTCCCTAGATTCTTACTTTATTTTATTATTGAGCATTAAATTTATCCGATTACGACGTGATACAAGCATTTTGGATTACTTAATAATTATTACTGCAGGAAAGAACTGGTGACATTTTGATGACTTTCTGTGATTATTAAAGTGGAAGTGTTATTGATCCTCGAAAATTACGTAAAAGTTTGAAAATGTCTAAAAGTGGATGCTTTTAAATAATTCTAAGAAAGTGCTAGCTGTGCAGTATTTTCAGTATTTTCGTTTCATTGTCTTAAATGTTAAGCAATTTAAGAAAGTGTGATATTTTCTATTTCTAGTTCTTCGGTTACTAAGCCATTGAAGGATCTAACAAATTGTACTGTTAATAGACTTAGGTGAATATTATTTCACCTGGAACTGAAAATAGTGAGAACAATTTTCCCTCGGAAAAATTATTTGTTGTAGATTATGTGTCTAAGCCTGTCTTAATTCTCTACATAATTATTTTGAAAAATAGTGGAATTTGAATATAGTGGAATTTGAAAAAAAGTGGAATTTTGTATGAAGAGAGATTTGTGCTTTAGATTTGTTAGATAAATCAACATATTTCTGAAAATTATAGTGGAATTTCGTTTGATAATAGATAGATATTAAAGTCTCTTCAAGAAGATTTATAAGACAAATCAGCATAATCTGGGAAAAAAGTGAATTACTGTTAAATAATATTATTAGTGGATGCAGGATTAACTGCACCGTACCAAACTGGTAAGTTTCTTTTTATATTTTTATGAAAATGTAATATACCTGGTTGTATATAAGATTGTGGTCAAAATATCTCACCATATTCTCTCATAATGTTTTGATTAGGGGGCTGAGAGGGGCCAGCTTAAAAAAATCGAAGAGTTAAACCAAACAAACATTTTTAGAATTTTCACTCTTGGCCTTATCACGTGTGGGGCCTCGCACGGATTGATGGGAGTTGGACCTGAAACCAATAATATAGAAATGTGGCCTTATACAAATCAATAGATTAATTGCTTAATGTTACCTTGGGCAGGTTTTAGATTGACAAAGATTCGGGAATCGTCTTGGGAATCTGGTACTCTCATTGTCTCAATCTTAGATTCTATTACTGTGAGATACTACTGCCTTGCAGATATCATGGAACGCATCTTTTTATCACAGAACATTGTAACGTCAATGAATAATTAATTATTATATTAGGGTTCTTGGAGTTCTGGTGGATTGGATGAAAAAATAATGTTTTTTCCACTATTCTGTGTAGCTTATTATGGCATTTGTGAATTAGGGGCCCCGTTGGTCAGGTGACTTAGGGGTGGTTTGTCAGAGAACATAATACTTCAATGAATAAATAACTATTCTATTGATGTTCTTAGAGTTCTTTGGATGGATGGATGGAAAAAATATTTTTCCACTATTCTGAGTTTCTGAGCACTGCAGCCATTGATGATTCAGGGGTCGTTGTAGATCCTTAAGATGCAGGTAGTTCTTTAAGCATTCTGGTAGAAATAAAAAAAAAATTGTTTTTCCTTTAATATGTGTAGAATATTGGCATTGGTGAATCAGGGGCCGTTGGTGGATTAATGGCCAGGATGCTGGATAGGGGCTGTCCCCTTTTCTCGACTTACCGTTTGAACATAATTCAGTGTTAAATTTTTTACACTTTAAGTTTTAGCGAAGTCTATAATATATAGTACCAATATATACCGTGGTATGTTTTTACAGGTGAATTATTAATGTACAAATTTTCTCCGATTATTTTCATTGATTTGGTGATAACATCTGTTTGGCTTCGTGTTTTAGTTAGGATTATCTAGTTTGCTTATCTGGTAAAGAAATATTGCATTCTAAATCACAAATGCATTACAAATTTATTTATGTTTTGTGTGCATAAAGATTATAAACTGTTTGTACCGTTATTGGGTATCAATGAGGGCTTGGATAAATACAGGTTTTCATTTGGCAAATGTTCGAAGGTAATACCGGAGTCAACTATTTATTTAAATCCTATTTGTCAATATTTAAAATACACGTCCCACCAGTCTGAATGAATAGTACCATTCAAATAATAAATTTTTCTGCAAATATGAACTGCAGATTTAGTACAAGTTATTAAATTGAAATGTCATAAGTTTTGCAGTTTATTGTTGAAATGTCATGTAAGTACAAATTACTGTATCAAATAGCTGTGAAATTGGAATTCCAAAATTAGTAAACTGCCATGGGTTCGAAAATAGAATTTTGGGATATATGCCAATCATGGCAATGTCACCAAAAAGGATAATAATTGGATAATTTTATGCTATTGATGATAATGTGTGATAATCATGTTACACAGTCAGGTACATTGTTCATTGTGAGTATGAAATTAGGCCATAAGAAATAAATATTGGTGTGCTCAGATAACATGTTGATAAAAGTTGGTTTGGTTACTAAAGATTATATAACATACTTAAGAAAAACATTTTTATTTATTCAATTACATGTATTGTATAATTTATATCTTATGTACCGGAAAAAAATCTTTGATGAGTTCCAGCAAAATTCCCTAAAATGCTATCATCATCATGTTTCCCTGGCCCTGATGCCAATATTTGAGATGAGATCGTGCTCAGATTGAGTTGCTTTGGGAGATCAGAGCCTAGGGCTTAAATATAAGGGTATGTAGGGTTACAACAAACTACAAAATTATTTTGTTTTGGCCTTCACTGGATTGCTATCATGTTTTCTGTTTTGTATTTTACCCTAGTAGCAATTTATGTTTGAATGAACTTATTAGATCAAATGACACATAATACTGATGTCCTGGTATGCCTTTAATTTCCTATTTAATGCTCTGACATTTACATCAATGTCATTTTAGGTTATCTTTATCATCATCATTTCACTGACTCGTCAAGTTCTTATTTTCTGTAAAATCAATTAAGTTTCGTGGTTTTGGTAAAAAAGACCATTTCGATGGGACGTTATTTTGTGAATTTTGCATTTCAGGTAATAAAAAACGTGTTTGACGCTGAACCACGAAATCTACAAAATATTTATGTTTATGTCTCCATTAGATAACTGTTGTTTAATGAATGTGTTGTTTTAATTGATTCATCATCATCAACAACATTGAAGATATTTTCATCTTCAACAAACTTGGTGACATTTTCATCATCAAAAACAACTTTGGAGAATTTTTATCATCAAAAACAACTTTGGAGAATTTTCATCATCAACAACATTGGAGACATGTTCGTCCAAAACAACATTGGAGACATTTTCATCCAAAACAACATTCGAGACATTTTCATCAAAAAACAACATTGGTGATATTTTCATCATCAACAACATTGGAGATATTTTCATCATCAAAAAACAACATTGGAGACATTTTCATCATCAACAACATTCGAGACATTTTCATCATTAAAAACAACATTGGAGACATTTTCATCATCAACAACAACATTGGAGACATTTTCATCAAAAACAAATTTGGAGACATTTTCATCATCAAAAACAACATTGGAGACATTTTCATCATCAAAAACAACATTAGAGACATTTTCTTCATCAACAACATTGGAGACATTTTCATCATCAACAACATTGGAGACATTTTCATCAAAAACAACTTTGGAGAATTTTCATCATCAACAACATTGAAGATATTTTCATCATCAACAACATTGGAGACATTTTCATCCAAAACAACATTTGAGACATTTTCATCAAAAACAACATTTGAGACATTTTCATCAAAAACATTAAAATCTATTTCGTCATCATCAGCTAATACCATTAAATTTAATCATCACAATCAATTGCCATTTTGCACCATGCAGTACCAGGCATAAAATCAAAAGCATTGCCAATAATATGGAAATCTTTGTCTGTCCTGAGCTTCAACTTTCAGTGTTCAAGAACTGCACCAAGTTAACTAGGAATTTTAATTTGATTATAATTGAAAAAAATTGTGAAGAATTTCTCAGTTTTCACTGAAAATTTCAATTAAAGCATGAGTTTTATCACGACAGAGTGTGAGAGCTCTCTCAATCAACTTCCAATTACAATGACATGACATCAATGTCTGTGAGACTATCCGATTAACAAAGGAGAAATTTGTTGTGTCAAGGAAAAAGCCAAACAATGTTACTGTCCAGATCTCCATGGAGAATCAGAGATCTCAGGACAGACTGTTCTCTGAATAGATAAACTCAATTGATTTCCCTCAGCTTTCTTTCTGCTGTCTGTCCGCTTGCCTGAAGAAACTCAGGTTATGTTTAAACCAATGATTGGAAACCCTGTCACCACAGTCAAAAAAAAACATCAGGTTATGTGAATTAATTATTGTTTGTGTTTTATTGTTTCTGTATACTTATTACGGTACTTAGAGTTCAGCCTCAGGACTTTCCGTTATGACAAAGTAAATCACAATATTTTCTTAAAAGTGCATACTTGTAATTTTTTTGACAAAATATCTTCATTCGTAAATATGAGCCATCTTGGTGAAAGTCATGTGAAAATAAATGAACACCTTGATTCAAAGTTTTATTCCGTCTTTGGTGGTTTGTTTATCACTAAATTATAATTCTTTTGATGAAATAATTTAATTTCAATGGAACAAACTTTTTTTGGCAGATTTTGTGACCATTTCTTGGGGCCGTAATTTCAAGGATGCATTATCACCTAAGTAAGATACTGTTGAAATATTAATATTCATGAGGATTCAATTTCGTGGTTGAGGTCATCCACAAATCCATAAAATGAATGATTTTACTGTATGTGTGGTCTAAGGCGTTGGTGTGATGTTTCTGTGTGACTTTGGATTGTCTGTGCACGTAACAGTATTAACATAAAAGGTGAATCAGTTTTTGCCCAATATTGGTACTGTACTGGATGGCATATAGATTTGTTTCTGCTAATTTCATTTACGGACCCAAGTTCATTCACTTGTATGTCTTGAGTTCTAGTTTGGCAGGAATTAATTGTGTATTCTGTGACCTCGACTTAGGTACTGTCATTTCACTACAGTAAGTAATACTAATAAGGAAACTATCCCATTCGAAAGATTAGTTGGGACTACAATTAACTCAGTTGTAACACTCAGTTAAACCTGAATGTAAAGATAGTTTACCTGGTAAAAGAATTTATGTTTATAACCGTTATCATTAAACATTGAACAAACTGTATTCGATCATCATGATCAGTAAGTCTCCAAATAGTCTCTCTTGTAGATAAAGCTTAAATAACAAGCTCATATAACAAGCTCATATAACAAGCTTGTATAACAAGCTCATATAACAAGCTTGTATAACAAGCTCATATAACAAGCTCATATAACAAGCTCGTATAACAAGCTCGTATAACAAGCTCGTATAACAAGCTCATATAACAAGCTCGTATAACAAGCTCGTATAATAAGCTCATATAACAAGCTCATATAACAAGCTCATATAACAAGCTCGTATAACAAGCTCGTATAACAAGCTCGTATAACAAGCTCGTATAACAAGCTCATATAACAAGCTCGTATAACAAGCTCGTATAACAAGCTCATATAACAAGCTCGTATAACAAGCTCGTATAACAAGCTCGTATAACAAGCTCATATAACAAGCTCATATAACAAGCTCATATAACAAGCTCGTATAACAAGCTCGTATAACAAGCTCATATAACAAGCTCGTATAACAAGCTCGTATAACAAGCTCATATAACAAGCTCATATAACAAGCTTATGCACAGTAATTAAAAATGCTAGTGCAAACAAAACACTGGCTTAATTAGATTGAGAAGGTTGTAAGTACAAAATTGATACTTCGAGAAAACCAGAAAAAAAACAGTCTGAAAATTGCTCATTAACTTGGAAGTAGAAATTTCGAATGTTATAGAGAGGTTGTTGCTCAACAGAGCCGCGCTCTGGAGAGATTAATTTCTTTGACTTTATAACCAGTTATATAGTTTACAACTTTTGTATGCTTACCAGCATGCATCTTGAATATTTAATAGCTTTGGAAAAAGTTTTCGTAAAAATTAGGTTAATTAAACATTAATTAATAACTTAAGCCCATTTGGCTCAATCTCATTAAAAACAGGTCCTAACATTAGGCTCCATTTCTTTTCACGGTGCGAAAACTTTTTTTGCAGCATCCGCATCTGCTAGACGTCCAGCGCATTTCTGTATTGTCACCATTTAAATAGCCAATCGCATAACTTAGATGGCGACAAGACAGAAATGCGCGGGACGTCTAGCAGATGCGGATGCTGCATAAAAAGTTTTAGCGCCAAATTGAGTTACGGGGTTTTGGTTTGGCACCGTGGATAATATGGTTCTGATTTAAATGAGATTGTATTTGGCCTTAATTAATCCTCAGTCCTGGTATTCAACTATTGATGAAGATGAAGTCTTAATGGGTTCTTCTGCAATCTCAGTTAATGAAACGTATTGATCACTGCAGCATTCCTAACTAATCAATAACCAATTAGTGAAATGGTTTGCTACAATGTATCTTAACATAAAACCTTGTATTATTATGGTAACTTGGAGAAACTGTCAAATGTTTTATTTTCCCCGAGTAACGTTAATATTTGCTAATGCACTTCCTACATGCAAATTCTAAATATTCTTGATGAATTTTTGCAAAATAATGTATTTCTTGTGCAAATTTAAGATATTCATCATGGGTTGTTTGAATGGAACTGATGACACATCCTTGCACAATAGTATAGTTTGAAGAATTTGACCTCATCTTGACCTAAAAAAATATGCGTAAAAATATTACAAGAATCTTGCATTGAATTTATCAATTTCCTCAAGCAAATCGCGCAATATCTGTTTTTCGAATTTGTTTTTGTTAACATCTTGAATGTCTTGGTGATTCTGCCAGATTATGATAATGTACATGGCGTCTATTCCACTGCTATTATCACCAAAATTGTATTAGTCTTGGTCACTACCTAACAGCTGACAAGTTCTTAGTGCAATTTTGAACCGAATTTCATTACATGAATATATATTGGCCTAAAATTGTAATTTATTAGTGTCTGACAAATCAGATTTGTATGAGTGTCTGCCTAAGCGTCTGCTAGCTTTAAGAGCGCTCCTTAATAAACATCACATGTCCAAGGTCCATAACAGTCTGTGAATACTAATAAGGTGATATAAGTGTATTCTGAGGAATAATTCATGGTCCAAGTTTCAAGCCTCTGAAGTTATGGACATTTTATAGCCTCTGTAAATATGTCATTTTATCACTTAGTGTCTCTGGGATTCCGCTGGAATTTTCACCAGAATTCCACTGAAATTCCACTGGATATCACTGAAAAAACATGTCAAATTTTCTGCCTCTGAAATATTATGGACAAAATTACACCCTTTAAAAAGTTTAACTATTTTTACAACCTCTGAAAAAATAAACATTTTAACAGCCTCTGGAAAGACGGACATTTTTCTGGTTTGGTTGCTCCATGAGTGTGACTTGTACGGTTGACTTACTTTGATGGTTGGTTTCTGACAGTGTTATTGTGACTCCCCTGCTTGAATGAAAAAATAACATTTACCTTATTTGTTGTTATTATCGAGTGCCCTTAATTACCACCATAACTATGGTTTGAATATTTTGTATTTCGGCCAGATGTTTTGGTCTGGCTCTTCCTTTATAAATCAGAATGCACTGTTCCAATGGACTTGATTTACAAAAAAAAATGTTTTTTTTTCCTTTAACACACGCCCATCTGATACAGGAAGCTCACAGTTGTTGATAGAGGCCTGACATCTAGCGTGTGTGGTAATTGGAAATGGTTTTAGGGAAAATTGTTCAATTCCGGTGGAGAAAGCAAATAGATTGGAAACTACTCTCGAGATATTCTCGAAATACTCTTGAGATGCTGACGTCTATAATGGTCTACAAACCATGACAGATTCTCTCTGGGATAGTGCTTATATATCAATGTGATAGTTTGCATGCTTCCACATATTTGGTTAAGTCTCTATTTTATGACATACAGTAGAAACTCCCCAATCCGTAACCTCTCTAATCCGGAATCCCCCTCAATCCGAAATTTTTTCACGGTCCCGATTCGTTCCTTCTAAAAGGTATGTGAAAAAACCTCCCCAATCCGGAACCTCCGTACTCCGTAGACCGGACTACTATTACGGTCCGGAATGCAAATATACAGTGTTATTTAAACTCCCCAATCCGGAATTTAACGCTTGATCTGGAATTATTATGATTTTATACAAAATATGTTTATTTGATCGACTCGTGAAATCAACCCGAGTGCTTCCGTATAGTAGGGCACGGGGTAATTTGTTGATAATTCGTCATTTTGTAAATAAATCACCATGGAGAAAAAAGTTCAACTTAATTTGCCATTTATTTGTTAAAAACAATTACATTTGTACATTAAAATGTATTGTGGCTCACATAAACAAAGATTTGATTCGTAATTACCCTAATTATTGACAGTTTTTTTATCAACGTATAGTCGGAATGAGGTTAAATCAAACGGTTTTGCACTTGGTTTTAGACACGAAGGACCGTACACAGGTTGAATTTAAACATGACCCGATACGAAGTTATCACACCTTTTAATCTGTTAATTGCCTGACAGGGGGATTAACTGCCTGTTTGCAGTGTAGCCAGAGGCAATCACCAGTAGTCAGTTGTTTATTGGTGTCTATAGGTCTTTCCGGTATACAGAACTTTACACCAAAATGAAAAAATAGGTTTGAAAAAAAAATTGTAAGCTTTGAAATTATTTTTTCGCCAATCTCAAAAAAAATCCACCAAAAGCGGAAATGGTGAATAGCAGCGGAAACCCTAATGTAACATGGACTTCAGAATACAGACATACTGTACCAACATTAGTGTACACCAGACGATATAAACTTTCCCTATAAACACTACATAGGTAAAACCTCTCCAATCCGAAATCCTCCCTAATCTGAACTTTTTGGCCGGTCCGAAGGGAGTTCGGATTAGAGAGTTTTTACTGTAACAACTTTTTTGTCTTATTGCCGCAAGAAGGTTGTACCGGTACCTCTCTATATAGTGTATAGTTAGATAAAACTTTGTTGCACCAAACGGATGATCTCTAAAACTCTTAATGCATCTGTGTTTTAATACGGTCTTGTTTTATGCATTTGGGAATTGTTCTAAAAACACTATTATAATAGGGAGTTGACATTTCTTTAAAACGGTTACCATAGCAACAAGTCACACTGTTTTAATGTATTGATTAGTTACAGGTTCTGATAGTCTGTGGATGGATTTGATTGAAGTTGAATTAGATATCCTATCAAAGTTTGTTGTTGTTTTATATTAATAATTTGTTTGGTAGGCGGAGAGAATTAGTTTTCTGTCATTTGATATCAATGATGCCGTCTGTATGTTGGTAATTGTTTAATCTGAAAACTGACTTCAAAATATTGGATACCATATGTTGTGGCAGTATTATTGAAATGTTTTATTTCGCTATATCATATTAATAAAAATTCGCAAATAAAGTTTCAATTTGTATTATTTGTATATTAAAATTATCAACTTTCACAACATAAAAACTGACATGTCAACTCTGATAAACCATATCGACGGTGCCGAACAAAAATTTTGGCGCGAAAACTTTTTTTGCAGCATCTGCTAGACGTCCTGAGCATTTCTGTCTTGTCACCATTTAAATAGCCAATTGCGTTACTTAGATGGCAACAAGACGGAACTGCGTGGGACGTCTAGTAGATGCAGATGCTGCAAAAAAAGTTTTCGCACCAAAATTGAGTTACGGGGTTTTGGTTCGGCACCGTCGATATACGTTTCCTGTTTATTATCCTGCGTATACGCATTGCTATTGATGTATTGGTATATTTATACACATTGGAGCATTGCAAGATTTATTATAATTGCCTTTGAAATTAGCTTATTAGGTGCAATAATATATAGTGGGGTGACAATTGGCCCAAAAGTGGCTTATTTAAGGAATAGGTGACAACTCCGGTAGAACAAGCAATGTTATATACCAAAATGTTCGCCTATGTCTGTAGTATATGAAACTGCCAGCATAAATTGTCAACGCGTGGTGCGAACCCGGAGATCCAAGATGGCGTCCAAGATGGCCGCCATAAATTTCAAATACACCTGGAATTCTATGTTAAATTGTGAATTTTTTATTTATGTATGTAGTAACAAATATTTGCATGGATATTGTTCATTTGATAAAGTGCATCAAATTGACATACTACACAGACGACTTTGAGGTCAAGGTCAAGGTCATTTCAAGGTCAAAATACCGAAAAATACCTAAAAAAGAGTTATATACTGCCTTTTTTTGTCTTTTTTGAATTTTTTTAAAGTTCTATTTAGCATATTAAGTGATATTAATAAGAGTAAGGGTATAATAACTTATTACAAGTAATATTTTTAACTTTTAGAGCAATATTTTTATGACCACAGCCATTTTTCGAATTCCTATAGTAAGAAGACCAAAGCCGCATGCTCAAAACATGTATCACACATCTGAGATATGTTCCAACATGACATCTTTATTTGGATGTTTGTATAACATATTTACATGGATGTTATTCATTTGATTATGTGCTTCAAAAAGACATACCCCACTGACCACTTTGAGGTCAATGTCAAGGTCATTCCAAGGTCAAATTGAGAAAAATAGCTAAAAATTGTATTTTCGTCCTTATTTTCTTGTTTCAACAGATGTTTTATATCACATTTGGTTTTAAACACGTTAAGCGTGTTGATAGGCATATATTCTCTAATTATTAGGTCAATTTTGAATTAAAATTATTCAAAATTTGTAACAACTGACATTTATATATGTACGTATTGGCTGAGATGGTACATATTCTGAAAAAGCTGCTGCCATAATGATATTTCTTTTAATTTAAGTATGACTGTTTCATTATGATGGTATAATTAAATGTCTGTATAAACCATAATAACT
This sequence comes from Spisula subtruncata, assembly GCA_963678985.1. Classification (NCBI taxonomy): domain Eukaryota; kingdom Metazoa; phylum Mollusca; class Bivalvia; order Venerida; family Mactridae; genus Spisula; species Spisula subtruncata. The sequence continues at coordinate 14,099,505 of OY787671.1, read as the reverse complement.
TTATATTTTACTCTTACTTGATATGAAAATTGACCACTTAAGGGCAAGGCCAATGTTAGGTCAAGGTCATTATTACTACAAAATTGAAATAGTACCTGCAGATTTTCACTGCATTTGTGTCCTGCCTGCAAGGGTCCTAAGTCTAACCTACTTATACCTGGTGTTTGCAAGGGTGTATGGATGGGGCAGGGTATTGGAGACACAGAACCACAGAACCTCTATATACAGCCCTACCAGACCCTGATTGCTACCGACCGCCTCCAAGAACAGCCACCCAACACCTTATTTGGTACCAACAACCACCAAGAACAACCACCCAACACCATACTTGGTACACATCACCACCAAGAACAGACCAACCTGATCCTGTTGGTACACACCACTACCAAGAACAGCCACCCAACACCCTATTTGGTACCAACAACCACCAAGAACAGTCACCCAACACCATATTTGGTACACATCACCACCAAGAACAGACCAACCAGACCCTGATTGGTACCAACCACCACCAATAACAGCCAACCAACATCCTGTTTGGTACCAACCACACCAAGAACAGCCACCCAATATCCTGTTTGGTACCAACCACCATCAAGAACAGCCACCCAACATCCTGTTTGGTACCAACCACACCAAGAACAGCCAGCCAATACCTTGTTTGGTACTAACTACCACCAAGAACAGCCACCCAATACCCTGTTTGGTACCAACCACCATCAAGAACAGCCACTTAACAGTCTATTTGGAACACATCAACACCAAAAACAGCCATCTAACATCCCATTTGGTACCCATCACCTCTTTACACAGCCCTACCAGACCCTGTTTGGTACCCACCACCTCTATATACAGCCCTACCAGACCCTGTTTGGTACCCACCACCTCTATATACAGCCCTACCAGACCCTGTTTGGTACCTATCACCTCTATATACAGCCCTACCAGACCCTGTTTGGTACCCATCACCTCTATATACAGCCCTACCAGACCTTGTTTGGTACCCGCCACCTCTATCAACAGCCCTACCAGACCATGTTTGGCACCCATCACCTCTTTATACAGCCCTACAAGACCCTGTTTGGTACCCACCACCTCTATATACAGCCCTATCAGACACTGTTTGGTACCCATCACCTCTTTATACAGCCCTACCAGACCATGTTTGGCACCCATCACCTCTTTATACAGCCCTACAAGACCCTGTTTGGTACCAACCACCACCAAGAACAGCCACCCAACACCCTGTTTGATACCAACACCCACCAAGAACAGCCACCAAACATCCTGTTTGGTACCCATCACCTCTTTATACAGCCCTACCAGACACTGTTTAGTACCCAACACCTCTATCTACAGTCCTACTAGACCCTGTTTGGCACCCACCACCTCTATATACAGCCCTACAAGACCATGTTTGGCACCCATCACCTCTTTATACAGCCATACCAGACCATGTTTGGCACCCATCACCTCTTTATACAGCCCTACAAGACCCTGTTCGGCACCCATCACCTCTTTATACAACCCTACCAGACCATGTTTGGCACCCATCACCTCTTTATACAGCCCTACCAGACCATGTTTGGCACCCATCACCTCTTTATACAGCCCTACCAGACCATGTTTGGCACCCATCACCTCTTTATACAGCCCTACCAGACCATGTTTGGCACCCATCACCTCTTTATACAGCCCTACAAGACCCTTTGGTACCAACCACCACCAAGAACAGCCACCCAACATCCTGTTTGATACCAACACCCACCAAGAACAGCCACCAAACATCCTGTTTGGTACCCATCACCTCTTTATACAGCCCTACCAGACCCTGTTTGGTACCCAACACCTCTATATACAGCCCTATCAGACGCTGTTGGCTACCAATCACCTCTATATACAGCCCTTCCAGACCCTGTTTGGTTCCCACCACCTCTATCTACAGTCCTACTAGAACCTGTTTGGCACCCATCACCTCTATATACAGCCCTACAAGACCCTGTTTGGTACCAACCACCACCAAGAACAGCCACCCAACACCCTGTTTGGTACCAACCACCACAAAGAACAGCCACCCAACAGTCTATTTGGTACCCATCACCTTTTTATACAGCCCTACCAGACCCTGTTTGGTACCCATTACCTCTATATACAGACCTACCAGACGCTGTTTAGTACCCATCACCTCTTTATACAGCCCTACCAGACCCTGTTTGGTACCTATCACCTCTATATACAGCCCTTCCAGACCCTGTTTGGTACCCTACACCTCTATCCACAGCCCTACCAGACCCTGTTTGGTACCCATCACCTCTATCCACAGCCCTACCAGACCCTGTTTGGTACCCACCACCTCTATCCACAGCCCTACCAGACCCTGTTTGGCACCCATCATCTCTATATACAGCCCTACAAGACCCTGTTTGGTACCCACCACCCCAAGAACGCCACCCAACACAAGAACAGGTACCCATCACCTCTATATACTGCCCTACCAGACTCTGTTTGGTACCTACCACATCCAAGAACATCCATACCAGACCCTGTTTGGTACGAACCACCATCATGAACAGCCACCCAACATCCTATTTGTTACCCACCATTTCCAAGAATAGCCACCTGACACCCTCTTAGGTACCCGTCACCTCCAAGAACAGCCCTATGAGACCCTGCTTGGTAGCCACAACCTCCAAGAACAGCACTACCAGTCCCTGTTTGGTACCCATAACCTCCAAGGATAGCCACTCAACACACTTTTAGGTACCCATCACCTCCAAATTGCTATGGACAACATATGTCTGATAATCACAACTTACCGCACGATAAAAATGCGGTGAGAATATCAAATCTGCAGGTACTTTTTCAATTTTGTAGTTATAATGACCTTGACCTAACATTGGCCTTGACCGTAAGTGATCAATTTTCTTGGCAAGTAAGAGCAAAATATAAAGTTAGTATTATTTATGCAAACATTTAATTATACAATTAAAATGGAAAAATCAGACTTAGATATTAAGAAATATCATTATGGCAGCAGCGATTTAAGAATATGTACCATCTCGACCATTATGCACATGTATAAATGTCAGTTGTTACAAATTTGGAATTTAAAATTGACCTTATAATAAGAGAATATGTGCCTATCAACACACTTAACATGTTTAAAACCAAATGTGATTTAAACATCTGTTGAAACAAGAAAATAAGGACGAAAATACAATTTTTAGCTATTTTCTCAATTTGACCTTGGAATGACCTTGACATTGACCTCAAAGTGGTCAGAGGTGTATGTCTTTTTGATGTACATAATCAACTGAATAACATCCATGTAAATATGTTATACAAACATCCAAATAAAGATGTCATGTTGGAACATATCCCTGATGTGTGATACATGTATTGAGAATGCGGCTTTAGTCTCCTTACTATAGGAATTTGAAAAATGGCTGTGATCATAAAAATATTGCTCTTGAAGTTAAGATATTACTTATATTAAGTGACTTTACCCAAAGACTTATTTATATCACTTAATATGCTAAATAAAATGTAAAAAAAAATAAAAAAAGACAAAAGAAGGCAGTATATAACACTTTTTTAGATATTTTTCAGTATTTTGACCTTGAAATGACCTTGACCTTGACCTCAAAGTCGTCTGTGTAGTACTTCAATTTGATGCACTTTATCAAATGAACAACATCTATGCAAATATTTGTTACTGCATACATAAATAAAAAATTCACAATTGAACATAGAATTCCAGGTGTATTTGAAATTTATGGCGGCCATCTTGGACGCCATCTTGGATCTCGCGGTTCGCACCACGCGTTGACAATTTATGCCGGCAGTTTCATATACTACAGACATAGGCGAACATTTTGGTATATAACATTGCTTGTTCTACCGGAGTTGTCACCTCACCCAAAAAAATCACCAATTGTCACCCCACTAATAGTTATGCTCTGTGCACCATTACCCAGGCAGCTAACTTATTGACTTCAACTGTTTGCTAAATTATCTTCTTTAATGAACCAAGCAAGGTTAAAGAATACTGTAAAATCATTTTATTTCAATGGGATGAAATTTCCTGGGTTTTGGTAAAAAAGCCTATTTTGATGGGACGTTAATTCATGGATTTTGCATTTCAGGTAATAAATATACAAGGGTAAAAATTATTGCTCAGTGGAATTTTATTTCATGGTTGAAGGTGAACCATGAAATCCATGAAATTTAATCCCCCACGAAAATTAATGATTTTACAGTACACTATCTCCTTAAAAGTAAAGACAGAGAGACTTAATGTTTTAGCTTCGGTTATTTTTGCTAATGATCTCACTAGCCTGATTTTGGTGCATAAGTAATGAAACACAGTTTTGGTTATGTTTGGTAGCAACAATAGATTTGTGTTCAATTGTCCGTACCATTATGGTTAATTATGAGATATTTGCAGCCATATTAGTCTCACTGCACATATTTTGACTGATAATTGGGTGAAAAGTGGGTAAAAAGTAGTAACTAACTATGATAATATGTTAGTCATTGATACAGTTAATGTGACACTTACATACCAAAGTAATTATACTAGGTACTAATTGGGTAAGTACTTGATAATTATGTTGAAATTAAGATATCGATGGCTTAGAATGAGAAGGTCGTAAAGTTCTACTACTTACGACCTTATAAGGCTCATATATATTTGAAATCTGCTTCACAATGCGCTCCTTATGAGCCTATTTTTATGAAAATCTGAAATTGTCATGTTGACCGAAATGAAGTTTTAAAAACTTGTTTTCCCAAAGGTAAAGGGTAAATTACAGACAGTTTTCTCTTGTTTTCTCAATAAAAAATTGTAGATCTATACCAGTAGGCTGTCATGACTCATGTGCTTGAATGTGCATTGACGCACAGCTAAAATAATGTAAAATAACGTTCCAAGGAAGAAAGTAGTGCAATGACTACCATGTGCATGTCTTCTGGAAGGTAACTGAATAAAGTGGTTAAAAAAGTATGAGTGTCATAGAATGAAATGAGTGCATGAATCAGTTACATTTTGTATAAGAAAGTATTTTTAAATTGTTACAAGCGTGAAAGTCTACTGAAAGATAAAAACATTATAGACCCAGTCAGACACGTAATTACATAGATTTATGGCAGTGTGTCAGAAATCTATAAAACAATATTTCATTTACGATAATATAGATAATAAAATACGGAACAATCTGTCGGCCTGTCTGAAAGATATTACCCAGTGATAGAATTAATACCCTCTAGTCTATGACGGATTGAATTGACTCTTCCCATCGCCAAATTATTCAGTGACCTAATCGTCTGCCTGTTTTAGGTATCGGACCATGTTTTATGTTCGGTTTTATGTTCGGTTTTATGTTCGGTTTTATTTGACAAGGGATTGCTGTAAACAGATTGTCTGCTTGTTATGTAAGCATCTAATTCTTTCTTCACTACAATTTTGTAAACCCTATATTATTATTATTATACAGAATATTTCACTGATATAACTCTAACGCGGTATTGGGACCTGTGCCACTTAAAGTAAACAGGCAAAGCAGGTATGACAACATAAGGATATTGGAAAAGGGATTATCTTTTCAATGTGTATAGCTTGGCTATTTTGACCTGAGCCTGACCTTTATGCAAGAATATATTACAAGGTTTAAATATATCAATTTCCGCAAGCAAATCGTGCAATATCGGTATTTCAGATTTGTGTTTGTAATTTTACATCTCGAGCGTCTCCGTGATACTCCCCGATTATGAAAACATACACTCGGTGTTGTAAAGGTCGACAATATATCGACTGTTAAATAATGTTATTCGGTCAGGCTCATGTCAATGTGGCCAAGCTTTACCGTTATTTTAACTTGCTTGGTGAATAGAAGTGAGCAGGTAAAATAAACTTCCACTCTCCCTAAATAGATGTAATGATCAGTGATTTCTGTTTATATTGACATTGCAGAATATCGCGTTGGAGTTATACCAAAGTATTTAATGTTGTTATTATTGTCTGCTTTCTATGTAGGCATCTAACCTTTTCTCGTATTGTTGCTTTTATTAGCTCACCTGTCACAAAGTGACAAGGTGAGCTTTTGTGATCGCTCTTCGTCCGTCGTCCGTCCGTCCGTCGTCCGTCCGTCGTCCGTCGTCCGTTCACAATTGCTTGTGAACACACTAGAGGTCACAAATTTAGCCTGATCATTATGAAACTTGATCACAATGATCATCTCTATAAAATCTAGGTCAAGTTCGATATTGGGTCATCTGGGGTCAAAAACTAGGTCACTAGGTCAAATCAAAGGAAAACCTTGTGAACACATTAGAGGTCACAATTTGAGCCTGATCATTATGAAACTTGATCACAATGATCATCTCCATAAAATCTAGGTCAAGTTCAATATTGGGTCATCTGGGGTCAAAAACTAGGTCACTAGGTCAAATCAAAGGAAAACCTTGTGAACACATTAGAGGTCACAATTTGAGCCTGATCATTATGAAACTTGATCACAATGATCATCTCCATAAAATCTAGGTCAAGTTCGATATTGGGTCATCTGGGGTCAAAAACTAGGTCACTAGGTCAAATCAAAGGAAAACCTTGTGAACACATTAGAGGTCGCAATTTGAGCCTGATCATTATATAACTTGATCACAATGATCATCTCCATAAAATCTAGGCCAAGTTTGATATTGGGTCATCTGGGGTCAAAAACTAGGTCACTAGGTCAAATCAAAGGAAAACCTTGTGAACACATTAGAGGTCACAATTTGAGCCTGATCATTATGAAACTTGATCACAATGATCATCTCCATAAAATCTAGGTCAAGTTCGATATTGGGTCATCTTGGGTCAAAAACTAGGTCACTAGGTCAAATCAAAGGAAAACCTTGTGAACACATTAGAGGTCACAATTTGAGCCTAATCTTTATGAAACTTGATCACAATGATCATCTCTGTAAAATCTAGGTCAAGTTCGATATTGGGTCATCTGGGGTCAAAAACTAGGTCACTAGGCCAAATCATTGAAAAACCTTGTGAACACATTAGAGGTCACAATTTGAGCATGATCATTATGAAACTTGATCGCAATGATCATCTCCATAAAATCTAGGTCTAGTTCGATATTGGGTCATCTGGGGTCAAAAACAAGGTCACTAGGTCAAATCAAAGGAAAACCTTGTGAACACATTAGAGGTCACAATTTGAGCCTGATCATTATGAAACTTGATCACAATGATCATCTCCATAAAATCTAGGTCAAGTTCGATATTGGGTCATCTGGGGTCAAAAACTAGGTCACAAGGCCAAATCATTGAAAAAGCTTGTGAACACACTAGAGGTCACAATTTGAGACTGATCTTTATGAAAATTGATCACAATGATCATCTCTATAAAATCTACGTCAAGTTCGATATTGGGTCATCCGGGGTCAAAAACAAGGTCACAAGCCTTTGAAGGCCAAATCATTGAAAAAGCTTGTGAACACACTAGAGGTCACAATTTGAGCCTAATCTTTATGAAACTTGATCATACTGATCATCACTATAAAATTTGGTCAAGTTCGATATTGGGTCATCCGGAGTCAAAAACTAGGTCACGAGGCTAAATCATTGAAAAAGCTTGTGAACACACTAGAGGTCACAATTTTGACCTTATCTTTATGAAACTTGATCACAATGATCATCATTATAAAATTTAGGTCAAGTTCGATATTGGGTCATCTGGGGTCAAAAACTAGGTCACGAGGCCAAATCATTGAAAAATCTTGTGAACACACTAGAGGTCACAATTTTGACTCTATCTTTATGAAACTTGGTCACAATGTTTATCTCTATAAAATCTAGGTCAAGTTAGATACTGTGTCATTTGGGCCAAAATCTAGGTCAGTAGGCCAAACAGGTGAGCGACCCAGGGCCCTTTGGACCCTCTTGTTTATCCTCCACACCGGATAAACCATATGGGCGAGGCCCCCAGAAGAGTATCAGTACTTTTAGTTTTTGGGGGATAGTGCATGATACAGAAGTTGCCCCAATTCCAGAAGAATCCCTGGTTCTTTAACATGTCGGGTGTATATAGCATTCATACATAGGACCTTTGTTTATAGTCTTATTTGAAAGACTATTAGTAAATTAAGTTGGCCAGCCCAGAATTTAAACATACAACCCCAAGATCAGAAGTCATGTGCTCTTCTGACTGAGCTAAGTGGGCTGACTTATAACCTTTTCGTTCTTGCATCCTATACCTCTTTGATACCAGAAATGAGATAGGATGTGTATGCATCTCATGTGCAGCTTTCTTGGACAAATATCAAGAATAATCTCCCTTGTAGTTGGGGGACACTGACCAATCTGGTAGAAAAAACACACACTTTTGCGACTGTTGCATTTGATTGCAGACAAACAAATAAACATTATTTCATACAAATATGTGAATACATTTCTGTATTTTCTGTTAAGTCCATATATGTAGTTTAGGATTGTCTCCCCTGCATACTCATTCAAGTCCATTTATGTAGTTTAGGATTGTCTCCCCTGCATACCCATCAAGTCCATTTATGTAGTTTATGATTGTCTCCCCTGCATACTCATTCAAGTCCATTATGTAGTTTAGGATTGTCTCCCCTGCATACTCATTCAAGTCCATTTATAATTCAGGATTGTCTCCCCTGCATACTCATTCAAGTCCATTATGTAGTTTAGGATTGTCTCCCCTGCATACTCATTCAAGTCCATTATGTAGTTTAGGATTGTCTCCCCTGCATACTCATTCAAGTCCATTTATAATTCAGGATTGTCTCCCCTGCATACCCATCAAGTCCATTTATAATTTAGGATTGTCTCCCCTGCATACTCATTCAAGTCCATTTATAATTCAGGATTGTCTCCCCTGCATACTCATTCAAGTCCATTTATAATTCAGGATTGTCTCCCCTGCATACTCATTCAAACTTCATTGATGGACATGGATGGGTTTTTGAAATGAATTACGGTTGCGATTAGTTTAACAAAATGATAAATTTGTAAAGAATGTTAAAAGTACATATTCAAAGTGTCAGTACATATTCATAGTGTCAGATATCGAGCGTGATATGTGTATTTGAATTTATCATGTTATAAACATTTGTATAAAATGATATGAATTTAGATTAAGATCATGATGTCGACCCCGCTGTGATACAGTTTTGATGTGTTGTGACAGTTTCTCTAAGGGTCACTGGAGTTATTCAACAATAAATATCAAACTCAACTGGGGGCGACCAGTCTCACAATGACAGTGAATCTACTTGAGATATGCAGGGATTGTGCATTTTAAGCTCACCTGAGATTTAAATTATAAGGATTGGTCCCAGTCAAAAATATCATGAATTGTTCATGAATAATGAACAATTCAAGAAAAATCAAGGATTATTTCAGGAACAGTTCATGAACTGAAAATGGAACAATTTCACAGTTCATGATCTGGTTCATGAACACATTCAAGAACTAATTTTGGGATTTTTTAGGGAACAGTTCATGAACTGAAAATGGAACAATTTCACAGTTCATGATCTGATTTATGAACACATTGAAGAACTTATTTCAGGAATTTGCATGAAGTGTTCATGAACTGTTCTTGAGTCAGACAGTTGTGTTGAAAGTATGAACAGTAAATATATTATCTGTATAATGAATGCCTCATGATGCTTCAAAATATAATGGAATGATATTATGTTGATGTTCCCAGAGGTTTCAAATTGTGAAAATACCGGAAGGATGATCAGCTTGCCTGTCAACTTAGCTAAATGTTAAACGTACCCCATCAACTTGCTAATTTGTTTTCCTATATTTAAAGTTTGCACCACTATTCTTATGAGCAAGATATTAGTCACACAAGATACTTATACACTAAACATGCTAAACTATGCAACTTACCTGTTATAAGATTGCTTATTTAGATGGAAACGACCACTAAAATGTTTCAAACGTCTGAGCACATGTCATACTGGCAGCCGTTTTGAAAATCTATGATGTCATCAATAATTATGCACATATTGTCGATTCAAAGATGTCTGTCATAACCGCCAAAATGTTCCATCTCTTAATAGCTAAATGCAGTAAGTATAACCGCTATGCTTTAGGACCATTAGAGTTGTAATCATATAAGTGTATTTATGATGGTAAAATTTAATCCTGAGAAACCTGTAATAATCGGCCGGGTTGAATGTTTGTTTACGCGGTTGTGACAGAGATCTTTGAATCACCTATAGTCATGTTCATGAACAGTTCATGAACAGTTCATTTCTGTCATTATCAAATGTGCTCAGTCTTTTTGGGTAAAAAACATGGTTCAATTAAAAATTGGGCCTCATAACCAGATAAATAAGCCTTGTTGATAGTGTACACTGTGGTATAACGTACACCGGATATTGCTAGCAAGATGAGTAATATTATCAATTTTCGCGACATTCGTGTGTTGGCAAGGGTAAGTTGAGAGACAATTTTTAGTTTTTCTGAGTGTGTTTAATGTACATTTTATACAAAACTATCTCCTCCATAAATTTTCCTAGCATGTTCAACCGGTAAATTGCCTGGAATTTCTTAAAAGTGTGATTAAAAGACTAAACTCGCATCGTTACTCACGCAGAAAGTAAGCTCGATCTGTCGAAATTAGATGTTTTTGTTTATATTTTTCGTTAAAATAATCAACTTGAATCGAGCGAAGTGTCATTCCTGTTACAAAGATTATATTGCAAATGTTGTATCCGAAACTAATTGAAAATGAGGGTGCATTGCAAGAATTATTACAGGTGTTAGTGTACAGAGTATTGCTATATGGTTGCTCCCTGGTGTACGGAGTATTGCTGTATCGTGTACGGAGTATTGCTTATAAGTGCAGTGACTATTTGTCACACAAATTGAATAAATACAAGGTATAATCAGCGCTTTTTGTAAAAATAATTTATACTTAATAGATCTGTACCTATTTAGACTGGATTACATGGACTACATGAAGCAATTAATGTAACAAGCTAATCCTAGCTCCAAGCCCCCCCACCCCCGCTAATTTTATGGGAAACTTCTATTAGTAATTGTGTTCCACATACAGTAAAGGGTCATAACTGGGCCACCGCATTAGACAAACACAAAACTACTACAATGTCCAATAGTTTGAATTAGCAACGTTGAATGTAAGTCATAGCAAAGGAACATCATTGCAGCACCAGAAATAGTTGAGAGATTAGAAATAAACCTTGGTGTTTATATATGGATGTGAAAGCCCTTATTTGCCATTTGACCATAAGCATGCCTCTCAAAGAATTGCATATATCCAAGCTAAATATCACATTTGTACTACTCACAAGAACACTTTATGCATAAAAGTCAGCATTCTATATTGTTAATCGCATTCATCTGCCTGACGGATTGAACTATTTTAACATAACCATTTAAGAATATTCTTAGTATATCATATAACCCATAAGACATGACCTTATTGGTGTGCAGGCGTAAAAATACGATCAAACTGTCCATTTACATACTTTATTTACTCATTTTAGTAAGCAATACTCTGTACACTAAACAGCAATACTCTGTACACACCTGTGTATCTGTTTTGGTGTGTATCTTAGTTGTTTTTCGAACAATATTCATGAAATTTGGTCACAACATTTTGGAGTGCAATATAAACAAAATGGCCAGTTCAAAAAATCAACAATTTGGTAATACAGCCTTTCCAGAAGCTTGTACAGAACTGCTGTCAATATTTGCGAGTGAGTAACGGAATACTACTTGATCATTTTAACCTTTCTATGACCATTTGATATACGATAGTGTTCTATAAAGTTACCAAAATGTCCGAAGAAGTTAAACCTCAATTTGGATAAGCATAAGAAGTCAGTAATTAGGAAAATATCGCGTCTAAACTCACCATGGTCTCCATTTCATGTCCTTAAAATTGATAAAATTACTCACTTTACTAGCAATATCCGGTGTACGTTATACCGCAGTGGTGTAGCTCACAATGAATAATTTGCCACCTAAGTTTTTTTTGTCTAACTGTTAAGACTGCTGCAGGTGAGCATGTAGGACAATCATGGTCCTCTTGTAATTAGTTCTGTTCAGGTGTTTGTGTTGTAAAGGTCATGTAAGGTATCTTTTATCAGATTTTCTTGCTATATTAAAATTAAATGTGTCATTAAAATATCATCATTTTTAAAATATTCTAATTTTATTACCTGTTTAAATGTTAATTTCATTCCCAACCGTGTACCTCATTGGTAAATTATTGATTCTAAAAAAAGTGTTTTTCAACTTTATAATTTTATGGCAATCATAAATACATTCTGATGATTATCAACCCTGGCCCAGTCCCTACTTTACATGACCCTTCTTGTTTTCTCAAGTTACTGTGAAGATAAGATAAAAATTGTGCCAAAGTTATTGAAATGTGGATCAGGATCATTGAAAATGCCGAGAACGAGAAGAACTCTGTATTCTGGGCTAAGGGTCACATAATGTAGGCCCTTATATTGTACCCTAGTGTCGTACCCTAGTGATGAGTACCCCAGTGTTGTACCCTAGTGATGAGTACCCCGGTGTCGTACCCTAGTGATGAGTACCCCAGTGTCGTACCCTAGTGATGAGTACCCCAGTGTTGTACCCCAGTGTTGTACCCTAGTGATGAGTACCCCAGTGTTGTACCATAGTGATGAGTACCCCAGTGTCGTACCTTAGTGATGAGTACCCCAGTGTTGTACCCTAGTGATGAGTACCCCAGTGTTGTACCCTAGTGATGAGTACCCCAGTGTCGTACCCTAGTGATGAGTACCCCAGTGTTGTACCATAGTGATGAGTACCCCAGTGTTGTACCATAGTGATGAGTACCCCAGTGTCGTACCTTAGTGATGAGTACCCCAGTGTTGTACCCTAGTGATGAGTACCCCAGTGTCGTACCTTAGTGATGAGTACCCCAGTGTTGTACCATAGTGATGAGTACCCCAGTGTTGTACCCTAGTGATGAGTACCCCAGTGTTGTACCCTAGTGATGAGTACCCCAGTGTCGTACCCTAGTGATAAGTACCCCAGTGTCGTACCTTAGTGATGAGTACCCCAGTGTTGTACCCTAGTGATGAGTACCCCAGTGTTGTACCATAGTGATGAGTACCCCAGTGTTGTACCATAGTGATGAGTACCCCAGTGTTGTACCCTAGTGATGAGTACCCCAGTGTCGTACCCTAGTGATGAGTACCCCAGTGTTGTACCCTAGTGATGAGTACCCCAGTGTCGTACCATAGTGATGAGTACCCCAGTGTTGTACCTTAGTGATGAGTACCCCAGTGTTGTACCCTAGTGATGAGTACCCCAGTGTTGTACCCTAGTGATGAGTACCCCAGTGTTGTACCCTAGTGATGAGTACCCCAGTGTTGTACCCTAGTGATGAGTACCCCAGTGTCGTACCCTAGTGATGAGTACCCCAGTGTTGTACCCTAGTGATGAGTACCCCAGTGTTGTACCATAGTGATGAGTACCCCAGTGTTGTACCATAGTGATGAGTACCCCAGTGTCGTACCTTAGTGATGAGTACCCCAGTGTTGTACCATAGTGATGAGTACCCCAGTGTTGTACCCTAGTGATGAGTACCCCAGTGTCGTACCATAGTGATGAGTACCCCAGTGTTGTACCCTAGTGATGAGTACCCTATTGATGAGTACCCCAGTGTTGTACCCTAGTGATGAGTACACCAGTGTCGTACCCTAGTGTCGTACCCTAGTGATGAGTACCCCAGTGTCGTACCCTAGTGATGAGTACCCCAGTGTCGTACCTTAGTGATGAGTACCCCAGTGTTGTACCTTAGTGATGAGTACCCCAGTGTTGTACCTTAGTGATGAGTACCCCAGTGTTGTACCATAGTGATGAGTACCCCAGTGTTGTACCTTAGTGATGAGTACCCCAGTGTCGTACCCTAGTGATGAGTACCCCAGTGTTGTACCTTAGTGATGAGTACCCCAGTGTTGTACCTTAGTGATGAGTACCCCAGTGTTGTACCCTAGTGATGAGTACCCCAGTGTTGTACCTTAGTGATGAGTACCCCAGTGTTGTACCATAGTGATGAGTACCCCAGTGTCGTACCCTAGTGATGAGTACCCCAGTGTCGTACCCTAGTGATGAGTACCCCAGTGTTGTACCTTAGTGATGAGTACCCCAGTGTTGTACCATAGTGATGAGTACCCCAGTGTTGTACCATAGTGATGAGTACCCCAGTGTTGTACCTTAGTGATGAGTACCCCAGTGTTGTACCTTAGTGATGAGTACCCCAGTGTTGTACCCTAGTGATGAGTACCCCAGTGTTGTACCTTAGTGATGAGTACCCCAGTGTTGTACCTTAGTGATGAGTACCCCAGTGTTGTACCATAGTGATGATTACCCCAGTGTTGTACCATAGTGATGAGTACCCCAGTGTTGTACCTTAGTGATGAGTACCCCAGTGTTGTACCATAGTGATGAGTACCCCAGTGTTGTACCATAGTGATGAGTACCCCAGTGTTGTACCATAGTGATGAGTACCCCAGTGTCGTACCTTAGTGATGAGTACCCCAGTGTTGTACCTTAGTGATGAGTACCCCAGTGTTGTACCCTAGTGATGAGTACCCCAGTGTTGTACCCTAGTGATGAGTACCCCAGTGTTGTACCCTAGTGATGAGTACCCCAGTGTTGTACCTTAGTGATGAGTACCCCAGTGTTGTACCCTAGTGATGAGTACCCCAGTGTTGTACCCTAGTGATGAGTACCCCAGTGTTGTACCTTAGTGATGAGTACCCCAGTGTTGTACCATAGTGATGAGTACCCCAGTGTTGTACCTTAGTGATGAGTACCCCAGTGTTGTACCATAGTGATGAGTACCCCAGTGTCGTACCTTAGTGATGAGTACCCCAGTGTTGTACCTTAGTGATGAGTACCCCAGTGTTGTACCATAGTGATGAGTACCCTAGTGATGAGTACCCCAGTGTTGTACCCTAGTGATGAGTACACCAGTGTCGTACCCTAGTGTCGTACCCTAGTGATGAGTACCCCAGTGTCGTACCCTAGTGATGAGTACCCCAGTGTCGTACCTTAGTGATGAGTACCCCAGTGTCGTACCATAGTGATGAGTACCCCAGTGTCATACCCTAGTGATGAGTTCCCCAGTGTCATACCCTAGGGTTACAGTATGCATTACCCATTGACCGGCATCGCTCAGTGAATATGATACTTTCATGACAATGTTACAGGTTTCAATCAACTTCTGAATTTAATTTATTAGTCTGGGCTTAGTGCAAAGACATTGGATGGGCCTCTATAATTCGAGGTAGTTATCATAGTTTTGCACTCAGCCCTCGAAATGCACTTTTTGAAAAAGAATTTCCATCATTTAATATGCAATTGGTTTTTCATTTACAAATTCTACAGGCCAATAATATAATCATGACTGTATGATTAAACTTTTTATTTAAATTGTACACATTTTTACCTCAGCAGAAAATTTAACTAATTTAGCTGAGATCAAATACTTACCTGTCAATGAAGAGCTAATTAAGTGTTTATCTTAAATGATATTTTGACATTTTTTTACTTTCTTTGGATATCGTGATAATTGGATGATTTGACAGCACTTGATGTAACATGAAACTTTTGTAAAATTAACTGCTATATTTATGGGAAAAAAGTTTTAAAAAACTCTGAATACCTTTATTGCAATTATGTTTTATTGTGTGATATTGAGCAATTGAAACTGTGTCGGTGGCTTAAATAAATACAAGGGGTAACAGTTTCCAGTCTAAATACTGATTTCAGTATTCTTTAGAAAAAAGCACTATGAAATTTCTATGAACGTCGTCGTGTAGTTCAGTCTATTGACAAGCAGTTCAAGAAACAGTTTATAATTATGCTCTAGAACATTGCTCTGGCTTAGAAGAGAAGGTCGTACTAGTCCAAAATCGATATTTTGAAAAAACAAGAAAATTTTTAAAATGCATGAAAGCTACTCTTTACTATTATAATGATGGGGACTTATAAAGTGGGCAAGATCAACATGACAAAGCTGATAAAAGCCTCTTTACTTATGGTAAAAACAACTTCTTGGACTTCAATTTGTTCAACATGATACGTTCCGATTTTCTTGAAAATGGGATCATAATTTTTGAGCGCACTGAAGTGCAGATTTCCAATCTGTATGAGTCTTGTAAGGTTGTAAGTAGTACTTATTCTACTCATTCTAAGCCAGCAATTTTCTTGAACGGTTTTAAAGATGTTAAACATGAGAACTAATTTTTCTCAGCTGTGACTGAGAAGTAAAAAATAATAAAAACATTAAAAATGATACTTTGTCCCTGGGGACCACAAACCAACATTAATGCATGCCTATATAAGTCTAGAGTGAACTCAGCTATAATAATGGTTTCAATATAATCCTTTTCTCACTTGGCTATTTATTAGTGTAACATTATTTTATGGGATTTTAATCTTTCTGTTACCATAGTAACGGAAATAATTTATTTCATTTTAAAACGTTTGTGCATAGGACCTTAAATTTATATACTAGTTTATTGTCAGTAGATTGATCGTTAAAAGTTTTTTTTTGCTCCACATCAGATTTCAATCACAGGAAACTGTCTCATTGATAAAGACAATTTGAAAACGAAAAAAAATTTTTTTTGTAAACTTGATATTTTCTATGAAAAATGAAAGAAAAATATAAATTTTCAAAAAAAAATTTTTCATTTTCAATGATACAGTTACCTGTGATTTCAATGTCGAATGACTCAAACCAATCTGAAACAAAAAATGCAATCTTGATGTCGTTATGAATGGTAATATAACATAGTTTGTTACTTAGATTTTATCATCTGTTAGACTGTTACAGTATTAAGATTTTGTTACTATGAAATATAAAATAACTGAACTTTAACTGATATCTATGATCAGTCTATTTAAATTTGTTTGTGATAATGGGAGCTAATGACAGTATGATTCTTTTCATAAACTTCATAAAATGCAGATTGAACCAATTCAAGGATCTCTTTATGCATTCCTGATATTTACATTCATTCATGCTTTCATTTATCTTTATAAATCCATTTGTCTGCCTGTATAGCTTGGCCACATTGACACGAGCCTGACTTATTGATTAGCATAATTTAACAGTCAATATATTATCTATGTTTTCATAATCGGGGAGTATCACGAATACGCTCGAGATGTAATACAAACACAAATTTGAAATACCGATATTGCATGATTGGCTTGCGGAAATTGATATATTCAAAGCAAGAACCTTGTAATATATTCTTGCATAAAGGTCAGGTTCAGGTCAAAATAGCCAAGCTATATCTGTCATTATGAAAGAAGGAAAGTTAGCCATGATCAATATCATGAGACTGTTCCCTAGGTCAGGGTTTCTGATACCGTCATGGAATTGTTTGGAACAAGACGTCATATGAAGTCTTTGAAGGGAGTAAGCCTACATCCATAGTATGGTCTAGCCTCGGAATGGGCTTTCATCTGGTCTTTAAATTGGTCATCATTCAGGCTTAAAACAGACCATTGTTAATTTTCATACTCTGGTATCACTATAATAATCAAGGATAATGGAACCGGCCATCATCCTGGCTGTAGACCAGCAACCATCTGAAGATGCTGCCCTGCGTTCAAGGTAGAATTATGTGATGGAATGTTTTCATAACAGTTACAAAACATGAAACATAACAAAAACGTTATGAAAACTTTACAAACATTCCGTCACATGCTTCTACCTTGAACGCAGGGTTGGTTGTGCATATAAAGATAAATCCAGGACATTGTCTGAAAAACTTTGGAAATGTTGATAGTTTAATGCTTGTAGGAAACATAAATTTGGGTAAACTTAATTAAATCTCAGCTACATGCAATAATGTGAAGAAAATCGATGTTTCATAAAAGATAGGATTGGAAATACAGAGATATTTGATTGATAAATTTCTATATATATGTGGTAGTTTCCAGAATTACATGTGATACATGCAGTGCTCAATATGGTTTAATGGCTTCCTATTGTTACGATCACTGTATATTGGAGTTAGGCATGTGTGGGATGTTTCTATTATTATTGCGTTTATTTATCTTCGCCTCCGGGTATTCCATATGTTCGAGGCCCCTAGAGAATTTTAGTAATTTTAGTTTTTGGGTAAAGTTCAGATACAGGAAGTGTACTCATTCCATAGACACCATTTGTTCTTTTACTTGACATGTGTATAGCACCCATATATGGGATTTAAGTTAAAGTATCATCCAAAAGACTAGTATTTAAAGCATGTTTGGAATATTTATCAATTATTTATATAATGTATTATTCTGCGAAAAACAGGCATTGCAAATTGTTTGCGGCATTACAATATCACAGTATTTTTCATTTGTAACAATACTTTTCAACGAAAAACAATTAGTTTTTAGATTGGTGATTATGGCAGGTGTGCTCCTTTTTTATTAGCTCACCTGTCACATAGTGACAATGTGAGCTTTTGTGATCACTCTTCTTCCGTCGTCCGTTCGTCCGTCCGTCGTCGTCCGTCAACAATAATTGCTTGTGTTCACTCTAGAGGCAACAGTTTTCATCCAATCTTTATAAAACTTGGTCAAGATGTTGTTCTCCATGAAATGTAGGCCAAGTTCTAAAGTTGGTCATGTGGGGTCACAAACTATGTCACTAGGTCAAATCTTGGAAAAACCTTGTGTTCACTCTAGATATCACCAATTTGATCCAACCTTCATAAAACTTGTTCAGGATGTTGTTCTGTATGCAATCTAGGCCAAGTTTGAAACTGGGTCATCTGGGGTAAAAACTAGGTCACTAGGTCAAATCTTAGAAAAACCTTGTGTTCACTAGATAGAGGCAACAGTTTTCAGCCAATCTTCATAAAACTTGGTCAGAATGTTGTTCACCATGAAATGTAGGCCAAGTTCGAAACTGGGTCATGTTGGGTCAAAAACAAGGTCACTAGGTCAAATCTTAGAAAAAAATTGTGTATACCCAATGGTCACCGTTTTGATCCAATCTTCATGAAACTTGGTCAGAATGTTGTTCTTCATGAAATCTAGGCCAAGTTTGAAACTTGCTCATGTGGGGTCAAAAACAACTGTGTACACTCTAGTCGTCATTGTTTTAGTCCAATCTTCATGAAACTTGGTCAGGATGTTGTTCGCCATGAAATCTAGGCCAAGTTCGAAACTGGGTCATGTGGGCTCAAAAACTAGGTAGCTAGGTCAAACCTTAGAAAAGCATTGTGTACAGTCCAGAGGTTGCTGTTTTGATCCAATCTTCATGAAATATGGTCAGAATGTAAGTTGTATTGATACCTAGACCAATGTGCAACAGGTGAGCGAATTAGGGTCTATGTCAAGATAGAGAAATGTTTATAAGTGGATTTCTGGATTTTTTGGAAAAATATGAATAATATTGTAATAAAGGGAGTTAATAAAGAAAATAACGAACACATCTCACTCAGGATTCTCACCGAGAAATCAACTCTCCAATCACGGGGATCCCATTAGGATAAATTTCTATCCCATCAAAGTGATAACATACCACCAGGATTATAAAAGTAATCCCACTGGGATTCCAGTTTGATGTTCTAGTTTCGAAATTGGTTATCAAACTTGTAAGGAGTTTTTTGAGTAGAAATCAGTACTTGTCTAACCCTTATAGTTAAGAACTTTGCACTGAGTATTGGATAAATTGCACTTTACAGTTGAACTGTTACATGCCAAGGTTTCAATATAGTAATTCTATATAGAAAATCCTGTCACAGGTATTATATGCACCCTTATAATGTATTGATACCTAAGCTCTATGTGTCTAGACTCTCAATTTAAAGGAACTACCTCACATTTAGGCATATTGCAAAAATGAAACCAACAAGACTGCGTTCAATAAACGCCTATGCCCCCAGTGGAAGCCATGTCCACAAAAAGCTAAGTCAATCAGGGGCCATTATTCAGTTAAAATGTTCGATAGTGTTACATGGCTTTGAACTATAAGGGGCTTATGATGGTAAACGAATATGCCACATTTGAAAGCAGTGCCTTGATCGACTTCATGTGTGATCTGGTGATACAGGTGTTATGGTTCTTTGTCACTGCACTTCTCCAAATTGACATCTATTCATATACCCAGTTTCAAGTCAATATTTTAAATACTTTTGAAGATACGCTCCGGACAAACAATTATCATGAAAATACTGAAGGGGAGATAATTCAAAATGTAAGACAGACAGAGTTATGGTTCTTGGTCCCTGTACTTCTACAAGCTACCATATATATATATATATATCAAGTTTTAAGGCAATATCTTGAACACTTTTGAAGAACCACTCCGGTCAAAACTTGATTCTGAAAATACTAAAGGGGAGATAATCCAAAATTTAAGACAGACAGAGTTATGGTTCTTGGTCATTACACTTTTCCAAGTTGCCATCTATTTATATTCCAAGTTTCAAGTCAATATGTTGAATAGTTATAAAGATATACAAGAGCAAAATTTGACTATAAAAAATCACTAGAGGGGAGATAATTCAAAATTTAAGACAGACAGAGTTATGGTTCTTTGTCAATGAACTTCTCCAAGTTGCCATCTACTTATATTTAAAGTTTTAAGTCAATATGTTAAATAGTTTTGAAGATACGCTCCAGACAAAATTTCATTGTAAAAATTCTTAAGGGGAGATAAGTCTAAGTCTAAAATTAGGTCAAGGTGAAGGTCAAAATGGAGTCAGGTGATACAGGCGTGTGGAGAGTGGTCATATACAACATCCATGCAAGTATGAAAGCTTTGTAGCAAGCCATATTAATGCTAGAAGAAACGGTCAATTTGGGTTAACCAAGAATTTGGCCTTTCAATAAGTCTAAGTCCAAAATTAGGTCAAGGTGAAGGTCAAAATGGAGTCAGGTGATACAGGCGCATGGAGAGTGGTCATATACAACATCCATGCAAGTTTGAAAAATTGTAGCCAGCCATATTAATGCTATAAGAAACGGTCAGTTTGGGTTAACCAGGCCGGCCGGACGGACGGACAGGTGAATTACTATATGCCTCCCGATCTATCGATACTGGGGCATAAAAATGTCAAATATTTACTTAATTCTGGTATAGATGCCTATGACGCCATGGATGTTTAGGCTGAAGTTTGTTTATGTTACAGATTGATCTTAGTGAAAAACATAACTCACAAATCATGCTGAAAGAAAAATCTTCAAACTTTTTAACAGAAAAAAACAGTTTTTGTTGATATTGAAAGTGGTTTAATTTGATTATTTGCAATAAATCTTTCCTAAATAACAGTTAGCAACTTTCTGTTATATAAATATTTGATTTGGTTAGACAATTAAATTTTTTAATATTTTTTCTCCATCTGCGATGCAGTCCCTTTAACCCTGCTGTTGATGACATCAAATATATGAAAGCTTATAATGCAAATGTTAAAATGAAAGCTACTTGCTATTCAAATGATCAAAATTGTGCTATTGATGTAGGCGTTCATCAAGTATTTTAATGAATGGTGCAAGTTGTATATAAATATGCTAAACTTCAACACCTGATGGTATATAAATACCCAATGCTTGTGTCAATGTTTATGAATCTGATTTGTATAGCTGACGGTTATTTAGTTTAAAACTAGCATATTTGAATAAGTGGGGTATTAATGGGGCTATTACATCCCAGCATTTCATGTTTTTATAATTAAATTTGAATGTAAATTCCCTGATCTATCAGATGTGCTTGAATTACTGTTTTGAATTCCAGTAAATCACATTTTGCATATAGATGGTATATTATAATTTAAAAAGTAATATTTGCAACTAGTTCCCTGCAGGTAACCAAAAAACAACCTTAAATTTAATATTGTCTGAGCCTTCTACAATTTTTGTGACCTTTTAATACTTGATGGCCTTACTCTGTCTAACATATCCTATGTTTATAAAGACAACTTCTCAATCTACTATATTCTTGATGAAATCATTTCCCTTTGCACCCTCAAACATGAAAGATAAAAAAATTAAGCCCAGAATAAAATCTAGATAAAATTGAAAAAGTTATGCTGTTTGATTGATAAATAATATTATCTAGTCGGCCCGAATACACATGCTGAGGTCCCACTGTAAGGGAAAGGTCCTGCTGAAAATGGTTGGTTTTTATGGTCAGGAAAATTCAAATTTTTGTCAAAGGTCAGGGTAAGTTAACATTTAGTACTCACTTTTTAGCAATTAAGGGGCATAATTTGCATCAAATAAATTTGTGTTTTCTAAGCTCAGCTGTTTAAGTTGAATGATGCCTTCCCTGTGTGATAAGTGATTATCTACTTACAATGCACTATGTATAAAGAAATGCTTCTTGGGTTCAGCCACCTTTGCATTTTCTAGAATCTCTAGTTATCCTCCCCCCCCCCCCAATCTTTGATGAGGGGTAAACTGCTTTGCTCATGCCTGTTGGTGGTAGGCAGTCTGTGGGTAGACCAAATGGTTTTGGTAGACCAAATGATTTCGGTAGACCAAATGGTTTCCATTCAATAACTAGGATCTTCAAACTTTACATGGAGGTTGGTCAGCAACAGTAGATGACTCCTATTGATAATTATCACTGTGACCTTTACTACTTCTGACTTTTTGAACTGCCATGGGTGGGGGGGGGCATACATAATTTGTTTTACAAACAGCTCTTGTATTAAGGATGGCTTGACATGAGAATGATGTATACTATAACTCTAATGCGGTATCAGGACCTGTGCCACCTAAAGTAAACAGGCCAATCAGGTATAACAACATAAGGACATTGGGAAAGGGATTATCTTTTCAATGTGTACCGTAATTTTAGTTTTACTTAGTGAATAGAAGTGAGCAGGTAAAATAAACTTCTGCTGTCCCTAAATCGATGTAATGGTCAGTGATTTCTGTTTATATTGACATAGCAGAATATCATGTTAGAGTTATAATCCAATATGCTTGAATGCTCTTATTCAGTGTGTAGAATCACATGATCAAATGAATGCAGTTTTACACTCAAAACTATTGTGATTTCGTCTGCTAACGGTTTGTTTTTTCTGGCTTATAACGATCGTGCATTTAATTACCTGCATGGTTATATTATATAGCCTAAAGTACCGAGTTTGCTCTATCTTTAGCTGTTTTTAATTGATGCTCAACCAAATGTAGTGTAGTAATTTGGTCGAGCATCAATTAAAAACAGCTACAGATAGAGCTAACTGGGTACTTGCCGGTTATTCTTACATATACGGAATGTACTTTAGGCTATATAATATAACCATATTAAATGCACGATCGTTATAATAGACATGAACAACCAAAGTGGAAAGTGCAAAAAGAAAGTGGAAAACGGAGAAAAACTGTCGTGTTGGTTTCAAAAGTTTATTCATTCTAAATAAGGCCAAACTAAATAATAAATGAATCACTCAGTGTCGCTCAATGAGAATGAACCTCCAACTTCTCTGTTGCTGAGGCTCTATAGAATGCCTTTACATTTTTTTCAGAAGTTACTGTATATCATATATCATATATGTCACTCTCTCTCATGTTATTGATGACGAGAGTCCAGTTGCCAGAATTTGCTATGTATAGGCCCTTAAAAAACTGATTGCCATATCTGAAAACTTCACAAAATTCAATTTTCGCAGTACGTTATATATAACACCAGCAATTGGAATATAAAAACAAATTGAGTTTCAACATTTTGTAACGGACGGACTGGTGCATTGATATATGTCTCCAGCATCAGCAGAAACATAATATTATATAGTATTAAATTATTTTGATATTCATGTAGCACATTTCCATGTATTAAATTGTTTAAAGTGCTATTCAAAGATATGATTAAAACAAAAAAAAACATCATGTACAACTATTTTACATGTAAACATTTAATTAAATGCATAAACTTTAATACAGTTGTCTATGCATTATTTAAGAGCGTAGTTCTAAACGATGATAAACATTTATTTAAAATTTAATTGCCTGAACATATCTCGTAAACCAAGATTAGATCCGTTTAAGGTGATTCACCACTTCTGAAATAGACAGTATTAAAAATCACAATTACTTGGCAAGCGTTTTGAGAACGTCTGCAAACAGAGATCAAATAGTACAAAAAAGATTATTGTTGTTTTTCAATATCTTGGGGGAAGGTTTTTTTGCATTTATTTCTGAAGAATATAAACAAGTTCAAACTGTACATATCTTTAGTAATACACGCTTAAAATATCGCGAAATCCAAGGCTGTATACAACGGATGCAAAACGTTGATTCATTGTGTTACTTCCCCGGTTGGTGTTTTCCAAAAAGTTTGATATACCTTGTACAGAAAACCCCAGCACTAGCGAATCACCTTAAAATAGTATACCTGTATTCTGCCCCATGCTTGCCAAAAAGCGGTTATCCGTGAACGCGGTTCGAGAATTTCGTGGAACGCATGGTACACTTATTGACATCTCCTGTGCTATAAAACCAATAGTTTTAGAGAGAATTTCTTTAACATAAGCGTACTATCGAGTTACACTTATACTTACGGTTGCAGTTAAAAGATGGAACCTGCAAGATGGAGAAACACTATGATAGCAGTAACAATTACATAGCCTCTCTGATTTTGTAGAATATGCATTTACTTAAAAGGAACTTATGTTACAGTGGCCACCAAACCAACTACTAGATATGCGCAACAGACTATTGTTTGATTACAATATCAAAGGCTATACGGATAGGGGATACATACTGATGTGCCTTGCAAAATATCAAAGCTACATGCCTCATCGTTTTCTAAATATATGTTCAGCGGTTTAGAAGAATACCTTATTTTTAGAACATGTAACGTTACTGCAAATTGAACGCAGTTTACATTATTATAATTTTACTATTGGTAGTAATGAGAAAACCCCTGGTCGTTTCTCCACTTTCCACTCTCCGTTTTCCACTCTCCGCTTTGGTTGTACATGTCTAATGAAGAAAAAACTCAACGTTAGCAGTTTGAGTGTAAAACTGCATTCATTTGATCACGTGTTTCTACACACTGTTATTTATATCTTAGTAACATACCAACTGAGTGACTGTAACAAGTGGTCTATTATTGTCTGCAACCTGCATACATCTTTATTGAATTTAGTTCATGCATAAAGATGTGCATGCATCATTTGATACAAGGGCATCATTTTGATACAAAGCTTTATAGAGATTGATAAATATGATAGCACACTGTGATGAATAAGTCTGATATTTGAACAGGGGCTACAAAATAGGATATTCAACAATGTGCAGAAGTACATGTAATTATGTCCAATAGCGTCAAGGAAATAATGCTTATTAGATTCTATTCTATTTTTGTAGAATTATAGGATTGCCTGTTTATATATGTCCCTAGAATCCTTCACCTAATACCTATATAATTTACATACCATGTTACTTAAAGAACCAAAATCTTAGTACTGCTGATACATACTTCCACCAAAAGACCATAGATGCTACACAATTACTCACAGGGTTCCCATTGTCAGGGAAAAGTTAGAGAAAAACATAATTTTTTCAAGGTCAGGAAATTTTGAAATTATAGTCAGGGAAATTTGGAAATTGAGCAAAAGTCAGGGAAAAGTCAGGGAATTCTTCATTAAAGATCTCAACAAGTGTCATTTCCTATGAAGAGAATACCCAAACTGAAAAAATCCTAACTCGCAATGCTCGCTGCTAATAATCTTAAATTATTATTACTTTGTGTCAAACAATAGCCCTGAAACTGTTACCTGAAACATTTTGGTTCCATAGAAAGCTGATAAAGCCTCATTTTCATTGTTTCTATTGGGCTATTTTGCTCTAACAAAAAGGCCCGATCGCTCAAAAAGTCAGGGAAAATTAGGGGAAAGTCAGGGAATTTTGTCTTAGAATAATTGTCGGAACCCTGACCAAGATAGTCCTGTCCCAAAAAATCATAGCAATTCAGTAAGACATTTGGTATGCTTTCAACAGAAGCCTAGAGCATGTTCTACCTCAGACATTGCCTGTTATATTTGATTAGCTAGACATTGTTGAATGCCTGATTAGATTTCTCTATGATATATGTATACTGTCACTGACTGGAGTCTCCTTGTCAATAATATTATTGTAATGTGTGATCTCCACCAATATTTGAACAGTGGCTGGTATTTCTAACAGCTTTCAAATCCATACGAGGTTGTTACATTTCGCGGTTGGTAACTTAATAAAAAACCTTTCGGAAACCTTCAAGATTGATGTTATGACAGAAACAATTTTTGCAATTTTACCTACACAAACTTCATTGTAGAAGTCTACCTCTATAATCAGAGAACGTAGTGGTCTGGAGTTTGATAATATTGGATCCGTAATGAGTCGTCTTTGGAGATCAGCCTTGCTTAAATGAGTCTAGAAAACAAGTTACTAAGCAAGCCTATGGGGAGTTTAATAATTTGTTTTCTAGACAAGGCTTTGCTAAAAGAAATGTTGATCTCAAAGACATTATGAGCGAGCGTGGGATTCCTTTTTATCACATTACCATAGATATCATGTAAAACATGGGGTTTCTTACAGACTTATGCTACCATCATTACTTTTGGTTAGCAATTAATACCTGCCAAGTTAGTTAAATCCAAAATAGGAGTGTTAAAGCAAAACTGGATGTCACAAGATGCACTTAAATGTGATTTAAAAGGGACTTAGTTGCATAAACAAGGAATGTGTTAATTTTAGGGGTTATAAATATGGGACAGAAGATCATTAAATTAATCAAATGTATCTTTGTACAAAGTGAGGTGAACTTGCAAAACCAGAAATTAACAACGAAAATAGGAGTAACTCCACTTTAATAGGAGTACATTGTGTACTTCGCAGGTATGAAGTTACCCATGTTTGGGAGCAATGTTCTGTGGCTTGTTCTTGCATTAATATTTTGAGATAAAGGTTTAATTCTACCATTGAACCTTGGTTTTGTGTTCTTTTAGCGGGTAAACTTTCTTCAAACATTGCTTGGAACAAATCAAGTATGGTTGTTTAGATACTGTAAAATTTATTTTGTGGTGGATGAAATTTCGTGGTTCACATTTAAACACAAAATAAAATCACATCAAACTCTAATTTTGGCCCCTGTATTTATTACCTAAAATGCAAAATCCACGAATTAACGTCCCATTAAAAAAATTTTTTTTCAAAAACCATGAAAATTCGCCCCATCGAAATTAAATGATTTTACAGTACTTCATTTCGATAATGTTATGTAAAACTGTAGGGTAACATTTTTTATTTTCTACTTTCAGCATGAATGCTACAGAAGAGAACGTATCACCGCCATAGGAATGGTTACAAGAACGGGTACCATATGAACGGCACAGAGGCCAACGGTATCGGCAATGGGGTGGAGTCACCTGTCCCAGAACTCCCCCTTCGTGCCAATCCCGAAGACTTCATATCAATACCCAGGTTGAAGTTTAGACTTGCTGCGTCTATCATTTTCATCATCTCTGTGACTTGTTTCATCGTCAGCTATGATGGGGATTTTGTGTTTGACGACAGTGAAGCTATTACTGGGAACAATGACTTACTGCCAGAGACTCCGATGTCAAACATATTCAGTAATGATTTCTGGGGAAACAAGCTTGATTCCAAGACAAGTCATAAATCCTACAGACCATTGACTGTGCTGACATACAGGTGAGTTCAAGTGATGGGCCAATATATATGCACTATTCTTCCAAGTATTGCCTGATCAATACTTATTATCAAAATAAAATCATAACTGAAAATTGAATGTCACCTTCCTGTAAGTGAAGCGTCATGTGAAGGATATTATACTAGTTCCTTTTTTAATGCGGATCACCATTAATAGAAATAGATAAAACGGTTTCCGGTCAATATCTTGAGTTATTGGCCCATCTTCATGAAGCTAAAAATAGTATATTACTAGCTGGCATTGAGGCCTCAATTGAGATTGAATTAGGGGTCAGTGGGTCAAGTTCACTGTTACTAACAACCCGACACGGCAATATGACTGCATCATTAGGTGGACACTGCAATGAAAACCTGGTTTCGCTGCAGTGTCGTGTCTTGTCCCCAACTCTAATCAGAAACGCTGCTGCAATTCCTGATTCCTAGCCATATATGGTAAAACATATTAAGAAAATTGTGAATATAAATCTTGAATATTCTCATTCACTCTCCAACCTATCAATCAGAATTTAGAGGAAATTGAAGAAATTATTTTGTTTACAAACTTCTCTTCAAGGTTTTACAATTTGTTTTTGGTACTCTGAATATTGCAATCTAAGATCAAACACATTAATATTTGGTTTCTGGTAACATACTGTAATAAATTGGTAGATAGGTATAGCTTGGCTATTTTGACCCGAGCCTGACCTTTATACAAGAATATATTACAAGGTTCTTGCTTTGAATATATCAATTTCCGCAAGCAAATCATGCAAAATCTGTATTTCAGATTTGTGTTTGTATTACATCTCGAGCGTCGTCGTGATACTCCCCGATTATAAAAACATAGACTCTGTGTTGTAAAGGTACAATATATTGACAGTTAAATTATGCTAATCAATAGGTCAGGCTCGTGTCAAATTAGCCAAGCTATAGATAGGTAGAAAAAACGTTTTATTTTATGCCCTGGGTTCACTTATTTATTGGTGCTGTCCATCCATTCGTCCCTACATATGTAAAACACAATTCTTCTGTGTAGAACTCAAACTGTTGGGCGGAATTTCTTCAAACTTTCACAGATTAAGAACCTTAATGTGTTATTGACTGTAAAGGATGGAATTTTCGCTCGGTCAATTTTTACCAGAGTTATGGCCCTTTGTTACTTTTACTATATACCCTAATGGGGGCTCCTGTGTACCATAGACACAGTTCAAATTATGTACTTGGCAATGCTCTGTGGGGATTCCAGTAAAATGCTGTTGAATAATTCATGGTAGCTAAATAATTACTAAATTAGGATAGACTAGGTTACCATAACCACCATATTATTTCTTTTGACCTTAATAAATCCAGATCATTTCCCTGAAGGGTATTAGAAACAATATCCGGTTGAATGTTATGTCATGTTATAAGATACAATTTTATATGCAAGACTTTTAGAAGAAAAAGTCCAAGCTATTGTCATGAAAAAGTCCATGCTATTGGCGTGAAAAAGTCCAAGCTTTTGTCGTGAAAGAGTCCAAGCTATTGTCGTAAAAAGTCCAAGCTATTGTCGTGAAAAAGTCCATGCTATTGGCGTGAAAAAGTCCAAGCTATTGTCGTGAAAAAGTCCAAGCTATTGTCGTGAAAAAGTCCAAGCTATTGTCGTGAAAAAGTCCAAGCTATTGTCGTGAAAAAGTCCAAGCTATTGGCTTGAAAAAGTCCAAGCTATTGGTGTGAAAAAGTCCAAGCTATTGTCGTAAAAAAGTCCAAGCTATTGTCGTGAAAAAGTCCAAGCTATTGTCGTGAAAAAGTCCAAGCTATTGGTGTGAAAAAGTCCAAGCTATTGTCGTGAAAAAGTCCAAGCTATTGGCGTGACGAGATTATCTTTGTATACCTTGGTTAAATTTATTGTCTAAGTCATTTTCTCAAAGACTACTGTAAAATCATTTAATTTCGTTGGGACGAAATTTCGTGGTTTTGGTAAAAAAGACAATTTCGTTGGGACTTGAATTCGTGGATTTTGCAGTTTAGGTAATAAAACATGGGTCAAAATTAATGTTCGTTGGGATTAAAGTTTGTGGTTGAGGTAAACCACGAAAACACGAAATTTAATCCCCCACGAAAATTAATGATTTTACAGTATCAAGGACATCCACTGGAAACTCAACATGGGTATGTAGAATCACAAGGCAAGTCCATATTGACAATATTAGTAAGGGTGATAACTCTGTGGCCTTCATTTGTTATCTGCCCTTGTTACTCTTAAGATTTTCACTCACTGATGAGTAAGGGTACAATCAAGTGAAAGTCTAGCGCCCAACACTGGTAGACAGTTATCTGCCCTTGTTACTCTTTAAGATGTTCACTCACTGATGAGAAAGGGTACAATCAAGTGAAAGTCTTAGGCGCCCAACATTGGTAGACAGTTATCTGCCCTTGTTACTCTTAATTAAGATTTTCACTCACTGATGAGAAAGGGTACAATCAAGTGAAAGTCTAGCGCCCAACACTGGGTGCTGGTAGACAGTGCTCTTGTTGTTATTAAACACAATGTTATTGTTATATTTTTTTGATGTGGTCTTGTGTATTTTATAGATGGAGTTACTACCTGGGTGGAGGACTCGTGCCGATCTACTTTCATTTACCCAACATATTACTACATGGTGTTGTATCGGTACTACTTCTTGCTATGTTCTCTGTGTTGTTTGGTGGTTATACAGTGGATGTAGAAACAGGACAACTACAATACAAGGCAGCTAAATCGTCCTTCCTGTGTGCCTTATTGTTTGCTGTACATCCAATACATACAGAAAGTGTAAGTGCAAATTCCTTTTGGTATAGCTTGGCTATTTTGACCTGAGCCCGACCTTTATGCAAGAATATATTACAAGGTTCTCGCTTTGAATATATCAATTTCCGCAAGTTAATCGTGCGATATCGGTTTTTCAAATTTGTGTTTGTATTACATCACGAGCGTCTTCGTGATACTCCTTGATTATGAAAATATTCACTCGGTGTTGTAAACATAAATATATCGATTATGCTAATCAAAAGGTCAGGCTCGTGTCAAATTTGCCAAGCTATAAATGCTTTGTTTTTATTGGGCTGCTCAATGGTGAATTCGGTGAATCCCTGAAATTACATTTGGTCATTTCTGAAATTGTCCCTTAGGCGCAAAAAGGTTGCAAATCTCTATTAAGTACAGTAAAACTTCATTATGACAAGCATCGATATTACGAGCACCCTACCTATCTTGAGCATGTTTTAAACCAATATCCGTTTGCATCCTTAATACATGTACTTTGGTTATTTCGAGCATCTGGTTTATCTCGAGTATTTTACCTGTCCGGATCAATCATCGAGATAACGAAGTTTTACTGTATATAGTAAGATACAACCTTGTTGCATCAAAAGGAAGCAATGCTTTTCAGTGTTTTGCACCCAACTGGATTTGAGACTTATATTGTCAATGTGAGCTGAGATTTTATTTGTGAGTCTGATTTTAAGGCAGTCCATATTAGGTACAGGGGCCTTATTCACCAGCGTTGTAAGTCTAAAATTCAGACTTAGACTTTAAATTGCCAAATGTTTTATTCACTCTCATGATGTTACAAATGTACCGATTTTGATATGAATTAGTAAACATGTTCAGTGAGTAACAGCAAATAATCAGATAAAATTTCACACGGTTAAATCTAATAACAAAGAAATGGCATTGATTTTAAATGTTGTCAATTTTAAGTCTAAGTCTGAGTTTGAGACTTACAACATTGGTGAATGTCAAACATATGTCCTCATATATCTAGTTTATGTACTGATAGAAATCTGCATGTATAGAATAATGTCCCTAACACCTTCTCAAAAGCACTATAAAGACAGGGTTGAAATTTGAACTCAAAGTATGCTATATTACAAATATTATTGCCAGGATAACATTACTTTCGGAGATCAAGTTATACATCTTATTTTCTGTGTTTAGTGCACAGTTTTATATGCTGACATTCTTAGAAATTATTATAATATGTAAAATAAATATGAAGCAGTAATTGTGAAACATCGATCTACCGATATCAAGAATATAAATTTGTGTTTGATTTTTTCTTAGCCATATGTAAATGGAAATGGAAATATATAAAGCCTGAATAGTTTTACCACATGTATATGAGGAGAAACATCAGTAATATGAGTGACACGCAGGTGTTTATTATATTTCAGGTATCGGGTGTAGTAGGAAGGGCAGATCTGTTATGTGCCGTATTATTTGTATCATCATTCTTACTATATGTAAAGTCATGTGCCTTAGGTGAGTACACTCACTATTTGAACAGAATCAGTGTAACAATTTGGCGCCAGACAATCCCAATCTCATTAAAATCAGACCCATAGTACGCTGCACTGCTTTATGCTGATATTGGATCTGTCCACACCTCGTATGGAATCATGTCGATGTGAACTTTACATCATCCAATCAAATCCCTACTTTCACAAATTTGAAAGTGCAGAGAATCACGTCAAAACTAGTAAATTGAACTGGTGAAGATACCAGTCCTATGGTTGCATGATCCACTGTTCCACTGTTATAATGCCCCCCCCCCCATCTTTGATGACGGGTATATTGCTTTGCTTTGCTCACGTATGTCAGTTGGTAGGTAGACCAAAAAGGTTTTTGTTCAATAACTCAAGGGCTCTTGGATCTTCTAACATTACATGGAGGTCGATCAGCAACAGTAGATGACCCCTTACAATATTAAGGTCAGTAGGTCTTTAGCATTTAATAAGACTAAATGGCTTCCTTTCTATAACTAAAGAATACTTTGCCCTTTGATGTCAAACATTACATGAAGATTGATCAGTAACAGTAGATGAGCCCTATTAATTTTATAGGTCAAAGGTCATGGCCACTTTGACCTTTACCATTTTCAAATACTGGGCTGCCATGGGGCATACATGTTTTACAAACATCTCTTGTTGAAAAGAATTTAATGTTGTTACAAAAATTAAATTAAAAAATATTTATATTTCAGAATTACATGTAAAGGAGAATAAAGAGATAATTTACCGTCCGGAGAGTTTCTCCCTTCAGTATATATCGTGTAGCATGATACTATGTGCCTTGTCTGTGTTTTGTAAGGAACAAGGTATTACTGTCATAGTAAGTATATTATCACAAATACTGTTTTTAGCTGAGCGTTAGTTGGTACACTTTGAGCAGAGGGAAATCCTGGGTTTGATCCTTTGCCATTTACCAAGGACAAAATGATAAAACAGGCCAGTTATTTTCTCGTTAGGTGCTCAAAACATTGCAAAGACATTTATTATTAATTTATCCAGCCACTTCTGGCACAATCAGCCTGATATGCTTGATAACCTTTGCTATATCACGTCAGGTGACCATGTGCCTTTCTGTAACAGTCTTCTCACCACATGATTTGACAGCCTCTTCTTAAAGGGGTGTTGCCGGTTGAAACTGTGTATTGTACCCGAGGGTGAGGTTTTCCTATCTTAAATATGGTGGGGTTTGATAGATAATTCATCTACGACTTGTTAGGCCAATACCAGTTTTCAACCAGAGGGGACTATAGGTTTGCCGTCCGTCAGTCAGTCTGTCCATCCATCAAGAAATTCTGGATCATACCATTACTCAAACAGTTTTCAAGCTAGGGTTTATGAAACTTGGTATGTGGATAGGGACTAAAATGGAGATTATGCTCATCCAATCTTTTGTTGACTTGGACGTATATTGTGGTTGCTTTGGATAGGGAAATGCTGAAAAATGGAGAAAATACTTCAAAATCTGGATCCTGTCATAACAGTTTCAAACTAGGTTTATGAAACTTTGTATGTGGTTAGGGACTAATAAGGAGATTATGCATGTCTACTTATTTTTTATTTGGTAAAAATTGTGGTTACCATGGCAACGGAAACATTGACAACCTGAAAACCAGGTAGGGGAATTCTGTATTGCTTGCAATTCCTAATTACTTGTTTAATATAATTTCAGGGTATATGTAGCGCCTATGATGTATAATTTCAGGGTATATGTAGCGCCATGATGTATAATTTCAGGGTATATGTAGCACCATGATGTATAATTTCAGGGTATATGTAGCGTCTATGATGTATAATTTCAGGGTATATGTAGCGCCATGATGTATAATTTCAGGGTATATGTAGCGCCATGATGTATAATTTCAGGGTATATGTAGCGTCTATGATGTATAATTTCAGGGTATATGTAGCGTCTATGATGTATAATTTCAGGGTATATGTAGCGCCATGATGTATAATTTCAGGGTATATGTAGCGCCATGATGTATAATTTCAGGGTATATGTAGCGTCTATGATGTATAATTTCAGGGTATATGTAGCGCCATGATGTATAATTTCAGGGTATATGTAGCGCCATGATGTATAATTTCAGGGTATATGTAGCGTCTATGATGTATAATTTCAGGGTATATGTAGCGTCTATGATGTATAATTTCAGGGTATATGTAGCGTCTATGATGTATAATTTCAGGGTATATGTAGCGTCTATGATGTATAATTTCAGGGTATATGTAGCGCCATGATGTATAATTTCAGGGTATATGTAGCGTCTATGATGTATAATTTCAGGGTATATGTAGCGTCTATGATGTATAATTTCAGGGTATATGTAGCGTCTATGATGTATAATTTCAGGGTATAT
Source organism: Spisula subtruncata (assembly GCA_963678985.1). Taxonomy (NCBI): domain Eukaryota; kingdom Metazoa; phylum Mollusca; class Bivalvia; order Venerida; family Mactridae; genus Spisula; species Spisula subtruncata. The sequence goes on along the minus strand of OY787671.1, from coordinate 14,065,126 downwards.
GTAGCGTCTATGATGTATAATTTCAGGGTATATGTAGCGTCTATGATGTATAATTTCAGGGTATATGTAGCACCATGATGTATAATTTCAGGGTATATGTAGCGTCTATGATGTATAATTTCAGGGTATATGTAGCGTCTATGATGTATAATTTCAGGGTATATGTAGCGTCTATGATGTATAATTTCAGGGTATATGTAGCGTCTATGATGTATAATTTCAAGGTATATGTAGCGTCTATGATGTATAATTTCAGGGTATATGTAGCGTCTATGATGTATAATTTCAGGGTATATGTAGCATCTATGATGTATAATTTCAGGGTATATGTAGCGTCTATGATGTGATAGTGATATGTGGTGTAGATTTACTGGATGTTGTTGGTCTAAGAAAAAAGCCACACAGGAATGGGAATGGCAATGGTAAACCAAAGGTAAGATTAACAATCATGCAGGCAGTGTGTCTCTTTTCATACTTGGGGATTGGAGTATTTGAAACTTAGGTTAACCTGGGTACCATATGATTGTAAACAAATGACTTACAAGGCATGGTCATATTTGTTGTGACCCGGATGTGTTCCCAAATTAAGGGTTCAAATAACGTATCATTTTATGAGTTAGAATGGCGAGTACACTGTTGTCAAAAATTAATTGTTAATTGACCTTTGGGAAAGTCCTGTTACAATATCACCATATCTCAGTAATTCTGTGTACACTCACAACTCCCTCCTCACTGGAAATAAATGCAATTAAACACACACTACATCATTCTGACTTAAATGCTATAAATGTACATGTATGGCATGATTTAAATAAATGCAGGGAAACTGGAGTACAATATCGCCTCAAACAAATGACTTACAACGCATAGTCGTACTGATTGTGATTTGAAAGATGCACTCCCAAATAAATGGTCCCCATAACCTGCAAGTAAAATTATGAGTAGTACTCCCTTGTCAAAAATTAATTGTTAATTGACCTTTGGAAAGTCGTGTTTTAATATCACCATAGACTCACGCCTACAATGAGTGGGTGCTGTAACTGATTGGTACATTACTACAACACTTAGTAAATAAACAATTAAATGCTTGGTAACTAGAATATAAACAATTAAATGCTCGGTAACTAGAATATAAACAATTAAATGCTTGGTAATTAGAATATAAACAATTAAATGCTTGGTAACTAGAATATAAACAATTAAATGCTTGGTAGCTAGAATATAAACAATTAAATGCTCGGTAAGTAGAATATAAACAATTAAATGCTTGGTAACTAGAATATAAACAATTGAATGCTTGGTAGCGATAAATACAGGTAAAAACAGTAAAAAACTAACAAGTAACTGCACAGTTTATATGGGGACTATAACTTTGTGGAGTTACAATAACTTGGAACATTAAACTCAGAACCAAATATCACAGTAAAATACTGGTAAAAGCATTTAACTGTGAACTGCTTATGGGACAATAACCTTGAATTTTACAATAAACACAGAACCCAAATATCACCAAATAAAACATAATAAAAACAACATTATAACAACATGAAATTTGCTTGTATGAAGTCGTTAAAGTTGACTTAATTACAAGTTGGGCAGAGAAATTTTATTACCCATGTTAGTTTCTCATTTTCTCAAGGACATCCCATAAGTATAAAACATCAATGAAACATACTGTAAAATCATTAATTTTCGTGGGGGATTAAATTTCGTGGATTTCGGGATTCACCTCAACCACGAACTTTAATTCCAACAAACATTGATTTTGACCCTTGTTTTATTACCTGAAATGCAAAATCCACAAATTCAAGTCCCAACGAAATTGTCTTTTTTACCAAAACCACGAAATTTCGTCCCAACGAAATTAAATGATTTTGCAGTATATACATATCACATTTACCAAGCATAAAACAAGAATATTGCTTTTTGGAGGTTTATTATGCTCGTGTTCCACTATGTGGATGTATATTGCTTTGTGCATGATCTTGTTATAAGGTGTGGACAACGAAATTGTTTTTGATCCATAGATACCAAACAGTTTAGTCTAGCCTCCCTTACTTGATGATGAGCAAGTTGGTCATAAAACAAGTAGCTGAGACCTATTGGTTTTGAGGCCAAGTAAAGCTCATGGCCTAATGCTTTTGGGAATAGTCTATCATGCTAAAAACTGAAGATCTCATAGAAAAAAAAATATTTTGGGAAAATTACTCAGTACACAATGAAACATAACGCAAAAAATAAGAAATACATAACTTTTTTTGTTCATATAAGTTTTGTTTAAAGTATTTTATCCCCCCTTCAAATCAAAGAAGATGGATATATTGTTTTACTAATGTAAGTCTGTTGGTCCAAATGGTTACCAGTCATGACGTGTGAACGCTTTGGTCCAAGATCACGATCTTCAAATTTTTCATGAACATTAGTCATCACCAGAAATAATCCTTATTGATTTTGAGATCAGTAAGTCAAAAGATAAATAGCACTGTAACTGTATTAATTTTTGTACATTTCAGGATTCCGAGATTCCAGCATGGTTGCTGAGTATGGTAAAACGACATTGCATTCTACTCATTACTGGTGTACTTGTCTTACTGTTTCGATGGAGAATTATGGGATCTACCGCGCCCACATTCCAAGTCTTTGATAATCCACATTCCTTCGTGAATGGAACTATTATCAGGGTAGGTTATATAGTCGGAGATTTGTGTTTAAAATATTTACATTCACAGCCATGGTGCTCTTGTAATGCCTAGGTCCCACAGAACATATTTTTCTCAACAATGTACTCCCGAGTTTATAAACATACAAAAGCCATCAGGAAAATGGTCTGCATGGTTTAAGGGCTTTAGCGAAAAACTGTAGAAAATTTGTGAAATCCCTAATGCCGATGCCTCCCGAAATTAATTTATTTAAATCGGGAGTACATCACCGAGGCAAAAAATGCTCAATGGGACCTAGGGTTAAGTGTGCTGGATTGGTTCCTGGGCACTGTTTTATCAAAGGACTTACGAACATTTGAAACTTATGCTCAAATGTAAATTCCTTATATGCGTTTACATCTGCAAAGGAGGGAAATGTATTGTTTAAAATCATTAAATGAATTAATTATCTAATGATTTTACCTATTGCTTTACCAGAATTTGAAGCAGTTACATAATTTTATCCAGTCACTTCCAGCCAAATCAGCCCGATAACAGAGTGCCGGATAACATTTTCAATAAACCGTCAAGTGGTCATGTGACTTGTAATAAACCGTCACCTCATCACATGATCTGACGGACTTCTTCTTAAAGCGGGGTCGCCGGCTGAAACTCTGTATCAGAGGATGAGGTTTTCCTATTTAAAATGAGCTTGGGTCGATCAATAATTGTTCTACGACTTACCTGCGTGTACATGACGTTATCAAGATGTCCGACGTTGTTGTTTTGTCGTGACGTCAGTGAACGAACGTGACGTTACGCACAAATTATGAAAAGGCAAATAAATAGTCCGACTTTTATTCCCTTTTTAAAGCAGATGTAGTGACCGGATAAATAGAATAATAGGTTAGTGCCGTGGAGTGAGTGAAAGTTTATCCGGCTCGGCTGCGGAAATTATCGGATTCGCCTACGGCTCACCCGATAAATTCCTCCGCCTTGCCAGATAAACTTACTCATCCACGCCACTAACCTATTATTCTCTATATAAAGGATTCAAACGTAAGTTTACGATCACCGTAAATGCTTTGATAAAACAGTGCCCTGGAGCATGGTGACAGGTTCAAGCAAATGATAATTTTACATCAAAATGAATATGGATTTTTCGCCACATGTGGAAAAGTTGCTGCACTCAAGTTGCCTAGTGGTAGCGCGTAAGTTAGTATTAGACTAAGTGCTGATTAGTAAACAGTCCAGGATAAAATAATGAGGTGAATCAGCTTCCATATATATAACTGAAAAATTGATGAGAAATGGCAATAAACCCTATTAAACATAAACACTGTTCACAGGTGGTCTTCAACATAGCTTTTACTAGTAGTCACAAGATGAACCGTTTTATTAGAATTACCAAAATAACAGTGGTTTGTATTTGTTACGTATATTTAACAAAATGTGTATCATCTCCCATAATATGTGGGGGGAGTCATGTTGAATTTGTACTGGTTGTCTGCCTTGGAGGATGTCACAGCATCTTTTCTCCTTAACAATTGTTCAGATTTCAATGAAACTATGCATGAATAGTTGTACCAAGTCTAGTTGTATTTGGTGCTACAAGATTGTATCTCAATACATAAAACACAGTAAGATGACTAAGGGACAGCATTTTTATGCCCCAGTATCGATAGATCTGGAGGCATATAGTGATTCACCTGTCCGTCCGTCTGTCCAGACTGGTTAACCCAAATTGACCGTTTCTTCTAGCATTAATATGGCTTGCTACAAAGCTTTCAAACTTACTTGGACGTTGTATATGACCACTCTTCACACGCCTGTATCACCTGACTCCATTTTGACCTCCACCTTGACCTTATTTTGGACTTAGACTTATAGAAATGGCTTCGACGGGGCATAAGCGTTTATTGATCGAGTCCTGTTTCAGGAGTTTTAAGCCAAAGTAATATTGCCTGAGTTACTGCCCTTTGCGAGGGAGACATTTTTGTGAAAGAATCCTTATAGTTTTGTTAACAATTCTATCTATTTATTTTGTCATATTATTTCATTGCAGGGTATAAAAAAACTCTGAAGAAGGCGAAATGGCGAAATGTTAGTGATAATACATTTCAAACACAATATGTATTGTTGTCAAATTTTACATTAAATATATTGCAGGGTATAAATTATAACTACATATATTCAATCAACGCATGGTTATTAACATGTCCATGGTGGCTGTGTTTTGATTGGTCGATGGGTTGTGTACCAGTAATTGAAGAGTTCAGTGATTGGAGGATTCTACCGTCATTTATATTCTGGATCATACTGGCCTCACTTATCTGGACATGTTTAAAGGCGCCTATCACTCAGGATCAGAGGTTAGTGAAACAATTTATCGAATCAAATTTTGTTAAAGGCCCGTTGGTCAACAGTTGGCACAGTGGCCAAGCGGATAAAGTGCTTGACTACTGATCGAGAAGTCCCGGGTTCAATTCTCGACCGGGCAATTGGTCATTTTCTGAAATGCTATTAGTATTTCCCACCCACATAGAGATGAACTGGTTGGAAACCTAGAGGAGGTCTTGTATGTATCGGTGCTTGATTAATACACTGGGCACGTTAAAGAATCAAGGAATCTATTCGAAACGACCTAGGGTATCGCACCCGGATTCCTTGAATCTCACATCTGTCTCTAAATTTGCGATAATGTCTCAGAGTGGACCATGCAAATTATTTGGAAGAAAAAAGTATTTGTAATAGATACAGTACTAGTTTTTTATTAAAAGTGTCCTCTTACAACAGTTAGAGGATAGTTTTGTAAGGACTAACAAGAAATTGTCCCAGGCAAAGCCGAGGATAATTTGCTGTTCGTCCTTACAAAACTATAATAAAGGCTACTATAATAAAGGCTACCTAGTCATATTATTGCAATACCTGTGGGACCCGCAATTACCTGGAACTAACTATGCAAAGCATCTAGTAGCATGGATATATACAAAACTTACTTGGTCATGTCCCCCAATTGGCAAGTGGCTTTTCATTACTTTGAAAAGGCCATTTGATATAAATTTCTGTTTGTGAGTAGACCAATTGGCTTTCTATAGAGTAAAAAGCAGTTTAAACCATATTAGAATTTTAATTTTTTCAAAATCCACAGAATTAAACAAAAACCATGAAACAGAATAATTTTACTGCAATATTTGAAGTTTTTGTGTATCTATAAACACAGGTGGCAGTATCAGTGTTTGGTCCGCAAACAATTAAAAAAATTAAATATAAAAAATTTAAAAACAATCCGTCAATGAGCTAATATACTATCAAGGTATAAAGCGTGCTATATGCCTATATCCCAAAGATTGTGGAACATTGCATCTCGTTGTTTCAGCATAAAATATGGGCGCTGAAGGAAAATCGCTACACGAGTCATTCACTATAAGATATTCATTCTTACCAAAAATCTTGTTCAATTGTATCTTATAACTACGAAACAGCAAAACAGTGTTACTTTCATTATTTAACTTCGCTCGTGGCCATTTTATTTAAGCACTAGATACCCGCTCCACTCACAGTATCGTACTTATTGTTAGGAACCAAGTCTATTTTTAAGATACGATGTTCCACAATCTTTGGACATAGACATACATGTATAGCACGCTTTATACCTTGATAGTGTATTGTAGCTCAGTGACAGTTTTTTTAAATTTTATTTTTCAAACACTGATACTGCCACCTGTGTCTATAAATGTATCATGTTATCATTATTTATTTCAGATCATTAACGATGGCGTTATCATTAGTTATTGTACCATTCTTGCCGGGTAGTAACCTATTCTTCCGTGTTGGGTTTGTCGTCGCTGAGAGAGTATTATATCTGTCCAGTATAGGTTTCTGTATGATTGTAATACTTGGTGTACGACAGATTTGTGTTACATATCCAAAATATGCTAAGGTAATATTGAAAGTAATATTTACCTTTGTTTTATTCATCGCTCTGTTTTTAACTGTTTACCGTCGCTATTTACCTAATGACGTGACCGTTTTGAAGCAGCAGGTTTCATGGTTCTGATATACAAATTAGATTAAAACCACCTGCTACATGTAGTTACATTATGATATCTATGTACCTTCATGCCTGATGCCATGCATTGGAGTGATAGTTGTTATGAAATTAGGTATCTGTTGCCTAAACAAAGCACTACTGAGCCTGTTCATTCGGTAACCTCCCATTCAATTAAATATAAAAGACACAGATTACCACCCATGGAAAGCCCTACATAGCTCTTTGCTTAGGCAATGGACACAAGGTTTCTCATAAAAATTTATATAATTACAAATCCTACAGTAAAGTCAGAAATAGTTGACCCTTTCAAAGAGGATGACTTAAATATTTGTTGTAACCCTGTTGTACTATATTATTTCAAGTTTGACAGGTGCCAAGGTTACAATATTTGCACTAATTCCTTTGAAAATACCATATTTGCTTAATTTATTAACAAAGCGCTACCGAGCCTGTTCATTCGGTTACCTCCCATTCAATTAAATATAAAAGACACTGATTACCACCCATGGAAAGCCCTACATAGCTCTTTGCTTAGGCAAGGGACACAAGGTTTCTCATAAAAAATATAATTACAAATCCTACAGTAAAGTCAGAAAAAGTTGGCCCTTTCAAAGAGGGTGACTTAAATATTTGTTGGAACCCTGTTGTGCTATATTATTTCAAGTTTGACAGGTGCCAAGGTTACAATATTTGCACTAATTCCTTTGAAAATACCATATTTGCTTAATTTAATATGTGATATTACGGTGGCAATAATAAGTAACAATGTGTTATTTTCATTTTACAGATAACAGTTATGAGTTTATGTTTCTTGTTGTCAATATTCACAGTTAGATGTGTTCAGGTAAGACATTATAAACCCCTACGTACTTTATAAAATGAGGGCCTTGACTTCATGTGGTTAGTGCACAGGATTTGTAACTCGACGATCCAGGTTCAACTCCCAGTCTGACACGATAGATCAGACCCCTGAACATTTAGATCAATGTTGATTTTGTGAATAGGTTGATGTACAAATTTTAAAGGTACTTAAAGTGTATAGAGCTATATTCTAACAGTCATTTAATGTAAAAATAATTTCTTGCATCGTTTTTAGTATGATACTAGACTACCTTAATTGCAAATTAAAACTTTGGATGGGTTACGTGTACTTTGATTGAATCGTCTAAAAATAGACGATTCTTCTAATCTCATAGGGTGTTCTAGAACACTTTCGTATGAAAAAGGACAGTTTGCATGTCAAATAAATCACAGAGAGAGTTTCTGTTAAAATTAAAGCGAAAAATGATCTTATGGATATGAAAGCATAATAATTGTTTTTCAGTTTTTGAAACTTTAAAAAAAAATATCGTCTGATATAGCTCTATACACTTTAACTGAAAAGAATCATCATATAATGAGCCCTGTTAAGTGCCTAAAACTTCCTGAGCACCTATGTTTGGTTGGCATTACTTTTGAATGTTTTATAATGTCTCTATGTTTTGCTAAAAAAATTATTGTCATTTATCATGGTAACTGTGTAAAAACATGTATCTATGCAGTAAAGGGTTGAGTTTGATTGAAGATTTGTTATGGGCTGGTGGCTTAATTATTAATAAACGAATTACATTGACATGTATAGTGATTATTAATATTTGTAGTTGTATTTACAGAGAAGTCATCAATGGCGTAATGAGATGGATCTGTTCACATCTGGTGCCAATGTTTGTCCATTAAATGCGAAGGTATAACCAAGGCATAATGCCCTAACCTAAATATCTTTCCTGTACCATCAACACTCATTCTATGTTTCAAATAATGTTCTATTCATTAGTTCAAATCCTGCTGCGAACATTTAAAAAAAACAATAAGGTTAGTCAGTAATTTGATATTCTGCAGACAAGTCAATTCCTTACAGTGCAGAACATTCTGGCAATGCTATCTTTATGACCAATGGTACTTTTTCTATAATGTTCAGTTATTATTATTGATATAGCCCTTTTTGTGCCCCCTCGCATTATAACTGGAGGGCATATAACATTGGTGTTGTCCATCCGTACATATCGCAAATCAAAGACCTAAATTACACAGATTGGACACTCCACTGACAATTTAGAGCAAAGGCAAAATAACAGGCAGCAGAGTCAGTTATTGTGCATAAAACTATTTTTAGTCATCCAATTTTAATGGACAATGTGTCATTTTGAAGAGATAATTTTCTTCTACTATATAAAGTAGCTCATTTTTGTCTACCTCTTATAAAATACAGAAAATTATGATTTGAATAAGGCACATCAGGTATTTTCTGATAAACTTGGAATTTACATTAATTTGATGAAAATAAGAGTAGGTCTGGCTCTTCAGGGTCTACTGTTTTATTAATTGAATTATTTCAATAAATGAGGTATCATTTTAAAGTTGAATAATAAATCTATTGCATAGAATGATTAGTTTTTAGCTCACCTGTCACAAAGTGACAAGGTGAGCTTTTGTGATCGCTCTTCGTCTGTCGTCCGTCCGTCGTCCGTCCGTCCGTTCACAATTGCTTGTGAACACACTAGAGGTCACAAATTTAGCCTGATCATTATGAAACTTGATCACAATGATCATCTCCATAAAATCTAGGTCAAGTTCGATATTGGGTCATCTGGGGTCAAAAACTACGTCACTAGGTCAAATCAAAGGAAAACCTTGTGAACACATTAGAGGTCACAATTTGAGCCTAATCTTTATGAAACTTGATCACAATGATCATCTCTGTAAAATCTAGGTCAAGTTCGATATTGGGTCATCTGGGGTCAAAAACTAGGTCACTAGGTCAAATCAAAGGAAAACCTTGTGAACACATTAGAGGTCACAATTTGTGACTAATCTTTATGAAAATTTATCACAATGATCATCTCTATAAAATCTAGGTCAAGTTCGATATTGGGTCATCTGGGGTCAAAAACTAGGTCACAAGGCCAAATCATTGAAAAAGCTTGTGAACACACTAGAGGTCACAATTTGAGACTAATCTTTATGAAAATTGATCACAATGATCATCTCTATAAAATCTATGTCAAGTTCGATATTGGGTCATCAGGGGTCAAAAACTGGGTCACAAGCCTTTGAAGGCCAAATCATTGAAAAAGCTTGTGAACACACTAGAGGTCACAATTTGAGCCTAATCTTTATGAAACTTGATCACACTGATCATCACTATAAAATTTTGGTCAAGTTCGATATTGGGTCATCCGGAGTCAAAAACTAGGTCACGAGGCCAAATCATTGAAAAAGCTTGTGAACACACTAGAGGTCACAATTTTGACCTTATCTTTATGAAACTTTATCACAATGATCATCATTATAAAATTTAGGTCAAGTTCGATATTGGGTCATCTGGGGTCAAAAACTAGGTAACGAGGCCAAATCATCGAAAAATCTTGTGAACACACTAGAGGTCACAATATTGACTCTATCTTTATGAAACTTGGTCACAATGTTTATCTCTATAAAATCTAGGTCAAGTTAGATACTGTGTCATTTGGGCCAAAATCTAGGTCACTAGGCCAAACAGGTGAGCGACCCAGGGCCCTTTGGACCCTCTTGTTTCGTAAGTATACTAGAACATGAGATATAAGGTATTAAAAACAGACAAGATTTCGCAAGATTTCAGAAGACCTGCCACGAGATATCGTGAGACTGACTGTACAGGAATTTTTTGCTGCAGCGACTTTTATCAGAGTTATGGCCCTTTGTTACTTTTACTATATAACCCCAACGGTGGCACCCGTGTCGATGGACACATTTCTAGTTTCATGTAAATTACTTGCTCAAAATATAGTTGTAAGCCTGAAATTTCTGTTGAATGAAGTGTCCATGGTCTGTTGATAGTGTATGTCTATTTCCCTTTTATTTCAGGTACACTATAATATAGCAAAGTTAAATGCTGATAGTGAATTGCTATTTACTATGCATTTCAGGTACATTATAATATAGCAAAGTTAAATGCTGATAGTGAATTGCTATTTACCATGCATTTCAGGTACATTATAATATAGCAAAGTTAAATGCTGATAGTGAATTGCTATTTACCATACATTTCAGGTACATTATAATATAGCAAAGTTAAATGCTGATAGTGAATTGCTATTTACCATACATTTCAGGTACACTATAATATAGCAAAGTTAAATGCTGATCATGGAAATACTATTTACCATACATTTCAGGTACATTATAATATAGCAAAGTTAAATGCTGATCATGGAAATGCTGATTATGCTGTAGAAAAATATAAACATGCAATAGAGTAAGTATTGTGCACAGTTTTAAGCTTAAATAATAGACCAGTTCATTCCCAAATTCATTGGAAATGAAGACCCCACTCTATTCTTTTTAAAAAGGTTCACAGCATTTTTTTTTTTTAGTTTAAAATATAGCTTGCCCACATTGACATGAGCTTGACCTATTGATTAGCATAATTTAACAGTCGATATATTGTCTACGTTTATAACACCAATTGTATGTTTTCATAATTGGGGAGTATCACGAAGACGCTCGACTTGTAATATAAACACAAATCTGAAATACCGATATTGCACAAGTTACTTGCGGAAATTGATAATTGATATATTCAAAGCAACAACCGTGCAATATATTCTTGTATAAAGATCAGGCTCAGGTCAAAATAGCCAAGCTATACATAAAGTTGAGCTTCAGAGAACATGCTAAGGTTGATAACTGTATTTCCTTTCTACAGACGAAGAATCTATACGTACAAGTGTTTAAGTGTCAAATTTGGAGAATTTTAAAATTTATCAAGATTGAACATTTCCTGTAGCATCAATTTGAGTCCTCAAAGAACTCTACTGAGAAATCACTAATATTGCAGCATGCAAGACGTTGTACAATCAAAATTCACCATCTTTTGTCCAAATAAGAAATCCACTTAAAGTGTATAGAGTTATATCGGAAGATATTTTTAAAAAAGTTTCAAAAACTGAAAAACAATTATGCTTTCGTATCCATTAGATTATTTTTCGCTTCAGTTTTAACAGAAACTCTCTCTGTGATTTATTTGACATGCAAACTGTTCGTTTTCATACGAAAGTGTTCTAGAATACCCTATGAGATTAGAAGAATCGTCTATTTTTCGACGAGTGATTCAAAGTACACGGAACCTATCAAAAGTTTTAATTTGCAATTAAGGTAGTCTAGTACCATACTAAAAACGATGCAAGTAATTATTTTGACATTAAATGACCGTTCTAATATAGCTCTTAACACTTTAATCTTTCGTAAATTGTATGTTTTTAAGATTGAATCCGTTATATGATCAAGCAATGAACAACCTGGGTAATATACTCAAAGATATGGATCAAGTTGAGGAAGCAGAGACACTGTTAGAGAGAGCTGTAGAAATCAGGTAAGCTAGTAACTCAATCAGTTCATTATAAAATTAGGTCGCCATGAAATCAGACTGTTTTATCACATAAATACCGTGATATTCTATGTGATAACAAACGTGTGACGTCACCAGCTTTTCCGCATGAGAAGGTAACTTTGTTGACTTACGGTAAATTCGTTATTCTGACATTATTTAGAATTGATAACAATATTAATGTGATAAAAGAATGGGTCATTCATTGTCTTTGGGATCCACATTTTTTAACCTCTTCACGAAAACAAATAATTAAAACATACATGCCAGATCTCCCACATCATGCAGGAGTCTCCTGCATTTGAAACTTACTACTCCTTCATGATTTTCGGCAAATTGATCAAATCTCCTGCATTTCTTGGAGTACTGGAACCTTGACTTTTTGCTTTGCATGATGAAAATGATAAGAAAAAATTATTTAAATAGCAGAACAGAACAGAACAGAACAGAAAGTTTATTTAAGACAAAGCATACATAGCTTATAGCCTTACATAATATATACATAATATAAATAACGCAAAAGAAATAGCTGTATGTAGCATGCATGGTAATGTCCTACAAGTAAAATAGTTGAAAACTGCATATTAACTTCATTTATTAAAGTTTAGAGTTTGAGCAAGAAAAATCTCCTGCATTTCTTTGAAATCTCCTGCATTTCCATCACCAATCTCCTGCATAGTCTTCAGGAAAATATGGCATGTATGATTAAGACCTTGCCAAAAGGTGGATGCATAACCTTAAAGTTTTCTATACTCGTTTAAAAAATATTGATATCTAAAGATGTAACCAATTCTAGTATAATTTTTACATACAAAGAGAGTGTGCATTTAATTATGGCATGCTACATGCCACATCGATACAAATGGCGAGTTAAACTGGTTAGCCGATTCAGCTGTCAAATTTTACTGAAAAAATGTTAACAAAAATTATTCATTGATGACATTGTCACATTAATGCCTGTGAATTGTTGATGACATTGTCACATTAATGCCTGTGAATTGTTGATGACATTGTCACATTAATGCCTGTGAATTGTTGATGACATTGTCACATTAATGCCCGTGAATTGTTGATGACATTGTCACATTAATGCCCGTGAATTGTTGATGACATTGTCGCATTAATGCCTGTGAATTGTTGATGACATTGTCACATTAATGCCCGTGAATTGTTGATGACATTGTTACATTAATGCCCGTGAATTGTTGATGACATTGTCACATTAATGCCCGTGAATTGTTGATGACATTGTCACATTAATGCCCGTGAATTGTTGATGACATTGTCGCATTAATGCCCGTGAATTGTTGATGACATTGTCGCATTAATGCCCGTGAATTGTTGATGACATTGTCGCATTAATGCCCGTGAATTGTTGATGACATTGTCACATTAATGCCCGTGAATTGTTGATGACATTGTCACATTAATGCCTGTGAATTGTTGATGACATTGTCACATTAATGCCCGTGAATTGTTGATGACATTGTCACATTAATGCCCGTGAATTGTTGATGACATTGTCACATTAATGCCCGTGAATTGTTGATGACATTGTCACATTAATGCCTGTGAATTGTTGATGATATTGTCACATTAATGCCTGTGAATTGTTGATGACATTGTCACATTAATGCCTGTGAATTGTTGATGACATTGTCACGTTAATGCCTGTGAATTGTTGATGACATTGTCACATTAATGCCTGTGAATTGTTGATGACATTGTCACATTAATGCCTGTGAATTGTTGATGACATTGTCACATTAATGCCTGTGAATTGTTGATGACATTGTCACATTAATGCCTGTGAATTGTTGTTTTACAGAGATGAGTTTGCTGCAGCCTGGATGAATCTGGGGATTGTGAAGACATCTTTGAAGAAATTTGCCGAGGCTGAAAAATGTTATTTTAATGCAATAAAACATCGTAGAAAATATCCTGACTGTTATTACAATCTGGGTAATCTTGTAAGTGATTTTTTATACATTGAGACAATATGCAAATATCAGGGGCCAAAAAAACAGAGCCAAATTTAAAATCAGGAAAGTAATACTATAAAATCATTTAATATTGTAGGGATGAAATTTTGCGGTTTCGGTGAAAAAAAGACAATTTCATTGGCACTTGAATTCATGGATTTTGCCTTTCAGGTATTAAAACAAGGGTCAAAATTAATGTTCCTTGGGATTAAAGTTTGTGGTCGTGGTGAACCACGAAATCCATGAAATTTAATCCCTCATGAAAATTAATGATTTTACAGTATGCCTACAACCATTTTTGACAAACAAGAAGAGGTCTTTAACCACATTGTTTCCTTATTTGTACTAATTTTTATTAAGAAATTTATTCAAAATGGATTCAATTGACCATAACCGTTTCTCAAGATATTTTCATCAAAAAAAATAATAATAACTTTTATTTTGGTCAGAAGTAATTGTTGTTTCAGTTATGCTAAACCCGGAATTCCGGATAAATCCGGAGGATTGACACCCTTGAAATATTGAAATAACTTTTTATGCCCCTTCATCTCCTGTTGCCGGAGGTATATAGTGATTTGTCCTGTCCGTCTATCAGTTTCATTGCAAATGTTAACTAAAACATTCAAGTTCTTGTTACTACAACATTTTCAAAGTCCTTCAAGGAATGTTTCAAACTTGGCATACTTGTTTACCATTATAAACACTTTCAAGCTTCATTTCAGGATCCAAACTTTCAACCGAATTATTGCACCTGATTGACTTTTTGTTTTGAACTAAATGTTTTTTGCACAAGTATTCCACTGGTGCATAAGCATTTAATGAATTCAGCCTATTTTTTCTACAAATTTTAAGATAATCGGGTTTATAAGTAACTGGAAAATTCTGGATAATTGATTTTGTCTGGAAAAGTCTTGAAAACCCGTGTTTGGAGTTATTTGCTGTTGAAGAGCTCTGCCGTATGATTGGTCCTAAACTTAGATTCTGATTTAAGTTAAATCCAAATTGCAGAGCTAATTTGCATTTATTATGCTTTCTGCCTGTAATTCATTACATGGGAAGTGATTTTAAAAAAATCTCAAATTCATTAAAGCACCATCTAACATAAGATTTCAAATGACCTCCATATCTTTGTAACAGATAAATTGTGAAGAGGAAATTTTATACTCACATGACACTAAATATTTCTTCTTTCATATATTTTGTCTAGCTGGGAAAAAAGACCTCTACACCGGTTAAGAAAGTCATTTTTTTCTCTTGTCAATTCATTGAATGATATGTTTCAGTATTTGGATGCAAGCCAACATAGTAGAGCTATAGAAGCTTGGACAAATGCTACCAACTTAAAACCTACACATTCACAGGCTTGGGTGAATATGGCTGTTGTATTAGATAATTTAGGTGAGTATGTAGTAATATATCTCTGTTTTCTAGTCATATGAATCAAACAGTCCGTAAAAAATGTTATTGTATGAGAATCATATTGACATTTAAGCTGAACCCGAAGACTATAGTGGGCTTTTGTACTTTTATTAGCGTCAATCCGAGTATTTCACGATAACTTATACACTTGAAAACACATCTTATTAGAAAGCAAGTAGCAATGTAATAATAGGCAACCTTATTTGTGTTTCCTTGATTTGTCCTCGATGTTGCAAGTCGATTATCCCTTACGCTTGTTTCAACTAGGCAATCTGTACACCTGTGGGACATCATCACAAGTGTTATTATTGAAAGTGGCGCTCCAATTACATGAAGCAGTAACATACCAAAGTAGTTACAAATGGTACTGGTTTATCTTTGCTTGACACTTGGCTTATATTTAGTTCCAGACACAGGTCCGTGACAAGTGTCCCAAGGTCACCTTTATACACATATAGTTAAGTAGAAGGTTTGCAAAGAAGGATTTTACCCATTTGTACATGCTCCTCACATATATGTATAAATAAGCGATCTTGGACACTTGTCACGGACCTGTGGTTCCAGGGACCTTATTTACCAACGTTGTAAGTCTAAAACTCAGACTTAGACTTAAAATTGGCATTATTCATCATCACTGCAATTTCTTTGAAATTAGATGTAACCAAGTGAAATTTTATCTGACTATTTGTTGTTACCCACTGAACATGTATGCCAATTTATATCAAAATCGGTACATTTATAACAACATGAGAGTCAATAGAACATTTGACAATGTTAAGTCTAAGTCTATGTTTAAGACTTTCAACGTTGGTGAATAAGGCCCCAGGTAACTGTTGGCTTGCCCTATGCCTGAATGATATGGCTTGACAGTCTCCAGACTTAAATACTCTTTGTGAGGGGCCCCGAAATCTACATTTTAAAAAAAAAATAATGTATTTTTGCAGAGAGATACGAGGAAAGTATTGCTACATCTAAGAAAGGTATACAGTATTTACCTGACGATCATCAGCTTTACTTCAATCTCGGAAATGTGTACGGAAAACTATCAAAGTTTGCAGAAAGTGAAAAATATTTCAAACATGCAGTAAAGTTACAACCAAATATAGCTAAATATCATGCAAATATGGGTAAGTTTATGCACTATTTCTGTTACCTATTACTAAGTATCATAAAGAGCGGAAATAAAATTGTACACATTTAATAATCATGCCTCATCATTCCTTTAGGTCTGTATTTAAAAACTTATGCATTATGGGTTTTAGGATAGGCTTGCCTCCTGATAGGTTATAATACTTAAGGTCAATTTGGTTATGGTTTAGTATATGTCAGTACACTAAACAATTCTTATAAGTGTGCATGCTTATATTAACGATAGCTCAGTCAATACCTGATGGATCGTGCTGAAATTTTCAACATTTTATTAGCGGACCTTTTTTGTTCTAAATTTAATACTTTGGAACCTTAAACTGGCAAAAATCTGCATGATTTCAAAATAATCAAAGTGGTCTTATTAGGGGAACATTACTGTCATATATTTTCTTCCAGGTGTATTGTATCATCGGTGGGAAAAGTATGACCTTGCTGAACAAAGTTATAAACATGCATTGACACTAAATGAAGCTGAACCTAATGTGAGAGAAAACTTAGCAATGTTATTGAGAAAATGGAAAAAGTCATCATGACAGGACATATAATTCTGTATTCGTCATGACAACAAGGGATGTAATTCTGAATTTGTCATGATAACAAGGGATGTAATTCTGAATTCGTCATGACAACGAGGGATGTAATTCTGAATTTGTCATGACAACAAGGGATGTAATTCTGAATTCGTCATGATAACAAGGGATGTAATTCTGAATTCGTCATGACAACAAGGGATGTAATTCTGAATTCGTCATGACAACAAGGGATGTAATTCTGAATTCTCCATGACAACAAGGGATGTAATTCTGAATTCTCCATGACAACAAGGGATGTAATTCTGAATTCTCCATGACAACAAGGGATGTAATTCTGAATTCTCCATGACAACAAGGGATGTAATTCTGAATTCGTCATGACAACAAGGGATGTAATTCTGAATTCGTCATGACAACAAGGGATGTAATTCTGAATTTGTCATGACAACAAGGGATGTAATTCTGAATTCTCCATGACAACAAGGGATGTAATTCTGAATTCGTCATGACAACAAGGGATGTAATTCTGAATTTGTCATGACAACAAGGGATGTAATTCTGAATTTGTCATGACAACAAGGGATGTAATTCTGAATTCTCCATGACAACAAGGGATGTAATTCTGAATTCGTCATGACAACAAGGGATGTAATTCTGAATTCTCCATGACAACAAGGGATGTAATTCTGAATTTGTCATGACAACAAGGGATGTAATTCTGTATGGATCGTGTTCTACACAGGAGAGCCAGGATCATACACTTGCGCTTGGTTACCATGATCAAGACATGCACTTGGCTTGTTTTAGCTGCTTATGAATACAATGCAAACTGTTAAGCTTTAATAATCATATACAATCACATCTCACTACAAAGATGGTTTAAATATATTTGGTCTCAGGTTTGGACTGCTCATGTATGAGATAAATATTTAGGCTGGGCCAGTATCTATAAAGCAACTTAGTGGGAAAGTTAAATATTATGACTTAAGTACAAAATGTTTGGTGCATATAATTTCTGCAATTAGAAAAGGAATACATGTTTAATGATCATGGTAGCTCTCACCATATGGTTGAAACTATTGTATTATATAACAATCATTATTATTGGTTACCTTGTTTTATTGAGACACTTAGATAGAGGCTAAGATGCTTTATAAATACCGGCCCAGACTATACTGTAAAATCATTAATTTCCGTGGGGGATTAAATTTTGTGGATTTCGTGGTTCACCTCAACGACAAATTTAAATCCCAACAAACAATAGTTTTGACCCCTTTTTTAATGCCTGAAATGCAAAATCCACGAATTCAAGATCCAACGAAATTGTCTTTTTTACCAAAACCACGAAATTAAATGATTTTACAGTATATGAATAACATAAGGAGTGAGCTTGCTAAAAGCTTATTAACATATTGCAAAGATGCCTAATCATTATCATGCAAAGTTGGGCATATATTGGACTAGTCTTGGAAGATTTGTATCAAGTTTTGTTTGGTTTAAGACACTGTGATCTCTCTGTTTGTTGCACATTTAGTCACAAGTTCTCACAACACTGTATTTTGCTTAAAAATCTTGCCTATGTTTAAGCACTCATTGTGCATTGCGATTTTTGGCTGTATGCCATCAACTTTCAAACAAAATTTTCTTACATCACTAATTAGACTTTGCAAGTGTGTCAACAGAGACAATTAAAAAATCCTGAAAATCATATACAGCCATGTCTTAATTTTCATCAAATTACTTATTTTGGTCAGAAACATAGCTCCTCCGGGAAAGATAAATTTGAAATCTTGGATAAATCAGGAATATTGACACCCCTGACTTTGACAAACTTCACGGTTATAATCTGGTTTGCAGGTTGTTATACATAATGTGGTTTGTGATCAACTGAGACTGTCGTAATTGTGTGGTCACTTGATTTTATTCCTACCAAATCAACCAGTGATCGAGCTACTACTATGAGTTATATAATTGTCACAAACCCCTCCAGTTGATATATTGTGTTTATCCCCACTGAGGCAAAGGGGTTATGGTAATGGTAGACGTCGGTCCGTCCGCCAGTCCAAGCTTTTGTGAGCAACTCCTACGTTTTCTAAGGAATTTTGAGAAACTTTCACAGATTAACAACTATGAGGACCTACAGCATGTATTGTCTAGGTTTTGTGATTGGACCATTTTGGTCTGAGTTATGGCTCTTTATTGGTTATCTTCTCTTCAGCAGGGGATTTGGCTGTCTATAGCTGATCCTTGTCATCTTTAAAATATTTGTTAAGAATTTGTTTATGATTATATTATCCATTAGGATCAATGTGGACATAAATTACTTCACCTTTGATGCAACGTTCAAGAAGCATAAGTTCCGCCGAGTTATTGGCAAATATTTTTAAAACCAGCTAGGTTTTTATGGGGGATTTCTTTATCTTGTGTTCTCATGAGGGGATTTATCAATTTTGTGTTTTCCAACGGAACATGAACGAGATACTCAGGGTGGTATTCACAAAGCATCTACTGTTAAATCATTTAATTTAGATGAGACAAATCTTATGTCTTTTTGTAAAAATGACCATTTCGATGGGACTTTAATGTGTTGATTTTGCATTTCAATTAAAAATAATTGTTAAATGGGATTTTATTTCATGGTTGAAGACGAACCACGAAATCCATGAAATTTAATCCCCCACAAAATGTTTGATTTTACAGTATAGGGAAAATGAAGAATTTTCTTGAACAGTTAAACAGGAAAGTTAAGATTTTCATTTTAACTCCGTTTATAAGAATGATGTAAAGAGTTAATCACAAAGAAAACATAGGTTATTGCTCGTTTATTAAGAAATGTGTGCAGCTCAATTTTTGTAACTTAAGTAAAAAATATTTAAGTTTTCACTTGAGATGCTTTGTGAATACCAGCCCAGAAATAATATGTATTATATTTTGAATGTAAAGTCTCAATGCATGTATTGTCGTTATTGTATGTAAATGTTTGTTTTGTGCTTTTTAAATTACAATTATTTTTGTACAATGTTAATGTGAATATTTAGTTTTTGATCATATTCTGTCATGTTGAGGCCTGTTTTAAAGGTTGATAAATGTTGCATTTGTCAACATTAATATGTTTTAATATGCCTGTTTTAACGTTAGGGAGATTTGGATCAACTAGGGAGACTTCCTGGTTGTTTGTAAGTTTTCTTATACAAAATACAATAAATATTGTTTTAATATCAAAGCAATTTCTTAAGTTTGACTTGAAGTTGAAATTACAGAAATTTTTGTGACAACTTTCAAAGAATCTTTTTTACGGTATTCTTAATTATGATGTTCAGTTACTGTAAACTCATTAATTTTCATGGGGGATTAAATATCGTGGATTTCGTAGTTCACCTCAACCACAAACTTTAATCCCAATGAACATTGATTTTGACCCTTGTTTTATTACCTGAAATGCAATATCCACGAATTCAAGTCCCAACAAAATTGTCTTTTTTACCAAAACCACGAAATTTCGTCCCAACGAAATTAAATTATTTTACAGTATGTGAAATCTGTTTGGGTAAGGCTTATAGGAGAAAATCCATAATTTTTGTGCTGATTCTGCTACTGTTAAATTAAATTTCGTGGTTTTCGTGGTTCACCTTTAACCACGAAATCAAATCCCATTGGAACAATTATTTTGACCATTGTTTTTATTACCTGAAAGGTAAAGTCCACATATCACTGGCTTGGAATAAGAAGGTCATAACTACAAAATCAATATTTTGAGAAAACAAGGAAAGGCAGTTCGAAAATTATTCCTTACTTATGGTAAAACAAGCTTTTTCAACTTCAGTTTGGTCAACATGACAAGTTCCGATTTTCATTGAAAATAGGCTCATAAGAAGCGCCTCATGATGTAGATTTCAAATATGCATTAGTCTTATAAGGTCATTTGTGGCACTTATGACTTTCTCATTCTAAGCCAGCAATATTAACGTACCATCGAAATGGACTTTACCAAAATCACAAAATTTCGCCCCATCAAAATTGAAATTAAATGACTTTCACAGGAGTTTTGCATTCAACTGAGCAAGTTATACAGTAAGTGCATGGTCATTCAGATTTATCCCTGCCTAGTGTCCTACAGGTGGAGTTAAAATGGATTTGTGCTTTGTGATAACATTACATATCTAGCCTAAGGGTGGTTTTCACAAAGCATCTTTAAGGGAAACATTTTCCTTAACTGTTATTAATTACCTTAAATCTCAAGTTACTTAAATAGAAACAAAAACTATGAGAAAAAAAACAAGAACAAGTAAAAATGAAAACAAGAGATGTTAGTAACACATGTACGCGGGGGTATCAAAAAGTTCGTGGACTGACCCGTTCATTTTAATATGCATAATGCGATTGAATTATTTATTTTATCATCTTAAACTACATTCAATTCTGTACTGAGAAACAAATAAAAAGTTGAATAAATGATAATATTAATAAACTATTCTAACGATTTAAAAGATTACCAAGAGCCACCCGGCGCACTATTATGACGGTACTACGTCATGGAATGCCAACACTCCAGTCACTTTTCGATAGTCTAAAGAAGCCAAAACTCATAAACCTGGATTGAACTGTTCTATTGCCTATTATAATACTTGGTTTTAACTTAATAACCTTTTATTCATAAAAAAGTTCGGTCAGTTAATGAAAGATTTGACAAATTCCATTATTCCAGCGCTAATAATCACACAGTACATGAAGTCTACCTTACTGATATTGGCATCATTCAACTCTCATCGCTACATCTTTTATACCATTTAAACAGATTCATTTTCGTAAGACAACCTTACTTTCACATACTTGGGTGACATGCTGTAGTCTGATATCAGAATTGGTGTATAATCTAGTAAAAGTGCAAAATGCAATGGAGTATCGATAGTCCGAGTGTAACGTCATGTCGAAAAGTGCGCCGACATCATGAAATGCGTCGAAAATCAGGCTACACGAAACGGCGTGTTTATTACGTCACACCAGTATCCGTGACAACAGCGCTATAATATAAACACCAGGATGATGCTACAATCTTAATGTTTATGTCGACGGTTTTATATTTCAAATCGGATGAAGATTCACAAAATTATAGGTATATGTGGGAGGTCAAGTGAATGATATTTTTAAATTGCGCCGCGGAGCATAATTTAAGTTACCATAATAACTGCCACACACTCGGAAAAAAGTTAAATGAGCTGGAAATTTGCAAATCAATTCAAAATATGTTGTTTTAAAGAATGTGTGATTTTTATGGAATTCTGTCAACAACTAAACAAATGGCAGGCCTAGTCCACGAACTTTTTGATACCCCCTCGTATGTCCCCATGGCAGCCAAATAGTCAAAATGGTATAAATCAGTGACCTTTCACCTACTGACCTCAAAATCGTATATTCTTGCTAGCCAACCTCCATGTAAAAGTTTGGAGATCATAGGTAAATAGTGCTCTTGAGTTTTTAGCTCGACTATTCGAAGAATATGAGAGCTATTACAGTCACTTGTTTGTCGGCGTCGGCGTCGGCTTTGCATATGGTTAAAGTTTTACATGCAAAACTTTAACCTTGGTTATATTTCAATAACCAGTGCATATATTGGATTGAAACTTTGCACTGGCTTTCCCTGTCATGTAATCAACCATGTTAGATAACTCTTGCATGAATTTAATGCAAATTATGGCCCTTTTTTACTTAGAAAATTTGGTTAAAGTTTTGCATGCAAGTTACTAATAAGGCCATATCTCAAATAGTATCTGTTCTATGGCATTGAAACTAACAGCACTTACTAACCATCATAAGGCAATGGTACCGGTCATGGGTAATAGCTCTATTATGATTATTATTTGAGTTATGCCCCTTTTTAACATAGAATTTTCTTGGTTAAAGTTTTGCATGCAAGTTTCATTCAGACCATATCTCAGCTACTATCCATGATACTGCATTGAAACTTACAACACTTGTTTACCATCATCAGTCAATGGTATCAGTCAAGGGCAATAACTCTATTATTTTTTTATTTCAGTTATGCCCCTTTTTAACATAGGAGTTTATTGGTTCAAGTTTTACATGCAAGTTCTATTCACGCCATATCTTAGTTACTATTTATGATATTGCATTGAAACTTATAACACTTGTTTATCATCATTAGTCAATGGTACTGGTCAATTGTAATAACTCCATTTTTAGTTTAATTCAAGTTATGCCCCTTTTAACTTAGACTTTCCTTGGTTAAAGTTTTGCATGCAAGTTACATTCAAACCATATCTCACCTACTATCAATGATATTGCATTGAAAAGTTTAACTTTTACCAAAAATAAATGGGTGCGAGGTTTTGAATGTGTCATATGACGTATGTCTAAGAAAATGATTGGTGCAGAGCTACGATATTTTGACATAAGGAGCAAAACGGTCTCCTGTTTCCCCGCTCATACAAACCTGAGATACGAGGTTTTGACTATCCAGCGAGGATATCAAACTAGTGTTGTTTGGCATGGTATTGTATTCAATACTAAAAATAATTACTAAACTACTTTAAACTCATCACTGATTTATTACATGACTGTATCCTCTACAGTATTATTTTAATTTGTCCCCATTGTTTTAAAATTGACTCCTTTAACAAATCATATCTTACTCATATGATTATTTTGTAGAAACTTTGTTATGTCAGTGGATGTATACAATTCCCTTTAAACATACACATTTCTTGAATAGAGTACAGTGCCGCTTGAAGTCTTAAAATCATTTTCACTGACAAATATTTGTTAATAGTCCAGTGTTGAGATAATTGCCATGCCTCAACAACCATTGTACATTAGCTTTCATTGCCATGTAGTCAACTAAGTAGCGTAACTCACGTTTCAATATAATACAAATTTTAAATGGCCTGTTTTGAACTTATATTTTTTCTGACAAATGGCTGCGAATAGTCGAGCGCGCTGTCTAGTGACAGCTCTTGTTGAATGGAAACCATTTGGTCTACTGACAGACAGACCAACTGACCAACCTACTAACAGACATGAGCAAAGCGTATACCCCCTCATCAAAGATTGGGGCACAGTAACTAAAGATGTTTGTATACGCCCCTCATCAAAGATCGGGGCATAATAACTAAAGATGTTTTGTGATTACGGCCCTTAATCTTAATCATTTTGAGATCTCACATTTTATTCACCATTTTGAGATCATTTTATTGAAAACCAACTGTATGTTAAATGATGTTATTTTTGTTACAGCTTTAAATTGTACATTGTTGTCATTAAAGGATGTTTCCAATCTTGATGTCACTATCGTGTGCATTTGCTGAATAAAGCATATGAAAAGTATTTAGTGTTATATTGTTTCTTAATCACATTGTTGGCTTAAACAAATCGCTGGTCTAGAATGAGAAGCTTATAAGTACAAAATCGTTAAAAATTGCGAAAACAAGAAAAATTGTCAAAAAATTGCTCTTTATGTATCATGGTAAAACGAGCTGTTTAAACGTCAGTTTCAACATGACAAGTTCCAAAAAGTTTTCATGAAAATAGGCTCATAAGATGTGCCTTGTGATGCTGATTTAAAATATATATCAGTCTTATAAGTTTTTTAGAAGTAGATATGATCTTCTCATTCTAAGCCTGCGAAATGTTGGTGGTGAGAATTGCATATATATATATATATAAGATCTACAACATTTTTCTTCATGGTTGAAACACATACATACTGTGACTGTTTTGTTAGGGCGTCCCCTTGGAAGCAGTAGGTTGATGGTTCAAATCTCTTTGGAAGTCAGGGTAGAACTGATGTGATCAGTTGATAGCTGTCAGTTAATAAATAAATGGTTACCGTAGGACCATCTCTGCCAGGCTGCCTGGCATCACGAGAAGGGATTCGGGAGGTACTGTATGCATGAAAGACTAGTGTCCAATAAGTCAAATTGACTGGCCCTTTCAATAGGGATGAAACTATAATAAACACGTAATTCGGAATAGCAAGCAATACAGAAGGTTATCAGTGTTTCTGTTGCCATGGCAACCACAATTTTTGTCAGTATCCTCGTACCAAGTTTTATAAACCTAGCTTGAAAACTGTTTAACTCGAATCCAGATTTCTTGACTGCAAACCTGTAGTCCCCTCCGGTTGAAATCCGGGAGGGGACTAACAAATCTTTTTACATGCTACATTTTCATTTTGTTGCTGGAAAGGTTTTTTGTGCATAAGACTAAATGTATGTCTCCAAAGAAGGGCCATCACTTACCATATGCACTGCAAGGCTTGGTATGTAATCTAATATCAAATTAAAACAAAAACATGAAATCATACAGAAGAATTTTATTCAGCCATTTTTAAAAAGAAAATACTGTAGATCTAATAAACAGGACTCGTGTTCACATTATATGTATACATTGAAGCAAATAAGTGAAACATAACTTAACGTAATACACACGGTGGACATACCACATGATCTTTTTTGGCTAAGTCTGCAAGTAAAAATAGTTCAACAATAAGTTCAAAAACAACCGTGACTGTCTTATTCTTTGACTGATTTTCACGAGATATGGTCGACGCTCAAGCAGAGAATGATCATTACCCGCACAACTTACTAGTTTTGTAAAACAGATCATATCTTATTCTCGAAACTGGCTAAACTCCATGGATCAGTTGAGCCACCATGGATCAGTAGAGCCAGTTTAGGGCAACAACTGTGACCTTCTGTTGAAATACAAAAGGTTGTATGAGTACAGTTGTTTTTAACTTTTTGTCATGTTTTTTTTCTTGCAGGCTTAGCCACAAGGACATGTGGAATGTCCCCCCTGATACATGTTTAAAGGAAGGACTTCGACAAGGGAAGGATCAGCAGCTGTAAGGTTTTGTCCTTCAAAATTCATAAAAAATAAGTGTCGTCATAGACAAATGAAGACTGGTTACTGTGGTAACTTGAACCACATTTTATTTGTGTTTGGCCAAACATCACAGAACATATCAATCTCACACACAGTATATAAATATATAAATCATAAACAAAAATACAGTAATAACAACTCACAATTAAATGTGAACGAGAGCTCTGGACATGATGCATATCGTCGCTTCCACTATAATATCCCGGACCTACAAAACACCAACTTTTCAGGAGAAGCAAAAAACTGTTTTTCGCGAAATATCTATATATTCAATAACATTTATTAACATATATACATATTGAAACATTCTTTAAACAAGCTTTATTGTCAAATTGAATACACACTTGATATTTAATGAGAAATTAGCAAATATGTTAGGTTCGGTGTTTTATAATGCGAAATTTTAGACACGGCATGTTATAATTAACCCGAAGCTACACGTAAATTGTAGTTCCGGACTTATATATTTACCGTCTTATATAGCTAAGTCGCTTTAAAGTGTTATAAAATGCCGGACATGCATGTTTTTTGCAGCTCCGGTATTTTATAAGTTTGAAATACTGACCAATGAAGATCCGGTATTTTATAAAAGCGCCAAAAAGACCGTTTCTGATTGGCTTACGGGTCTGGTTATTATATGGAACGACGCGGAAAATTATATAGATACGGAAAATGAAATAAAAAAAAATCGTAAAAATGTAGGTCCGGGATATTATAGTGGAAGCGACGATATGCTTCTGACCGCAGCCTTGACCTTGGATCTTGTTACTAGTGACCTTAATAGGGTTCATCAATGGTACATGACCAACCTGGCTATGAAGTTTAAAGATCATAGGTTAAACTGCTCTTGTTTTATTCACCAGACACAATTTTTAATCTACGGTCTAGTGTGAGCCTTAGACCTGGCAATTTGAGCCCTGACCTTTGACCTAGCAACTTCAAATCAAAAGGGGGTCATGTACAGGTCATGGCCAACATGTGTTGCCTTAAGTGTACATGTTACCCCCTTGGACAGCAGTTTACCTGACAGCATCGCATACATGACATATTTTCCTGAAGCCTATGCAGGAGATTGGTGATGGAAACGCAGGAGTTTTCGATGAAATGCAGGAGATTTTTCTGGCTTAAACTTTAAACTTATATAAATGAAAAAAAAGGTATGAGAAAATCCGAAGTTGATATGCAGTTTTCACCTATTTTACTTGTAGGACATAACCATGCATGCTTCATAAAGCTATTTCATTTTCATAATGCTAACAAAAAATGTCCAGGTTTCAGTATTCCAAGAAATGCAGGAGATTTGATCAATTTGCCTAAAATAATGCCTGAGGAGAGTCTCAAATGCAGGAGACTTCTGCATGATGCAGGAGATCTGGCATGTATAGCATCGGGTCTATAGACCGATAAACATGTGCAAAGCAGTATACCCACCAAGTCTTGTCTTAACATAACGGGGGTTCAAAAGTGACTAACAAATTATGCATTGAAAACCGTGACACAGCATGCAACACAGTATAGATGAAGAGTGCAGTAACACGGTGAAATCAACCGGTAACACAAATAATAAAACTTTGATATAAAAAGAGGGACCTTCATCTGCTCCTATGTCATAATTGAGACCAAATTTATGTGAGTCTGACCTATTTTATGTTTAATTTACATGAGTCTGACCTACTTCAGATAGGACAGCTATGTGGGTTTTGATGTGGCTATACTGTTATAATAATAATGAATTAACAACTTCTCCCTCAAGGTTATATCTCACTATCTGCTACTGTAAAATCATTTATTTTCGGGGGGAGGGGGGGGGGAGGGTTAAATTTTGTGGTCAAAATTTTGTGGTTCACCTCATGCCACAAAATTTAATCCCATCGAACAATAATTTTGACCCTTCTATAGCTTGGCTATTTTGACGTGAGTCTGACCTTCATGCAAGAACATATTACAAGGTTCTTGCTTTGAATAAATTTCTGCAAGCAAATCATGCAATATCAGTATTTCAGATTTGTATTACATCTCGAGCGTCTTCGTAATACTCCCCGTTTATGAAAACATACAATCGGTGCTGTAAAGGTAGGCAATATATCGACTGTTAAATTATGCTAATCAATAGGCCAGGCTCATGTCAAATTAGCCGAGCTATATTTATAATCTGAAATGCAAAATCTACGAAATTTCGTCTGATCAAAATTAAATGATTTACAATATGTAATAAGGTATAACCTGTTACACAAACACACTACATAAAGGTGATCAATAGGTTAAAAAAATACTGTGAAATATTGCATTTTTCTGACCATTGGTCAACAAAAATAATCTTTAAGAATATGACGTTCATTGGTTATATTTAAATTCTTGAAGCATGTCGTCAGTGATGTTTTCAAAATCTCGTAGCTATTCTGCTACCATTTTTGCCATATTTTTTTGTTAACTATTCATTTTACAGCTGTTAATCCGCATATTCTGTCATTGTTCCTTTGTTCTACTCAAATCAAAACTCTTAATAAAGCCATTTAACTAAATCTCGTCTACGCCATTTGGACAATAACTGATAATATGACCTATTTTCATGGATATTGGTTAACAACAAATTACTGGTTGTCCTGACGACTGACTACTTGGTTGAACAAATGTTCTATTGAAGCACATGTCTGGTTTTCCTAGCTTTGGTTAATAACTTTATAAGCCTATGACTGGTATTATTTACCATTAATTAACAAGTTTTCCTGGTCATCGTTATTTAAAATGAGCATTTCTATTGGTCACAGATTCATTAACTACACAGAAACAACATTCATAAAATTGAATCTTCTGAACCCAGATAATTTGCTGGCTAAGAATAAGAAGGTCTTAAGTACAAAATCGATATTTTGAGAAAACGAGGAAAGACAGTTCGAAATTATTCCTTACTTCTGGTAAAACAAGCTGTTTCAAATTCAGTTTGGTCAACATGACAAGTTCTGATTTTCGTGAAAACAGGTTCATAAGAAGCGCCTTATGATGCTGATTTTAAATATGTATCAGTCTTAAAAGGTTGTTACTAACTTGTTAGTACTACTTACGACCTTCTCATTCTCAGCTAGAGAATTATCATTGAAGAATTATTGAATCAGATATGACAATATTTTGTTAACATCTACATGGAAGCACTGTAATATAACATAATTCACAACAATACACAAGACAGTCTACAACATAATTGTAACAAAATGTTTGTTAAGCATGTATGCCCTTATGGCAGCCAATTAATCGTTAGTTTTAAAGATGATTTCATCCTTGAACTAAGAGTCAGCTGCACCTTAAATTTGTTGCTGCAAACTGCTTGTAAGTGAGTGATCGAATGACAGACTAACATATGCAAAGCAATACCCCCACCTCTTCGATAATTCATTGTCGTTAGGGCATAATTTACTAGTACATAATTGTATTTCAATTAAAGTAATTGAAAATTGATATATAATCATGTCATAAATTCATATAATCATGTCATAAATTCATATAATCATGTCATTAATTCATATAGCCATGTCATAAATTCATATCGATGGCTTAGAACAAGAAGGTCGTACGTACCAAATTGATATATTGAGAAAACAAGAGAACACTGTCTGTAATTTACTCTTTACCTATGGGAAAACACGTTTTTAAAACTTCATTTTGGTCAACATGACAATTTAAGATTTTTATGAAAATAAGCTCATAAGAAGCGCCTTGTAATGCTTATTCTAAATATGTATGAATCTTAACCTTCTAATTCTAAGCCATCGATATAACCATGTCATAAATTCATATAGCCATCATCGGCATGTCATAAATCCACTGTGCAGTTTAGTCACTTTAATTGTGCATTTGGTGCAAATAGCAAAAATTAACATCATACTTTCAATTTACATTCAATACAAATAAAAATGTAATAAATATATAAAATTACCTATATCAAACAAAACTGTTCATGGCTGGCACATCCAGCATATTTTCTAAACACATTACTTATTATGACTGGATACACTGAACATGGTTAAACTTAACCCTTTATTCCATTGACACACTGTGTAACAACTTTATATTGATGTCAATATATTCTGAAGCACATTTTATAGACCGATCAAAAAAATAAAAAACTCATTACACAACTGCACAGCTGCACACTGCAGATTACTAATTCTCATAAAGCACCCTTTGACATTTCAACTTCCCCTGGTCATTGGGCTACATATAGAAACCTACACTTGTGTCTATTGAGACTATTTCTCTCCTGTGGTGTGGCAGCCAACATCGATCTGCGGCGCCCAGGAATAGACACCGCCCTCACAGGTACCATTTTACACCATGGTGGAGTGAAGCTGTGGGTCTAGCTCAGAGAAACTAACCAGTGGTCCAGAGGGGGATCGAACCCGGGACCTCTTGATCCCGAAGCGCGCACCCTACCTCTAGGTCACCGCTCCCCAGGTGATTGTTTAAAAATCTATTTGGAATATTTTTTTAAATCCTGCATTAAGATTATTTGGATAACCTAACCAGTGTGAGATGAAACTGCTGGTAAAATGAGGTAATATGCCCTATGAATTGAAGTGAAAAGTTCACAATGTGTACATGGTTTAAAATAGTCACACCACAAACTGGTATAGCACTGAAATAAGCTGGCAACATCACAAAACAGCTTTTAGATAAATAACTCACTTTATGTATCCCTTATTGACTAGACACCAGGGTACTGTTTTATCAACGTACTTACGGAAATCTTAAACTAACGTTCAAATTTAAATTCTGTATAGTTCTTTAAAAACTGCTAATATGGGACAGATATTGTTTGTAGAAGTTTATTCAGTGAATATTAATGAGTATTGCAACTCCATTTACCACATTTTATAGATGTGAAATAATCAAGAATTTAAAGTTGACCGTAGGGTTAAGATTTCCGTAAATGTTTAGATAAAACAGTACCCAGGGTTCAAATTTTAATTCTTGATAATATTTTAACAACTTTAAAGTGTGGTAAATACTAATAAAAGTTCTGTTAATAATCTTCTACGAAGAATATCCATTTCAAATTTGCAGTTCTTAAAGAATTATGAAGAATTTATATTTGAAGTTAAGTTTACCATTTTCGTAAGTCCTTTGATAAAACAGTACCCAGATTTCTACATATCATTCATTTTCCTATGGAAATTTTCATTTGGTAGTAAAACATTGGAAATATTACACATGTTCGCATAATCCAATCCATACACTTGTTAGACCAGGGGACTTATTCACCAACGTTGTAAGTCTAAAACATAGACTTACACTTTACATAGTCAAATGTTCTATTCGCTCTCATGTTGTTATAAATGTACCGATTTTGATATAAATTGGTATACATGTTCAGTGGGTAACAATCAATATTCCAATAAAGTTTCACATGGTTTAATCTAATTTCATAGAAATGCCAGTAATTATGAATAATGACAATTTTAAGTCTTAGTCTGAGTTTTAGACTTACAACATTGGTGCATAAGGGCCCTGGACAGAAACCTTTGACAAACAAATTGGCAAATCATTATCTACATTGGTCTCCGGTAAATTGTGAGTATAATTAAACAGACTTATAAATTCTAAATTCCAGACACAATGTAGACCGATTTACAAGCCAGGAAATAGTTCACCCTGTAGTATGACATCAAATAGTTGTCTGGATACATAACCTTGTTCACTGATCTCACGTTCAGCAGTGATACAATAACGTCGTACAACTTGCATTAATCTTGATACATCCCAACCACGTTCCTTCACTGTATATACAACCTCCTCAAACTGAAATGTTCAAACATGAATACAAGCATACTGTAAAATAATTTAATTTCGTTGGGATGGTTTTGGTAAAAAAGACAATTTCGTTGGGACTTGAATTCGTGGATTTTGCATTTCAGGTAATAAAACAAGGGTCAATGTCAATGTTTGTTGGGATTAAAGTTCGTGGTTGAGATGAACCACGAAATCCGAGAAATTTAATCCCCCACGAAAATTAATGATTTTACAGTTTGCCCTGATAAAGGTCCGTTTGAAAGAACAGTAGATGAGCCAACAACTAAAGCCTAGGTCCCTCTGAGCATTTTTGCATCGGCAATGTACTCTCAAAGAGCATCGGAAGACAAAAGTAAAATGGTAGTCCTGGTCTACAGATGCTTCGGGGAGGTCATTAGAAAATTGGTTAAAAAAATCTCCTTCCGATGCCTGCCAAATGTCATTTATTTAAAATCCGGAGTACATTGCCGAGGCAATAATTGCTTAGTGAAAGAACAGCAGATTAGCCAGCAACTAAGTTATGATTACTGTTTATAGTAAATACCTGCCCATATAGGCTGGTCCTTTCAATAAGGGTGCCATTCAGACAATACAATTAAAAAAAGTAAAAAGGAATTGCAAGCAATACAGATGTTCCCTACCTGGTTTTCAGGTTTTCAATATTTATGTTGCCATGACAACCAAAATTTTTGTCCGGATCCATATTTCTTGACGGACGTCCGGACTGACATCCGGATAGAAACCTATAGTCTCCTCCGATTGAAGACTGGTAGGGGAATAATTAATATATGAACACGGTCACAAAGTATTAGAAGGCATATTTACCCTCTCGAGATGAGAACTGCTAAATGTGTAATACATCAGTTGTGGACATCCAGCATAGCTCGCTGCCATCCATTGTATAAGTGACTTCAAATGTGGATCACCACCAAATGCCCCGCACCCCCAGTTGCCCGTAGCGATAGGTCGACCAAACTCTCTCTGTAAAATACATAAAGCAATTTGAATACAGTAAACAGTTTGCAACAAGCCCTTGATGTGCTGTGAAGGGCAATTTACTTTGCTGGGAGCATAAAATTACAATTCTGCATTGAAACACACATTTTAAAATATTTAATATTCAAGGAGATTTAATTTCACGGATTTTGTGGATGCTCTCAATCATGGAATTAAATTATTATTAATAATTTCTATAGTATATGACTTAGTGGATAATATATCCTTGAAATTATGTCCCCACACAATGGTCTTTTACACCAAAACCACGAAATTAAATGATTTTACAGCATACTTGCCAAGCTAGTTAAATCCAAAATAGGAGTAATAAAGCAAAACATGTTACAAGATGCACTTTTAAAAATGTGATTAAAAAGCTATTTAGATACATAAGCAAGGAATGTATTGATTGTACTGGTTGTAATTATGGGACAGAAGATCATAAAATGAATCAAAGGAGCAAGTACTAAAAGGGGTGATTTTGGCCCAACTTCCGATTTTCATGAAACTTTTGTTATTCAAAGGTATGCATATCCCAACTATGATTTTGATATTTTTATTGATAATTTGCAATTTTTGTTGCCATAGCAACCATTTCTTTTAATTACTCATAAATGCCAAAATGCACGCTTTACATGTTATTTTTGTGAAAATACTGTTAATAAAATCAGTGAGTATGATTCAACTATTTTTACTTTATTCTCATACTTTCTCAGTTGCCATAGCAACCTTTTATGCTAAAACTTAAATACTTAAACCAGAAATTAACAACAAACATAGGAGTAACTCCACTTGAATAGGAGTACTAGGCAGCTAAATTGATACTCACTCTGATTGCACATAATTTCTCTCTTCGTGATATTGCTACTGAATTGATTAGAACTTTCGAAGCTAAAACATCAGCAAATTCCTCCAAACGTTGATATGGTATATCTAAAGCATCTTCATACTCCATAGAACTCCGTGACTCCGAACAACTTGGTAACCTAAAAGGAATACAGAGAGTAAAAGTTGCTGGTTTTCATAAACGTATCTAAAGTGCATAGAGCTATATTTTAACAGTCATTCATTGTCAAAATAATTACTTGCATCGTTTTTAGTATGGTATTAGACTACCTTAATTGCAAATTAAAACTTTGGATGGGTTCCGTGTACTTTGATTCAATCGTCGAAAAATAGACAACTCTTATAGTTTCATAGGGTGTTCTAGAACACTTTCATATGAAAATGGACAGTTTGCATGTCCAATAAATCACAGTGAGAGTTTCTGTTTAAACTGAAGCGAAAAATGATCTAATGGATATGAAAGCATAATTGTTTTTCAGTTTTTGAAACGTTTTACAAAAATATTTTCCGATACAGCTCTATACACTTTAAACAGTCATTCAAATTGGTTCCTATTTAACCTACTTAAGAAACTGCCAATTTGGCATCACGAGACACCCATTTATAAACCACAAGGACTAGTCAATTAAGCTAGTAAAAACCATTTTAAAATAAGGTAGGAACTAGGTTATTAATATTGGGGGGGAGGGCATATTACTGAAAACTGTATATTATATATTTTATTCTTATGTTGAAAATTGGTCAACAATCAAATTCATGATAATGCTATTCATAAAGTAGTCATTATAATAAACAACATCATTATTATTATTATAAACTATGCTACATGTATTTTAATTATGCCAAACAGCTTAATATTCGTACCTTTCTCTACTAATATCGAGATCTGAACTATCAAGATTGTCCTCCTCGCTATAATGTACACATTCTGTTTCATCTGACCATGTGACCACTTTATTCTGTTCTAGCCAATCAGAGCCTAGCATTACGGCCGTCTCTACTGAGGATCCTATGATACTTAACGCTAGCATATTACTGTATAAATCTAAAGTCACCGGTTTACATATACTAGCACTAGTGTTGGCGCCACTTTCTACGTCACTTGTAGACTTTGAATCGGACATACAGACAACTGTTAATGCTTCACATATGATTCTAAGTGATAAAACGTCCGCGTAGTCGGAGACCGTCAGTGAGAATGGGGACATGTTTGATTTACTTGATCGCCATGACAATGCGCTAGTCTCGCTGTCGACAGATAAACTCACGCCCATCTGTTTCTTACTCTCGTGACTACTGGAGCTGTTACTGTTACAATCCTGTCGAGGAGAACACATCGATCCCTTCATCTTTGACCATGACATTTGAGTCTTGGCGCCAGAAGATTTTGCGCTAAGTAGTTCTTCCTCAAATGATGCGAGAAGTGGATCGCGGAAGGAGCTGATTGTACTACAGACAGAGTGACTAGATCCACTAATGCTTACACAATCTGTACCCACTGGTAGTTGTAACGGGGGCACTGATACATTCGCTTTCATAAGCTCTTCAGCAAACCTGAAAGGAGATAGAATCAGCATATTTGAGTGTTATGGGCTGGTGGCCTGAAACATGAAAATAAAGTATTGTATATTTGAAGCTATTTGCAAATCAGCAGAAATTAAAATCAGCAGAAAATACACCTGTTTTAGGGGGCAAAAACGCAAAATATTACGCCCGCGAAAATAACCAGGTATATGGTATCAAGGAGTCAGCCCCAAACTGGTTTAAGTTACACTTTTAGATGAAAATTTAACTTTTTCACATAATACAATTCAAAACATAAATATGACAAGGGATCAGTGAAAATCATGTGCCTCCGTAGCTAAGTGGTTAGTGCGCTTGCCGTCTAATCTGGCGACCCGGTTTCAAATCCAGGTGTTGGCACATATATAAGCCTGCCATATTTCAGCATAATTAAAGCTTACTGGCAAATAAAGGCTATGCTCGGCATTAAAAAAAAACAACAACTGAAAAGCAGATGTTAATAAATTAACATTCAGTTACTGTTGTAACATTGAATCAAGAATTTTCCAGTACATTAATTAATTTAAGAAATGTAGGATCTCATCATCTGTGATGTGATGAATTGTCTTTGGAGATAAACATTTCTAAAACAAGTCTAGAAAACAAAGGTTATTCAAACATAGCACGTGCAATTGGCCTTCTTTGTGTATATTAAACTAAACATATTCTATTAGGCGATATAATACAGCTGATTGATGAGAATTGAGTTCAACTTCAATCTATCTCGTTGAGCTATAAATTGAAGAACATTGGAGATGTTAGAATGAAAATAATAATAAATATATAGCTGTGCTCTGTTGCGTTATATAATATAGGCACTCGTTTGGATGCAAAAATTACTATGCATCCAAACGAGTGCCTATATTTTATTGCGCAATAAAGCACAGCTACATTTTTGTCATTTTTTAATCACGGTATTTATGTGATAACAAGAATATATTTTCATCATTTAACTGCCTCTTGACTGACATACTGTTGACTAGTGGGACTTAGAAAGATATTTTTAAAGAAAGTTGAGGTAAAATTAGGTTTACCGAGACAGCACAGGATCCCGAAATCCACTGGAAGATTTCTCATTGAATTGTTGTAACCATTCATCATCAAACTGTGATATATCTTCGTCAGTCTTACTCTTCATACCGTGACGACCGTTCACTGAATTCACCGTATGCTCAAACCTCTGTAGAGCCGCTCCATTAGATATCTGCATCGGCTCACTGCTGCGGCGAGGATAGGTCACTGGCTCACTGTGCTCTTGAACTTGCAAGAATGCATTGGTCAACAAATCACGGGATAAGCTGTTAGCAAATTGATCATAGTTCTTTCTATTACCGCTAACATACACATGTTTCAATCTAACTTGACTAGGTGGTATTAGTTTATTTGATTTAGAACCCCCGGACAGTGGTCTGATATTACTGCTATGTGAAGGTATAGAGGACCCGGCTGACTGGAGCCCGTCTATACTGGAATCAGAACTCTGTATAAATGATTGATTGTTACATTGTCTAGCCACGTCACCACCACTGTCTGATGACTTCTGTGACAATATAGACGATGTCCGTTGTCGTTCAACACTGTATGTAATGGTATTACTGGTGCCCGCTTTCCTAGGTGAGACAACGGTCAAATTGTAATTCTCATATTCATTATGATGACCTTGACCTCTACAACCGGCGCCATCTGACGAGATGACATCAGCTGACATGCCAGACGCTGAAAAATTTGATTGGTTACCATGGTTACCGAGGTCGTCAGAATTACTCGTCGAGTCACTACGTGAAGACTGATAGGAATTATTAAGGTTCATTGAATGATTGTCATCCGAGTCTGATTTGGTAGTCAAACTACCGTCTAATAGTCTACCAGATACACTAATCTGTATCTCGTTACCCGAGCCCGCCGCACCAACTACACCACCCCCACTGTCCGTATGTTCCGTACTGTCAGTATACTTGGAATGTGATTTATACGAATTATTTTCTACAACCAATAGATTACTATCACAGATAACCATGTTTGGAATATAGCTGTTAACACTTTCAGGCTGAGCAGGGGAACTTTGATTCGTACTAAAGTTACTCCCACTAAATAGACTAGTCATAACTCTTTCCGCTACTTTCACAGCTTGATCCATACTGGGTTTTTGATCTGATTGGTCCTTTAATTCAATGGAATGATCTGATTGGCCGCTTTCAGAAACACTGGAAAAACTGTTTGACGTATTCGCCTTAAGTTTGCCGTTCTCGTTCATAATGTACCTATATTCTAACAGAGCTTCTTGAAAGGCGACGCCCACAAGATGATCAGCTACAGCAGTTAGAACCATTTCATCAACAATGTATGGTTCCCCGACAACATCTGCAAGTTCATTACTTTCAGTACTTTGATCAGAAATATTCTTCTCATCTGAAATGGCACAATTTTCATAAAATTCTTGTAAAAATGATTTTTGTATTTCCTCGTCAATTCTGCTTTCATCTGATTCATCATTAAATGGC
Source organism: Spisula subtruncata (assembly GCA_963678985.1). Taxonomy (NCBI): domain Eukaryota; kingdom Metazoa; phylum Mollusca; class Bivalvia; order Venerida; family Mactridae; genus Spisula; species Spisula subtruncata. The sequence goes on along the minus strand of OY787671.1, from coordinate 14,027,355 downwards.
CAAACATTGTCAAATAACTGATCCACATATTGTCGAACACAATCCTCATGCACAATATCTTCCTCATTCTCGACCGACTCAACGGTCGATAAACTCGTCGTTGAGATACGTATAGGTAGCGGTCTCTGTATGTCGTAACTAGACAATTCACCATGAAAATCTCTGGGAACATTACATGAAGCTTCACGAGTCCCTTCATGTAACAAACTCGCAGCTAACGACGAAGCAAATTCAATTATTGGACTAGAGCCAACTTCTTCCTTTATTGTATGGTATTTATATTTTTGATCTTGTTGAAAGTTATCATAGTATTCCTCAAACTCTGAACTGTATTCGGAACTGTATCCCCTAGCACTACATGCACTGCTTCTCCGAGAAGCCATGTCATAACTACTGCGCCGTGAACTCAAATCACTCAGATTAGAACTTCGACGTCGGTAGTTTGTATACCAATCTCGGAAATTCACTTCCAGGTGGTCCATACTGGATTGTCTTTGTAAAACATGATCGTCATTATATGACGGCATGTCTAACAGCTCTTCAGCATCGGAGATAGCTTTGGTAGCATCAGCTAATGCTAGAGTTATTGCCCCTTGTAACAAGCGTTCTACGAAGTTACTGACTTGCGCATGAAATAAATCCACTGAAAATAAAATAAACACATATTAACGATATATAATATTTGATAATTACAAATAAACGTTTTTTGTATTACTTTACAAATGAACTTGATCTTCCTGATACCTATAGGCATTCTTTCACAATATACTCGATTTAACTTAGGCTCTAGTCATATTAACCAGGCTCAATGAAAACTGTCAGTCCTCCTGTCCTGACTAACACATTTTGATTCGGACTGACAAAAATACTGTATCTTTCTAATAAACAAAGAGGAACATTTACCCATTTTACCAATTCAGACTGATAAGTTTAAAAACTTTTTCGCAGAGCATGCATTAACTCATTACATATCCCCCCCCCCCCAAACGAACATCAATACATACCATGGCCGTCTTCATCTAGTCCAGTAATTTGATCGGTTAGTTCACCACTGGTTGACGCAGTAATATAACTATCATCACTACATTTCCGCACTAATTCACTGTTTGATGGTAATGTGAATGGTACACAAAAACCTGGAAAATATACAGAATATTTACTCTATTACTAGTATAATGATTTAAAGGTATGCAAAACCCTGGAAAATATACACAATTCTTACATGCCCAGTAGTTGAATTCTTTAATTATGACATCTCATTATGGAAAACATATGAAACTTGTCAATGCTATGAGACATGAAAATTCTTAATACTGTAAAATCATTAAATTTCGATTAAACAAAATTGGTAAACTAGAGTGTACACAAGGTTTTTCTAAGATTTGACCTAGTGACCTTGCTTTTGACCCCACATAACCAGGTTTCAAACTTGGCCTAGATGTCATGGAGAACGACATTCTGACCAAGTTTCATGAAGATTGGATCAAATTGGTGACATCTGGAGTGTACACAAGGTTTTTCTAAGATTTCACCTAGTGACATAGTTTTTGACCCCACATGACCCAGTTTCGAATTTGGCCTAGATTTCATGGAGAACAACATCCTGACCAAGTTTTATGACAATTGGATGAGAACTGTTGCCTCTAGAGTGAACACAAGCAATTGTTGACGGACGACGACGGATGGACGAAGAGTGATCGCAAAAGCTCACCTTGTCACTATGTGACAGGTGAGCTAAAAAAGACCATTTCGATGGGACATTAATTCGTGGATTTTGCATTTAAGGTAATAAATTTAACGGTCAAAATTATTGTTTGATGGGATTGGATTTCGTGGTTGAAGGTGACCCACGAAATCAACGAAATTTATTCCCCCACGAAAATTAATACTGTAAAATAATTTAATTTCGTTGGGACGAAATTTCGTGGTTTTGGTAAAAAGACAATTTCGTTGGGACTTGAATTCGTGGATTTGCATTTCAGGTAATAAATCAAGGGTCAAAATCAATGTTTGTTGGGATTAAAGTTTGTGGTTGAGGTGAACCAAGAAATCCACTAAATTAAATCCCCCACGAAAATTAATGATTTTACAGTATTTTTACAGTAGAAGCTTACCTGTGAGTGCCTTATTTAGATCTCTGAGAACATTACGATCCTTGTACTGTCTACCTGGCTCTGTTTTATCATGCCTATATGATACAGCATCTATTGCACATAACATATTCCGCTTATTTCCATATTCGTCAACCTGTATTATACAATAGAATACATCATACAAAAGTTTATTCATGATTAAGGCCACCAGCCCATAACACACAAAGAACAAATTTCATACACTACAGTGCATAGTTTGTAAAATATGTATGCCCACATTGCAGCCCAGCTGTCGGAAATAGTAGAGGTCACAATGACCTTGACCTTTGACCTAAATATCAATAAGGGTAATCTACAGTTCCTTGACTAAGATTTAGGTCACAAACCACCAAATAGAATTGTTCTTTAACTCAATGTTAAATGACCTAGGTCTGCCAAAATTCAACTTTTTGTCCATGGGGGCCCTCTCAAAATCTTTTAATCAATAGAAATAGCATTGAGTTTCAAGAAAATGAAAAAAAGTAGGGGGTCATGTATCATATAAGAAAAATTTGGTTTGTCAAACGCGGTGAACAGATTTTCTCACATGTACGGAATTACTCACTGTCCGTTAGCCCAAACCTTACTTTCACTTTCATATTTAAGCCAGAATACAAAATATTTCTGAATAAAACCATTTAACTACATCACATACATGCATACAAAGCATTTAATACCAATTTCATAATTCTGATGCTGATTTGTCAAGACATACCCCCATTTCCAGTCGCTTTAAAGTTTTTTACCTGACTATTTGACTGTATCTGAATTTGGTCCGGGTAGGCATTTAGTAATAATTAACCTAAGAGCAGAGCGTTCTAGAGTATTAAATGGAAACCATTTGATCTACGGACTGACCAACAGACCTTCAAACTGAACAAGATGTGTTTGTCAAACACAAACGCCTAATAATCGCAAATGGTAGAGGTCACCTTGACCTTTGACCAACTGACTTCAAAATCAATAAGGGTAATCTACAGTTGCTAGAGCAAACAGACTGACGTTCGAACTGAATTCTGTCTGCGGTTTATGAAGATTGTCAGTTACATTATAGCTGTATGAATACTGCTCAACCTTGTTATGGAACCGAGATGTGGTGCATCCTGACAGGACCCTTACTAGACTTTGGCGACTGGGGACAGGGGCCCCCAGGTAGGGGAATTTTGCCTCATTTTAAAAAAGGGGAATTTTGTGGTGCATCCCTAGTTCCCTCAGAAGGTTCAGATACTGGCTTTTAGGTAAAGGAACCGAAGATTGGTTTTTCAAGTTTTTTTCCCAGGTATTACGATAGACTGAGCAACAGTGTGTAGGGATAACTACTGCAGGGTTCTCCCTAGAATTTCATGAAGGTTGGGTGGTCTGAAATTATTCTGACACAGACAATTCCTGCATATGTGTTCGCTTTTGTGAATTATTTATGTTATGCACCAAATCCCTATCATATTACAATAGGAATGGACAAACAATGTCGGTCACATATTGACAATAGGATGCTTAAGGAAATGACAGTTGATAGTGTACAAGAAATAGGACTGAACGCAATGTAAACAAGAGGGTCCAAAGGGCCCTGGGTCGCTCACCTGTTTGGCCTAGTGACCTAGATTTTGGCCCAAATGACACAGTATCTAACTTGACCTAGATTTTATAAAGATAAACATTGTGACGAAGTTTCATAAAGATAGAGTCAAAATTGTGACCTCTAGTGTGTTCACAAGATTTTTCAATGATTTGGCCTTGTGACCTAGTTTTTGACCCCAGATGACCCAATATCGAACTTGACCTAAATTTTATAATGATGATCATTGTGATCAAGTTTCATAAAGATAAGGTCAAAATTGTGACCTCTAGTGTGTTCACAAGCTTTTTCAATGATTTAGCCTCGTGACCTAGTTTTTGACTCCGGATGACCCAATATCGAACTTGACCGAAATTTTATAGTGATGATCAGTGTGATCAAGTTTCATAAAGATTAGGCTCAAATTGTGACCTCTAGTGTGTTCACAAGCTTTTTCAATGATTTGGCCTTCAAAGGCTTGTGACCTAGTTTCTGACCCCGGATGACCCAATATCGAACTTGACATAGATTTTATAGAGATGATCATTGTGATCAATTTTCATAAAGATTAGTCTCAAATTGTGACCTCTATTGTGTTCACAAGCTTTTTCAATGATTTGGCCTTGTGACCTAGTTTTTGACCCCAGATGACCCAATATCGAACTTGACCTAGATTTTATAGAGATGATCATTGTGATCAATTTTCATAAAGATAAGTCACAAATTGTGACCTCTAATGTGTTCACAAGGTTTTTCAATGATTTGGCCTAGTGACCTAGTTTTTGACCCCAGATGACCCAATATCGACCTTGACCTAGATTTTACGGAGATGATCATTGTGATCAAGTTTCATAAAGATTAGGCTCAAATTGTGACCTCTAATGTGTTCACAAGGTTTTCCTTTGATTTGACCTAGTGACCTAGTTTTTGACCCCAGATGACCCAATATCGAACTTGACCTAGATTTTACAGAGATGATCATTGTGATCAAGTTTCGTAAAGATTAGGCTCAAATTGTGACCTCTAATGTGTTCACAAGGTTTTCCTTTGATTTGACCTAGTGACCTAGTTTTTGACCCCAGATGACCCAATATCGAACTTGACCTAGATTTTATGGAGATGATCATTGTGATCAATTTTCATAAAGATAAGTCACAAATTGTGACCTCTAATGTGTTCACAAGGTTTTTCAATGATTTGGCCTAGTGACCTAGTTTTTGACCCCAGATGACCCAATATCGAACTTGACCTAGATTTTACAGAGATGATCAATGTGATCAAGTTTCATAAAGATTAGGCTCAAATTGTGACCTCTAATGTGTTCACAAGGTTTTCCTTTGATTTGACCTAGTGACCTAGTTTTTGACCCCAGATGACCCAATATCGAACTTGACCTAGATTTTACAGAGATGATCATTGTGATCAAGTTTCATAAAGATTAGGCTCAAATTGTGACCTCTAATGTGTTCACAAGGTTTTCCTTTGATTTGACCTAGTGACCTAGTTTTTGGCCCCAGATGACCCAATATCGAACTTGACCTAGATTTTATGGAGATGATCATTGTGATCAAGTTTCATAATGATCAGGCTAAATTTGTGACCTCTAGTGTGTTCACAAGCAATTGTGAACGGACGACGGACGGACGACGGACGGACGGACGGACGGACGGACGACGGACGACGGACGAAGAGCGATCACAAAAGCTCACCTTGTCACTTTGTGACAGGTGAGCTAAAAAGTCAGAATTGCATGCCCGAATTATTGCCGGGTGCTCTTAATTTATTTCTGGATGCTCCTATCAGCAAAAAGGGCCTGCAAAGAACTGTGTACTGTGATAAACCACTTACCTTACTGTCATCCTGGTAGTCTCCTACATATCTTATGTCTGACCCACACTTACCTTACTGTCATCCTGGTAGTCTCCTACATATCTTATGTCCGACCCATAACCTTGTAAGGTAGAGAACTGTTGGTATCCCTGTATAACTATAGCTTCATTCTCCTCCATCACTTCCATCAGTAACATCGATACGAGTAACTCCGGACACACCGTGAACCGCATCTCTTCTTGTACTCTACCTCGAGACAGCACACCACCTCCAATATACCGGTTTGCAAAATCAACCTTTGAACATTAAACAAAACAAATTAAGACCATCCATAAAGTTTTAGAATGGAACTCTAGTTATATATTAGGGCCCTAATTCTACTAAAGTGTCCCAAAATCCACCTTTCAAAATAAAGCAATAAATATTCAAATTAAGCATTATATGGCAACGTCAAGGTTTGGGTGACCGCAATAGCCTCATTATTCTTCCAATACTGGAAATAAAATCATGAATATGGGCCCTGATTAACATGGTAAAATGATAAGTTGAATGAAGTATGTCACCTCGATTGCATCAGGGACTGCATCTTCTATCAGACCTTCGTGATGGATGTTAATCTCACATAACTTCCATGTACAATTTAACCATGTATCTACTGAAGGTAACTCTTCTAGTCGGATCACCTGTAACAAGAAATGCAAGATTTTACAAATGCTGAGAATAGTCAGCTGCCTGCTGAAACATTGTTATATAGTGGGCATCTGTGTGTCTTTTTTTTAAATGCCAAGCATAGTCTTTCTTTGCTTTATTTCTACTGAAACATGGGAGGCATATATATGTGCCTCAACCCGGATTTCAACCCGGGTCACAAGATTAGATGCACTAACCACTACAGAGGCTGAAACATTGTTCGAGGTAGGACACATGTGTGTTTTACATGGCAGGACACATGTGTGTTTTACATGGCGGGACACATGTGTGTTTTACATGGCAGGACACATGTGTGTTTTACATGGCGGGACACATGTGTGTTTTACGTGGCCGGACACATGTGTGTTTTACATGGCGGGACACGTGTGGTTTACATGGCGGGACACATGTGTGTTTTACATGGCGGGACACATGTGTGTTTTACATGATTTTACATATTAATTCAACAAATTTACTCAAGTTTATTCAACATTGAAAGCGACTGATTAAATATTCTTTTTTTTAAAGACTGCTTTTCGACCAAAACATCTGGAATGCTACTTGATAAAAAAGTTGATAAAGCGCCCACACTGATTAGAAGACACCATACAAGGTACCCTAAGGATCTTCAATGCCGTGGGAGGCCTGGTTTGAAGGTCTGAGGTAAATTTAAATTAGGACATTCATTTACCTGTCTAGTGAATGTCACTGAACTGCCGAGTTTTCTCTTGTCAGCAGCCACTCTATCTATGAAGTGTAGTATACATTTCAACTTTGCTATCTGTGATGGTCTGCAAACATAACAATAACATATATTGCATGAGATGTTTATAAAACATGTACATTTGTATGGCCCCAAAAATAATACTACTTTAACAAGTAAATTAGAAGTTGCACTGAGTATAAACCTAATAACTGTATTATTTCTTGCAATGCTATATATACAGCCAGTATGACTTATTGAGATAACCAGACGTTTATACACGGTAAGTTGGTTAGAGATTAAGAAGATGGTAAAACATGTACATGCCCCAAATTACAATCAAATAGCCGAAAATGGTAAATGTCACAGTGACCTTGACTTTTGACCTACTGACCTCCAAATCAATATGGATCATTTACTGTTGCTGGCCAACCTCCATGTAAAGTTTGAAGATGCTACAGAAACCATTTGGTCAGCCGTCTAACGACCAACCAACCAACATGTGCATTTTAGCAATATACCCCCTCAACAAAGATGGTATGGATAATAAGACAATACTGTAAAATCCTTTAATTTCCATGGGACAAAATTTCATGGTTTTGGTAAAAAAGAGCATTTCAATGGTACCTTAATTCGTGGATTTAGCATTTCAGGTAATAAATACAAGGGCCAAAATTATTAACCGATGGGATTTGATTTCATGGTTAAAGGTGAACCACAAAATCCATGAAATTTAATCCACCATGAAAACTAATAATGTACAGTATATCACTTACATAGACAGGTGTGTAAAGAATTTAGTAAAGTTGATTTGGTTAAGTTTTGTCTTCCATCCACGATTGTCGTCCGGAAACAGACACAGGAAACCACAGGCAATGATAGAACAACATAACTCTCGACTTAACTCACGACTCTCATCTGAAATTTACAACATTAATTAAAGAGGCATTCCCTATAACTAGCAATTTTTTCTCTACTATCACATTAAATGAGCTAAATGTACAAAGCACTATCAATTATCATAATTTGTCAGAAGAAGGTGTGCGCAAATATGTCTCTATGATGTCAAAAATATATTTAAATCAACAAAAATAATTTATCACTTCCAGCAATTTATTATTATGTGGTCCAAGGGAAACAACTCGTGACAATTTTGGCTCGTTACATAAATATGTTTTTATTCTTTTCTCGGTACTTAGTGGGAGCTTTTTGTTGAAAATTTGAGGAGTTTAAGCAATAATGATTCTCATAGCCATTTAATCTATATTAATATTCCTGAATCGATTTAAACAATCAAAGTTATAGAGAACGCCTCTTTAATGTTCCTATTTATCATTAAGAGATACAACAACAACTGGCATTCTTTGGATTGAGGCCCACATGGAAGATTGGGTAACCAAATGTCTAGTCTAATTTAATAAACAAAAATTATTTTTGTGTTCATATACTGACATCATTTACATTAGGGCAAAGGATTCCAAGAGATCCAGGATCAATCAAACTTGCCTTGCTCAAACTTTTAAGTACTAGTTAGTCGTATCATCAAAGTTGTTATTTCAAGCATGAAAATAAAGTTAGCTTTATTGTTTTCTATTTTAATAATATTTATTTTTTAATATATATCATATTGCTGACCAGTACAGACAAATTCACGGTATTAAACTTTACCTTACATCTGTGTGAACAACATTCATTGAAATTAACAGTTACCCGAAGGCAATGGCGAGTAGTTTTTGGCTGATTTTCTGCTCTGGCGAGTAACCTTTACCATAGAAATTATATTCAAATAGTTACTTATTGTTGGATTTCTCGTCCCAATAGCAGGTAATATTCAAAAGCTAATTTCAACGACTGAAACAATTGAAATTCTCCGAGCTCTCGGGAATGGGAAGTACATTTTCGAAATGCAGGGAAATTTCCTTGTTTCCCAGATAATTTGGGAATTTGGAAATCCTGTCAGAATTATTACCAAGTGAGTTACCTTTCTGTTGCTGGATAACCTCAATACCATCAGTAGGTAAATGTGCTTCTATCTCTAATACCAGGTCTATGACTGATGGAAAGGTGACCTGTAGAAAGTGTGTCTCCTCCTCCTCATCGGCATAGCGATAGAAATATTTGACTAGACCACTCAATACTGATTCTTCCCATTTGACTGGCTGAGGTTCCAGGATACCTAGATTCTTCTCCCAAATTTGGTAATGACTTAAAGCTACCTCAGTCAAAGTTATCTCTCCCTGTACAAACGGTACAAGCAAACATGAAAATTCAACAAAAAATAAAAAATTTGCAAACAAAGCTAAAAGCATAGATATTGAAACAGTAAACCCTATATTTTCATATTATATAGAGAGCTAAGCTAGACCGACTTCACTGTACCCTTTCTATACATACAGGTAAATAGTGATAATACAACATACACTATAGAGGTCATTTGAACGTGACCTCTTTAATATGGAATGTAGTCAGATCCATAACAGTGCAAAGAAATGGAGCAAATGTCAGGTTCTGATTTTAATGAGATTGGGAATTACTACAAGCATTTTTATTTCATCTTTGGTATGACACAGACAGGTATCAAACCCTGGGCTTCGGGCACTTGAAGCAAACACAGGGCTTTTTTTGCCAAAATTGTGAAGAAGCCCTAGCCTGTTAGATTTGTGAAACGTAAAGCGCGATTTTTCTTCAAATTGTGAAATTTAAGCGTAATTATGCTTTTGAATTGTGAAAGAGGAAGCACGCTATTGACTTTAATAAATTTGTGATAGGCAATTTGCAGCTAATATTTTCCTTTATTTTGTAAAACAAATCACAAAAGGCTTGATCTATTTCTGTTATTAAATGTTTAAGCTTCTCTGGTTTTGTCAATTTCAAATTGTAGAAAATTTTGAGCCCCTGCAAGTGATTTCATTTGTGTAAGTGGCATTTATTTGGTTCGTGAAACTGGCATTTTGGAATTGTGAAGCACCCAAAATGTGAAGTAACCTTATTTCGGCCTCCTGAAAAAAGCCGTGAAACGCTCTACCACTCGACTAGTAGAGGGTTATTTAGTATGCGTTGGCCACATATTCAGTATGCGTTTACCACATATTTTAGAGTATAAGCATGATAAGAAGTGCAAACCTTCAAACATTCTGCTTTGAGTAGGTGTAAATCATCTTTTACTCTCCACCAATTGTCCAAATCACATGGAAAGACAACCTTTGGCATAATTACATGCCTTACCACACTATTCTTTGTACAAGTACTTAATCCTCATCCTGACACCAACCTGACGTACAAAAATTATTGAAATAAATGAACAGGGCTCGACACTAACACTGGTCCCCTAGTCCAAGGCCAGAGAAAATCAAGAAGGACCAGTGAAAATCTTGAAGGACCAGTAACTGTTTTACTTATAAATTTTATGTTTCTTTGCTGGGGGACCAGTGACCAAAAATAGTTAGTGTCAAGCCCTGATGAATAAGTCAATAACATCATAATGATTTATTTATAGAGAGACCCTTATTTAAAGGGCCAGCTAAGTTAGTTCTTATGCCTTTGTCCCAATGTTTTGGCCTCGGCAATGTACTCCCAATTTGAATTAATTAGCTTCGGGAGGCATTGCAAACAGTGATATACCACAAATGTTCTAATGATTACCTCGAAGCTTTCCATATCTATACCACCAAGTCCATTTCCCTGATGTGTTCCGATGTCCATTTATTAAATCGGGAGTACATCACCGAGGAAAAATTCTCAATGGGACCAAGGCATAACCAGAAAAGCCTTCAGGTTCACTATATTTTAGTTTTTACATGTTCAAAGCCGAAAATTGCTCTAATTTGGCGTAAAAGACAGAATTCATGAAACTTGATCTCTGACCAGAAAAGTGACGTAGTCGCTAAGTGGAGATTGTTTGACTATATGCCCACTACCACCTGCGCACATGTAGACTGTATACTAGCCATCTGTTGTTTCGCGATACTACCAGTAAAACAGTTAAGCAAATGCAAAAGTCGACATACATCTAACAAAATTTGATATAATCTTTCTTTTCCATCCTATTTACGCACTGTGACGAACCGAAAACGTCGCTTTAACGCTAATAATTATGTTTCGAACGATTAAAATAAGAACAGCGTCATTTATTAATACAGCATAACCGGGGAATTCCTGTGATGTCACAGCACACATGATTTGATTCTTCCAACTTTCGTTTTTGACCGACAGATGATCTGGTGTTTGTATCGAATACGAGATGTTTTTTATCAAATTATGTTGTTTAAACTTGATTGTTTTTTGCCAGAAATTGCGACGAGCGTTGCTGGATGTCGACTCGTCCGATGTGAATTTCTACTCGTAATTATGAGCGGAATCTCTTGCCTAGGTATGTTCTATATTCTATGTACCACATAACGTGGCTCACATATAGCCACCTAGGCTAAACTCTACACTATTGACTGGTGCATAATGGCAATGTGTTGCTGATCAAGTCAGACTCAAGAGTGTCAGAAACCTGTGGTGGACTAATTGATTTGAGATTCAGTCGTTAATTATCAATACACAGCACTCAATTAGTACCATCGAAAAGATAAAAATAAAACATATAGTATTCTTTCATAAGTTGCATTTATGTGAATAATCGAATCAGACGACGTAAAAAATGTCCGAAATCCGGCTATCCGAAATTTATACTACTCAGGAGAAAAACAACCAGTTTCCAACAACACGAATTCATGATCGGTGAGAAATATCACCGCGACACAAAGTAGACTTCATCCTTCATACATAGCATACATCAGATGTAAATTATTTTGAATTGAAATAAAAACTCACTTTCCCCGAGCACTTCCAGGGGATCCGTCATTTTAACGGCTTTGCTAAATTCCATACTCCTCAAGGCTTAACCGGTGTCACCATAAAACAACACTTTTGGACGTATTGTGCGGTTAAAATTCGCGTAAATCATTTTTTTATTAAAATAACTATAATTCAACATATTCAACAATATTTGATTTGATACCGCTATGATAAAAACTAATACAGGTTTCAATTGAATTATTCGGTACCATATTGGAATTTAATAGACGATGAAGCATGTGTTTGTGATGACGTCACTTGTTCTGCATCAGTTGCGCGCTCTTTTTGGAAACTGGTTACCTAAAAAATGTCACACGGGAATATTCTGTTTAAATTTTTAAGCTAAGCTAAAATGTCAATTAAAGTAATCTAGATTCTATATATTTGGGTTGCTTGATACATACACTTGTTAATCGGCCATTCGTGATTGTAAGGCTGGACGTATCCATGGAGATCGAGAAATTTCTTTGCGACGATGGACGTCATCCCTATTTGATCAGAATGTTCAAAGGAATTTCCATAACCAGTGATATAACTCTCTGTCATCGGCGTGTGTTGTTTGTGAAACCATCGTTTGCATGAGTTTTTTTAAGATTAGAAGGGGTGAGTTGCTCATTGTCTATCTAAAGGCCAACAACTCGAAGTGATGATGCTTCTGCACCACCCAGTTAACAAATATATATTGTTGCAGCATCGGGAGATGTAAGCAATCAGGCCATACCAAATCGTATCTTCGTTATTAGCGTCCGCCCTAAGTTCGAAAACCTATCTAGCTGTCCTGAAACAAAATACAAAACACTCGAAAAAAAAACAAGTTATAATGACTTCTATCATCATCATTATACATGTAGGAATATGGCTAATAATTATAGCTATCGAGTATTGCCAATCATAAAAACTTACTGATATAACTTAAAACATGTTTGTGTAGAAGCTACTTCTGTGTAGGGGCTGGAGTCATGATGGTGAATAAGTGTGATGGGTATGAAAGCAATATCTCAATGGATTTAGAAGATATAAGAGGTTGCAAATGTTGTTGTTTTTTCTTTCCCAAGATGCTCAAACCTATCCGTCCTCGGACAATAAACGAAAAACCGATTTTGTATGGCCGCAGCATCTACTGTTTGGTTATAAGTTCAATAAAAAAAAAGTTAAGTTACCAATTTTCTAGGGCTCTTTTCAGCTGTTAGGCCGCTCAAGCACCCTTTGACATTTTAACTCCCCTGGTCATTGGGCTACATATGGAAACCTACACTCGTGTCTCCCTGGGGAGACTATTTCTCTCCTGTGGTGTGGCAGCCAACATCGATCTGCGGCGCCCAGGAATAGACACTGCCCTCACAGGTACCATTTTACACCATGATGGAGTGGAGCTGTGGGTCTTGCTCAGATATTTTAACCAGTGGTCCAGAGGGGGATCGAACCCGGGACCTCTCGACCCCGAAGCGCGCGCCCTACCTCTAGGCCACCGCTCCCCAATATCAAGTTTATTAGCAAATCAGTATTTATACAATGGCTTTGGCCATTAACAAAACATATATACAATACAAGTGGTTTTAATTCTGTTCTTAATGTATGTAGAATATATCCCTTTTGAATGTTTTGTATGGTGAAATGAAAAAGAGTCTAGGTGTTCTTGGTCAGTTACCAGGAACGAGACGTTGTATGTTTGTCGTTAAACCGATCTGAAACCGACGGTACATAAAACCACGCATGTATATTTGTTTATAATGCTCTATGGTTTATAGTATAACTATATCGATGGCTTAGAATTAGAAGGTCGTAAGTCCACTTACGACCTTTTATGATTCATACATATTTAGAATAAGCATCACAAGGCGCTTCTTATGAGCCCATTTTCATATAAATCTGAACTTGTCATGTTGACCAAAATAAAGTTGTAAAAGTTTGTTTTACCATAAGTAAAGACTAAATGTCAGACAGTTTTTCCGTGTTTTCTCAAAATATCGATTTGGTAGTTACGACCTTCTAATACTAAGCCATCGATATGTAGTTTGTGCGTTTTGGTTATAGAAAGGGGAATAAGTCTCAGTGTTCATTGAGGTTACCATGGTGGATTTACCTCCCTTCAGCTGCACTTTTTTTTCAAATACTTGTTATTGGGAGAAACAGTACAACGTTCAGTGCAGCCTGTCTATAGTGGCCCTATATAGATCCTGAAAAGGGTGTGGCTTTACATCGGCTGTACAGAGCCATATTTGGTAGTAATATAAAACCAGGAGAACATGTGAGCCAAATATAACACGAGCAGAATACAAACGTCCATCAACCTAGCAACTTAATTGAGTCTGTCTACGAACTATTTGTACATCGTCAACTACATATAACCTACAAATGTAAAACAAAATATAAAAATAAAAAACATTTATTTCAAGTCTTTAGAGCATTTATAAAACATTAATTGTTAGGTACATTGTATATTCTTCTATGTAGCTAGGTCCAAATTGCTAGATGCGATATTTGCGTGTCCCTACAATACACCAATATATAAACGAAACCATTGTAAGACAAACCTATGAGAACGTAAGAGAACATGGTGAACTTCGTGGCACACCTTGTCAGGAAGCGTGTTGGCATCGTTAAGGAAACGTTGCAGAAACGTTATCAGAACGTGTGGTAGCGTAGTAAAACGATTAAAAAAATTGCAGGCCTCTATGATATTTTCCAATCGTTGGCATCGGACATCTTGACTGACTGTAAACCCAGCATAACCAGACTTGGTAGAAAACGGCATTATGGTCACATTGCTGACTTAGAGCAAGAAAAATCTGTCAGAAAATTACTCTTTACTTACGGCAACTTGATTTTGGTCGACATGGAAACTTCCGATTTTCATGAAAATAGACTCAGTCATAAGAATCCTCTTATGAAGAAGATTTTAAATATGCATCTGTCTTATATAAGGTCGTACGTGTTAATTACGACCTTCTCATTCTAAGCCAGCGACATGTTGATGTTGGTTATATACGACCATTTTGATAGCATTTCTGTTTTTGAATGACTCGTTATACCTCACGACTTTCGGATGAACAGTAAGAAGCTTTTCACCAGACGATATATAGTACAAAGTCTGAAATACGTGGGCTTTGTATATTTTGCAGAACGTTGCACCAATTCTTCGTGGAAAATGTGTCGAAGAAAGCAAATATCTGAGATAAGTCGACATTCTCCCAACTGTATGCTCTCCTGGATCAGCTGGTCCACGATAAACTCGTGCGATAGCCACCATACCCGCTTCCTCATCTTAAGGAATGTATAACCGCCTGAATCAGTTAGTGCATAATTTTATCGTGCGATGGTAGCAACAAATGCATTATATTTCGTTTTCTTGCTTCTTAGAGTTATAGATGGTTATTACGGAGCACGAGCGAATCAAATATTGATAACCATACTACATATATCGTCTGTTCAAAACCAGAACCTTGTATCTGCATATTGTGGAATTTTTCAGGAACAAAAGAAAATGTTCTCATTGTTTATTGAATTATTTTTTCTTGGTTATTTTCGACAATGTTATGCATTATAACATTATTTAAACTTATTTAAATGTTTTGAATCAATTAGCCTAAAAATGGTGACTGTAGTAGCCTATTTTAGTTTGGCTCTATAAAATCGTCTGTATTTCAATTAAAACATGCAGGTAGAACATAGTATCTGTTGATAATAGATTCTGGCTTTAAACCATTAACAGACATAATTGAAATACTTATCAGCCAGAACCTGCTATCTTGCGATGCGTCAGTTTGGCGTATCTCATTATTGGACGGTGATTGTTATAATTACTGCCAGAACCTTGTATCTGACGATAATACACACTGGCTGTTTATGCAAGTAAATAAACCATGATTAAATTGATATGAAGACTGTGGTATATAACAATACAACATTGTGGCATTCAAAATAAACATCATATAGATGTTAAATTGAGACGATGACTATAGTATAAAACAATACAGTATTATGGCGTTCAACATAAGCAGTATATAGCTCCATATTTTATTAGCCAGAATAATACATCATTGAATTAAGATTTGCTTTTTTGGTTCTGTTTATAATATCTACAGATAATGTATGATAATAATCGCACGATATTGATAAGTGTCTTTGTATCTGAGTCATAAACAATAACATTGTTGGTACTCACTGTCAAATGAGCACAAAAAATTCCCTCTGTGATTGTGGTGTCATAACCAGTAACATTAAGATCACAGTCCCCTCTGAGATTATAATATATCATTAACAGTACGGGTGTCGGCAATCATCAATTCAGCACCAGCAGTGTCCCCTGTAATTTGGTGTCAAAACCAGTAGCATTATCAGCAATCGCGGTTCCCTCTGTTAATGTGATATCATATACAGTACCAATGTCGGCAAACCAGCACTAGAAATCCCCTCTTTGAGTACGGTGTCATAATCAGTGACATTATCAGCACTTGCAGTTCCCTCAGTGGTGTCGTAACCATTAACATTATCAGCTCTAGCAGTCCCCTTAGTGGTGACATGACCAGTAACAATATCAGCTCTAGCTGTCCCCTTAGTGGTGTCATGACCAGTAACAATATCAGCACTAGCAGAGCCCTCAGGGGTGTCATAAACATTAACATAACCAGCACTGGCACTGGCAGTCCCTTAAATGGTGTCATAACCAGTAACAATATCAGCACAAGCAGTCCCCTTAGTGATGTCATAACCAGTAACAATATCAGCTCTAGCAGTCCCCTTAGTGGTATCATTACCAGTAACATTATCAGCACTAGCAATCCCCTTAGTGGTATCATAACCAGTTACATTATCAGCACAAGCAGTCCCCTTTGTTGAATCAGCTCTTTTATTTACAAACTCGCTTAAAAGGGAATGTCCTCATCGGAGCTTGAAATATATTTCAATTTCTTCCTTGTTGAAAGACGTTTGTGTTTCATAAGTGTCTTTTTATTGGAGTCATGAACAATTACGTTGTCTTGTCGGTACTCACTGTCAAATCAGCACAAAAAGTCCCCCCTGTGATTGTGGTGTCTTAACCAGTAACATTGAAAGCACTAACAGTCCCCTCAGAGATTATGGTATCATTAACCATACTGGTGTCGGCAATCATCAAATCAGCCATAGCAGTTTCCTGTGTGAATTTGGTGTCACAACAAGTAGCATTATCAGCACTAACAGTCCCCCAGTGGTGTCATAACCAGTAACAATATCAGCACTGGCAGTCCCCTCAGTGGTGTCATAACCAGTTAAGTTATCAGCACTAGCAGTCCCCTCATTGGTGTCATAACCAGTAACAATATCAGCACTAGCAGTCCCCCAGTGGTGTCATATCCAGTAACATTATCAGCACTGGCAGTCCCCTCTGTTAAATCAGCTCTTTTATTTACAAACTCACTTAAAAGGGAATGTCCTCAACGGAACTTGAAATATATTTCAATTTACATTGTCTTGTCGGTACTCACTGTCAAGTTAGCACAAAATGCTCCCTCTGTGAGTATGGTGTCATAAACAGTAACATTAAGAGCACTAACAGTCCACTCAGAGCATCATCAGCACTAGCAGTGTCCCTGTGAATTTGTAGTCACAATCAGTAGCATTATCAGCAATTGCAGTTCCCTCTGTGATTGTGACATCATAAACAGTACCAATGTCGGCACTCGTCAAGTCAGCACTAGAAATCCCCTCTTCGAGTACGGTGTCATAATCAGTGACATTATCAGCACTAGCAGTCCACACAGTGGTGCCATATCCATAAACAATATCAGCACTAGCATTCCCCTCAGTGGTGTCATAACCAGTAATAATATCAGCACTAGCAGTCCCCTCAGTGATGTCATAACCAGTAACAATATCAGCCCTAGCAGTCCCCTCAGTGGTGTCATAACCAGTAACAATATCCGCACTAGCAGTCCCCTCAGTGGTGTCATAAGCAGTAACATTATTAGCCCTAGCAGTCCCCTCAGTGGTGTCATAACTAGTAACATTATCAGCACTAGCAGCCCCCACATTGGTGTCATAACTAGTAACATTATTAGCACTAGCCGTCACCTCAGTGGTGTCATAACTAGTAACATTATCAGCACTAGCAGTCCCCTCAGTGGTGTCATAACTAGTAACATTATTAGCACAAGCCGTCACCTCAGTAGTGTCATAACTAGTAACATTTTCAGCACTAGCAGTCCCCTCAGTGGTGTCATAACCAGTAACAATATCAGCACTAGCAGTCCCCTCAGTGGTGTCATAACTAGTACCATTATCCGCACTAGCAGTCCCCTCAGTGGTGTCATAACTAGAAACAATATCAGCCCTAGCAGTCCCCTTAGTGATGGCATAACCAGTAACAATATCAGCCCTAGCAGTCCCCTCAGTGGTGTCATAACTAGTAACATTATTAGCACTAGCAGTCCCCTCAGTGGTGTCATAACCAGTAAAAATATCAGCACAAGCAGTCCCCTCAGTGGTGTCATAACTAGTAACATTATTAGCACTAGCAGTGTCCTCAGTGGTGTCATAACCAGTAACAATATCAGCACAAGCAGTCCTCTCAGTGGTGTCATAACCAGTAACAATATCAGCCCTAGCAGTCCCCTCAGTACCATTATCCGCACTAGCAGTCCCCTCAGTGGTGTCATAACTAGAAACAATATCAGCCCTAGCAGTCCCCTTAGTTGTGTCATAACTAGTAACAATATTAGCCCTAGCAGTCCCCTTAGTGATGGCATAACCAGTAACAATATCAGCCCTAGCAGTCCCCTTAGTGATGGCATAACCAGTAACACTATCAGCACTAGCAGTCCCCTTAGTGGTGTCATAAGCAGTAACATAATTAGCACTAGCAGTCCTCTCAGTGGTGTCATAACCAGTAACAATATCAGCCCTAGCAGTCCCCTTAGTGATGGCATAACCAGTAACACTATCAGCACTAGCAGTCCCCTTAGTGGTGTCATAAGCAGTAACATAATTAGCACTAGCAGTCCCCTCAGTGGTGTCATAACCAGTAACAATATCAGCACTAGCAGTCCCCTCAGTGGTGGCATAACTAGTAACATTATCCGCACTAGCAATCCCCTTAGTGGTGTCTTAACCAGTAACAATATCAGCACTAGCATTCCCCTCAGTGGTGTCATAGCCAGTAACAATAGCAGCACTAGCAGTCCCCTTAGTTATGTCATAACCAGTTACAATATCAGCACTAGCAGTCCCCTTAGTTATGTCATAACCAGTCAAATTATCAGCACTGGCAGTCCCCTCAGTGGTGTCATAACCAGTAACATTATCAGCACTAGCAGTCCCCTGTGATGAATTAGCTCTTACAGTTCACTGTTGTTCAAACAGTTCAACCAATGTTACAAGTTTTTCATCGTTATCTTCAGACCACATCTAAAATACATCAACTATTTTATTTTAATTGTTTGTGTTGTTTTTTTAATTCATTGTTATAAGTTAAACACTTAACAATAATCAAGGTGAATGATTAAATTTCAATTCTTCCATTGAAACGTGGACTAAATCCATATGATATAAAAACTGTAGCTTAAATGTAATTAATTATTACAAACTTATTCAGCTGTAATAATAACACTGTAACCTCAAAAATATTTTTGTTATATTGAAATACAAATACTGAGAATAGTTTAAAATATGTACATCCTATTAGTTTATTCTTCACAAATATATTATTAAGTTGTATTTTGGTCAAATACCGCATCAGTTATGCTAACTATCTGGTCGACGACAGGTTCTGGAAATTTGAGATACCAGCTTATTAACACTAATTAGCTACAATTTGGAGGAATTTAATATTCCTAAAGGCCTTATCTTTTGATAAGGTATTCTGGTCTGAAGACAGAGAAGATACACACTATAAATCACAGACAGCTAAAATAAACCATCACCACATACAAGATTATGGTTACAACAATTCAGTATTTAATCCTGCTACGGCTGTACGTATCTGCAGATAAAATATTCTGGCATTGTTCATAAATATAGAAACTGATGATTACCTCAAAGCCAAATTCAAGTATGTTCAGATACAATATTCTGGTTTAAAAAATGATATAAAATTATTCATGGTTGAAGAAAACCAAAATATAGTATGTTTATATGATACATTCTGGCATAAATATCTGCTTCACAATTTTGGAAACCCCCTTGTATCTTTACATACAATATTCTGGCTCAACAGAATTGAACTTATTACAGATACAATGATTGATCTCTGATCAATATCTTTAAAACTAATGCAGATATAGAAATGAAATTTTGACACATTATGCAATTTTACCCAATAATCAGAAATATGTAAAAATCTTATTTTCGCAAAATCCTGTAGATACAAGGTTCTGGTTTTCAATAGACGATATATTCATTACAATACCTTGATGTTGAAATTTATGTTTTCACAGTGAATCGGGCTTTCGAGCGTCCCTATGAAGTATCGCCACTGCTCGGTGTGACATCGAATCTCGATCTGTGACGCCCGGGAATATAGATAATGCACTCGCGTGTAGATCTTACAATTTACACCTTGATGGTCCATGAGCATGTTGGATTAGACTTGCTTAGTGTTCCAGACAGGATTTAACCCACACCTCTCGATACCAAGGCGCACTCACTACCTTCCCTGAATTAGACGTAAAGCTTGACAATATTTACTTGAACCTGACCTTAATCAAGAATATATTACAAGGTTCTTTCTTTGAATATATCAATTTCCGCAAGCAATTGTTGAAAATCGTGCCATGTCGGTATTTAAAATTTGTGCGTTTTCCATCTCGGGCATCTTCATGATCTTCGTTATGCTTCCCGACTATGAAAACATACATCCTAGGTTATAAATACAGGCAAAGTCCTAAATTTAGGTCTTTGATACAGGCAAAATATCGACTGTTAAATTATGCTAATCGAAAAGTCAGGTCCGTGCTTTTCGCTCAAAATCAGGCGCTACATAATTAATATAAAGTGCCTGACAATATTGCACGAAATTGGACGTCGAAAATGTATTTTCTTCTTCCTTTTACAGGACAGGAATCCATCAAATGTATTGTAATAATGCACCAGTCAGTTGGATCCACGGCCCCGCCCTCGGGGATGGGTCGGGCTTTTTACTTTTGGGATGTGACAACCCCGCCCTTCCACGGTAAAATATCCGGTATTTCCCCGGACATTAACAACTCAAAATTGTCCCCGAGGTATTGGTTCGGAGAAAACAATCCTAACCTTTTCCCTGTCGTGGGGGAAGTAAAAACGGCTGTTTCTCCGACTATCCCCCCGTGGATCCCCGGGGTGAGACGTGAATGCAACTGGCTGGTGCATAAACCCCAGGTTGGGTCTCGAGCAAGTAGCATACTGTTTTTCATTATCTTTGCTAAGGCTAGCGTTATCACCGGTGGACTTTGTCTATGATATCCATGATGAGAAAGTATATAATTTATATAATTATTACAAGAAATAAATGATATGTGCCTGTTATATCAAAAACATATTTTATTGCTGCAAGGCGAAAACACAGATATATATTAGATATTATTAATGTCTATGGCGAAAATAAATATTTATAAAAAAACCTATTTCTAAAGGCTTTTCAAATTGTACGACCGTACGGACCCTTTTGTGTAAATGTTCACACATCATGATTGTAGTTTCTTTTTCCTCGTGATTATGTCGTGAGAAGGCGTTTGTGTACAAGGTTTCAACACGTGCTGCAATGCATAATGACCGAGGTGATCAGAATTGTTAGCGTTGAGAAATCACGTGACGTCATGCGCAATAGAAAATTTTTGAACCAAGCGTCGCTGTCGGGTTTGACGATTTACTGTATTTCCGTTGGAATTTGTTACATTTCGGACCTTGGATGCACATTACTGATGTAAGTAGAGTACATACAATAAAGATATTTCTTACACAGGTGTACTGTATAACTTGTTGCAAAATCACGAGGTTGCCAGCTCAACTTAAACCACTGGCTTTAGGTCAGGGTCCACATTATGGCAACCATAGTTCTGGGTACCATAACTAAATGATCTTTTTATTGACTGACGTCGATCTTTATGAATTGGAATAATCACTGAAATGGAATAATCATCGTCTAAAAAGCTCGGACTATGGCTACCACAGATATTTGTGGCAGCGTTTTGATTTCTGATTGAATCTATGTCGAGTTTCAACATGGCGCCGCGGTGAGTTGTATTGGTGCAAGTAAGTGAAAGACCAGCAGAAAATGTTTTTTATATGAAATTGTTTCCTGGATTTACCAGAAGAAGAGAACCAGAAATGTTTATTTAGAAGTTTATAAAATTTATGAAACCATGCCCCGGCCCTTGTGGTCTGTATGTACGCTTAAAAAGTTAATTTCTATTACGTGCCTATGAAGCTCAGTCAGTTGTTAGTGGTATTGTTGTCTAATCTGGCGACCTTACCGGGCTGAGGTTCAAATCCTGGTGGATTATGTATGTACAATCAGTAAATTTACAGTCAATGTTTAAATTTACTGACTTGCTTTTTTTTAAATATTTTTTTTCCAATTTAAGAAAAATCACCCCTGATTAATCATATACTTATAGTCAGAATGCATTTTTCTGCAATTTACAGCAAGTTTCAGGTAAAGTTGTCAGTTTTGTCCATCTAAAGCCAAAAATTTTTACTCAATTGAGTAATCAAAAAACATCATTCGTTGTAAGTTAAAAACTATAACTTTAGCTTTGAATTGTCCGTAAATTTATGGATATTTTTATCAGTAAAAACACAGACAGTCTGTAAATTTAATGATTGTCCATAAAACAATATAATACTAGACCAGGTAGAGGAACGCATAAATTATATTAATTTGCCTGCTATATTTCAGCAGAAAACTGACTGGCAAATAAAGGCTATGCTCGGTATTAAAGAAAATCTTTTAGCCACAGTTATAGTAAGGACATTATGAGTTTGGAACATGTTTTCCTGTATTCAGGATTTGGTTCTGTGGCATTGTGGGAGATATTCTGTCTCTGAATATGTCAGAGGGTGGTGATATATTCAATGCAAGAATCTTGTAATATATTCATGCATTAAGGTCAGGATCAGGTCAAATTCGTCAAGCTATACATTGTTTTTGTTTAAAGAAAGTTATTTTTTTGTTTTGCAGAAAGTTTGGATCTCGATTGATTTGGATGACTACCATTAAACCAGTTGTCACAGAGGAATATCCACAACAATAATTCAATAGGATGAAATTGATAAGTAAGTAAAGTATATCTTTTATGGAAAAATATTCAAGTCAGCTTTTATCAATGTGGGTTTTTGAAAATTGTATTTTAAGTTCACCTGAGCGCAAAGTGCTCAATGTGATCTATTGTGATTGTCTGTCAACATTTTGACTGTATACAGCTTGACCACATTAAACTGAGACTCATCAAAGTCCGTAAGCACGTCCACCAAATAACCTATACTCGGCTGTTCTCTAGCGGAATTTTTATTTACTGTATGCTGTTATCTTCGTATAAGGCCAGCAATAATTGTAAGTATGTTTTAATAACATCGGAATTTTCCGGATTTGAACAAATTATGCAAGGAGTCTCAGTTTAACCTGGTTGGACAATAACTTTCTAGACGTCACAATTTTCATGGAATCCTTTTGAAACCTGGTCATAATGTTTGTCTCTACGTAATCAATGCCATGTTCTTAACTGGATCATCTAGGAACAAAAACTATGGTAGGTCACTTTGTCGGTCAAATCACTGAAATACATTGTTATAGCTTGACCAGATATATCTGGTCAAGCTATAACACTCTAGATGTATCATAAACAACCAAATCTTGATCAATGTAGAACTTGGGTCATCTTGGGTCTAAAACTAGGTCACCAGACTACCTTAAAATTATTACCTTTCGTGGGGGATTAAATTTCGTGGTTGATGGTGATCGAATCATGAAATCCGCGAAATTTAAACAATAATTTTTACTCTTGTATTTACTACCTGAAATGCATATCCACAAATGAAGGTCCCATCGAACTGGTCTTTTTTACCGAGACCATGAAATTTCGTCCCGTCGAAATTAAATGATTTTACTGTATACATTTGCTGTTAAATGAAAACCGAGGAAGTCAAAATGACCACTTTTCAGGAGACTAATATTTGTTTTTACAAGCATAATTTTTTACCTGTTATCAGTGTATTATAATATATTTGCTTTTGGTGCATTTTCAACTGATAAAACATAGATTCTTACTCACTGCTGTAGTAAAGCTAATCGAAGACTAACACGAATTTCCCATCAATTTTAATTTAATTTTGACCCAAAGCATTTTTCTAAAAACGCACTTACATGATTTTAGCAGACATCTTTCAAAATAATTGAACTGAGGTGTTTTTCAAATTCTGTAATATTGAATGGAATGAGTCTATTTAATGGCATAAATATTGGATATATTTAAATAAGCACAAATGTTGGATATATTTGATGGCACAAATGTTTGATATATTTGATGGCATAAATGTTTGATATATTTGATGGCACAAATGTTGGATATATTTGATGGCACAAATGTTGGATATATTTGATGGCATAAATGTTGGATATATTTAATAGCACAAATGTTGGATATTTTTGATGGCATAAATGTTGGATATATTTGATGGCATAAATGTTGGATATATTTAATAGCACAAATGTTGGATATATTTGATGGCATAACTGTTGGATATTTGATGGAACAAATGTTGGATATAGTTCAGTGTTTCTTTTCTCTTATGGGGGAAAGGGGTCCGGTCCCATAGGAAGGGGAAAACCAGTGTGCGGAAAAGCTAAAAGGGGAATTTTTAATTATGGCTAAATCCCCCTTAATGCTAGTTAAATTGATTATTGGTGGTATTTTAAGCCTGGGAGGCCAAACAAACTTTCATGTACTTCAATTCATTCTGTCATCATTTATAATTAGCTCCATTTATAATTTGCTCCATTTATGTGGGAAAAATATTGATGAGCAAGACTCAAAGGGTAAAAATTAGAAATTTTAGGGAAAAATATATGTTTTACGGAGAGGGGAAAGAGGCCTAATATCTCCATATATTTTAGCGAAAAAACACCACTGTATTTGTCTTTGATGAATCTTGAGATGTCTGTCCTATGTTAAGCAGACATGTTTATTGAACACATAATTTGCCCCAAGCACAAATCTACAGTTATATAGCTTGACAAGATTTAGTAGGCACTCATTTAACTTCGGAAGCGTGTATTATTTTCCGTAAGCGTAGTCGGTACTTATCGGAAATATTTGTTTATTTTTGCACCGGCTTTGTCCGAAATATGCACGGAATATGTCCGAAGTGCCTACTAAATCTAGTCAAGTTATATTAACACTTTCAAGAAATTAATTGTTGTCATGTTTTACAGATGAAGGTTTGGATGTGGAATGAGGAGATATTCAATCACTTTACTAGCATATGTAAGTATGGACGAATGAGGAACATCTATATATCTTATATCGATGGAATTCAACAGCATGAAAAGATAAGTACTTACTTAATACATTTGGTAATGTTTTGTAAAAATGAAAATAATGATAATAATAAAATGTTTTCAATTTGTATTATTTCATGCACTAATACATATTACATGGTGTATGAATAACATATAATAATGATTAGCATGCCAAACAATTGGTCAAGCTGTCAAAATAAAATCGCTGCACAAGGAAGCAGCCCGTGGGCAAGGCCTTTAAGTTGGATGTGTTACGACCCATGTAATAGTCCTCATGTGAATTGTGTTTAGTGTGCACATGCAAATATCATCACTCGGTAGGTCAACAATGGAATAAGATTTCTCGTTTTGTCATCAAAGCGATAGCAGTGTTCATGTGATTTTTGATAGGTAATAAGCATTGCTATTCAGCATCTCCTGCAAATACAGTCAGCCCTCGTTACAACAATACTCAACAGTCAATATACCGACAATTTCTTTATGACATAAATTGGGGACAAATTCTATTCTTTTCAAGTCATATTCGTATACTGACAAAAATGACCGATTTATAGTTTACCCAGTAATCAATTTTTAAAATACTCCCTATACTGACACTGACCAGGGGCTGTTTTTCACATCTGTCCGGAAATATTTGTTGTCCTTTCTCAAAGAAATTGTCTAAGTATCACTTATAATTTATATTCCGATTTCAAAATAAAACCTTTTTAAAATATTCTGTGTCAAGCGATATTTTGGGCTTGATTCATTAATTTGTCAATACTTAATCATGTGCTTTGTAATTATGACTATGTACTTTGTACATGTCTGTTGTTAATGAGGATAGGATAACCTTTTATAAATTAAATTATTACAAAATGCATTTAATTACCATTTTAATGATAAGGTGTTTTATATCATAGGTTATTGAAGAAATATCTGGTCACCTTTAAATTCAAAGTAAACTTTACTAAAAGATCTCCCACTACAATTCATATCATTTAAATATCATTTTGATTCAATTCTGATGATTTTGCTTGGGAACTAACAGTATTGTAACGAGGACTGACTGTACACTCAACAAAAGTACACACCTTTTAATTGTTTATAACTTTCATTTTGAACTTGATAAAATAGTTGCTCATTGACAAAATTAAGTGAAAATGTGTTTAATAAAAATCAATTGTTGCCACTCTATCACATGTGTTACGTAAGGATCAAAAGACTAGCTTTGGCATCTAGGATCTAAATCTATTTTTCTAATACAGTTGTATACTGATGACTGTTCTTGATGTAGTCCATAACTGCTAGGGATGTTGTTGGGACTCACAGAAGCTTTGTATATTTCCACCCTGAGGCTGTGTAAAAAACACCTTGAAAATGAGGGGACCTGGTCAAATAGACCTTTCCCATGTACTCACTTTTAAGAAACCATTACGCTAGATAAATTGTGCTTTGAATTTTTAAATGGTTTTGTTCAAAACAAATTGGCCAAAACCTGAGGTGTGTACCTATAACTTTTGTTAGCTCATATATGTTACCTATTATATGGCTTTTTTGTTCAGTGAACTTTTACTCAGTAGGTCAACAATGGAATAACATTCTTTTGTTGTGGTTTTCTTAGTTCCAGGGCTTTTTTTCGCTGAATTGTGAAGGGGCCCAAGCCCTTCAGTTTTGTGAAATTTAAGCGCGAAAAGCGTCAAAATTGTGAAAAACTTAGCGCGGTAATTTCTCAAATTGTGAAATTACATGTTTCAGTTGTAAACTCACTTTTAAAGACTTGAACAGGATATTATAGCAACCTTGGCTTATCACTTTCACATTATGTCAAACATGCATCTATGATGTTATATGTTATGTCAAGTCAAGTAAAAGGAATAGTTGGCTGGGTCTGGGGATCAAGGTCAGCGGACATACAATTATCAATGGCTGGTTCATTAGCACTGGTTGTCGAGTTGACTTATCTACTTGTCGAAGACTTTACCACACCAAAATCAAATAAATTTGATTGCTGGTGTAATTTCTTTACGCTTTTCACGTAGTATTTTCCGTTTCTGGAAGCCATGACTCATTACTTTCACTTCGTGTGCGTGTTTAACGATGAAGTCGAAACATTGCCAAATGAAAAATAAAATGAATAAATGCCCGCTGTACGGTACGATACGGTATGGCTTATCTGTATAACGCCGTCGTTTTTTCACTTTCTGTTCATTTACACAAGGCTGATTTACGATATTTTTAATTATAACAATCGAAAATGAGCACGGACATTGCGAGAATAAATCAGGCCATTTTGATTATGCCAGCTCGTCACAGAATATCAAGGTAGATGCGAGCCTCGATTTCGATTCAGAGGCTGGTTAAAAATACGGGATTTCCCAATGACGTCACGCAAAATTACATGCGCTAAAAATAGAAACGGTGGTAAATTAAAATCGTAATGTTTTGGTTTGATTGTTTACACTGTGAAGAGGCCGATTTTCACTAAAATAGACGCCGATTTCGGTTGTGAAGAGGCCGATAGAGGCCGATAGAGAATTGTGAAAGGGGCCGATACGGAATTGTGAAGCAGCCGATATTTGGCCCCTCGTATAGAGCGAAAAAAAGCCCTGCAGTTCATGTAAGTCAAAGATATCAGGTATAGCTAGTTTGCGATAGAAAAAAATCGTGTTTTTTAAACATTTCTGAAAATCTATTCATCAGATTTTGGTAACAAATTACACATAGCTACAATAACTTCCTAATAATTTCAAAATTCTTAAACTGGAGAATCGTCAGTATGAAACTGAATCGAACCAGTTTTGGTTGCCATATTTAAAATGATGATTCCTTTCCTGACGACCATACTGAATTACTTTCGGCAATTGAACTAACCAGTACTGACAAATGTGCTGTAACACCATTTTGCTTGGGAACAAACAGTGTTGTAATGAGGGCTGACTGTACACTCATCAAAAGTTATAAGTACACACCTTTTATATTGTTTATAACTTTCAGTTTGATCTTGATAAAATAGTAAATGTTGCTCTTTGACATAATAAAGTGCAAATGTGTTTACTTTTATAAAATTCAAGTTTTGCAAATTTCACTAATGTGTGACGATCAAAAGACTAGCTTTGGCATATAGGATTAAAATCCATTTTTCTTATACAGTTGTGCCAAGCATGTTTTGACGTGGTCAATAACTGCTAGGGGTGTTATTGGATCTCACAGAAGCTCTATATATTTCAATCCCAGCTGTGGAGAAACTCCTTTAAAATGAGTGGACCCGTTCAAGTACACCTTTCCAATGGATGTTCTCTCTTTTAAGATTAATTGAGCTTTGAATCTATAAATTGCTTTGTTGTAAACAAATTGGCCAAAAACTGAGGTGTGTATTTATAACTTTTTTTAGCTCACCAGTATTTGATTTTTGGCTGGGTTATTGTGTGAAAAAGGTATTATTCGAAATACATTGCTGTCAACACCTCTTGTACACAGGTAACTGTATCGTTGAAAACAAACAGAAAAGGAAAACAAAAATTATTTTCTTTTTCTTTCAATGTCCAGTCAGGGGTGTAGCTAAAACCTTAGCAATGTGTAGGCCCGTAGGTAAAGATGAAAGAAGTAGGGGGGTCCGTGGGCATGCTCAACCGGAATGTTTTTTATACCTTTAAAGGTACTGGTGCATTTTGACATATATTTAAGAGATCAAATTTCAAGTTAAACTTAAAAATATATATACATGTATTATTTTTTCTCGAAATGATGTGTAGGCCCAGGCCTAATGGCCTAACGGCAGCAGCGTAGATGCCAGGTGAAGTGAAATTGACAAACCAGTCACTGTAGTGCATTTTTGTTGATAAATTATGGCATTATGTTTATCAATCATCTACAATATAAGATTGTGGGTTTATATAAACAATGTTATGCAATGAATACAAGCATAAATTTACATGTAACCTCATATTATATAACCCTTTGTTTATACTTTTCCTACGATTTTCGATGGTACATTTGTACATGTAAATTGCGGTGAGGATTGTCATGTTGGCATGTGTTTGTGCTGAATGCAGTTCTGGTCTTTGATACATTGAAATTTTGGCTACTTTAAAAAATATATACCTTTATAGAAAAATACAATTTTTACAAGATTTTTAATTTGATTTTACTTTTTATCAATGATACAGTTACCTGTGGTCTTGTTATGATTGATTAGAATTTGAATGCCTAACCCTACTGTGAACTTTTGTTAGGCCCCTAATATGCCACTTTAAACTCGTTTTGTTAGGCCCCTCATATACCACTGTGAACTAGTTTTGCTAGGCACCTGATTACCGACCACAATGTGTCATGTGAAATATTGGTAGCAGTATCTCATAGTTCAAGGTCACACTTCAAAGATCATAATCAGTTTGACGACACTTTAATTTGGTTGTTAACTAATCAACATGTACTCTTAAAGCAACACTAGGTTTGCGAATTGAAGAAAATCGCGAAAGTAAATACCCGCGAAAATGTTTAAAACAAGTAAAACGCAAAATTTTCTTGTTTCTGAATGAATTCATTGTTTTTTTGGTATGAAGTTTGCAAGACCATATTTAGCTTAAATTACATATTTAAGCAACGACGTGTGCCTATCGAGTAGAAAAGTGTTTTTATTTAGTGTATAATTGTGTGGTAATGATTTTGAATTTCTTTTACATAAATCGTTCTAGTAATGTGCGATTTAACGATGCTATAGTTATTCATTAATTTAAACTACCTATCACGGTTGCTGCGTAATTACATGGTCATTGAACACATATAATATGATAATTTTGAACAGTAATGATGCTGTTTGTGATAGCTTAGATGTAAAAAGGACAAAGGATTATTGTAAAGTGCTAACTGGTTAATTGCTTTTAATTATTCTTGCCACTGGATAATCCACATGGGCGAGGCCCCAAGAAGAGTTTAGTCATTTAAAGCTATGGGGATAGCGCAGATACAGGAGGTGTATTTGTTCCAGAGACCCCACTGGGTTTTTTACATGCCATACATGGGCCCTCAGTTTAAAGTCTCATCCGAAAGACTATTTATTTAGTCATTTTAGTTGGTCAGCCGGGTATTCAAACCCACCACCAGAGATCAGTGGTTTTGTGCACTTCGATTTAGAGCGGCCTGACAGTGTGAAATTTGTTTAATAGGCATTATATACGAAATGACCAATGTTTGTGGCAGATTGCTATGAATTTGTCACTTTGCGACTTAGTTTTTTACGAAGCTCACGGAAGACTTAAAAATGAGAAAGTTTGTAGTCGCAAACATTCTGACAATTGGCAAAATGCATAAGTTAGTATAGTGCGTTAGCGACTAAGCTGGACCCCCATAAACCTTAAATATCTTTAAAAGTAATAATGCATGTGTATTGAAATTTGGCATAGTTCACTAAATTACCTTTACCAACTCTGTGGTTAAATTTCAGATTATTTTACTGTCTAATTAATGTTTTACCCATTGGGTCTAATGTATTATTTTTGCCATTTTAATCAACAAATAGACAGGGAGTAAAATAAGCTATTACGATCAGCTAGTTAGAATAATGCTATTGTATCATGTAACAACTATAACGGGATAATTGAATAACTTTGACCAACATTTGTCTGGTCATCAATGTGTATATAGTTGAGGCCCATCTTCTGATTGTAATGATCATTTGTACAAACAAAAAGTATAATGTTTTTCTTGCAAATATTTCTTCAAAGGGTCAGTTATACAAACTAAGATAAATGTTCACGTATGGGCCTCATTATACACTTTCAACAGTCACTGGTGCGTGACTTAATGTACAGTTATACTGGACCAAATTGTTGACCTTTGCTGTTCCGGTCACTTCTAGCACCCATACGTATTTACCCTGTTTTAGACTTAAAATTTTGCATTAGGCTTCTATGCAAAGTACACTTTTCTGTGGGCTGAAAATTCTGTTTTATTTTATGAGAGTTGGTAAGAGTGTTTTACGAAGACATACCCATTTTTGTTCTAATCGGTATTGTACTTTTTAAGATATTTAAGGTTTATGGGGGTCCAGCTTAGTCGCTAACGCACTATATCCTCGAAAGTTTCTAGCTTTACTGTATTAATTTTTTGCGGGATTCTTGAATATTTGATCATAAGCATAACGTAAAACCAAATCACTGTGTGGTTTATTGGGATACCATAAAATCTACTTGTATTCATGACGTGTTGCAATTAAGATCACATGTAAATCTGATCACTGTATGACTGTATTGTCATACTTTATAATTCAATGTGTATGCCTTATTGCAATTGCAGGAAATCATCTTGTTAATATGCAGTCAATCTTTTACTATATATCACCATGGTCAATATCCCAATCTGAGTTCAAAGGTCGTAAATTGCATCTGTTAAATTTGTCTGGACTATAACCAGTTTACTGTGGAACTTAAAAGTTTGTATGATGTAATTATCCTTTCATTACAAGTATTTGTATAAGAGAAAGTTGCTGACCGTTATTCTAAGAATAAAATATTGCAAATAATCAATTTAAACAACTCTCGATATGGATTTTTCCTTACAAAAATGGTGCTGCATGATATTTTTTATAGCTCGGCTATTTTGACTTGAGCCTGACCTTTATGCAAGAATATATTAGATTCAAGGTTTTTGCTTTGAATATATTAATTTCCGCTAGCAAATCGTGCGATATCGGTATTTAAAAGTGTTAATTTGTATTACATCTCAAGCATCTTCGTGTTACTCCCCGATTATGAAAACATACAATCGGTGTTGTATCGTAGGTACTAGTAATATATTGACTGTTAAATTATACTAATCAAAAGGTCAGGATCGTGTCAAATTAGCCAAGCTATATCTGTTATTCACATGAGCAATCTGTTACATGTGGTGTTGGCGTCTCCACATGTTTAAGTTTTTTGGCAAACTTCTTTGTCAGAGTTATGCTATTGGCTGTTATATATCAATGAAACTTGGTATAGAGTAAGCTCAATTTGTGATTAGGTAAACTCAGATAGAAAGTTGGTCATACTGTAAAATCATTTAATTTCGATGGGATGAAATTTTGTGCTTTTGGTAAAAAAGACAATTTCGATGGGACGAAATTCATGGAATTTGCATTTCAGTCGATAAGTACAAGGGTCAAAATTATTGTTTGATGGGAAATCCAGGAAATTTAATCCTTAACAAAAATTAATGATTTTGCAGTATGTGGTCAAAGTCACTGTTACTACAAATGGATATACACATCTCCTCCCGCAAGTTAATAACTTTTGAGGTACATCAATGATACTTTATATACAGTTTGAAGGCTTGTGTTTTAGAGTATATCTTTTGAGGTACATCAATGATACTTTGTATACAGTTTGAGAGTTTGTGTTTTAGAGTATAACTTTGGAGGTATATCAATGATACTTTATATACAGTTTGAAGGCTTGTGTTTTAGAGTATATCTTTTGAGGTACACCAATGATACTTTGTATACAGTTTGAGAGCTTGTGTTTTAGAGTATAACTTTGGAGGTACATCAATGATACTTTATATACAGTTTGAAGGCTTGTGTTTTAGAGTATATCTTTTGAGGTACATCAATGATACTTTGTATACAGTTTGAGAGCTTGTGTTTTAGAGGTACATCAATGATACTATATATACAGTTTGAAGGCTTGTGTTTTGGAGTATAACTTTTGAGGTTCACCAATGATACTTGTTCAAAATAGAAAATCAGTTTCTGCTCATTAACTTAGTTAGGATTGAGATTTTATGATGAAACTTCCTGCATTAAGAACAGCTTTTGTAAAGGCCTAGGGTTTACCATTAAAATCGCTCTAACAAAAGATATATTACAAATTTCTTATATCAAAATGTTCAGGCAAATTTTGATAGCTTAGTATTTCTAGTTAACCTTTTGAGGTACTTCAATGAAACTTTTTAAGCGTCTTAAGGTAATTGCTATTTTTCAGTTGAATTAAAGTTTTAAATTGCACTATCAAGCATCTTAAGGTTATTGCTACCTTTTCAGTTGATGGAAGTTTAAAATCGCAGAATCAAACGTTTTAAGGTTATTGCTACCTTTTCAGTTGAGATGAAGTTTAAAATCACAGTATCAAACGTCTTAAGGTTATTGCTACCTTTTCAGTTGAGTGGAAGTTTAAAATTGCAGTACCTTAGACATAACTAAAGCATCTAACAACCATGATCAAAATAGTATCTAAAGTCTTAAAAATGATGTTTTAGTAGCTTCTCATGTCTTAAAATCAAGACAATTTTGAATGGTTATCCTGAATTGATATTGAAAAAATTCCTGAAGAAAATATTGAGTAAACCTTATGAATGATTTATTCCTAATGTGATTAACAACCAAATCTCGCAAATAAGTTACAGTGTTTGTAAAACGTAGTTCTATGCACTCATATCAGAACTAAATCAATGTTTTAAACAGGATCCTGAATATTTTAGAGGAAGTATTGTTTGCATTTATTCCTACCAATATTGACCAGCAAATGTAGAAGAACCAAAACTTACATCTTTGGAAATGAAAGTTTTTGTGCTCCCGAATCAATAGATCGGGAGGCATATAGTGATTCACCTGTCCGTCTGTATGAAGTTAACCCCAACTCACCGTTTCTTCTTACATCAATATGGCTTGCTACAAAGCTTTCATACTTGCAGGGATGTTGTATGGGAACAATCTCCACACACCTATATCACCTGACCTTATTTTGACCTTCACCTTGACATACTTTTGGACTTTGACTAATTGAAGGGCCATTTTCTTGGTGAACCCAAACTTATCGCTTCTTCTTACATCAATATGGCTTGCTACAAAGCTTTCATACTTGCAGGAATGTTGTAGTGGAACAATCTCCACACGACTATATCACCTGACCTCATTTTTTAACACAGTCTTGTTTAAATAACAAATTATCGGGGAAACCACAAACAACAGATGAAAAATGCTGATTGATTTTGTACCCTCCCCTTTTTTCAGCATTTCAGAAACCTAAAAGAAAAATCTAGCCAAGCAGTTGTTATCTATGAATATCTTAAAAACTAGCTATTAAGTAAATTGGTTAGGAATTTCAAAATGATTGGTGCTGATCTGATCTTCATAAACTATAACAGGTTTTATATACATTGTACAGAAAAATCCAAAAGTTGTGAATGACCTTAACTGCAATGTTTTTATGGCCCCCATCTTTGATGAGGGATATTTTGCTTTGCGTTTGTCTGTCTTGTCTGTCCTTTTATTTGTCGGTCATTAGGTGTCTCATTAGTATTTGAAAATCATGTGCACTCTATAGTCAGAATAGTTTT
The DNA here is from genome assembly GCA_963678985.1 of Spisula subtruncata. Lineage (NCBI taxonomy): Eukaryota > Metazoa > Mollusca > Bivalvia > Venerida > Mactridae > Spisula > Spisula subtruncata. Next base: position 13,992,841 of record OY787671.1, on the reverse strand, counting down.
ATAGAGTTATTGTTATATGATATTTTCTTTCCTGATTGTGGCAGTAGTATTACTTTATAATTTAATATTTCCACTTGACTAGGAATATATGAATATCAATCATTTAGACTTCTGATACTACCACTTTTTGACAAACAGTGTTTTGGGGTATTCATGTGACATTTCTTGTTGTTTTAAGTCCAATGAGTTGTGTAGAATAATGTTGTCTCTATAGTGTAGTGGTACCATACTGGATCAGCCAATCCAGGGACCTGGGTTCGATTCCCAGTGGAGACAGCTAATTTTTCACTTTTTCTTTGGTACAGAAATGTCACTGTATAAGATGAGTACCCCCAGACACTGATTGACACAGAGTAGTTGCTTCAGAGGTATAAACTATTATAATATTCATATCTGCTTAGTCTAGTGCCATATTAATTTATTAATCAATAGTACAGTTACAATCCTAAGTGAAAATATCAAAGGACACTAACTTTCTAACATCTGATCTGACTATTGAGTGCAAATGATATTTAAATACTTATCATGCTTCTTTAAAATCTGACAAAAAAATGTGCAAAAAATCCTTGCTTTGTTTTCCCGTATTAGTGAGTTACTTACACATGGCATTAACGGTTCTTACTCATCGCGAAATCATCATTCCGTGTAACTTAAATTTCACAACATAAGATGTATCTTTAAAAAATCAAAGGTGAATATAAACCATTATAATGACACAACCAACACGTTATTGGATATAAATACTATTATTTTTCGCTAAGCCTTCAGCTTGCGCATATTTTAAACAGCATGTTTACCAACGTGCTACGCCCCCGATCGCTGTTCATAAAGCGTGAAAACACGCACCTGCCACTCCGTATATATGTGCGTGTAAACCCCAAAACTCTCATAAGTTTTCTAGCGTCCGCTTCCGGTCGTCGCTGTTTTGGAAGTCTCGTGTTGGTGTACTGTACAATTGTTTTTGGTAAGTTTTTATGCTTCCGAGTGTTTGTTTTACTTAGGACGTTGTGTCCAGGTTTTACTCATTTAGTTAATTGTTCAGTTCGTTAGATATTATATATTTTCTGTTTGTTTTTACCAGTTCAGTTTACGTTACACTCCGGACGTTGTGTCTGTGAGTTTTTGTTCAATACAATGAGCAAACTTTTATCTGAAAATGAAGAGGACGTTTTGTCCCTTCATAGCGCTGGGTCGGAGGACGATTTTTCCGGTTTTGAGGAAGAAGAGGTGTTAAAGGCAACACTGAAAGTGCCGGCTCGTAAGAGTATAAAGTCCGTGGTGACTGTGCCTAAGCCTAAGCAAAAGCCTAAACCAAAAAATGCAAAAAGTACCAAGGCCGGTAAGGCAAAAGAGTGTTTGGTTCAGTTAGACTTGAATAACCTGAACGATAATAATATTCAGCTTTTGAAGGACAAATTGGGGTTGGTACCCCCTCAATCGTCAAATAACAGGCCGATTTTGCCGTTATACCCAGATTTTGGTTATGATAATAACCAATATGATGAATATGATGAATATGATGAAAGAGTGGATTTACATAATGCACCCAATATTCATGTGGAATTGACGAATGACTCTGATGTCGATAGTATTGGGGCCCCTGTTTCAAGGGTGAATAGTCGTAAACCTTCTAGTAATAAGAAGTTAGCTCAATGTTTGGCAAATGAATTGAGTTCATCAGTCTCTGATAAAGAAAATGACACTGAATGGAAGATTCCTAAGACTAAGGTAAAACCAAAAGGTTTACCTATTTCACATTCTTTAGCCAATTTAGTAAATATGGCCTGTACGAGTCAATGTGACACTGATGAGATCGGAGAGAAGTATTGTGTACCTGAAAATTGTGAAATGTTGAATCCTCCGACTGTTAATGAGGAAATTTGGAAGATTTTGGACAAACGCACAAGGTCGTATGATAGGCTGTTCTTTGATATTCAAAGTAATTTAGCGTCAGGTATTGTACCTATTTTGAAGATGATTGAGGTCATGAAGACTGAGCTTAAGGATAATGTGGAAGCCAGGGAGTTGATTTCAGACTCATTAACTATGTTTGGCCAGGTCCAGCATAAATTAAGTATTAGAAGAAGGTATCTAATACGCCCAAATATCAATAAAAAGTACAAGAACATTTGTAATAATAGTGTGCCAGTAACTACTAGACTATTTGGTGACGATATTAGTAAAGAGATAAAGAACTGTGACACAGGTATCAATCTGGGTGTCTATCAGAAACCTCAGGGTCAGTACTTCTCCAACAATAACAGGAATTCAGGTAGAGGAAGATATCCAAGAAGTTATGGAAGAGGTAGGGGTAGATTTATGCCCTATCACGCTCAGCCTGTGTATCCTCGGGGAGGTTATGGTGGACCGTTTAGGGGTCAGAGAAGACCATATCAGAGAGCTGCAACTGTTACAAGTGACCCAAACGGAGAAAAGTAGGTCAGGTAGGTAAGACAAAGGAATGCATGAATATTTGGAAATTATTTACTAATGACCCTTGGATTCTGGAGAGTATCAGTGGTTATATTTTAGAATTTAAGTCTTTACCTAAACAATATTATGTTCCAAGAGAAATTAAATTTGATGATGCAAAGATGAAAATAATAGATGAAGAAGTTGAGATTTTGCTTAGTAAGGGTGCTATTATAACATCAACTTGGGAGAATGATCAGTTTGTTTCAAATATTTTCGTGGTTAAAAAACCAAACAACAAATTTAGACCGATTATTAATTTGAAACAACTCAATGAATTTGTTATATATGAACATTTTAAACAGGAACATTTTAAAGTTATTTTGGATCTTGTACAGGAGAATGATTATTTCTGTTCAGTGGATTTAAAAGATGCATATTTTTCAATTCCTATTCATAAGGAGTCCCACAAGTTTCTAAAATTTTCATGGAGAAATGTACTGTATCAATTTGTTTGCTTACCGTTTGGATACAGTGCTGCTCCTAAGGTATTTACTAAACTGCTTAAACCCGTTTATGCATGGTTTAGATTAAACAGTATTAGATGTTCATATTACATTGACGATTCACTGAACATGCATCAGGAAAAAACAACATGTGGTCAGCAAGCATCTACTATTTATACCACTCTGGAATCTTTGGGTTATACAGTTAATGACGAGAAGTCTGTTTTAGTTCCAACTCAAAAAATCATATTTTTTGGGTTTTTGTTAGATTCTGTTAAGTTCATGGTTTTTCTGACTGATGAAAAGGTTAATAACATTATTATTAAGGCACAGTTGTTGTTAAACAAAGAGGTGGTATTGGTAAGAGAGTTAGCGTCTTTCATTGGGCTTGTCATTAATGCTTTTTATGCAGTATTTGAGGCTCCGTTGCATTATAGATACCTAGAAAAGTGTAAAATTTTAGGTCTTGGTAAGGAGTGCAACTACGATAATGTGACTGTTTTAGACCATAACAGTGTTTCAGAGCTTCAGTGGTGGATTCATAATGTAGTTAAAAAGAATGGTAAAAGAATAAGACCAAAAAAGGTAGAGTTTCGGTGTCAATCAGATGCATCTTTGAGTGGCTGGTCATGTTTTGATCAGGCTTCTGAACAATATGTTAATGGCCGTTGGTTGAAGGAGGAAGCATTGAATCCTATAAATTATTTAGAGCTTTTGGCAATTTTCTTTGGTTTAAAGACTTTATACAAACATGTATCATATTCTCATATACACTTTTATTCGGACAGTGTATCTGCAGTGGCATATATCAATGATATGGGTGGAATGGTTTCAGAAAGATTAAATTTCTTAGCTCAAGAAATATGGACATGGTGCTTAGACAGGGATATTTGTTTATCAGCCTCATATTTGAAGGGTTCAGACAATTTTATTGCCGACTACCACTCAAGGAACTTTGAAGGTTCTTCTGAATGGATGTTGAAAAAAGATATTTTTAACAGAGTTTGTTCAGAATTTTTTCAACCAGATATAGATATGTTTGCCTCAAGAATTAATTTTCAGGTGGAGAAGTATGTTACGTTTCACCCATCTCCGGGTTGTTTTAAGAGTGATGCATTCTCTTTTTCATGGTCAGAGTTTGAACCTTATTTATTTCCACCATTCTGTTTAATTGGTAAGGTGATAAATAAATTAATTGAAGATCAAGTCAGCAGAGCTATTTTGATTGTACCTTTGTGGAGATCTCAATTTTGGTTTCCATTAATAATGGATTTATTAATATCTTTACCTGTTAGGTTGCCACGTCATGCAAATCTGCTAACACTTCAACACAACGGGGACGTACATCCACTGGCGAAGAAGATGAAGATGGTCGGTCTGATGTTATCAGGAGACATCTGCAGAGTCAAGGAATTCCGAATCAAGTCGTCAATATTATCCTTCAGTCCTGGAGACATGGCACATCAAAACAATATGGTGCAGCATGGAAAAAATGGTATCTTTGGAATGCTAGGAGAGGTAAAAATCCCCTTAAAACAACTGAAATCGAGGTAATGTGTTTTTTACATTCAATTCATATTGACAACAAATCTTATTCTGTGATCAACTCGTATAAATCGGCGTTGTTACAAACTTTAAATATTCTTGGAAATAAATGGTGCTCGGATACAACGTTATTATCCAGATTTATGAAAGGTATTTTTGTGGACAGACCTCCAGTACCTAAGTATAAGTTTACATGGGACGTTTCTGTTGTGTTGAAGTGTTTATCGGCATGGTATCCCTTACCATCTTTAGGTTTAAAGGAACTTACTTTTAAACTTATTGCGTTAATAGCGTTGGCTACTGCTCCAAGAGCACAGACTTTAGTTTCGTTAAATTTAGAGTTCATGAAGGTACATGAGGACAATGTTGTGTTTTACTTTCCAAACTTATTGAAAACTTCGAGAGTAGGGTCTGAGAATAGTTTTAGTTTAAAACTAGAACATTTTAGAGATGAACGTTTATGTGTGTTTCATACACTTTTGTATTATATTGAAGTTACAAGGAATTTGAGACATAGTTCTCAGTTATTCATTTCTTATGTTACTTATGTTGCAGTAACATCTAGTACTTTAGCCCGTTGGCTAAAATGTGTTTTAGAACTTTCTGATATAGATGTGAGTGTGTTTAAGGCACATTCTTTTAGATCTGCTGCAGTATCTGCTGCTTCTTATGGAAGATGTTCTGTTAAAAATATTTTAGATACTGCGGGATGGAAGTCTGATAATAATTTTTTGAAATTTTATCGTAGATCTGTAGTAGATAAGAACGATGTTGCCTTCGTTGATGCTGTATTTAACTCAGTTTAACAGATTTTTGCATATTTGTTATGTGTGTTACATTTTGAGATCCTTGAATCTATTCATGAGGATTTTAGAGACTTATGACATTATTATATGAGTATATGTGATAAGAGTTACTTATCTTGTTTAAAGGTCATTTTATTATGATCTTGTGGGTTTTGTTATTTATGTGTTTTAACACAATAGATATTGGTATTATGAGAGTTATGTGTTTTGTCATTTGTTGCCTTGCTTTAAAGATGCTGTTTAAAATATGCGCAAGCTGAAGGCTTAGCGAAAAATAATGTCCCCTCATCCAAGCTTTAGTGATGGATGAGGGTCATTATTTGAGTATAGCCTGAGGCTAAGCATATTATTACCCACCCCTTTCTTGGAAATGTGGTATTTTCTGACTAGGTTATTTTGTTGGGTTTTTTACCCTCCCTTTATTAGTATGTTTCGGCAACAAATGGTAGCTTTAAAGTATGAGAGTTTTGGGGTTTACACGCACATATATACGGAGTGGCAGGTGCGTGTTTTCACGCTTTATGAACAGCGATCGGGGGCGTAGCACGTTGGTAAACATGCTGTTTAAAATATGCTTAGCCTCAGGCTATACTCAAATAATGACCCTCATCCATCACTAAAGCTTGGATGAGGGGACATTTTGTTATAGTATATTGGAATAATTAACTTGTCTTTAGGCTTTTTATTAGAGATAATTAATTTCTCAATAAACAATTCAATTCAATTCAATTCAATTATTTATTCAAGTCTCATTCACATTACATATATAAAATACAATTTTACAAAGAAATTATAAAAATGCAATAATACAAGAATGTGACCAATCATGTTTGATTTATAAGAGACTGTTAGTAATAAATTTACAACACATCTAGAATATTAAAAACCTTCTATGATAAAAACCAATAAGCCTAGATGTATGTCTTAAATATAAAGCACTAAAATATGACATCATCTGTCTCCTAAGACTTATATATACATACAACAGCATACATCAGTTAATATGTTGGCAGAATTATATACTATTAAAAGAGATTTGCCATATGATAAAAAGATGAAACTGTTGAAACATATGTAATCTTAACTATTGTTTGACTCCGAAGCAATAACTAATCGTAGACATGTAACAAACGACCAATCCCTGTGAAAACCTAATATACAAATACAATGTGTGAAATGCATTTAACAGACTACATTAAAACATGTGCTTTATTGAGTAATAAGAAATAATCAATATTTATTACTTAATCGCATTTATTACACGGTGATGTAGTTGTACTAAATATTGTCAAATGTTCTATCGTGAATTTTATCCCAAATTTAATATTTTGCGACCCTCAATTGCGAATTCATCAATTCATCAATTCGCGAAATAAGTTTAAAACTGAAAAAAAATACACAAATATAAAGTGATTTACAGTAACAACCGTTAAATGATATCAAAAATAATTGTTTTGTGTTAATTTCTCTGACTTTGTAAATGTGTATATCAGTGATCAGCAAGTATATACATGGCGTGAATATTACTTTCACTGAAACAAACGTTAATTAACAAATACTAGGGCACAAACCAAAGCCACACAGCTACGACGGCTGCGCCTAGCCACACACCCAAGAGTGAGACGTAGGATAAGCCGTCCACATTCCCAATAAATGGATGCTTCAAGCGAGCGTTATATGCTCACTCGGCAATGAATGACACACTGCAGACTTTGAATTTTGTGCATAATTAGATAAAAAGGGAGGTAATTATATGTGATAACTACACTGAACCATTAAATGATACCAAAATTTATTGTTTTGTGTTCCAATCTCTGACTTTGTAAACACATATATCTGCATTCAGTGAGTTACACCCAGCGTGAATATTACTTTCACTGAAACAAATGTTGTTGGTTATCAACCATTAAATTATTAAAAAATGACTGTTTTGTTTCTCTGTCTTTTTAAACGCATATATCGGCGATCGGTGAATAACACCCGGCATGAACATTACTTACACTGAAACAAACGTTGTTTCATTCTATTTGTGTTGATTAAAAAACATTAAATGATAAAAAAATGATTGTTTTGTGTTTGTTTCTCTGACTTTGTTAATGTGAATATCGGCGATCAGTGAATTACACCCAGCATGTATATTACTTTCACGAAAGCAAACATTGTTGTTTTAATTCTATTTGTGTTGATTAAAAACATTAAATGATAAAAAAATGTTTGTTTTGTGTTTGTTTCTCTGACTTTTTAATCACATATATCTGCGTTCAGTGAATTACATTCGGCTTGAACATTGTAACTTTCACGAAAGCAAACATTGTTGTTTTATTCTATTTGTGTCGATTAAAAAACATTAAATGATAAAAAAAAGATTTGTTTGTGTTTGTTTCCCTGACTTTGTTAATGTGTATATCGGCGATCAGTGAGTTACACCCGGCATGAACATTACTTACACTGAAACAAACATTGTTGTTCATTCTATTTGTGTTGATTGAAAAACATTAAATGATAAAAAAATGATTTTTTGTGTTTGTTTCTCTGACTTTGTTAATGTGTACCGGTATATCGGCGATCAGTGAGTTACACCCGGCATGAACATTACTTACACTGAAACAAACATTGTGGTTTCATTCTATTTGTGTTGATTAACAACCATTAAACGATAAAAAAATAATTATTTTGTGTTTGTTTCTCTGACTTTGTTACCGCATATATCTGTGTTCAGTGAGTTCAACCCAGCGTGAACATTACTTTCACTAGGCGCTGCCATCGTAGCTGTGTGGTTTTGGTTTGTGCCCTACTATTTTTACTGAAACAAACATTGTTGTTTCATGTGTTGATTAACAACCATTAAACGATAAAAAAGTCATTGTTTTGTTTCTTTGACTTTGTTAACTTGTATATCGGCGATCAGTGAGTTACACACTGGGTGAATATTTCTATCACTGGAACTAACTACCTGGTCATTTCAGTCAGAGCAAACACAGAATTAATTGACATTTTTTCTGAGGTGTGAAATTACGCTCAGATTATCCCCTCAAGCTCACGCAAATAATAATCAAAGTACTGAAAGTACTGGTGGAAGGCGATACTCCAGTGCATGACCTGGTGGGGATGTGTAGGGCTGACAGCCTGTCTATTTCTGCCCTTTAGCTGTTCCATGATGCGATTTGAGTCAGTTTTGGCCGAGTTGGCATAATAGTCACCAAACACCTTCATATTACTTTTGAAACCAGCCCAATCAGCCTTGTTCATGGATATCACCCCAAATATGTCCTTATAATCGAGTTTTGGCACAAAAATCAGTATTCACTTCTTTGATTAGTTCATAAATGACAAATGAATCTAACATGAATCTAATCTGGTTTCATGAATCTAACATTTAAATGGGAACATTAAGGTGTGGAGGTGTTATGCATAATGATAAATTATAATATGTAATTATTTTTTTGAAGTCCGAAAATCGTATAAATAGATGTTATTAAGTAGAAAAAAATGCTACATGAATCTAACAAAGGGAGACTATCTGTATATGCCAAAAGAGTTGTTTCCCTTTTTAAAGTCTGCTGATAATTTAAACATTTACACTCATTACAACGTCCTTTAATCATCATATATATATCTTTATTCATTAACATTACATATTAACCATCAATACATTATCCATATATTCAATACTAAGTTAGATTTATGAAACCAGATTCAACATATTGACTCAAGCTAACATTAAACGCAGTTTAAGTTGATATTTTTTTCCTTCGTACAGATACTAAATGCCGTTAAAAAATCAATACGTGGTAAATATAAGTCCTAAAAGAAGTGCGCCGATACCTAGCGGCGGAATTTACCTGAACTGAACTGAACTATAGTATTGGGGGCGGAGCTTATAAACAGGATTGATAATACACACACTGCAAACATTGTGATTCAGTGGTTCTAATGTTAATTAGCGTGTGCTTGAAAACGTAAACAAACAAACTATGCTACTCGAATGCGTTGCACAACGAGTCCGTTGGAATGATTCGTACAATCAAAATTACCTTTAAAAGCTGTATACTAAAGTGAATTTTACTCAGTAACTCTTCCAAACAAAACGGAGTTACTTCCCTTGTGGTTTATACGCTTCGTCCTGAATTGTGACCGCTCAAAATGTACCGCAGACTCGTAGTGCCTTAAAGCTGTTTTCTTGAAGAGTACGCTTGTAAATATACTTATGTAGTTTATCAAATATTTAAATCACTGAAATATGTAATATTTTGGACATTTCATGTTCCGAGTTGCGCAAATATCATCGAAGTATTTTCGATAGGTGTAAGGGTGTGTATATGTGTGTTTAGGTCCAAACCACTTCCGGGAAGCCATATATAGAAAACGATTCAATGAATCGTCTTCCAAGTATTGTTTTCAAGCTGTTTTCGTAAAGAGTACGCTTGTAAATATACTTATGTATTTTATCAAATATCTAAATTACTGAAATATATAATATTTTGGACATTTCATGTTCCAAGTTGCGGGAATATCGGCGAACTATTTTCGATAGGTGTAAGGATGTGTATATGTGTGTTTAGGTCCAAACCACTTCCTGAGAGGTGCTGACTATAGAAGACGATTCGATTCAATGAATCGTCTTCCAAAAATGAAAGTTTTTGAATGGACCGCAACCTGTGCATCAGTAAGACCAGGGGCTCGTAATACTGATACCAATGTCTTTCCAATGTCTAATTAAGTCAACTTGCTTTTCATGAAGACGTCCAGGTAGCTTTTTGTCCTGACACTAGATTAGTAGACCAAATCACAGAAAAAACATTGTATAGTCAATAGAGGTCAATATTTTGGTGGAACCATTTCTTGATGAAACTTTGTCACAATAATCATGTCAACAAAAATTGACCGTTTGATATTGGACTTTTAAGGTCAAATACTTGGTACTGATAATAGAAAGACTTAAAAAGAGTGTTCCCATGCATCAACCTGTAATGGATATGTTCAACTATTCTCTTAATATTGTCTGATCATACCTATAGGTACTGTAAAGAAAATATCAGGATTATGTATTTTTCTCACCTACAAAATTAATATGCCAAGTTTTTTTACATGTCTACAAGTAACATTAGTAATCCTGTTATTGGTTCAATAAGGTCATAACTCACTAATCTAGTAAATGAAAGAAACAGGCCTCATATGGTGCTGCAAACTTCCCTTTTAAACGTCTTTCAGTCGGGCCTTATATGGTGCTGCAAACTTCACTTTTAAACGTCTTTCGGTTGGGCCTAATATGGTGCTGCAAACTTCCCTTTTAAATGTCTTTCAGTGAGGCCTAATATGGTGCTGCAAACTTCCTTTTTAAATGTCTTTCAATCAGGCCTAATATGGTGCTGCAAACTTCCCTTTTAAATGTCTTTCAGTCAGGCCTAATATGGTGCCATGAACTTCCCTTTATAACGTCTTTCAATCAGGCCTAATATGGTGCCGTGAACTTCCCTTTTAAATGTCTTTCAGTCAGGCCTAATATGGTGCCATGAACTTCCCTTTTAAACATCTTTCAGTCAGGCCTAATATGGTGCTGCAAACTTCCTATTTAAACGTCTTTCAGTCGGGCCTTATATGGTGCTGCAAACTTCCTTTTTAAACGTCTTTCAGTCAGGCCTAAGATGGTACAGCAAACTTCCCTTTTAAACGTCTTTTAGTCAGACCTAATATGGTGCCACAAACTTCCCTTTTAAATGTCTTTCAGTCGGGCCTAATATGGTACCACAAACTTACCTTTTAAGCGTCTTTCAGTCGGGCTTAATATGGTGCCGCAAACTTCCCCTTTTGAACGTCTCTTAGCTGGACCTGATATGGTGCCGTGAACTTCCTCTTAATGTTTTTCAGCTAGACCTAATATGGTGCCATGAACTTCTCTTTTAAATGTCTTTCAGTCGGGCCTAATTTGGTGCAGCAAATTTCCCTTTTAAACCTCTTTCAGTTGGACCTAATATGGTGCCGCAACCTACCTTTTAAATCTCTTTCAGTGGGACCTAATATGGTGCCCCAAACTTCCCTTTTAAATGTCTTTCAGTTGGGCCTAATATGGTGCCTCAAACTTCCATTTTATACGTCTTTCAGTCGGGCCTAATATGGTGCCGGGAACTTCCCTTTAAATGTCTTTCAGTTGGGCCTAATATGGTGCCTCGAACTTCCATTTTATACGTCTTTCAGTCGGGCCTAATATGGTGCCGGGAACTTCCCTTTAAACGTCTTTCAGTTGGGCCTAATATGGTGCCATGAACTTCCCTTTTCAACGTCTTTCAGTCAGGCCATATATGGTGCCGTGAACTTCCCTTTTAAACGTTTTTCAGTCTGGCCTAATATGGTGCTGCGATCTTCCTTTTTAAATGTCTTTCAGTTGGGCCTAATATGTTGTGGAGAACTTCCCTTTTAAACGTCTTTCAGCTGGACCTAATATGGTGCCGCAAACTTCCCTTTTAAACGTCTTTTAGTCAGGCCTTATATTGTGCCATGAACTTCCCTTTTAAACGTCCTGCGATCGGGACTAAACTTTCCTTTTAAATAACTTTCAGTTGGGCCTAATATGGTGCCGCAAACTTCCCTTTTAAACGTCTTTTAGTCAGGCCTTATATTGTGCCATGAATTTCCCTTTTAAACGTCCTTCGATTGGGACTAAACTTTCCTTTTAAATAACTTTCAGTTGGGCCTAATATGGTACCGCAAACTTCCCTTGTGAACTTCTTTCAGTCAGGCCTAATATGGTGCCGCAAACTTCCCCTTTTAAACGTCTCTTAGCTGGACCTAATATGGTGCCTTGAACTTCCTCTTAATGTCTTTCAGCCGGACCAAATTTGGTGCTCTGAACTTCCCTTTTAAAGGTCACTTAGCTGGACCTAATATGGTGCTGTGAACTTCCTCTTTATTTCTTTCAGTCAGGCCTAATATGGTGCCGCAAACTTCCCTTTTAAATGTCTTTCAATCGGGCCTAATATGGTACCGCAAACTTCCCTTTTAGATGTCTTTCATTCGGGCCTAATATGGTGCCGTGAACTTCCTCTTGATGTCTTTCAGTCAGGCCTAAGATGGTGCAGCAAACTTCCCTTTTAAATGTCTTTCAATCGGGCCTAATATGGTACCGCAAACTTCCCTTTTAAATGTCTTTCAATCGGGCCTAATATGGTTCTGCACACTTCCCTTTTAAACGTCTTTCAGTAGGACCTAATATGGTACCGCAAACTTGCTTTTTAAACGTCTTTCAGTCAGGCCTTATATGGTACCGCAAACTTCCCTTTTAAATGTCTTTCAGTCAGGCCTTATATGGTGCTGCAAACTTCCTTTTTAAATGTATTTCAGTCAGGCCTAATATGGTGCTGAAACTTCCCTTTTAAATGTCTTTCAGTCAGTCCTAAAATGGTGCTGCAGACTTCCCTTTTTAATGTCTTTCAGTCAGGCCTAAAATGGTGCCGCAAACTTCCCTTTTAAATGTCTTTCAGCAGGGCCTAATATGGTACCGCAAACTTCCCTTTTAAACATGTTTAAGTCAGGCCTTATATGGTGCTGAAACTTTCCTTTTAAATGTTTTTCAGTCGGGTCTAATATGGTGCCACAATCTTCCCTTTTTAACGTCTTTCAGTCAGGCCTAATATGGTGCTGAAACTTCCCTTTTAAATGTTTTTCAGTTGGGCCTAATATGGTACCGCGCACTTCCCTTTTAAACGTCTTTCAGTCGGGCGTAACATGGTTCCGCAAACTTCCCTTTTAAACGTCTTTCAGTCGGACCTAATATGGTGCCCCAAACTTCCCTTTTAAATGTCTTTCAGTTGGGCCTAATATGGTGCCTCGAACTTCCATTTTATACGTCTTTCAGTCAGGCCTAATATTGTGCCGGGAACTTCCCTTTAAATGTCTTTCAGTTGGGCCTAATATGGTGCCTCGAACTTCCATTTTATACGTCTTTTAGTCGGGCCTAATATGGTGCTGGGAACTTCCATTTAAACGTCTTTCAGTTGGGCCTAATATGGTGCCACGAACTTCCATTTTAAACGTCTTTCAGTCAGGCCATATATGGTGCTGTGAACTTCCCTTTTAAACGTTTTTCAGTCTGGCCTAATATGGTGCTGCGATCTTCCTTTTTAAATGTCTTTCAGTCAGGCCTAAAATGGTGCCGCAAACTTCCCTTTTAAATGTCTTTCAGCAGGGCCTAATATGGTACCGCAAACTTCCCTTTTAAACATGTTTAAGTCAGGCCTTATATGGTGCTGAAACTTCCCTTTTAAATGTTTTTCAGTCGGGTCTAATATGGTGCCACAATCTTCCCTTTTTAACGTCTTTCAGTCAGGCCTTATATGGTGCTGAAACTTCCCTTTTAAATGTTTTTCAGTTGGGCCTAATATGGTACCGCGCACTTCCCTTTTAAACGTCTTTCAGTCGGGCGTAACATGGTTCCGCAAACTTCCCTTTTAAACGTCTTTCAGTCGGACCTTATATGGTGCCGCAAGCTTCCCTTTAAAGTGTCTTTCAGTTGGGCCTAATATGGTGCCATGAACTTCCCTTTAAAACGTCTTTTATTCAGGCCTAATATGGTACCGCAAACTTCCCTTTTAAACGTCTTTCAGTTGGACCTAATATGGTTCTGCAAACTTCCCTTTTAGACGTCTTTCAGTCGGGCCTAATATGGTTCTGCAAACTTCCCTTTTAAATGTCTTTCAGTCGGACCTAATATCGTACCGCAAACTTCCCTTTGAAACGTGTTTCAGTAGGGCCTAATATGGTACCGCAAACTTCCCTTTTAAACGTCTTTCAGTCGGGCCTGATATGGTTCAACAAACTTCCCTTTTAAACGTCTTTCAGTCGGACCAAGTATGGTACCGCAAACTTCCCTTTGAAACGTATTTCAGTAGGGCCTAATATGGTACCGCAAACTTCCCTTTTAAATGTCTTTCAGTAGGGTCTAATATGGTACTGCAAACTTCCTTTTAAACGTCTTTCAGTCGGGCCTAATATGTTCCACAAACTTCCCTTTTAAACGTGTTTCAGTAGGGCCTAATATGGTACCGCAAACTTCCTTTTTAAACATTTTTCAGTAGGGCCTAATATGGTACCACCAACTTCCCTTTAAAACGTCTTTCAGTCGGACCTAATATGGTTCGGCAAACTTCCCTTTTAAACGTCTTTCAGTGACGGACCTAATATGGTGCCGCAAACTTCACTTTCAAAAGTCTTTCAGTCGGACCTAATATGGTGCCGCAAACTTCCCTTTCAAACGTCTTTCAAACGGACCTAATATGGTGCCGCAAACTTCCCTTTCAAACGTCTTTCAGTCGGACCTAATATGGTGCCTCAAACTTCCCTTTTAAACGTCTTTCAGTAGGGCCTAATATGGTACCGCAAACTTCCTTTTTAAACATTTTGCAGTAGGGCCTAATATGGTACCACAAACTTCCCTTTAAAACGTCTTTCAGTCGGACCTAATATGGTGCGGCAAACTTCCCTTTTAAACGTGTTTCAGTAGGGCCTAATACGGTACCGCAAACTTCCCTTTTAAACGTCTTTCAGTAGGGCCTTATATGGTACCGCAAACTTCCTTTCTAAACATTTTTCAGTAGGGCCTAATATGGTACCACAAACTTCCCTTTAAAACGTCTTTCAGTCGGACCTAATATGGTGCGGCAAACTTCCCTTTTAAACGTCTTTCAGTGACGGACCTAATATGGTGCCGCAAACTTCCCTTTCAAACGTCTTCCAGTCGGACCTAATATGGTGCCGCAAACTTCCCTTTCAAACGTCTTTCAGTCGGACCTAATATGGTGCTGCAAACTTCCCTTTCAAACGTCTTTCAGTCGGACCTAATATGGTGCCTCAAACTTCCCTTTTAAACGTCTTTCAGTCGGACCTAATATGGTGCCACAAACTTCCCTTTTAAACGTCTTTCAGTCGGGCCTAATATGGTACCGCAAACTTCCCTTTTAAACGTCTTTCAGTCGAGCCTAATATGGTACCGCAAACTTCCCTTTTAAATGTCTTTCAGTAGGACCTAATATGGTTCCGCAAACATCCCTTTTAAACGTCTTTCATTCAGGCCTTATATGGTACCGCAAACTTCCCTTTTAAACGTCTTTCAGTTGGACCTAATATGGTTCGGCAAACTTCCCTTTTAAACGTCTTTCAGTCGGGCCTAATATGGTTCTGCAAACTTCCCTTTCAAATGTCTTTCAGTCGGACCTAATATCGTACCGCAAACTTCCCTTTGAAACGTGTTTCAGTAGGGCCTAATACGGTACCGCAAACTTCCCTTTTAAACGTCTTTCAGTCGGGCCTGATATGGTTCCGTAAACTTCCCTTTTAAACGTCTTTCAGTCGGACCTAGTATGGTACCGCAAACTTCCCTTTGAAACGTATTTCAGTAGGGCCTAATATGGTACCGCAAACTTCCCTTTTAAATGTCTTTCAGTAGGGCCTAATATGGTACCGCAAACTTCCCTTTTAAACGTCTTTCAGTCCAGCCTAATATGGTTCCACAAACTTCCCTTTTAAACGTCTTTCAGTCGGACCTAATATGGTACCGCAAACTTCCCTTTGAAACGTGTTTCAGTAGGGCCTAATATGGTACCGCAAACTTCCTTTTTAAACATTTTTCTGTAGGGCCTAATATCGTACTGCAAACATCCCTTTGAAACGTGTTTCAGTAGGGCCTAATATGGTGCGGCAAACTTCCCTTTTTAAACGTCTCTCAGTGACGGACCTAATAACGTACTGCAAACTTCCCTTTGAAACGTGTTTCAGTAGGGCCTAATATGGTACCGCAAACTTCCTTTTTAAACATTTTTCTGTAGGGCCTAATATGGAACCACAATCTTCCCTTTAAAACGTCTTTCAGTCGGACCTAATATGGTGCGGCAAACTTCCCTTTTAAACGTCTCTCAGTGACGGACCTAATATGGTGCCGCAAACTTCCCTTTCAAACGTCTTTCAATCCGACCTAATATGGTGCCGCAAACTTCCCTTTCAAACGTCTTTCAGTCGGACCTAATATGGTGCCGCAAACTTCCCTTTCAAACGTCTTTCAGTCGGGCCTAATATGGTACCACAAACTTCCCTTTCAAACGTCTTTCAGTCGGACCTAATATGGTACTGCAAACTTCCCTTTTAAACGTCTTTCAGTTGGACCTAATATGGTTCCGCAAACTTCCCTTTTAAACGTCTTTCAGTCGGACCTAATATGGTTCCGCAAACTTCCCTTTTAAACGTCTTTCAGTCGGACCTAATATGGTGCCGGAAGCTCCCCTTTGAAACGTCTTTCAGTCGGACCTAATATGGTACTGCAAACTTCCTTTTTAAACATTTTTCAGTAGGGCCTAATATGGTACCACAAACTTCCCTTTTAAACATTTTTCAGTAGGGCCTAATATGGTACTGCAAACTTCCTTTTTAAACATTTTTCAGTAGGGCCTAATATGGTACCACAAACTTCCCTTTTAAACGTCTTTCAGTCAGACCTAATATGGTACCGCAAACTTCCCTTTTAAACGTCTTTCAGTCGGACCTAATATGGTGCCGCAAACTCCATACAATCAAGGTCACCTTGTGTCCACACCCAGTTAGAACAGCAGCTGCTGAGGCGCAAAAAAGTCATGTCCAAATGTTATCAATAGTTTGAATAAACATTGAAGTCTGATAAAAAGAATTTTCATGAAAATTATATAGATAAGTTCATGAATTTAATATTTGCTAGAATCCTTGTCTTTTGTATATTATTTCTTCTTCTATACTGGTGTAATTCATCTTATTTAATTCGAGGACAGGGTTATCCAATCATATTGCCTGTTACGGACCAATATGTTTAATATCGTGTGATCTGCTTTAAATGTATTAGCATATTAGCTTTTACAAAAATATTTGGTAATGTGGCAATGCTTGTTGGTTAACTATCTTGTCTTCGAAAACTATTTGTCTTGTTGGTGAATGTAATTACTTTTGACTGTTGTGATCAACTTCGAAGTTGAAATACTCTATGTATATATAACCATATAATTGATTTATTTTATGCTGCTATCAGTGATGCGAACTCTCTAAGATTCTTGCCTCAGTTCAGTATGAAGAACTATGGTGTTCAGTTAGGTGACAGTTTGTCCAATGCACCAGGGTACTGTTTTATCAATGGACTTACGGAAATCGTAAACTTACGTTCAAATTTAAATTCTGTATATTTCTTTAACTACTGCAAAATTGGGACGGATATTGTTCGTAGATGTTCATTTAACTGAATCTTGATAAGTATTGCAGCTCCATTTATCACGCTTTATAGTTGTAAAAGTATGATAAAGAATTAAAATTTCATCGTAAGTTTAAGATTTGCGTAAATGTGTTGATAAAACAGTGTCCAGGCCTGTTGTTATATCACATACACCACTGTGATTTAAGAAATTCACATGACAGTTTCTGAAACTATTGGTCCAACCAAGCATCAGGCCAGCATGTGTGCATTTCAGTACGTACACCACTGTGGTTTAAGTGCTTCACATGAGTTTCGAAATTGCTTGTTCATGCCCAACACCAGGCCAGCATGTGTGCATTTCAGTATGTACACCACTGTGGTTTAAGTGCTTCACATGAGTTTCTCAAATTGCTTGTCCATGCCCAACACCAGGCCAGCATGTGTGCATAAAAAACATCAGTATGTACACCACTGTGGTTGAAGTGTAGGTCGAAGCGTTTTGAATTATTAAAGTAAGTAAGTAATTAAGTAAAGTCCTTATTTTACACACATATGACTTTTGTAGCAAATTGTCATTTTTTAACTCTGAAACCCTGAAACTATTGGTCCAACCAAGCATCAGGCCAGCATGTGTGCATTTGCATTTCAGTATGTACACCACTGTGGTTTAAGTGCTTCACATGAGTTTCTCAAACTGCTTGTCCATGCCCAACACCAGGCCAGCATGTGTGCATTAAAAACATCAGTATGTACACCACTGTGGTTTAAGTGTAGGTCGAAGCGTTTTGATTTATTAAAGTAAGTAATTAATTGAATAAAAATAAAGTCCTTATTTTACACCTATATGTAGCATATTGTCATTTTTTATAATTTGTATAGCTATTCTGAAATCCAAAATATATTCACATACTTTTTAATATGTACATACAAAACCAATAGTTTTCTGTGGCAAGACCATTTACTGACCAGTATTGTCAATGATTAGCTGATTTGCTAATAAATTTGAATCAGATCACACCATATTAAACTATTGGTACGTACACATGCGATACAATTGGATATCCTTATTCTTCAATTAAATAATATTAATAACTCAAAACATCTGAATAAACATTAAATGTTCTTGTACTGCACATATCTGTATAATTGCTTCAAAATTCTTTTGCTATTTACCTTTCTGCTCTTTTGTGTTGATTACACAAACAAAATTCCTTTGAATAACTCTAACGCGGTATTGGGACCTGTGCCACTTAAAATAAAGAGGCAGATCAGGTATAACAACATATAAAGATATGGAAAAGGGATTATCTTTTTCAATGTGTTTGGCTTGGCTATTGTGACCTGAGCCTGACCTTTTTGCAAGAATATATTACAAGATTTTTGCTTTGATTATATCAATTTCCGCAAGCAAATCTTGCAATTTCGGTATTTCAGATTTTATGTTTGTATTACATCTTGAGCGTCTTCGTGATACTCCCCGATTATGAAAACATACACTCGGTGTTGTAAACGTAGACAATATATCGACTGTTAAATTTATGCTAATCAATAGGTCAGGCTCATGTTAATGTTGCCAAGCTTTATCATTATTTCAATATACTTGGTGAATAGAAGTGAGCAGGTAAAATACACTTCCGCTCTCCCTAAATCGATGTAATGGTCAGTGATTTCTGTTTATATTGACATTGCAGAATATCGCGTTAGACTTATACCCATTGAGTGATATAAGATGTTAAGGTGTTTAGAACTTTAAATACTGCGCTAGGCCGTACGACAATACTGATGTAACAGTCATATTTATGTGTTTTAAATGTACATTTGTGTAGAACAAGATTGATATTTGCTTATCATATGAAACTTCTGAAACTAATTGTAAAATTTTAAAAGATGGTACTTAAATACTGGAAAGTGACAATAGCATGAAGCTGACAACAACAATTCACACAAAAGCAAACAAAACTTACACATGAAAATTAAAGACATTTAAAACATCCCATGTCCCTCAGCTTTGTGACTTTATGTATCTACCTTAAGAGTAGTAGGGCAAAGGTTTGAACCCTGGCAGGGCCCGGCTAGGGTTCTTTCTGATATGGCCAATTACAAGCTTGAAATATTAATTAGTTAAATATGTATGCCTTTATTCCTGCCTCTGTTGACCTGCAGTAATGTTTAGGAGTCATGTAGATGTGTTAAAAAAATTGACTAGACATTTAAATTGAGGTGACACTTCTACATTAAAGTAAGGTTGACCTTTAAGACAGTTTGTCTCATTTCTTTTTTATCACCCCATATACATTTCATTTCTTCAAATTGCCATGCTTCCTAAAAATATTTGGCATTCGCTAAACTTCCTCTTTCTTAATTGCTACTGATGACCTGATGTTTTTTCTCTCATCTATATGTA
This sequence comes from Spisula subtruncata, assembly GCA_963678985.1. Taxonomy (NCBI): domain Eukaryota; kingdom Metazoa; phylum Mollusca; class Bivalvia; order Venerida; family Mactridae; genus Spisula; species Spisula subtruncata. The sequence goes on along the minus strand of OY787671.1, from coordinate 13,972,969 downwards.
TACAACATTTGACACTCCAAATGCAATATTTCCTTGCATTGCATGTATACAAGCTGAGCTTGTACTCTCTAAAAATATTAGACATCTATGTTACTGCAAATGCCCTGACAAATGTGCTCTATACTGTATGGGTGAATATTTGATTAGGTGTCATTTGGGTTTCAAAAGAACTGAGAAATGAATGTGCTCAAAGCACTTTCTTTGATAGTCAGTACAAGTGATACATGTATGAAGGTAATTCTCAAGCTTTTGCTGAGTAAATGAATGAAAGATGACACTTGTATCGTGATATTTATCAGGCCGCAAGAACTGAAAATGTCCACACCGTTACGGACAAACACATTTCAAACTGTCTTATTTTCACGAACATCAACTATTAAACCCTTAACTCTATCAAACGCCAACAAACAAAATGGATACCAAACGATACATTAAAGAAAAACAGAAGTTATGGTGCATATCTAGTAGAATTTTGCGTAACGGTGTGAAGTCATGTTTTTTCATAATAAAAAACTTTCTATTTCTCTAGAATTTCTCATTTTAGTGTAGTCAAACCCGGTTTTTCTGCCAATATGTTTACTTGGTACATACTCAAACAGATGTACTTACTTGTAAAAGTCTAGTTGGTGTTTGAACATAACTACTGGCGATTCCGTACGTCGTAACGGTGTTGACATGCATACCAAAGACCGTATATGCATGCTCGACACCGTTACAAAACGTCAACACCGTTACAAAACGTAACGGTGTTGACACGAAATGTAACGGTGTCGACGCGTAACGGTGTCGACAATTACTCTTTAAACGCGTGTATTCGGCGTGTTTCTATAGCTAAACATGTGCCTGATTTCTCATATTACTACAAATCATGATACTAATTTTATTGTGCAGTGAAATTAATTGTATATCCGCAAACTGTCAAGGAAAAAGATGAACGGTGTCGACAGACAATAAACCTAACTTTCACATTTACCGAAGATACCTGAAATTTGTCGAAGTTTCACGATTGACGTAGGCGCTTGCTAGTAGACGATAAAAGGACGTTTCGTGTACGGAAAAATTGAAAAATGCCGTACCTAACTGTACCGAAGTATCATGACTGAAACACGTAACGGTGTCGAAAAACAAAATTATGGACACATTTTAAAAACCTTGTAATTTATCAACAAATATGTGTTTATCAATAAGCAATGTTGTTTTGCAATTATTATACATGTGTTGTTATATTCTGCAATACACTTCTCTTTTAAATCGATCTAGTTGTTGTTTAATACTGCTTTGAAAAGTCACACCGTCGTTTCCGGACACGCCACCGTTACGCAAATTAGGGGGGTCAATGCAACAAATGTTCCTCCAAATCAGTAAATGCGATTTGTTTGCACGAAACAAGTATGGGACAAAGTCAATTTAAGATTGCAACAACATTTTTTAAAACAGGACAAACAAAATATGTATTGCATCTTATATTTAATAGACATGGACACAGAGTGACACCTAATCAAATATTCACCCGTATATGAATTTATAGCGTTATGTCGAGCATTAGTATAAGGAGCACCTGGTCTTACTCGAGCACAGATGGCGGTCTATTCAACAACTTTCAATGTTATTACTTTCATTACCTACAAAAAATGTCATATTTAATTTTTGTATGCTCCATTTTCTACACATCATGAAAGTTAGAGAAACAAACACAAAACAATGATGTTTTCATCATTTATGGTTGTGCATTGACAACACAGAGAGATCATTGAAGTACAGTCCGTGCAAAGTATAATGATAGCGGTTATAAACATTGGCTCGTCACACTCAGAATGATTGTCAGTTTGATCTGATATTTGCATCACAACTCAAACAAAGTGATAAATATTGAATTTATGTCATTAAATATTTTCATTTGGCAATTAACATTCTAAATAGGCGCATACTGACTTCCGATTATGATGTATTTCAATTTGCTGAACACATTCCAGTTTCGCGTACTCTTTACACATAAGTACATTGTGAATTCTGTTGACTCATATTTAATCAACCAAAGGGGGTTTTCATAGCTTAATTATTAGCAGTTTTTATGCCCCGGAATATACTGATGCAGAGGTATGTCAGTCTGTCCGTTTATCTGTTGAAACTCAAATTTGTCCATCAAGGCATTGCTTTCTAACTTGGCATACTTGTTTAACCATCATAAACACATAACAATATCAAAATCATGTACAGATCATTCAAAGTCAATCAAGAACGGTTTGCAAACATTTGGTTGTCCGACAGGTAAAGTATGTTTATCTAGGTGTAACTGTGTATACCTGAGTTAATGGTAAACCCCGATAATTCTCTCAAATGGGATAGTTCCCTCATAAGTATTACTTATTGAATCAACTACAGCACTATCAATCATTTCATCACAGTAATGGCCCCTGAATGACTAAGCTATTGTAAAATCATTAATTTTCGTGGGGGATTAAATTTCGTGGATTTCGTGGTTCACCTTAACCACAAACTTTAATCCCAACTGATATTAATTTTGACCCTTAATTGTTTTATTACCTGAAATGCAAAATCTACAAATTCAAGTGCCAAAGAAATTGTCTTTTTACCAAAACCACAAAATTTCGTCCCAACAAAATTAAATGAATTTACAGTATTTGGACAAAGCTTCAACCGGGCATAAGCATTTACTGAACGCAGTCTTGTTTTAATATTTCAAAATAAAAACCACAAGGATCTATTTTCACATTGCTGAGTTTTGACCAAAATCAATTTATGACCCCCATCTTTGTTGAGGGGGTATATTGCTCTGCTCAGGTCTGTCCGGAAACTGTTTAAAACCATTGAATAATCTTGACATGGATGCATAGATCTATGTTTTAAATACTCCGTAATCAATTTGCAAGATTATGTGTTTATTATTATTTTGTAACAAATAATTCGAAGGGATCATTCTAAGTATTGTTATGTAATTTAATTAAAAGTATAAAATCGCAATGACTATTCAGTATAATCGTGATTTGAAGACATGGGAAGAAGCTGAAAAATCAATTTAAAGCATTTTTGTACTAAATGTTTTTGGTTGTCAGATGCTCACAATACACCTAAGTGACTTTGTTGTAAAACTTTTGCAAAGTCTATGTAATTGAGTCAGCAATTTTAATGAAATGATCGCGAAATCTATATACAAGGGATGTAAAACGTTTATTCATTTTGTTACCTACCCTGTTTTCAGCATTTCTGAAAGCACTAAAAGTTTAATTTTAAAATATCCATCCCAGCGAATGTCAGGACATTTTGCTTGAAACTTCAATAATTGTCACTCTACTTGTTGCTTGCAAGCAAACAGTATCCTATGTACGATTTTTCACATTAATTAACAAAAAAAAATTTGACATATTTTGAAATAATATTTAAACAGGCACACACACCCTATATTAAGCATACTACTATCCCCTAGCTCATTTAATGACATAAATGTACATAAAACAATACATCGTTTTAATATGTGATTGAAATACGTATTTATTTTATAAAATAATAAATCGCTTCCAAAAAGGTATGAGAAAATCAGTGGTTATAGCAAGCCTTTTATTCGCCAGCAACAACTTAATGGGAAACAGTTGTCTAGATTACCTCCCCTAGATCACTACTGCTCCATCTAATAAATATATCTACATCAAAATTATTATTTCAAAATGTGTATTTTTATCTCCTTTTCAGTCACTTTCGTCCTTGTCCTCGAAAAATGACTTTTTGAGTTTAAATCAGTGTGTACAAAAGTCTAAGCTTTAGGCTACTCAGTCAGCTCTTTATGGAAATATATATTTGTTTTGCTGAACTTTTGTCGTTTTGTAGCTTTCATAATTCTAATTACCGAAATGTCTTATATGTTTTAAATCAATTTGAACAATTCAAGTCTTTTAACTTTATTACACAGTTCAGCGTATAGTTTACTGTATAAATCCTTATGTTCCATATGCCATGTATACCCAGTTTTATGAGTTATAAAGCCAAACTTTTTCAGTTGAATTACAATAAAATTGATTGTAGGGGTTTTCTTCAAAACTAGCTGAGTAAAACAGTTGGGATTTTAAATGATTATTGTTACTGTGTTCTTTATAAATATAACAGATTTGATTCACCTTGTACAGAAAAATCCAGCAATAGTGAATCACATTAAGGTTGAAATCTAAAAGTACCCAATCAGACAAAAGAACATGTTAAACAAATTATTTGTGCAAGTGTTTATTGCAGATGTTGTAAAATAAGTATTTTCATTGTTTTGAGCTCATCTGATTTTTTGAAAAAAAAGATGAGTTATTGTCATCACTTGATCGGCGTCAGTGTCGACGTTGCATGGTTAAGTTTTGTGCTTTGAAACTTGCAACACTTGTTCACCATCAATACCTGAGCCTGTAAAGCAAGACCCATATCTCTGATATGCATTTTGCGTGAGTTATTGCCCCTTTTTGGTTGTCTACCTTTTGACCGTGACAGATATCAGATGAGCGTCTGCACCCAGAATGCGGTGCTCTTGTTACCCTTTGAAACCAAATTGTGATCTTGACCTTGGAGATATTGACAACATATTAAGGTGATTATATAATGCTGTCATTTGTTTACCAACCAAAATGGAAATAAATGCATTTTTGATGTCCATTTTTGAACAATGTTGTGCATATAATTCCTTTAATTGCATGTACGCATTCAATCTATACTAAAAACAAACAGCCAGTTTAATAGAATTTTGTTTGAATAGGACGCTTGAGTTATTACGGCTAGAGTTATTGTCGGCAAACTATATAGCCTAAGAGCTGAGGGCGACAGATTCAAACATTTCGTCCAAATCTGAAACTTCACCAAAGTTTGTCATATGATCAAAATTCAAGAAAACCCATTTCATATAAAATTCTGTTTTCACAAAGTTCAGAATACAACATAATTGGCCGCCATTTTCCTGCAAATTGATACTAAACGCTTATTTAGGCCTGAATTGTATTGCGTTTTCAAATATATGTATTGTATTGTCCAAATACATGAAAGGCAAACCAAGGAGATGATTTGGATGGTTTTGGAAGCTCATTTTGACATTTAGTCGCTATATGACCAATAAATAAACCCCAAATTAGTGGTTTTTAGGGTATTTTTCTTTTATTTGGAATGTCATTCCCATAAAAGTAAATTTATAACACAATCATTTAAATCATTTCTTAGTAAACATATTTATTTTGATGACATTAAATTGATTTTCAACTACAAAAATAGCAGTTATGTGTTATTGCTAAGGGTACAAAGTGGGTGGGGTAATTATATATATACACACAAAAAGTGATTTGATTTTAGTATATTGGTGTATTTGACCTTTGAACTTGAAGTGTGACTTTTCCTATTGAGATATTGATAACATTTTTACTTGATTGCCAATTTATAATAAAGTGCATCATGTACGCGAGTGCGTCCAGGATCAGAGAAAGCCTATTAAATTTGGCATAAGCCACAGGGAGGGAAAATAAAGATTGCTCAATTTATCAGTGTTATTTTAGTATACATGTGTCCATACTTACAAAAATTACAGCAGCATGGGATATGCATTCAAACTCTAATCAATCCTACCAAGAGATGTTGAATAGCAATGCTTAATACCTATCAATGTTTTCCTGAACTCTGTCATCCCTTCGATGACACGACAAGAAAATCTTATTCCATTGTTGACCTACCTAGTGATGATATTTGCAAGTGCCCCTTAAGCACAATTTACATGATGACTATTATATGGGTGTTAACACATTCAACTTGAAGGCCTTGTTAACACACAGGTTGCCCTTGTGCAGTGGGGGAGGGGGGTGGGGAAGGGGGGTGGGGAAGGGGGGGAAGGGGGTATGGGTGGGGGGTATGTGTTTGTATTGTCTGTGGTGTCCTTTGTGTGTAGGTAGGTAGGTAGTTAGGTAGGTAGTTAAGTAGATAGTTAAGTAGGTAGTTTTGTGTTAGTAAGGTATCCAACTTTTACAGCTGTTTTAAGTTTTTTCTCTCTGTATTTTCAGGTTTGAAGAGAGGAGTGCAGATGTTCAGTTTCAAGATGGCTTCAATTTCCGTGAGGTTTCCCGGTAGTAGAATAGGACCTCTGTCATTCTCCCTTGCATGTCGTAAGAGGCGATTAAACGGGAGAGCCCATTTTTGGGCTAATAGCCTTTGTGCTCTCAGAGTGACTCTTACAGTGTGTGTATGGTGCAGTTAGGATGTGTCCTTAGGGATGACTCTTTTAGGGAGTATAACATGCATGTTATGTCAACATGGTATCGCTTGGCGATTTTAACACAACTCTGACCTTTTTATTTGCATAATTTAACAGTCAAATTATTAGTTACGTTTTTAGTCACTTATTGTATCTTTTCATAATCTCGTAGTATCACGAAGACACTGGAGATGTAATACAAACACAAATTTGAAATACCTATATAGCACGATTTGCTTTCGGAAATTGATATATTCAAAGCAAGAACCTTGAAATATATTCTTGCATAAAGGTCAGGTTCAGGTCAAAATAGTCCAGCTATATGTCTCTATCACAGGTGTAGCACAAAGTTTGAATTTTATAGGGGATGTTGCTGTATCTTCAGGGTGCGTCTTTGGATGATGTAAAGCATACATTATATGTACCTGTAGTGTGTGTCTCTAACATTGGATGTTACACACAAGATGTGTCTAATCAGTAGATCTCTTGCAGGGGATGAGACCTACCTTGCTGATACATCATGTGTACTTCATCTCATGTAAGAGGCACACATTATAGGTTTCATCCAGTATGTTACACTTCATTCAGAGAAATACCCTGTCAGTTTGTTGAATCACGTGATCAAATGAATGCGGTTTTACGCTCAAAACTATTGCAATTTCGTCTGCTAACGGTGAGTTTTTCTTGATTATAACGATCGTGCATTTAATATGATTATATTATATAGCCTAAAGTACATTCCGTATATGTAAGAATACCCGAAAAGTACCCAGTTAGCTCTATCTTAAGCTGTTTTTAATTGATGCTCGACCAAATTATTACACTCGGTTGGAAACTGCATTTGGTTGAGCATCAATTAAAAACAGCTAAAGATAGAGCAAACTCGGTACTTGTCGGGTATTCATTTGATCACGTGATTCTACACACTGCCTGTGCTACATATGTGATAGAGACATATAGCTTAACGAATTTGACACGAACCTGACGTTTTTATTAGCATAATTTAACAGTGGATATCTGGTCAGTATTTATAACCTCGGTTGTATGTATTCATAGTTTGGGAGTATTACGAAGACGCTCGAGATGTAATACAAACACAAATTTGAAATACGGATAATGCACAATTTGCTAGCGGAAATTGATATGTTCAAAGCAAGAACCTTGCAATACCATGTTGACACAATATCTGTTATAGTCACACCTGTGGAAACATCCGATGTGGTTCATACACCCCTAGTAAGAGTCACTCTCAGTAGACGCATGGTCTCCCGTAATGATGTTAGTCTGGTTCCCTGTTTAAAATCTTTCAATAGTTTGAGTCAGGAGCCCGTTCCATAGCCAAGGCACTATCGAGCGCTTTTTGGTAGCGCTTTATTATGTCTACACAACGACATGCTACCGGCGAACATGTTTTGCTGATAGTATACCGTTTCTTTACACTGCTATAGGAGCGTTATGGATTGCTTTCTTATGCAATGGACAGCTTCGGTTCCACTTGCTAACTGCGAGTGCTCACCAGAAGCATATACATTTTTTGCTTTGTCCGCTACGAAGCCCTTTTTGAGGCAACCCGTTTCTTAGCATAGCACTATGAAGAGCTCGATAACGTCTGGCTTTTGCAACAGCCTCCTGGCATCATCCAAATAATCAATAACTGCAGTGGTCAAATTAAAATGGCGGATGTACATGAGTTTTTACAGGCAATTTTAGATTATCTCATTACAGTCACAGGTGTCGGTATCAATGTTTGGTCTGCAAACGATTAAAAAAAATATTTAAAAAATTCTGTCACTTTGCTCATATACTATCAAGGTATAAAGCGTGCTAGGTGTCTATATGCCAAAGATTGTGGAACATTGCATCTCTTGTTTCAGCATAAAATACAGACGCTGAAGGAAATCACCACACAAGTTCTTCAAATAAACTATAAAATATTCATTCTTACCGAAAATCTTGTTCAATTGTATCTTATAACTGCGAAACAGCACGACAGTGTTCCTTTCGTTATTTCACTTCGCTCTAAGGCCATTTTATTTACGTGCTGGATACCCGCTCCACTCACAGTATCGTACTTATTGTTAGGAACCAAGTCTATTTTTAGATGCCATGTTCCACAATCTTTGGACATATACACATAGTACGCTTTATACCTTGATAGTGTATTAGCTCAGTGACAGATTTTTTCATCTTTTTTTCCCACCTGTGATTACAGTGTGTTGTCTTGGTTTCATTTTGATGAGACTTTGTATATCAATGGAAAAATGCATGGTCTTTGTAATACTGTAAAATCATTAATTTTGGTGGGGGATTAAATTTTGTGGATTTCGTGGTTCAGCTTCAACCAAGAAATCAAATCCCATTGAACAATAATTTTGACCGTCATATTTATTACCTGAAATGCAAAATCCATAAATTGGCATCCCATCAAAATGGTATTTTTACCAAAACCACAAAATTTTGTACCATCAAAATTAACTGATTTTACAATAAAACAAGTCTATTCACACCAATAACACTTTAACATTATTTAGTACATATTACATATGTACTAAATAACACTAATAAAATAATGAAAACTTTTTGTAGCAGGTTGTTATTAATGCATAAAATTAAGAATGTAAGCAAGTGTCTGATTAGCTCAATTGGTAGAGCAACTGACTTGTAAATATGACTTCCTGGTTTGAGCCCTGTATGGGACGGATATCGTTTACATTTTGCATAAAAATTTTGCTTTATTTTTGTTATCAGAAGTATTTTGTTTCCTCATCATATTCCTAATACAAGTATAAACTAATAGCAAATACACATATATAATTTATTTAAAAAAAAGAAGAAGATATTTCTGGATTCGAACCTGCCACATTCATCTTACTTGTTAGATGCTCCACCATTTGAGCTAACCAGGCATTTGAATTGAAAAGTAATTTATATGCACTAAATACACGCTGGTACAGACGTTTTTCATGATTTGATTAGCTTTCTTAGTATGTACATGTATCAGTGATGTTGTTATAAAGAAATTAAAAATTTGCATTTTTCCATTAATATACAAAATCTCATCAAAGCGATGGCTAAAGATCATACACTTCATGCGATAATATAAAATTCCCTATATTAACTAACATACAACTGCCAGCTTGTTTTACACACGGAAAAAGTCTTTGTTACATTAGGCCGGACCTAAACTGTAATGTAATGTAAGATTTAGGTACTGGGAACCAGACTATTAATGGCGTCTGATCTGACATAGTGAGCTGTCTGATCACTCTTTGTCCATCCAATGTCCATCCATCAACAATTGACATTACGCCAGAGCAGAGATTACTCCGCCTGAGTGTTTGTTGAAGGCTCTGTCTGATTGACACCTGGCGTAATGTCAATTTACTTGTGTGGTTCCTGGGAAATAGAGATAGACGTCTCTCTTTACTCCCTGTCACATGTTGCATGTCGTAAGAGACGACTATATCGGAGACTATTTTAACTTAGGTATGAGACTGTTTTAGGCCAAAATGAAACAGGCTGGTACGATAAGTTAAAATAGACGTGATTTTTTTTCGTGAATTCGTGATTTATTTTGTGATTTTTTCGTGATTTTTTCGTGATTTTTTCGTGTTTTTGTTTGCCATCAAGTGTGGCTGGCCGTTTTGAGGCAACATCAAGTGCAGCAACATCAAGTGAGGCAACATCAAGTGAGGCAACATCAAGTGAGGCACACATCAAGTGAGGCAACATCAAGTGAGGCAACATCAAGTGCAGCAACATCAAGTGAGGCAACATCAAGTGAGGCAACATCAAGTGAGGCACACATCAAGTGAGGCAACATCAAGTGCAGCAACATCAGGTGAGGCAACATCAAGTGAGGCAACATCAAGTGAGGCAACATCAAGTGAGGCAACATCAAGTGCGGCAACATCAAGTGAGGCAACATCAAGTGCGGCAACATCAAGTGAGGCAACATCAAGTGAGGCACACATCAAGTGAGGCAACATCAAGTGAGGCAACATCAAGTGAGGCAACATCAAGTGCAGCAACATCAAGTGAGGCAACATCAAGTGAGGCAACATCAAGTGAGGCAACATCAAGTGAGGCAACATCAAGTGAGGCAACATCAAGTGAGGCAACATCAAGTGAGGCAACATCAAGTGAGGCAACATCAAGTGAGGCAACATCAAGTGAGGCAACATCAAGTGAGGCAACATCAAGTGAGGCAACATCAAGTGAGGCAACATCAAGTGAGGCAACATCAAGTGAGGCAACATCAAGTGAGGCAACATCAAGTGAGGCAACATCAAGTGAGGCAACATCAAGTGAGGCACACATCCAGTGCAGCAACATCAAGTGAGGCAACATCAAGTGAGGCAACATCAAGTGAGGCAACATCAAGTGAGGCAACATCAAGTGAGGCAACATCAAGTGAGGCACACATCCAGTGCAGCAACATCAAGTGAGGCAACATCAAGTGAGGCACACATCAAGTGAGGCACACATCAAGTGAGGCAGGCATCCAGTGCAGCAACATCAAGTGAGGCAACATCAAGTGAGGCAACATCAAGTGAGGCACACATCCAGTGCAGCAACATCAAGTGAGGCAACATCAAGTGCGGCAACATCAAGTGAGGCAACATCAAGTGAGGCAACATCAAGTGAGGCAACATCAAGTGAGGCAACATCAAGTGAGGCAACATCAAGTGAGGCAACATCAAGTGAGGCAACATCAAGTGAGGCAACATCAAGTGAGGCAACATCAAGTGAGGCAACATCAAGTGCAGCAACATCAAGTGCAGCAACATCAAGTGAGGCACACATCAAGTGAGGCAACATCAAGTGAGGCAGGCATTATATGAGGACACATCAAGTGCAAAAGGCATTATTTGGAGGCACACATGAAATGAGACATGCATTATTTGAGGCACATATCAAGTATGAAGGCATTATGTAAGGAACATATCAAGTGAGAAGGCATTATGTTTGGCACACATCAAGAGAGAAGGCATTATTTATGGCACATATCAAGTGAGAAAGCATTATTTGAGGCACACATCAAGTGAGGCAAGCATTATATGAGGCACATATCAAGTGACAAGGCATTATGTTTGGCAAACATCAAGCGAGAAGGCATTATTTGAAGCACATATCAAGTGAGAAGGCATTCATATATATATAATGTCTGGCACATACCAAGTGACAAGGCATTATGTTTGGCACATATCTAGTGAGAAGGCATTATTGGTGGCACATATTAAGTGAGAAGGCACTATTTGTGGCATATATCAAGTGAGAAGGCAATATTTGTGGCACATATCAAGTGAGAAGGCAATTTTTGTGGCATATAACAAGTGAGAAGGCATTATTTGAGGCACATCAAGTGAAAAGGCATTATTTGTGGCACACATCAAGTGAAAAGGCTATATTTGTGGCACACATCAAGTGAGAAGGCATTAGTTGTGGCACATATGAAGTGATAAGGCAATATGTGAGTCACACATCAAGTGAGAAGGCATTATTTGTGGCACATATCAAGTGAAAAGGCTATATTTGTGGCACACATCAAGTGAGGAGGCATTAGTTGTGGCACATATCAAGTGATAAGGCAATATGTGAGTCACACATCAAGTGAAAAGGCAATATTTGTGGCATATATCAAAAGTGCAGGCCATTTGTGTGGCATATATCAAGTGAGAGGGCAATATTTATGGCAAATATCAAATTAGAAGGCATTATTTGTGGCATATCAAGTGAAAATGCATTATTTGTGGCACATATCAAGTGAAAAGGCAATATTTGTGGCACACATCAAGTGAGAAGGCATTAGTTGCAGCACATCAACTGAAAAGGCATTATTTGTGGCACATATCAAGTGAGAAGGCAATATTTGTGGCACACATCAAATGAGAAGGCATTATTTGTGGCACATATCAAGTGAGGAGGCAATATTTGAGGCATGTATCAAGTAAGAAGGCAATATTCGTGGCAAATATCAAATGAGAAGGCATTATTTGAGGCACATATCAAGTAAGGCAGGCATTATTTGAGGCACATCAAGTGAAAATGCATTATTTGTGGCACATATCAAGTGATAAGGCAATATTTGTGGCATATATCAAGTGAGCAGGCATTAGTTGTGGCACACATCAAGTGAGAATGCATTATCTTTGGCACACATCAAGTGAAAAAGGCATTATATGGGGCATACATTAAGTGAGAAAACATTATTTGAGGCACATATCAAGTGAGGCAAGCATTATATGAGGCACCTGTCAAGTCGGAAAGGCATTATTTGAGGCACATATCAAGTGAGAAGGCATTATTTGTGGCACATGTCAAGTGAGAAAGCATTATTTGAGGCACATATCAAGTGAGAATGCATTATGTTTGGCACACATCAAGTGAAAAAGGCATTATATGAGGCATTTATCAAGTGAGAAAACATTATTTGAGGCACATATCAAGTGAGGCAAACATTATATGAGGCACCTATCAAGTGGGAAAGGCATTATTTGAGGCACATATCAAGTGAGAAGGCATTATTGGTGGCACTTATCAAGTGATAAGGCAATATTTGTGGCACACATCAAGTGAGAAGGCATCATTTGTGGCATATATCAAGTGAGAAGGCAATATTTGTGGCATACATCAAGTGAGAAGGCATTATTTGTGGCACATCAAGTGAAAAGGCATTATTTGTGGCACATATCAAGTGAGAAGGCATTATTTGTGGCACATCAAGTGAAAAGGCATTATTTGTGGCACATATCAAGTGAGAAGGCAATATGTGTGGCACTTATCAAGTGAGAAGGCATTATTAGTGGCACATATCAAGTGAGAAGGCAATATCTGTGGCATATATCAAGTGAGAAGGCAATATTTGGGGCACTTATCAAGTGAGAAGGCAATATTTGTGGCATATATCAAGAGTGAAAGCAATTTGTGTGGCACATATCAAGTGAGAAGGCAATATTTGTGGCACACATCAAGTGAGAAGGCATTATTTGTGGCATACATCAACTGAGAAGGCAATATTTGTGGCACATATCAAGTGAGAAGGCAATATTTGTGACATATATCAACTGAGAAGGCAATATTTGTGGCATATAGTTCAAGTGAAAATGCAATTTGTGTGGCATATATCAATTGAGAAGGCAATATTCGTGGCAAATATCAAATGAGAAGGCATTATTTGTGGCATGCATCAAGCGAGAAGGCATTATTTGTGGCACATATCAAGTGAGAAGGCAATATTTGTGGCATATATCAACTGAGAAGGCAATATTTGTGGCATATATCAAGTGAAAAGGCAATTTGTGTGGCATATATCAATTGAGAAGACAATATTTGTGGCAAATATCAAATGAGAAGGCATTATTTGTGGCACTCATCATGCGAGAAGGCATTATTTGTGGCACATATCAAGTGAGAAGGCAATATTTGTGGCATATATCAAGAGTGAAGGCAATATTTGTGGCATATATCAAGTGAGAAGGCAATATTTGTGGCAAATATCAAATGAGAATGCATCATTTGTGGCATATATCAAGTGAGAAGGCAATATTTGTGGCATACATCAAGTGAGAAGGCATTATTTGTGGCACATCAAGTGAAAAGGCATTATTTGTGGCACATATCAAGTGAGAAGGCATTATTTGTGGCACATCAAGTGAAAAGGCATTATTTGTGGCACACATCAAGTGAGAAGGCAATATGTGTGGCACTTATCAAGTGAGAAGGCATTATAAGGGGCACATATCAAGTGAGAAGGCAATATCTGTGGCATATATCAAGTGAGAAGGCAATTTGTGTGGCACATATCAAGTGAGAAGGCAATATTTGTGGCATATATCAAGAGTGAAAGCAATTTGTGTGGCACATATCAAGTGAGAAGGCAATATTTGTGGCACACATCAAGTGAGAAGGCATTATTTGTGGCATACATCAAGTGAGAAGGCAATATCTGTGGCATATATCAAGTGAGAAGGCAATATTTGGGGCACTTATCAAGTGAGAAGGCAATATTTGTGGCATATATCAAGAGTGAAAGCAATTTGTGTGGCACATATCAAGTGAGAAGGCAATATTTGTGGCACACATCAAGTGAGAAGGCATTATTTGTGGCATACATCAACTGAGAAGGCAATATTTGTGGCACATATCAAGTGAGAAGGCAATATTTGTGACATATATCAACTGAGAAGGCAATATTTGTGGCATATAGTTCAAGTGAAAAGGCAATTTGTGTGGCATATATCAATTGAGAAGGCAATATTCTTGGCAAATATCAAATGAGAAGGCATTATTTGTGGCATGCATCAAGCGAGAAGGCATTATTTGTGGCACATATCAAGTGAGAAGGCAATATTTGTGGCATATATCAACTGAGAAGGCAATATTTGTGGCATATATCAAGTGAAAAGGCAATTTGTGTGGCATATATCAATTGAGAAGACAATATTTGTGGCAAATATCAAATGAGAAGGCATTATTTGTGGCACTCATCATGCGAGAAGGCATTATTTGTGGCACATATCAAGTGAGAAGGCAATATTTGTGGCATATATCAAGAGTGAAGGCAATATTTGTGGCATATATCAAGTGAGAAGGCAATATTTGTGGCAAATATCAAATGAGAAGGCATTATTTGTGGCATATCAAGTGAAAATGCATTATTTGTGGCACACATCAATTGAGAAGGCTTTAGTTGTGGCACATCAAGTGAAAAGGCATTTTTTGTGGCACATATAAAGTGAGAAGGCAATATTTGTGGCACACATCAAGTGAGAAGGCATTATTTGTGGCACATATCAAGTGAGAAGGCAATATTTGTTGCATATATCAAGAGTGAATGCAATTTGTGTGGCACATATCAAGTGAGAAGGCATTATTTGTGGCACATCAAGTGAAAAGGCATTTTTTGTGGCACATATAAAGTGAGAAGGCAATATTTGTGGCACACATCAAGTGAGAAGGCATTATTTGTGGCACATATCAAGTGAGAAGGCAATATTTGTTGCATATATCAAGAGTGAATGCAATTTGTGTGGCACATATCAAGTGAGAAGGCATTATTTGTGGCATATATCAAGTGAGAAGGCATTATTTGTGGCATATATCAAGTGAGAAGGAAATATTTGTGGCACATATCAAGTGAAAAGGCAATTTGTGTGGCATATATCAATTGAGAAGGCAATATTTGTGGCAAATATCAAATGAGAAGGCATTATTTGTGGCACTCATCATGCGAGAAGGCATTATTTGTGGCACATATCAAGTGAGAAGGCAATATTTGTGGCATATATCAAGAGTGAAGGCAATATTTGTGGCATATATCAAGTGAGAAGGCAATATTTGTGGCAAATATCAAATGAGAAGGCATTATTTGTGGCATATCAAGTGAAAATGCATTATTTGTGGCACATATCAAATGAGAAGGCAATATTTGTGGCACACATCAATTGAGAAGGCTTTAGTTGTGGCACATTAAGTGAAAAGGCATTTTTTGTGGCACATATAAAGTGAGAAGGCAATATTTGTGGCACACATCAAGTGAGAAGGCATTATTTGTGGCACATATCAAGTGAGAAGGCAATATTTGTGGCATATATCAAGAGTGAAAGCAATTTGTGTGGCACATATCAAGTGAGAAGGCATTATTTGTGGCATATATCAAGTGAGAAGGCATTATTTGTGGCATATATCAAGTGAGAAGGAAATATTTGTGGCACATATCAAGTGAAAAGGCAATTAAATTTTGTGTGGCATATATCATGTGAGAAGGTAATATTTGTGACACATCAAGTGAAAAGGTAATTTGTGTGGCATATATCATGTGAGAAGGCAATGTTTGTGGCACATCAAGTGAAAAGTTAATTTTTGTGGCATATATCAAGTGAGAAGGCAATATTTGTGGCATATATCACGTGAAAAGGCAATTTGTGTGGCATATATCATGTGAGAAGGCAATATTTGTGGCAAATATCAAATGAAAAGGCATTTTTTGTGGCAAATCAAGTGAAAATGCATTATTTGAGGCACATATCAAGTAAGGCAGGCATTATTTGAGGCACATCAAGTGAAAATGCATTATTTGTGGCACATATCAAGTGATAAGGCAATATTTGTGGCACACATCAAGTGAGAAGGCATTATTTGTGGCACATATCAAGTGAGAAGGCATTATTTGTGGCACATGTCAAGTGAGAAAGCATTATTTGAGGCACATATCAAGTGAGAAGGCAATATTTGAGGCACACATCCAGTGAGAAGGCATTATTTGTGGTACATATCAAGTGAGAAGGCATTATTTGAGGCACACATCAAGTGAGACGGTCATTATTTGAGGCACACATCCAGTGAGAAGGCATTATTTGAGACACAAATCAAGTGAGGCAGTCATTATTTGAGGCACACATCAAGTGAGACAGTCATTATTTTTTTCGCACACATCAAGTGAAGCAGGCGCAACTTGAGGCACATGTCAAGCAGGGTTCCCACCATGAAATGGAAAAATCAAGTCATATATTTTTAAAAAAGTCCTGGCATTTCAAGAATTTGGATCTTGGAATATCTGATTTTTTTTTAAATTCAGAGAGGAGATATTTTAACTTGAAATTACTGAAGGAATATGGCTACTGGTAGTTTCTCTTCCTTCTCTAATTAACTGATTATGATTAATACTTATTGAATATCATATTAAATAGATATTTTTCAGTGTTGCAATTGATAAAAATATGGTCACTAAAATACGTTTTTTTTTACTAAATTGTACATACAAAAGATCTATTTTAGGTCACAAACCACCAAATAGAGTTGTTCTTTAACTCAATGTAAAGTGACCTTGGTCAGCCAAAAAAAATGTCAACTTTTTGTCCATGGGGCCCTCTCAAAATCTTTTAATCAATAGAAATAGCATTCAGCTTGAAGAAAATGAAAAAAAGTAGGGGGTCATGTATTATATAAGAAAAATTTGGTTCGTCAAACGCGGTGAACAGATTTTCTCACATGTACAGATTTACTCACTGTCCGTTAGCCCCAACCTTACTTTCACTTTCATATTTAAGCCAGAATACAAAATATTTCTGAATAAAACCATTTCACTACATCACATACATACATACAAAGCATTAACACCAATTTCATGATTCTCATGCTGATTTGTCAAGACATACCCCCATTTCCAGTCGCTTTAAAGTTTTTAAACGGACTATTTGACTGTATCTGAATTTGGTCCGCGTAGGCATTTAGTGGTTATTTACCTTTAAAAGGATTTTTTGCAACTGAAGAAACCTGTACCTGAGGGTCTAGAGAGTAATTCACCAGTTCTCAAACTTAGGGTCCTAATCCACCACCCACTTTGAATATGAGGAAATGGACTCAAAGCATTTGTATTCATATCTTTACTAATAGGGATCTCTACAGGAAATTTCAAAATAAATCATGTTCAAATATCTTGACTTCAGAAATTTTTCCTATAACTTATTTTAAAAGCTGCTTAAACAGATAAGTTGACTCTTTAAGGCATTTGATAATTATGTTTGACTAAGTACTATCACTGCAATAAAATTATGTATTACACATGTAAAGCATAATATAGGATTATCTTATTGATTTTAAGCACTAAGATTTTGAAATGGCGGTGAAGGTATGGCTATAAGGGGAGGTTGGAGGCCATAATTTAAAACAGTTACTATAAATAATGCAAATGTTAAACAAAACTAAAGGGACTTAAAACTCCAGTTGGTAAATTACAAAAAAAATTAAATCACATTTTTTTGGCTTGACCGACCTAATACATTAATTTTATATAGCAATCTTGACTTATTCAGTTAGAAGAAATATAATTGTATAATGTCGGTTTATTGCCTTTTAAACCCCTAAAGTCTAAAATGAGATGATTAACATTGTAGTTGATACAACCTTTTCCCCATGCGGTTCCTGGAAGTAGAATTGGACCTCTATTCTCCCTTGCATGTTGTAAGAGGCAACTAAACGGGAGACTATTTTAACTTTAGTACCCGAGTGTTTTATTTTGGCATAAAACTATCTTGTACCAGTCAGGTACTAAAGTTAAAATAGCTTTGAATTTTTATTTTGATATGCAAATGATGTTACATACCTATATAAAGTGCTGTGGATCAATGACTGATTTGTCTTACTTTTGTTGGGAAATATAAATTAAATTCCTGTTGATATATTATTGCATTTGAAATTCAATAAGAAACCAACACTCATTCAATACCCAGCAGATGTCACCAAGATTTTGATGTTGAGTCACTAAATAACAGTAAACCCTCAATTGTAAGACTGGCCATATAACTCTGTCAAGTTATAAAGTGCAATGGTCTTAAAAGCGAAGTTGTATAATTAGTGCAAATTTTTAAGACCAACTGTATAACTTAGTTTGGTGCATGATATGCAAATTGAAATTAAAAAATCTATATGAGAAGTAAATTCTCATATGACTTTAGAGAGAGTTGTAAAGAATAGTGGTTAATTTGAGGTTTTCCCTTTGTGGTTCCCAAGAAGTACAATTGGACCTATGTCTTACTCACTAGCATGTTGTACGAGGCGACTAAATGGGAGACTATTTTAACTTTAGAACCCATGTGTTTTATTTTGGCATAAAGCTATCTTGTTCCAGTCAGGTACTAAAGTTAAAATAGCTGTGACTTTTTATTTATATATGTAGATGATGTCATTTGACATTCTTTGTGTATTGTGTTGATGTCACAGACATTTAATACCTATATAAAATGCTGTTTATTAGCTAAATCAAGTACAAATGTCTGAATTTATTGTCTTACCTTTGTTGCTTATATTAAATACCTGTTGATTTATTAGTATAAACTATAACCTATTTTCCTATTACCTATTATAAAGCTGCTTAAATAGATAACACTTGAAGACTTTTAATTATAATGTTTGACCAAGTCTTATAATTATAATCAAATTATGTATTACACATGTAAAGCATTATATAGGATTATCTTATTTTTAATTGATTTAATATTCAGTCATCAATATGAATTGATGAATTTCTTAAGTTTGAATTTTATTTTAAGCACATAGATTATAAAATGGTGGTGAAGGATGGCTATAAGGGGAGGTTGGAGGCCACAATTTAAAACTGTTAACTCAACGTCAACGTCAAGTTTAAGGGTGCAATGGTCTTAAAAGCTAGGTTGTATATATATTTAGTGCAAATTTTTAGGACCATTCTTATATTTTAAAATCAGTGATATGGCTGGACTTAAAAGTGGAGTTGTTTATAAGTTGAAATTGTTGAAATGACTTATACTCTTAAATCATTTAATTTTGTTGGGACGAAATTTCATGGTTTTGGTAAAAAAGACCATTTTATTGGGACGTAAATTCATGAAATTGCATTGCAGAAAAAAACAACAGGGTCAAATTTTGCGAAATTCATAGGAAACAATGTCTAAGACAAATGTCTCTCTTTAAAGCCAATAACTGAATCCTATACCTTGGTCATGACTATGCGACTGTCTTACATGTGAGAGTCCATCTTTGCTCTTGAAACCCAATAACTGAACACTTTTCTTTGAATTTTCCATAGATGATATTCTTTTCCAAGGTCTATTATTCACATTTTTTACCTAGGTAAAATGTTGGATTGAAGAGGTTAAAAATGCATTATCATTTATGTAGGAAACAATGGTTTTATTTTGCTGTTGTTAGATTTATCCCACTATACATGGACTCCAAAAACAACAACAACAACAGAGAAACATCATTTTGGCACTTAGTACTCAAACTAAATGTTCACCTTTTCTTAAAATATAATATGCTATTTTGATTATAACATGGCAAATCACCATACATACTTCGCAAAATGCACTTTAGTAACTTAATTATGCGACAAACTCTGGGGAAAGCCATTTTACAATTTATACACTGAACAACCACAACATGGTGACCCGTGACGCAATACAGTCGCTACATGGTGACAATAAAGTACAACCTCTATGTAAGCAACTATAGGCAAAATCAATATTGGTATTAGTTAAGAGGGAGTTGTTTGGAATAGTTGTTTATTTGAGGCGTTCCCCGTGTGGTTCCCGGGAAGTAGAATTCAGGACCTCTGTCTTTCTCCCTTGCATGTAACGTAAGAGGCGACTAAATGGGAGACTATTTTAACTTTGGTACTTGATTGTTTTATTTTGGCGTATAACAATTCGGTACTAAGGTTAAAATAGCCATGATGTTTTCAATATGGAAATGATGTCATTTGACATTATTTGTATATTGTGATGACATCTGCGACATTTTTAAGACCATCCTTATAACTCAATCACGTAATAGAGCTGGTCTTAAAAACGAAGCCAAGTGGACCATTGGATTTATTCTTGAACTAAGAAATTAAGCGGGGGCACTGGTATGGATTGAACCAAAGACCTCTCAATCCTAAAGCCTGCGCCCTTCCTATAAGCCTTACTGTTTCGGGGGATCAGTCGTCTAGAAGTTGGGCACAGACTGCGGGATCTAGAGGTCTTGGGTTCTCAAGAATTTAGCAAAACAGTAGTTCCCATTGCATTTATTAAGTTCAATAAGAAACCAACACTCATTCAATAGCCAGTAGATGTCAATAAGTTGTTGATGTTGAGTCACTAAATAACTGTAAACCCTCAATTGTAAGACTGGCCATATAACTCCGTCAAGTTATAGAGTGCAATAGTCTTAAAAACGAGGTTGTTTATTTAGTGAAAATTTTTACGACCACCCTTATAACTCACTCAAGTAATAGAGCTGGTCTTAAAAACAAGGTTGAATATAACATAGAATTTGGTACAAGACGGTTAATGAAGGAGTCGAAAATAAAAGTGTGATGTATAATAGGCAAATTGGAAAGAGGAAATGATAAATATAATATTGATTTTAGTTTAGAGGCAGTTGATTAGTCAGATGGGTGGGATATGAGGTTTTTGGCGTTTGGTTCATTGGACCTCTGCCTTACTCACTTGCATGTTGTAAGAGGCGACTAAATCGGAGGCTTTGGTACAAGGCTGTGTTAGGCCAAAATAATACAGCCTGACACTGAAGCTATATGAGCTGTGATTTTTGTTTCGCGAATTTTCTATTTGTTTTGTCATATGAGCATAACGGTTTAATTTCGGTTATTTTTCAAAACTTTTTCGCTATCTTATCAAGTGCAGCTGTTCGGTCATTTCCACGGAGAAAGAGTTTGCCATGTAAGTAGCATTTATTGAACACTTTAAAGTCTACGTGCTTGAGGGCCCAAAGCTGTCTGCATATTAGCAACCAGTATTACTAACTGCTTATGGTCGTCATTAGCATTCAGGCAAGATGAAGTGTCAACGTCTAGTGAGAGGCCCTGACCCACAATAGACATAATCATCGTTAGTTTGGCTATGCAAAGTCAGCTCTTCACATCAACTTCAAGCAGCTAACAGGATGTGTGAAACCAGTATTATCAACTTCTCATGGTCGTCATCAGCGTTACAGGCAAGGAAAGATGGAGCTACCACGTCTAGTGAATGAGAGGCCCTGACAACACAATGGTCGCAATCATCGTTAGATCGGAGATGCACGTCAGCACTGCAAATCGACATGTTCCATCTTACCCCTCGTTTCTTCGCTACAGCCGTCTGAGAGATTGTTGGTAGTTACTAATTCATTTAAAGTCAAATGCATTTAATTAATTAAAACCTTTCTGTCTTGTTCTAGATGCAGTCATGAGGACTCAATTTACATGCAGATTTCTACAGACAGCATCCAGATTGAGAAAAACTAAAGAGACATTTAGATACTACTCTGAGAATATATCAAGGGTAGGCCAGTTTTATTTCTTATTACCAACTACATGTACTGTAAATCATTTAATTTCGAATGGACAAAATTTCGTAGTTTTGGTAAAAAATACCATTTTGATGGGACGTTAATTCGTGGACTTTGCATTTCAGGAACTAAACACTAGAATCATAATCATTGTTCGATGGAATTTGATACCACGAAACCCGCAAAATTTAATCCCCAGGAAAATTCATGACTTTACAGCATTTGGTTGAAAATTCAAATGATAGTTTTTTTCTGGATATGCAAAGCTTGAATAATGCTGGACGTCTTTAAAATGACCAAACAACAGTACCTCCATGCAACTTTCATATAGTGACTATACTGTACCACCTGTTTATAGTGACCAAACTGTACAACCTCAATACAGTGACCATGCAGTACAACTTTTATACATAGCGACCATGCAGTACAACTACTAGTTCTTGAAATATGGTGAAATCTTGAATCATACAGAATGACCTCTGTTTACTGACCATGCAATACAAACACTACAAAATGACTACAGTACAACCTCTATTGCCTATCCATACGTTAAAACCTTGACAAGGTGACAATGCAGTATACCATACTGTACAAAATTTGTGTAGTGACGTTATTAAATGTGCAATCTCTTTATAGTGACTGTGCTGATTAACGACGATATAGCGACGATACAAAACAACCTCTTCATACAGACCATACATTTCAACCTCTATTTAGTGACACCATGGCAAAATCTCTATATGGGGACTGTTCGGTCCAACCTCTATATAGTGACCATACAGTACACCCTGTAGAGACTGACCACACAGGTCAAACAAAATAAAGGGACAGTGCATTCCAACCTCTATATACTCACCATATTTGACAACCTCTAAACGGTGACCATACTGTACAACCTCTGCTTAGTGACCACACAGAAAAACCTCTATATAGTGACCATACAGTACAATCAGCATATAAGGACTGTGCAATTTAAGCTCTATATAGTAATCGCTTAGAGCACACTCTTTATAGTGACCATACAAGACAACCTCTATTTAGTGACCACACAACATAACCTCTATATAGTGACCATACAGTACAATCTTTCGACAGGGATTGTGTAGCTTAAACTCTATATGGTGACCGCTTATAACAACCCCCATATAGTGACCATACAAAACAACGTCTATTTAGAGACCGCACATTATAACCTCTATATAGTGACCTAGCAGTTCAATCTGTAGATAGGGACTGTGCAGTTTAAACTCTAAATAATGACCTCTTATAGCAACCTCTATATAGTGGCCATACAGTACACCCTGTAGAGAGTCACCACACGGGCCGAACACAATAATGGGACAGTGCATTCCGACCTCTATATACTGGCCATATTTTACAACTTCTACAAAGTGACCATACTGTACAACCTCTATTTAGTGACCACACAGCATAACCTCTATCTTGTGACCATACAGTACAATCTGTATATAAGGACTGTGTAATTTAAAGTCTATAAAGTGACCGCTTATAGCAACCTCTATATACTGACAATGCAAAACAACCTTTATTTAGTGACCACACAACATAACCTCTATACAGTGACCATACAGTTTAATCTGTAGACAGTGACTGTGCAGCTTAAACTCTATATGGTGACCGCTTATATTTACCTCCATGTAGTGACTATACAAGACAACCTCTATTTAGTGACCACACAGCGTAATCTCTATATAGCGACCATACAGTTCAATCTGTATATAGGGACTATGGAGTTTAAACTCTAAATAATGACCGCTTATAGCAACCTCTGTATAGTGCCCATACAGTACACCCTGTAGAGACTGACCACACAGGCCGAACACAATAAAGGGACAGTGCATTCCAACCTCTATATACTGGCCATATGTTACAACCTCTACAAGGTGACCATACTATACAACCTCTATTTAGTGACCACACAGCATAACCTCTATATAGTGACCATACAATATAAAGACTGTGCAATTTAAACACTCTATAGCGAGCGCTTATAACAACCTCTATATAGTGACCATACAAAACAACCTCTATTTAGTGACCACACAACATTACCTATATATAGTGACCATACAGTACAATATGTAGACAGAGACTGTGCAGCTTAAGCTCTATATAGTGACCGCTTTAAAACCCTCCTTATAGTGACCATACATAACAACTTCTATTTAGTGACCACACAGCATAACCTCTATATAGTGATTTTACAGTTCAATCTGCATATAGGGACTGTGGAGTTTAAAAGCTATATAATGACTGCTTATGTTCTTTTGTTTTTTAGATCATAATTACAAGATGGGCAAAGTGTTAATGGTGGATCCGACTGGACAGATGTTGGCACTGGTGATGGGAATGATACAATTATGCTTAACTTGACATCTAGGCGCCCATATTTCAAACAGCTGCTGCCTCAATCACTAAGGTTAAACTGGTTTTAAATCGGACCAATGGTTAAAGCACACAGCGCAGGCAAAATTATAATACATTATTACCTCTACATAGTAACAATACAACCTCTGCATAGTGATCAGTCAGTACTAATTTACTCCTATATATTGACATTATGTTTTATAGTGCTGGTTCAAAACCACACAATTATTTTTTCTTCAACTCAGTTAATGTAAATTAAGTTAAAATAGCAGAGCAAAAAATGGCATTTTTTCCCACAGTCACGGACCTATGAAAAAACAAAATTCAATAGAATTAGCTTACAGCTTCAAGGATATGAAAAAGTAGTGGGTTGCGTATCATTTTAGAAAAATAATTTGGTTCCTCAAAGCAGTGAACATACACAGATGGATTACATGTCTTTTAGCCCAAACCTTAATTACTTTCACTTTCATATTTAAGCCAAAATGTCAAACATTGTAAATAAAACAGTTTCATTTCACCAAATACATGTTCACAAAGCATTTAAACCCTAGTTCATGATTATAATGCAGATTTGTCAAGACATGCCATCATTTCCAGTCGAACCAATAGTTTTTTACCGGACTACTTGAGTGTATCTGACTTTCGTCTGCGTTGGCATTTGGCGATAAGTAACCTACACCGTGTCTATTATGACAATACTGAACAACCACAACATGGTGACCCGTGACGCAATACAGTCGCTACGTGGTGACAATAAAGTACAACCTCTATGTAAGCAACTATAGGCAAAATTAATATTGGTATTAGTTAAGAGGGAACTGTTTGGAATAGTTGTTTATTTGAGGCGTTCCCCGTGTGGTTCCCGGGAAGTAGAATGCAGGACCTCTGTCTTTCTCCCTTGCATGTAACGTAAGAGGCGACTAAATGGGAGACTATTTTAACTTTGGTACTTGATTGTTTTATTTTGGCGTATAACAATTCGGGACTAAGGTTAAAATAGCCATGATGTTTTCAATATGGAAATGATGTCATTTGACATTATTTGTATATTGTGATGACATCTGCGACATTTTTAAGACCATCCTTATAACTCAATCACGTAATAGAGCTAGTCTTAAAAAAGAAGCCAAGTGGAACATTGGATTTATTCTTGAACTAAGAAATTAAGCGGGGGCACTGGTATGGATTGAACCAAGGTCCTCTCAATCCTAAAGCCTGCGCCCTTCCTATAAGCCTAACTGTTTCGGGGGATCAGTCGTCTAGAAGTTGGGCACAGACTGCGGGATCTAGAGGTCCTGGGTTCTCAAGAATTTAGCAAAACAGTAGTTCCCATTGCATTTATTAAGTTCAATAAGAAACCAACACTCATTCAATAGCCAGTAGATGTCAATAAGTTGTTGATGTTGAGTCACTAAATAACTGTAAACCCTCAATTGTAAGACTGGCCATATAACTCCGTCAAGTTATAGAGTGCAATAGTCTTAAAAGCGAGGTTGTTTATTTAGTGAAAATTTTTAAGACCACCCTTATAACTCACTCAAGTAATAGAGCTGGTCTTAAAAACAAGGTTGAATATAACATAGAATTGGGTACAAGACGGTTAATGAATGAGTCGAAAATAAAAGTGTGATGTATAATAGGCAAATTGGAAAGAGGAAATGATAAATATAATATTGATTTTAGTTTAGAGGCAGTTGATTAGTCAGATGGGTGGGATATGAGGTTTTTGGCGTTTGGTTCATTGGACCTCTGCCTTACTCACTTGCATGTTGTAAGAGGCGACTAAATCGGAGGCTTTGGTACAAGGCTGTGTTAGGCCAAAATAATACAGCCTGACACTGAAGCTATATGAGCTGTGATTTTTGTTTCGTGAATTTTCTATTTGTTTTGTCATATGAGCATAACGGTTTAATTTCGGTTATTTTTCAAAACTTTTTCGCTATCTTATCAAGTGCAGCTGTTCGGTCATTTCCACGGAGAAAGAGTTTGCCATGTAAGTAGCATTTATTGAACACTTTAAAGTCTACGTGCTTGAGGGCCCAAAACTGTCTGCATATTAGCAACCAGTATTACTAACTGCTTATGGTCGTCATTAGCATTAAGGCAAGATGAAGTGTCAACGTCTAGTGAGAGGCCCTGACCCACAATAGACATAATCATCGTTAGTTTGGCTATGCAAAGTCAGCTCTTCACATCAACTTCAAGCAGCTAACAGGATGTGTGAAACCAGTATTATCAACTTCTCATGGTCGTCATCAGCGTTACAGGCAAGGAAAGATGGAGCTACCACGTCTAGTGAATGAGAGGCCCTGACAACACAATGGTCGCAATCATCGTTAGATCGGAGATGCACGTCAGCACTGCAAATCGACATGTTCCATCTTACCCCTCATTTCTTCGCTACAGCCGTCTGAGAGATTGTTGGTAGTTACTAATTCATTTAAAGTCAAATGCATTTAATTAATTAAAACCTTTCTGTCTTGTTCTAGATGCAGTCATGAGGACTCAATTTACATGCAGATTTCTACAGACAGCATCCAGATTGAGAAAAACTAAAGAGACATTTAGATACTACTCTGAGAATATATCAAGGGTAGGCCAGTTTTATTTCTTATTACCAACTACATGTACTGTAAATCATTTAATTTCGACTGGACAAAATTTCGTAGTTTTGGTAAAAAATACCATTTTGATGGGACGTTAATTCGTGGACTTTGCATTTCAGGAACTAAACACTAGAATCATAATCATTGTTCGATGGAATTTGATACCACGAAACCCGCAAAATTTAATCCCCAGGAAAATTCATGACTTTACAGCATTTGGTTGAAAATTCAAATGATAGTTTTTTTCTGGATATGCAAAGCTTGAATAATGCTGGACGTCTTTAAAATGACCAAACAACAGTACCTCCATGCAACTTTCATATAGTGACTATACTGTACCACCTGTTTATAGTGACCAAACTGTACAACCTCAATACAGTGACCATGCAGTACAACTTTTATACATAGCGACCATGCAGTACAACTACTAGTTCTTGAAATATGGTGAAATCTTGAATCATACAGAATGACCTCTGTTTACTGACCATGCAATACAAACACTACAAAATGACTACAGTACAACCTCTATTGCCTATCCATACGTTAAAACCTTGACAAGGTGACAATGCAGTATACATACAGCAACGCTGTAGAAACCATACTGTACAAAATTTGTGTAGTGACGTTATTAAATGTGCAATCTCTTTATAGTGACTGTGCTGATTAACGACGATATAGCGACGATACAAAACAACCTCTTCATACAGACCATACATTTCAACCTCTATTTAGTGACACCATGGCAAAATCTCTATATGGGGACTGTTCGGTCCAACCTCTATATAGTGACCATACAGTACACCCTGTAGAGACTGACCACACAGGTCAAACAAAATAAAGGGACAGTGCATTCCAACCTCTATATACTCACCATATTTGACAACCTCTAAACGGTGACCATACTGTACAACCTCTGCTTAGTGACCACACAGAAAAACCTCTATATAGTGACCATACAGTACAATCAGCATATAAGGACTGTTCAATTTAAGCTCTATATAGTAATCGCTTAGAGTACACTCTTTATAGTGACCATACAAGACAACCTCTATTTAGTGACCACACAACATAACCTCTATATAGTGACCATACAGTACAATCTTTCGACAGGTATTGTGTAGCTTAAACTCTATATGGTGACCGCTTATAACAACCCCCATATAGTGACCATACAAAACAACGTCTATTTAGAGACCGCACATCATAACCTCTATATAGTGACCTAGCAGTTCAATCTGTAGATAGGGACTGTGCAGTTTAAACTCTAAATAATGACCTCTTATAGCAACCTCTATATAGTGGCCATACAGTTCACCCTGTAGAGAGTGACCACACGGGCCGAACACAATAATGGGACAGTGCATTCCGACCTCTACATACTGGCCATATTTTACAACTTCTACAAAGTGACCATACTGTACAACCTCTATTTAGTGACCACACAGCATAACCTCTATATTGTGACCATACAGTACAATCTGTATATAAGGACTGTGTAATTTAAAGTCTATATTGTGACCGCTTATAGCAACCTCTATATACTGACAATGCAAAACAACCTTTATTTAGTGACCACACAACATAACCTCTATACAGTGACCATACAGTTTAATCTGTAGACAGTGACTGTGCAGCTTAAACTCTATATGGTGACCGCTTATATTTACCTCCATGTAGTGACTATACAAGACAACCTCTATTTAGTGACCACACAGCGTAATCTCTATATAGCGACCATACAGTTCAATCTGTATATAGGGACTATGGAGTTTAAACTCTAAATAATGACCGCTTATAGCAACCTCTGTATAGTGCCCATACAGTACACCCTGTAGAGACTGACCACACAGGCCGAACACAATAAAGGGACAGTGCATTCCAACCTCTATATACTGGCCATATGTTACAACCTCTACAAGGTGACCATACTATACAACCTCTATTTAGTGACCACACAGCATAACCTCTATA
Source organism: Spisula subtruncata (assembly GCA_963678985.1). Taxonomy (NCBI): domain Eukaryota; kingdom Metazoa; phylum Mollusca; class Bivalvia; order Venerida; family Mactridae; genus Spisula; species Spisula subtruncata. The sequence goes on along the minus strand of OY787671.1, from coordinate 13,943,974 downwards.
TAGTGACCATACAATATAAAGACTGTGCAATTTAAACACTCTATAGCGAGCGCTTATAACAACCTCTATATAGTGACCATACAAAACAACCTCTATTTAGTGACCACACAACATTACCTATATATAGTGACCATACAGTACAATATGTAGACAGAGACTGTGCAGCTTAAGCTCTATATAGTGACCGCTTTAAAACCCTCCTTATAGTGACCATACATAACAACTTCTATTTAGTGACCACACAGCATAACCTCTATATAGTGATTTTACAGTTCAATCTGCATATAGGGACTGTGGAGTTTAAAAGCTATATAATGACTGCTTATGTTCTTTTGTTTTTTAGATCATAATTACAAGATGGGCAAAGTGTTAATGGTGGATCCGACTGGACAGATGTTGGCACTGGTGATGGGAATGATACAATTATGCTTAACTTGACATCTAGGCGCCCATATTTCAAACAGCTGCTGCCTCAATCACTAAGGTTAAACTGGTTTTAAATCGGACCAATGGTTAAAGCACACAGCGCAGGCAAAATTATAATACATTATTACCTCTACATAGTAACAATACAACCTCTGCATAGTGATCAGTCAGTACTAATTTACTCCTATATATTGACATTATGTTTTATAGTGCTGGTTCAAAACCACACAATTATTTTTTCTTCAACTCAGTTAATGTAAATTAAGTTAAAATAGCAGAGCAAAAAATGGCATTTTTTCCCACAGTCACGGACCTATGAAAAAACAAAATTCAATAGAATTAGCTTACAGCTTCAAGGATATGAAAAAGTAGTGGGTTGCGTATCATTTTAGAAAAATAATTTGGTTCCTCAAAGCAGTGAACATACACAGATGGATTACATGTCTTTTAGCCCAAACCTTAATTACTTTCACTTTCATATTTAAGCCAAAATGTCAAACATTGTAAATAAAACAGTTTCATTTCACCAAATACATGTTCACAAAGCATTTAAACCCTAGTTCATGATTATAATGCAGATTTGTCAAGACATGCCATCATTTCCAGTCGAACCAATAGTTTTTTACCGGACTACTTGAGTGTATCTGACTTTCGTCTGCGTTGGCATTTGGCGATAAGTAACCTACACCGTGTCTATTATGACAATACTGAACAACCACAACATGGTGACCCGTGACGCAATACAGTCGCTACGTGGTGACAATAAAGTACAACCTCTATGTAAGCAACTATAGGCAAAATTAATATTGGTATTAGTTAAGAGGGAACTGTTTGGAATAGTTGTTTATTTGAGGCGTTCCCCGTGTGGTTCCCGGGAAGTAGAATGCAGGACCTCTGTCTTTCTCCCTTGCATGTAACGTAAGAGGCGACTAAATGGGAGACTATTTTAACTTTGGTACTTGATTGTTTTATTTTGGCGTATAACAATTCGGGACTAAGGTTAAAATAGCCATGATGTTTTCAATATGGAAATGATGTCATTTGACATTATTTGTATATTGTGATGACATCTGCGACATTTTTAAGACCATCCTTATAACTCAATCACGTAATAGAGCTAGTCTTAAAAAAGAAGCCAAGTGGAACATTGGATTTATTCTTGAACTAAGAAATTAAGCGGGGGCACTGGTATGGATTGAACCAAGGTCCTCTCAATCCTAAAGCCTGCGCCCTTCCTATAAGCCTAACTGTTTCGGGGGATCAGTCGTCTAGAAGTTGGGCACAGACTGCGGGATCTAGAGGTCCTGGGTTCTCAAGAATTTAGCAAAACAGTAGTTCCCATTGCATTTATTAAGTTCAATAAGAAACCAACACTCATTCAATAGCCAGTAGATGTCAATAAGTTGTTGATGTTGAGTCACTAAATAACTGTAAACCCTCAATTGTAAGACTGGCCATATAACTCCGTCAAGTTATAGAGTGCAATAGTCTTAAAAGCGAGGTTGTTTATTTAGTGAAAATTTTTAAGACCACCCTTATAACTCACTCAAGTAATAGAGCTGGTCTTAAAAACAAGGTTGAATATAACATAGAATTGGGTACAAGACGGTTAATGAATGAGTCGAAAATAAAAGTGTGATGTATAATAGGCAAATTGGAAAGAGGAAATGATAAATATAATATTGATTTTAGTTTAGAGGCAGTTGATTAGTCAGATGGGTGGGATATGAGGTTTTTGGCGTTTGGTTCATTGGACCTCTGCCTTACTCACTTGCATGTTGTAAGAGGCGACTAAATCGGAGGCTTTGGTACAAGGCTGTGTTAGGCCAAAATAATACAGCCTGACACTGAAGCTATATGAGCTGTGATTTTTGTTTCGTGAATTTTCTATTTGTTTTGTCATATGAGCATAACGGTTTAATTTCGGTTATTTTTCAAAACTTTTTCGCTATCTTATCAAGTGCAGCTGTTCGGTCATTTCCACGGAGAAAGAGTTTGCCATGTAAGTAGCATTTATTGAACACTTTAAAGTCTACGTGCTTGAGGGCCCAAAACTGTCTGCATATTAGCAACCAGTATTACTAACTGCTTATGGTCGTCATTAGCATTAAGGCAAGATGAAGTGTCAACGTCTAGTGAGAGGCCCTGACCCACAATAGACATAATCATCGTTAGTTTGGCTATGCAAAGTCAGCTCTTCACATCAACTTCAAGCAGCTAACAGGATGTGTGAAACCAGTATTATCAACTTCTCATGGTCGTCATCAGCGTTACAGGCAAGGAAAGATGGAGCTACCACGTCTAGTGAATGAGAGGCCCTGACAACACAATGGTCGCAATCATCGTTAGATCGGAGATGCACGTCAGCACTGCAAATCGACATGTTCCATCTTACCCCTCATTTCTTCGCTACAGCCGTCTGAGAGATTGTTGGTAGTTACTAATTCATTTAAAGTCAAATGCATTTAATTAATTAAAACCTTTCTGTCTTGTTCTAGATGCAGTCATGAGGACTCAATTTACATGCAGATTTCTACAGACAGCATCCAGATTGAGAAAAACTAAAGAGACATTTAGATACTACTCTGAGAATATATCAAGGGTAGGCCAGTTTTATTTCTTATTACCAACTACATGTACTGTAAATCATTTAATTTCGACTGGACAAAATTTCGTAGTTTTGGTAAAAAATACCATTTTGATGGGACGTTAATTCGTGGACTTTGCATTTCAGGAACTAAACACTAGAATCATAATCATTGTTCGATGGAATTTGATACCACGAAACCCGCAAAATTTAATCCCCAGGAAAATTCATGACTTTACAGCATTTGGTTGAAAATTCAAATGATAGTTTTTTTCTGGATATGCAAAGCTTGAATAATGCTGGACGTCTTTAAAATGACCAAACAACAGTACCTCCATGCAACTTTCATATAGTGACTATACTGTACCACCTGTTTATAGTGACCAAACTGTACAACCTCAATACAGTGACCATGCAGTACAACTTTTATACATAGCGACCATGCAGTACAACTACTAGTTCTTGAAATATGGTGAAATCTTGAATCATACAGAATGACCTCTGTTTACTGACCATGCAATACAAACACTACAAAATGACTACAGTACAACCTCTATTGCCTATCCATACGTTAAAACCTTGACAAGGTGACAATGCAGTATACATACAGCAACGCTGTAGAAACCATACTGTACAAAATTTGTGTAGTGACGTTATTAAATGTGCAATCTCTTTATAGTGACTGTGCTGATTAACGACGATATAGCGACGATACAAAACAACCTCTTCATACAGACCATACATTTCAACCTCTATTTAGTGACACCATGGCAAAATCTCTATATGGGGACTGTTCGGTCCAACCTCTATATAGTGACCATACAGTACACCCTGTAGAGACTGACCACACAGGTCAAACAAAATAAAGGGACAGTGCATTCCAACCTCTATATACTCACCATATTTGACAACCTCTAAACGGTGACCATACTGTACAACCTCTGCTTAGTGACCACACAGAAAAACCTCTATATAGTGACCATACAGTACAATCAGCATATAAGGACTGTTCAATTTAAGCTCTATATAGTAATCGCTTAGAGTACACTCTTTATAGTGACCATACAAGACAACCTCTATTTAGTGACCACACAACATAACCTCTATATAGTGACCATACAGTACAATCTTTCGACAGGTATTGTGTAGCTTAAACTCTATATGGTGACCGCTTATAACAACCCCCATATAGTGACCATACAAAACAACGTCTATTTAGAGACCGCACATCATAACCTCTATATAGTGACCTAGCAGTTCAATCTGTAGATAGGGACTGTGCAGTTTAAACTCTAAATAATGACCTCTTATAGCAACCTCTATATAGTGGCCATACAGTTCACCCTGTAGAGAGTGACCACACGGGCCGAACACAATAATGGGACAGTGCATTCCGACCTCTACATACTGGCCATATTTTACAACTTCTACAAAGTGACCATACTGTACAACCTCTATTTAGTGACCACACAGCATAACCTCTATATTGTGACCATACAGTACAATCTGTATATAAGGACTGTGTAATTTAAAGTCTATATTGTGACCGCTTATAGCAACCTCTATATACTGACAATGCAAAACAACCTTTATTTAGTGACCACACAACATAACCTCTATACAGTGACCATACAGTTTAATCTGTAGACAGTGACTGTGCAGCTTAAACTCTATATGGTGACCGCTTATATTTACCTCCATGTAGTGACTATACAAGACAACCTCTATTTAGTGACCACACAGCGTAATCTCTATATAGCGACCATACAGTTCAATCTGTATATAGGGACTATGGAGTTTAAACTCTAAATAATGACCGCTTATAGCAACCTCTGTATAGTGCCCATACAGTACACCCTGTAGAGACTGACCACACAGGCCGAACACAATAAAGGGACAGTGCATTCCAACCTCTATATACTGGCCATATGTTACAACCTCTACAAGGTGACCATACTATACAACCTCTATTTAGTGACCACACAGCATAACCTCTATATAGTGACCATACAATATAAAGACTGTGCAATTTAAACACTCTATAGCGAGCGCTTATAACAACCTCTATATAGTGACCATACAAAACAACCTCTATTTAGTGACCACACAACATTACCTATATATAGTGACCATACAGTACAATATGTAGACAGAGACTGTGCAGCTTAAGCTCTATATAGTGACCGCTTTAAAACCCTCCTTATAGTGACCATACATAACAACTTCTATTTAGTGACCACACAGCATAACCTCTATATAGTGATTTTACAGTTCAATCTGCATATAGGGACTGTGGAGTTTAAAAGCTATATAATGACTGCTTATGTTCTTTTGTTTTTTAGATCATAATTACAAGATGGGCAAAGTGTTAATGGTGGATCCGACTGGACAGATGTTGGCACTGGTGATGGGAATGATACAATTATGCTTAACTTGACATCTAGGCGCCCATATTTCAAACAGCTGCTGCCTCAATCACTAAGGTTAAACTGGTTTTAAATCGGACCAATGGTTAAAGCACACAGCGCAGGCAAAATTATAATACAATATTACCTCTACATAGTAACAATACAACCTCTGCATAGTGATCAGTCAGTACTAATTTACTCCTATATATTGACATTATGTTTTATAGTGCTGGTTCAAAACCACACAATTATTTTTTCTTCAACTCAGTTAATGTAAATTAAGTTAAAATAGCAGAGCAAAAAATGGCATTTTTTCCCACAGTCACGGACCTATGAAAAAACAAAATTCAATAGAATTAGCTTACAGCTTCAAGGATATGAAAAAGTAGTGGGTTGCATATCATTTTAGAAAAATAATTTGGTTCCTCAAAGCAGTGAACATACACAGATGGATTACATGTCTTTTAGCCCAAACCTTAATTACTTTCACTTTCATATTTAAGCCAAAATGTCAAACATTGTAAATAAAACAGTTTCATTTCACCAAATACATGTTCACAAAGCATTTAAACCCTAGTTCATGATTATAATGCAGATTTGTCAAGACATGCCATCATTTCCAGTCGAACCAATAGTTTTTTACCGGACTACTTGAGTGTATCTGACTTTCGTCTGCGTTGGCATTTGGCGATAAGTAACCTACACCGTGTCTATTATGACAATACTGAACAACCACAACATGGTGACCCGTGACGCAATACAGTCGCTACATGGTGACAATAAAGTACAACCTCTATGTAAGCAACTATAGGCAAAATCAATATTGGTATTAGTTAAGAGGGAACTGTTTGGAATAGTTGTTTATTTGAGGCGTTCCCCGTGTGGTTCCCGGGAAGTAGAATTCAGGACCTCTGTCTTTCTCCCTTGCATGTAACGTAAGAGGCGACTAAATGGGAGACTATTTTAACTTTGGTACTTGATTGTTTTATTTTGGCGTATAACAATTCGGTACTAAGGTTAAAATAGCCATGATGTTTTCAATATGGAAATGATGTCATTTGACATTATTTGTATATTGTGATGACATCTGCGACATTTTTAAGACCATCCTTATAACTCAATCACGTAATAGAGCTGGTCTTAAAAACGAAGCCAAGTGGACCATTGGATTTATTCTTGAACTAAGAAATTAAGCGGGGGCACTGCCCGTATGAAATTTCGGGGCGGATTCCGCCTAGAAATAAGGCGGAATTTGAGCGGAAACTGGTGTTTCCGGGTGGAATAGAGGCGGACACATAATGTCCGCCCCAAGTTGCCTAATCTTCATGGGTTTTACGCCCAGAAATTCCGGGCGGACATTTTGACCCAGGCGGAATTTCATACTTTAACATTTCTATTTGGGCGGATTTTCTAACTCTGTCTTTGGAGCGGAGCGGAAAGTTACAGGCCAGGCGGAATTTCATACTTGAACATTTTTATTGGGACAGATTTTTTAACTCTGTCTTCAGAGTGAGGCGGAAATGAGTTTTTGGTCAGGCGGAAATTTATACTTAGAAAAATTTCTTTGCAAGTGTTGGGCTGAAAATTGAACTTGTAAATTCTGTGTTAGGCTTATATGTATATATATATGTATTAGTGCTTGCCAATACTAAACATTGACATCCTAGATGTAGTAAGTTTGGGTAGTTTTTATGTACAACACTTCCATTATAGTCATTATGTAATGTCACATGAGTTCAATACAGATTTTTGCATGTACAGACATACACTTCTGTTACATGACCATTGACTAGCCTTTAACTAATAAATTTCACAAATACACCATCAAATCTGTCTGCATGGCCTATAGTATGGGTATCTGGTAAAAATGTCATTCTCAATTATTGGTTTCAATATCCAATTTGAGTTAAAACACAGGTGGTCTTTGCAAACAGGGTTGAATGTGTAATTTGTGTAAGATATATGATAATAAAACTAACAACTAGGTTTTGAAAATACTACAATTAATTTTTATGCATGTATTTAAATATTATTTTGTACAAATTAATTTACTAGTATAAAATGATAATAATATCATAAAACAAGTGTTTTAACAAAGACACAGATTTGTTATTTCATTGTAAATTTCCTTTCATTATAAATACATGTAGTTCATTCATGTAGTAAAACAATAAAATTACGGGTACTGTAGATCACTTAACGACTGCGCAATTTAAATTTTTGAAATTTCATCGCAAACCTTAATTTACATATTTATAAATTTGTGGTCAGGTGAGCTAAAAATGAAAATCACAGAAACAAAAAACCTGACTCCCCCTGCCTCAGTCAGTCAAACATAACTAAAAGTAAAGGCAAGAAAAAAATCACAAGAACAATCAGACATCATAAGCACAACCCTCAAAGGTAACAAGAAAAATGAAAAAGGCACAGTGACCAAGGTTAGCTTCTCATAACATGCTGCTTTTGAGCGCTAACATGGCTGTTCACAGAACTTACAAAAAAAGTTACTTATTTTATGTACAGAAGAACTATAGATGTAAGAACTATAGATGTAAGAACTATGTGGCTAGCTAGTCAGATTCTAGACTGTTTGGAATCCTGCATACAAACGACTTGTTAGGATTGTCTTTTAGCACAACATGAATACAACTTTCTATGATACATTCTATTGGAATGGCCTTGATTGACTCAAGCTTTTCAACAAAAAGGATATTACTGTCCTTTACATAGTTCTTGCATCTCAATTCAGTTACTATTGCAAGCCCAGAATGCTCATCATTTGTGTCAAGAAACAAGAAGTATAAGACTTTACCGAACATTTCAACATTTTCTCTGCTCTTGTAACAAATAGTAGAGTTATCTCGTTTCACCATTCTTGTATAATTTGTACCATAAATGAGAGATCCGTAGTATTCTAATCTTTTGAAATACTTGTACTGTTCTAAGGCAGGGTCATAACCTAAACATTGACAAACCACTTTATGTTCTAAATCTGTTAATGTTCTCATTTTAATTGCACCTAAGACATAAATGTCTTTGGCAAACTTTAAGCCTCGTTTCAATATATTTGGATTTTCTATTGAATTATATAAATGTTCAACAATTGAACCCTTTAATACTGTGGACTGTTTTAGTTCAGGTAACTTTTGAAGGAATGATACTCCTGTAATGATTTGGTTGTCAATGTTTTGGGTTCCACGTATCATTTTCAATAGAACACCATTCTTGTCCTCGAAAGGAAAGCAACTATGTGTGAACAATGGCCCTAAGTAACGAACACTATCAGATAAATGCAAAAGTTGATGCATATTAAGGGTCATGAAACACTTGTCATACAATACTGCAAAGTTTTCAACAAATTCAAATAGCATCTTTTCTGATTGCGTAACATCTTCTTCCGTAGAACCAGACTTCAAAAGAATATAAATAGCATTCACTAGAAGTACATAGTGAGCAAATCTCTGATCATCAAGTATTCCATGCAAAACCGGTGCACCATAATATAGTAAAAATGATCGAAATTCAGAGGCTTTCCAGTATTTTAAGTCATGGCTGATAGAACGTGGTAAACGTGAAACACTTGAAGTTGGCTTTATGTTCTGAATCCTTTCATCGACTCTGCCTACACTGCTATTGAAGTTGAACACTTTTCCTTTGTGGGTAGCACTAAACCACAAATTTATTAACAACTTCTGCACTCCAAGTAGAACACCATGCATGTAATCTATGGCGATACCATGGACAATTTCAAACTTTGGGAAGAAAGTCAGCCATGAAGGTCCTTTAATACCATTTGTTACAAACTTTTTAGTACCGGTGGCACGTAAATCAAGTGATGTTTGGGAGTCTTGTATTACAGAATCCTTCGTTCGAAAAGGTTGCTTTGGTTGGTCTTTTTGATAAGGAAAAATATGTGTGTGACCTTTCCCAACTTTGGCTGTTTCTCCTTTTTGAATACACTTCCAACAAGAGTGAGAACCATTATACTGGACATTGTTACATAATATGCTACGTGCTGGTAAATCAGCTGTCCCACAAAGTAAAAACGCTTTCATAACAAAACTAGCTTCTTTATCTGGTGAAATGATTTCTATACCACTTGCAAGCTCCATGAATGTTTCTAAAAAGGGTTTCAGGTATGTCCCCATATCTGGCTTTTTACTGCCAAACCATAATCCAGCAAGGATCATATTTTCCTTTTTCATCCTTAAATTATATGGCAGTTCATTTATTACCAAAAATAATGGCCAAACTGAAACATTACTGCTCTTAAAAACTGAAGCCCCATCTGTATTGAAAGTGAATGATATGTTGTTTGGGTCACTTAGAGGACCATGAGAATCGAAATAAGAACGATATAATTTTCCATCATGAATGTCATAGTATCCATTTCGTTGCGAAGAAAATCTACCTTGAAGGTTTGCATAGAAGTCTTTCTGTGCTAGCAGTTTTTTCAGTTGACTTTTCACTGGCATTTCAAGGAAGTAGTCCCTTTTTTGTGTTAGAGGCTTTTTGCATTTTGTATATGGACACATTTTGTCTCTGTTGTCCTTAATATATCCCAGACAGTAACCGCAATAATAATGTTTTATAAGAGGATTCTTCAAATTTCTAAAATACATTTTGAATGCATGAACAGTACTGCACAGTCCGTGACCATTAGGAATAACAAGGTTCAGTATCTGCAGAAGTTGTTGAATGCCATCTCCAACTAAACTGTGTTTAGTAACAAAAAGTGCTAACAGAAGCATAATTGATCCAGTAGTAACGGCAGCACCAGGATAAAGTGGCTGCATCTCATCATCATTGTCTTGCTGAATATTTTCCTCAAGATTTTCTAAATCTATTTCAAAGTCAGAGTCGTCAAACATATCTGTAACACTTCCAGCATCATCATTCACATCAAATAATTCGTCATCTGTGACATTTTGATGAATATTGTCATCTCTTGATTCTGTGTCAGATTCTGGTTCAGTTTGACCAGCCTCCAGGTTTGGTTGGCCCAGAACCTCCATGTCCGTTATGTCAGGATCTGTTATGTCAACATCTGACAGTGGTTCATCCAAAGCTACAGGAAGAGGGAATATCTGAAATAAAGAAATATGTCTAAGATTATCTTTTGGTTGGGATGAATCTTCCAAACGGTTAACAAATCATACTTTTGCTCTAATAAGTGTTATTCTGATGTCACATGTATCTTTTTATCAGGACACCAGTATTATGAGTATAGTAGGTCATTTTATTTAGACGTTATTACATGGCGACCGCATCAAATTTTACAATAAAATGATCAGATCATAATAATAATAAAATATTGCAGTCTTGTCAAAGCACTGTGGCATAAAATGCATTGTTAAATCTTGTGTTGAGAATGCATAAGATATAAAAAGAGCTATTACTGAAAGTCTCCATTAAAATCATGCAATTGGGTTTAAATGCTTTGTACACATGTATGTGATGTAGTGAAACTGTTTTATTTAGAAATCTTTGGCATTCTGGCCTGTAGGTAAGAAAGTGAAATTACTGTACGGCAGGCTAACCCATGTAGACAAGCTTGCTGTCTCGAAGTGGCTTCTTTTAAATAAGGACTGTAAAGCCAAAAAGAGTTACTGGAAGGTCACTAATTAAGAAACAGCTACTACGAGACAGCAACCTTGTCTAACCAACAGGGAACGTCTGAATCGCGAAAATAGGTGATATTGTATATTATCATAGATTCAACTTAAGTGGTTCTGTATAATTTTTGGAATTTGTAGCCGACGAAAATGTTTTTTTAAATGTGTACAAAGGTAAAAGATTTTATGGCCAAATTACGGCATTTACGACTGCCGAAAAATCATATCCGAAAAACGATCTTAACCGAAAAATCTATATTTGCGATAAGCAAGGTTTGATTATATCTCATGCCGGTTATTTCAAGTAAAGAAATATGATTACGGCCGTTATTTAACTCACAAAATATTGAAGCATTTCTTCGGGACTTTCTTTATTTTGATGTGGTATTATTATAAATGCTGGTCGTTTGTTGTTGTTTTTTTGTTCAAGCGGCCATTTTTTGCCGGCGCTGAGTCTGTTCGGTCACAATCGGCTATTTCCGTATGTATGCTAAGTAATATAATCGGCGTCTGCATCTCACAGTATTATGATTATATAGGCTAGGACCCTACAGTTTACATTTAATATATAAAAATATTTAAGTCATAATACGTAATAAACTCACAATTGTTTCCTCAGCAGCATCCAATTCAGAATTATAGTTCGTTTTCGATGATCGCTTTTTCCGCTTTGGACGTGTTGATGATAGCCCTTCACTTGTTGATGGGAGGTGATAATACGGAAGTATTATATTTGAGTCTACATTTTCATCAAGTTCGACTTCAATTAAGTTATCCTCAGCTGTTCGCACTGTCAGCTCCTCAATTTGTCTTTCGTGGTATATTTCTCTTTTCCCGTACGGGCCCCGACGCTTAGGCCTACTTTCCATCGTTTTAAAAGTATGATCATGGACAAACGATTAAAACATTAAACTTTTGCGAGAGACTTGTAATTCTGTAGAATTTATGAGTCAGAAGATTGTCTAGTCACCCTTTTCAAAGCACTGGGTCCACAAGCGACACTATACAGGCAGACTAAATATAGATCTGATCTATATAAAATAATAAAAACATAGAGACAAAGAATCAGCAGTGCTTTACGCACATATGTATCTAATTATAGATCGACAGTGTTCTGCAGTGGCAGTAAATACTTGATCACTGATAAGCCACATTGGCCTCGGGGTCCCTTAGGGAAATTACGAGAGATTAAATTACGATATCTACTAATACATCATGTAACACCATGTACTGTAGTCCCCACTGGTAACCCACTAGATAGTCACGTGACGGTCCTGTGGGCTTATTGAGGCTGAACTGACCCGCATTTGAGATCTCTGTATATTTTGAAAAGTTGAAAATTTGTGCTAAAAGATGTTTGCTTGTGTTTATTTCGAAAAAGATGCCACATTATCTGTTGTGCATGAGAAGGATAAAGATTTGTCAATTCTAACGCAATTTGAAAAACGGCATCTTGTTGAAATGCGCTGGAGAATGACACAAGGAAAAGCAAAGAAAACATTCGCTGGTGTAATTATCAAAGTTGGAGGTAAGCGTTGTTTAAATAGTTATTAGTTTATGTGCATCATATAAGCTTGACCTCCGTATATTTTATATGTCTAGTTTCTATAGCTACCACCAGATTACATGCATCGTTGTTTAAGTTTATTTGGGTCTACAGCACGCATGTTAATTAAATTAACATGCGTGTCTACAGTTAGCGCTTATATTGGAGCCGTTCAGCCATTTTAAATCACTTGTTACGTAACATGCCGAGCTCGAATAAGGGGGATGTAATCACTGCGTATATTTTTGACAAAGCACCGGGAAATACCGGAAATGGTCCGCGACCGGAAGCGTCTACATTCATTATTGTGTACTTAGGTTGCAATATTCTGTTGCAAGCAATTAACACATCACTGAAGAATCGTTCAGGTTATTGTCAAGCGATTGTGACTGCAATGCGTCTTACGGACTATGCGTGCCCACATTTCAAAGTTATCGGACTGTTCTGCTTTCACGTATGGCGATGTTTTGCATAGCTGTTGAGTTGATAATAAAATTTGCAGGAACGTTGATGACTTGACCATTGAAATAAAACATACTTATACAAGTAACAATGACATTCTACACCTATTGTTCATGGTTTATTTTTATCATCATTAATTTATTTTATATCAACATGTATTCAAATGACATCCATGATTTGAATCCGTAAGCACTTTCTGAAGTTTCTCGGCTCTGGAGACTGATGATGAATAATTATATTATTGGGATTTTCGCATTTTTATGTGAACGGATATTTTTATGAACTAATACATGGGACCTATAATGGACAGTCGCATGTGTTTAAATACAGTTATAATTAATTGTTTTACAAAATGTCTGTTGATATTTTTAGTTTATTCGCACACATTTTGTACAAAATAAACATTATTATTAAGAGTAGACTAAGAGATGTATAAAAATCAGTAGACTCGTCTGTTATATTGTTTAGAATGTCTAGAGTACTCTATCACTGATTTATTCATCATGACAAAGACCTAAATGTGTATTTAGGTCTTTGATCATGGTATAACGTCAGATGGTACAGTGAGTTACGTAACTGAAATCATAATATGTAAACTGTAATCAGTAATGGAAATATACTTTGCCTTTCAGACAATAAAGAAAGCTTAACGGAATATGCAACAAAGGCATATAATGAATTTCTCAAAGGTGTTGCTCCTGGAACACCAGCTCCTGAAGAGATGTTTACCTTTGAAACAAGTGCCAAAGCCAGTGGGAAAAGAGAGCGTGTCCCGACAAAGCGCATTGCAGAAAGTAAGAAGCAAGATGAAGAATTGAATACCCCGAAGAAGAAGAAAAAACAGCCTCTCAGTACTCAAAAGGAGACCCTCCAAGAAAGAGCACCAACTAAGTCTTTGGCTGCTGCTAGTAAGGAGACCCCCAAAGAAAAAGTGTCAACGACTGTTACAAGTTTATTGAAACAGTTTAATGAAACGATAGAGGATTCAATGTCCAATAATACAAGTAATGAAACAATAGAGGATTCAGTGTCTAATAAGCCAAGTAATGAAACTATAGAGGATTCAGTGTCCAATAAGCCAAGTAATGAAACAATAGAGGATTCAGTGTCTAATAAGCCAAGTAATGGAACTATAGAGGATTCAGTGTCCAATAAGCCAAGTAATGAAACAATAGAGGATTCAGTGTCCAATAAGCCAAGTAATGAAACAATAGAGGATTTAGTGTCCAATAAGCCAAGTAATGAAACAATAGAGGATTCAGTGTCCAATAAGCCAAATGCTAACCAAGTTGGGCCGTCGGATCAACAAGTAAGACCATCAGATACCAGTGTTCGGACTGATCTGACAGAAACATGGAGAGCATGCCATGGTGCCCTAAACCTACTGAATGAGGTAACTGCTGCTCCACATACAAATGCAACTTTGGACAGTCCTACTTCAACTTTGGACCATTCTTCTGTAACTTTGGACAATCCTGCTAAACTACCTGGTAAGCATAATAGCTTTGTTTCAAAACATATTCTTCCCTAGTTTTTCCTTCATCTTTTTATAAAAATATAAATTTTAAACATTAAATTAATGCAAAGTCCTGAAATGTACCAAATAAAAAGGCTGTATTATTATTAAAATATCATAGATCTGTAAATGTATAGACTATTCAATTCTGTTAAAGTTCCTATTAGCTTAACATAAAAGACATAATAAATTTGTTTATCAATATTTAAAGCTTTTTATTGACTTAAAGAATGCTATGTTTCTGTTATTTTTCAGTGGCTTCTCCTGGTGTGATTTCAATTTTAAGGGGGGTGGCCAGTTCAGAATTTGCTGATTTCGTGCGTCAATTAGCTGACTACATGGAACATAGTTCAGGTTTTCTTACAAAGGTAATTGAAAATATTTGTATTTTGATAAATGAAAAAGATGTGTCTTGAATAATATTAATAATAATATATATTAAATAGCTTTAAAAAAGGGAATACTAGTAGTTTGTAAGTTTGAATAATATTATGGACCCACACGCTCATAAATACTTACATTATGACTATTTTCAGGTAAAATTATCACTTCCATACATTTATTAGAGCTTGATCTGTATAATAATTTGTCTGTGCCCTACTAATAATTACCTTTTTTGGTTTGAAGAGTGCACAAATATATTTTTCATGTTTGATTGATTAGCCCTATCAGCAAAGATTTGATTGTTTAATATGTTTATCAGTTACATGTACATTGCAAATAAAAATCTTCAGGTTATGAACAGAGAACGTGATGTTGGACGTGATGTTCGAAATTATGGTTTTCAACAAAGGTTTACTACAAGCAATGGTACCAGTTTCTTATCACAACTTGGGGAAACAGACACTTTTGATTTACCTGTAAGTATTCTCAAAGCATACTTAAATTGTGCAAAACAGACATAATTTACATGTATATACTTGTGGTTGATTTTGTCAATTGGTTTAGCCTTTATTCACTGCCTAGGGCTTAGATTCAAAGTCACAGGGTGAACATATCCGCATCTCAATACTTTCTTTTTGAATTCCGCAGATTTCATACTTCAGGACACGTTCAGGTATATTCAAGGGTACGGTTAGGAAGTGCATGGTCCAAGAACATTTACTCTACTGTCCAGTTTCTTCAATTATCTTTTACAAAAATTAATAACCTTTTATCATACTGCATTTATTCAACCATATTACTATGTAATTAGCGCAAGGATCTTATTGTCACTTAATAATATTTTGAATATATGAGTGGTACCTTTAGCTTATGCAATTTAATATTTTTGCTCTACAGGAAAGCTCAGGTTCTTACCAAATGCCGGTACCAATTTTGCCAGAACAGCCTGTGGATGAATTGGTTCAGAACGTCTCAAGTACAGACATCATCACAGGTTCTTCAAAGGTAATGTAACATGAAGTGCAATTTCTTCCAGCTTTGTATGGGCAACTGAATGTTTGCAACATCTCATTTAACCACCTCAATAGTTTACAGGAAGAATTTACACTTTGAGTGTGGGTTTGATATGTAGCCGCGTCATACTAAAGACGAAATAAAAATTGTACCAGTAATTCCCTTGCTATACAGCAAAAAGGGGAATTTGAGCTGGTGGCTTCTGTCAGTTATACCATTGTGGCAATATATACCATCAAGAATGAGGTGTTGAGATTGATTTATATAAATTGTGAGGTTACTTGTTTCCTAATTGACCTAAAATAAATTAGTATAAACTAATATTTCATTTACAAGTCCACAATTATTATTTCAATTCATTATGTTTTATGTGTAATTTATATGTCATGTTATTTGACCCCTGATTGGAAATAAACTTAATCTTATCTTTCTCCAGTATGAAACCTTTGTGACAAATAATTATCAATATTTCTGAGTCTTGCTGCACTTAAATATTTATTTTTGAGCAATTATTTATTTACAGCATTTTTGAGGATCTTTAAAGGATTAGTTTATTATATAGTAAACTTATTTTAAACACATACATGTCAAGTAACCACAAAATAATTGTTAATATTTTAGCTGATGCCTTTACAGAAATCCCAAAGGATACTGGTTAACAGTGCAGATCCTACCCCTTCTACATCAGGTGGCTCATACACAGACAAGGTAAATAGTGTTTAATACTCTAGTTTATATTTTTTACCCTTGGTTCTCAAACAGAAAACAATGTAATAAAATTGTAATAAGCATGTAAAAGTGGTATGACAGGTTGGTTGACTTTTCCCTGCAAATTAAAACAATGTTGCAATTGATGGAAGAGTTCACTTTTCTGTTGATAATAGTTGGTTTACTGTTTATAAACTCGGACCTGTTTACATGAATTATAACGTTTAATGAATGTTGTTACAATTAGTATTGTATAACACCATTGCTACAATAAACTCTACTACATTTTTACTATATATATAATGGTAATTCAATTATTACCTTTTCAGTTCAGTTTGTAGAATTTACACAATACCTTATGATGTCTGAACATTTGATACTCAGAGACTAGAATGTCAAATAAACACAAATTACGGAATACATTTTAGGTGACACCTTTACGGAAATCTCCCAGGAAGCAAATCACCGATGCTACTCCTTCGAAACCCTACAGAGAAGATCAGTTGACGCCAGTTCGGAAATCTCCGAGAAAACAGCCAGCAATGTGTGCTACTCCTTCTACACCAGACAGTGTTACTCCTTCTACACCAGACAGTGCAGATCAGGTAAATGTCTTTCTGTATACTGCATTAATGGATATTTCCGCATGTCAAAAAGTGATCAAAGTTGAATTTTGGACATTAAAATTTTTGATGTGCAGAGAAATTAGTGATTTTTTTTATTTCTTTACTAAATACTTAGTAGAAATTTATGCTAAATGAAATATTAGTGGAATTGGTGAATTTGCAAAATAAGTCAATATTTCCATGTGACTAACTTTCTGTAACCATTATACATTTATATGATAATTATTCAAGTAGTTATCATGACAGTTTTTTCTATGTAAGTGAAATTGTTAACTGTCATCAACAGAAATGATATTGATGTATCTACAATATTTTTTAGCCAATCGATTATCAATTCACATTTTGAAATATTGATACATGGGTAAATAAATGGAAGCACCCAAAATTCTCATTTTCTGTACAAAACACTTTTCATGGGTTAAATGGAAGTTTACCAACTGTCAAAATGAGTACAGTCAGAACTCAAACCAAAGCTGCTATTTTCATAAGCTGAATCTATACCTCATACACAGTGTAGAATGGTTAAATAAGTGAACATGATGACTGATGGGTCTGTTACAGGTTCATCTATATGTGCAAAATCGATAGATAAATGGATCGTCAATACTTGCACTCTAAGTTAAGCGGATTTGAGTGATTTAATTCATCGAAATATTTTACTTAAAAACTACCGTATATACTCGCCCATAAGTCAGGTAAAATCAAGTTAAACATATTCCAAAAAGTCAACAACTTTTGACTAATGTTAAGTCTTCTATAAGAAGTACAACCTAGCTTAATTAAGTCGATATCAAAGGATAGGTCATGATGAATAAGTGACTTTTTGAAATATTTTTGACACCTTAATTTACCCGACTTATGGGCGAAGATATACAGTATGATTTTAACAATTATGTATAACTTAATCGTTATTTTTTCTGTAGGTCAAGCTGCTACCAACCAGCAATATTGTGGTGTGTAGGCTGGCATTGAGGAAAGCGTGTGTTACAGCAACACAAAAGAAAGGAAATGCTGCCTTCCAACTGATGTATAATTTAATGGGGGCAGTATTTTCCATAGAAGAGATGGCAATATCACGGGGATTAGGCATTGGTAGGGTTAGACCAGGCGATGAACATAAACCAGTGTTGAACGCAGAGAAGATACAAGTTTTGAAGGGTATGGATTGTCGTTTTCCTCTGTAACAGTTCATCATGTTTCGCCCAATTTCACACTCTTATCATTTAGAACATGCATACCATAATCTTAACCAGTGATTAAAGTAATAAATTCCAAGTCATGTTTTATTAAAGAAGTATTTACTGTATATTATTTTAATATTCCTGTGCAATTCATTTGTAAAAAATGATTATGGGAGGATTCATAGTGGTTCTTCAATTACATCACTCCATTATATTCATATACTTTATCAATTTGAAAGTAAGTTTAAGTAAATAATGGTAGCCTCGTTGAAATATACACCTCATTGAAATATACATGGTGATTATATACCCATACAGTATAGTACATTCTGAAAAAATTCCATCACTTTACATTTCCATCCAAAGTTTTAAAGTCGGTTTTGAGTCAGGTTCATATTCTTTATTTTCAGAATATGTGCATTCATGGTGTAAGAAGAATGTAGGAGTGTCGTTTCCTGATAAAATGTTAAATGACGCCGTCACAGAAAGAAGTCACTATGCCAGAAAGCAATTGAAGAAACTTAAGAAATAAGATGAGATAATGAATGTGCCAATTGGACTTAAATACTATATTATCATGTGCAGTTCTTGATATTTTTAGTTTTACGCTCATTGATTTGTAATTAAATGAATTAAGAATGAACTATTTTTGTGCTATGTACAATTTCAGTAGCTCTGCAGCAGAATTTGGTGGATTAAGTCATTTCAGAGGGAAATTATTTTGCAGTAAAATTCAACCATGCTTCCGCCTGACCCGAAATTCCGCCTGCAAAGTAAATTTTAGTAATTCCGCCTGCAAAATATTTCCGCCTCATTTGCTTATTACGCCCGAATTCCGCATCGTTTTCCGCCTGGAATCCGCCTCATCCTAATTCCGCCTGTAAAATAATTCCGCCTGCAGAATATTTCCGCCCGCAAAAGAATTCCGCCTGCAAAGAATTCCGCCTCATTTGCATAGTCCGCCCCAATTCCGCCTCGCTTTCCGCTTGGAATCCGCCCCAAATACACTATACTATGTAACCCGAACATGTTAGGCGGAATTCACATTTTTTCCTGGCGGAATTTCTTTTAAATTCCGCCCAATTTCTGGGCGGATCATTTCGTACAGGTGGTATGGATTGAACCAAGGACCTCTCAATCCTAAAGCCTGCGCCCTTCCTATAAGCCTAACTGTTTCGGGGGATCAGTCGTCTAGAAGTTGGGCACAGACTGCGGGATCTAGAGGTCCTGGGTTCTCAAGAATTTAGCAAAACAGTAGTTCCCATTGCATTTATTAAGTTCAATAAGAAACCAACACTCATTCAATAGCCAGTAGATGTCAATAAGTTGTTGATGTTGAGTCACTAAATAACTGTAAACCCTCAATTGTAAGACTGGCCATATAACTCCGTCAAGTTATAGAGTGCAATAGTCTTAAAAGCGAGGTTGTTTATTTAGTGAAAATTTTTAAGACCACCCTTATAACTCACTCAAGTAATAGAGCTGGTCTTAAAAACAAGGTTGAATATAACATAGAATTGGGTACAAGACGGTTAATGAATGAGTCGAAAATAAAAGTGTGATGTATAATAGGCAAATTGGAAAGAGGAAATGATAAATATAATATTGATTTTAGTTTAGAGGCAGTTGATTAGTCAGATGGGTGGGATATGAGGTTTTTGGCGTTTGGTTCATTGGACCTCTGCCTTACTCACTTGCATGTTGTAAGAGGCGACTAAATCGGAGGCTTTGGTACAAGGCTGTGTTAGGCCAAAATAATACAGCCTGACACTGAATCTATATGAGCTGTGATTTTTGTTTCGTGAATTTTCTATTTGTTTTGTCATATGAGCATAACGGTTTAATTTCGGTTATTTTTCAAAACTTTTTCGCTATCTTATCAAGTGCAGCTGTTCGGTCATTTCCACGGAGAAAGAGTTTGCCATGTAAGTAGCATTTATTGAACACTTTAAAGTCTACGTGCTTGAGGGCCCAAAGCTGTCTGCATATTAGCAACCAGTATTACTAACTGCTTATGGTCGTCATTAGCATTAAGGCAAGATGAAGTGTCAACGTCTAGTGAGAGGCCCTGACCCACAATAGACATAATCATCGTTAGTTTGGCTATGCAAAGTCAGCTCTTCACATCAACTTCAAGCAGCTAACAGGATGTGTGAAACCAGTATTATCAACTTCTCATGGTCGTCATCAGCGTTACAGGCAAGGAAAGATGGAGCTACCACGTCTAGTGAATGAGAGGCCCTGACAACACAATGGTCGCAATCATCGTTAGATCGGAGATGCACGTCAGCACTGCAAATCGACATGTTCCATCTTACCCCTCGTTTCTTCGCTACAGCCGTCTGAGAGATTGTTGGTAGTTACTAATTCATTTAAAGTCAAATGCATTTAATTAATTAAAACCTTTCTGTCTTGTTCTAGATGCAGTCATGAGGACTCAATTTACATGCAGATTCCTACAGACAGCATCCAGATTGAGAAAAACTAAAGAGACATTTAGATACTACTCTGAGAATATATCAAGGGTAGGCCAGTTTTATTTCTTATTACCAACTACATGTACTGTAAATCATTTAATTTCGACTGGACAAAATTTCGTAGTTTTGGTAAAAAATACCATTTTGATGGGACGTTAATTCGTGGACTTTGCATTTCAGGAACTTAACACTAGAATCATAATCATTGTTCGATGGAATTTGATACCACGAAACCCGCAAAATTTAATCCCCAGGAAAATTCATGACTTTACAGCATTTGGTTGAAAATTCAAATGATAGTTTTTTTCTGGATATGCAAAGCTTGAATAATGCTGGACGTCTTTAAAATGACCAAACAACAGTACCTCCATACAACTTTCATATAGTGACTATACTGTACCACCTGTTTATAGTGACCAAACTGTATGACCTCAATACAGTGACCATGCAGTACAACTTTTATATATAGCGACCATGCAGTACAACTACTAGTTCTTGAAATATGGTGAAATCTTGAATCATACAGAACGACCTCTGTTTACTGACCATGCAATACAAACACTACAAAATGACTACAGTATAGTTCAATTTTGAACCCTGAGCCATGAACTTTGAGACGCGTCTATTTGGACGGGTAACCCGTGATTTATTCAATAGTCATTATTTAAAGATATGCTACTTACTACTGTGTGTAATTGATCGGGCGAATGGAGTAAACTTTAATAGTGCAGTCACGGCTCAATGCTCGAAATCGAACTATACAACCTCTATTGCCTATCCATACGTTAAAACCTTGACAAGGTGACCATGCAGTATACATACACAGGTGGCAGTATCAGTGTAGTGTATTAGCTCAGTGACAGATTTTTATACGCCCTTTGAAAAACGGGACGTATTATGTGAACACCCTTAGCGGGTGTGCGGGCGTGCGTGCGGGCAGGCGGGCGGGCGGGAGGCGGCGTCCAATATTTGTCTGTACTCTTACTCAAACAGTTTTCTTCGGATCGTCTTCAAACTTGCTGACAATGCTTATGGGTGTAATATCTAGGCCAAGTTTGATTATAGACCAAATCGGTGCAGGCCTTCTTTGGTTATGGTCCTTCTTTTACCAAAAAAATGTGAAATTGGCCTTGTCTGTACTCTAGCTCAAACAGTTTTCATCCGATCATCTTCAAACTTGCTGACAATGCTTATGGGTGTAATATCTAGGCCAAGTTCGATTATAGACCAAATCGGTGCAGGCCTTCTTTGGTTATGGTCCTTCTTTTGCCAAAAAAATGTGAAATTGGCCTTGTCTGTACTCTAGCTCAAACAGTTTTCATCCGATCATCTTCAAACTTGCTGACAATGCTTATGGGTATAATATCTAGGCCAAGTTCGATTATAGGCCAAATCGGTGCAGGCCTTCTAGGGTTACGGTCCTTCTTTTACCAAAATATGTGATATTGGCCTTGTCTGTACTCTAGCTCAAACAGTTTTCATCCGATCATCTTCAAACTTGCTGACAATGCTTATGGGTATAATATCTAGGCCAAGTTCGATTATAGGCCAAATCGGTGCAGGCCTTCTTGGGTTATGGTCCTTCTTTTACCAAAAAAATGTGAAATTGGCCTTGTCTGTACTCAAACTCAAACAATTTTCATTGGATCATCATCAAACTTGCTGACAATGCTTATGAGTTTAATATCTAGGCCAAGTTCGATTATAGGCCAAATCGGTGCAGGCCTTCTTGGGTTATGGTCCTTCTTTTACCAAAATAAATGTGAAATTGGCCTTGTCTGTACTCTAGCTCAAACAATTTTCATCCGATCGTCTTCAAACTTGCTGACGATGCTCATGGGTGTAATATCTAGTCCAGGATAAGTTTCAAGATGATTGTTCAAAAATGTTTTGACATAATATGGGCTTTTATTTCATAATCAATATTGTTTTCACTAGCACAACCAAGAGGGGCGTATTTTTTGACATTTTGGCATCTTGTTTCTTTTCCAAACACTGATACTGTCACCTATGTATACATACAGCAACGCTGTAGAAACCATACTGTACAAAATTTGTGTAGTGATGTTATTAAATGTGCAATCTCTTTATAGTGACTGTGCAGTTTAACCTCTATATAGCGATGATACAAAACAACCACTTTGTACTGACCACACATTTCAACCTCTATTTAGTGTCAACATGGCAAAATCTCTATATAGGGACGGTTCGGTCCAACCTCTATATAGTGACCATACAGTACACCCTGTAGAGAGTGACCACACAGGCCAAACACAATAAAGGGACAGTGCATTCCAACCTCTATATATTGACCACATTTTACAACCTCTATAAAGCGATCATACTGTACAACCTTTATTTAGTGACCACTCAGCATGACCTCTATATAGTGACCATACAGTATGATCTGTTTATTGGGACTGTACAGTTTAAACTCTATATAGGACCGCTAATAGCAACCTCTATATAGTGACCATACAAAACAACCTCTATTTAATGACCACACTGCATGACCTCTATAAAGTGACCATACAGTACGATCTGTATATTGGGACTGTGCAGTTTAAACTCTATATAGGACCGCTAATAGCAACCTCTATATAGTGACCATACAAAACAACCTCTATTTAATGACCACACTGTATAACCTCTATATACTGACCGTACAGTACAATCTGTATATTGGGACTGTGCAGTTCAAAATCTGTATAGCAACCACTTATAGCAACCTCTATATAATGGCCATACGAAACAACCTCTATTAAGTGACCACACAACATAACCTCTATATAGTGACCTCACAATACAATCTGTAGACAGGGATTGTGCAGCTTAAACTGTACATGGTGACTGCTTGTTAAGTGACCACACAGCATAACCTCTTTATAGTGACCATACAGTTCAATGTGTATGTAGGGACTGTGCAGTTTAAACTCTATGTAATGACCCCTTATAGCAAACCCCTCTATATGGTGACCAGACGAAACGACCTTTATTTATTGACCACATGACATGACCTCTATATAGTGACCATACAGTACAATCTGTAGACAGGGACTTTGCAGTTTAAACTCTATATAGCGACCGCACATAGCAACCTCTTTATAGTGACGATACAAAATAACCTCTATTTAGTGACTACATAGAGTAACCTTTATATAGTGACCATACAGTTCAATGTGTAAATAGCGACTGCGCAGTTTAAACTCTATATAATGACCGCTTATAGCAAACCTCTACATAGTAACCATATAGTACAACCTCTTTAAAGTGACATCTCAGCACAAACTTTTCATATAAGGACTGTGCAGACCAACCTCTGTATACTGACAATATAGTCTAACCATTTTATAGTGTCAATGCAAAGCAACCTCTATATAGTGACCATACAGCACCACCTGTACATTGGAACATTGCAGTCCAACCTCTATTCAGTGACCATACTGTACAACCTCTATATAGTGACCATACAATTCAACCTCTTTGTAGTGACCATATTATACAACTTATATTTATTGACCATACAGTACACGTTGTATGAATTGACCATACAATCCATCCTGTATTCAGTGACCTTGACACACAACTTGTATTTAGTGGCCATTTAGTACAACCACTTTAGAGTTACGGACCTACCATATAATACAACCTCTTATTAGTGACCATACAGTACAACTTGTATAAATTGACCATAGCTTACAGCTTGTATAATGTGACCAAACAATCCAAACTCTGCTCAGTGAACATACAGTACAACCTGTATATAGAGATCATACCCTACAACAGCAACACTAATGTACAACCTTAAAAGTGACCAGACAGTGACGTTGCATGTATTGCGCAGTTGGTAATTCGAATAGATACTATGATACTCCCTTTGAATTTCATAGGAAAATCAGTCAGCATGAGCTGTTGTGCATCTTCATTTCTTCTGTCGGATATGACGAGTTTAAGCTGAGTTATTGCCCTTCAAATGAGAACATTTGGCTTGTGCATTCTGTATGCAGAAAATAGTTGTGCTAGAGTTTTTTTATATTTCGTAGGAATATTAATCAGCCTGAGTTGGTGTGCACCCTCATATTTTTAAAAAGTTGCAGATCTGATAGGACGACTGATTAGCATGGACATTCATATGCCCCAGAGGTAAAATATCATAAGCTTTACCCTACATTTGAAATTCACAGAAGTTATATGTGTGTTTTCTTTTTTATTCTAGATCATAATTACGAAGATAAGCAAAGTGTTAGTGGTGGATCCGACTGGACAGATGGTGGCACTGGTGATGGGAATGATACAATTATGCTTAACTTGACATCCAGGCTCCCATATTTCAAACAGCTATTTCATACAATTCAACCTCTACATAGTGACCATACAATAAAAGCCTCTACATAGTGATCATACAATATGACCTCTACATATTAACAATACAATACATACAACCTTTACATAGTGACCAGTCAGTACTAATTTAGTACGGTATATTGACATAATTTTTTATAGTGCTGGTTCAAAACCACACAATAACTTCTTTTTTAACTCAATTTATGTAAATTAAGTCAATATAGCGGACCAAAAAATGGCATTTTTTCCCCAGACGGACCTATAAAAAAATTCAATAGAATTAGCTTACAGCTTCAAGGATATGAAAAAGTAGTGGGTTGCATGTCGTTTTAGAAAAATAATTTGGTTCCTCAAATGGACCTGACCACCACCCTACAAAGGTCGAATGTACAACTAACAATGGTATTGATAAGTCGTACAAAGTTTTATTAAATTGTGTTCGATGGTAAAGCTTATAGAGAACAAACATCATAAATATAAAAATAACTTCCTGAATATTCAAGAATTTGCACAAGCTGACTTGAACATTTTTGTTGACGTACAGTACAATCTCTACATATTGACGCACTTCTTGGGTGTACTGCGAAAATAAAACTTGTTGGTATAAATGAAATCTAGAGGTCCCTCCTACGTAAGTTTCATGGTGTAAGAACGTAAAAATAACTTGGCAATTAAGGTTAACAATAAATGCATTATGTTATGAAATCAGGTGGTAATGAGATTTGATTTTAAAATTACGAAGATATTTTCAATTTAGAACTCACTTTCCACGTTATTATTTTCACAAAATCAATTAAATGCTTCCGAATATGCCGAAACAATCATATTTGATCTTCATCACATTCTCAACAATGTGTACAAGTGGGGTGTCTGAGTTTAACCGTTAATCTTGTTTGGGCACACAAGCATACAGTATGATAAAGAGAGGCTAATAAGAAGTGAGACATGTTTATATATGACTATAGTCGATTCAATAAGTAATACTAATGAGGGAACTATCCCATTCGAAAAAATAGCGGTGAATACCGTTAACTCATGTATATAGCTTATACCCAGTCAAACCCACACAAACATAGCTTACCTGCTTGACGGCAGTATATTGACACCCCTTATTGATTATCTTTGAAAGAAAAACCCTTGTCCAATGTTATATCTATTTATTCTTGCCAACAGTATAACACAAATTGTGCGTATTACTGTCCGTCCAAATTTGAAGCTTTATAAACAGTTTACAGGATATTAGAAAAGAATGTGTTCACAAACAAATAATTAATTCGGCAAACATTTACATGTTCCACACTAAACTGTTTTTAAAATTGAACATGTATGATCCACCCGCTTACAATAATTATAACAATTTCCACCCAATTGTGATGAGAATACACAATATTGATATACATGCATAGGCGAATTAAATAAAGTTTAATGAATAACAATTTTACAAAATATCTAATATCATTTCATATTTTATACTTGCAGTACCAAGTAGTCTATTAATTTTTTGTAGCTCCTTAACTGGTTTTAATGATGAATTGTCTCCCTTTGATCAATTATTTATTATTTCATAGGGTTTAGATTTTGCGTATTTGATCTTGACCGATAATATAGCGAAAATTAAACACTTGCGAATAATACCTGCTATACAGTATGCTGAATATTATCACTGCATTCCTGTCAATTAATAATAAGTTTGTAATTTAAAAGTTCTCAAAAAGTCTCAAAAAAGAAATCTTTAATTAATTGAGTTTAAGCAAGTTTATACTACAACAAGTCATGTAAAAACAAATATGTTATAAATCTGGCTACAATGAGTTGGATGCTATCCAATGATACCCCTGCTCCATGAGGCAGGTAATACTCCATGTATAACATGTTTGTCAATTAAGGGAAAACTGACATTATTTTTAGTTTGTCTCTGATATTTTAAATTTGTTTTTTGTGTTTTTTTACCATGACAACTAACAATACATGGAGGGGGACCAGAAAGCACAGACATTTTTTATACTTCTATTTCAAATCAGCTATTGGATAAAAAGTAACATTTCTTGTTGTAAAAGATACATTTTTTGGTTAAAGATATTAACTTGACCCGTCCTCTCTTTTCCGTGTTTCCTCTTTTCTACTTTTACCTGTCAAGATATATTTCTAATTCATAATCTTGTTCCATCAATCTAATTTATTGAATTTGAAAAATAATTCTATGGACAATTTGTTGACTTTTTTTCAAATTTAACTATATTATTACAGCCCAAAGGAAGGTGTCAAGTTCTCTGGACTATATTATGTGTAAGGGAACTAACTCATGTGATGGGTTAAATGAATCTTCCATGAATTGTCTCCCTTAAATGCTAAATTCGAAGTCCACATGTTGCTATGAAACGGTATGTCACTGCTCAAATTCAAAGAGCGCCACTCCTGAGCCCATATTGCGCTTCCACAATTGAAAACAGGGAAAATAGACCAAAAACACTTCTGAAAACTATGTTTAACCTGCAGAACCTGTTTGACAGACATCTTAATAACATTTTTAAGACCTTTATTATGTGTTGTATACATATTCCAACAAGAAATGATTATTTAAATTGTGTTCAAGCCCCTGGTTGAGTCATCAAAGTATACTGTGGTATACATAGGTACTGTAATACAATTTCCAGTTGAGCAAGACTATCAAGAGACCCCTATGTTGCATTCAGACTTCAATTTAGTATAGAATAGAGTAGAAACGGGTGCATTTATTATATATAGATGGCTTTGAGTCCCTGTGCTGCCCAAAACAGACTGTGCGACCCTCAGGAGACCGGATATACAGACATACATAATGCTAATACCAGTCAAATAAACTATCACCATATAGCCAGGTGTTTAGGATTTAATAACCAGAAGGAGAGAAAAAATGTGCAAGCAGACAGGGGCTTGAACTTGGGACCCTTGGTCTACAGGGTGATTACTCTACTGACTGAGGTAACCGGCTTCTTACACATGTTTCTCCTCTGTTAGATATTAAATCCTATAAATGTACCTGGCTGCAACCAGTGCCCTATCTTTAGGCTGAAAAAGATACCAGGCATTGAAAGTAGTCACAAAACAATACACAATAGTTGCATTTATGCTGGTTTAAGCCCCTGTGCAGCCCAATGCAGGGTGTGTAACAATCTTGTCCCCTCACAAATAAATCCGGCTTCCTAAAGTCCTAGACCTACACGCACTAGTAATCTGTTGACACTCTGTATTTCGTTCTGAATAGGCTAACAAATCATTCTATCCCTCAGCTTCAACCAAAACTAACACAGGCATTATATACCAAAGTATTTAGTCATTTTATTGTTTGTATTAAAACACTAATTATTTGTTTTGTATTAAAAGCTATATATTCAAAACATAGCAGATGTTAACATTGATGGGCAGAATTATAATTAATTAAATTGAATTTCATTCACTGATTTATGTTGTGTTTTTGTTAGTAAAGTCGCCTATTATCGATACCTTAAGCATCAGCACATCATTTTTAGATGTGGAAATAATTTATTAAATGTTGTTGACAAGTACACGTATCTTGATATTGTTCTTAATGAAAATTTAAACTTTGATTTTACTGCTAGAGTTAATGCGCAGAGTGCTAATCGTGCTCCTGGGTTGGTTATGGCAAAATGTAAATTGTTGGGTGGAGTCCCGTATAATGTTTTTACCATATTGTATGATTCAGTTGTCTGACCAGTTATAGCGTATGGTGCGGCCATTTGGGGACAAAAAGCCTTTTCATGTATTGACGCTGTTCAAAATAAGGCTATGCGTTACTTCTTAGGGGTTGGCAAGTACACTCGGCCGTTTCTGGCGAAATGGCATGGACGCCGCCTATAGTTCGGCAGTGGAGCTGTATCTCTACATATTGGACAAGATTAAATTTATTACATGCGTCTGGTCTCACTAAACGTATAGCACTTTGGGCAATTTCTCTAGCAAATAATTATTGTAAAAACTGGCATCATAATGTTAAAAGAAAATTGTTTGAGCTTGATTTATATCAATATAGTGACATCAATATAACTATACCTAAACATAGTTTTAAACGCTCTGTGGGGGAACGAAGTTCAATATTTTTAAAAACAGAATGGCTTAATTCGGTACAACAAGTTTCAAGTCGTAATGGTAGGGGTGGAAATAAACTACGCACAAATGCCCTGTTTAAACAACATAACTACTGTTGAAAAATATTGTAAAATGATCTTGCCATTTAGGCATACACTTTAAACGAATTTCTAATCGGCCACCCTAAAAAATATTATATCATCTGATAAATTATATCAATAAATCTTAGGTTGTGTTATTTGTTCATTCCAGGCACTTACTTATCTATTTCTGGAAAGAAATGGCGTATTCATATACAAAATCATCCATGCGTAACGGTTGGTGCGAAATTGCTTTTTTGCACGTTGGCCTCGTGCACAGCTTCTAATAGTATCGTATTTGGTATAAATTTGTTCCCTGTAGATCGACTTTTCTTTAAACACTATAATTTGTGAAAATGAGCCATGTGGAACGCGGTCATGACGTCAGATGCATGCATACTTGAACGAATTTCTGATTTGCCACGTGTTTTTATAAATTAGTTTTTACAAAAATGCTTTTAGAAGAATACAAATAAACGAAACCCTGATACTGTCAAATGTTATTGATAGAAAATATATTTCTCGCAGTAATTCGAGCTAAACACCACGTTATTAAAGATATCGCTTTTTACAAAAAGACGTTTTGACGTACATGTCTGGATTTTGGTGTTTGTACTCGTCATTTCAACGGCCTCAGCGCGCCCCGTATTACTTATCCTCGTCAGTATTAATACCTTTCATTAAGCCAATCGATAGAGAATACATTTTGACTAATTTCAAAAATCAAACATGGCGTCACGTGAACCACGTGCTCGTAAGCCATTTTGCACTACCTGTTCCGCATGGATGATTTTATACATGCATGCGTAATTTATTTCTTGAAATCGATAGATAAGTGCATGGAATGATAATAACCACAATTTTAGAAATATTTACGGAATATATCGCATAATATAATATTTCATTGGGTGGCCAATTAGAAATTCGTTTAAGTGTAGATCGGCTTTTTGTAAATTCAGATGTGGCGTTGCACCAATTAGGCTTGAAACTGGTAGATATGAAAGGTTACCTGTTGATGAAAGAACTTGTCCTTTCTGTAATGTTTTTATTGGAGATGAATGCCATGTAATACTTAACTGCAGTTTATATGAAGACTTACG
The DNA here is from genome assembly GCA_963678985.1 of Spisula subtruncata. Lineage (NCBI taxonomy): Eukaryota > Metazoa > Mollusca > Bivalvia > Venerida > Mactridae > Spisula > Spisula subtruncata. The sequence goes on along the minus strand of OY787671.1, from coordinate 13,913,414 downwards.
TTTTAATTTTGTACAACAAGATACAGAAGTTTGTGATACATTTTATGATTTGTCAGACAACGCTAAACTATTCGTGTTATTTACTCACCCGGCCTTGATTCGTTTAAGTGCCAAAACATGCTGTAATATTTTAAATCGTAGAAGTTCTTATCTATGTAGATAACTTTGTATTTTATTACATGCATTATTGTTATTATTCCAATTGTTGTTATTTCCCGCACGTCTGCCATGTGTAACCTTTTTATCATCTTGTTTCCAGCTATACCTCTTAATAGTTTAATAATTATATAATTGTTCCTTTTTATGTTCATTGTATTCAAGACATATTCTTAATAACTAGATTAAGACTAGCATTCTTTTATTATTTATAAACAAGTGTAGTGTTACTTTTTAACTCTTTTGTCGGTTTAAAGCTAGATTTTTATTTTAATATAATATAATATGAATACATGTATATAGTAACAATAATAATATATATATACAGTGTATAAATATATACTGAGTACATCTAGAAACGCAACACTGGTGTCACTGTCAACACTTTTTCAAACTTTTAATGATTGACAACCACACTGTATTTACTTGATGATATTTTATTCCATGGACAATGTAACTGTAACATTGTTTTCATTAAGTGCTATCGATGTAATGGAATAGTGCTTGTGTATATAGTGCGGCTAAAAAGTAACGGAACACAAATTGGTAAAATCCTATTTTTTTTTCATATTCGCTGTTCTAAGCGAAAAATTCAAATATTGATTAATTATTGATTGATTACATAGTCTTGACGTTCAACAAGTTGTTAAGAAGTGAATGAATCAGTTGTGAAATTTGCGTAGACAGGGTACATGCAGAGTAACTGGTCCTGACGGAGAGTTATTTCACATGGATGATCTGGACAAGGGTGGTTGTAAACAATGCCAAAGTGCTGGTAAAGTGTCTCCAAATGAAATATTGTCGGTTTATGACAATTTAGCCGAAGTGTAACCTCCCGTTTGACGTCCCCGTCATAGGCATCCGAATCGCCCGATTTCGCACAGGTTCAGACCATCCTAACATTTTTATTTCGAAGCCTAGAACTTTTCTTTTGTGATTTTCTTTCCATTGACAAAACTTACAAAGGATTTGAAGCAATTTGCACCAAAATTTATCATGCGAAAATGATGCACGTGGAATTCGTGCGTTTTGTGATTTTCTTGACGCACGGAAGTTACGTAACGCGATCGATAAAATTTTGACAATAAACATGTTTCTACGCGATTATACAATATAATTACACAAAATAAAACCATGTATGAACATTGAAGTAAGAAAAACTCAACGATGAAAACGTTGCGTTTCTAGATGTACTGAGCATATGTAGTTTTATTTTTGTACTTTTCTTGTGAATAATTTTACCAGTCTCTTATAATTCTCTGTTAGAATGGTCACATAATAATGACTCTGTGATATAATATAATGAGATTGTATTTGTATATATGTGAATGAGACTTAAATAAATAAAGAACGTGAAGATTTTTGTAAAACAAGTTTTCATTGGTCGAATTTCTGAACACGATGTTCCTACAGCGATGTATTGATCAATAGTTTGTTAGTTTACTAACAGCAGTAGAATAACTGTAGAAAATATTTCCCACCAATATCGACACCGATCCCCTAATATCGACACCCTAGCAAATAATTTAGAAAATATTCACAGTCCTGCAAAATAGAGAAGAAACACTTGAATGCTCGATTTCAAAATCAAATACAGCACCATCGCTAGATACTCAACATCAAATGAGATTGAGCCTACGAGAATGGATTCTAACATTCACCTATATCTACATGCCTGTATATATGTTATGGGCAAACACAAAGTTGAAACAATGTATATTGCTTTCTACTGATGATCTTCATCATGCTTGGTAAAGTCCGTTCGAGTTGTTCTTTCATGAATGAGTTAAACATGTTTTCTATGACACAATACAACACGAGTAGCCAGTAGTTCTTAGAAAATCTCTCCCGTCTGTGGTTTCACCGAGTCCAATCGTTCAGTGAGTAGAGACGGCTGAGAACGCATGTGGAGCCGGCTATTTACCGATAGAATCACAAACAAAGGTAAGAAAATCGATGGTCATTTTTGCAATTAAACTTCTAGCCGATTGAGATATGGCCGAGGATGACCTCTAATAACTCCGTTTTCATATTATTATCTTGAATAGTATCAAATCCTCGTAGTTTCTTAGAACATTCGGGTCAAATGTGCTAGAAACAGCGATTTTTGCGTACGTTCAACATTAAACTGCTCTATCTCACTGAAAAAAAACACATTTTGGCCAAATGATTTTCCATGTATGCTTCAAATATATAACTCCACGTGTCCCATAACGTTCCACAGTTTTTGGGATGAGTAGAAAGTCAGAAAATAGGGTTTTGCTAAAATCTTGAAATGAACGCATGTGCCGACTTTTTTGAGCGAAATATTTTTGAACGCGAGTGGAGACGGCCATTCAAGAAACACGAGTTTTTTGGAGTTTAAATGTCTAAAACCTCCAGAAATTCACCTCATCTTCATTATATCGCCACTGTCTACGATTTGTCAAACGTTTAACATACAGTCTAGTACACACTTTTGTAATACAACCATTGCTGATGCCAACATATGATTTAATTCATTTTTGAACAGGGAGCTTTGCTTCCTGGTCAGTGTTAACGTTAAAAATATACTAGATATGATTGCGAGCTAAAAATAGGTTCAATTGCGCATTCCGCGGGATGACTTTGGACTTTATCGCCTAATCTTTAGCCGAGACAGTGTTTACAATGTTGCATGATAACGTAGCACTTTATTGCAGGAAGCTTGGTAAATATATCGAGACAGCGACTGTATTATGTTACGTAAGCTAGGTTACCATCCGGTCAGTCGTTTAAATACTGCGAGTAATATAGGCAGTAGAGGCAATAATGTATTAACTAGATGCTGGCACATACATATGGCGTTGGGGTGGCATATGATGCCCTCACATGCTTTGTGACTGGAAAAATATTTTTCTGACGACAGGAACAATCCCTGTTCTTCCAGTGCCATCGGCGCTTTGATTATTATCCCTATCAGATGGCTTACTCCACTTGGATTGTATGTACATACATTAAAGTCGATTTTTTCAATGCTTTTGTTGTACACGGCTTTGGATAAAACTTTCAATATGCTTATGAGTTTGATCACTTACAGAGTTTGTAATATTTGTAATACTGAAGGGTAAAAGGACATTAAATATCCCTTTTTATTTGTATGTTGCCCTGACAGTTCGACGTTGGGCGATGTATTGTGTGGCGTCTTTGTATTAAAACGTGTCAAATTGTGCCGAGTAATTTGACGTAGTAAAGTCCTATACAATTGAACTATAAAGTTCTTAAGTTGGTCACAGCCAAGTATAGGAATAATAAAAATGAATTAAATCATATGTTGGCATCGACAATGAGTGTATTACAAAAGTGTGTACTAGACTGTACGTTCAACGTTTGACAAATCGTAGACAGTGGCGATATAACGAAGATGAGGTGAATTTCTGGAGGTTTTAGACATTAAAACTCCAAAAAACTCGTGTTTCTTGAATGGCCGTCTCCACTCGCGTTCAAAAATATTTCGCTCAAAAAAGTCGGCACATGCGTTCATTTCAAGATTTTAGCAAAACCCTATTTTCTGACTTTCTACTCATCCCAAAAACTGTGGAACGTTATGGGACACGTGGAGTTATATATTTGAAGCATACATGGTAAATCATTTGGCCAAAATGTGTTTTTTCAGTGAGATAGAGCAGTTTAATGTTGAACGTACGCAAAAATCGCTGTTTCTAGCACATTTGACCCGAATGTTCTAAGAAACTACGAGGATTTGATACTATTAAAGATACTAATATGAAAACGTAGTTATTAGAGGTCATCCTCGGCCATATCTCGATCGGCTAGAAGTTTAATTGCAAAAATGACAATCGATTTTCTTACCTTTGTTTGTGATTCTATCGGTAAATATCCGGCTCCACACGCGTCTCTACTCACTGAACGATTGGACTCGGTGGGTTTGGAAACATATTTTCCATGGCGATTTATAACACACAGCCAATACCGCTAATGGCGTTTGTAATATTGTAAATTGATAAGTAATAGGAGTCCTCTATGTATGACAAAATATAACATAGACTAGCCAATTTGACCCTCATACGATATGAGCAACCCCTGTGAGGTCTAAATATTCCTATATAATTCCATGCTATTGTTCATGAAATGTATGCGTTAACGACATCACCGAAAAGGTGACATACAATCGTAAACTAGCGGACTATTCAGCCGGGCTATATTATCGAATACAATATACAATTACACCGGGTCAAAAAGCATACGAAGATGAGTATAGCCAATTACCAGCCATCTGTCTGCGTGCGCAACTATCAAGTAATTGCCCCAACGGTACAATAATTACCGACAGAATATGCAGTTGTCTCCCTTACGCTACAACCGCTTGCAATAATTTTCGCAGTGTGTGATAATAACCGCTGCAAATTGAACCACACCCCGTGTTTTATTTAAGAAATAATGAATACTATGCCGTTTTCTTATCGGTAATTTATGAATATCATGATTTCCATGATGTGTACTGATGATTTTATTTTAGTTGACACTACTAGTAGTATGTCCGTGTACTTCTCCCGGATAATTTGCACGAGTCAGTTGCATCCACGGCCCCACCACTTAGGTGGGCGTTGGGTAGTCGGGGAAACCGTCGTATTTTTACCTTCCAGCTTCCCCCGCCCTGCCGGGGAAATGTTGAGGATTTTCTCCGAACCAGTACACTGGGGACAATATTTAGTTGTCAGAGGCGGGGAAATACCGGAGATTTTATCATCAGCTGTCCCATGTTGGGCAGTGGAATGGCGGGGTTTTGGCAACCCCAAAGTAAAAATCCCCGGGGCTAGGACCGTGGATGTATCTGACTGGTGTATAATAGAAACTTATGTTCTGTACTTACCGGACACGCGGGATGTGTTGATACATGATATCTACAACTTTTAAACAAATTATATTCTTATGGTTTTTGCCCCCATCCCTCATACAAAATAGTTTGTGGCACGGTGATCGAGTGGACACCGCAATTGACTTTTGATCGAGAGGTCCCTAGGTCGATCCTCGGCTGGGACTCTTGGTCATTTTAGAAGCGCTTTTTAAGTGTTTCCCACCCAACTAGAGATGAACTGGTTGGAAACACAGGGTAGTCTCGCGTGCATCGGTGCTCTACACCGGACACGTAAAAGAACCAAGGAATCTATTAGACACGAGCTAGGATATCGCACCTGGATTCCTTGTATCACACTTCTGTTTCTTCATTGGTTGTATTTCTGCCCTTGTCAGCCTATAATATTCGAAAAGAGGCGTCCGGCATTATAATTATATATTAAATAGTTCTACTACAGGAACGCATAATGGCAGTCATCCTGAAATGTATGGGGAATATATCCGGAAATGAAAGAATGTTTTAGCTCATGAAAATGACTCTACCCGTGTGGTTTAAACATGTTTCCTTAAACTTTTGACACCACAGGGTTTTGACGACGCATAATACACATGTAGTTCTATGTTCATGTTTGCCTCGTATCAGTACGCCTACATGGTAAGGATAACTTGAATATCGACGGTGCCAAACCAAAACCCCGTAACTCAATTTTGGCGCGAAAACTTTCTTTGCAGCATCCGCATCTGCTAGACGTCCCGCGCATTTCTGTCTTTTCGCCATCTAAGTAACCCGATTGGCTATTTAAATGGCGACAACACAGAAATGCGCGGAACGTCTAGAGCAGATGCGGAAGCTGCAAAAAAAAGTTTTCGCGCCAAAATTAAGTTACGGGGTTTTGGTTTGGCACCGTCGATATACAACCAATACGCGTCAATACCATGCGAATGTTCTGTTCTGTTCTGTTCTGTTCTGTTCTGTTCTGTTCTGTTCTGCTCTGCTCTGCTCTGCTCTGCTCTGCTCTGCTCTGCTCTGTAAATGATAACTTGTTTTATAGGCAGAGAACGTTTCGTGTAATGTTGGTGGTTTGGTTGTAAATTCGTGGATAGCCAAACCTGAAAGTGAAACCTTAAATGGTCATAGCGTTAATTGTGGGATTTCACAACGAAATCAACACAACTTTAACCAACACGAACAAGGAATAAAGAATATCTAACATGTTTGTATTTATATTTCATTGTGATACATGACTTTGAAGTTAGAGTGAATTTCGTCATTTTGATAATCAAACACCTAAGAACAGAACTTATTACAACAAATAATGCAGGCAAGAATATGTACATTCCTTTTTCAACCTGTTCGCAAACGAATATCCATTTTTTGAAATTGATTTTGCCTTTTACGCTGAAAGGCAAAAGAAGGAAAAACTATGCTCTCAAAATTCATAGATTATTAAAACGTTTCTTATTCGTCTGACGCACGTGTTTGTTAAAAATAGATCAAAGGAAATTGACTGTCTAATATATTAATCTATTTTCAGTATTTTGGAAAATGATGGCTTTCGTTATGTGCACAATGGTATATTGACTGTTTATGACCTCAAGATACCTGTCTGCTTACTGTCAAGCAAATGTATTCTCTTTCGGGTTTTATTGAAAAAAAGATATAGACAATATATTTCTAGACATTTTTATATTGACAAAGCTAAAATAGATATACAAATATACATGTAATCGTATACAGACAGTGGTCGATGCGAACAAAGCCTACTAGTATTTGCCAATCTGCTGACAATGCAGGCATAATGCACCAGTCAGTTGGGGATGGGCGGCGGACAGCCGGGAAAAGCCCGTGTTTTTACCTTGCAGCTTCCGCCCACTGTCGGGGAAATGTTGGGGATTTTTCCCCGAACCAGCATTATACAGGGGAAAATATTTAGTTGTAGGGGCCGGGAAAATACCGGAGATTTTAACATCATCTGTCCCCGCAGGACCTTGGAAGGGCGGGCGTTTTGACAACCCAAAAGTAAAAATCCGGGGGGGCGTGGATGCAACTTGCTGGGGCATAATGATGTATTTTAGTGACACCGCCAGGAGTTGAACACGGGTCGCCAGATTAGACAACAAGCGTACTAACCATTGAACTACAGAGAGACACATCTTCGTCTTTATGGTCAAATATTCTTAAATGCTGTTTCGAAAAGTCGGTTAGTACTAGTATATACCCTGAAATAAAGAACGTGTTCAGTGCATGTCGGTTGTAGATAGCCACACCTGTTTATTGATCTATAATGATTGGCTAGTCTATAATCCCGTCGAAACTTATTTAAGATATGAGAAATGTGCATTTAATTACATAACTAGCTGTAATCTATTGCTATTATTAAGCGGAGCATTTATACTTTTGTCACATAGATTTTAATCTTGTTTCAATGTGCATTGATTGAACACTGACTGTATCGAAACTAGATCCTATCCCTACATTTTCCGCAAATCACAATAGTGAACAACAAATTAATATTCTACGTTTTATACAGACATGGGCGTATACAATAGACCGGTTTAATTGTTACATTTTCCGCAAATCACAATACAAAACAAGTACAAAATCAATATTTGGAGAAAACAAGAAAAACATGTCTGAAACTACTCTTTACATACTTATGGAAAACCCAACTTTTTGGACGATGTTGTTTAAAATGGGCTCATTAGAAACGCGTTGTAATAATGCAGATTCCGAATATGTGTGAGTCTTGCTAACGACCTTCTCATAAGCCAACGCAATGTTCTAACGTCAGTTTTGTACGGATATGGGCGTTTACAATGGACCCAATGTGTTTAAACGAGTCGATTTCGGGTTATTACAATAAGGCATACATGTTAAATTATATAGTGCGGAAAATAGTCATACATGGAGCAGGTATTACATGTGCTTTCAATAGCAATAAATGATACAAGTTGAATGTTATTGTACATGTAATCCGATAAGTGATACAGTGATTAGGTTCATACGATGCAAGAACCGCACTTTTTATCTTTAACATAATTAGGCCACACCAAATCGTATCTTCGTTTAGTGTCTTAATAGTTCGAAAACCTATCTAGCATTCCTGAGACAAAAAAATCAAAGCGCCGATGACACTGAAAGAACAGGGATTGTTCCTGTCGTCAGAAAAATATTTTTTCCAGCCACAAAGCATATCAGGGCGGTTCCTGTCGTCAGAAAAATATTTTTCCAGTCACAAAGCATATGAGGGCATATGGCACCCCAACGCCATACGTATGTTCCAGCATATAGTTAATACATTATTACCAGTACTGCCTTTACTAGTCGTAGTATTTAAACGCTGAGCGTTTATCACTGACCGGATGGTAACCTAGCTTACATAACATAATACAATCGCTGTCTCGATATATTTATCAAGCTTCCTGCGATAAAGTGCTAAGTCATCACCGTCGATAGCCACACTTTCTCTGCTAAAGATTATGCGATAAAGTCCGAAGTCATGCGGTGGAATACGCATATTCATCTATTTTTAGCTCGCAGTGTTAACCGTAAATTTTTATCGCCTGTACTGAACGATTCGCTAACGCTCCCTGTTCAAAAACCACTCAAAAAATAGCCAGTCTGAGATATAGCTTTCAATCATTGCCAATCATAATAACTTAACTAAAATAACTGACTGCTGTTTGGGGATTTGTGTCATGATGGTGAACAAGTACGAAAGCAATCTTCTCAATGGGTTTTGAAGATATAAGATGTTACATATTTGAATTTAAAAAAAAGTTATTTCCCATGATGCTCAAACCTATCCGTCCTCGGACGCTAAACGAAGAAACGATTTGGTATAGCCTTATCCTTATAAATGTTCATACAGATGGAAAACTAGAAGCTGTTTGCGTTTCAATGGTGTATCTTGTATGTGAATGGCGTCGGGAATGGCAAGTTATCCTGAATTGATCGAGCAGGTCATCCGTGTGGTCACGTGATCTCTCGATCCAGCTCTGGGTTTGATGTGGATTCGTCTGTTTCTTTCGAGGTGCAAGCCATGAAATACACGTGGTATATGGTATCAGTGCTCGGCTGGTTATATTGAGTGCTGCCTTCCCTATCCGATTTTCAGTTTCCCCACATCGTTTTCAGAGTGATTTGTGGCCCACATACTATAAATATAAGTCAATCGAAGACGGTAACATACGACACATGTATGCATTGGAAAACATCCCCAAACGACCATGACGACACGTGTGCCTAGTTGAAACCACTGCCAGCAAATGAATATACAATAATTATTTAAATGTCATGCGCGGATACTGATTTTCCCCAGATCGTTCGACCAGCAGCTTTTTTCTCAGAGGGAACCCAGCAAGCAATTAATTTCTTAGAGGGTTTGTCTGGTCAAGTTCTTAGCACTGACGTATCAGTGTTGTACAAACATATTCATGTATGTCGTGTATTATATGTACACTCTTGTCACACTTCCAGGAGTACGGACTTTGGATCCGCACATGTATACATGTTAGCTGAATTAACTACCGTGTTTTCAAATGTACAGTAGGCACCGTGCACAAAACATTAACAAATATATTATATGCGGGGGTGGGGGATTTGTTTATAGTTAACTTAAAATGCTATACTTATACGTATGGGAAAATTTGCGAACTGACTCATTCAATTGGACTATAAATACACGACAGGAGCTAAGTCAAGTCAATTCAAGTAAAAATTGTCGGTTAACAAGCATACAAACACGAGGTCTGACGAGCTATATAGAACTATATAGTCCCGTATGTCGTAACGTTTTATCTTAAATATTTTTTTCAAGCTCAAGACTTATATATTTGGATAGAAGAGAGTCTGGGCATTTCATAAACCCATTTCTTGATTGTTGACAACTTCGCGTTTTTTTAATATTTACTGTTGTTTCTGGTGTTTTTGTCAAAAATCGCGACCCAACGTTATTGATAAATCGTCATTTTTTGAATGGATAATCATTAGAAATCAATCATATACCTATGTACTTTTATAGTCAGTTCCTTAAACTACACGAAAAAGTTAAAAAGGTATCTGTGATTTTTTTCTATTATTCAATACAGGCCTGTATTTTACGTTACCAACCATTTCTACGCATTTGACCATCAATCAGTTAGTGCTAACAAAACATGCATTATGAATTCCGATCAATTTTCATATATTGTGATAAATTATTATATTCTAAACATTTAAAACGTTTTTTGGATGGATATATTCATGTAAATGGTATTGATAGGGTATTTTAATACTGAATATATAATGCTAAAATTGGTTATAAACGGACAAAACACACACATCATCTATGCATGTATACTGTCTGAAAATATTTGCAAGACACCTGTACTCTTTTATTTAGTTGCTATTTGTTTTGTGTAAAAACTTTTGTCTTTTGCAGTAAAATTCATTCCGTATGTCTTCATTATGTTGTAATTTACGTTACCTAAGCGTATCCATAGATGACAACTTTATTGTGTTGCATGCTCATTTTAATATACACACATTTATTTAAAAAGGGATATGTGTTTGATAATTCAACAAACTACAATTAATATTTATTCAATTTTCTAAAGTAACATTCTTATAGAGCGTATAAGAAACACCATTCATAATAAGAAAACGTCACACATTCTCACAATTTGAGTCGAAATGGTAAAGTCGAAAAAAAGCTGACATTCAGATTCATCATAAACGTCCATAGGGCACGAAAGTCGATCCCCTATGTGAACATGTTTCAATTATTGGCACATCATAAAGCCTACCATTTTTATGCCGTTTTTAAACTCTGTTTTCACCAGTGTAATTTACGTTACGATATTATGTGTATCATACTTCTTAACATAAAGGACACAAGAAAGAAGTTTAATAATTGTTTTTTTTACATAAAAAACTACATATCTTCTCATATTAAAAAGATGAACTTGTCAATATGCTAGTATTCATGATACATTACATGCACGTTTGTATACCCTCTATTTCACATACATATATCTCATATTATATGTGAATTTGAAGTGCAAAAGTACAAATATGACTACTCAATGTTATATTCACTAGTCTGACCTGGAACCAAATGCACTACTTGATAATATAGAAAAGTATGTAAACATAACCTGGCTAAAATAAAAATAAATATGTCAGTACATGATTTGTACTGAAATTTTCATCACGTAAACTACAAAATAAACTAATATACATGTGTATCGATACAATAGTACAATGCTACAAGTTATGTTAATGAGCAAGGCTTACCTGAACCAACTTTTGGGTAAAAACGAACTAAATAAATACAATCAACGTATATATTGTTTCTAGCGACATATTTAGGAGTAGTATGAAATGTGGTCATGTGGAATACTAATTTACTATATGGAAAAACTTGCATAAACACTAAACTGGTACCAAACAGGTACACATAAAATATCTATGAACTGTCTAAACACGATTTCTCTTTAATACATCTTTGAGAGCGGTGGATAGTTGGATACATGCTTCGGTATAAAAATGTTTCACATGATATACTCCACCAACGTGTATATTGGTACCTGCTACGACAGTGTATGTTCCTGGCCGTCGCAGGTCGGAGTTGGCTTCATCACCTATAGGAGACAAAAGTCTCCACAGGGAGACGCGAATGCAGCCGTTCTGTAACATGTAAGGTCGATTTTACGTGACACTGTTTTGTGGATGTGATAGCTATGTCCACATATTACTTTAATTAACTAAACTAGGTCGTTTACAAATATTTCCTAATGATAATTGCACATATTGTACAACAAAACATGCACAAGTCATTAATAATTTCGTCTATTTCATGTCTGAACTATACCGAATAATTCATGTTGTATTCTTACGTGGCGCCCATAAATCGCTTATCTATTACGGAATATATAAACGTTAATAAATAGAGTATGAACCATACTAGTATTACGGAGTGATTATTGTTTATTCCTGATTTCATTAACGACATCATCTGAATTATACTGTATGAAAAATTACATCTTCTAATAGCGACAATAGATAAAAAAACATGCAACAAAGACTACAAAACGTTTTGCGTGACTCTCTTTATATGTATACAGTTAAATGACTTTTTTTATTTTTGTTAAAATAGTGTTGACAACGATATAAAAAGAAATACATCTAATGCTGTGCCATTTTCACGGATTTGGATACTACAATTAATATGTATACAAAAATACTGCATAATAGGCATGAGGTTGAAATTTTATGGTACATATACCATGCATATTTTATTATTTGCTCGTCAACAGGCATGGTCAATCGTTGACATATGAAGCATACTTTATTTTTATTCTTGACAGAAATTGGTAAATTGTCAATCATTGAGATAATTATTATGTGGCATACTTTAAGACGTTGGTTTTAATCAATTATTATTCGATTTTTATGCAGATAATGGATGTCTACGGCTTTGTCAGTACGAACTCATTCGTCACGCAAAATACAATTTATTGTCACGTAAATTTTAAGTGAAATACTTAATTGTATTTGGATTTCTTTATTGACCTATTTTTGCTTTTTTTATTGGGGATTTACATCACACTTTTAGAATATAATACGATTCAATAACTAGTATGTGTATAGTTGACATGTTAAACACGCAATATTAAAACATTTGATGTTGTGAGAGTAAAAAAGTATAAACTTATCGGTCCCTGCAGTTACATAAACTGTAACAAATTACTGCATTTTGCGATTTTGGTGAGAGGTAATGCTATCTGTATCATTTCTATATATACTACTTGATGACCTTTCATTACTTGGAAAATTAGTGCATATCATGACAGCAATTCCGTGCATAATGACCGTATAATTTTCGTAACGTAGAATACAAAATCATACCAGTCTGAGAGTTGTTTGCAGCAATATAACAATTATTTATTGTCATGTGTGCAATGGTTATTGTCGTACATGCTCATTAAAATTGTTATTATACAATATTTCCTTTCATTTGATATAAGAAGAAACAAAAACTTCACACGTTTAAAGACCCAATATGTATTTTGAAACAGATGCATGCTTTCAAAACTTCCATATGACTGAACAGGACTCACATCGAAGCAGTAAAGAAAGAAAAAACATGACATGTTACTGGAGATATTTCAGAAATAAAATTATGATATGACTAAGCACAGGAGTTTTGTTAAATTGTTTGATAAAGGTTTAACGTTTGTTAATTGTTGTTAAAACGTTTAAGTACTTGTATTTTACGTTACCGTAAAAACATATTCTATTTTAAAGCTCTAGACAATGCTTACCATTTTAAGCAGTAAGACGAGGATTATTTTCAGCAGTTCTACTGTTGCCATTTTAATAACCTCTGGACATTAGGCTACCTAAGGAAATATGCGTTCGAGTCTCCCTGGTGACACTTATATCTCTCCCGAGAATGAGGCAGGGAATTTCGATCTACGGCGCCCAAAAATACGTAGACTTATTTAGCAAGTACCAATTTTAGATTGGTAAAGTAGAGCATGCGGGACCCCTGGATCCCAAAGCGCGCACCCTACATCTAGACCACCGCTTAGGGAAATCGTGGTTGGACAATCCATATACATTTAATTTGTTTTGTTTAAGTGTTGTGTATTATTCTAGTTTGTTGCTATTGTAGTATTATTCCTGACCCCATTTCATAATACTCGAAAACATACCGCAAAAGCAATGTATGCATTAATTTGATTTTTGGCACACTTTAACCATTTTATTTTACTTTTATTATAAGGCCGGAATTGTCTCTTAAGCACAACTTGTTTCGTTGTATTCATTATCGATAGATAAGTTTATTTTGTATATTACGTGACGAAAACTTCGGTAAAATCATGTAACGGCATTTTATATTTAGCTGGTTTTGTTTTAAAAATCTGCCATATCATCAAGTAGTGCCATTTGTGCTGACTTTGATTGGTGAATAAAACATTGAATATCCGCACGCTTTTGTACTACTAATTCATATATAATGTAAGATATATGTATGTAAAATAGAATGTTAACAAAAGTGCATTTAATGATATACATACCGGTTTCATAAGTATATTGGCAATTTAATATTTTCACAGAGTTGGTGTAAGAAGATATGTAGTATTTTTAATAAAAAGAAGTATTGAACTTCTTCCTTATGTCCTTTATGTTAATTAATAAATATGATACATTTACTATTGTAACGTAAATTACTCTGGTGAAAACAGTGGTTAAAAACGGCATAGACAATGTGTAGAATTTATGATGTGCCAATAATTGAAACATGTTCATGCCCTACGAAAGTATGGACGTTTATAATGAATTTAAATGTCAACTTTTTTGTATTCTTCCATATTGACTCAAATGTTGAGAATGTGTGACATTCTCTTATTATGGGTGGCGGCTCGGAGACAATCTACAAGAATTAAATTAATAAAAAGTGAGTACATATCGATTGTAGTTTGTTGAACTATCACACACATATCTCTTTTTAAATAAAAGTGTGTACAATCAAATGATCATGCAACACAATACAGTTGTCATGTATGGATACGCTTGTGTAACGTAAATTACAACATAATGAAGACATACGGAATGTTTTTTCCTGCAAAAGACAAAAGTTTTTACACAAAACAAAAAGCAACTAAATAAAAGAGTACAGGTGTCTTGCAAATCTTTTCAGACAGTATACATGTATAGTTGATGTGTGTGTTTTGTCCAGTTATAACCAATTTTAGCATTATGTATGCAGTATTAAAGTACCCTATCAATACCATTTACATGAATATATCCATCCAAAAAACGTTTTATATGTTTAAAATATAATTATTTATCACAATATATGAAAATCGATCGGAATTCATAATGCATGTTTTGTTAGCACTAACTGATTGGTGGTCAAATGCGTAGAAAATGGCTGGTAACGTAAAATACAGGCCTGTATTGAATGATAGAAAAAAATCACAGATACCTCTTTAACTTTTTCGTGCAGTTTAAGTAACTGACTATAAAAGTACATAGGTATATGTTTGATTTCTAATGATTATCCATTCCAAAAATGACGATTTATCAATAACGTTGGGTCGCGATTTCTGACAAAAACACCAGAAACAACAGTAAATATTTAAAAAACGCGAAGTTGCCAACAATCAAGAAATGGTTTTATGAAATGCCCAGACTCTCTTCTATCCAAATATATAAGTCTTGAGCTTGAAAAAAATATTTAAGATAACACGTTACGACATCTCGGTCCAATAGCTGCTCAGGAATAATTCGAAGTCGCTCAAGTGAACATTCGTTCATCTATCTTCATGTATGTATTAATTGTTATTTAATACAAATTTTATGTCGGTCTACAGTCCAGTTAGGATAAAAATACAGTGACACAGTGGAACGTGTAAAAACAAGTATACGTCCAATACCAGACTAAACTCTACCTGTTTAAGCAATGTTTTTTAAGCTTTTGTGAGCACATTAACGATGGCGTCACTGTCAGAATACCTTAGCTGGACTATATTAATGATCGAATTTAAGCATTATCTCGATATGTGATTGTTTTTGTATTCCCTTGGCGCAACTTGGCTACATCTATATTAATGAAGTGTCTTTGTCACCGGTAACTATATCATTAAAAATTAGTAAAATAAATTTGGAACAATTATATTTTTCTCGAAATTTATTACAAATTCATACATTTTTTATTCTTTTTCAGTGATATTGTTACCTGATCTGGGAACACTTGTAAACGTAAAACTTTAGCGTCAAATAACGATTGAACGGCGATTTGCGGCGTCACTCAAGACAATTTCAATATATACTGAGTACATCTAGAAACGCAACACTGGGGTTTTTGTCAACACTTTTCAAACTTTCTATGATTGGCAACCAAACTGTATTTACTTGATGACATTTTATTCCATGAACAATGCAACTGTAACATTGTTGTCCTTTAGTGCTATCGATGCGATTGAACAATACTTGTGTGTATAGTGCGGTTAAAAAGTAACGGAACACAAATTAGTAAAATGCTTTTTTTCAGAATCGTTGTTCTAAGTTAAAAGATAAAATATTGATTAATTATTGATTGATTACATATGCGTGACGTCCAACAAATTGATTAGAAGTGTATGAACCAGTTGTGATCTTTGTCTAGAGATGGTATATGTGAAGTTACTGGTCCTGTCGGAGAGTTGTTTCACATGGATGACCTGGAAATGGGTGGTTGTAAACGGTGCCAAAGTGCTAGTACAGTGTCTCCAGATAAAACATTGTCGGTTCATGGCAATTTAGCCAAAGTGAAACCTCCCAGTTGACGACTCCGTGATAGGCATCCGAATCGCTTGATTTGGCCCATGTTTGGACTATCCTGGTAGTTTTATTCTGAAGCCTAGAACTTTTCTTTTGTGATTTTCTTTTCATTGGCAAACCTTACAAAGGATTCGAAGCAATTTACACCAAAATTTATCATGCATATATGGTGCACGTGGAATTCGTGCGTTTTTGCATTTTCTTGACGCACGGGAGTTACGTAACACGATCGATAAAATTTGGGCAAGAGGCAAGTTTCTACACGATTATACAATATTATTACACAAAATTAAAAAATGTTTGAGCAATGGAAGTAAGATAAAAACAAGGATGAAAACGTTGCGTTTCTAGATGTACTGAGCATATATATATTCAAAAAGTCAAAACATAGATCTAGTTCTAAAACTGAATAGTCTACTATTTTAACAGATTAAAAAGATTAGATCAAATTTTTTAATGGTGAAACGTATGTTGTTTATGAAAATTACTTATTTTATTTGTTTCAATTACAACGGATGACGCTTGAATGACGTTTAGAATAGAGAGATTCGTTTGCATTTTGCTTCATTCAATTTATTCAAATTATGGACAGTCTCGAAATTAATATTTTTGTAAAAAAAGAAGAATATCCTGGAGATTGCCTCACGAGTACAGTACCGTGATATTTACGGTGTAAATCTCTATACAAATACCTAAAATATAGGCCCTATTTTATATTTTTGATCTAGACTCTATAATTGAAGATCTAATTGCTGAATATATATGGTGCCATCGAACACTTTGATGCCAGCTATTCGAAGTCCTCATTAGAATTAAGCTGAAAATCTGAGAATTTTCCCTAGCTCCTAGACTAGCCGAGGTATTCCTAAACCTCACATGCCAACAATATGTTGGTCTCTGATTATAGACTACGTGTCACGGTGTGTGTGATGTTAAACTGTTCTATAAACGCGACAAGAGGGTGAATAACGTGACTTTTGGTCTCAACAGGAACAATGTAGATAGTTCCTGGTCTCAATGTTGCACGATGTGATTTCATATAATCACAGATATATATTACATGTCTATGATGTAATTGACTGTTAATATAATCGACATTTACTGAACGCCAACACAAAACCACCGACTAATCGATCCAACATCGCGGTTCCAGAACACACCCAATCGCAATAAAATTTAATAATTTATTATGAAAATAAGCGGCGTGACATCTCTCGAAGAAGTCAGCAGAAATATCGACTCGCGTAAGCGTTCACGAAATAAGAACCAGTCTAGGCCTACTTTCTTTTTCATTTTAATAAATTCCCCCTTGGCGCCCCCAGAACTGTCACTTTAATTTTTCCCACAATCCCACATTGACATTTCCTTTAAAAATATTCAAGATGGCGTACTGTGTCTGAGTACGAATGTATCTGCTACATAATTTACTGATTTATTCAATATTGTTGCAGATTTTGCCAAAAGGAGTTATCTGTAGGAAATATTATTGTTTTGTGAGTATATTTACATGGTTTGCAATGTTATCAACGTGTTTTTGTGGAGAGTTTTCCGTTTATAAACGATAATTTCATTCGCGTATGTTACATTTTTGAACATTCGCATTGAAACAATTCGTAACGTGTTGATCATGACGTTCTGAACGTGATTGTCATGAGTGTTACACGTTGACAGTCAATGCTATGTTGCTACCTTGTCATGAGTGCAGATCGAGATGCTTATTTCACATGTTATAGTCTGTGAAATAATTTTATTTGTGTTTTTTTAAGGTAACTCCCCCTGCTGAAATTGAACCCGTCAATGTGTAACCGTGTCAGAAAAGAATAGACTTTTCAAGTCTGCAACAGCATTTATTACAAAAGTTGTTATACTAAATTAAAATTATACATTTACATTTATGAAATTGATTCTTAAAAAAAGAAATATTTTATAAAAAAGTGTTTTATGTACAATTGAAATTCGTCATTTTTTGTGTCAAAATCCTGTTAAAAGTACTCACTCGAAATCAATATAAAACACATCGTTGTGTTCTCCAATCTATTATCCAGGTGATAGACTATTCCACTTATCAATTTAATTAATGACATGCACACATCGAATCAAAACGTTTGGTCACTTTATTACCAAATTTGTAAAATAACATTTACACATGTCTGATTATTTTAAATGTGTAAGTAGAGTGTATTCTAACAGTAGATGACCGTCTAAATTCAATAGATTTGACCATGAGTTGTTTTGATAGCAACTAATCCCATGAATAGAAATTTTCTACACACTTGGTCATCTTCAAATGTGTAATACAAATCAGATTTATAAATTTTACATGGTTAAATATTTAGTGTTTTATGAATAAAATATGATTAATATGCAATAATTCTATAGTCGAGCACCTCGATAATGGATTGGAGAACATAGCAATGTGATTTATATTGAATTTGAGTGAGTACCCTTTTCAGGATTTTGACACGAAAATTGGCAATTTTCAATGTGTTATAAAACACTTTTTACAAACTGCATTTTTATTTCTTTTTGCACATATTCATAGTAGATGTAAATATTTCAATATAGTATAAAGATTTCAGCTGAAAATTATATTGCAGACTTGAAAAATCAAATTGTTTTCCGACACAATAACACACTCGTGACTTCAATTTCACCTGATGAAATTACCTTAATGACAAAATTATGTTTGACCAACAAGTTATTGTTGTAAGCCAAATTTTGCACATAATGGTTTGATTGTTTCAAAGAAAAAGTGGAGCTAATGTCGTGATCTGGTGCCAAGTGTCTGTTAGAAGTTTTTAGTCCTTTTCTCAAAGACTATCATTATTATGCACCAAGCAGTCAGTTGTATCCACGGCCCCTATCCCAAGCATGGCCGAGAATTTTACTTTTGGGTTGTCAAAACCCCCACCCTCCCACAGCCCTGCAGAGACAGCTGATGGTAAAATATTCTGGTATTTTCCTGGCCTAATAACTAGATATTGTCCCAGGGTATTGGTTCGGAGAAAAAATTCCCAACATTTCCTTGGCAGTGCAGGGGAACCCGGGAAGCTCGAAGGTAAAACACGGCCATTACCCCGGCTATCCACCACCCATCGCCGGGGTTGGGGAGGGGCATGTGTGCGACTGACTGGTGCATTATCAATAGATACATCCAAAGGTATCCTCTTGAAATACTGATTCATAGTTATTCACCATCATAAGGGGAGTTCATACTCACAAGACTGGTAACCCAGTTTCATATATATAAGTTATCTGCCCTTGTTTCAACTTAGAATTAGAAATTTTGGTCATTTTTTAGCTAGTAGTTGTGGGAGTCGAAAGTCAAGCGCCGGGCGCTTGTAGTCACTGCTCTTGTCAAGTCTGAATTCCATTATATAGGAGCCTTCTATGCTGTGTTGAACTTGATACAGTGACCCTCTCGATCTCTTGAACCAGGTTCTGTCTTTCAATCTCATATGCAGCAGCACTGCAGTTGTAATTTTATGTAGTGTACCACAGTTCGGGCATTCATCTTTGATTTTGTTGTTCAGCTTCGCTAAATGATGATTTAGATTGCAGTGACCAGTGAGTGGTTAATTTACAAGAACCTCCGTTGTTCTATCCAGGAATACACCTTTGTTTACATTGTACATCCACATCTGGTTAGATATCTTGGAAGCTTTCTTTCACTTGTGAAAAAAAAAGTTAAGTTACCAATTTTCTAGGACTCTTTTCAGCTGCTAAGCCGATCAAGCACCCTTTGACATTTCAACTTCCCCTGGCAGTCTTCGAAATTAGCTTTTCAATGTTTCTAGCCAATCGGGCGGGTTACTTGCAAAAAAACACCTGCCCAAATTAAAAAGTACCTGCCCGACAATTTTTCAACATAATGTAGCCATGGTCTCATTTACCAATAAACTACAAAAAACTATTAATTTTTTTTTCATTAATCTATTTAAGAGCATGTGCTACAAGTGGACAAATGAACTGATCAATTCATTTTTTGGACATATCATATAAACATCTTTATGGAATCTCAGTATAAATTTATAAAAATTCACGGTATGGTGGGATATCAGAAAGAAACATATTTTTACACATTATAAGTATGATGATTTCATCAATTTATGGAAAAGAAATCAGGACTAAAAATGCATGATCATACCGACATGGAGTGATAGATTAATGAATTGTAATTGTATTTGTTCAAATTACACAGAACCTAGGATGTCTCTGAAATATCATTTCTTTGGACTAAAAATATTACATAACTACATGCATACGCATGCATTGAGCCATTTTAAGAGGGGTTTTCATGCAGACTCAGGATTTTTATCATTGATCCTGGGATTTAAGTAAACAATCATAATGAATCATTCCATATTAATTATAATACCGTATTAAATGTTGCCAATCAGTAATTGATATTCTTACTATACACATACTTCTCATTGTTTTAGCCGTGTTTCATTTTGGTTTTGAAAACTATCATTAATTTTGACTGTATGAGTCCTTTCCCTTTGTACATTGTTCTTAAAAAGTTAATGTACAAATTAAGTACTTCCAAAATGTAATATGATTTATCATAATATGACCAACTAATTTTTATAAGTCAGGGGACTCAGGACTCTCTCCAGTAACATGTGTTTCTGCATGTTTGTGGTTAGTGGTTACATTTAATTATTCAATTTACTCATACATTGTGTGTATTTATCTCCTTAATTATTGTAAACAGCTGGAATCTGCCTGTTATACAGTTCATTTCACACAAACAATTAACCAATTACATAGACAGTTCTTGTTTTCATATTCAGCTCACCTGTCACATAGTGACATAGTGACACGTTAAGCTTTTGTGATCACTCTTCGTCCGTTGTCGGTCCGTCGTCTGTCATCGGATCTGTTCGTCAACAATTTGCTTGTGTTCACTCCAGAGGTAATAGTTTTGATCCAATCTTCATGAAACTTGGTCAGAATGTTGTTCTCTATAAAATCTAGGCCAAATTTGAAACAAGGTCATGTGGGTTCAAAAACTAGGTCGCTAGGTCAAATCTTAGAAAAACCCTGTGTTCACTCCAGATGTCACTATTCTGATCCAATCTTCATGAAACTTTGTCAGGATGTCGTTCTCTATAAAATCTAGACTAAGTTTGAAACTGGGTCATGTGGAGTCAAAATCTAGCTCTCTAGGTCAAATTATAGAAAAACCTTGTGTTCACTCCAGAGGTCCCTATTTTGATGTTTTTTCCTAAGATTTGACCTAGTGACCAAGTTCTTGACATGGCCAAGATTCAAACTTGGCCTAGATTGCATGGAGAACAAGATTCTAATTCTGTCTTTAATTGATGCTCGACCAAATGCAGTTCCCAGTGTAATAATTTGGTCGAGCATCAATTAAAAACAGCTAAAGATAGAGCGAACTCGGTACTTGTCAGGTATACTTTCATATACGGGAGGTACTTTAGGCTATATAATATAACCATATTAAATGCACAATCATTATAATAAAAAAAAAACTCACCGTTAGGCTGGCATTAGCAGACGAAATCGCAATAGTTTTGAGCGTAAAACCGCATTCATTTGATCAAGGGATTCTACACACTGTCAAAAACTATGGGATATTAACTTTTGGTGTTAAAGAATTATTGAAGTGTTCCGCCACATCTATTATGTACAGTGCAAATCATACTGTAATAAATACCCCTGGGGGTAAAACATCTGCCTTTGTAAAACTAATAAGCATAGGGCGCTCCGGCCTCACCTTGAGTTTTCTAGACTATTGTCTAATTTCTAAACAAAACTGCAAATATAGCATAAATTTGATTATGTCCTAGGCCTAGGGCACTGAACATGATTGTTCCCGATGTTATAGACTTAGCATTGAATCTTCCTTGTAGTTGTATATATTATATAGGTTTCTATATGTATAGGGAAACCTCATTAACCACAAATTGTGTGACATAATGCCTTGAGCTTAGGTATAAACATAATTTAATCGTACATGCATTGCCTTGTTGTGGACCTCCATGTTCATTCCTGGTTATGTGATTTACCTCAAATTTAACAAAATCAGTTCCCTTGAAATTACCATAAAGAATTCCATGAAAATACAATGTAGAGAATTTTTCTTCTCTCCTCAATTACGGGGCCTATTTTCACTGTTGTTTCTGGGAAAGTGTAGATTTGATAATGTTGAATGGAAGAGTCATCTTATTTATTTTACTCCCTACCAACATGATTGTATAAATTTTGGTTTTTAAAATCTTTATGAAACTTGGTCAGATTGTTCGGCTCCATGACATCTATTCTAGACTAAGTTTGAATCTTTGTTATGTGGAGTCATAAACTAGGTCACTGGGTAAATCCTAATAAAACCTTGTTTAGTAACACTCTGGAGGCCACCTTTTTGAATCAATCTTTATGAAACTTGGTCAGAATGTTCATTCCTATCAGATCTGGGTCAAGTTTGAATCTAGGTCAAGCGAAATAAAAAAAACATTGTAACTGGTTAAAATAGTATTCTCCACGTCTTGTAGGACTTTGGCAAGTTTGGTCAAATACTGGGCCAATGATCTTAAAACTCCCATTTCATGTCAGGTGAGCAACACTGGCCCCTCGGGGACCTTTTATATTAGAAAAGCTATAAATAATTACCTTTGAATCTGGAGGTTATTGACCAGTTAGGCAGGGATAAAACTGAAAAGCCACCACTACTTAACATATACGACAGTCGGACTGTCACACAAAAAAAAGCTATAAATTTATATTGGGCAAATTATGCTTTTTGCAATAATGATAGCAATAAAATATGTGTTTAAGTACAGTTAAATCATTTTGTACATGATACGGAAGGATACAATACTGTAAACCAAGAAATTATTTCGCATGATTAAATTTCATGGAGTTTATGAGAAGTGGTTGATATTTGCGAAATTCAGTAGCTGCAAATGTGTTTAAAACATTGATATAGACATTGTTGGAGAATAAAAACTGTGAAATTTTGTAGTCGTGAATATGCTGCCATTCAACAAAACACGAATGTTAGTATTCGGGAAAGTAAACTGGTTACAGTATAAGGAAGCTGTCTTGACTCTTCAGGGCTCGACACTAACACTGGTCCGAGGCCAGTGAAAATCAAGAAGGACCAGTGAAAATCTTGAAGGACTAGTAACTGTTTTATTTACAAATTGTAGGTTTCATTGCTAAGGGACCAGTGACCAGAAATAGTTAGTGTCAAGCCCTGCTCTTGTTTATACAAAATTTATATTCAAAATGTCTGAAGGTCTTAAACTGAGGCTCCGAGCATACAGTATAGTCCAGCTAGGTTATTCTGACAGTGACGTCATCGTTAATGTATACCCAAAAGATTAAAACCATTGCTTAAACAGGTAGAGTTTAGTTTGGTATTAAACTGTTAGTATAAGCTAATATACTTGTTTCAACACCATACTAGTGGATTGTTCCACCGCGTCACTGTATTTTTATCCTAACTTGACTGTACTAGCTCTTGTTTATACAAAATTTATATTCAAAATGTCTGAAGGTCTTAAACTGAGGCTCCGAGCATACAGTATAGTCCAGCTAGGTTATTCTGACAGTGACGTCATCGTTAATGTATACCCAAAAGATTAAAACCATTGCTTAAACAGGTAGAGTTTAGTTTGGTATTAAACTGTTAGTATAAGCTAATATACTTGTTTCAACACCATACTAGTGGATTGTTCCACCGCGTCACTGTATTTTTATCCTAACTTGACTGTACTAGCTATTTTCAATTATTTCAATGAATTCTGGATAAGTCTCAGTTTTAGGTGGTTTACTACTTCTATGTATGTAGATACAAAAAACAATTTGTACAACGAAATACAGGCTTACCGGGTATTATTCTTGACTAATAATTTTCGAAAGACTTTAATTCCAGTCTATTGTAGGTGTGAACATTATCTGAACTATATTCACAGCTATAAACCAAATCACGGTATGACTTATAGGATTACTATAAAATTCAACTTGTATCTTTTATTACTATTGAAAGCACATGTAAAATCTGATGACTATATGCCTTATTGCCATACTATATAGTTCAATGTGTATGCCTTGTTGCATTTGCTGGAAATCAACTCGTTTATACACAGTGATATCACTTTAAGTTAAAAAAAGTTTGAACAACAGTTCATTGTCAATTTGAAGCCAGTGACACTGAAAACGAAGAAGATAGCTTATTGACCAAACATTGAAGGAAGTTGATAGTGACTGTCATTTGGAAGCGTTTGTAAGATAATGGATAATTGACTGGATAGTAATTATCATTGTACATAAAAGCCTCTTATCTAAAGATGTAAACATACAAACACACCGGCTGTAGGCAGGCTAAATTGTCTACCATGTACCGGTAATACTGTGGACCTAAAATTTATATACATGTAACATATAAATGGATGTATATTGAAGTCTGCATTAAGCCTCCATAGGACTGTCACCCCTGATAAACGGTGTGCTGGAATTGTAACCTAGCGATCTTGGTTTGAATCTTGGTTTGAATCTTGATTCCTCACGTCATGGCAGACTTTCATCCGAAATTTGACAATGATGTTGAGAAGCTGCTAGTTCTTTGTGGAAGGGTACTTTGGGTGAATAAACAGCCTTTTATCATATACTAGTAGCATTTGCTGAACTACTGGTATATAATACCCAATGTAGTAAATACGGAGTTTCACCCCTTGCTTGTTCTAAGAACAGACCCATTTCTAAAGTAAGAGGATTGGTTGATGATTTGATTTGATCTTCTCCAATCATGTATGTTGAGGATAAACTTTAATTCCTGTTGAATTGACAGTTTACCCTTCTCCCTGACATATTCACACAACTTGATAGTATAATCCTGTATACTATAGTCCCTTTAAACTGTGACATGATGATGATCTTCACCAAAACAAGTTTACTCCTGTATGAGACATGCCAATGTTATTACTGCCTGATACACTGATAACAAATTTTGTGTAAAAATCCATTTTAAGTACATTGTGTACTTAACATTAAGACATTTAAGTAAAACGCCTACTTTTTGGACACAGTTGAAGTCAATTTTGAAATGTGGAGTACTAGTATATTCCCCTGCTTGGGTAAAAAGTATTTCCGCTGGACAAAAATCACACTCCTCAATTAGTCTCGATAAATGACAGTGCTTCAATGTTTTCCTGCTCTTCCTGGTCGATGGCTTGTATATACAGGGTAATCTTGATATTACATAAAAATATGCAATAAATCAGATAATTAATCAGTTAAAATATTAATTTTTTAATTCGCAGAATTTAGGAATTTTCTAAATTGTAATTGACAGCGCTGACACTGTTCTTATTGAACGAAAGGGGCATGCATGGTATTCTCACCTCTATAGTATATGTATATTTATAATTAGAAAATCTTGGTGCAGTTATAACTAATGCATCTCAATTCAAGATTATAAACCTTAATGCATGAAGGCACTCTTTAGCACATTAACTATTACTATTAAAAAAAATTACTAAAAAAAATCTAGGCACTGAAACCCCATTCCTACCTGCATTTGTAATTCAGTTCAGCAAAGTATGAAATTTAATTTTTCTATTCAATTTCTACTTTGAAAGTTCCAGGCACAGTGTGGCTTGTTAGGATGCTGGCGGAAACCTTCGTAGTTGATAAGGAGTGTCATTTGTCCTCTAGAAAAAGCCGTACAAGATTTCAAAATAGCAAAGAATTGATCTTTTGATTTTATCTGTTTTCTGTTATATTATTTTCCAGACTCCTATAACAGGAGAGTGATTAGGTGGGTGGAGAGATTTTCAGATAATACCTTGATGATGATTGTTACGTGGGGAAGCTATTGTATTGAGCCGGGTGCATCACCTGGGGGAAGGTGGGAAGGTTGATGTATCTTGTTTGTTGACTATCGGATGACAGGGATGGACTCTTGAAGAGTCTTTCTGTATTGTTTCTTGTATAGAGTCAGACTGTCGTACTGTAAAAGCATAAATTTTCGAGGGGGATTAAATTTCTTGGATTTCATGGTTCACCTTCAACCATGAAATTTAATCCCATCGAATATTAAATTTGATCCTGGTATTTATTACCTGAAATGTGAAATCCATGAATTTACGTCCCATTGAAATGGTCTATTTTACTAAAACCACGAAATTTAGTCCCATCATAATTAAATGATTTTTCTGTATATTGATGAATTCTTTGATCAGCTTCGTTATCTTGTATCATCATACTAATTAAGGTGATGGTGTTTGTATAATGTGAAAAGTTCATTGTTCAGTCTGTACTAACTGTATAGCTTGGCTATTTTGAACTGAGCCTGACCTTTATGAAAGAATATATTACAAGGTTCTTGCTTTGATTTTATAAATTTCCGCAGGCAAATCGTTGATTATTGGAATTTAAGACTTGTGTTTGTATTACATCTCGAGCATCATCGTGATACTCCCCGATTATGAAAACATAATGATACACTCGGTGTTGTAAACGTAGACAATATATCGACTGTTAAATTATGCTAATCAAAAGGTCAGACTCATGTCAATGTGGCCAAGCTATACTAACAGTACTAGTAGATATCTGTTACTGAAGTACTTTGTAAACTTGATTAACCCTGCCATTGAAAGCTGTTAAGTGTAGAGCTAGGGGGTATTCTTTTGGATCTTTGATTATTCTTCTGAAGTTTGATCCCCTTCTGGGTGATGCATTTAAGGGCCAGGCATCCACGTTTAGATAACTTTAATTAGGGTAGGGATATCATGACGTAGCTTGCTGTGTAGGTAGCTTTTGTAAAAAGGCTGCTTGGTATGGAAAGTGGGGGGGGGGGGGGGGGCTTGTTGGGTCAAGGTCGCTATAAAAAAACGCAGCATGTATTTATTTTTGTCAAATTATAAACATTTGTAGCTTGGCTTACATGAAAATCTTGTTTCTGTTTTATTGAAGTCACTCATGGAGTGGCACATGGTCGAGTGGGTTACGCTCTCAATGGCTACAGATTAGGAAGTCCCTGGTTCAAATCTATAGCCAGGGGAACTTTACCCATTAGGCTTGTTTCTACTTATATTCTTGCCAAATATTTCTTAAGGTTGGCAGGGCTCGACACTTATTGAACACTGGTATGCCAGCCCGAGGCCAGTGAAAGTCTAGAAGTACCTGTAGTGTAACTGTTTTGTTTACAAACTGTATGCTTCTTTTCTGCCAGACCAGTGACCAAAACAGTTTATGTGTGGAGCCCTGGTGTTTCCATAACTTGGTATGACTGCTGGGAACTTATTGATTTACTCATCATTTATATCCTGGTTAGTCAGGTTAGGCATTTATACGGGGAAGATAACATTGTGCAATCACATGGGCTGTAACTTTCTTTCCTTTCTATACAAAGATATTTCAGTTAAGTGAATTTCCTGTATGAGTTGGATGCATTACATTTTGAATGTTAATTATATGTTTTGTAATTGACATGAAAAGTTTAATTATCTTGTTCACATCATGATAACAAGTGCAACTGTGCTGCACTTAAATATATCTTACGCAGTGGGAGGACTGATACATGGAAGTTTTGTGCGTCAAGTTTTTTGCGGGTACTTTTATTGGTAAATAATGTCACTTGCTGCAGCTTTGTTGGTGGCTTAATCAATATGTATGAGTTTGTTTGTGGTAAATGGAAATATTGGGCTTTTCAGTTTTCGTTTATGGATTTTATAGTTGTTGTTTATATCTTGCTTAATTAGGGGCCACATCTGTGCACTGTGTGCAGCATCCACTATAACAAGCTGTTACCATACAAAGAGCTGTGCAGAATGCATACATGTAGGACTCCCCCTGTAGAATCATCACTGTTAGTAGAGATGTCACTGTTGGTAGAGATGTCACTGTTGGTAGAGATGTCACTGTTGATAGAGATGTCACTGTTGGGAGAGATGTCACTGTTGGTAGAGATGTCACTGTTGGTAGAGATGTCACTGTTGGTAGAGATGGTATATATGTCACTGTTGGTAGAGATGTCACTGTTAGTAGAGATGGTATAGATGTCACTATGATTAGAGATGTCACTGTTGGTAGAGATGTCACTGTTGGTAGAGATGTCACTGTTAGTAGAGATGTCACTGTTGGTAGAGATGTCACTGTTGGTAGAGATGTCACTGTAAGTAGAGATGTCACTGTGGATAGAGATGTCACTGTTGGTAGAGATGTCACTGTTGGTAGAAATGTCTATGTTGGTAGAGATGTCATTGTTGGTAGAGATGTCACTGTTGTTAGAGATGTCCCTGTTAGTAGAGATGTCACTGTTGGTAGAGATGTCACTGTTGTTAGAGATGTCACTGTTAGTAGAGATGTCACTGTTGGTAGAGATGTCACTGTTGGTAGAGATGTCACTGTTGGTAGAGATGTCACTGTAAGTAGAGATGTCACTGTTGGTAGAGATGTCACTGTTGTTAGAGATGTCACTGTTAGTAGAGATGTCACTGTTGGTAGAGATGTCACTGTTGGTAGAGATGTCACTGTTAGTAGAGATGTCACTGTTGGTAGAGATGTCACTGTTGGTAGAGATGTCACTGTAAGTAGAGATGTCACTGTGGATAGAGATGTCACTGTTAGTAGAGATGTCACTGTTAGTAGAGATGTCACTGTTAGTAGAGATGTCACTGTTGGTAGAGATGTCACTGTTAGTAGAGATGTCACTGTTAGTAGAGATGTCACTGTTAGTAGAGCTGTCATGCTTGATATATATTTTGTTCTCATGACATTTCAGGGATCAAATACTCAGCCATGTGCTCAATGTATGGAGAAGTTGTGAATCACTTAATGGGTGAAATAAGTTTATGAGAAATATTGATAATTTCATTCCAGGAAATATGATTAGATCAGGTTAATAATCAGGAGAGTGACGAACGAGTTGCATCTCGGTGACAGCTGTAAAGCCATAAAACTGCACGGTCATGAAAACCTAACTCCTGTTGTAATATAAATTGATATTTTGAGAAAACAAGAAAAAATTGTCTGAAAATTGCTCTTTACTTTTGGTAAAGCAAGCTGTTTCAACTTTAGTTTGTTGAACATGACATGCACCGATTTTCCTGAAAATAGGCTCATAAGAAGTGCCTGTGATGCTGATTTTTTAAATATTTATCAGTACTATTAAGTAGTTCTTACTACCTTCTAATTCTAAGTCAGCGATGTGGAGCTGTCGTTAATAGATTCCACTTGTTGCATTGTATTGTAACAGCAGAGAGTTAAAACTGGGTGATTTTTGTCAAATGTGGAGAAAGTGTAGATTTTACTCAGGTATGTCTTGGTATATAAACCAAGCAGATAGAGACCCGATAGAAAGCTTGATTCCTCGGTTGACCAGAACAACTTCCAGTTTTTGCTGTTTTGCATAAATGATAATTGTAACAGGCCCTCTGAAGTTGACTCACAGTGGCTACAAACCTTACTACGTTATCTACATACTGTCTTAGAGATTAACCAATCACACTTAGTTCAGTGTCTCACTGACCTGTTGTATGTTATCTAAAACAGACAGGTGTTTTTACATATAAATTGTTCATCTAAAACTTTGGCTTCTTTTATAATTATTGAGTTAAGGTCTTGAATTTCATCTATGGATTAAAGACTTTAAGTTAAGCACTGTATTTGTCAGTTTGTTGGATGTTTATAGCATGAGTGTCTTAGACTTTAATTTTTATGCATATTTCAATGCATAATTCAAGGCTATGTGTAAACTTTGGGTATAATCCTATATTTCTCGATAGTTTGGTTTTATAATTTGTTTATTGTGTCTGTTTCAGAACCTAAACATAGAGAGGCTATATACCATGCAAGGTACAAAGATGTCGGTATAATATAAACAATGGCGCTGAGCAACCATTCTGGAGATTCGGGTATTGTAACTGAAATTGACCAAGATATAGACTTAGAGGATATTGAGAACCTTACTAACGGTGAGACTGAAGTAAGCGAGGAAGAGAGCAGAAATACATTGGATATAAGTGTAGAAAAAAATAATTCGAAAACTATGCGGCTAAATCCTTCGGAAAATAATAACAATGAAACTGCGATTGGTTCGACTATCAATGCTAAGGAGAACCATATAGAATCGCAGGAAGATGTTGAAGGTGATGGGGGTGGTAATACAAACAATAATGCACGGGCTGATTTCACTGAGGATTTAACTAGTGCTACAGTGGATAATGGTGTCCATTCGGAGATGGGGGATATGAGTGATGTACCAAGTGGTTGCAATGTTTCTTCTAATTTAGTTCACACCTCGACTACAATGCCGGACGGGACTCCGGGTACATCTGTAACTGTTCAATCGGATGGTCAAATGACTTTTATGACAACGACCTCGCCAACTGGTGTAATGGGGTCTGCTACAGCACACGGGACCACGGCCATGCAAGTACCAATGGCACAGATGGCTGGTTTTGTACCAGCGGGTGCACCAGTGGGGATGTGTCACCCTGCCGCGCCGGGAGCTGCATCACCAACCAGCAGTTCACCGGTAACACCACCCCAATCGGGCGCCAGTACTCCCAGCCCTAACTCTGCACCAGTAAATAACGGGAACCAAGCTACGGGACACCAGCAACATGTAGTACATGTTCACATCAACCCGGGTGAAACATTTCATGTACGAGTCGATGACCAACTACAACATATACACGGTAAGTGATAGCTTTAGAACATACAGTAGAAAAATAGTACATTGTACTCTAAAATCAGTTCATTTCGACGGGACAAAATTTTGTGGTTTTGGTACATGTAAATAAGACCTTTTTGATGGAATGTTAAATCCTGGATTTTGCATTTCATGTAATAAATACAAGGGTCAAAATTATCTTTTGATGGGATTTGATTTCGTCGGTGAAGGCGACACATGAAATCTGTGAAATTTAATCCCCCACGAAAATGAATGATTTTACTGTAGGCAGTCGCAATATTGATGTTTTCTTTGATCTGCTTGATTTTTATAATGAATTGTATCATACTAATTACTGTATGTTTGTATAACATGAAAAGTTCATTGCCCTGTGAGTGTCCAGTATGCGCTGAGAGAAGTGCTCGAGATCTGTGAACTTGATTTACCCTGATAGAGGAAGTAGTCTAGTCTGATAAAGTCGGGGGTTTTACAATTATGGATTAATCGGGGAATCCAGATTTGCTACACTAGGAAGAATGATCTTTTTGAAAAGTTATTTGATGAAAAAATTCAAAGAGTTGACAAAGTTATGCTTATTTGAAGTTCCATAATTGGAATTTTTATAATAAACTAATGTTTAGTTTTGAAAGCCTCAGTAGAACCCCTGTCTCGTGGTTGTGCACTTATCTTGGGATGGGGAGGTCACAGTTTAATCCCCATCAGCCTCATGAACATCATATAGGTCTTCAGTTTCAGTGATATCTGCTTGAGGAATTGAAAGACAAATTCTACTATAGATTTATATTTATTAAAAAGAAAGTAACTATAGGTGCTGTACTGGAAAGGCCATAAATTTTGATCTTTCACGACTTGAATAAACCTAGTTTTTAATAAACATGTCGCTGGCTTAGAACAAGAAGGTTGTAACTACCAAATCGATATATTGAGAAAACAAGAGAAAACTGTCTATGATTTACTCTTTACCTATGGGAAAACACGTTTTTAAAACTTCATTTTGGTCAATGTGACAATTTCAGATTTTCATGAAAGCATGCTCATAAGAAGCGCCTTGTGAAGCAGATTTCAAATATGTATGAGTCTAATAAGGTCGTAAGAGGTAGTTACGACCTTCTGGTTCTAAGCCATCGATGTATTCACAGAAATGGAAATGTTAACCTTGGTTCCTGAATAATAATGGTCAAAATGTCATTTCCAAATGCCAAGGAGTCAAAGTCCAGGAATTGACATTTAGCCAGTCGTTAATCAAGTTCTTGGTTGAACTATAATAAGATTACAATAATAGCATATGATTGAATAATCTTAATGATGAATTCACTTGAATATGTTCCACAAATTGTTGTTCCACAAACATTGGTCAACATATAATTATATGGCAGAAAATCATCTCTCCACTGGCTTAATATCTACTGTAAATTCATTAATTTACATAGGGATTAAATTTCGTGGATTTTATTGTTCACCTTCTACCAAGAAATTAAAGCCCATCAAATACTAATTTTAACCCTTGTATTTATTATCTGAAATGCAAAATGCACAAATTTATGTCCCATGGAAATGATCTTTTTTACCAAAAGCACTAAGTTTCGTCCCAGTGAAATTAAATGATTTTACAGTATTGACCAATTTTACTGGTTGTCAGTTGACCTATAAGTGGCAAGGATTATATTTGTGTGTAAATAATAGCACATTGTTGCATAATCCTATAAATTAACTGGGAAAACCTTCCCCTTCCGCAACCATAAATTAGGCCAAGCTTAATTAGCCGATTATTAGGCTGAGCGAAAACCCGAGGATTAATTAATCTGACTAATGACAGCATGTCTGCACTGGTGATTACGGCAGTACAAATGTACACACCGTGGTGGTAAAATTTTGCTATTGTTGATTCGTTGGTCAATAAGCTCATTCAGCCTCTCGCTTGTGAAGGGGAAATGTTTAAATCAGCCTATGGCACTGTTGTAATGTCCAATATAATAACTGAAGCATGATTAGCATCATTTATTATTGTTTGTTTGTGTATGAACGTTCACCATGGCAACCTGTTGAATCATTCCATCTACATGTACTGACTCATTATATTTGTGGAATATAGAGTTAATTGACTTAATTAATTAATAACACCATAGCTACATGTTATTCACTTACTGTTGGGTCTCCATTGACTTTTTACTTCAAAACAGCAACATATTGTACGTCCCATTTTAATATTACCAATACTGTCCTTGTAGGTCAAATTTCATGGAAGTGCTAATATCGATGGCTTAGAATTGGAAGGTCGTAAGTGGTCGTAAGTGCCACTTAATTACAACCTTTTAAGGCTCTTACATATTTAGAATAAGCATCACATGGCGCTTCTTATGAGCCCATTTTCATAAGAATCTGAACTTGTCATGTTGACCAAAATGAAGTTGTAAAAGTTTGATTTACCATAAGTTAAAAGAGTAAATGTCTGACAGTTTTTCCGTGTTTTCTCAAAATATCGATTTGGTAGTTACGACCTTCTAAATCTAAGCCATCGATATATACATGCACGTCCATGCTGCAAACAGCAAATTATTTACATTTATCTTTCTTGCACATAGTACCTCCCAAATCCCTTCTTGTGTTGCTGGCGCCTGAGTCTTGACAGATGGGCCTACGCTAACCATTCTTTAATAAGCTGGCGGCTCACCCACCAGTCGCATCATTTCTAACCCAGCTTCCACTGGGATTCAAACCACTCGGCCATGGTCGTGTTTCAGTCATGTTTGAATTGAAATAAAGTATTCAAAAACCATGGTTTACCTTTTACTTAACGACAGTTTGTCAATCAGTCGCTTTGACGTTAGCCACTGCATGGTGCCTAGGGCCTTTGTGGTAAATTCATACACGTCAGAACTCTTAACTATAAAACAGCTGGTATAAGTTTCTAGCTGCTCATATTTCATTTCATCAATACACTGCAAATTGTCATGTATATCAATCGATCAATGACTTTATTTTTCAAAAATTTCAAACCCCACCTGGGACTTTAATTTGGGGGAAATACGTGATAAGTCATTTTATTGGGAAGGTCGTCACCGTCATATAAGGTCATTGCCATTTCAGGAAATAATACCTTCCTTAAGTGCATTAGTAGATATGTATGAATAAACTGAATATAATGTTGAAATTATTGAAAAATAGGAGAAACAGGTATGGAAAATTGAATAAATGTATGAAATTTTCAAAATGTCTGGTACCTTCCTACTGTGAATAAACTGAATATAATGTTGATTTTTTTTTTAAAAAATTGGGGAAAAT
Source organism: Spisula subtruncata (assembly GCA_963678985.1). Classification (NCBI taxonomy): domain Eukaryota; kingdom Metazoa; phylum Mollusca; class Bivalvia; order Venerida; family Mactridae; genus Spisula; species Spisula subtruncata. The sequence goes on along the minus strand of OY787671.1, from coordinate 13,879,158 downwards.
GTTCAGGAAAAATGAATAAATATTACTTTTAGTAACTTGTAAATGGGGAAGATCACAGATGTGACTGGCACAGTCACTGTGTGTGTGTGTGTTTGTTATAGATCTGTAAATCAAGGTAATGTAGTAATTGATCATGCGACAGCTGGTTTCACATACTTGTTAGTAAAAAAAACCAAAACCTTTTTTTTTTTTTAATATTTCACATTATTGTCTGGCTGCACTGTACCAATATGGGTATATCACTGTCATTTACCGCTATAGTACCTGTGCATTCATTGTTCAAAGATTTGTTTGAACTATTTATTGGCCCCTTTTGACTCCTGAAAACTCAGAAAAGTTACATTTTTACCATATGATTCTGACTTTAAAATGTCCTGTATGAAATTGTCAAAATGTCGATTGAGGTCCTGTCCCCTTTATATAGTCTAGTAAGATATGTCCTGCAGGGACCTGTCTGTTTTAGTGAAACCCCTGATTTATTATGTAATTATCGAAGGAGTGGAAAGTGTATTAATGCGCCAGTCAATTGAAACCCTGCCCCCTATCCCTGGGAAGGGTGGTTGATAGCGGGGGGAATAGTCCCTGGTTTCATGTGTCAGTGTGGGCCTTTCGTTCCGCACCAAAATAGCAGGGGAATACTGCTATGACTTAGTGTTTCACTGGCTTAGGATGGGGACAATGAGCAGGCTAAAAGCTTTTGCTATCTGTGTGTTTCTGGGAGGAAGGGATACTACACAGGGAAGCGGTGGCCTAGAGGTAGGGCACACGCTTTGGGATTGAGAGGTCCCGGATTCGATCCCCCTCTGGAACCTGGTTAATTTCTCTTAGCAAGACCCACATGCTCCACTCTACCGTGGTGTAAAATGTTACCTTTGAGGGCTGTGCCTATTCCTGCATCTATCACCGCAGATTGATGTTGGCTGCCACACCCACAGGAGAGAAATAGTCTCCCCAGGGAGACACGAGTGTAGGTTTCCATATGTAGCCCAATGACCAGGGGATTTAAAATGTTAAAGGGTGCTTGAGCGGCCTAACAGCTGAAAAGAGCCCTAGAACTTAACTTAACAGGTTTTGAAAAAGCAAAAGTCAAGATCACCACCCTTTCACCTGGGTTGGGGCCTGGGGTTTCAAATCGACTGGTTCATTATAAAAATCTATGACAAATTTATTGTCAACTTGATTTAGCTACGACTACTAGTATGTAAAGTTTAAGTCTCACTGTATTAAGGATTTATTGTAATTCACTTACCATAACTGGGTTAAGTAAAAGGTTAAGAGAGTATAAGTGGTTCACTGATGTTTGACACCATTACGTTAAGGTCAAGGACTCGACCTCCCTTAAAAAACAACAACAAAAATAACTGATAAAATATTACTGTGTACTGTTGAGTGTCAACCATCATACATGATACTTAGTATTTGATTATTTATGTTAAACAATTGTAACGTTTACTGCAGTAAGGAGCTCATTATTTTGCCCATGTTAAGTAAAATAAATATGTATACCGGTAATGCATCAGTCAGTTGCATCTATGTCTCCCAACCCCTCAGGATGGGCCGGGATTTTTACTTTTGGGTTGTCAAAACCTGCCATTCTCCCACCCTGTGGTGGACAGCTGACGGTAAAATCTCTAGTGTTTCTCCAGCACCTGACACCTAAATAGTGTCCCTGGGTATTGGTTCAGATGAAAATCCCCCACATTTCCCCGGCAGAGCAGGGGAAGCTGGAAGGTAAAAATATTGCCATTTTCCCTGGCTATCTTCTGCCCTTCATTTGCTACTGTCTGATGCATTAGTTCAACCCTCATGGCTCCTCCCTTTCTACCAGAGCTGTGTCTGATCATGAAATTGAAAAAGAAATGGTTTCATGTATTCAATTATATAATATTATTATAATATTAGTTCAATAATGTTGGATCTACTTATTTGAAAACTGTTAATTTGAGTCATTTCCACAATTCAAGAAATTCCCTTCATGGTGCCTCTTGTCTGGCTTTTTCAATACAAAGGGAAGTAACTGCTTCAGACAAGAATACATATTGAAAACAAGTTACTTCTCTTGGTTTATACACATTATGTGAGCACACTTGTTACTGTTCACCAGTGAAGCTTTTCATAAAAATATTTTCCAGAAAAAACTTAAGTTGTTTGTTGACAATGATAAGTCGGGTTATTTTCACAAAATTTGTTTTTGTTAGGTTTTTGGGGCATTTTGTTGAATGTTTTTATGATAGTACTGTAAGATAATTAATTTTCGTAGGGGGATTAAATTTGTGTGGTTCACCTAAACCTTGATAATTCAATCCCATCTTACAATAATTTTGACCCTTATATTTATTACCAGAGATCAATATCTGCATTGTAATGTCACATAAAAATGGTCTTTTTTTACTGAAACCACAAAATTTCGCCCCATCAAAATTTTAATACCGGTAAATGAAAAATAATTTTACAGTATTGAATAGAGATGAGAAAAGCCCTGAAGGATCATACAACATGTATACATGTAGCTTTGTTAGACCTCACCATATCCTGTTACTGTTTTGTCTCAGGTTTGAATTATAAACACTAACACATGTGTGGTTACAGGGCGTTTCTGAGAACCTGCTTTGTTATTGTGTAACAACATACTCATGTTTTGTTCTTAGTGTACCTAAATACATTACAAATTAATGATAGATTTTGTTTTAATACCAGTAATTAAACTGTCAATAAATGTTATTCATTTAATTTATTCCATACACAGGTAACTGTATCATTGATATCAAAGAATAAAAACGAAAATATTTTTTTTGTGTAAAATTTCAATAAAAATTATTTTCGTTTTTTTTTCTTGTTATCAATGATACAGTTGCCCTTGATTCAATACTGTAAAGAGTGAACTAATTTTGTAATACCGGTAATCTCTATCTACTACAAATGATGATTTTGATGTTTTAAAATTATTAAAAAGTTGGATTATTGAAAGGAGGTGTTTTTATGCCGCAGCATATTCTAATGTAGGAGGCCTATACAGCAAATTATCCTGTCTGTTTGTTTTTTTCTCCCCGTGCCATTTTCTCCCCGTGCCATTCCCTACAGAAGCTGGGTTAGAACTGATATGGCCAGTTGGTGAACCGCCAGCTAGTTAAAGACTGGTTACTGTAGGCCCATCTCTGCTAGGGCGGGATTCGGGAGGTACTGTGAGCATGAAAGACTAGTGTCTCATAAGCCAAATTGGCTGGCCCTTTGAATAGGGGTGACACTATAATAAACAAACACTGTACCTTACTTGCTAATATTGATCATTGTTTAAAGGTTGTTGCTCAACAGAGGTTTAATTTATAGTACATGTCAGCATATGGTATTTTGTAAGGTGTTTTTATAGAGAGGTTGTTGTTCTATAGAGGTTACATGTTTAGTAAAATACCAGCTTTGGGTATTTTGTAAAGTGTTGTTATAGAGAGGTTGTTTCTCTATGGATGGACACTTGGGGGGGGGAGGTTGCACTGTATCCGTAGTGTACTGTATAACTACATAAAAATGATTAATGGCCGTCTTCCTTCTTCTAAGACAGAGTAATTGGTCGTTTCAGGTCTTTCCGTCAGGCCTCCTATTGGGATAAAGTACATGATATCTACGTATACTACCTGTTAACCATTACTCGTTTCTTGGAAAATCTATTGCTCATAGTGTTTGGAAAATATGTAGATGTAATGTATTTTGTTTCTGGCAGAAATTCAACTACAATTACAAACGGGGAACTTGAAATGCTAGTTTAAAAGTTTTAATGAAATAAAGGCACCAGGAGTCTGATGTCTGGTTTTCTTGTGAAGCTAACCCGAGAGATAATTACTAAAAACATATGCACAACGTACCATACTGCTTTCTAGCTTATAGTATACAGAACCCATCATTATTGCCTTACAATATTTGTTTGTTTCTGCCTGATACATTTTGCTTATGACCAAAGGCCCTAGGCTACATATTGTCAGGGGTGTCAATCTTCCTCAGGGAGAATTCCAGATTTACTTATCCTGAAACAACCTTGATTTCTATAAAAATATCTTGAAAAATAGCAAAGTAATGGTCAATAAAGTGCTTAGTTATAAAACTGTTTGGAAAGTATAAGAACTACTGAAAATGCTGATTTCTTTGAATGTCATGGAAATATTTGGACTTGGAATATATTTTTAATGAGGTTAGGTACTTGGGATACACCAGAAACATATATTTTTATGCCCAATCAGGTTTGTCATTAGGAGGCGGTAGGAGGCCAATTTGACTGTCTCAATTTTTTTAAATTTTTTTTTATGTCATTTGGGCTGCCTCAAATTTACCCCTAGCTGCCTTCGACCTTCAATGCTCAGGCACCTTGGCCTCCTCAAATGTGTAAATAGCCTCCTAGTGAAAGCCCTGCCTATAGACTTAAACTTTAAATCCACTATGTGTGGTACATTATAATACCACAGCCTACCATTTAGGGTGAATCATATTATAATGTCTGTATAATTGTTATTATCAAAAAGTACATGGATTTTATTGAATGCACTGAATGTCCCCATTAAATATGATAATTTTACCACAAGAAAACCATAGTGTAATTGGTAGGGTAGAGAATGGGGGGTATTTTTTTAAGTTACACTGCCTTAGGTGTTTTTTTTTAATTTGCAGCATAATTTCAACTTTAGTTTTTTTTTCGCTTTAAAGACTCAATTTATTGAAATTAATGGATTATGAAAATTAGTTTCTTACAAATGTTTTTACTTTGGTAACATGTACTTGATCGAGACTTCAAAAAACGGGAAACAAACTGGTAACTGGAAACCAAACTTTTCTCAGGCCTTGTATGAAAACTGTTCTAGTTTGGCTGGTGTAGCTAATTTCCACATTCCTGCAGAGATAATGTAAATGTATGACTTATGACATTTTCATCAACTTTGCTGATTAGGGCATTTTAAGGATTAGAATTGCTTATATGTCATTATTTTATTCTAAAACCTATTATAAACTTAGCTATGACATATGTTTAATCTTAAACAAATTGCCTTAATTTGTATTGTAGTAAATTTTGATTTCAGTGGTGCAGGATATATTCAGACATTAAAATTGCTGGTATTCAAATTTTTGCAGATTCAGCATTTTCTGCTGCCTGATATATATAATTATCTAAGATGCAATTTTCAGACCTTGGAGGACCTGAGCATGTTAATAATAGGTGTGGCATTTACCAGACCAATGCCAGTAATTAGCCTATAGATTGAAAGTCAAACAAACAATTATTTTGCAGTCTTTAAATTTTTTGCAGTGGTTATTTTTTTGCCTTGATTCTCATGGATATTGGTTTGATGTATTGTTATGGGTTTTTCGGGTGTGTAATGAAGTAGTGTGGAGAACTGCACAATATGTATGATGAAAAGTTTGGGCATATGCCATGAAAGAAGATTTTCTCATTATTGATATAAGTTATGACTCAGCATATTTTAACAAGAAAACTTTTACCTGAAAATTGAATATGAATTTTGACTGTAGTTTTTGCACTTTATCGGTACTCGGTCACAAATGCATATGTAGCCAATTAAGTTGCAAGAACTGCCATGACTAATTCCAGAAAAGGTACTAGACCTTGTTGATGAGAAGAGGAGTTGGTTGTCCAGGTTTTAAACTTCTGGTGCTGAATTTCAAATTTTTGGTATTGCTGTGGAAACCTGAATTTAAAAGTTTTAAATCCGAAATACTTAATAAAATGTGCATACCTTTGGTGCAACAAGGTTGTATCTTACTGTTTTCTTACAATACATCCTTATCATATACTGAGATTTTTGCGCCAAAAGGACCTTATTTCTGTTGTTGTTAAATTTTGTGATTGACCTGTAGTCCATACAATTAAGCACATGAATCCAAAGGGCCAAGATCTGTTTGATATGACTTTAAAGTATCAACATTCAGCTCAATTATCAGGGTCAAAATTGTCTTACCAAAAGTCAAGGTGGCTGGTTGGCTGGGGGGGGGGGCTCACTTACTCACCATCTCCTCATTCCTGGTTGGTGTTTCACCGGTATAATATATAACCTGAACAAGTTATACATAACAATGCTGTACTAATTACTGGTACATTATGTGTATCCTCAACTGATGGGTTACTTGTTTCAGAAAGTAATTATCTTGTATAAATAAACTCAGTGTATCTAGCCTTTGTTCTAGGTAATGTTTTTGCTAAGGGTAATTAACCTGCAAGTTCTGTATCCAGTAGCTAGGACAGCCAGACGACTGAGGTGAGGTGAGCTAGGACAGTAATCGTGTCCGCGTATCTGCCATTACGCTTACAGGCAGACCATTATTCTCTCGTCACTCGATCCTGTTAGCCAAGCCGGAAGATTATACATGTTTCAATTTGTCCATCTAATTCAATTATGTGTTGCTATAAAAATGTCGAGCATTATATAGCCTTTATTTGCCAGTCAGCTTTCTGCTGAAATATGGCAGTCATATATGTACACATGTGCCTCCACCCGGATTTGAACCCGGGTCGCCAGATTAGATGGCAAGCCCACTAACCAATGAGCTACGGAGGCACATAAAAGGTCCTTATTCAGGTGTAATTGCAGCACCATATTAAAGTTTTGAACGTCTTAAAAATTCTTTAATGTTGTTTGGTTATGTCAACTTGTTATCTGTAGCTACTCTAAGGCACTATTTCGGCTTGTTGTTCATATATGTACCATATTTGTCCAAGCATAGCTTGCAGCTATGTATAGGACGCAAGTAAAACAAAAATTGTAGAACATTCAAAGAAAAAGTTGGATGCATAAAGTTGTGAAAATTCAATTAAAAAGCATGACCTTAAAGATCCAGAATTGCCTGTCATAGGTTTGGAAAATGTCTATAGCTGTGTAAAGGTTGCCCAAAATTTTCTGTTACCAGTCTGAGCTGATGATTTATAGTGTGGGCAATAATTGGCACAATACGGTAATGTTGATCTTAATTACTGATGGTGTAGAAGATAAATTATAACACCTGTTTGATGCATACATGACAAGATAAGCATTGTTACTTATTCTTTGTTTACCACTACATTATAATAATCATAACAATCAATGTGTTGTTTTTTGTTTTCATAGCAAATGTTTCGTTTACCTTGTATTGTATTAATTAGTTAAAATGCATCTGATGTGGTTAAATCTGGAGTTTTGTGTTCTTTATATTTTATTGAGGTGTTTATCTGTTTGAAGGGGATATAATGAATTGAATCCATTGTATTGTGGAATAGTGAATTCATTTTACTTTTAATAAATGGTTTATTCCATGTCAAAACTGACGTCAGTTCAGGTGTTTTGAGAAAAAACATTGATGCAAAACACCCAATGTCACTGTGACATAGAAACTAAAAAAAACACTTAAACATTTTTTTTCATTGAAATTCATTGGTTAGATTGGGGGGGGGGCTGTTCTATAGAAGTTAAATTATTATATGCTTGCAGATTTTATGCAACATTATAAAACATTGCATGCTGTAACTCTCATGCAGCAACAATTGTGTCCAATATTTGCTGATATATACGTGTCTCGACCATTTTAGGTAATGAAGCAGATACAGTATCAGATTACTGCCTACTAATACTATATATCGCTGGCTCAGAATGAGAAGGTCGTAACTACTACTTACAACTTTTAACAAGACTCATATATATTTGAAATCTGCTTCACAAGGCGCTTCTTATGAGCCTATTTTCATGAAAATCGGAAATTGTCATGTTGACCAATGTGAAGTTTTAAAAACTTGTTTGTTTTTTTAAAAGGTAAAGAGTAAATTACGGAAGTTTTCTCTTGTTTTCTCAATATATTGATTTTGTAGTTACACCTTGTTTTCTCAATATATTGATTTTGTAGTTACACCTTGTTTTCTCAATATATTGATTTTGTAGTTACACCTTGTTTTCTCAATATATTGGTTTTGTAGTTACACCTTGTTTTCTCAATATATTGATTTTGTAGTTACACCTTGTTTTCTCAATATATTGATTTTGTAGTTACACCTTGTTTTCTCAATATATTGATTTTGTAGTTACAACCTTCTCATTCTAAGCCATCGATATAACTATAACAAAATCTGATTAATTAATAGGGAAGGAGAATTAATTAGTATGAGACATTCCGCGTTGCAGTATTTATCTAATTAATATAATTAGAGGAATTAGTAAAATAACAAGAAATTATTGAATTCCATGAAGTATGGTATGTGCCAAGCTAGTTAAATCCAAAATAGGAGTGATAAAGCAAAACATGTCACAAAATGTACTTTAATGTGATTTAAAAGGGATTCAGATGCATAAACGAGGAAGTTATTAATTCTAGTGGTTATAAATATGGGACAGAAGATCATTAAATGAATCAAATGTACCTTTGTTCAAAGTTAGGTGAACTTGGAAAACCAGAAATTAACAACGAAAATAGGAGAAACTCCACTTTAATAAGAGTACTTGGCAGGTATGGGAAGTCATGATAACTTGAAGACATTCTTTCTAATGATTAAAGCAGCCTTTTGTCCTAGCATGAAGTATAATTACCCTTAGTCCTACTTCCTATTTTATGTATATACGGTATACAAGCATGTACATATGATTGCGGCTTTTTTGCTGCGGTGCTTTTCTGTCTAGACGGTTTATAATTGATAATTGGAATGGATTCTTGTCTAGGTTTGTCTTAAGAGTTTTTTTTCCTCTAATTGTTGTATGATGCCACTCATTGCAAAGCTTATACTGTAAAACCATTTAATGTCAATGGGATGAAATATCGTGGTTTTGATAAAAAAAACTCATTTCGATGGGAGGTAAATTCGTGGATTATGCATTTCAGGTATTAAATCAAAAGTCAAAATTATTGTTTGTTGGGACTTGATTTTGTGGTTGAAAGTGAACCACAAAATCTATGCAATTTAATCCCCCCCCCGCAAAAATTAGTGATTTTTACAGTAATCTTTCAATATGTGATTATGTGTCTTGTCTTAGGCTGATACTCATCCATGGTCTTAAATGATATATTCTTCATACTATTTTATTGCTATGTATGTTTACTGGGTAAGCACAATGGCTGTCTAGACTTATATTTGTGTTGCTCCAGACTAATATTGCCTGTTTGTTTATTCAGAATTTTTGTTTTTATTCTCTTGAGACTCGGACTGTTTTGAACGCTTTTCTTAAAAACAGGCAGTTACACACTTTCTTGGATTCTAGAACACACTTTCTTGGATTCTAGATTGTTCTGTCGGTGCACTATTTGTAGGTTTGAAATACATGCGACACTGGGTTGCGATCACAGGTAACTGTATCTTTGAAAATGAAACAAAAACGAAACTATTTTTTTTAAAAATTAATAATTTTCTATAAATTTTTTTTTCCGTTTTCAACGATACAGTTACCTGTGGTTACGATGACGGAGATTTAGAATTTGAAAGGACAATTATGGTGTCTGATAAATTTTATGTGATTGTATTTGAAGCATTATTGTATTAATTGAGTTTAGTTTCTCATGATAAGGATTAGCAAATTGTGTATGCATGTTGGTTGTGACCATTTGTTGATGTGGACAAAAACAGTGACCTTTAATGATGAACTGTCTATAATTTGGGGATGCATGTTAAACAAATCAAATCACAATATATACCAAAACTGATATTATTCTAAATAAGGTAAGAACTTAAATATTATGAAATGAGTTACCATCAACTGTTATAATAATTCCAAGTAGTCATGGGGACAAAATTGAGCTCCATAAACATTCCACAAAGATTGGATTAAGCCTCAGTGTTTATAATTTACAAATAATATTGCGAGCTGCCAGGAAACTGTTCTAGTGAAATTATGGTAAATTTAATGTCATATAAAGTATTTATAGTGGCATAGTAAAAAAAAAATGTTATGTTGAAATGTTACATAGTTGGTGACAGAGTCACAGAATGTCATGAATGTTGTCAGTAGGTGTTGATGCTTCGATTTCCTAATACACCAAGTTACCTTATATGGTGTCAAACTTTGGTCTGATATATGCACCAGTCAGTTGCATCCATGGCCCCACCACCCCTGGGAGTGGGCCAGGATTTTTATTTTTGGTTGTCAAAACACCTAAATATTGTCCTAAGGGTATTGGTTAGGAGAAGAAAATCCTGACATTTCCTGGGAAGTGCGGGGGTAAGCTGGAAGGTAAACTCACGGCCGTTTTCTCGGCTATCCACCACCCATACTTGGGATGGGGACCGTGGATGCAACTGACTGATGCAATAGATATACCATTATACTCTTTAGATTTCACATTGTCTAATTCTGATGAAGGTCATATTCTAATCTTCAAAACATTTATAAGGCCAGGGAAGGTATTCAATGTTGATGTTTCGTCACTTAAGTACAGCCAATCTGGCCCCAATCTCCTGAAGTATTTCAAGTAGAAATCTCATCTCAAAATGAGATTTTTTTAAAAATCAGAGTCTGGCTTTGAGATAAATCTGAAGTTGGAACTCTTTAAAATTTACTATACTGTTGGTCATTTTTTCTTTGCTTATTTTGAGTCCATCCTCACATTGAAATTATACGAACGACACATGGCAATATTTGAGATGAGATTTAGCTCAGATTGAGATGTTTCGGGAGATCGGGTCAGGTGACATCATATTAAACCCTTGTTGAGTAACAGACAATATGCTATTTTGATGAGAGGTCATTTATGTGATCACAGAAACTTCTAACATTTTGTGATCAACAACTGAAGGATTTGGTGGTTTTAAAATTGTGGTAAGTCCCTTTAACAAAAAAAAATAATGAAAAGATTTGTGCCAAGAATCATCTAGCAAACTGAATGAAACTCAAACAAAATGTTGCTTTTACTGGAAAAAGTTGGGTGATTTTTACAGCCATTAGTGACGGGAAATTGACTATTATTGAGGAATGCCCCTTTAAAAATGTTTACATTCTTGATTGTAATAAAAAATCATAATTAGAATTTATTGTTGGTTATAATTACCATAATTGAACAAACATATAATTCTGTCGTTGTTTATTTGTGTTATGGTAATTGAGAAAATTATCAAAGTCAAAAATGTTAATTGGAAATTCACTAATAGATTGTTGTAAAATTTCCCATTTGCAGTTTTCAGTCTGCCAAAATAATTTATCTTCGAAAAAAAAGATAAAAATGTTCTGGATAGACTTAACTGATAAAAGTTTTTGTTATCAACACCAATTTTTTGTTATTTTTGATGAAAGTTTAAGATATACTGGTAATTTCCTCCATTTTCATTGAAATTCAGAAAGTCTCATTCGAAAAAAGAAAATGTTGCAATAATTTTGGGTGCAGGTTATTTTACATGCTCCCCATTTGCTGTCAATTATTTTTGATGTAAGTAATTACTTGTCTTACATTATGTTCACTTTGATCTGTTTACTCAAACAGGCTGTTAATTTCTTTTGATAACATTATAAAAGGAGACACTATTATTATATAATACACGTCTATTTTTGATCTCTGAAAAGAAAACGTTAATGAAACGTTTTGTTAATTTAAAAAAAAAAAATTATGCTTAATATCCCATTTTGTTAGCTTCAATGAAATTATGAATGATATTTTACACAAAGGTCTAAAACTATACAGACAAAGGTAATCTTAAGCTATACCATGTTTGATATGATTTATCAGGATCAACAGTGGACAGGAAACACAGTGAGTTGACAGGAAGTTGCTGGCTCTAAAAGGTATTATAAGACCTAGTGTCCTGCCACAACACACTTGTGTAACTGATATTTATTATGTTGAGCTTAGTGAGCCTAGAAGTGTGACCTCCTTCAGTATCCAGTCATTTAGTAGCATTATACCAAAAATTCATTCATACAGGTCCTTATCTAAAACACTTATCATATGTCTGCATAATTAATGAGTATCGGAATTTACTTCTTAAAATACACTAGACCACTTCTTGTACGAATTTTTATGTGGCTTCATAAAAACTTGACTGTTTAAGGATGTAGATTATCACGACCATGGTAGCTGTGTGTTACCGTTACTGTGTGGTACGGAACTATATTGATGGCTTGACGTAAAGCTATTGCAGCTCTTATGTAATAATGAGCAAGTTACTGTCGATTCAATGAGTTATTATATTAATGAGCGCACTTATAATAATCCCATTCAAAAGAATAGCGGAGTCTACAGTTAACTCAGTTACGCCAATTTAAACTCAGATAAACAAAGTTTACCTGTCTGACAAGCTTATGTTTATAACCGTTCTCATTTAACTTTGAACTGACTGTACAACAGTTTGCTGCTAAACCATCAATTTGTATAAAAACAAGACTGTTTTAAGGGTGTAATCACGACCTTGATAGCTCTGATACTATGCGGTATGGAGCTATATCAATGGCTTGACAGAAAACTATAATAATTGTGATATAAAAAGTAGCATTTTTAGTTACAATAGTTTTCAGACAAATCATCAATATGTAGAATTTGATGGGAGGTTTTAGTTCTTTTATATTGTTAATGCTACATTGTCTGGAGACTGGTTCTATAGTGAGTCAGTTTCTCACCCCCCCCCCCCACATTGTCGGACAGTCTGAACCAAACAAATTATGTATTTTGTCTACTACTATAGCTAAGCTATGAGATATATACATATAACAAAATAGACTACACTCATTACAGGCACTGCGACTGTCATGTAACATAATATGATTATACCAGACACTTTGAAAACATAAATTATTGACGATGTTGTGATGTTGTATATTGCTGGGCTACTTTCAGGATTATAAAGAATTTAGCAGTGAATGTATGGGCTATGTCTATAGGGAATATTCCACGAATACCAGAATTCAGGATTTAATTATCTCTATCTTCCACCTACACCCATGTCATACTGTGAAAACGTCTTCCTCCTACATCCATGTCATCCTGTGAATTTGTCTTCCACCTACATCCACGTCATTCTGTGAAGACGTCTTCCACCTACATTCATGTCATCCTGTGAAGACGTCTTCCACCTACATTCATGTCATACTGTGAAGACGTCTTCCACCTACATCCAAGTCATCCTGTGAAGACGTCTTCCACCTACATTCATGTCATACTGTGAAGACGTCTTCCACCTACATCCATGTCATACTGTGAAGACGTCTTCCACCTACATCCATGTCATACTGTGAAGACGTCTTCCACCTACATTCATGTCATACTGTGATGACGTCTTCCACACATCCACATCATACTGTGAAGACGTCTTCCTCCTACATCCATGTCATACTGTGAAGACGTCTTCCTCCTACATCCATGTCATTCTGTGAAGACGTCTTCCACCTACATTCATGTCATACTGTGATGACGTCTTCCACACATCCACATCATACTGTGAAGACGTCTTCCTCCTACATCCATGTCATACTGTGAAGACGTCTTCCTCCTACATCCATGTCATTCTGTGAAGACGTCTTCCACCTACATTCATGTCATACTGTGATGACGTCTTCCACACATCCACATCATACTGTGAAGACGTCTTCCTCCTACATCCATGTCATACTGTGAAGACGTCTTCCTCCTACATCCATGTCATTCTGTGAAGATGTCTTCCACCTACATTCATGTCATACTGTGATGACGTCTTCCACACATCCACATCATACTGTGAAGACGTCTTCCTCCTACATCCATGTCATCCTGTGAATTTGTCTTCCACCTACATCCACGTCATACTGTGAAGACGTCTTCCTCCTACACCCATGTCATACTGTGAATTTGTCTTCCACCTACATCCACGTCATACTGTGAAGACGTCTTCCACCTACACCCATGTCATACTGTGAAGACGTCTTCTACCTACATCCATGTCATACTGTGAAGACGTCTTCCACCTACACCCAAGTCATACTGTGAAGACGTCTTCCACCTACACCCATGTCATACTGTGAAGACGTCTTCCACCTACACCCATGTCATACTGTGAAGATGTCTTCCACCTACACCCATGTCATACTGTGAAGACGTCTTCCACCTACACCCATTTCATACTGTGAAGACGTCTTCCTCCATCATCCATATCATACTGTGAAGACGTCTTCCACCCACATCCATCCATGTCATACTGTGAAGATGTCTTCCACCTACATCCATGCCATACTGTGAAGACGTCTTCCACCTACATTCATGTCATACTGTGAAGATGTCTCGTCTCTCCACACATCCACATCATACTGTGAAGACGTCTTCCTCCTACATCCATGTCATACTGTGAAGACGTCTTCCACCTACACCCAAGTCATACTGTGAAGACGTCTTCCTCCTACATCCATGCCATACTGTGAAGACGTCTTCCACCTACACCCATGTCATACTGTTAAGATGTCTCTCCACACATCCACATCATACTGTGAAGACTTCTTCCTCCTACATCCATGTCATACTGTGAAGACGTCTTCCACCTACACCCAAGTCATACTGTGAAGATGTCTTCCACCTACACCCATGTCATACTGTGAAGACGTCTTCCACCTACACCCATGTCATACTGTGAAGATGTCAAAATTATGTACAAAATGATTATATTAATGAGCGCACTTATAATAATCCCATTCAAAAGAATAGCGGAGTCTACAGTTAACTCAGTTACGCCAATTTAAACTTAGATAAACATAGTTTACCTGTCGCACAAGCTTATGTTTATAACCGTCCTCATTTAACTTTGAACTGACTGTACAACAGTTTGCTGCTAAACCATCAATTTGTATAAAAACTTGACTGTTTGAAGGGTGTAATCAGACCTTGATAGCTCTGATACTATGCGGTATGGAGCTATATCAATGGCTTGACAGAAAATTGTAATAATTGTGATATAAAAAGTAGCATTTTTAGTTACAATAGTTTTCAGACAAATCATCAATATGTAGAATTTGATGGGAGGTTTTAGTTCTTTTATATTGTTAATGCTACATTGTCTGGAGACTGGTTCTACAATGAGTCAGTTTCTCACCCCCCCCACATTGTCGGACAGTCTGAACCAAACATATTATGTATTTTGTCTACTACTATAGCTAAGCTATGAGATATATACATATAACAAAATAGACTACACTCATTACAGGCACTGTGACTGTCATGTAACATAATATGATAATACCAGACACTTTGAAAACATAAATTATTGACAATGTTGTGATGTTGTATATGGCTGGGCTACTTCCAGGATTATAAAGAATTTAGCAGTGAATGTATGGGCTATGTCTATAGGGAATATTCCACGAATACCAGAATTCAGGATTTAATTATCTCTATCTTCCACCTACACCCATGTCATACTGTGAAGACGTCTTCCTCCTACATCCATGTCATCCTGTGAATTTGTCTTCCACCTACATCCATTTCATACTGTGAAGACATATCCCACCTACACCCATGTCATACTGTGAAGACGTCTTCCTCCTACACCCATGTCATACTGTGAATTTGTCTTCCACCTACACCCATGTCATACTGTGAATTTGTCTCCCACCTACACCCATGTCATACTGTGAATTTGTCTTCCACCTACATATCCATTTCATACTGTGAAGATGTCTTCCACCTACATCCATGTCATACAGTGAAGACGTCTTCCACCTACATCCATGTCATACTGTGAAGACATATCCCACCTACACCCATGTCATACTGTGAAGACGTCTTCCACCTACACCCATGTCATACTGTGAAGACGTCTTCCACCAACATCCATGTCATACTGTGAAGACATCTCCCACCTACACCCATGTCATACTGTGAAGACGTCTTCCACCTACACCCATGTCATACTGTGAAGATGTCTTCCACCAACATCCATGTCATACTGTGAAGATGTCTTCCACCAACACGCATGTCATACTGTGAAGATGCCTGTGTTTGCAGAATATAAACGGAAACATTATTTACAGATTACACATGTTTGGATGGTTTAAACTGGAAGTCTGAAAGAAAAATGCTAAATCATGCAATTATATTCGCATTACTGCAGTTCATTTGAATGCAATATTTTCTGATAGTTATGCATATATTGATTGAGAGCACTGTGACTGTCTCTCCTGTTTGTTCCTGGACATATGAGAGATTTGTTGCAATGGTCAGTTTCTGTCTGATGTCTCTGTTCCAAATGATTCTGATACAATGAAATCATTTATGAAAAATAGATAACTTCTCTGCCTTATATGGTATGTGGGGGGATGAGTCATTTTTTGTCTTCAGTCCATGTATAGAGGCTTGTGACTGTTTCATACATATTTATCTTGTGGAATCTTGTCTTAAATGGTGTTTACGTTACTTTTGACTGAACGACTTAAGTTTGATGAACTTAGAAAGTGGCACAAGTACTTAGCTCTGCAAGTAATAAATTCATCTCACAAGTTCAATTAGCTAAATAAAACCCAGTTACTTAAATTTCTGCAAAGGTGACAGGTTCTCGGAGAGGGGGAGGGGGCATTCCAGGACTCACTAGCCAATCAGTTTGTATGTACATCCTTGTTACTCTTGTTTTGAATATCATGTGTATATCCTGATTGCCAGCTTTTCCCTGGAGGGAGTTGAGAGATTTCCAAGAAATGTGCTGAGTCATGCTCTCTCAGGACTGGTTCTTGGTTGGTCGGTCTTGTTAATATGTATATAATGTAAAGTACCAATGCATCCTGAAACTTCAAGAATTGTTTTAGATTTCCAAGAAATGTGCTGAGCCATGCACTCTCTGGACTGGTTCTTGGTCAGTCTTGTTTATACAAGATGTATACATCCTGGTTTGGAACAGTTCTGAGATTTCCAAAACAACATGTCACATGATAAGTTCTGAGTCACATGACAACATGTCACATGATAAGTTCTGAGTCACATGACAACATGTCACATGATAAGTTCTGAGTCACATGACAACATGTCACATGATGAACGTTGAGTCACACACATACAGTGACTGATGCATGACTTATTTCCGGATATGGGGGTGGTATTACAATGTATGAACATGTACTACTGTATAATCATTAATTTTTGTGGGTGATTAAATTTCGTTGATTTCGTAGTTCCTTCAACCATGAAATCAAATCCTATTGAACAATTATTTTGACCCTTGTACGAGCTTGATTTATTACCAGAAATGAAAAATCCATGGATTAACGTCTCATCAAAATGGTCTTTTTTTTCAAAACCACAAAAGTTTATCACATCAGAATTAACTGATTTTACAGTATTGTGCAGATGCAGGATACTCACAGTTTTAGGTCCCACTAGACACTAGCTTTCTCAGGGTCCCATTCATATAAGTTTCTCCTAGGAATTTCCAGCTGCTAAATTAATATGATGAATGCATTTTAAATTTCTCAGATAAACCCCAGATGCTGTATAGACAGATTCAATTACATTTTGTTGTTTAAAAGTTTCATAAACATTTGCCTAACATGAATACTGTACAAGGGGTTATGTTAGTGACACAGAAATATTGGTAAAAGTTGTCAATTTTATTATGTATATTTGCCACTTCTTATGTCATCTAGCTCAAATTTAGCTCACAAACATCTTGTTGACACACTTTTAAATAAAAAGTTGCCAATTCTTACTCAACCCATGCAAACCAAAATTTATGTCTTAAAATTTTCTATAAATTTCCTATAAATTTTTAACTTGCAGAAATATTCACTTTTACATTAAATGTTCTTTGAGATGTAGCTGCTTGTACCAGTGTTTTTCAATTAATGAACCATATTTAAATTTACATTTGAAGTGAAATAAATGCTTCAAAAATTCTACAAACACAGTATGTGATAGTGATCAGATATTAGGGGTTCTCTGATAGGGGGGGGGGGGGGGGGGGGGGTTGTTTGTCTAACAGAACCAGTGGGATGTCATTAATTCCTGGTGTAACCACAATTTGAAATCCTGTTAGACTAATCAGTTTAAATGATGCGTTAAGCGTTTAACCTGGTTTTCCCTGACAGCCAATTGGCACAATTACTGAGGGAGAAATTGTATGTAGGTTAAATGAACAGTTAAAGTGCGAGCAACTTAACCTGATCCTGATCATCTATGTCATAATTAGTGCATGAATATATTACAAGCATCTTGTGTAGATCAAGGCAGTATCCACAGACGAAAAAGCACTGAGACAAACTTTTCAGGAGCCAATTAGAGGCAATTTCCTTTAGGGTTGGGCGGGAATTAACTTCGAATACAAGTAATTTGTCATCCCTGATATCGTTGAATCACGACCTTTATAAATATTTATCCTATTAAGACGTCGCTTGAATTCTTACCTTCGATAGTTAAGAAGATAATTCTGAAACAAAACACCGACAGTAAACGAAAAGCATCCTTAATTTGCAAACAGTATAAGGATCGAATAAGTAAGGCAAGCAACATCATTGCATTCAAATGAATTTTAGACAAGAAATCCACTGTTATGCTATGGAAGGATTGAGGTCCAGGTTAATTTGTTTGTACTATACCCCCCCACCCTTACAGCCACCTTATCTGTGATTCGAATTAGGATCGGGTTAGTATTATGAGATAATCTGGAGATAATCTTGATAGTGTCACTGATCTCTATCTATTATATTGGAGGTCTTAATCTTAGCACTCTTACCCAGCTAACTGTAAATATAACTTTACTGGGAAACTGGATAGTATTCATGTGAGGATCAGATTGGGCAGCCACCTCCATTAGATACACATTGGTCAGCAATATCCTAATAACATGACACACAATCATCCCAAGCGAAGGACAACAAGGGTTGGTATTTGGCTTGTATTCTCATTTTCTGCTGCTAATTGATAACTTTGAAGCCGGCAATCTTAAGTGCTTTACCCAGGAGAAGGGGGAGGCAGGTCAATTTAAATTACCGTTCCATGAAAATTGGACAGTTCCTGATTTTCCTTAATCCACTTGTGGAGAAGTTGCTACATGAACATTTTCATTAGAATTAAAATATCTACAGTAAAAACTCCCTAATCCGAAACCTCTCTAATCCGAAATCCTCCACAATCCGAAATTTTTTCAAGGTCCCAATTTTTTTCCTTCTTTATTCTTATATAATGCTACATGAAAAAACTCCGCAATCCGAAACCTCTCCAATCCGAAATCCTCTCTAATCCGAACTAAGATTTCAGTCCGGAATTGGTATTTTGTTCATAAATTGAACTCCGAAATTCAAAAATATGTTCTGGACTGTTTATTAAATTGTCAAATATTTCAACAGAGTGCACCATAATTGACTGGTGACAATACACTCCATTGTTTCTGTTTGTACCATAAAAGGTGACACTTTGTAAACAACCTATTGTCTATTGATGCAGATTATGACCCCTTTATATCTAGCAATATAATTGAAAAGCATGGTACAATGTACATGACTTTTAACACCTTTACACAGCTAACATGTCATTTGCTATACATGGACTCAGCTTGAAATGTAAGTGGTCATGATGAAACAGTGGGTATAACGGAACGTAATTGGGAAAACGCAATTGATTTCGAAAGTTTATATTAAGATTTTATTAAGAAATAAATAATCAATTTTGATTACAAACTTATTTTAGTATAATATTATTCTTATTTATTATGACCAATAGGGAAATACAGCTCAATGATATATAGGAATACATGTATACTACATCTCCTGTGTTTTCAATACATATACTATTAGATTATTTTGGTAACAAACACTGAAATAATAAAAACCTCCCGAATCCGAAATCCTCTCTAATCCGAACTTTTTGGCCTGTCCGGAGGGAGTTCGGATTAGGGAGTTTCTACTGTATATCAATCAAGTTTGTGACCTTCAATGGTGGCAGCTGGTAGACAGGATTGAAAAGTGAAAGAAACTTTACTATACTCACAGTCTGTCTGTCTATATGAGTAGCTGACTTTAACACCTCAATAGAATTTAACAACGATGAAACCACTTAATCAACCACACTAGCTAAGGTGTGGTGATTAATAAATCTTGTGATATTTAATTGCCATTTAAATACATAAGACATCTTAATGCAGAAGATAAATTAAGTCATCTAATAGAAGATAAATGAATCTACACAAAGTCAAATAAATCAGCTCTTATATAAAATTAGTTCAATTCTGCATTCTGTCTGGCTTATACTTTAAAATAATTAATTTTCGTGAAGAATTATATTTCGTGGACCTTCGTGATTCAACTTCTACCACAAATCAAATCCCATCGAACAATAATTTGTAACATTGAATTTTTACCAGATATGCAAGATCCACAAATGAACTTCCCATCGTAATAGTCTTTTCTTTACCAAAACAACAAATGTCCCACCATAATTATATGATTTTACTATAATATATAATTATATCGAACAAAAACCCCGAAACTCAAATTTGGCGCGAAATTTTTTTGCAGCATCCGCAACTGCTAGATGCCTGCGCATTTCTGTCTTATAGCCATTTAAATAGCCAATTGCGTTACTTAGATGGCGACAAGACGGAAATGCGCGGGATGTCTAGTAGATGCGGATGCTGCAAAAAAGTTTTCGCGCCAAAATTGAGTTACGGGGTTTTGGTTCGGCACGGTCGATATGTGTAGTTTTTTGCACATGTATTTCATTATGAAGCTGTGGTAAGATTGATTGAAGATAAATATTTTATTGCTGAATTGAAATTCAAACTGCAGGTATCTGATACTGGCATCAGTATGTGAGGATGATATGTAATTATAAATATGAGGTAATTTACTGCATTTCTGTTGATTTGGGCATGGTGTGCCTATCTGTTACTGTAAAATCATTTAATTTCAATGAGAAGAAATTTCATGAATTTGATAAAACAGACAATTTTGATGAGACTTAACTCGTGGATTTTGCATTTCAGGTAATAAATACATACATGGGTCAAAATTATTTTAGATGGGATTTAATTTCATGGTTGAAGGTAAACCATGGAAACCATGAAATTTAATCCACCACGAAAATTGTTGATTTTACAGTTCTTATTCTGTCATGTAAAAGTAGGTTTTTGTGGCACTTAAGGTTTAAGGTTGTAGTCGGCATCTGCATTGAGACACAAAATCATGAGTGTATGGGCCGTGATTGGCCTGTGAGCAAAACAAAATGGTTCATGAGCTGATGGCTGTCATTATCAGGCCTGTAAGGGAATCTCAGCAGCTGAAATTGTTGACTAATGACTGAATGATTGACATCATTATATTGTTCTATTGACCTACTTATATTGTTCTATTGACCTACTTATGACTTAAATATATGAGTTATGTCAAATTATGTGATTTATTAAATTGTATTCTATCTTAAATTACTGGTATAATGCTGTATTAAATATTTTGTTCTTTAATTAGGCATCTTTCATGTACGAGAATATGTTTTATAATATTACTTTCTGTGGTACTGGGTAATGTGGCGTCTATGGATTTGAAGTCTGGGTAAAACATCGCTTCCAATACTTGGAACTGAGGACCTGCATGGTGTTTAGGTTGTGTTTAAACCAAGAAAGTGTGCATTATCAGCATCAGCAGCATCATCAGCATCATCATCAGCATCATCATCATCAGCAGCATCATCAGCAGCATCATCAGCATTATCATAAGCATCATCAGCAGCATCATCAGCAGCACCATCAGCATCATCATCAGCAGCATCATCAGCATCATTATCAGCAGCAGCAGCATCAGCAGCAATATCATCAGCATCATCATCAGCATCATCATCATCAGCTGCATCATCAGCAGCATCATCATCAGCATTATCATAAGCATCATCAGCATCATCATCAGCAGCATCATCATCAGCATTATCAGCTGCATCATCAGCAGCATCAGCAGCATCATCAGCAGCATCATCAGCAGCAGCATCATCATCAGCAGCAGCATCATCAGCAGCATCATCATCAGCAGCAGCAGCAGCATTATCATCAGCAGCATCATCAGCATCCCTTCCTGCTCATTGTATGTGCACACCGCTCAACACAGCTCAACACATGTAGTATAAGGTCAACTTGATTGATGTGTTTATGTATTTATTAATCATAACAGTTGCCTGAACTCACATCTGCCATTAACTGAACCCTCAGATGTCTGTAGCCTGGATCAAGCACTGCCCGTTGGCTTCTTAGTGACCCTTGCATCAGTTGAATATATATAAATATACAGATATGTATGATAGAACTGACCAGGTCACCTGCAATGCAGACAATACAATAATGTCTGGAGTCTGTCTGCATGTCAACGAATTATGTTAATATAATAATTAGACACCAATTTTGTTATATAGACCATTGAGGTAAATATTAAAATGAATGTAGGGATATGGCCACTTCCGACAGCCGTGCTGTGCATTTTGCTCTTAAGTGATGTGGATGAGTGTTCACCTACAATGCTAGCGGTCCTAGTTTCAATCCCTGGTGAGGACCAGATTTTTCTCACTCCCAAAATTACTATAAAGATGGCACCGTGGTGTTTGACGAACTCATGCAAAGGCATGGAGTATCAAACTGAAGAGCTGGTGAGCTCTTATAAACTCTAATAAATAAAAGGGGGATAGGAGGAGTGTGGTCATTGTAGGAGTATGGCCACCTCCAACAGTGTTGCTGCATGTGGAGTTTAACTCTTTAGTGATGGGGGTTGAGTGTCCGCCTACACTGCTAACGATCCCTGAGGACCAGATTTTTTCTGGCTCCCAAATGTAGGATATTGTGATATAGTCTGTACAAATAGGTAAGAATATATCAATATTAGTGACGCTCTCAAAATTTAATGTCATATGTGTTTAAAATGAACATTCTCAGGTTCAGCGCTATATATCAAGTTAAGTTAGAAAACCCTACATCATTGGCCCTAATGCATGACTGGTGCATTTCCACCATTGATCGAAAAGAATGATCTCCGCCCATCCCTTGGTTGGGGGGGGGGGGCATGGATGCAGCTGACTGATGCATAAGATCTGATAGTGACACTGTCAAAATGATTGATTTAATGTCCTCTGTGTTTAATATGAAAATTCTACCTCAGTGCTATATATAAAGTTAAGTTATAAAACCCAACATCATCCAGGCCCTAATTCATGACTGGTGTATTTTCGCCATTGACCTGATTTTGGTATACATGGAAAACTGACCTCTTAGGTTTATGATCTAGTTCACTCTGGTATGCTGCTATATAGTGAATGTTTATACACATAGATGTACTGAATATATATGTTATATATATCTGAGGAGGTCACATGACTAACAAACCTGTTATACAATACTCTAGCTTCGGATAATTACACTTTTAACTGAAATATTTTTCTGAATAAATTATAATGGTTTCGGTGTTAAATTATTCTTAAATGATTTATCTTACTGCAAGGAATGTTACTTTGTACTTGTATATAGTGTATCCTTTGAAAGTAAAATAATCATAAAGTTCACTGGTGTAAACAGTAAATGATGTGTGGGAAATAAACAAAAACTGCCGTACTTCTGAGTGGATTTTAAATGTTTGGCTTTTCTATGTGAGCTGCAATGAGACCAGCTTTCTTTGAAGGTATTATGCAACAATCTAAATTTTGTGATTTTTTGTTTGAGGTTTTTTTTCTTGCCGTTTGAAAAATAAAATTACTGTGTCTTTAAGCCTCCGAAGTTTGAATGACTCTTTATTTATTTGAACTTTTTTGCTGTCTCTGTTTTATTTGTGGTGGATAAAATGTACTTATAATGTTATATAATACTGTGATTGTGACCTACTTAAAGAAAGTTTTGCTCTTCATTTAAAGTTAACTTTATTGAAGTTTGGTCTTATAATCACAACAAATTTTCAAAGCTACAATGGTGTTAACAACTTGTTTTAAACTTAATTACATAATGCATATTGTACTGTAAAATCATTTAATTTCGATCGGACAAAATTTCGTGATTTGGTTATAGAATACCATTTCAATGGGACTTTAATTCATGGATTTTTCATTTCAGGTAATAAATACAAGGGTCAATCTTACTGCTTAATGGGATTTGATTTTGTGGTTGTGGTGTCCCACGAAATCCACAAAATTTAATCCCCCACGAAAATTAATGATTTTACAGTATAAAACATATTCTTTTTTATGATGAAGACATTTTGTCTTCTGTTGAACTCACTATTGTATGCAGAGATTGAAATAGTCAGTTATGTCTTAAGATAAATAAAAACCATCCTAGACATAGTTTGGATCATGAACTTGGGTATAATTATTTAAATGTGAAATATATATGTTCTCATCATTATCAGTCTACATAGTGTTTATCAGTCTAGTCCTAAACTCTTTAACTCTTATCTAAGAATTCAGGGTTCAAAAAGTTAACAATAATTCAATAGAAAGATTGCTATTTTTACCTTTGAACTATAAAAAAAGAAACAAAAACGTGTGGAAAATTAAATGAACATTATTTAAGATTAATCTGAGTTTGGTGGTTGGTTTTCATTTACCTTTGAACTATAAACTAGTTACTGTAAAATCATTAATTTTCATGGGGGATTAAATTTCATGGATTTTGTGGTTCACCTCAACCACAAACTATTATCCCAAGGAATATTAATTTTGACCCTTGTTTTATAACCTGAAATGCAAAATCCATGAATTCTAGTACTAACGAAATTGTCTCTTCTACCCAAACCACGAAATTTCATCCCAACGAAATTAAATGATTTTACAGTATTATCAATATGTGTTTAACATCAGTTGTCTGTATGTATTAAAAATGTTTTTTATTCTGTTAAAAGTGCTGTTTATACATATTTTGAATAAGAAAACTGCATGAATTAAAAGTTAAAACCGATTTGGAGGCTGGTTGCTTCTGTATAAATGTTTATTTTGTATGACAAGGCTCTGAGCCTCTGACAGCACAATATCTCCATGTTACAAAGGCATTTGAACCAAGAAATATGATCGAAATTCAAGTTGTAACATTTCAGCATCGCATGTCTGTTAACTTTAAGATTCAGCCAATCAGGATCCAGCTTTCATCTTATATGCCATAATCACTGAAGCACTTAAAATGTAGGTGGCTTGTCTGTAAAATTACATGAAAAACTTGGTCATGAAAACGTAAAATGTTTCATTCATGTATAATAATTGTGAGTTTCCTCTGTAGAGACTTTGCAAGACATATTTCTGTATTTCACTGCTCATTAAAGTTTTAAATAATGCGTATAAACCTAAACAAATCAAGAAGTTTTAGATTCTGCACAAGTTTTAGCAGATGAACATTGAATGATACTTACAGTGAAGACTCAGTCTTACCAACTGTGTTGTCAGTCTTAAATTAAGTCTGAAGTCATCATGTGACCTTGAACATAACTATGTCATATAATGGATTAAAGGTCAATGTCACCATGTGACCTTGAACATTACTATATAATATAGTGAATAAAAGGTCAAGGTCGCCATGTGCCAGTGGGAGCATACATGTTTTACAATATACAAGTGTCTGTTGTTGTTGTTGGTGTTTTTCTTTCATCTTTTAGATTTGATGTCTGTCAATATTATAAGCCAGTGGCCTATTAAGGTTTCAACATTCTTAAAAGTAATAGACTATAGATGCTCATAGAAAATAAAAAGAGTTTATGTATTGTTATTTGTTTAGCTTGTCCGAGCAGCCATCTCATTGATGGAGGACGTATATTGATCACTGACAGTCGTTTACTACATATGCAGAAATGAACTGCGGTGAATATCAGCCGTAGCTCGTATCAGTTAGCTTAGAGTTTTATAGATCGCTGTATGATGCCATAAAACAACATGGCATTTTGGAATAAGAGTGATCATTCGAGTGATCATTCAGAGACTTCCGGGTTTGTTGCAGTAAGCAGTTTCTTCCGTGTGTTTACAGAAATTCTAAATGGATGGCATTTTGATATAATTATCCATGAACAGGAATTATATTCAATTTTTTTGTGCCGATTCCGGTATGTTTGTACACTGTGAGAGGATGTAGGATTTATTGTTTGTTGTTGGAATTATGCAGTTTTTTGGAAGCTTGTGAGTTGTAGAACTGTTGTTAAGGTTAATGGATCTTCCTGTTTAAGTGCCGTTTAATTGCCATTCTCAGAGTGTTTCCGTGCAATGTTTTGCAATAAGGCTTGTGTATAGTTATAGTCGTTTTTTTGACGAGGGGCGGTTGGGGGGAGAAGTTTGACAAAAATTATTGCTGACTGTACCATATGGAAAAGTGACATCCTCCAGAAGCGCCATGAATCATTAACTATATTGAAACACTGATACTCTGGTTCTAGAGTTGTTTACAGACTTTGTTATGTAGGCCTTGAAGCTCTAATCTTCACTTGATGATTTTCTCTAGATTTACTTGATATTTGATTTACTTATTGAGATTAATTTGCTGTTTTTATGTTTTGATGATGATGTTGTCTGTGTGCAAGATTCAATTTGATGTTCATTACAGTCATATACAAAGAATTGGTGGGTCTTTCTGAACCTGCCAGTTATATTGCCTTTTAGTTG
This sequence comes from Spisula subtruncata, assembly GCA_963678985.1. NCBI lineage: Eukaryota > Metazoa > Mollusca > Bivalvia > Venerida > Mactridae > Spisula > Spisula subtruncata. Next base: position 13,852,686 of record OY787671.1, on the reverse strand, counting down.
CAATTCTGTTCTGGATCCTGTGGGGCTTGTGCAGTGTATACTTCCTGTCTGAGATCAGGCCTGTTGTTATGCAGAGGCATATATCATACAGAGGCACACTGAAGCATTTGCCTTGGTGAAAAATTGAGATTAAGAGAACATGTCTTAAATGCCTAAGACATACCCTACATAATATTTGAGACTATGAGCCTCCTTCTCCAAACTTGGTGTGTTGTATAGTTTATACTTCCTGTTTGAGAGTTTGACATCAAACTTGGTGTGTTGTATAGTTTATACTTCCTGTTTGAGAGTTTGACATCAAACTTGGTGTGTTGTATAGTTTATACTTCCTGTTTGAGAGTTTGACATCAAACTTGGTTTGTTGCTGTTGACGCTTTCAACGAGCTTTAATGGTGACAGTTTTTTCTCGAACTGAATGTAATATGTCTTGATCATTTTGTTTCAGTATAGCATTGTGACGTGCAACAGGGGGGACATGTATTGCCTTGTTACATTATGTGCCGTGTGACGTGCAACAGGGGGACATGTATTGCCTTGTTACATTATGTGACGTGTGACGTGCAACAGGGGGACATGTATTGCCTTGTTACATTATGTGCCGTGTGACGAGCAACAGCGGGGGACATGTATTGCCTTGTTACATTATGTGCCGAGCAACAGGGAGGACATGTATTGCCTTGTTACATTATGTGACAAGCAACAGTGGGGAGCGGTGGCCTAGAGGTAGGACGCGCGCTTCGGGATCGAGAGGTCCCGGGTTCGATCCCCCTCTGGACCACTGGTTAAAATCTCTGAGCAAGACCCACAGCTCCACTTAACTTAACTTGACATGTATTGCCTTGTTACATTATGTGCCGTGTGACAAGCAACAGGGGGGACATGTATTGCCTTGTTACATTATGTGCCGTGTGACGAGCAACAGGGGGACATGTATTGCCTTGTTACATTATGTGCTGAGCAACAGGAGGGACATGGACATGTATTGCCTTGTTACATTATGTGCCGTGTGACGAGCAACAGGGGGGACATGTAATGCCTTGATGCATTATGTGCCGTGTGACGAGCAACAGGTGGGGACATCAAACTTGGTTTGTTGCTGTTGACGCTTTCAACGAGCTTTAATGGTGACAGTTTTTTCTCGAACTGAATGTAATATGTCTTGATCATTTTGTTTCAGTATAGCATTGTGACGTGCAACAGGGGGGACATGTATTGCCTTGTTACATTATGTGCCGTGTGACGAGCAACAGGGGGGACATGTATTGCCTTGTTACATTATGTGCTGAGCAACAGGAGGGACATGTATTGCCTTGTTACATTATGTGCCATGTGACGAGCAACAGGGGGGACATGTATTGCCTTGTTACATTATGTGCCATGTGACGAGCAACAGGGGGGACATGTATTGCCTTGTTACATTATGTGCCATGTGACGAGCAACAGGGGGGACATGTATTGCCTTGTTACATTATGTGCCATGTGACGAGCAACAGGGGGGACATGTATTGCCTTGTTACATTATGTGCCGGTGAATGATTCACAATATAGCATAAAGTGTTTCATAATTATCTAACTTGTAGATTTATTATTGCTAGACGTTCCCAGCTAGACATACTTTAGATGACTATCACTGAATCTCACTTTATAAACTTCTAAATACTTTGACGTGGGAAAGCTGCCAAGCTATTTCTTCAATGAAGTCTGTTTATGTTTTCTTGCATGAATTTTTTGGAGCTCTCTGCAGGGATCCAAACAGTCTATTACGATGTCTGGCTAACAAAAATGTAATATGTTTGGAGTTTAGTTTATGTTAAGAATTTATCACAAACCTTGGTCTGCTCAGCCTTGCAGTATTCCAGCATCGGCTAGGATTTAAAACTGTCCTTGATGGGTTCATGTTCAAATAGATGCTTTATTTCCCTAAGTTGCTTTTTATGTGCAGTATTATTCTGGGGACTTGCCCCAGAACATTATAACAGATGGTTGCCCATTAAGTGTCAAAGATGACCAGCAGTAACTGCACCTTCCAGTTCACCACTCACCAGTAACATCTGCACTTGTGGATATGTATAGATATTGAATAAGTCAAATATCATGGAGGGGTACTGTTTGACCTGTTGCAAATAAAACTCTGGTTTGAGCGTTACTTAGCCAACACACTATCCATTGGATTTACACTGCGGCTCTGGCTTTTAAAGTTTTGTCTGTTAATGAGATCGGGTTATTGTTTATGAATGTGCACTAGGACATACATGTAGTCTGAAGTACTTGCAATAAAATCTGGTATATAGGTTTGTATGTCATAAAGGTAAAGAGGCTTCCTGCTGGATAAGTTCCTTGGATACCTTTAGACTGATTGGGATGTAACAACATACCTAGACAGGTGTGTAAATCTATAGGTAGGAGGGGGGGGGGGTTAAAACCTTCTTTACTGATTTTGTGAAACTATTGCTAATATTCACTTATAAGTTGTTTTCTTCATGAATTCACTGTCTACTATGTGGAATGGTGCCAATACGGAACTTCTCTCCTGAATCTATACAATTTCACCCATTTATTTGACTTGTTTGACTTCCCTGTGTGTTCTTGTATTCTTGTATTCTCGTCACATGTCGGTCATGTGACTGGGTTTCCTGATATGTGTCTGTTTATTCAGGGACTTTTTTATCCTTAGTCCCTTTAAAATTTAAAAAGTCAGCTTTTGACTCTGTGAAGGGTGGGGATTTTTACTTTTGGGATGTCAAAACCCCATCCATCCCCCCAACAAATCGTTTTTCCTGAATATTATTTGCTTGAAGAGTTTTTATTTTATTGTTTTATAGCAATACTTTGTAATACTTGGTATGACATGACAATTCTGTTATAAATTTTGCGGTTAAACACAAGTTATCAATATAGTCCATATAATGATAAATTAATACTGTAATCTGTACTACCAGTTAACGCCCTTGGTACCATTTGTGCAAAGCACCGCATGTTTGGCCAGGCAATAACAATGCATCATATTTAACTTAAAAAGTGAAGTATGAGTAATGTTATGACATGCGGAAATGGTTGATTTATTATTTGGGTCCCCTACAAGTTCTTGTGGTCATTATGTCAATACAGTTCATAACGTAAACTTTTTGCAAGGTTGGTTCCTGGAGGGGGGGGGGGGTTGGTATTGGTTGTTTGTGTTAGGTGGTTGCTTAATTGGTGGGTAGTTTAACTCAAAATGTCCTGAGTTGTAACTTGTATCGTAAGTTTGACTTAAACGTTAATTTACTATGAAAGTCCCCCCATGCAGAATGTAATAAGGGATATATGTGCTGTTAATAAAAGAGATCAAACGATAATGACCAAGTTATGTTGCAACTTCAAATCTTCAACAGAACCGGCTATAAAACGTACATTGCCCTATAATGCTTAACAATCATCTTTAACTCATTATTTGATTTCTTTAATCTCTAAATACATGTGACCTTCATTAAAAGTGTCAGAGGTCAATGTCCTATGTGGAATGTACCAGTACGGTACGATGTTGGGATCAAATTCTATAAGTACTTCTTCAATCTTTTGAAAAATAATATGACTGACTTTTTTATTTCTAAGATATGAAAACTTATGACATGTAGACCTTTTGTTATGAAAGGTTTTTTTGTTCTGCTATTTGACTGTTATATATATACTATAAACTTCTTGCACTGACTGTGAGCCATCTTGGGTTGTTAAGTGAAAAAAGATCACATTTAAAACACAGCCTCACTGAGTGCGATAAAAAATGATAATCAAATTCTATTATTTGGGTACCAGGAGTGTCCTGTACCTAATGAAATGCATTCTACTTGCTTATAGGAACTATTAATAATTCGACAATTTTCTCGCACAATTCACCCAATGTTAGCCCATATCATGAATTGACACGCATTTACATATACAATGATCTACTTCCACAATTTGTCAAGGACTTTATGTTTTATCTTTGACAGATGTGCTATATATTCTGCTGACATGTTTATTTTCTATCACAATTCAAGATGGCCGCCACATTGGTGGCAGCTAGTGAGCACTTTCATAAGGAACCTACTTTATGTAGATAAAGGGCCATAGCCCCTGTGTGATTTTGGGGAACTTTATAACTTATTTCTTGGTCAAATCAAATTTCATGAAAAATGAATGTTTTAAACATGAATGTTTTAAATAATTATTTCTGTTGAAACAGCCTCATATAAGCCTAATAAATAACATTGATTCATTGAGTTGCAGTTTAAATAACTGCACAAAAAACTTTTAGCATAGCTTGAAAAAAAGTTTTTATGTCTAATATGCCATTATCAGTATCCCATGTATGAAATTACAAAAAAATGCTTTCAGAATTAATATTAATTGGAAAAAATAATTTTCTTTATTTAATATGTCAACGTCAGTTAAATAATTATTATTTGAAACTGTAAAAAAACACACCACTTTTAACATTAACATGGCTGGAAAAAATGCTGAAAAAAAATATTTGCGTATAATTTATATGGCATTATGAGTTGATTCACGCCCTCTGACATGTTGATTATGTTCATATGTCATACCTTTGTCTACTTGTCAAAAGATAAAAGTATATCGACAGGAAACGGTGTAATCCTGACATGTTGAAGACAATCAATGTTGGCTTCAAGATTCTCCTCAATTGTCTTATTGCTGCGATTTGTCTTGTTGCTGCGATTTGTCTTGTTGCTGCGATTGTCTTGTTGCTGCGATTGTCTTGTTGCTGCGATTGTCTTGTTGCTACGATTGTCTTGTTGCTGCGATTGTCTTGTTGCTGCGATTGTCTTGTTGCTGCGATTGTCTTGTTGCTGCGATTGTCTTGTTGCTGCGATTGTCTTGTTGCTGATGCTGAATTCCTGTCTGCCAGGAATTGATGATCATGTAAGATTTACCATTTGTGTGCATCCTGCCACTGCCACATTAGGCCGGGACAATTTATTTCCTTGATTTCCGTCCCACCATATCTGATCCATAATTTGTCTCTTGACATTAATAGCACGCCCCCACTAATTAATGTATGTACAAATTGTAAGTTCACCTGAGCATTAAGTTGATTGCATGTCAGAAATGTATCAATATTTGCTTTAACTCAGACACTTAAGGACTGAGTGAAAAGTCAATAAATACTTTAATTCAGACACTTAAGGACTGAGTGAAAAGTCAATAAAATATTTAGATATAATTTTACTTGCAGACTTAGCCAAAATACCATGTGGTATGTCCACCTTGTGCACTTTGGTGGTAAACTTGTAAGAGAAATCATAAACCATTTGTGATGAATTATTGAAGGCGGACCCAGCTTAATTTATAGAATTGGTCAAAGTCTGGGAGCCAGACCCCAGAGCTTCTTGAAAATAATTGAAGAACGAAAACAAACATTCTTTCCCCCTCTCTGCCCTCTCTATCTGGTTGTTCAGAAACTGTTGGTATGATAATCTAATGATTGATATATAATGGCCTCGGACCCAGTCTGTCGGTAGGTATTATAGTAAATACATAGAACCAGTCTGTCTGGAATATGATGAGAATCTATGGTAACAACAACCTGTGGAATATACTCTCTCACTGTCTTATAGTGATGATAAGTAAAGGTGAAGCATGTACTGCTATGGTGAAACATTTTTCCCTGAAAAAAAAAATCATTTTCTTTTTATTTAAGTTTTTGGTGCTGTAGTGCATTGTGTATCAGATCGTTGATAAGTATCTCACTAACTGCACACATGCATGAGACTTGTAGAGTTCTGGAAGATATTTAAACTGTGTGATCTCGATCTTCTGGGACTCGGGAAGTGAACTTCGGATCTGTTTATCGTAAAATTGTGTATTCACTTAGTTCAGATCTATGAGCCACATACATGTGTATGGGATGTCGTGAGTTGTGGATTATTGTCATAGAAATTGACCCATAGATTTCCTGGCATATTTATTGTCGGAAATGGAAAATTATAGATCAACTATACACTGGTGTTTATAATGTAATATAATATATAACGTTACCCGGATTAAAGGTTCATTATTGTTTGTTTTCCTGTATCTGGTTTCCAGGAATAATTGTATAATAAGATTTAGGTTTAGTTTACGTAAATATGAGTTCTATATTAAGATATTTTCTCTGGAGAATTTATATGTAATCAGTTAATCAGTTTTACATACTTGTGTATTAATATATACGTACACTGTTTAAAGTCCAACTTCTCATGCCTCTACTGTATTCTGGTAAACTTTCATCTGTCAGTTTTCAGTCGAGGTGCTTCATATCAACAGTGTATAAGGAATCGTCTTGCTTATTTTGAAATATGTATGAGTTTTTGAAAACATATAATATTTATTATATGAGTGCAAAGATGGCTTGGTTATTTGGAAATCTATATGAGTTTTTGAAAACATATAATATTTATTATATGAGTGCAAAGATGGCTTGATTATTTAGAAATATGTATGGGTTTGAACACATATAATATGTATTATATGTGTGCATAATCTGTAATTTGGAAATATGTGTATGAATTTGACCACATATATGTGTGCAGGATGAATTATGTGTATGGATTTTGTCTGTTTACTGTAGTCTGTTATGAGTATGATTTCTGAATTAAGTGTTGGTCGAGTATTATTGTGTATTGATTTTTGGACTATGAATTCTGGAAGTTTGGTATAATATGCGTTGATGTGTAATGTGGAATAATTAACTCTTACATAGTATTTTTGTATGGATAGTATTTCTTGAATTACGGTTTGTATGCTTTAGATGTGTTATACTGTGTATTGATTGTCAGTTAGTTGATTTCCCAGGTTGTTTGTGTATTGTATATGTTTGTGTATTGTATATGTTTGTGTATTGTATATGCTTGTGTATTGTATATGCTTGTGTATTGTATATGCTTGTGTATTGTATATGCTTGTGTATTGTATATGTTTGTGTATTGTATGCCTAGGTTGTTTGTGTATTGTATATGTTTGTGTATTGTATATGTTTGTGTATTGTATATGCTTGTGTATTGTATATGTTTGTGTATTGTATATGCTTGTGTATTGTATATGCTTGTGTATTGTATATGCTTGTGTATTGTGTATGTTTGTGTATTTTATATGTTTGTGTATTGTATGCCTAGGTTGTTTGTGTATTGTATATGCTTGTGTATTGTATATGTCTGTGTATCGGCCTAAACTGTTTGTGTATTGTATATGTTTGTGTATTGTATATGTTTGTGTATTGTATATGTTTGTGTATTGTGTATGCTTGTGTATTGTATATGTCTGTGTATCGGCCTAAAATGTTTGTGTATTGTATATGTTTGTGTATTGGCCTAAAATATTTGTGTATTGCATATGTTTGTGGATTGAGTGCCAATGTTGTTTGTGAATTGTTTTTTCTGTATATTTATTGCCAAATTTGTTTATTTGGATGGATATATTGTTGATGATTATGGATAGAATATAAGATTAACATATCCATGGATAGTTAAGCTTTTGCAGACTGTTGCTAGGTGTCACAGTAGAGTTGGGGTCAGTGTAGAGATTATTGTCATGTTGTTTAAAGCTGAGTATTATACCCACCATGGTATCTTGTGGTGTCTGTATTGCATTTCATTTTCTGTTCAACCCCATGAAAGTTGGGCTAAAAGTCAATGGGCTAAAAGTCAAATGTCCTAGATTCAATTTGAATTTTTTTATGCAAACTGAGCTGCATGCTGTAGGTCTGTAACTTGTTTATAAAAGCTTCATTTGTTTACCATTATAAATCATGGGTTCTGGATGTTTGATCGCGTTACAACTTTCCCTTTACTTTCACATAATCATGTTTTATCTTATACAGAAATCTTGGCTAGTTGATCTTCAATCTTGATTAACATGTTTAAGCAATTTCTGTTGTATATATTGATAAATATCATCAAGTTTCAGTTTACAATGTTTACATCACAATGATTTTCATGGTTTTTATAAAAAAAAATTAAATATATTTTCTTTGTGATAATAAATCATTATTGATTTTTTGGAAAGTTTGTTAATTTGTGTTGAAAGCAGTTTTATTATCAACAATTTTAAATTATTAAATTATTTAACATATGATTGGGTCCCTATCAAACCAAAATCAATGGGTTAGACATCCAGTGCACTCATAAATAGCCACTTGTCTACAGACCTGGCTTTTAAGGAAAGTATAAAAACATACTGGTTTCCCTATAGTAAAAATGCTTGTTTTGTAAGAAGATAAGGAAGCACACATATTTTTGGTGTTTTTAGTATGTATACGTTTTGTAGCTTGGAGTTCATTAACCTTGCTGGCTGTCAGACTGTGAGTGATGGATATAAAGCAAAGCAGGAAAAAAACTGTATAATGTTCCCAGTGTGACCTGATCAACTCAGTATGTTTTTGTTGCCGACCATCAAATTAACTGTATACACGGAAACACTGAGACCAACACAGGCCAACACCGACACAGACTGTATATCAAAACTAGTCTGGTCTGTTTCATTCTAATAAAAAATAAACAATCGAGTAGATTTTTCCTAATTTATGTATATTTTTGTTTTGGAGAAGTTCAGAACTCAGACTGTGTGATAAAACATTAGATTTCATTCCATTGAGAGTTAAATCATAACAGTTGTAAACATTGGGTCGTTAATTGTAATCCTTGCTATTCTTTCGAATGGGAAAGTTTCCACCTTTGTATAATTTTTTGAAATGACAGTATAATTAGATATTGTGGATTCAAAGATGTCTGTCAAAACCGCCAAAATGTTCCATTTCTGAATAGCTAGTTGCAGCAAGTATAACCACTACACTATAGGACCATTAGAGTTGTAATCGTATAAGTGTATTTATGATGGTAGAATTTAATCCTGAGAAACCTGTAATAATCGACCGGGATGAATGTTTGTTTACGCGGTTGTGACAGAGATCTTTGAATCAACTATACATTGACTCAATGATGATAAAAAACATGTTTGTTTATGTATAAATGCCTTCTTAGAACTGCTAAAAATCAATTTCTGATTATTGATGGCAGCCAATAGCCAATGCCTGATGGTCGGCTTAGGGTTCAAGTTTTTAAGTGTCTGGGGCTAAAAATGTCAGTTCTTAATGGGTTTTTTTCCCTCGAAATTCAGAGGCTATTTAAAGTTGAATCCATGTCATTAGTAAATAAAGGTAACAGTTAAAATTCCATCTCAAACAGTATGAGGATAATGTATGACTTAAAATGCTGTCCCTGTTATAAATCTGAAGACTAAAATTTTGTTTGTGTCGCTCACTCAAGACTTTGAATCTAATATGGAAAAAAATAACTTAAACTTAAATACAAAATACACTCTAAACTTAATTCCTGTCTGGAGCCACGCTCGGGGAGCATTTCTCAGATATTTATATTTCCTAGAAAGATTTTTGTCGAAAGTCTTGCTTCGTTTTATGGTCATAATGTTTTCTTGAAACAAAAAACTTATATATTATGGAATTGCGTAAATCTTTATTGATTCTGGAATACATTTTGTATATGGGAAGTGGGAAGTGAACTAGACATTTTACATCAACATTGGTCGTACTATGTAGATACATTTATGTATGGTGTTGCACATGACACCAAATTGCAGACAAAAATTTCACCCTGACTACTAAATCTGCTGACTTTGCAATTTTTCTCGCCTACACTGCAGTTATGAAGGAATAATTTACTACCCACTCAAACTGTCTGCAACAAACCAAGAAAATGTAAAGTCAGCACTGTAGATCATTTTATATTTTCACGTTTTCAAATTTGGTTAATTTTGAGGCTATCTAAATAAATAATTTTTCGGATTTACCAATTTGCATTCAAAAAATTTCCAGGATTATAAGGTCTATTAGCTATTTTTTTTCTCTACGTGTGGAGAAGTAACTTTAAATTTACTGGCCAAGTGTTAAGCAAAATAATGGTACTGGTAAGACTACATTACAGGAAAACCGGTAAACATAACTGTGAACCAGTCGCTGTATATAGCCGAAATTTTGTCGAGGAACAGTGTTAAAACCGAACAAACAATTTTTACCATACCCCACCCACGCTATATATACTGAGTCAGTGACTGAAGGCATTGAGATGGCATGTCTGTAAAATTGTGTAAAGTCGGTGAGGAATGAGGTACAGTATCTAGGTCTTAAAATGTTGCTATTGTATGCTGTAGAGCAGCGTTTTGATCTTTGACCTTGAAACATACTCTTGAATCTACTTGTATACAAACTCATACACTCAGACAAACAAAATTTCGAGGGCTTAGTGCAAAACTATTGTATGTGCCTCTATAAATTGATGTAGTTACCATAGTTTTGCACTGAGCCATCAAAATGCTGTTAATGTGTTATGAAGCCTTAAAAACATTTGTTTCCACTACTTTCAGAAATAATCTGGGTTACATCATTATGGCAGTAAATCCTTCTGTTATTGTTTCTTACCAATTATATAATGCTTCATGTTTTTATGTTTGGTCCAAGACTTCGGATTGAAAGGCAGTAAAAATGAGGGTTTTAAACTTAATGTGTAAATGGGTCATGCTTGAGCAATTAGGATAACAGTATTTTAGGCCAGGTCTGTTTTAAAAGTTCTAGTGTATGTATGTGTTGCACAAATACTACTGATGCCTTCCTTGACTTAATTGATGTTGCATGTGTGGGTGCGGTGCAGTAGTTGACTATGTGTAGTTCTGTGAAAAATATGTGCATTTTGAAGTTTCTCATTTGTCTAAATTACTGTTTTAAGTGCAAATTTTACACTAATTTTATGCCAGGCTGTAATTGTGTGAGTGCAAAAAGCATGTAAGGATAGTTCAAATAATGACGCAAATACATCGGTTTTGCATTTTAATCCAGCATCACTAATGTATTTCTTGGAAGAACTTGTGATCTGGTAAATATAACATGTGGAGTTGGGTTTGAAATTTGTACGATATTTATGCTTCTTGATAGACCTAGTATGTTATTGCCTTAGAGTCTACGAGCCAATTATATTTTGAAATGTGATTAAACTTATGAACGCTGATTTTGTTGGCAAGAATATTTTGTGGGCAACCAGCAAAAATTCCTTTGATGTATGGAAAATGTGAATGTAAGTAAGAAAGTGGTTTTCATGGGATTGGTTAGAAGGTATGTGGAGATCTAGTTGGAAGCTATCTGTGTGGTTTTAGTGTACATGTAAGATATAAACTGATTTATCATGCCACTATAAAGTGCATTTCCTTTTACTAATTGGCTTACATGTTCGAGTTGTCTAAAATATTTGTGGTATGTCGTTGAAGTTCGGTTACAGCATTTAATAGGGTTGAAATATTATAGGTGTATGATTCATAATTCTGTCTGTACCTAGGTTGTGGATTATTTCGAATTTTAAAGTTATAGAACAAAATTAGAAAATTAAATTATAATAATAAGAAAGACTTTATTTCAATAGGCGACTCAGTTGGCAAAGCTTGTGTTACATGTGAGGCTCAAAAATTCTAAATGTCAATAATCCACACATTATCTGGTTATTCCATCTTTCTTTGATGCTAGCGCTATGGAAGTACCATCGCCAGCTATTGCTTGGAAGTTTGCAATAGGGACAGCGAAGATAGCAATGAGTATATAGTCCAGAATCTAGATGTTAAGTATACTGCACTGAGCTACTTCGGGTAATGGCAGCTTCCGTTTGAAAATAAATGTCAAATTTTTAAAATACCACACCGAAAATAATATCTGTATTACTCAATGAGATGACAGGCCAGTCTTATTGATGATATGGATTTTATTGTACATAAATTGAGCTTGTTTCACTATTGAAAATGAAAACAAAGGTTTAAATTATTCTTTTGCTAATTGTCTCCCTTGTTTTAAATTTCGAAGTATAATATTACATGATTCAGAACTGGTGACAGATTATGTAACAGTAACTTAATCCTAGATTTTGCATAAAAAATATTGTTATGTATAGCTATAATTCAAATTTCTTAGTAAAGCGGCTTCAACAAAAATATTTTGGTAATAAACAATACTGGTCGTCAAACTATCAATGCGATAAAATATTTTGACTTGTATAATTTATGACTTTAAAAAAATTGTTACACTATGTAATATATGTTACACCAGGTGACAAGTTACATAACAGTTTGAACTGATTTGGTTAAGTGACCATCTTAATTACTACATATACAATGACTTGTTATAATATGTATAAAGTGGGCCTGTTTGACTGGACCGACTGTCATACGTTTGTCATATTTGACAAGCGTTTGTTGAGGAATGTTTCGTTGGTTTGTTATAGCTTGGCTATTTTGACATAAGCCTGACCTTTATGCAAGAATATGATACAAGGTTCTTGCTTTGAATATATCAATTTCCGAAAGCAAATCATGCGATATCGGTATTTCAAATTTGAGTTTGTATTACATCTTGAGCGTCTTCGTGATACTCTCCGATTATGAAAGCATACAATCGGTTTTGTAAACGTAAGCAATATATCGACTGTTAAATTATGCTAATCAAAAGGTCAGGCTCATGTCAAATTGGCCAAGCTGTAGTTGACAACATTTACCCATGTGATTGATGATCCAGTATGAACCTATGTGTATGTAGAACATAGCTTATGTATGTTAATAAGATATTATATGTAAATTTACATTCACTATTTGCTGACACTGTTCATGTGTTTGTGTGGAGATTTTTAGCTGTTAGTGTATATTTCGTTTTTTCGCTCAGGTTTCGGGTTGAAAAGTTGGATTGTTGATATTATGTATAGGTGTATTGGTGGTTGTGTTGCAGTTGTGCTCTTAATTGGATTTTGTTTCGGTTTGTATAGCTACTAGGCTTAATAAGTTCATGGTTTCAGTTAGCTATATAATTCCCCAATAATTCCTTGTTCAGATCTTTAGAAGGAAAAAGATAAAAAAAAATTATAAACATTTTTTCTTTAAATATCAAATGATTTTTACCTATCCAATGATTTTTACCTTTTTATAAATGATTTAAAAACAGTTACTGTTATTTAAAATAAAAAGTTAAATCAGTTTATTTTGAAATTTATCTGCGTTCAACTTTTGTGAAATAATTTTAAAATATGTTTTAACAAAAAGTTAAATCAGTTCGTTTTAAATCAGTTCGTTTTCGATATTTTATCTTCATTCAACTTTTGAGACATTTATATGTACGAGGGGGTATCAAAAAGTTTGTGGACTGTCTCTAGATCTGCCATTCGTTTAGTTTTTGGCCGAATTCAGTAAAAATCACACATTCTTTAAAACTACGTATTTTGAATTGATTTGCCAATTTCCAGCTAATATAACTTTTATCCGAGTATGTGGTGGTTTCTATGGTAACTTAAATTATGCTCCGCGGCGCACTTTCAAAATATCATGCACTTGACTTCCGAAATATCCCTATAATTCTGTGAATCGTTATCCGATTTGAAATATAAAACCTTCGTCATAAACGTTAATACCGTAGCATCATATTGGTGTATATATTATAGCGATGTTGTCACGGATACTGATGTGACGTTATAAACATGTCGTTTTGTGTAGTCTGATTTTCGACGCATTTCATGACGTCGGCGCACTTTCGACATGACGTTACACTCGGAATATCGATCTTCCGTTGCATTTTGCCTGTTTACTCAATTATGCACCAATACTGATCTCAGATTAGAGCATGTCTACCAAGTATATAAAAGTAAGATTGTCTTGCAAAAATTAATCTGTTTAAATGGTATAAAATATGTGGCGATGAGAGTTGAATGATGCTAATATCGGTAGGGTAGACTCCATGTACTGTGTGATTACCGGCGCTGGAATAAATTAATTTGTCAAATCTTTCATTAACTGACCGAACTTTTTTATGAATAAAATGCTATTTAGTAAAAACTAAGTATTCTAGTAGGCAATAGAACAGTTCAATTCAGGTTTGTGAGTTTTGGATTCTTTAGACGATCAAAAAGTGGCAGAAGTTTTGACGTTTCAGGACGTCGTAACATCATAAAAGTGCGACGGGTGGCTGTTGGTCATCTTTTAAATCGTTAGAATATTATATTGATATTATCATTTAATCAACTTTTTATTTGTTTTTCAGTACAGAATTGAATGTAGTTTAAGGTGATAAAATAAATAATTTAATCGCATTACGCATATCGAAATGAACGGGTCAGTCCACGAACTTTTTGATACCCCCTCGTATACTATACTGAAAGATAAATAAATAGTTTCAGTGCACTTTTACCTGTTGTTCATTCACAGGATTAGTCATTTTGTGGTAGAGGGATAAAGTTAAAAGCTGGGAAAGTATATTATTTTAGTGATTGGAATTTGAGAATTTTACTGTTTTTCACCGGCAAGTCATTTCCTTTCCCTATCTGTTCTGTTTTTTAACTAGGGACATGAATTGTGATACTAAATGAATATTAATGTGTAGATATATTATATAGTTGGAACTTGGAATGTTGATGAAACTAATCAAACAATATGTTGTGAGCAGATCAGCTGATGTACAGTATGGTATTCTATTTGATTCTTGAATCGTAAAACATCGGAATAGAATAGAACATAATTGGAATGTGCTTCTGTTCAAGGGTTGGAATTCATGGAACTTCTGCTGGTAGATCAACATAGTTTTACACTTTACAGATAAATGAGAATTTTGTAGACATTTTGTGTTTCTGTATTTTTATGCAAAACTAGTTTCAAAGCGGCAAGCTACCAGCTACCATCGCTACATTTGAAGTGTGTTTGTGAGTGGTGAAATCATGAGATAATATAAATATATAAATATTTTATAAGACTAATGGTAGAAGAAGTGATGTTAAAACCAATGAAGTGTACATCAGATTTAGATGTGTATGACCCTCCGATGGCATCCATGGTGTGCAGTGTATGTATTGAGAATATAGAATATTCAGGATTTAATTCAGGATATGGAACTAACGGTTATTCTCATATGGGCTGTTACAATGGTCAAGGATATAATAATATGTATAGCAATGGATACACGAATGTTGGATATTCACGGACAGACATCAGTACAGGTAAATATTATGGTTTGCTAGAAGTTTTCTGCTAGTGCATGTGAATGATGAGACTTTGTTTTAATTTCTTTTTCGTGCACATGTGTCTGGTACCTCATGGATGAGTGTTCCTTGAAAATACAAATTTGACCCCAAGAAGTCTCTGTGTGCCCCCAAATGACATTACGTCAGAGTTGACATCGCTCCGCTTGATTTGTTTGTCGAAGGTTGCTTGGCGAAGGTTTTCAAGTTAATCCATTGGACCATGTGGTTATAATTTACCATCAGAATTTGATTTAAAAGGTATATAAAATTGATTGACAACTGGCGTAATGTCAATTTATTATGATTGGCCTATCGGGCCTTCTGTAATATTGGTTCCCTGCACCCTGATTTTGAATGACTTGGCACCAAGCGCCCTGATGGTACCATTGAATCATTAAGATTTTCTTATTTACATACATATTTGTATTTACTTTTCACTAGGTGACCCAGTAACCTTTAAAATGTACAAGTATTAAAATGATTATGTATTGCTGGTATTCTGAAAGTATTCTTATCATTTCAAAGATGCAACATTGAGACAACATAATCTACTTGGAACTGAGTCAAAACATTTGTCTTATACCCGGCAATATACAATACAAGACACAATGCATTTATGTCTGAGGTCTCAATAAAGTTTCAGTTCTTGAAATAAAAGGGATGATTCAAAGATAGAAGATAGACTGATAGACTATTGAATGAATGAACCTTGGTTGCTACACATCATTTAAACATTATCAGAAGCCAAGTGTGTCACAAATTCATGGTTTATATTTGTTGAAGAAATTCTTACTTAACTTAGTCCTCTTCATCCCAACCGGAACATAATGGTGAGCGGTGGCCTAGAGGTAGGGCGCGCGCTTCGGAATTGAGAGGTTCCGGGTTCGATCCCCCTCTGGACCACTGGTTAATTTCTCTGAGCAAGACCCACAGCTCCACTACACCATGGTGTAAAATGGTACCTGTGAGGGCAGTGTCTATTCCTGGGCGCGGCAGATCGATGTTGGCTACCACACCACAGGAGAGAAATAGTCTCCCCAGGGAGACACAAGTGTAGGTTTCCATGGGTAGCCCAATGACCAGGGGAAGTTGAAATATCTAAGGGTGCTTGAGCGGACTAACAGCTGAAAAGAGCCATAGAAAATTGGTAACTTAACTTTTTTTTAACTTAAAATTGCCGGAACATAATTGCGGTCAGCACAGCTTGGCCTCTCTCCACAACATTCTGGATCTTTGGAGCTCTGTGTTGAAGGACTTCTAGATCATTTTTAAAACTCAAATAATAGAAAACATTGTTTACTTGTAACCAGAGACCAAAATTGTCGTCCATGTGGTGCAATAAGGTTGTATCTCTTTATGTAGTTAATTGTGAGATACAACCTTGTTGCACCAAACGAACAAAATGTTGTTTGTAATAAATCTATGTCCAGTATTGTTCACAATGAGGTTTATATGCGAGAAGTTGATAGCTCTTGGCTGACCAGTTAAGAGATGTTTAGGACATTTATAATTGCTATCATAACAGTACCAATCGATGGATTAATCTAATTGATATCTGTATTTTGTACTTCCTTAGGGTTCAATATGGCCATCTGCTATGTCCCTTATTGAACGTTTCATGCCAATGAAGTTTCCCAAACAGTTGCCAAGTCTGGTTTTCTTCCTGCTAAAGTGCAAAAATCTTTTCCCTTTTGGGGTATTGAATTTTTGTGACCTTTGATCCAATGGTCAAGTTAGTGACATGCTTCTTCCTCTGCCAGTACTGAACATAATCCTTGTCTGGCCCTGATATTGTAGTCGTTAAAACTTATGTTGAAATTGTTGTTGCAAATTTTAAAGAATCGGTTAAGATCTGTTTAAAACTATGTACATGTAGTCATGTCTTTGTTAAATCTGTGCCAGTCCCTGCTTGAAGGTTGTAAATGTTCGGTTGAACCCCTTGTTACTATGTTCTTGTTATTATTTCTGAGGTCACTTAATCATGGTTAAAGCAAAATCGCGGACATCCCTAACATCATGCCTTAAAGCTCAGCCATTCTCATTTGTCTCACAGTAAATTGCAATGCATATAAAAGGCCATCATAATGCTAAAATCAATGAACAATTTTATTTTTTCTGGGTAATATTTCTTGATAAGTGACTTGATGTACTCTTATTTATGCCTCAAAGGCTTCTTAAATTGTTGAATTCAGACATTGGCATAACAGACATGGTTCTAAATTATAAGCCTGTTGAAATGCTGATACTTTCATTTTTGCCACAAAATGCCATTTTAAGATTGTCGGATGTGCTTTAATTGTCTTCAATCAATATCATTTTTCATTCTCCATAATACTTGGATTTCCTAAAGCAAATGTTACATTATGCATACATGATTTAAGATTTCTCTATTTCTCTAGTCACTGAATTCATTTGTTGCACAGGGATGTCTGTTGACTGTATTTGATTGTAAGGCCAAGACGAAATAATCTTGTGGTTAAGGTTACGGACCCAAAAAAATTAGGGAAGGTAGGGGAAACATTTTTATTTTCTTATATTATTTCATTTAGGTTTTTTTCAATACTTTTCTTATGTTTTTTTCATTTTCAAGTTTGGTTTTTAATTTTCAATAAAATGTTGTAGGGTTGCAGCAAAATGATAGAGTAGGTAAGGAAACCTTAACAATAACATCTTTTTTTTTTTGGCCAAACCAAATTCTTGTTTCTCCGCATACTTCTGCTGTCTCAACTTTTTCTATAAATATAATGATGTTACATAGGGATTGAGCTTATAGACCCTGCTGTTGACCAGTGGATTTTAACCAGCAAGCCAATAACATGATTCGTCCTGTGACTTTGTATGGCAGTAACTCAGGGAGTGGACATTGATTCTGCACGTTTAACTGGAGAGTTATAAGTATTTCTTTGAGAAATCTTCAAGATTATATGAGATGACAGAATAAATTTTGTGTATGTCATCATCAATCATTTTTCATTGTTTTTTTCTGCTGCAATTATAAAAGTAAAACAATAAATATGGACATTTCGGAACCATTTATGGCAGTCATAATTTATAAGTCTGCAGGGTTAGAGACTGATCCCAGAGTTTATGATGACAATGTGTGTTTATTTGTTGTCTTATTATCAGTCTGTAGATGTTTACTGATGGCTAATCTTTTATCTTGAAGCCACACATTTAGGGATCAGGTATTAAATGGGATTAATATAAGATTGTAATGTTTAAAGGTCAAATACGAAAGAATTTCATAATTTAACTATAGTAACACATTTACATAGATATATATCATATAAAAGACATGGCGTACTTGTAATCCACATAATTGCAATATTTTAGATGGTTTATAACAATAAAGTTGACGATAACAAAATTACAAGGTAAATCCAACCTGGTTGTCTCCCTTGATTTTTAGACCGTGTGACGTCATTTTGGACATATGTGGAACTGTTCCTCTTCAGTTTAACTAAATTTGAATGGGTCCTGTCGAGTTTTTATTGGATTAAATTCACGATCAGTGACGGAAATTACTATAATGTGGTATGTTCTAAGCATTGTATGTGTTGTCATTGCAATCCCATTTTAATTCCCTTCAATATTTAAGAAACAAAACAACGACCACATACCGATATGGACATTACTGACTTCAACTGCTGGGCGTGTTATACATTACAAACGCAGCAGTGCAAACTGCGCGCTACAGGGGGTATAAATATCACGCTGTTTATACACTTGACACATCGGTGATTGATTTTGAATATATATATATAGCTGTCACTATTTTGTATATTTATGTGTTAGGTTTTGTAATTAACAGACCATAAGTAAAGCATTCCGTATGAGAAAAAAAATTATGTTCGCAAGAAATGGCTTTAGCTGCGTATTTGTAGTACACACAAAATGACGCGTAGTTGGCAGTTTCTGTCATTATTGTAAAGAAATTATAAATTAACTATAATAAGGTTACTGAATTCCTAAATTGAGAAATGAACATTATAGTTCTAGACAGGAAATTATTGACGAAAAACTGTAAAAGGAAAATTTGAAAAAAGTCTGTAGATAACCGGTAAAGTTAGAGACATTGTCCATAGTTCTTGGATACCGAGTTAATACCAATTTATCATTTTCAATTGTGGATAAAAATCAAATGAGAGTTAGCATTAACTAAACGGTCTTGTTTTTACCTTCCAGCTTTCCGCCGCATGGCCGGTGGAATGTTGGGATTTTATTCAGCGAACCAATACCCTAGGCCTAGGGACACTATTTAGTTGTCAGGGACCGGGGAAATACCGGAGATTTTCCCATCAGCTGTCACCCGCAGGCTGAGGAAGGCGGGGTGACGACCCATAAGACCATCCCCGGGAGTGGGGTACCGTGGATGCTACTGACAGGTGCATAACAATGACACGTTAGAACAAGTGCGCCGAAAATTAAGTACATGCTATTTGGAAATGTAAACTCACGCATTCCCAACACAATAATCGGCGTAACGATCTTTTCAATAGTGTTGGTATTGCAATGCATATGTAATGAAAGCATTTTTTTTTAATGACACCTCGTTCATGGTAAAATTTATTAACTATATCCAGTATCATTGAAAAGTGACAGTGCGATGCTTATACAGAAGTTTGAGCATAATTTTTTACCTTTTTGAAGCTTTCCATTACACCAGAAAACATAATAGAGTTTACACGAATCCTTGTCATTTTCAAAAAGTTTCACATTGATAAACAAAAACTTTGTTTATTACGCACATTCATTGGAGATATTTTTACGCACGTGCTCAACTGACCATAAGTAATACTTACATTTCAATTCATGGCGTAATTTTGATTGGCTAATACAAATTGATTTGTAATAAATTCGCCACGCCCCTTGCACCTGTATGACCTATGACAGGCCAGGCAGGGCCAACGACCACCACAAGAGCTGGATACCGTGTGATCTATAAAATAGACTTTGGCGCCTATAGTGCAGTGTCATATAATTGTGTCGGCCTTTTACTGATGGTTAGTAAGCAGGTCCAAAATGTCTGACCGCGCTGATATTCTGGAAAATTAGGCACGTGTTTAAACTCAAGTATTATTTTGTGATTTGTAACAAGAATTTAGTTATATTACGGAAGCAGATTACCAACAGTGGAGTTCGCTACATACATGTATCTTGTTTGCATTTTGTGAAATCCACGATGGTAAGGACACGCCACGTTTTGACATATTTTTAAAAATATTTTAAACAATACTGTACATGTATACGAGCCCATGCGTTGTTCCATACAGTGTTCTACAATTGAAGTGGACAGAACAACATACAAAGAATAAATCTTTAATACCGCTCTATATTTTTATATAATATACATCCTGCATTCTATTTCGGATTGTCTGACAGTATTTTTTAAATAATTACCCATAAAGCAAAACGATGCACAATTTAAACACGAATTTTTAAAATCTATATCATGGGCATATGGTTTCAACTGTGCGTAACTATTTTTTTCCGTTACGTATTTTCTTGTTAGGGTGCGTAACGGGAGATGGATATGTTGATATAGTTCTTGCTAGGAAGAATCATTAGTTTACACACAGTTGAATTCAAATGCCAATGATCTATTTCGTTTTAGAAAAATGCAATTTATCGATCTATACTAAATTAATAAATTAATGAAACGTTTACCGAGTAATAAACATTTTATATCTGGTATAATACACTGTTCTTTTTTGCATTTTGATTGACAAAAATATATGGCCCGTTACAACACCCTTCCTATAACTCGCGTAATGTACACGCGTCTCCAGGGTACTGTTTTATCAACGGACTTACGGAAATAGTAAACTTACGTTCATATTTAAATTATGTACATTTCTTTAGCTACAGCGAATTGGGGAAATAAATTGCTTGTAGACATTCATTAACTGAATATTGATAGTATTAATTGTAGCTCCATTTATCACGCTTTATAGTTATAAAAGTATAACAAAACGTTTAAATTTGACCGTAAGTTTAAGATTTGCGTAAATGCTTGGATAAAACAGTGCCCAGTTGCATTGACCGTAAACTTATCTATGTATGTACACATACCGATTTAGAAACTTTCTCACATGTGTATACCCAATAATACGTACAGAAACAATTAAATTAAACATCAAATGGGTCAGATAAATTAAGACGGACAGCAGCTGATTATAATCACGTTTTTTTGGCATGTTAGAACCCCCGTGATGTGCATAATGTACCAAGATTAACTGTATGACACTTCGTAGACCGAGTCTGTGTATATATATGTATAACCCCCGTGGAGAATTCTTTTATGATTGTGCTTTATATTTGACCCACTATTACATAATAGCACATGTATTTCATGTAACTTTAAAGCATTTAAACCGAACATATTCAACAGAGATCAAGATTTATGCGAATATACACTAAAAGTATATAGCCTCTGTGTTAATCAGATGTTCCAAAAACACGTCACAAGCTAAGGGAAGTAATTCAGGTTAGTTTATTCACAAAATAAGATAATCGTAATAAGAGATGACGTTTATTGTGTGTTATAATCATATCTGAAGTGTAGAGATTGATGTAATCCTATATTCATACCATAAACTTATTAAAACAGCAAAAAAATAATATTGCGTATATGACCTTTAAATGTCTGATCCCTTTTAGGCGTTGAAGTAACTACCCCCTTGTTGCAGTACAAATCAACAGTCGCAATATTAAAAGGTTTATGATAGAATGAATGGAGCTTTATATTGCTTTCAGAAGCCACATATCGCTGGCTTAGAATGAGAGAGTTGTCAATATCAATATTTTGAAAACAACAACAAGATAAGACTGTCAGAAAGCAGCAATAAATACTCCTTACTTATGGAAAAATCAACTTTTTAGACTTCAATTTGGTCAACATGACAAGTTCCGATTTTCATGAAAAAGGCTGACATATAAGAAGCGCCTTGTGGTGCAGATTTCAAATGTGTGTATGAGTCTTATAAGGTCGTTAGTACATACAACCTTCTCTAAATTTTAAGCTGAATGAACAGTCATGACAGACATAATAAATGTTGAACCCTAAGGACTGCGAGTTTTATCCTCTTACACTGTTTTATGGCATAATGAAATGTGGCATATCATTAGAATATTATGAAATTCAGACAAAATTATCTTGGTGCTTTTAATTTTAATGGCTCTGAATGTAAATCTTGATGATCCAGCAAATTTTATGTCAAAAAAATATTTTGCTGATAATCTTGAAAGGATTACGTCTCAGGGGTTTAGCTTTTTTGCTAATTATTAAATAACAAGGCAGATTGTTTATGACGAATATACAACTCATTTCAAAGAAAAAAAGTTGTAAAGAAATCTCAAATTGTGACATTTGTGAGGGCTTAGTACGAAACAATGGTATGTGTCTATAGAAATTGAGGTAGTTACAATAGTTTTGCCCTGAGCCCTGGTGATAGTGTTTTAATGTTATTAATGCTAAGAAATATGTTTTTAACCCAGTTTTCTAGTACATGTCTAGAATTTTGGTAATAAATTGTCTGAGATGGGTGGAGTATTGGTAATACCATAGTTTTTCTAAAACATTCCCCTCAGGGCAATACCAATTTGCTGCAGCGTGACACTAATGTTACCTGTAATAATGTATATACATTTTTGTACATATTGCTGTCAATTGGTTCACTGGCTGATATATTACAAAGTCATATGGTACAGTTTTGGTACTGTAAAATAATTTAATCTCGATGGGACAAAAACCGTGGGGTTTTTTTGGTAAACAAACCATTTCGATTGGGCGTTAATTTGTGGAATTTGTATTTCGGGTAAAAATACAAAGGTGAAAATTATTTTTGATGAATTTCGAAAATTGAAATTCAATCCCCCAAGAAAATTAATGATTTTAAAGTATTATGTTATATATGTTAATGAATTCAAATGATTTTTTGCTGTTCTATAATGTACCAGTTTATATTATCTTTCAAAAGTTAGATAATAAATGTTTAAAATATTCAAAATTGCAAATATCTGTCATTTAGACACTGCACATTGTACAGTTACAAATAATAATAACTTCTGTTTTAAATAAATTTCTTAAGACTCGGCAAGAATATGTAAAAAAACCAAATGTCTTCCAAAGGGTTCTTAACAGTAGAGTGGCAGTGATTTTTGCGAGTTGGTACCCCAAGGAAAATCAAAATGGGATCACACTGGGATGACTTAATCATGGTGGGATCTTTTGGTGGGATGAAAATTGATAAATTACTGGGATCAGGGAGTTAATTTTCTGGTGGGACCCACTTAAAATTACAGGGAACAAAGAATTTGTAACCATAAAGTATGATCAAGCCAGCCCAAAAAAGTGTTTTATAAATACAAAATGGACATTTTCTAAGTGACCGCAGAGGATTTTTGAAAAAGTCCCCTACTTTCAGAAAATTGTTTTTTGGCTATGGGTGTAGATATAAGAGTTCATATGGTAGATGAAGATGTCTGGTTACCCAGATTAAGTAGGAAACAGGTGTCTCCATTATCTCCAGCATCTATAGCTGATAGGCCTCCCTCTATACCTGCCTGCTATTGTTTTCAGTAATTTGCACTATGTACTGTAAAATCATTTAATTTCGATGGGATAAAATTTCATAGTTTTAGTAAAAAAAAAGACCAGTTCAATGGGACCTTAAAAGTTGTGGATTTTGCATTTCAGGTAATAAACACAAGGGTCTAAATTAGTGGTCAGTGGGATTTGATTTCATTGTTGAAGGTGAATCAAGAAATCCACGAAATTTAATCCTACATGAAAATGAATGATTTTACAGTACATTTTGAAACATCTAACATCCTGGTTGTGAAGGGTATGAATGCTCCAGTGTCTGGGGTGTTAATTGCTGGCAGTGTTATAGGTATGCAAGGTGTGTAACAGTTGTGTTACCTGCATAGTAAGGTGGTTGAACTTGCAACATATTCCATACTCACAGAATGCTAATGTTTAATAGCAGTAGTTTTGTATGTAGAACATTTAGTAAGTCACATTGCTGTTTGGTTTCAATACCTGGCAGTGTCTGCTGGTTCCTGTTTGTTGGGTGCAGTGTCTGCTGGTTCCTGTTTGTTTGGTACAGTGCCTGCTGGTTTCTGTTTGTTGGGTACAGTGCCTGCTGGTTCCTGTTTGTTGGGTACAGTGTCTGCTGGTTCCTGTTTGTTGGGTACACAGTGTCTGCTGGTTCCTGTTTGTTGGGTACACAGTGCCTGCTGGTTCCTGTTTGTTGGGTACACAGTGTCTGCTGGTTCCTGTTTGTAGGGTACAGTGCCTGCTGGTTCCTGTGTGTTGGGTACAGTGCCTGCTGGTTCCTGTTTGTTGGGTACACAGTGTCTGCTGGTTCCTGTTGGTTGGGTACAGGGTCTGCTGGTTCCTGTTTGTTGGGTACACAGTGCCTGCTGGTTCCTGTTTGTTGGGTACAGTGCCTGCTGGTTCCTGTTTGTTGGGTACACAGTGTCTGCTGGTTCCTGTTTGTTGGGTACAGTGTCTGCTGGTTCCTGTTGGTTGGGTACAGTGTCTGCTGGTTCCTGTTTGTTCATTACAGTGTCTGCTGGTTCCTGTTGGTTGGGTACACAGTGTCTGCTGGTTCATGTTTGTTGGGTACAGTGTCTGCTGGTTCCTGTTTGTTGGGTACACAGTGCCTGCTGGTTCCTGTTTGTAGGGTACAGTGTCTGCTGGTTCCTGTTTGTTGGGTACAGTGTCTGCTGGTTCCTGTTTGTAGGGTACACAGTGCCTGCTGGTTCCTGTGTGTTGGGTACAGTGTCTGCTGGTTCCTGTTTGTTGGGTACAGTGTCTGCTGGTTCCTGTTTGTAGGGTACACAGTGCCTGCTGGTTTCTGTTTGTTGGGTACAGTGTCTGCTGGTTCCTGTGTGTTGGGTACAGTGTCTGCTGGTTCCTGTTTGTAGGGTACAGTGTCTGCTGGTTCCTGTTTGTTGGGTACAGTGTCTGCTGGTTCCTGTTTGTAGGGTACACAGTGCCTGCTGGTTCCTGTGTGTTGGGTACAGTGTCTGCTGGTTCCTGTTTGTTGGGTACAGTTCCTACTGGTTCCTGTTTGTAGGGTACACAGTGCCTGCTGGTTCCTGTGTGTTGGGTACAGTGTCTGCTGGTTCCTGTTTGTTGGGTACAGTGCCTGCTGGTTCCTGTTTGTTGGGTACAGTGTCTGCTGGTTCCTGTTTGTTGGGTACAGTGTCTGCTGGTTCCTGTTTGTTCATTACAGTGTCTGCTGGTTCATGTTTGTTGGGTACAGTGTCTGCTGGTTCATGTTTGTTGGGTACAGTGTCTGCTGGTTCCTGTTTGTTGGGTACAGTGTCTGCTGGTTCATGTTTGTTGGGCTCAGTGTCTGCTGGTTCCTGTTTGTTGGGTACAGTGTCTGCTGGTTCCTGTTTGTTGGGTACAGTGTATGCTGGTTCCTGTTTGTTGGGTACAGTGTCTGCTGGTTCCTGTTTGTAGGGTTCAGTTCTTGCTGGTTCCTGTTTGTAGGGTACAGTTCCTGCTGGTTCCTGTTTGTAGGGTACAGTGTCTGCTGGTTCCTGTTTGTTGGGTACAATGTCTGCTGGTTCCTGTTGGTAGGGTACAGTTCCTGCTGGTTCCTGTTGGTAGGGTACACAGTGCCTGCTGGTTGGTTGTACTTGCTGGTATTGCCTGATGGTTGGTAACTTTTCCTAGTGATAAAGTAAAAAAACACACAAAGCATAATTATTATTGCTAAATGTGTTTTTCATTTCAACCTTTCCAACAAAATAAGTCCCCTTGTTATGCATAGAAAACCTAACAAAATTCAATCCAGAGATGTAAACTATAGAGGCTTTGTTGATGGATTGAAGTATTATATGTGTACAGGTGTTGCAATTCATGATTAATTTCTATAACTGTTATCTGGTTAGTTTCTTGATTGAAATTTAAAGCCATACATTTGTCGGATTATGTAATAATAAGATACTGACATTTATGTTCAATCTACCGCTGGGTTTATGATTTTACATAATAATGCTGGTTTTATTTGAGATCAAGGACTATAATTTGAGCTGAATAGTTTTTGTGATTGTCAAAAAGCTATATTTCATAATATAATCAAAGCGCTAATAACGTTTTGTTCCTGTGGTCAGACACTTATATTTCCAGTCACAAAGGCTGTGGTCCTTGTCTACTTATAATACTGGAAGGATCTTGTATATGATTAAGTCAGGAATGACAGACTTTAAAACAAAAAGATTTGCAGTTTATTATTTCATATATAGAGGATGACTTTAACGAATGCAATAAGCAATTTGCTCTGACATATCTTTAAATACAGAAGACGTGCTTCATTTATGGGCCTAATTGTGTTTGTAGCCATGACTCATCGATCGTTAAGAAAAATGCTTGAAAAACATTGTTGAGTCTTGCATTCGTAAAAAAATAGTTTTTGAACACTTAGGGTGGTGATGTGAAATGTTGAGACGAGCCTGTCTGATGTAAATATATTACAATCATTCATTCTTCAATTAAAGGTTACTTACTCTAGGTACAACCATATCAGGTTCGTAAATTTATAAATTCGAACACAAAGCGTTTCTTTGTGTATTAAATTCTGTTTTAGATTTGTCAATTGACCTTAATGTTTAGATTTAGATTTTATAAATATACAGCGGAGCCTTGTTCTACTTAACGAAAGCTTGCAACATTCAACATTCGTGAAACCATATTTAGGAAATTGAGAGTGGGCGTGTTTTTGACAGTCTGACAATCAGTCTGGATATGTTGTACCAGACTAAGTACTTATGTTGCACAAAATGACAAAATCTTTGTACTGAACTACCGATTTTTTTTTCTCGGTACATTAAATTATCAATGTATTTCTGTAGTTCATGCTTTGGTTCATTTACACACACTAATTTACATTGTTATAAAAGCCAATTAAACCTGTCGAAAACATCTAGTCAATAGATACATCAAAATTAGGCATGGCGCTTCTTATAGAGAAAGTGGCTTTTTATGAAAAAATCTACTGTCGATTCAATAAGTAATACCAATGAGGGACCTATCCCATTTTTTGACTACCGTTAACTCAGTTATACCCAGTTGAACATATCTTACCTGACGGACGATCTAATGTTTACAACCGTTATCAATTAACTTTGAACATGCTGTATTGATATGAAAAAGTCAATATTGGCTGTTATTGACAGGTGGATGCTTAAATTTGGTGATCACTGTAACACAGGTTTACTGCATAATAATTGAATTAGGGGTTTCCCTTCGACCCTTAAAATCATTCTAGAAAAACACATTTTGTCCTTCTGATTATAATATACATTACTCAAGAGCAGAGATTACTCAACCTAATTGTTTGATGAAGGTTTTCAAGTTAATCCATTGGACCATGTGATTATAATTTATGGTTTAATGTTTATTTAAAGGATATCTGGCCAAATGTCTATTCACTGCACTGTCATATTTTCCTCACATGATAGCTACACAGTCCATTTGCTATAAAGTAGTAAAACATCACTTAATAAGAGAGAGGGAGAGAGAGAGAGAGAGGGAGAGAAGCAATGTCCTAGTGGAATATTTTAACCCCTCTGAACTAATTAGTGATCAGATGTGATTAGTGCTTTTAAATTAGTATTTTTAGATTAGTGCTTTTAGAGCTTAAAAAAACTCTTCAAATGATGAGATGTTTCTGTCCATGTTATAATGTAGGTATGCGGATATGATGGTGGAATGTGTAGGCATCGTGTTGAAGGGTTGATAAAAGTCATTTTCAATTTATGAGACAAGCTTTAAACATATTGTCGTCATTAATTATACATACACGCACACAGTGGAGTGACCTAGTTACCTAGTTTAGAAATCGTGTTGTCTGCTAAAAAGAAATATTTACATTTCGTTGAGGCATTTAAACCCCAGGCGGTGTTTTAGGCTTGTGAATGGTTTCGTTCATAACTTTAAAGAAATGCTGAGCCGTCATATTTTAGCCAAAGCAAGGCCGACATCTGGGGAAAGTAAACAGAAAATCTAAAAATAGAACAATGACAGAAATATGTATATATAATTATAAAATGTGCTGACTTGATTATATTATAGAAGTAAATTATGTGTTTAAGTTCAAATAGAAAAAATGTTAGTCAGTGTAAAGCTATTATTTTATCCATTACCTCACCTACACACAAAGTTTGGTGCACCAAGAATTACATGTAATTTGTCAAATTGAAAGTTATAGTCATTGATGATTTTCTTTGTAAAGTTAAAAAGTCTGTTGAGAGGTTATTTGTAATTTGCTACAAAATGTTTTAGGTTTTATTGTTAAAGGCCAACTAATACTGATAGTAAACTGTTGGTGTATGTCATCAAGTGTAATTGCTGTCTGTTTTAATTGTTGCCTTGCAAATCAGTATGCTATAAAATACCTTATTCACCCCCCTCAATATTTTTGAAAATCATGAAAAGTCTATGTTATTGATAAAGCAATAACAATATATTGACAACCGTCACATAGAGCACCAATAAGGATATAATTGTTTAAAAAGTAAAAGAAAAAATTCTACAAAAAGAGGAGGGGGTGGGACTTTTTTTAGGGGGGGGGGGGAGCTATTATTCACGGGATTACAGTATTTTAAAAGCATCCTTTGTGAAACATGAAAGAATCAATCTGTTGAAATTAAAGTAGTTCAAAATATCAGAGATGTTGAAATTCAATTTTAGTTTTATATAATATCTTAAAACATCAAAATTTGAATTGAGTCATACTATGCTTCCTAAACAGATTCGTTATGTGTTTTATGAGCTAAAATTGTGACTTAATCTATTTATTTAGATTTTAACTTGTTTATACTATATGACTCAATGAAAATATATGAGTGTTTGTATGTTGGTACAGAATGACATTTTAATGGTACAAAATGTTGACTCATTTACTGATAAGCTGGCTGACACTTCCCTGCTGAATTGTGAGCTGAATATCAGCAATAGAGGCCACTCTGACATACATAATGTGACTAAATTGCTGTCACTTTTAATTTGCTGATGTGAACTGTTACATTTTAATCAAAATGCTTTGCCCATCAAATTAAAACCTTAAGACTGAATGCTACATTGCCAACACAATACTACACTGTCAGACACAATACTAGACTGTCAGTCACAACTACAACAGGTGTCCATTGCTTACGCAAAGGGCTGCGGAACGCCTTCATTGAGTTACCTCAATTAAATAAAGAAGGCATGGATTATCTCCCTTTGACAACGTTACATAGTGCTTTGCTTAGGCAACAGACCCCAGAATTGCAGGCCAGTACAGTTTCATACTGGATTATAGCTGGAGGGTTTTGCTGTATAACAGTATATATTCATCATACAAGTGTTAATATACAAATGAAGACATATTAATAATGTTACATGCCCACCTGCTTGTCTATGCTTTTATGTTTCCTTGTGTCAAAGTTTGATGTCTCATCAGTTCTCATTGCTCGGTGCAGTTAAATTGGGTATTCTCATTGGTCACTGCAGTAAAATTATGCATTTCCATTGGTCACTGCAGTTAAATTGTGCATTCTCATTGGTCACTGCAGTTAAATCGTGTATTCTTATCGGTAACTGCAGTTGAATTGTGCATTGTTGGTAACTGCAGTTTAATTGTGCATTCTCATTGGTCACTGCAGTAAAAATAAATAAATTCTGCATTCTGGTTGGATAATGAAGTAGATCATGCATGTTTATTTAATATTTAGTATAATTACTTCACACTGTATGTTAAGATGTTAAGAAAGGCTGGGAAATGTTTGAAACACGGCTTTGATGATGAATATAGGCTTTTGTTTTAATTATTTAGCTACAGGATATAATCGCTGGGTTTTGTTGTGGTTAACATAATTGCACCTGGGAAAATGGTAATGGGTTTAACAAGTTTTTGTTGTGAACACATCCATATTAGACAGCTCCATATATTACTCTACCATTATGTGTCTGTCTAGATGTGTTAGAAGATCCGGTTCATAATCATGTATCATTTTTGAGTTTGTGAAAAACAATTCATGTTAATCAGTTCATGCCAGAACAGTTAATAAACTGACGAACATGTACTAAATAGACTCAGGATTTTTTCCAGAAAATCTGAACAATGTATATTCATTTAGGAGGGAAATGTGGCCAAAAACATTTTCAATGGTATATAAACTGTTAACAGAGACCACCTGGTTTGTCCAAAAACTCTGAGACCTGGTGGACCTGTCTATGAAGACTTTTGGTTTTTGAAATCAATGATTACCAATAGCACGGTGTATAAGCCAAATCAATGTATGCCTTATTTGGATACTTAAAATCAACTGATATGGCTTATTGTGATTAAAACAACATGTA
Organism: Spisula subtruncata; assembly: GCA_963678985.1. Classification (NCBI taxonomy): domain Eukaryota; kingdom Metazoa; phylum Mollusca; class Bivalvia; order Venerida; family Mactridae; genus Spisula; species Spisula subtruncata. The sequence goes on along the minus strand of OY787671.1, from coordinate 13,822,263 downwards.
ATTTCCAATCACTGTATATCTGATTAGGATACTATACATTTCAATGTATATGCCTTATTGCAATTACTAAAAGTCGACTCATTTATACACTGTGAATAGCTGTAAGTACAACTGTGTACTGACTTGAGACTAGTTTTCAGGTCTGTGCATTACACCTCCATACAACCCCTGATTGTATAGCTTGGCTATTTTGACCTGAACATGTATAGCTTGACTATTTTGACCTGAACCAGACCTTTATGCAAGAATATATAACAAGGTTCTTGCTTTGGATATATCAATTTCCGTAAGCAAATCGTGCAATATCGGTATTTCAGATTTGTGTTTGTATAACATCTTGAGTGTCTTCCTGATATTCCCCGATTATGAAAACATACAATCGGTGTTGTGGTGTTGTACGTAAACGCAGACAATATATCCCCTGTGAAAAAATCAAGAACTATTCATGAACAAGTTCATGATCTTGTTCATGAACAAATTCATGAACTGTTCATGAAGGACAAATGGCCACTTCATGAATCTCCGGTTCATGAATTTATTCATGAACTTATTCATGAAATTCCCATCTCTCTTTCATGAACTTATTCATGAAATTCCCATCTCTCTTTTATGAATTTATTCATGAATAAGTTCATGAACTGGAGATTCCTGAAACAGCCATTTTTTTTAAAATGCACTTGAACAGTTCTTGAACTCTTTAAGAGCGGTTCATGTACAATTCATGAACACTGTTCTTGGACAGTGCAAGAACTTTTCTTGAACTGCTCTTGAAACTTTCGCAGGGCAATGACACAAATCTTTTTTTATTTCTTTTCCTTTTTTTCCAACACAACTGTTCAATTTTAATAATTCAAGTAGCTTTAACATCCCTTTGATAATCTGCCCAAACTCAAATGTATATAAAGCCATGCTGTGCATTTTGATAATAGTTAAAATATCAATACATTATTAAACAGTAAAACAGAAGTAAATTTAAAGTACAATCAAAGTATTATTCGGTAGAAATAAAGTACATTATCCGAAAAAATTGTCCGAAATATTGACAGTTTCAAGTACAAACTGGAACATGCATTGCTGTTGATTTAATGCATCATAAATTTAAAACAACAATTATTAAAGTTGACCACAAATAAATTTTACCTTTTAGGTGTTTTGTTCATTTATTTCACTATCATAAAAACAGGAAAAACAAAAACAAAATTTTTCTAACAGAAGATAAACCATGTGCTGCCATCAGTGGTTGTTTACTGTGAGACATGTTCAGGAAATATGAGGGCCTATAAAAGTAGGCCCAAATTTTAGCCCCATTGACAAAGCCTCTTATTTGTTACCTGATTTTAAAATAATTTCTCAGTAATATTCCTTTGGGTCAAAGTCACAGAGGCAAAGTTCAAAACTGGGTCATTTGGGGTCAAAAACTAGGTCAATAGGTCAAATCTTGTGAATAGTTCATGAAATTCAAAGTTCATGAATAATTCATGAACTTTGAAGTTCATGAAAGTTACATGAATAATTCATGAACTTTGAAGTTCATGAAATCTTGTTCATGAACCTGACAGAGACTTCATGAACATGGAGTTCATGAACATGAAAGTTCATGAACATCATTTGTCTGTTCACGAACACTTCATGAACACTTCATGAAGTTCATGAAGTGTTCATGAACTCATGATTTTTTTTTCACAGGGGATCAAGTGTTAAATTATGCTAATCAAAAGGTCAGGCTTGTTTCAAATTAGCCAAGCTATACTAGTCCTGATTGATACAAGTTCGCAACCACATCATAGTCATGATATGATATACTGTAAAATCATTAAATTTCGTGGGGGATTAAATTTCGTGGATTTCGTGGTTCACCTCAACCACAAACTTTAATCCCAACGAACATTAAGTTTGACCCTGAAATGCAAAATCCACGAATTTAAGTCCCAACGAAACTGTCTTTTTTACAAAAAAAAACACGAAATTTCGTCCCAACGAAATTAAATGATTTTACAGTACGTATATTTTATGTATATTTGAGAGAGATAGAGTTGTTATGTTTGATGTATTGTATACTTTCAGGACCTGCTACAGTAAGAATGGTATCAAATAACGGACCACCAATACCCATGCCGATGCAGGTGCCACCTGGTCACATGGTACAACAAATTGTTGATGAGAACGGTATATTAACCCATGTGATATTGTCTCCACAACCACCTGGAATGATGGCTAATCCACTCACGGTTAGTACCCTTTGTTTACATACTACATAATGTCCATTTCAAACTAATTTTTATACCGCAACCATGCCGAGTGGTTATGGTATCCGCAATACAATACAATACAATCTTTATTTTAAGTCGGATTTCATTTACAACAAATAACATTAGCTATGTATAGCTATTGTCCGCCTATGGTGTGGGAGATTGAAGGTTTGAATCTTGGCGGAAGCCAGTTTTAGAATTGAGACTGGTTCAGGTTAGCTGTCAGCTAGTTAAATAAATGGTTACGGAAGGCCCATCTCTGCCAGTTTTTTAGGTGATGGAAAGTCATACACAATTTGACAACAGTAGATTTTTAAACTGTAAAACAGGAAGCGGTCGTTCAGATTATTTGTGGTAGGGTAAGTTAATGCTTACAAGTCGTACAGTTCAGAAAATGTAAACTGTAAATTCAATTTCATGCTGACTCTGTGAAAAAAGAAAATTATGCATAAATATTATGTCCTTCAATCTTATGAAAAGTTACAAGTGGAAAGTCTGGTTTGTGAATAAAATGTTGGAATTTATTAACACTAAGTACCCCTGGCACCATTCAGAGAAATAAAAAAATGTAGGTTAATTCCTGGAGCTCATAAAATTGGTTTTAAGTTTGGAATACGCATTCAAGCCTTTTGGACTGCCATCACTTTTGTAATAAATGAACTAAAAATTTAATAAAGATTCTAGAATTAAGATCACTAAATGATGAACTACACCATATGATTGGGCTTATCAAATGATCCTTGTAGATCTCTGCCATCTATTTCTTGTATAGCTTATCAAAAATGGGTAAAAGGTTAACAAGGTCTGTTGTACTGTTAGTATTCTCAGCAGGAGCATGTTGCATAAGCTAGGCGCTATCAAGTGCTTGTTAGCGCTACGCTCAAAAACTGCTTGGTCCAGTGGACAGAGCGAAAAATTTATAATTTATATGCTTCGGACAAGCGCTCATGGCTAGCAGACCTTTGCACATCAAAGCCTCACTGAGCGGGAATGAAGTCTGTTGCATTAGAGAGCGCTCAGTAGTGCTCGCCTAGCAAACTGCTGTGAAACGGTATTCCTGGTTGGCAACACTGCTCACTGGTAGCATGTCATTGCATAGATGTAGTAACGCGCTACCAAAAATCACCTTGGCTAATATTAATGCTTCCTCCAATATTTAAATCCTCTATTTCAAGAAACAGCCAAATTACTATATTACAAATTTCCATGAATTGTGCAGTCTAGATGATGATAGTTGTGTTTATATCAGCTGTTAAATTATTCAAAATAAAGGTCAGGGTCCTGTCAAATTTTCTGGACTTTAATAATGTTGTGTGTTTATATTTCAGGGTGGCCCTAACAATGCACCCCAGTATTATCCCCATTATGGTGCGCCTTACTCGAATCACCCACAGTACCCGTCACCGCACCATCATCAACACGGGGCGGGGGCACCGGGCGGGGCTCGGGCAACACCATCACACATACCCCATCAACATGGTACACCTCCACCACAGCCGTGTAATAATCATGCTCCAGTTAATTCACAAGGTAAGATTTTGTCAAAAAAACTATAATATATGTATAAACTTACCTATCATGTTTTGCAGAGGTTTTCATGTAACCAGTTAATCTCCAATGTCCAAAGGTAGCCGGCAAACATGATCTTATAGTCATTTTACCATCTACTGGCTCATTTCTACACCCCTTGTTTTGGGATTTCCCCTAGTATTCCCCCTTTTGACCTGTGAACCTCCTTTTATTTCTGGGAATTCTCCCTATTTAGTCTGAGAGTTTTCCCATCAAGTCTGGAAATTTTACCTCTAACTTCCTGCCAAGTCTAGGAATTTTAACTCGAATCTCCTGCTAGATCTAGGAATTATTTCAGTCAGGTCTAGATCCTTGTCTAGGATTTGCCTGTTTGGTGGATTGAGAGCATAGCGTGACTGTAGTGAAACCAGAGTTTGGATTGAGAGCATGTTATGCTTGGCACTTTTTTTACCTAGCACCTAAGCTACCATAGCTGTTTGCCATTTTGATTCATTTTAAAGTACAATTGATTTATTAGTCTTCAGAACTTGAAAAGCATTCTTGTATAAGTATCATAACAAATATAGAGAGGGGAAGCTTGAAGCCAGACAATATGAAGATGTTGTAGTAACAGCTGTTTCATATAACTACCGTAAAATAGTTATTTACTGTTCTAAAGCATAACTTCGGGAGATATTTGCCCTTTTGCCAAACAATGAAATTCTTTTGAGATGAATTAAGGTGTAGGGTGTGGAGAGGTTGGTCTGTGAGAATGAACCACTTCATATCACAGGTGGGAACAGTCGGTTTGCTATATACATGTAAAATCATTTAATTTTGATGGGACTAAATTTTGTGGCTTTGATAAAAAAGACAATGTCAATGGAATGTTAAATCGTGGAATTTGCATTTCCGGTAATAAGTACAAAAGTCAAAATTATTTTACAATGGAATTTGATTTTGTTGTTAAAGGACAGAACTACAAAATCCACGAAATTTAATCCCCACGGAAATTAATGATTTTACAGTGTACATGTACTGGGTGTTTCAAAAGTTGTTTTTAGCTCACCTGTTGTGACAGGTGAGCTTTTGTGATCACTCTTCGTCCGTCGTCCGTCCGTCCGTCGTCCGTCGTCGTCCGTCAACAATTGGCTTGTGTACACTCTAGAGGCAACAGTTTTGATCCAATCTTCATGGAACTTGATCAGAATGTTGTTCTCTATGAAATCTAGGCCAAGTTCGAAATTGGGTCATGTGGGGTCAAAAACTAGGTCACTAGGTCAAATCTTAGAAAAATCTTGTGTACACTCTAGATGTCACCAATTTGTTCCAATCTTCATGAAACTTGGTCAGAATGTTGTTCTCCATGAAATCTAGGACAAGTTCGAAACTGGGTCATGTGGGGTCAAAAACTAGGTCACTAGGTCAAATCTTAGAAAACCCTAGTGTTCACACCAGAGGTCACAATTTTGATCGTATCTTTATGAAACTTGATCAGAATGTTGTTCTCTATGGAATCTAGACTGGGTCATGTGGGGTCAAAAACTAGGTCACTAGGTCAAATCTTAGAAAAACATAGTGCTCACCCCAGGGGTCACTGTTTTGATCCAATCTTCATGAAATATGGTCAGAATGTAGGTTGTACTGATACTTAGACCAATGTGGAACAGGTGAGCGACCTAGGGCCAAAGGCCCTCTTGTTTCTCAATGTTAATAAGTTTCAATGGATGATTTGCTGACGTCAGCAGAATGTAAAATTTTCAGTTTAAGCATGACCTGGCCTATTGTTTCAGGAATGCACTCTAGCTAAAGCATAAAATTTGGCTGCTCTTCTCTCCAAAAAGTTCCATACCCACTTTCCATGTTAGGTACCCTTCATTCAAAATTCATTGAGAATTTCGTTACCATCACAGGCACACGGTGTCATCGATTTAATAAACTTGCATGAAACAAAAGTAAAACTAGATCTAGTGAATACTAGAAGGCTCAGCAGTCATAATCTCAACCAACGGAAGTGATGTAATCCTAATATCGATTTTCTGGTACCCTGACTGTGCGCTCCAATACGCATACGTGCTGGGAACCAAATATTTTGAATAATATTTAAAGCGACGGTTTACTTTGAACAATATTTAAGTCGGGAACGGTTCGCAGCGCATAAGTGTATTGGATCGCGCGGTACGGGTACAGGTAAATTGATATTTCACTTTCGTTTGGAAACAAATCCTGGCATTTACAGAGGGTAAACAATATAAAAACTTCTAGAACTATAATGAAGTGATCATTGTCGTTACTGCATTGAGAGCATACACTAACTGAACTTATATGAACATTTATCATACTATGTCTTATTTCTATTATTGTCGTTAATGCAGTTATTTCCCTCTGTACCACTTTATAACAATATACAGCTGTCACTTATAACATCTTTGCTTGCTATAGAGTTAGCTAGTAGCCTGGTCACTTCTTTGCTATCTATAGAGTTAGCTAGTAGCCTGGTCACTTCTTTGCTATCTATAGAGTTAGCTAGTAGCCTGGTCACTTCTTTGCTATCTATAGAGTTAGCTAGTAGCCTGGTCACTTCTTTGCTAGCTATACAGTAAGCTAGTAGCCTGGTCACTTCTTTGCTAGCTATAGAGTTAGCTAGTAGCCTGGTCACTTCTTTGCTATCTATAGAGTTAGCTAGTAGCCTGGTCACTTCTTTGCTATCTATAGAGTTAGCTAGTAGCCTGGTCACTTCTTTGCTATCTATAGAGTTAGCTAGTAGCCTGGTCACTTCTTTGCTAGCTATAGAGTTAGCTAGTAGCCTGGTCACTTCTTTGCTATCTATAGAGTTAGCTAGTAGCCTGGTCAATGGAAGCTAGTAGCCTGGTCACTTCTTTGCTAGCTATAGAGTTAGCTAGTAGCCTGGTCACTTCTTTGCTTGCTATAGAGTAAGCTAGTAGCCTGGTCACTTCTTTGCTAGCTATAGAGAAAGCTAGTAGCATGGTCACTTCTTTGCTAGCTATAGAGTTAGCTAGTAGCCTGGTCACTTCTTTGCTAGCTATAGAGTAAGCTAGTAGCCTGGTCACTTCTTTGCTAGCTATAGAGAAAGCTAGTAGCATGGTCACTTCTTTGCTAGCTATAGAGTTAGCTAGTAGCCTGGTCACTGGAAGCTAGTAGCCTGGTCACTTCTTTGCTAGCTATAGAGTTAGCTAGTAGCCTGGTCACTTCTTTGCTTGCTATAGAGTAAGCTAGTAGCCTGGTCACTTCTTTGCTAGCTATAGAGAAAGCTAGTAGCATGGTCACTTCTTTGCTAGCTATAGAGTTAGCTAGTAGCCTGGTCACTGGAAGCTAGTAGCCTGGTCACTTCTTTGCTAGCTATAGAGTTAGCTAGTAGCCTGGTCACTGAAAGCTAGTAGCCTGGTCACTTCTTTGCTAGCTATAGAGTTAGCTAGTAGCCTGGTCACTTCTTTGCTAGCTATAGAGTTAGCTAGTAGCCTGGTCACTGGAAGCTAGTAGCCTGGTCACTTCTTTGCTAGCTATAGAGTTAGCTAGTAGCCTGGTCACTGAAAGCTAGAAGCATGGTCACTTCTTTGCTAGCTATAGAGTTAGCTAGTTGCCTGGTCACTGAAAGCGAGTAGCCTGGTCACTGTAAGTTCAATAAGATCATTAAATCTATTCCTTATATGATATGGTACATAATGTAGTACAGTAGTAACAGTTGGGTCAGCAGTAAGGTCACTAGGTGACCTCAATTATAGATGATAGATATAGTGTATATACCTGACAGGTGTGTTGGTGAGTTATTTGTAGGATATAAGTTTTATGTTATGGAGGGTGAATACAGAAAAACCTGGATGTCTTTATAAGAATTTATTTTTACATGGATTGTGGAGCAAGTTTTTGCACCTTATATTAATCACTCTTGACACCTCGTTCCTGATGTTATCCATCGCTATGAGGTTATGAGAATAAAGAAACCAAGTATCCTTATATGCTGAGCGTCTTAGAAGCAAGGGAATTTCTTCACCATTTTGAAACCTCAATATTATGGCCACCCTTTAGGGGACAAAACTTCAATGATATGGCCATCCTTTGGGGGACAAAACCTCAGTAATATGGCCATCCTTTAGGGGACAAAACCTCAGTAATATGGCCATCCTTTAGGGGACAAAACGTCAGTAATATGGCCATCCTTTAGGGGACAAAACCCCCTATTTTAAGCAATATTTATTATCAAGTCCCCGGTGCTCATTGCATGTCCATCTTTTCATTCCATATATACTGTGTATCTTGGAGAATTTGACCTGATCCTGACCTTTATGCAGGAGTATATTACAAGGTTCTTGCTTTAAAATGTATCAATTTCCACAAGCAAATTGTACACTTGGTATTTCAAATTTGTGTTTGTATTACATCTCCAGCTTGTTTCATAATACTCCCTGATTATGAAAACATTATGTAATAACTGGGTGGATAAATCGAGGGCTTAGAACCAAAAGGTCGTAACTACTACTACTTACGACCTTATAAGACTCATACATATTTGAAATCTGCTTCACAAGGCGCTTCTTATGAGCCTATTTTCATGAAAATCTGAAATTGTCATGTTGACCAAAATGAAGTTTTAAAAAACGTGTTTTCCCATAGGTAAAGAGAAAATTACAGACAGTTTTCTCTTGTTTTCTCAATATATCGATTTTGCAGTTACGACCTTCTGGTTCTAAGCCAGTGAAATATAGACAATATACCAACTGTTTAATTATGCTAATTAAAAGGTCAGGATCGTGTTAAATTCTCCAACATATACGTACTGGATTTGACATGCCATGGCTGATGTGTAATCCTATTATCATATCACAGTACATTCAGACACCTGCTTTAATTGGTGAATATTAGATTAATATAAATTATAAAGCACATTGACAAATATTACATATGCCATGTAGGGCATTTAAACTCATTACACAGCAAGAGTCCACTATTGTCATACACATTATCATTCATAGATGATGAATTATTGAACACATTATCACCGTCTATAATCTATTGTAGATATCCCATATGTTTATCTTGTATAGTGTACACGTTGTCACATGACCTTCACCTTCTAACCTGGGGAAAACACACCGTACAGTACTGTATTAACAATTCATTTATTCATTTATGCTACTGTATTTCTATTGCTGGATTATATAAAGTTATTTTTACTGGTGTAACGTGAGGATTTGCGTATGTAATTACATGTATTATGTTTGTATTTCATGTGGGAGTTACGTCAGTCGGTTTTTTGCTGAAAGTAATCTTATTTTACACCTATACATGACGTTTGTATTGTATTTCTCAAAATACAGCCCCACCCACTTTCGGTTTAACTTTACATTGTTTGTGAAAAAATCCCCTTTGTTATGTGATTTTTTGTACACGTTTTTGGAAAATCAACAGTGACGTATTTATACAATTTAAACTCTTCACAGTTGTCTGGCAAATTTTTGTACCTTTCATTGACTCTTTGTTGCTTATGCACATTGCATTAAATAATTAGTTAAATAAACATTAGCTTTAGGAGTGCTGTAATTAAATAATAAATATGCATTCATGTTCATTTTTAAAGATCTGACATTGAAAATGAAGTCACAATCTGACTCAAATTAAAAAGTTTGCTAAATTAAATTACTACCTTCCGTTCTAAATTAGTCAATAATATGTACATTGTTTTGTGTTCACTATTTCTATTGGTCAATTCATTTAACAAAACCTTTTCCATTGGTCGATAAGTTCAATGTGTGGTTACAACCAATGTAAATACAACAAAAATGTATAAACAGGTGCCAGACTCAATTCCTATAAATAATTTGTCTAGACTTCGTGAGTCAGACAAGTAACACAAAAGAACTACTTTCAGAAAGTCTTATAAGGTCATAAAGCGACGACCAAGTATCGGGTACACTATTATTGATTGCACCAGTTATGATAGTAATTAATTAATGGTGGTTTATTATATAACCTAATACCAAGTCTCAGCTGGTAGTCAATAATCTGGTGTCATTTTCCACTATACTGTGATCTGCATTTATGTAATCGTACAGTAAAACCCTTCTGCATCGATAGCCTAGTATGATACCTTCTGTGCCGATAGCCTAGTATGATACCTTCTGTGCCGATAGCCTAGTATAATACCTTCTGTGCCGATAGCCTAGTATGATACCTTCTGTGCCAATAGCCTAGTATGATACCTTCTGTGCCGATAGCCTAGTATGATACCTTCTGTGCCGATAGCCTAGTATGATACCTTCTGTGCCGATAGCCTAGTATGATACCTTCTGTGCCAATAGCCTAGTATGATACCTTCTGCATCGATAGCCTAGTATGATACCTTCTGTGCCGATAGCCTAGTATGATACCTTCTGTGCCGATAGCCTAGTATGATACCTTCTGTGCCAATAGCCTAGTATGATACCTTCTGCATCGATAGCCTAGTATGATACCTTCTGTGCCGATAGCCTAGTATGATACCTTCTGTGCCGATAGCCTAGTATGATACCTTCTGTGCCGATAGCCTAGTATGATACCTTCTGTGCCGATAGCCTAGTATGATACCTTCTGTGCCGATAGCCTAGTATGATACCTTCTGTGCCGATAGCCTAGTATGATACCTTCTGTGCCAATAGCCTAGTATGATACCTTCTGCATCGATAGCCTAGTATGATACCTTCTGCATCGATAGCCTAGTATGATACCTTCTGTGCCAATAGCCTAGTATGATACCTTCTGTGCCAATAGCCTAGTATGATACCTTCTGTGCCGATAGCCTAGTATGATACCTTCTGCATCGATAGCCTAGTATGATACCTTCTGTGCCAATAGCCTAGTATGATACCTTCTGCATCGATAGCCTAGTATGATACCTTCTGCATCGATAGCCTAGTATGATACCTTCTGTGCCGATAGCCTAGTATGATACCTTCTGTGCCGATAGCCTAGTATGATACCTTCTGTGCTGATAGCCTAGTATGATACCTTCTGTGCCGATAGCCTAGTATGATACCTTCTGTGCCGATAGCCTAGTATGATACCATCTGTGCCGATAGCCTAGTATGATACCTTCTGTGCCGATAGCCTAGTATGATACCTTCTGTGCCAATAGCCTAGTATGATACCTTCTGTGCCAATAGCCTAGTATGATACCTTCTGCATCGATAGCCTAGTATGATACCCTCTGTGCCGGGAGTGTGAGAGATCTTTGCTGAGTGCTGGGACATAGTCACATAGCAAACTTGTTAAGTTGCATAAATTATAAAAGATTGTGTTAAATTAATTTCACCGCCTGAACTTATTTACTAAAGTGGAGAAAATTGTGTAAGCTGCCAGCTAGCTCAGTCGCTTACAGGGGAAATGCTTTACTGACTGAGCTAGCTGGCTGCATTCACAAGTTTCTCCCCTCTAGTAAATAGGTTCAGACGTGACTTTAAAATTCCAAAATTCAATCCCAAAATCATTTCAAGATTCCAAAGATGGATCACTTACATATAGGCAAATAAAATTATTACTGTAAAATCACGAAATTTCGTGGTTTTGGTGAAAAAGACAATTTCGTTGGGACTTGAATTTGTGGATTTTGCATTTCATGTAATAAAACAAGGGTCAAAATCAATGTTCGTTGGGATTAAAGCTCCTGGTTGAGGTGAACCACGAAATCCACGAAATTTAATCCCCCACACAAATTAATGATTTTACAGTAGTATATGATAAGTAGAAAATACAATTATTGTATTAAATCAATATGTAGGCATAAAGTATGTGTTTGTATAATTTCAGGCCCTAGTCCACCATTATCAATGGACGAACGAACAAATCGAGCAAGGCTTCGGATGAGAAAGAAATTGAGAGAAAATGAAAATTTTTACAACACAAGAGGACCACCGAGAAGGCTGAAAAAACAAGGTACATATTATATTTTATATTAGGTGCACATACGTGCCATAACATTTGATATCATTTTCATCATGCAAATAAAAAAATGTCAAGGTTCCAGTATTCCAAGAAATGCAGGAGATTTGATCAATTTGCCGAAAATCATGCAGGAGTAGAGTCTCAAATGCAGGAGACTCCTGTATGATAAGAGATCTGGTATGTATGGGTGCAGAGCTACAACACCTGAGTATGCAACTGATTGTCCATGTGATTTTGACCAAAAAAGGAATTCTTTTAGAATTTTCACATGACTACTAAAAGTCTCGCACAAGTCAGATATTTTTTGTCATCCACATGATCAAATTGTGTGGTAGCTTACTTACCTATATTGATGGCTTAGAACCAGAAGGTCGTAAGTGCCACTTACAACCTTTAAGGCTCATACATATTTGAAATCTGCTTCACAAGGTGCTTCTTATGAGCATATTTTCATGAAAATCTGAAATTGTCATGTTGACCAAAATGAAGTTTTAAAAATGTGTTTTCCCATAGGTAAAGAGTAAATTACAGACAGTTTTCTCTTGTTTTCTCAATATATCGATTTTGTAGTTACGACCTTCTTGTACTAAGCCATCGATATATTGATTCTTATGTTAACAGCTGGTCAGATTATGTATTATATTGATAACACCTACCATCTGTCTGTATTAGTTTCTCTAGACATTTAAGATTCCGGCCATATTCTCCCTTACTTTTCTCTATATTGAGCTTAATCTCGGCTAAATTGTAGCTAAATTGTAGCTAAATCATAGTTGAATCTTAGTTGAATCTCAAATGAATCTCGGTGAAATCTATATCTAAAACTAAATAAATATAAGCTAAATCTCAATTGATTCTTTGCTAAAACTCAGCTAAACCTTATAGCTTAACCTCAGCAGAATCTCAGGTCAAAGAATGTCTCAAATAGTTGAGTTTTTTCTCATCCGAAACCAAACTCAATATAATATCTAGTCTATCACACAACATGTGTTCAATTTATTACAGTAAACTTTCTAGAAATTAAAACATCTGCTGGCACGAATGAATGTAAAAGTAAATGCATGTAATTTACTGTTACATAAGTTTAGTTTTACATGTAGGGTTCTCTCAGATGGTGGTCTTATTTTTTTGCTTTTATTGCCTTTAAAATGTTTATTAAGTGATTGCTTGAATATAAATGTTATATAATTGATCCAAGACACAAGATCTATAGGAAAAGTGTATTATAAATATCAAAAACTTATCATCTTTTATCAATATATTTATGACATCGAGGTACTGGTAAATGCCAAACTTTCGATGTCTGAGAGTCTGTGCTTCTTTTGTTGATACAAGCCACCCAAGTCAAACAACTCCCAGCTTGTGTTACATAATCATAAGTTTTATATCCTATCATATCAGTTCTGAATTAACATTTGGCCTATGTAAAAGTTTTCTATAATTACTAGTTGTCTGCAGATATACCTAGTCTGTTTCATGTCTATTCCCTATTGAAGGTACACCCAGGTAATTGTTCAATATATTTCTGTTTATTTTCACCATCTGTGCAGACAGGGGGGGGACATCTGTGTCCTAGTTTGAAACCCAAGTGTAAATTTTAAGACTTTTGTAGGGAAAAGACTGCAAAGAATAAATTCTGTAGTCCCTGGTTATCTGGGTTTTAGTCTATTCCTAAAAGCTGTCTTCTACCCATGACTGGACTGCTATATATGACATGTTACCGGAGTATCCAAGTATCCATCCCCGGTGAAAGAAGTTATCCATGGCACCCAATATAATCCTTGAATATTTGATCAATATTAATTAAACAACACTTGGAACTGTAATGTTCCTCAAACTTGGTAGGGTTATGGTTGGTCATCACCTTAAGGTGAACCTGTCTGGGTAGAGGTCAAGGTGAAAGAAATTAATTATTGGCTGGCATACAGTGTGGTGTCCTTGTCCTTGTATATTTACAAACGTCTTCTCAAACATCTTCAAGGCTAGAAAATTCTCCTGAAATGATTCTAAAGGTTCAATTTTATGATCATCTTCTGAGAGACTTTGTTGAGATTGTAAGCACTTAAACTGGACGCTTGCCAAGGTTTGTCAGACATTAAGGAAAGTTCTGTGGTTAGCCACATCAAGTTTCCCTCAGCTACATCACATCGTGTTGCTTTCCGCTCTCCTATCACAAAACTCGTGTTTCAATGTTCTGTTTTCTGGTATCAATAAACTTTGATGCTTTTATGACTGTTTTCCTTAAAAAAATAACCCTCTGATTTTCTGGTGCGCATTTTATTATGAAACAAACTTTGGAATGGAGCCCAATCCGAATTATGAAACAAGTTTTTATCAGTACTAGTTTATGATTTGTATGGTTTTCTGTTTTTATTGCATTTTGAAATTATATGTTTCATTTATGTTAACACATGTGTATTCTATTTAAACACTGTTCAACTTTGTAGCAATCTGGAACTGCATTAAAATTATACAATAACTCATCCATTGTTATAGTCGTTAGATCTGTATGTTTATTTATTGTACTCAATTAAAATTATACAAGGTAATAATTTGGCCTTAATATTTCCATCCATCACTATTAAAAGCATTGTTGGCTGCTTTCCACCCAGGTTTCCTATACATTTATTTGCATTCTTAATATAAGAAAGACAATACATTAGTCTGTTTTGCAGCACTGTTAATAAATAGGGTTTGGCATTGTGTGGATTGCACAATTAAATGTTCAGGATCAAATGAAGCACTGACGCTCTGTCCCCCACAAGCAGCATCAGCCAATCTTTGTTGCCTCTTCATGCTCAAGAGACTTGGCCCTCAAGTTGCATTAACCAATCACTGTTAATATTTTCAGGTTCAAATGGAGCAGAATCTCTGTCCACAAGCAGCGTTAACCAATCACTGTTGATATTTTCAGGTTCAAATTGAGCAGAGTCTCCGCCTTCAAGGAGTATTAACCAATCACTGTTGATATTTTCAGGTTCAAATGGAGAAGAGTCTCCGCCTTCAAGGAGTATTAACCAATCACTGTTGATATTTTCAGGTTCAAATGGAGCAGAGTCTCCGCCTTCAAGGAGCATTAACCAATCACTGTTGATATTTTCAGGTTCAAATGGAGCAGAGTCTCCGCCTTCAAGGAGCATTAACCAATCACTGTTGATATTTTCGGGTTCAAATGGAGCAGAGTCTCCGCCTTCAAGGAGCATTAACCAATCACTGTTGATATTTTCAGGTTCAAATGGAGCAGAATCTCCGCCTACAAGGAGCATTAACCAATCATTGTTGATATTTTCAGGTTCAAATGGAGCAGAATCTCCACCTACAAGACATTAACCAATTACTGTTAATATTTTCAGGTTCAAATGGAGCAGAATCTCCGCCCACAAGCAGCATTAACCAATCACAGCCTGGAGAAAAGAACAAGGAATTAGAGGAGGACCAGCGTGCCATAGTATCACTTCTCTCAAAAATGCCAGCACCAAAGGTTTGTAGTGAACATTTACTTCTATTTTCTACCAAGATTTACAAATGTCATACATAGTAAATACATGACTGTACTGTCGATTCATTAAGTAATACTACTGAGGGAACTATCTCATTAGATTAATAGCGGGAATTATTCTTAAATCTGTTACACCCGGTTAAACCTAGATAAACATAGTTTACCTGATGGACGAGGTTATGTTTATAACTTTTATCATTTAACTTTGAGCAGACTGTAGCCATTTACTGGCGACTGATTAAATTATTTAAACCTTTACCCCATAGGTAGTTTGCACTTTAACAGGCTTTCAAACTTACTGAATGCCATCTTTGCCAAGCAATGCAAATTACGAGCACATTAGACCACTCCACCTTTGTGACTTAGTATTATATCTTCAAGAAGGTTTCACAATTTGACATATAACCAGAATCGATATGAATACATCACACCACACCAGTGATCGGTTGATATGGATTACACCACCAAAAAAATACTGCTGTCATGACATGAGCAGTTTGCATCTTCATTTTCATGCATCTACCTTACTCTAAAATTGCAAAATTGAGGGCTCAGTGTAAAACTATGGTATGTGCCGCTATAAATTAATGTAGTTATCATAGTCTTGCACAGAGCGCTTAAAATGCTCTGCCATGCACAATACTTGTTCATCAAAGCATTTTAATGCATCTGTCAGATTTTCTTGCCAATTATTAAACACATGTCAATCATCAATTATATGCCAATTAACTGTATAAAGATGTAGAAAAATATTGTACAACATATTAATTACTGTAGGTAAATCAATTAGGGGGTGTATTATGTAAAAGGTTAAGTTGATATGCAGTTTGTTAATTGCACTTAGCAGAAAAACTATTCATATCTGTTCTGTAAATCAGTTCTGTGTGATTTTTTCTGACAGATGAATGAATTTTCATTAACGTTGACCTACTATTAGATTTGTGGCTGACAGTCACTTGAAAATGAACGCATTTCAAGTGTCTTATCTCGTACAAAAATTGCAACCAATATCTCTTTTGAACTTATGTATTTATTATTGGAAATAACTTCAAATGCATCTATGATAGATTATATGAACTTGATTCAAACAAAAATGTTATGTAGAAAAAATGGGCATTTCATTATTTGCTGTGATTGATTTTACAGGTTACGGATATCGAGCCTAGGACTGCTCTTATAATGTTATGTGCTCCGGATACAAAAGACTTTGAATTAGATTTGACAGAACTTTGTTATGAACTTATGCTTTGTGAAAAAGTTCAGAATGGAAAATATAAAACTGTTTATGGGTAAGTGTATGGAAAATATAAATCTGTTCATGGGTAAGTGTATGCTTGCTGATTGAAATCTCCGGGATGTAAGAATTCTGGTAGGAAATTGAACAGACAGGTCTGCTAATTCAGATTTCTTCAGGGAATTTGACGTCTCAGAATTAATCAATCTTTGTCCAGTAGAACTCTTGTCACTTAGAAATGTCCCAAAGTGGCTGAGTACTCAGTGTATATATTATTTGTGTAATATTAAAGGTTTCATCTCATCTGATATGTTAGTGAGTTTTTCATCGTTTGTTGCTTTGTAAAAATTTTTTGGGACTGTTCATTAACTAACTTGACGATCGATTTTGCTGAAATATTTTTGTACGGATATTGATGAAATGCACACCATTACACTCACATTGTTCAATCTGCATTTTCATACAAAATGAAGAGTTTTCATAATATTAGCTTTTTACCAAGTACATGTAACGTGAGTCTGCCCAAGTCGGTGTCAAAGTATGCCGGAGTTATGCTGTTTTTCGCATATATAAGTTATTTATAATTGACAAATATTCCTTGTTCTAGGTAAATAACCACTAAATGCCTACGGGGACCAAATTCAGATACAGTCAAAAAGTCTGTTAAAAACTTTAAAGCGACTGGAAATGGGGGTATGTCTTGACAAATCAGCATCAGAATCATGAAATTGGTGTTAAATGCTTTGTATGCATGTATGTGATGTAGTGAAATGGTTTTATTCAGAAATATTTTGTATTCTGGCTTAAATATGAAAGTGAAAGTAAGGTTGAGGCTAACGGACAGTGAGTAAATCCGTACATGTGAGAAAATCTGTTCACCGCGTTTGACGAACCAAATTTTTCTTATATGATACATGACCCCCTGCTTTTTTTTCATTTTCTTCAAGCTGGATGCTATTTCTATTGATTAAAAGATTTTGAGAGGGCCCCATGGACAAAAAGTTGACATTTTTTTGGCTGACCTAGGTCACTTTACATTGAGTTAAAGAACAACTCTATTTGGTGGTTTGTGACCTCTAAGTGATCTTATGGGAAGACTTAAATATTTTGACTTAAGTTAAAAAAAGAGCTGCCCATATTTTGCAAGACACTAAGAATAACCCATATTTTCTTTGTGATTACTGTAGTGCTCTATATAATACTTCAAAACAAAGCATAAAGTTGATAGTCTTGATTTTCCTGTTTAACTGAAGCACTTTGGGAAATTATAAGATTTTGAGAAAATTCTAAGTTTTCCCTTAAGTTTCTCTCTGAATACCCATCCCTGTCTCATTTAATTGAATGATTTGATGACAATATATGTAATGTTATAAACATGGTTTCTCTTACAGTGGAGATGCTACTGAAATAACATTAAAAGATCTGAAACCAGCCACCGAATATCATTTGAAGTAAGTACAATGACTATCTATACAGTATTATAGCTGATAAGCTGCGCTGATTTCTTTACCATACATGGTTTCTTTCATTAGTTCTCTTCCGGTTTTCTATATAGTCCCTATAGGTTTGCCCTCCGTCTGTCAGACTCAGTTAGTCTGTAAAGAATCTGGATCCTGACAAAACTCAAACAGTTAGGTCTATGTAACTTGGTATGTTACCTCAAGGTCAAGCAGTTCAGCTTCAATGTCAGGCAGTTCAGCTTCAAGGTCAAGCAGTCACTGTTCAGCTTCAAGGTCAGGCAGTTCAGCTTCAAGGTCAAGCAGTCACTGTCTTGATTGAGTTCCCTCGGAGGCTGCGCTATAACAACGTCCTTACAAATGGTAATTATAAGTTATGCAATAATATTAAACAATACTGAAAGCGAAGAAATTATTTTGCGTGATTTAATTTCACGGAGGTCACGAATAGTTGAAATTAAGTTGCCTCGAAAGTTTTCAAAACATAACAATGGACATCACAGGTGACTTAAAACGTGAAAGTGTGTAGTCAATAATATACCGACAATGGGCAAAATACAAAAGTTTGTATTTACAAAAGTAAATTGGTTTACAGTACATGAAGTAATATTAAATCTGTAATATCATGTTTTTCAGAGTATGTACAATATTAGATGATCTGCGAGGTCTATTTACTGAGGCAATCAGTTTTAAAACAATACAATGTGAACCCGACCAACCACAATCACCAAAACTTCAACAAAAAGCAAAAACATCACTAGTGCTGAAATGGAACGTAAGTATAATACAACCTTTCTTTTGTTTTATCAAAGTACATTACCATCGCAATATATAGTATAGCTTGGCTATTTTGACCTGAGCCTGACCTTTATGCAAGAATATATTACAAGGTTCTTGCGTTGAATATATCAATTTCCGCAAGCAAATCATGCAATATCGGTATTTCGGCTTTGTGTTTATATTACAAGTCGAGCGTCTTTGTGATGCTTCCCGATTATGAAAACATACAATCGGTGTTATAAACGTAGACAATATATCGACTGTTAAATTATGCTAATCAATAGGTCAAGCTCATGTCAATGTGGGCAAGCTATACAACAAGATAGATTTAAAAGTCTGCGAAATAAGCACTTGTCCGGTTGTCCAGAACAAGTAATTGTTGATTCGGGCTAGTAACTTGAAGAAATTATGTATAGAGTGTATTATAGGGAAACTATCAAATTTTACTGATTTGGACAAGTAACTTAGAATTCTAAATTTCACAATGTTTTAAACATGTGATGTGTGTCACTTTTAAAGTGTATAGAGCTATATCGGAAGATATTTTTTTTAAAAGTTTGCTTCATATCCATTAGATCAGTTTTCGCTTCAGTTTTAACAGAAACTCTCTCTGTGATTTATTGGACATGCGAACTGTCCATTTTCATATGAAAGTGTTCTAGAACACCCTATGAAACTATGAGAATCATCTATTCTTCGACAATTGAATCAAAGTACACGGAACCCATCCAAAGTTTAAATTTGCAATTAAGTTAGTCTAGTATCATACTAAAAACGATGCAAGTAATTATTTTGACATTGAAGGACTGTAAAAATATAGCTCTATACACTTTAAGATTACTGCAAGTCAGCATAAGATTCATGCATAATCGTGACATATTTAATGAAGATTTGTACAGCTAAGTATTCAAGCTGATGTAAGGACATGCGGATTACCAGCATGATTTTATGTTACATAGATTATAACACCTGGCACCTTGCAATACACATGTATCAGTCTACAGCTGGTGTTACAGTGGAGTGAATTTTTTGTGTCTAATAATTATAATTTATCAAATTTGTTGAATTTCACAAATTATATATTTTTTACGGGAAGTGTTTTAAAAAGATTTCTTTTGGAATCCATCCGAAAATGGTTTAAAATCTCACTATGTGAGAAAATTAAAAGATTAGACATTAGTTTTATTTTAATTTTGAGCTCCATATGTTTGTTCAGGGGTCATATTGACATATTTCAAATTATGTAATTTGCCATATCAAAATTGAATAAATTTTCTTTTTCTAATGAGAATCGATAAAAAAATAGAATTATTTTTTGCAGGCACCATGTGAGAACGGATCAAAGATCTCGACATATATTCTAGAATCTGAAATGGAAGAGAATCAGGGTAACTTTGTAGAGGTTTATAACGGATTACAGAAACAATATAGAGTCTCCAAATTAGCAGCAGCAACCAAATATACCTTCCGATTAGCAGCAATAAATGGCGTGGGAAAAAGGTATGAATTTATTCCTTTTTGGCCCCTTTTCAAGGCTCTTTCCAGGCTCTGATCTCTCTAAACGACTCAATCGGAGCTAACGAGGGGAGCAGAGGCATAGAGGTAGGGCACGCACTTCTGGATCAAGAGGTCCCAGGTTCAACCTTCATCTGGACCACTGGTTAATTTCTATGATCAAGTATAACCCACATGCTACACTCAAAGTGCCCTCCTTGAGCCCTGAGTCCAGGGTTCTCAAAAACAGCAGGCTACAGGCCAAATTGACTGCTTATAAATCATTTTGGGCTGTCTGAAAATTTGAATTTTATACGCAATTTTAAGAAAATAATTGCACTAAAGACTTTATCAGGCCTGTTGGTTAAGCGAGAACCCTGAAGTCTGGAGAATTATTTAAATAACAGTGAAATGCATCATATTGGTAGGTTTAATCACTCAGTCTCTTTAAATTCCATCACATATTAATCTTCATTTTCTTACATGCTAATTTTGTGTTCCAAGGAAATGACAATGATTTATTATAACGTTCAACATTTATGATTTTGTTATTGTGTATGCACAGCTTGGAAGGAAATTAATTGGTAGCATAGATACTGTAAAATAATTAATTATCCAGTGGTTTAAATTTTGTGGATTTCGTGGTTCATCTTTCACAATGAAAACAAAATCCGTCGAACAATAATATTGGCATATTTATTTCGTGAAATGCAAAATACATGAATTAAGATCCAATCCAAATGGTCTTTTTTGCCTTTACCACAAAATTTTGTCCAATTAAAATTAAATGATTTTACAGTATTTGAGAATGTGTATTGATTCATAGTGTTTGGTGAAATTTAATGTTATGATTGTATCCCAATTTAAAGAAGCTGACAGTGGAATATCGCTTTGCAAATTCACAATGCACGGCCTTGAAAGCCTTAAGTCTTCAGGGGTGTAGCATCCATGTGTTCGACTTACCTGACTTAGGCTTTTTGGCCTGCGAACAAGTATATTTTTTCATTCAGGTCGCTCATGGACAATAAATATTATTAAATGTCCTATTTTACCTATCCACAATATTGAATCCCTAAATTCTGACTGAAAATGATTTAGTATCCAAGGTATACGTTAGTTTCGTGCTTGATATGCCTGGGCAAGTAGATTAGTCTTGGGTCTAGTGGATTATTCAGTCCAACTTGCTCATGGGCACGTGAACATTTTCAGAATTTCCACACCCCTGGTCTAGTGGTAGAGCGCCCATTTTGAGTCTGGAGTTTGCTCCATAGTAATGTTGCATCAATGCAAAAAATTAAATGGTACCCGTTCTAAATTAGGGAAGAGGGTTGGCATAGAATTCTCAAACTAGGTATGCTGATTGGCCATGACCAGTAACTAGGTTTTGAAGGTCAAATGTCACTGTAACCTTGAACTAGGTCAATATGTCAAAGGCCTTGAAAAAATATTATTATTTGACTGTCATTGGCTGCATGGCATACAGGTATGTACCATTGAAAAGGAATAAAAAAAATGAACTTATTTTTTAGCTCACCTGACCACAATGTGGTCATGGTGAGGTTTTGTCATACCGAGATGTCCGTCGTGCGTCGTGCGGCGTGCGGCGTGCGTCGTGCGGCGTGCGTCGTGCGTCCGTCAACAATTTCTTCAAACGACTTCTCCTCCTAAACTGCTTGGCCAAATTTGATAAAACTTAATACGAATGTTCCTTGGGTGGACCTCTACCAAAGTTGTTAAAAAAATTCCAGTCCGTCGCATAACTAGGTCACACAGGCTAAAAATAGATTTTCAAAAAGGAAACTTCAAAAATCTTCTTCTCTGAATCCGTAAGGCCTAGAGCTTTCATATTTGGTATGTAGCATCACCTTGGGGTCCTCTACAAAGATTGTTAAAATTATGTCCCTGGGGTCAAAATTGG
Organism: Spisula subtruncata; assembly: GCA_963678985.1. NCBI lineage: Eukaryota > Metazoa > Mollusca > Bivalvia > Venerida > Mactridae > Spisula > Spisula subtruncata. Next base: position 13,800,188 of record OY787671.1, on the reverse strand, counting down.
CCCCGCCCCGGGGGCCCTTAGTTTTACATAGAGTAATATAGGGGAAACCTTAAAAAATCTTCTTCTCCAAAACCGCTTGGCCCAGGGCTTTCATATTTGGTATGTAGACTCAGCTAGAGGTCCTCTACAAAGATTGTTCAAATTATGTCCCTGGGGTCAAAATTGGCCTCGCCCCGGGGGCCCTTAGTTTTACATAGAGTTATATAGGGGAAACCTTTCAAAAATCTTCTTCTCCGAAATCACTTGGCCCAGGGCTTTCATATTTGGTATGTAGACTCAGCTAGAGGTCCTCTACAAAGATTGTTCAAATTATGCCCCTGGGGTCAAAATTGGCCCCGCCCCAGGGGCCCTTAGTTTTACATAGAGTTATATAGAGAAAACCTTAAAAAATCTTCTTCTCCGAAATTGCTTGGCCCAGGGCTTTCATATTTGGTACTTAGAGTCAGCTAGAGGTCCTCTTCAAATATTGTTCAAATTATTCCCCTCGGGTCAAAATTGGCCACACCCTGGGGGTCACCATTTTACTTAGACTTATATAGGGAAAACATATAAAAATCTTCTTGTCTAAAACTACACTGCATAGAGCTTTGATATTTGGTATGTAGCATCATCTAGTGGTCCTCTACCAAGATTTTTCAAATTATGCCCCTGGGGTCAAAATTGGCCCCACTCGGGGGGTCACCGTTTTACATAGACTTATATAGGGAAAACATATTAATATCTTCTTGCCTGAAACTACACTGCCTAGAGTTTTGATAATTGGTATGTAGCATCATCTTGTGGTTTTCTACCAAGATGTTCAAATTATTCCTTTGGGTGAAAATTGTGCAGGGTTTATAATCAGGTGAGCGATATTGGGCCATCATGGCCCTCTTGTTTTGTAAAATTCATTTATCCATAGAAACAATATACATGGGTGTCAATCTTCCTGATTAATCAGGAATTCCGAATTTACATATCCTGAAAGAGCAATGATTTTTGGCAGCATTTGATTTTCCTGTATACATGTCAATTCCTGTAAAAAAGTTCTTCATCAATGATACCGTTACCTGTACTATGGCATACCATTGTTTTATCAACATTAAATAAACAAAATCTTTGTTATCTATTTCAGTCAATACAGTGATTTAGTTGTATATTGTACGAGCGGATCGGCTCCGTCACAACCCGATCCACCGATGTTATCCGATCGTTACGTCACAGAACTTACAATATCCTGGATCAAACGTCCCAATGATGATGACTTCGCTCTACAAATAGACGACATGATTTCTGTAAGTGATTACAATATATATTTCTATTATTAAAGCCAATGCATGTCGCAGTTACGGCGTAAAATTATAACCCTTACGAGCTGTTATGACCAAATGCATTGGGTTAATAATAAATAATAATGCATAATAAAGTATTCATTTCGTCAAATTTTGTTTTTGATATATATGTTCTGGGTACGGACCTCATTAATTTTGTTTATATGTATGTATATATAAATATATGTTTAAATGTTTATGCAATTGCATTGTTCTGCCCCCGATCGTTTATGAGGGGATATATTGCTTCGCTTACCAGTATGTCTGTCTGCCGGTAGGAAGACCAAAACGGTTTGCTTTAAATAACTCATGCACATTTTGCCCTTGGCATTGAGGTTGATGAGCAACAGTAGACGACCCCTATTGATTTTGAGGTAATTAGGTCAAAGGTCTAGTAGCTGAGAACATCCACAAAATCCACTAAATTAAATCTGCCTCGAAAAAATGATTGAATTTACAATATATAAAAAAGTATTTAGAAAGTTTGTGGTGTAAAGTACATGTTTGGAGATATACAACATCCAAGATGTCCAACATCAAGACTTGCAACATTGAGGTTTCGTTAAATAGACATATCGTAGTCTAGATCAGATTTTATCATAGCTGTACTAGACAAGAAATTCTGTAAAAAAGCTTAATTTTAAAATTAAATTAAGATAACCAATTACGATAGTATGAATGGATCCCCTTTTCACTGGTATGTGTGTACATATGTTTACAATTAAGATAAGATTTGTCTTAAGATTGTCTATTCTTCTGAGATGTCATTAAAATTGTGATGAGTCGTCTGTTATAATGCATATCTCTGAGTATTGATGGTTGACTGTGCATTGTGCAAAAGTTATGTCGCAATATCTTGAAATTTTCAATCTGCGGTGGTATTCAATATTGATCTTACTTCACTCAAGGATGAGGACAACCAATCGGATCATGCCATATTAAACTCTTGATCAGTAACAGGCAATATGATTGGCAATCCTTATTCTCAAATCTTATTAGATCATGATTGAATACCACCCCTGAACTAAATTTCAGCTTAAAGTGTATGGAGCTATATCTCACGATATTTAAAAAAAAAAATCAAAAACGAAAAAACAATTATGCTTTCATACACATTAGATCATTTTTGCTTCAGTTTTAACAGAAACTCTCTCTGTGATTTATTTGACATGCAAACTGTCCATTTTCATACCAAAGTGTTCTAGAACACCCTATGAAGTTATAAGAATCGTCTATTTTTCGACGATTGAATCAAAGTACACAGAACCCATCCAAAGTTTTAATTTGCAATTAAGGTAGTCTAGTATCATTCTAAAAACGATGCAAGTAATTATGTTGACATTGAATGACTGTTAGAATATAGCTAGCTAAAAATTCAAAAACGAAAAAACAATTATGCTTTCATACCCATTAGATCATTTTTCGCTTCAGCTTTAACAGAAACTCACTGTATGATTTATTGGGTATGCAAATTATCCGTTTTATACGAAAGTGTTCTAGAACACCCTAAGTCGACGGTTGAAATTATAAGAACCGTCCATTTTTTCGACGATTAAATCAAAGTGCACGGAACCAATCCAATGTTTTAATTTGCAATTAAGGTAGTCTTATATCATACTTAAAACGATGCAAGTAATTATTTTGACATTAAATGACCGTTAGTTATAGCTCTATATATAGATACACTTTAAATATTGTCAAATACACGTGTCATTGATATTCTGTCTATGTGGGATCACACTCAAAATAAGTGCCTGCAAACAAGTGAAAACAGTGTACAGCATTAATTGCAGTAAATTTTCCAAGGGTTCAGCTTGAAATTTGTCTCAAACTAAAATCGTGATTTTAAACAAATCGAAATGGTGACCTGGACTCAGATAAGGGCCAGGACAGAGAAAGGGCTGGCCTGAACCCAGATGTGGGAACAGGGCTGAATGATTGATACAGTATATTATGTTATTTGAATGTAATTTTGTACTCTTTTATTTCAGGGGCATGGTTTTCTACCTGTGTATAATGGCCCCCATCTCTCACATAAGATTAGTGGCTTAAGTAGGAATAAAGACTATAGATTTAGGGTAAGTAAGAGTTAGTTACCATGTAATCATTTCTTACTTCTCTCACATATACTGTAAACTTATTTTCTTTCGTGACTACAAACTTTCATGTCTTGAGTCTCTGATGATCATGTCAAGGTTTTAAGGTTTTGATCACTTTTGGGGCTACTAATTAATTTCACAAATTTCTACCAATCGCTAACTGGCGAAATTAAATAATGCAAAGTAATATAATTTTTTGGTTTACAGTAGCGGGGTAGGTCTCACATATTACTTTTGTACTGGATCTGTCTTAGACATAAGTGCTTATCCAATTGTTCAGGACAAGTCGGTCTGTTCGGACAAGGTGACTTTGACAGATTTTGTCTATAATTTATGATGTCTATTTGAATATGGTGTAGAAAAGTAGATATTGATTCAGCATACAAGCCAGATCTCCTGCATCATATGTGAGGCTCCTGCATTTTAGACTCTACTCCCACATGTCTTGATCAGGAGCTGATTTATCAAATTTCTACTGGATTCTGACATTAGTTTGTTACATTAAGAAAAGGATCACACATATAAGTTTCAATTACTTGATGATACATGATTGATAAGTATTACTTAGTAAAATGGGTGAAAACTTCATATCAACTTCATTAATTGCAGTAAATAGTTTGAGCAAGGAAACTGTTTTACATGGATCCAGAACCACCTTCTGGTATCTAGACATGAACTGTATGTTCATACCAATAATTATTGAGTCCCTTAAAAGAGTCAGACTGTGCTGTCATTTTCATCCTGTACCCTAACCACAAAGGGAGCTAACTGTACATAAAGCCTGTATTTACTTGAAGCTTACAGCAGTTACTTCCCTTATTTTGAAGTATACAGTTATAGATGTAGAGGATATTTGTTGATTTTGGTGCAAGATCGAATTTTATTTCACGACGTGATCACAGACATCAGTATTTTCATGAGTCACGTAAAATAAGATCTTTCAGCAAAAATCGATACATTTTCAGTTTATTATTTGCTTCATTTTCGTGTAAAATGGTACAGTAATTGGCTAAATTGGAAAAGTTATGTTGAAATTAGAACGCCAGGATGTGACAATTATGACGTCATAATGACGTGACACATATTTTTAAGCTGAAACTGTTGAAGTTGCATTTCATTTTCTGCACCATGATGGAACCAGCTGCAAAAACTGTGAAAATAACAAAACTATATAATACATAAGTTCACAAATATTTGTAACTGGTTATTTTCACTGAAAATCAACATAATCCAATGAAAGCAAATAATTCATTGGTATATTATACACCTGCATACATGCCATATTTTCCTGAAGCCTATGCAGGATATTGGTGTTAGAAATGCAGGATATTTCAATGAAATGCAGGATAATTTTTCTGGCTCAAACTTTAAACTTAAATAAATGAAGTTAATATGCAGTTTTCACCTGATTTACTGGTAGGACCATGCTTGCTTCATAAAGCTCTTTAAATTAATATTTGTTATCATTTTCCACATGCAAACAAAAAATGTCCAGGTTCCAGTATTCCAAGAAATGCAGGAGATTTGATGAATTTGCCTAAAATCAGGCGGGGGTAGAGTCTCAAATGCAGAAGACTCCTGGCATGAATGCACCTTTGGATTGATGTTTGTTTTATACAATTGCAGTTAGCAGCAAGAAATGAAGAAGGTTCCAGTAAATGGAGTGAGATAGTTACATATAAAACAAAACCTGCTCGACCTGAAGCTCCCAGTAAACCACAGATAAAGGGAAAAATACACCCTCATAGTTTTAGAATTACTTGGGGTAAGTTAAAGTACTATAGTCCTGAGTACTGGGGTGGTTAATTCATAAAGCATCTTAAGTGAAAACTTAAATATTTTGACTTAAGGTAAAATATTGACCTGAATATATTTCTCAGGAAGCAAAGAATAACCCATGTTATCAATATGATTACTGTAGCTCTTTATATAATTCTTCTAAACAGTGTATACAATTGGTAATCTTGAATTTCCTGTTTAGCTGATACACTTAAGGAATTTTTTTAGATGATTTGAAAATTCTAACTTTTCACTTAAGATACTTTGTGAGTAACCACCCCTGGTATCAGTCTTAACAGGTTCGTTGTTCTTCGTATTTGTCCTCAAATAGTTGAAAGAATGGTTTTCTGATTCAGTCTGACCAACTACTGACTGCCTCAATAGCCTAACGGTAGAGCGCTCACTTTGGGTGCGGGATGTCACAGGTTCGATCCCTGATTGCGTCATACCAAAGACAAAACAAAAATCGTACCAGTAATTCCCTTGCTTGACGTTCAGCATTAAAGGGAATCTGGCTTCTCTTCTCTCATACCCTCGTGGTGATGGATAACATCAGGAATGAGGTGTCGAGAGTGATGAATACAAAAGTTAGACAACTTGTTTCACAATCGATCTAAAATTTATAATTCAATATAAAAACAATTATAAACTTGTTACAGTTGCTACATATTATATTTAAGTATGGTTTTTGTGGTAAAGGTCTGTGATTTGACTAAATCTAACCAAGTTACATGTGTACATTTCAGACCCACCAAAAGATGAAGGAGGATCAGAAGTAACTAAATATATTGTAGAGTTAGATGATGGCAAAGGTATGACATGTAGAATTTGTACATTAAATTTTCTTTATTTAACTGATATATATTTATATCACATGATTTTCCTTGTATCCAGATATATAGCGAGCCTGTATAGTCTTTTACTACACATGTGTAGTATAACGTTCATGTTCTTTCAATAGAATGACATGCATGTTTGCGTTATTAATGTCATATGATATAGAGGATCTATCTCGAGTTGTCAATTGATATAAATTTATATCAAACGAGTTTTGGAACTTTTATGAAGCGAGCCACTGGCGAGCTTAATATTTCCAGAACGAGTTTAATATAAATATATCAATTGACAACAAGTGATAGATTCTTTATATCATATGACACTAAAAAACGCAAAATACGCATTGATTTATTGGAAAAACTCAATAGTTTATACTGCACGTGGTAGGTATAACTTTATACGTACTGGCTATACTAACCTGGATACAAGGAAAGTCATGTGATATATAAAGAATCTAACACTTGGTATCAATTGATATATTTATATTAAACTCGTTCAGGAATCAATAGATTTAGGAACCAATGAAACAGCATTTTACCATAATCAAAGAATTAAGGAACCCATGAAAATAAACGGAATTTACATAATATGTATCTGAAGTGCATGGAGATTAGTACTAATTAATGTATTATCTACTATAATGCATATCATTAGGATCAGGTAATATTTGTTGTTGAGTAATTATGTTGTGTTGTCAAGTCAAAAATGTTGTCCATGTTATACAACATGTACCTGTCCTGCGTTCAGGGTAGAATAAGGTTTTCTTAATGTTACAAAACGTTTTCGTAACGTTACGAACGTTACATAACAACTTTATTCTTTCTTGAACACAGTGCTGGTGACGGTATTAAAGCTGAAAAAAACCCACCATAGTTTCATCTTTATGAGCAAGCAATAGCCTTTCAAAATCACTACTTTGATTTGTTCAGAATGAAGCCTTGGTCCCAATGAGCATTGTTTGCCTTGGCGATGTATGCCTTCTCGTGGTTTGAATGAATTTGCTCTGAGAACAGGGATTTCACTAATTTTCTCATGACTCCCCAGAAGCTTTTACTAGACCCCATGGACCCTTTTCCCAATACCTTCCGATGCCCATTTATTTTATCGAGAGTACAATGCTGAGGCAAAATTGCTCAGTGTGACCTATGTATTACATGTAACTGATCTATTGCCAACAGTATTGATTCTCTTGTTGTATAAAATACATATAACTGTCTCTGACATGAAAACTTGTATGGCATTCAGATCTCATTAAAGTCAGAAAAAATGGTAGTTTTCTGCGCAGGATTAGATTTGTGCTTTGCAAGACTTAGGCCATACCTTTTATTTTTAGCGTCGGGTCTAGATCTGGCTTTCTGAAACCTAGCTACCAGTTCTATAAAAAAAGACATTAAAATATACTGACTCACTAGGAACTGTTTTAAGTTGCTGAGTGGCAATACTCACCCAAAATGTTCAAGGGTATTTGAGACGCTAGAAGGTTTTATTCTGGAGCGTGTTTTTTGCATGCAACACTTAATACAAAAATGTACACTCAGTGTTGTTGACGTCAGTTGTAGAATCCAAAAGGAACACAAATTTACCAGAGAAAAATGCTTCTACAGCCTGAAAATAAAATTTTTGACGTGTTTTTTTTTATTCGAAAATTAACGTCAAAAGCTAGGCACACTACAACGCTAAACATCAATAGTGATTGGTATGGCCTTAGACTGTGGTAGTAAATCATCTGTAGTTACTTCCTTGTATCATACTTTACAGTGAAATCATTTCCTTGAGCAGTGATGCATTTCTGGAGCTTTTTTTGTCCCAGACTGTTTGATGAGGAAAGTAGGTTGATTACATACAGTCTGGTTTCTGTGTCCTACACACAGTCTGGTTCCTGTGTCCTACGCACAGTCTGGTTCCTGTGTCCTACACACAGTCTGGTTCCTGTGTCCTACACACAGTCTGGTTCCTGTGTCCTACACACAGTCTGGTTCCTGTGTCCTACGCACAGTCTGGTTCCTGTGTCCTACGCACAGTCTGGTTCCTGTGTCCTACGCACAGTCTGGTTCCTGTGTCCTACACACAGTCTGGTTCCTGTGTCCTACGCACAGTCTGGTTCCTGTGTCCTACACACAGTCTGGTTCCTGTGTCCTACACACAGTCTGGTTCCTGTGTCCTACGCACAGTCTGGTTCCTGTGTCCTACACACAGTCTGGTTCCTGTGTCCTACATACAGTCTGGTTCCTGTGTCCTACGCACAGTCTGGTTCCTGTGTCCTACGCACAGTCTGGTTCCTGTGTCCTACATACAGTCTGGTTCCTGTGTCCTACATACAGTCTGGTTCCTGTGTCCTACGCACAGTCTGGTTCCTGTGTCCTACGCACAGTCTGGTTCCTGTGTCCTACGCACAGTCTGGTTCCTGTGTCCTACATACAGTCTGGTTCCTGTGTCCTACGCACAGTCTGGTTCCTGTGTCCTACATACAGTCTGGTTCCTGTGTCCTACGCACAGTCTGGTTCCTGTGTCCTACATACAGTCTGGTTCCTGTGTCCTACGCACAGTCTGGTTCCTGTGTCCTACGCACAGTCTGGTTCCTGTGTCCTACATACAGTCTGGTTCCTGTGTCCTACATACAGTCTGGTTCCTGTGTCCTACGCACAGTCTGGTTCCTGTGTCCTACGCACAGTCTGGTTCCTGTGTCCTACATACAGTCTGGTTCCTGTGTTTACGCACAGTCTGGTTCCTGTGTCCTACATACAGTCTGGTTCCTGTGTCCTACGCACAGTCTGGTTCCTGTGTCCTACGCACAGTCTGGTTCCTGTGTCCTACGCACAGTCTGGTTCCTGTGTCCTACGCACAGTCTGGTTCCTGTGTCCTACGCACAGTCTGGTTCCTGTGTCCTACGCACAGTCTGGTTCCTGTGTCCTACGCACAGTCTGGTTCCTGTGTCCTACATACAGTCTGGTTTCTGTGTCCTACACACAGTCTGGTTCCTGTGTCCTACATACAGTCTGGTTCCTGTGTCCTACATACAGTCTGGTTTCTGTGTCCTACACACAGTCTGGTTCCTGTGTCCTACATACAGTCTGGTTCCTGTGTCCTACGCACAGTCTGGTTCCTGTGTCCTACGCACAGTCTGGTTCCTGTGTCCTACATACAGTCTGGTTCCTTTGTCCTATGTTTCAGTATACCATGTACTATGTCAGACAGATTGGAGACAGTAACCAGACTATAACCTGTACCACAAAACAGCTCAGTCGAAAATGCCCTTCATGTACATTGTATTATACCTTTAGTTTTTATAGGAAATTATCATACCAGTTCACTTTCCCAGTTTATTTAGAAATAGGATTAGGCCACCGGCCCATACACAACATATGTAACATACATATATACCAAATGTAGTGGTCAGTGTGGTATTGACAATTCATATACATTTTTATAGCAATAGCATTTGATCAACTGCATGTATAAACAACTACATTTACTATACAAATGATGATTTCAAAAACTCCTCGTCTCAGAGAAGCATGATATAGGAACATAGCAAGCTGTCCTATTGTATCAGTTTCATACAGAACTGATATTGATTGTAACTTTTGTTTCTAATTCCTGATGAAGACTTATTTTTAAAGTCGAAACTTCGGAACGCAGATTTTTATATAGTGGTAATAGTAGGCATGATTTGTACCGAAATATATGTTTATAATTTAATGTCTCATATTTCTATTTGTCCAGGTTATGAGATGGTATTTGAAGGTTCAGAGAGGGAACATCAGTGTCATGAATTAATACCAGGACAAACATACAGGGTTCGTGTAGCTGCGTGTAGTGTAGCAGGTCGAAGTGATGTAAGTATGCAACTCACCTTTTTATGCCTCAGCATCTACTGATGTGGAGGCATATAGTGATTGTCCTATCCATTCATTTTTGTTCAGTTGTCCGTTCCACAGGTAACTCTATCATTGATAAAGACTAAAACGAAAAAAGAAATGTTTTGGTCATTTTTTTGTTATCATTGATACAGTTACCATTTGTCTGTTTATTACAAATTTTAGACAAGTTGATTGTTTAATAGAAGAAAAATGGAAGATGAAAATTTGATAACTAAGTCAATTTTCCTTCAAATATGTGGGGAAGTTACTGGTAAGTAAGTACTGGATAGGCCTAAAACAGTCCATGAAAATTGGTTAATAGGTGAATCTGCCATACATAGTATATTTTATAACTGGAAAATTGTGGAGAAATGATGATCCGCCAAAATGGGTTATCCCTGTGGAGAGGGTAATGATGATCCGCCCAAATGGGTTATCCCTGTGGAGAGGGTAAATAAATCCAACGGGAAATGTTGTTAAATCTGATTAAACTAGAAAAGGAAACTGGAAGAAGGGTAGTAATCAGAACTGGGACACACCTACATGGGTGTGACTCTGACTTTAATTGAACATAGCACTGTGAGTGAGTTTCTGGTTGATATTTGTTTCACCAGATGTACCAGGTTTATTGAAATGAACATTTCCTGTGTGTGTTTTGGAAGCTAACGTTTGCTGTTTGCTGTTTTAAATTATTTTCTTTGAATTTTTCATTTGATCTGAATTTTTTCGACTTCAACCAGTTTATTTTCTCATATATAGGGCCTACTGGTTTGGCCAGAGAAGCTGTTGTTGTCTTAACTACATTGTTCACATATTTATTCTGGTCCATTTAAACTTGATGTATTAGGTATTTTTTACTTTTAAATTAGACCTCAATAAACAATTTCTAGATACTCATCCCCCTTTCCTATGTTAAATGCTCATCTGACTTCTTAATTTAATTTTGTAAAATTGCGTAAAGTGTTGGTTAATTGGGTACAATAATTTACCTAAAAGCCAAAGACCAACAATCCTTGGACAAGTAAGAAAAACAAAAATACAGATTTTTTTCTAAAATCATAGTGATGGTGGTAATTTTTAAGGGTTGAAAGATATACTGAAAACAAACAATTTAGGCCAAACACAAACTAAAGGCTGTATTACACATTATATGTTTTATGTACAGTCCAGTTAGGTGGACCAATCCATTTGCATGGTGTAAAAACAAGTATAAAGGCTTATGTCAACAGTTCAATACTAAACTAAACTCTACCTGTTTAAGCAATGGTTTTAATCTTTTGGGTACACATTAACGATGACAACACTGTCAGAATACCCTAGCTGGACTATATTTTGATGTATTTTCTATTTGTTATATGTTTTCAGTTTTCTGAGGTATGCATAGCAACGACTCAATCAGTACCACCAGGCCAGTGTTCAGTGCCCAAACTTCAGGGCAAGCCAAAAGCTACATCATTACACCTCAGATGGAGTAAGTACTTAATCTTATAATCCTTAAATAATCTTTGATTAAACTATCTGTCATCTATGGAGTGGTTATATGGCTGATCAATGGGCTGCTGTATAGAGGTTTTATCTTTCAGTACAACCTGCCTTACATTTTTGTTAGTCAACTTTCTGTGTCTCTGTAGCTTGTTAGTGTAGTGGTTAGTGGGCTTGCTGTCTATCTCGGTGTAACAGTCAGTTTTATCCCCGCCCAGTTTATTCCCCAATTTGAATGGAGGCATATATATATGCCTGCCACATTTCAGTAGAAATAAAGCTAATAAAGGCTATGCTCAGCATTTTAAGTCAGCTGAATAAAGGTAGGCATATGAGTGCCTTCATCTACATTTGAACCTCGGTCCCCCCCATTAGACCGCAAGCACGCCAATTGCTGAGAGAAAAAATTGGTGGTCTTTGCAGGCAGGTTTTGTAAAAGTGGTGTTTGTTTGCAGATGGTATTAAACACTGTTTTAACTTTGCTTGTAATAATTATGCCTGATATTCATTATTATGGAAATCGTATTAGGATGTATATTATACCTCCACCTCAGCACACCCATATATAACTGGCTTAAAATGAGAAGGTCGTAAGTACTACATACACCTTTTTAAGACTGATACATATATAAAATCAGCGCCACAAGGCGCTTCTTAAGAGCCTATTTTCATGAAAATCGGAACTTTTAATGTTGACCAAACTTAAGTCATAACAGCTTGTTTTACCATAAGTAAAGAGTAAATTTCAGACAGTTTTTTCTTGTTTTATCATAATATTGATTTTGTGCTTAGGACCCTCTCATTCTATGCCCGCGATATATGGGGGTGCACTGGATTCAGCCAGTTTCAAGCGGTATTGTTACAAATAAATAATCTACCCAGTATATTAAGAAGAAAATAATTAATGGTATGAATGCCTCTGTAATTGTTCTACAAAGTTTAATGCAAGTATTTAATTAGTTGCAAATGTTATCAGCTTAGTTATAAAGATTGCAGATTAAATGCTTGTTTGAATCCTTGTTTGAACACAAAGCGAACAGAAAGTTTCTCAGTTAGACTGGGTATTGTTTATTGTTATAAACCACTAAACCACATGTACTTTGATCCGTGTTTGATACCTGACTGAGAAATACTTAAGCTAAAACATATTTCTGTCATTACTGTAGATTAATTAATGTGTATACTGTCAAGCCATTTAATTTTGATGGGACAAAGTTTAGTGGTTTTGGTAAAAAAGACCATTTCAATGGACGTTAATTTGGGATTTTGCATTTCAGGTAATAAGTACAAGGGTTAAAATTATTGTTTTGTCGAATTTGATTTTGTTTTTGAAGGTCAACCATGAAATTTAGGAATTTTATCCCCCATGAAAATTAAAAATGATTTTACAGTATACAATAAGTGCATCTGCAGCAATATTTGCCTACCAGGCAGCCTATCATCATATTAAGTGGCCTGTATTTTTCCATTGAAGCCCTCCCTCTCCTCGGGCAAACAATGATAAGTGCATACGTACCTGGTAAAAGTTGAATAACTTCTATTGCAACAATGAGTGTAATTATGTGAAGGATGTGGAAAGTACATTAACAAGATTTATTTATTTTATCGACTCATACAAATTGTTTACTGTAAAATCATTAATTTTCATGGGGGATTAAATTTCGTGGATTTTGTGGTTCCCAACAAAATTAAATGATTTTACAGTATTATTCAGTAACTTTTTGCTTGTACATTGGGTGGTAATCGCTCTCCGTGACAGTTCATAATTGTGACATATCAGTCATATGTATTTTGTTTCTATTTTTCCAGCGTACCCAGATAATAATGGTGGTGCTCAAGTGAATGAGTTTGCTGCCCAGATGATATTACCTGATAATACGAGTAGGGAAGTGTATAAAGGTCGCGACCTTGACTGTATCGTAGCGGGTTTGTCACCGGGACGACCTTACCTCTTCCAAATACGGGCTTTCAATCGAGCAGGGGTGAATATGATTTATTTATAATACATAATAATTCTTATAATTTTGCAAGTTTATCTCTGAAGATGGACTGTCCATGTATTATGGGGTCTTGTTGGGCATTGTCAATGTCCATTTGAAGCATAAACCTAGATAACTTATTGATGATTGTGAAACAATATTTCTTTCTTAGAATTAAAATTTGACATCAGTATTGATTTTCTTCCACAATTTGCTAAATGTATAAAATATGAGAAAATTCGTAGAGAAATGGTATTAAAACTGATTTTATCAAAGAAACATGAAATAATATGCATGCAATTCTATGTTCATGCGTAAAAGATTAAAAGATACCGATTTCAGTATTTTGATAAATAACTGCGCTAAGCCTATGAAATCTATAAGCAAATGATCTTGTCCTGTATGTTGATAAGCAGTTTTCAGTATCTGGAATATTTTGAATTTTTACCCATATATGTTTCAGGGTGGACCGTGGTCGGAACCTTTAGAGGTAGTGAGTGGTGCGGGGGTACCAGACCCTCCGAAGCTACCTCTATGTATGGCACGGTCAGCACATAGTGCTGTCATACAGTGGGAAGGACCTTTCAATAACGGTGCTACAATTACAGATTATAGATTAGAATGGCAGTTAAAAGCTGATCAAGACTTCTTACAGGTATGCTGCATTTATCTTGCTATATAACAATAGACCCAACATCAGTCAGATAGTGTAGAGAATGCTTCGCCCATTTGTTTGTCGAAGGATTATGTAAACATTTTATTGGTCAACTTAATTCCCAATGTTCATAATGTTAGCATCTTAAAAAAATAGTTCATAATAATGTGCTCTAGAAATTCAACTTGGAAAATAAAGTGGAGCAACCAATGAAACATGCTTTCAAACACTTAACTAATAGACATGGAGTACACATTATACAATAATATTCTCTTGACCAGTACTGGTGGTGATCCACCAATGAAAAAATGTTTTACATAAAGATAATCAATTAATATCGAGTAAAGAATTCATAATTATTTACCAATCTTATTTTCAGCTCTATTTTGGTCCTAACACAAGTTTTGAAGTGAAGGGTTTGAATCCAGCTACGAGTTATGTATTTAGGGTCCAAGCAATAAATAGTGCTGGGCAGGGTCTTTACAGCCCCCTAGCCGTTTGTACGACCCCACCATCGAGTCCTTCAGCTGTAGTGTCGATACGAGCGAACCCGTCAGCTACTAGTGTTCAACTTATCTGGAAAGAACCACATGACAATGGAAGTGAGATAATAGCATATAATATAGACATTGGAGATAAACAGTTGATATATGTGATGGCTGTTACAGAATATACCATTGAGGAATTAACTCCTGAGACTACTTACAAGTAAGTAGATAATGTTTGTATTTATATATAACTTGGCCAATTTGACCTATTGATTAGCATAATTTAACAGTCGATATATAGCCTGCGTTTACAATACCCACATAATCGGGGAGTATCACGAAGAGGCTCGAGAAGTAATACAAACACAAAGGAGCAGGTACTATAAGGGGTGTTTTTGGCCCATTACCCGATTCTTATAAATTTTCTGTAGATGAAAGATATATACCCTCCTGTAAACAATTTTTGTATTTTTAATAATTTCTGTTCACTGTATGTTGCCATGGCAACCTTTTTTCTAATAACTCAAATATGCAATAATCTCTGTTTTTCTTCTAATTTGAACGACAAAATAATCACTGGAAGTCATTTTTCACTTTTAATAAATATGCAATAATCTGTGTTTCCATCCATTTTCTGAAGTATTTCTCAACATATGACATATACCATTTGTGATTGATACATTTGTACTGTTATTACCATTTTCGGTGCTTCTGTTGCTATAACAACCATTTAATGAACCAATTAATAAATATGCAAAAATTTACGGAAAATGATATGTTCATAGCCAGAACCTTGTAATATATTCTTGCATAAACATCAGGTTCAGGTCAAAATAGCCAAGCTATACCTAACTTTTTGTTGTGACAAGTTCATGTGACACCAAATCATGTAGTGGAATACGGTCCAATGGTTTACATGTTCAGTGTCATGCATGTTCAGTTTTCTGAATCTGTATCTTGCATTTACGTGTAATGTATGTGTTGTATGCTGAAATTGTGCAAATATCAATGACAACACCAATCAAATCCAGCTACGACTCATTTAAGATTAATATGATGCTGGTGCATTTCTTTACATTGTATTCATGACGCCAAGAACAGAAAGACAACTAAGACTTCACCTAAGAAAGCCATGAAGAAGACTACAAAAAAGGGAAAGAAGTGAACACTTCTGATTCTTCAAGTATGAATCATTGTGAGCTTCAATGAACTTTGTGTAAAAAAAACAACAATGTGCTTTTCTTTACTGTTAGTCAGATTTGTTTTCTGAGATCATACAGTAAAATCTATACCGTCCGGCCTGGTTAACCCAAATTGACCGTTTCTTCTAGCATTAATAAGGCTTGCTACAAAGCTTTCATACTTGCATGGATGTTGTATATGACCACTCTCCACACGCCTGTATCACCTGACTCCATTTTGACCTTCACCTTGACCTAATTTTGGACTTAGACTTATCTCCCCTTTTGTATTTTTACAATAAAATTTTGTCTGGAGCATATCTTCGAAACTATTCAACGTATTGACTTGAAACTTGAAATATAAATAGATGGTAACTTGTAGAAGTGCAATGAACAAGAACCATAACTCTGTCTGTCTTAAATTTTGAATTATCTCCCCTTTAGTATTTTCAGAATCAAATTTTGACTGTAGTGTATCTTTAAAAGTGTTTACGATATTGCCTTAAAACTTGATATATAAATAGATGGTAGCTTGTAGAAGTACAGGGACCAAGAACCATAACTCTGTCTGTCTTACATTTTGAATTATCTCCCCTTCAGTTTTTTCATGATAATTGTTTGTCCGGAGCGTATCTTCAAAAGTATTTAAAATATTGACTTGAAACTTGGTATATGAATAGATGGCAACTTGGAGAAGTGCAGTGACAAAGAACCATAACACCTGTATCACCAGATCACACATGAAGTCGATCAAGGCACTGCTTTCAAATGTGGCATATTCGTTTACCATCATAAGCCTCTTATAGATCAAAGCCATGTAACACTATCAAACATTTTAACTGAATAATGGCCCCTGATTGACTTAGCTTTTTATGGACATGGCTTCCACGGGGGCATAAGCGTTTATTAAACGCAGTCTTGTATTTATTATGTATACTATTTCAGAGTGCGTATTCAAGCTGTCAATGGTATCGGTGCTGGTGCATTTAGCACAGCCGTGAAGTTTACAACACGAGCATTACCACCATGTCCGCCAAAATTAGAATGTTGTGGTGCCATACATAATAGTATAAAGTTAAAATGGGGTGAAGGTAGAAACATGGATCTCATTACATATACACTAGAAATGGACAGAGATGATGGAAGGTAAGGGATATACTTACTATAGTAAACTGGGCCGGTATTTATAAAGCATCTTAAGTGAAAACTTAAATAGTTTGACTTAAGTTAAAATATTGAGCTGCCCATATATCACATGAAACGAAACATAACCCATGTTTTCTATATGATTACTGTAGCCCTTTACATATGGCTTCTAAACAATGTAAATAATTATTAATATTAGTTTTCCTGTTTAACTGACAGACTTAAGGAAAATTTGAGATTTTGAGAAAATTCTAAGTTTTCACTTAAGGTGCTTTATAAATACTGGCCCTGTTTATTAAAGGCCGTGGGGCCTTATTCACCAACATAGTAAGACTGAAACTTAAATTTGACAACATTAAATTTTGTAATCTCTGCCATTTCTTTGCAATTAGATTTAACCATGTGGCATTTTATCTGATTAGTTGTTGTTACCTACTGAACATGTACATGTATATTATATTAGAATCGGTACATTTATGACAACATGAGAGAAATTAGAACATTTGGCAATATAAAGTCTAAGTCTGGAGTTTTAGACTTGCAACGTTGGTGAATAAGGCCCCTGAATATAAAGTATTTTAAAACAACTACTTCTAGAGGTTAACAAGTTACCGGTTTTTTTCTGTGTCTTCCACCTATTTTATTTTAGTTGTCAAGTTATTTATTTGAATGATAAATTCTGATTACATTCACACTTTTTCTTGCTTGTCACAGAAAATTCAAAAGTTCAGGGAATAAATAGTTGCCTATCTGCCTCTGATGTGTCAAATCTATAAAATCTGGGATTTATTTGTTGTTTGTTTGCGAACGACCGATACATTCCATAGTTTGTGGTCATTTCGAGGGCTCTGTGCAAAACTATGGTAACTACATCAATCAGTTTATAGAGCCATGTACCATAGTTTTGTATTGAACCCCCAGTTTGGTATTTTTCCTGCTAGAAATGCGTATGAAGACTATATTTCGACATAATGAAATACATTATGCATTTTGCTTTGTTTTACAGCTTCCAAGAAGTGTATAAGGGCCAAGCTAATACTTGTCGTGTGAATCGTTTATCTGAGATGACAAATTATGATTTCCGTATATACGCTAGTAATGATGCTGGCAGTGGACCATATTCAGATACATATACATTCTCTACAACTACCGCCCCTCCTCCGGCATCAAAAGGTTAGTTAATGTTTATAACCCCCCACCATTTCTCACAAGGGGGTATATTGCTTTCAAAATTTACATGGAGGATTGCCAGCGACAGTAGATGACCCCTATTTATTTTAAGTTAGTAGGTCAAATGTCCAAGATGACATCCACTGTCCCTCCTCCTGCATGAAAAGGTTTGTGACTTGTATTTTACTTGAAAGTTTGAGGGGTCCACAATCGTTAACTTTTACCTCAACCATGAAATTTGCTCCCATCGAAAAGAACTTTGAATCTTGTAATTATTATCTGAAACGCAAAATCAACGAATTAACGTGACATTGTAGTGGTCTTTAAATGATTTTACAGTATCAAGTAATATTCATTGCGACATATTTAGTAATGTACTTTTGTTATTTATTTTTTCAGCACCAAAAGTAGAGAACATCACATTAACTAGTGCGAGTGTGGAATGGCAAACGTGTCGACCAATGGGTGTGGATAAAATAGTATATGTTTTACAGTTACAATGTCGCGACCATGAGTATAAACAGGTATAAAAAATTTTTAATGCCAAGCATAGCCTTTATTTGCTTTATTTCTACAGAAATATGCCAGATTTGAACCCTGGTCGCAATCACATTAACCACTGAGCAACTTAGGCACAGGCATAATTTTGCTTCTTATATTCCTTGTATGATTAACATACTTGCCAAAGTAGTGTGCATTCATTCATGTAGGCCTGCACTTCTCATTTTTGTAGTACTAAAATGGCTGTTATTCTTTATTTTCTGTATATATTGTAAAATTGTTTACATAGATAAGATTGTTTGGTTAAGTGACAAATTTTCAATGTTTCAGGTTTTCTTAAACAAGTAAAAAATTCTACTTTAAACAATATGGAAAATTTGCTTATCTTTTATACCAAGTCAGGCTCTGAATAAAGCCTTCCAACGAAACAACATAAACTTTCAACTTTTTACAGCGATATTCTCATGGTTTTCACAATTTCTAACTTTGACACATTTTGTTATTTTGTAGGTATATAAAGGACCAGAAACATGTTACAGCTTAGATAATCTACAGTGTAAAACTGACTACCAAGTGCGAGTGTGCGCTATCAGGCAGTGCCATGATAATACGGAGGTTACCGGAGCATTCAGTCCCGGTCATAACTTCTCCACCGCCAGTCCGGAACCAGTTAGGACAATTATGCCTACAGTGACTGAAACACGAACATCCGAACCAAGACAATTAACCGACCAACAATTAGCGGCCATATTTGTCGCCGGTCTCATGCTTGTTGCCGTGTTAATAGCCTGTATAGCGCAACATTTCTTGTCATATTCGTCAGGTTTGTCGCGTGACGACATGTGACGTGTGATTCTAATGTCTGGATTTATGAAACGTGTGAAGTCTGCTGGGGGTAAGGGGGATAACTCTGGAAACATGGATTAACCTGGACTATGTTCGAATGTGTAAAACGTAACGAAATAGAGTGACCTATATGTGAATACAGCCATTTTGTTGTATATCTCGTGCATTTGGCATTTCGAATGTGATCATGTGACCTATTTCTGCGTTTTATTGTTCTTAAAAAACTTTTTTTTCAAGTTCTGTTTTTTAATTTTTCTTTTTCGTCAATGTGCAGGCACAGTGGCTGTTTCTTTGTTACAGATAAAAAATATTATTAGTGCTATATTCGATATATAAATTATATCTATATGTAAATATATATTTATGTGTATATTATATTAAGTGTAGTATATAAGCTAGAGTTATTGGAATGACACAAAGGATATTCTACCATTGTCATGTTCCTTGACTTTCTGTCTTCTTATATTTGGTATTTCGGGATTTAGACATAATTGTTGTTTTTTCATTCTTTTTTGTTTTATTGTTTATTTCTGGCTGTTTCTTGTTTTACCAGTATATGTAACATTTGGTGATAAAAGACCATGGTTTTAATACACTGTTTAGTCCTACCTGCCGAGTATTGAGATCATGCTCTACTGACCATCTCTAGATGCCACCTCTTTGTTATGTTTAGTTGCCATATTTGTAAGTCGAAACCTAACAAAACCATGTGAATCACCTCAAATGATCAATGTCTACTATTCAGGCCTGGTAATTTTCAGGCTTGTACCTGATTTCAAATTTTTGAATTCTTAAATTTCTTTCTTTCTTTATATTGAAAAGTGGAATTTCAGGCTTTAAAACCCAAATTTTCAGGCTTGAGAATGATAGGTATTAGGTAATTACCAGGTCTGGCTATTAATAATAAGCAACATTAAACTGAGACTCAGGACACAAGCTTGGAGTCTCATTTTGTTTTGGTCACACAATAACCTCCTACCATCTATTTAGACCACCTTATGACAATGTTTTATTGTCATATAAGTTAACCTAATTTTAACAATACCATTTGAAATGCCTCCGTTTCTATGAGGGTCAGGTCCCAACGATCCTGGGGTGCTATTGGATATTTATCTAATTTCATTGGAGAATAAGGATAGCCAATCATATCGCCTGTAACTGACCAAGAGTATAATATGGTGTGATCTGATTGGTGATCCCTACCATTGAGTCAAGTGAGATCAATATTGGATACAACCTAAATCACACCATATTAAACTCTTAGTCAGTAACAGGCGATATGATATATGATTGGCCATTTTTAGTCTCTTATTTAATAATATCAATGTTGAATACTAACCCTGGATAGAATAAAACCAAATTTAAGTGTTGAAATAAAGTTTCAGTCGTTGATGTTCTGGTTCTGTTAATTTGTTGATGTTTGTTGTCTTACATTACTGTAACTTGCTGATTTATGTTTTTACAATTATTTATATATATGTGGTACAAAGTTGGCATTTCATGCATTTAGTGAAACATAAGTTGGGCTTATAGTTTCACTTTAGCTTGTTGCTTGTCATTACTATAAGATGGGTATTGAAAACATATATTTGTTTTATCTGGACCAGAAATGAGTTTTCATAGATCTGAAAATTATTTATCATTAAATTATAATCATTGTGAATCTTTTTTAGCTCACCTGTCACAAAGTGACAGAGTGAGCTTTTGTGATCACTCTTCGTCCGTCGTCCGTCCGTCCGTCCGTCCGTCCGTCTGTCAACAATTGGGTTGTGTCCTCTCTAGCTGTCACAATTTTGGCCTAATCTTTATGAAACTTGGTCACAATGATCATCTTAACAAAATCTAGGTCAAGTTCGATATTGGGTCATCTGAGGTCAAAAACTAGGCTACTAGGTCAAGTAATAGAAAAACCTTTTTATCAAAGGGAGTGTACTCTGTAATTATACTGGTTGTGATCATGTAAGAGTTGTCTCTCTTACTATATTTTAGTTGTAGAACTAAGAAATGTGTACTTGTTAGCAGCTTTGAGGCTTTAATTTAAATTAAATGCAGAATGTGGATATTAGGGTTATCATCGTTTACAGTGATTGTATGTTTACAAACTATTAAACAATTATTAAACTGTAATTATAGTCTTATGCAACCTTACTAATGAAAATAAACTCTTCTAGACATTGAATCACTTTCAGGGCTTTTGTGCTTCTACATGGGTAACAATTTTCAGACTATATAATGATTTCAGTATTTTTAGAAATAACTGCCCTATGTTATTCATATGAAAGCATCCAGTTCTGTATATTGTCAAGTGGTTTTCAGTATTTTGAACATTTTAAACTTTTACCCATGCTTCTATGAGGGGGACTGTATAGTACAGGTGTAATACTAAATGTAAAATTGTAAAAAATGGTTGGTCAATTGAACTTCAATGAAAGATATTGGTTGCTTTACACAGGTGGCTGGTTTATTCCGATGAGGTTTTAACATAATGTGTTTGACTGTAATATCTACTGCTGTCACATGAAAGACATGCATTTAACAATGAAAGGTATAGATTTCTGGTATAATTAAGACATTATAAACTGTATTTAGGTACTGGCGAGTTGTTTACATGGCACAAGCTGTTACTGCATGTTGATCAATTAAAGCTGATTAGTCATTACAATTACCCACTGAAATCTGAGTACCAACCAGTATATTTCGATGGCTTAGAACAAGAAGGTCGTAACTACTAAATCGATATATTGAGAAAACAAGAGAAAACTGTCGGTAATTTTCTCTTTAACTATGGGAAAACACGTTTTTAAAACTTCATTTTGGTCAACATGACAATTTTAGATTTTTATGAAAAAAGGCTCATAAGAAGCGCCTTGTGAAGCAGATTTCAAATATGTATGAGTCTTATAAGGTCGTAAGTAGGAGTTAAGACCTTCTGGTTCTAAGCCATCGATATGATGACTGAGTATCTTGCTATGTATAGATCTGACCTCAGAATCGTTACCTTTGGATTTACAATACAGTTTGTTAAAAGTTAATTGATAATGGTTGTAAACATTAGCTGTTCTGTCTATCTAGGTTTCACTGGGTAACCGGTAGTCCCCGCTATTCTTTCGAATGGGATTGGTCCCTCATTACTTATCTTATCGACAGTATATAATATTAGTTCATAGCCACAATCTGTTCAAAGTGAAAGGAGAACTGTTGTAAACGTAAGCTTGTCCATCAGGTAAACTCTCTTTATCTAGGTTTAACTTGAAGTAACTGAGTTAACTGTAGTCTCTGGGTTTTTTTTGGAATGGGATATTTCCAGTATTAGTATAACTTATTGAATTGACAGCAAAAGGGCTGTTGTCAGACTCAATTACCCGTATTCGATCTATGATTCTATATTGAAACTATTTTAAAAATATTAGTTTCCATTTATGGTAATGATGTCTGTCTGGTATGTTCTGCGATATGCATGGTACACTGGTTAAGTCACAAGAGTTCTCGCCATTTGACAGACTAATATCAGTGTGTAGAATCACGTGATCAAATGAATGCAGTTATACTCTCAAAACTGTTGCGATTTGTTTGTTAACCCATTGCCGCATATATATACGGCTTCTACGCGTCTGCTTATCGCCGTATATATACGACTTTTAAAGCCTTTATCTATTGCCGTATAGATACGCGTTTATACGCCTTTTTAGACACTAATTTTCAATCCTATATTTATCAATTTAAACCAAAAATCGGGGCACAATATATGTGCATACACAAATTTAAAACAATAATGAAGCATTTCAACAATAAAATAATAATATTGCTACTTCAGAAAACATCATGAACTGCATTTAAACCTCACCGATTTTGGTCAGTTTCATAAATATTTACATCCAAAAAGTAGGTCACACACCCATTCCTAGAAAATCAATAACTCTCTATACTACTCTAAGATGCTGAATGAACTAGTTTGAACTGGTAATTATGGTTCAAGGTCGAATTATGTATGTATATAACAACCAATGAAATTCCTTGCATGCATCGATCACGCAGGGTTTCCCCATGAATCACATGTTTGTCAGTAGAAGAAATCCTCGAGTGCAGTCAAAACAAACATCTTTAGAAAAGGACATATCCAGCTGTGAAAGGGTGCCATAAAGTAATTGATTGGGGGTAATAAAATCTAACTGACCCAGACAATGATGACATGTTAGTAAGTTTATGTAAGTGTTAGCTGAAATTGAAGCTGTTTATTGCAAATCAAAACAATAGCGTATCTCAACGGACACGAAAGATCCACCGTACATGTGTGAAAATTGTTAGATTTCAATCAGTTTGTATGTGAATGTCGGCAGCTACAGAATTCACAATTTTAATTGTATCTATAAATTTCAATACTGTATGATGTTTACCTGGTTAATTGATAGGAAATGATTTGTGGACACAGACTTTTAGAGCATACATTAGTCAATTAAGCAGTGATTCACTACAAAATAAAAAAAGATTTCCACTGAAATATACGTTGATGAGTTTTAAACTCTTATTTTTTTTTATTTAAATCATAAATATGCATACATTTGGTATCATTAGAAAGACAATTTAATTTTCTACAATTTTTACACAGATGAAAAAGTGATTAATGAATTATTTCTTATTGTAAATCTACTTTAAACCATGTATGTATAGATTTTATACAGTTTCCAATAAACCCATATTAGGACAGTGTAGTAAACTGATGGTTTATCTATAGGTTACTGATAAGCCATCTACTGATAACACTATATGAATGAACTACCTTATATGGCTATATGCCTATGTGGGAATGGGTTAACGGTGAGTTTTTAGCTCACCTGAGCACAAAGTGCTCAAGGTGAGTTATTGTGATCACTCACCGTCCGTCGTCCGTCCGTCCTCACCCACTAGTTGTGAGGTGTGGAACAATAGGCTATATTTAGATTCTATTCATTCCGTTGCTTACGGGGTGCAAAATGTTGCTTATGGGGTTTTACAAACAAAAGGATGAACAAAAGAAAACCCCACAATGTCAAGTCAGTGAGAACGTCCGTCCGTCCGTCCACACTTTCAAACGACATCTCCTCTGAAACCATTTGGCCAATTTTGATGAAATTTTGCCAGGATGTACGTGGCATTGGGGGATTTAGTAATTGTTCATATTATGCCCCTGGGGTCAAAATTGGCCCCGCCCCAGGGGTCACCGTTTTACATAGACTTATACAGGGAAAACATATAAAAATCTTCTACTCTAAAACTACAATGCCTAGAGCTTTGATATTTGGTATGTAGCATCATCTAGTGGTCCCCTACCAAGATTGTTCATATTATGCCCCTGAGGTCAAAATTGGCCCCGCCCCGGGGGTTACCGTTTTACATAGACTTATATAGGGGAAACATTAAAAAATCTTCTTCTCTAAAACTACAATGCCTAGAGCTTTGATATTTGGTATGTAGCATCATCTAGTGGTCCCCTACAAAGATTGTTCATATAATGCCCCTGAGGTCAAAATTGGCCCCGCCCCGGGGTCACCGTTTTACATAGACTTATATAGGGAAAACATATAAAAATCTTCTTCTCTATAACTACAATGCCTAGAGCTTTGATATATGGTATGTAGCATCATCTAGTGGTCCCCTACCAAGATTGTTCAAATTATGCCCCTGAGGTCAAAATTGACCCCGCCCCAGGGGGCACCAGTTTCTATATTTACGCTCTACCTTTGTTAGTCTAAATTGTGCAGGGCTTCATTTATAATCAGGTGAGCGATATAGGGCCATCATGGCCCTCTTGTTATTTCAAAGAGCTGTTTTTGTTTTTGTGATACACGTGTACACATCATGCGGTACTAAGAAGGGGTCAATTAGGGTTTCAGACAATTACCAGCAGTTGTCTGCCTGTGTGTCTCTCATATGGGCAATATATTTAAAAACGAAATTTCACTACATTTGCTATAGTTATTGTCCTTTAAATATCTTCCAAAAACGAAATTTCACTACGTTTACTGGAGTTATTGCCCTTTGAATATATTCCAAAAAAAGAAATTTCGCTACTTTTACTTGAGTTATTGCCCTTTGAGTATCTTCCAAAAACGAAATTTCAGTATGTTTGCTGGAGTTATTGCCCTTTGAGTATCTTCCATATTTGTGTCCCACAGTATCGACTAACACTATGTAACAGATTATCTGTCATATTGACACAAGTTTTTTGTTATTGATATTGTTCCGTTAAACCATGTTTAATTGTTGCAAAATTTATACTTGCCATTCTCGTATTTTAAATTTATGTAGACCGTTAGTTGGTCTGAATATTCGTTAAAACCATTAAATTCATAATTTGACCATGGATGGTATATATTAACTCTTCTTAAAAACCATTAATAGTTAAATGCCCCTACTGAGAAAAAGTTTGGGTATATTGCTATGCACATGTTTGTTAATTGGTCGGCCAGATGACAAAACTTTGTAGGATTGATAACTCAAGAATCGTTGTGCGTACAAGTCTCAAACTTTACAGGGAGGTCAATCATGGCTACATGTCCCAAGAAAATCCATTTGCTTTTTAGGTCAGCAGGTTAAATGTCAAGGTCATGGTTATGAAGGTCATCATGACCTTCAGCAAGAGCTTAAACATTTTTTATAGTCTTCCTGTAATGGGTGGGTGGGGTATATAAACATTTACAAACATCCATTTTCAATATCATCAAATTTTACCCCATTGGTCATAGAAAATATCTAGGTTGTGCTTTTACATTTGTGTTCATTTGTTTAAATTTTGAAAATTACTGCCAAAATCAGTGGTTATAAAAATTATTGTATTTTGAACTGGTGATTTTCACCTAATAGATGTTTTATTTACCGGTAGCTATTATAATATGTTATAGGTCCTTTATATAGTGGTAATAAAATAAACATTGTCGTCATCCCCATCTGATTATTTCAATTCTTTCCATCTATGAAGAGTTAAATTTTGAATCGCAAATTGGTGTTTTGAAGATATGAAATAAAACAGTAAGTTTAAAATTTCGTCGTAAAAGAAAAATGAATCGGTATTGATGTAACCATGTTTATATTTAGTATAAAGTTTAAAACCCTTGAGGTTTTCATTGCTTGTGTTGATAAATTATTTGTGTTACATAATTTTCATAGTTTACGCATAAATATTCTATGTGGCTTTAGTGAAAACTTAGTCTTTTTGTGACAAAAAAAGTAAAAAATGTTGATATTATATAAAAGAAAGTCAAAATTTGATGTTGTAATGGAATTTAAAATGTGCTTTATTTGGCCATAATGTTTTGAATATGTCTTCTTTTGATTGCTATTCATTTCTTGAAACCTTTTCTCACTGCTACGCCTCCTCGTCTGTTTTAAGCATATTACAAAACAAGTTAATCTGAGTACAATGTAGCTTATGACCTTATAAGACTAATACATACTTGAAATTTTTATCTGCATTATAAGACACTTCTAATGAGCGTATTTTCATGGAAATCGGAACTTGGCTTGTTGACCAAACTGAAGTTGAAAAGCTTATTTTCCATAAATAAAGAGTAATTTTCAGACAGTTTTTGCTTGTTTTCTCAAAATATAGATTTTGTACTTGCGACCTTCTCATTCAAAGCCAGCGGCATGTAGAAGCATGTTCTACCCTTTTCTGTGATACACGTGTACCGATAACCAGAGCTATTGATACATTACTATCAACAAAACCCATCTGTATATAAAACCTTGGACCAAAATCTCTAGTTCAATCTCCATCTAAATATTTGTGAAAATTGAGATTATTACAATGTGAGTCTAGGCTTAAAATCAGAATCAGGAATTAAAGAATAGTTTTTGAAGCTTATGAGTTTATTACTACCACTCTTTTAGAACTAATCTTTGTGATTTTGTACAGAGCTTTTTACAACCACACTTTAAGACCTCTGTCTTTGAGATTTGGTACAAAAATGAAGAATTTGAAGAACTTAAAACCTGCTTTTAATAGATGGAAAAATAATGCCCTGAATTTACTTCAGTCAAACCTTAGCACATACAAAACCGTAGCATTGTGACCTTGTCTTCGTGATCATAGCCTTGATATGCTGTGATTTAATGTAACATTACTGCCAACAGTTTCTTCTTAATGGCATGTACAATATGTGTATACATTATTCTCATTTTTATTATGAAAAAAAATATTATTGTATTACAAACTGATGTTGGCATTTATTTGTACATAGGTTTATTTTTATGTTCCAAATAATTGTACTGTGTTTTATGCTGTCTCGTCAAATTTGCTTGTATGCTTCGTATATGTGATAAGGTGATTAAAAATATTCTTGTAATTGTTTATGTATAAGCTATAAATTGACCATTATTGTGTATAGTATACAAGTACACCAATTTATGATTCATTATTGATGTATTTGATCTTACAATTGTATGATAAAGCCTTTATTTTTTGAAGGCGAAATATTATGTATTTAAAATAAGAGGCTATTTTATGCCCTCACTTTTGAGGGCTTGTGGATTTATGATTTTATCAAATTGGAAGTAATAAAACCTATATTAAATAAAAACCTTATATCTTTCAAATGAGTTTACATTTGATATTATATTTTGGAGCAAAGAAAATTTGTTCTATTAATATTTGTGTTACTACCACGCCAGAATAAGAACACCTTAAACTTATTGAGTGTTGTACAGTTATTTCTTGGTGCACAATGTTTTACTGAAATTTACTGCAATCTGACTTACACTTAACCAAAATTTAAATAAATTAAATCTAGTGTGACTAAAATTTACTTCCATTTGACCTACAATAAAACTGAAATTCACTTCATTGTGACCTTGAATAAAACCAAATTTACTTGAGTCACACCTAGAATAAACTGAAATTTACATCAGTCTAACCTAAAAAAAACTGAAATTTATTTGGGTGTAACCTATAATAAAATAAAATTTACTTCAATGTAACCTTTGATTGTTTTGAAATGTACTTAACACCAATCTAGCTTTGAGTACATTACCAGATTATGGTGGTTATTACTGCATCAAGGGCTTGGTGCAAAACTATGGCTACTACCTGAATTTATAGAGACATGTAGATAGTTTTGCACCGAGCCCTCGGCATGCTTAGTTGGTGTATAGGCACAGAAATCTTGCATTGAATTCTTTAATAATTATTTGTGAGAGATATCATGATGTTATTTTTCTTTACGTCACTACTGTTATTATCAATAACAGTTTGTTTATATACAATTGTATTTGATGAAAGTACTTTATGCATGTATACACAGGGGAGGGGGGGGGGGCTTAAACATGAAAGAAACTATCCAGTTACGGGATGTTTGGCTTTAAGGCAGTATTTATTAATTTTGCAGTCTTTGGCCAGTGCCTGCCTCACTCTTGGCATTTCAAAATGTCCACCTGATAAACTACTATTCTTAAACTTCATTTTTATATTGCTTAGGTCTGTAGGTTAGTCAATCTTACTGTACAGCAAATAGCATACCTGCCAAGTTAGTTAAATCCAAAATAGGAGTGATAATGCAAAACATGTCACAAGATGCATAGCACTGAAATGTGATTTAAAAGGGATTTAGATGCATAAACAATGAATGTATTAATTCTAGTGGTTATAAATATGGGACAGAATATCATAAAATGAGCCAAAAGTACTTTTGTACAAAGTTGTGTGAGCTTGGAAAACCAGAAATTATCAAGGAAAAGAGGAGTAACTCCACTTCAATAGGAGTACTGGGCTGGTATGCCAAATAGGACAATATTGATATCAATAGAGCCTACACTACTACATTGTTCTCAAACTTACACCTGTAATGCTTACTCAAATCAATAGAGGTTATAAAGATATACCCTTCTGTATAAAGTTACAAAAGAGGTAGTCCGGTTCACTTAAAATTTCAGGTTGTGATTTCATGAAATCAGAACAGACTGCCATACAAATAGGTTGTATAAAAATATATAATGGAAATGATTTTTAATTCATTATAAATATAGGGCACCCTTATAGGAACATGCTTATTGAGCTTTAAAAAAACCTGGCTCAAATTAAGCCTATTACATCCTCACAAAGCAGTCATTAATCTAGTTGCTGGTTGAACGAGAATAAGCCAATCATTGATCTGATGTTTTTATTTTAACCTTGGAATATATACATGCCAGATCTTCCACATCATGCAGGAGTCTCCTGCATTTGATACTCTACTCCTGCATGATTTAAGGCAAATTTATCAAATCTCCTGCATTTCTTTGAATACTGGAACTTTGACAATTTTTGTTTGCATGATGAAAAATGATAACAAATTTTAATTTAGATAGCTTTATGAAACATGCATGGTAATGCCCTACAAGTAAAGTAGGTGAAAACTGCATATTAACTTCATTTACTTCAGTTTTAACTTTGAGCAAGAAAAATCTCCTGCATTTCATTGAAATCTTCTGCATTTCCATCACCAATCTCCTGCATAGGCTTCAGGAAAATATGGCGTGTATGCATAGGCTTTAGTAAAATATGGCATGTATGGGACTAACACATATGGTTAGTAACTTGTATACTTTGTAAAGATGATTAGAAACGACTTCCATTATCTCAATGTGGTTAATAATCTGTGCTTTGGGAAGATGTCCCCTTGCTGTGTTTACATGTATAAAGTACTGTCAAGATTTAGATACAGGTGTAAACTAGGGAATTCAGTGTATGACTGTGTTCACATATTTTCTTATATAATTATATATAATATTATGTATCACTCTTCTTTCATACTGTAAAAACACCTTATTTTTTTGTGGTGAAAATGTTTATAACATTTGATTAGCAACATTAAAAACTTTGAATTATTGTTTATAGCCTCCGATGGATACAAATGTACCTGTTAAATTAAAATGTTCACAGAAAATTTAATTTCACATGAAAAAAGATTAAACTTTCATCATTACAAATGGAACCATTTTTAAAGAATCAAAAATTTTATTACTAGATATAAGTTTGGTTTGAGTTTTTAATCAACTGTAATGGCCGGTTACAGTGGAATAAATCCTGATTGGTTGCTATGGCTACTATAAATTTTTTTTAAAATGTTTAAAATTCACACCAACTTACGAGAAGATACAGACATTATAGTTTTTCTAGTCAATGAATGTAGTGGATGTATTAAATTGCTTTACTTTGAGTATCTAAACACTTCATTGTTGTTTGTTTTTCATCATTTTACTCAATATATGTATAAATAGAGTCATAATCACTTCTTATGATGTCAGACTGGGTAATTAACGTTTCGACCATTTTATTTCAGGATAAATTAATCTCAAATATAGCATCCATTACATAGGCATTTAATCAAAATGATTTTACTTTGCTTACTTTAAATACATTTAAGCTGAAGACATTTGCTTATCAATATTGATTAGCAGTGAACATATCACTGGATTAGAATAATAGAAGATAGTAGACACTACTTACGACCTTATAAAATTGATACATATTTAAAATCAGCATTACAAGGTGCTTCTTATGGGCCTATTTTCATTAATAAACTGGAGTTGAAACAGCTTGTTTTACCATAATTAAATAATTATTTTAGGACTGTTTTTGATTGTTTTCTCAAAAATTTTGTTGTTTTGTTGTAACGACCTTCTCATTCTAAGCCAGCGATATATAGAGTAATGTTTATTGTACAGTACAAAATAGTTGCTTCTTAGAAAAGTAGCAGTTTCAAGCCATTTACCTAATCAAGTCAAACATATTCACGAGGGATAAATTTTTACTGTTTTCATGAGAAATCATTCTTCAAAAAATTTGTTAAGGAATTCAGACATGAACAGTAAAATAGGAAGTGAGTTTTTCTGGGGTTTAAACAATGCAAACTTTATTATACTTAATACTAATTTCATTTTCTTCCATGACATATTGTTGTAATTTGACTGTTGGTATGTGTATTTTTTAGAGAGAAACTAGATTCACGAGGGGTCCTTCAAGTCTTGATTTGCTACATAAGGAAGAATAATCTTTTCTGCACAAAATATTTTACAAACATCTCTGCTCATTTAGGGATATGTTAAATTGTATTAAGACAATACCTTAAAGTCATAATAAATAAAAATAAAATTACATGTTCTGAAGACAAATAACTTTTAGTGTTTGAGTCAAAAGTATATTTTACATCAAAATTACATTTTTGGAAATACGAAAAAAATATTAAATATTGTTCATGTTTTCTTGCCTATTTATTCTCAATATTTTGCACTCTAGATGATACTTACAATGTATTCACATATTCTTACGTCATCATCTATAGGGATTCTGACTTGTTATATTTTTTGTCATATATATTTAAATTTCAAAGCACCTGGGGATTAGGGCCAGTTTAAACTTTGTGCAATAGTGAAAATATATTTATTCATAACATAATTGTAAATAGAAATAATATGATTGAAAAAAAATGCATTTATCTTTATGTTTCTAGCTCCCTGGGCCAATGGCTGACATAATTATATCGCTTGTTTGAATCACCTCTTCAAAATGTAATAGTTTTTTTACCAATCTTAACTAATATCTAAGAAAGAAATTATTGACAAAATACATTATGTAAAGTTCATTGAAGCCTTTGCTTATAGAATCATTAAACTGTTTGCCAAGGAAAATGTGATAATTTGCTGGTAAAACCGCAGGTAACTGTATCATTGATAACGAAAAAAAAACAAAAAAACATTTTTTTGTAAAATTTATAGTTACAAAAACTTATTTTTTTCGTTTTAATCTTTATCATAGATACCATTACCTGTGGTTAAAATAAGATAGTTTGCCGTTTAAATTGATAAAAAAAAGTAAATTACTTATTCTAATCTTTTTCGGTCAGTCTTTTCTGATGAACTGTTTCTTTAATTAGAGAGAGTAACTTCCTTGACCACATGATGTTGCCACAATGGCTTAATTATATAAAAGTGAACTTATTCCCTTAGATCTTTGTCATAGGCTCAGGTGGTTGGTTTTATTTTTATAGGGCAAATTTATTGTTTGAACTGGTCATTAGTCGATTTTGAGGGTTAAACATCAATATTTTTTGCCTTTCATTGAGTATATTTCTTTATATTTCTATATTCATATGTGCATGTCTATTAATATATATATATAATTCTGTTTTTAGTTCGTCTGAACAATTTTTTGTTTTTTAATAATAGTTGTATGTATTTTGACCAAGTTGAAAATGTCAACAATTCGTTGAGTCTATGCTTCTTTGTACAGGTATATTCAAAATTTTAAATATTTGTTGTTCATTAAACTTGGCCTGCATCCTATAATTAAACTACACAATTCGTCCCTTTGGCACAAGGTTGTATCTATCTGCAGAGTATATAGAAAGATACAACCTTGTTACACCAAAAGGATGTGTCATGCCAATCAACCTCATTTCATTTTCCAAACAGTTAGTTCAATCAATTTTATTGGTACAAAGAAGTTGGAACAGAAAGACATTTCAACGGCTCGGTGCAAAACTATTGTAACTACATCAATTTATAGAGACACGTACCATAGTTTTGCACTGAGCCCTCGAAATTATTGCTATATTAACTATAAATGTTTTCGTTTTCTCCTTCATTGAGATCATGACATTTGTCTTCATTTAGTTTCAATAGATGCAATAGTTTACTGTAAATAGATTAAAGGTACTTTCAGTTCTTTGATTTGAACTTGATAACTGTGCTATAACTGAGTTGGTGACTAGTTTTTACTTGCATTGCTTAATTGTGAAGGATTTTAGATTTTTTGTGTCATAAATTATGTTATAATGTTGATTTTGTTTTCAATTTTCAAAATGTTACTAAAATTTCACACTTTGATGAGTCACTCACTGTTTGGGATGTAGCTGATAATTATATAGCCTGTTGCCGAGTTTCTACATATAGACACAATATGTCTATTTTTATAGATTTATTGCATTCATTTAGACACAGAATGATGTTTTTTAAGACCATTATGCCTATTTATAGATTTATTATTCTATTTTTTGGCACAGTATATCTTTGTGTTCTATTTATAGACATATTGTGTTCTATTTAATTGATAGACATATTGTGTTCTATTTATAGACATATTGTGCGCTATTTATAGACATATTGTGTTCTATTTATAGACATATTGTGCTGTATTTATAGACATATTATGTTCTATTTATAGACATATTGTGTTCTATTTATAGATATAATAATTATGTCCTTAAATAAACATTGAAACAAACTTACATGGATGTTATAAGGAACTGAATTGAGCGCTCAGTGTGAAACTATGGTAACTACATCAATTTATAGAGGCAAGTATAGCATAGTTTTGCACTAAGCCCTCAGAGTGTAACTTAACACATATAGCATAATGCATATAGTACAAAAATGTACCTATGGAATTGTGGGTAAATATAGTGGGATTAAGATTCATGATTTTGTGGGAATTATTGAAATATCAACATTGTATACAAACACCATGTTGTTGGACTAAGCTTACTGATGATGGTGGTGTTGAGTCAGTGGTTTATTCTTGTATTACCTATTATTTTTGTTGTTGAATGCTGAAATGTGTACACTGATTTGTTCTATGTTACACCTGTGTTGTAGGTCTAAATCGAGATATATATTCTATCAATAAAAATATCAAGCTGCTTTTGTTCGTTTAATCGTGTTTTGAAATCCCTATCTGTAAGACACCACCAGGGCCCGAAATTACAACCAATACTTACACTCTGCACTCAGCACTCAGAAATAGAAAATTTGTTGAATATTACAAATATGAATGAGGAAAATGTATAGAATTAATATTTAAATTTTAAAAATAACATTTGATACATTATCTAGTCAATTACACACTATTTATGAGATAAAAATGTATTTGTTGTATCTGAGTACCACACTTTGAACTTAGGCTGTTAAATAAAACTTATAGCTTACACATACACTAAATTACAATTGGAAACAATCAAATGATAATATTTAGCTCCTATTCAACGTAACTCAAACTTCTCGTTCTCAAAAAATGTCGCTTTGACCCTCAAAAGAAGAATTTTCAACAGCTGAGTGTAGAGTGTAAGTATTGGTTGTAATTTCGGACCCGGGTATGACAGTAGGTGGTGTCAGTTGGCAGAGTATACTAACACTACCTGTCAAGTTAGTTAAATCCAAAATAGGGGTGATAAAGCGAAACATGTCAAAGATGCACTTAAACGTGATTTAAAAGCCATTTATACGCTTTAACAAGAAATTCATTCTAGTCATTATGAATATGGGACAGAAGATCATAAAATGAATCAACTGTACTTTTGTGCAAGGTAGGTGAACTTGGAGAACAGAAATTTATCAAAGAAAATAGGAGTTACTCTACTTTAATAGGAGTACTTGTCAGTGGACAGGATATATCTGGTTATCTTAAAAACTTGCCTGAATGGGTGGATTAAATTAGTGTGCTTTTGCAGACAAGCTTTGTAAAAAAGTGTTTTTCCGTTAATGGGCTTTACCACCGGCTTGAAAGTATGTTCAGAAGAGACAGACAGAAAGAGAGAGGAGGTGGTGTGTTTATACTTGTCGACAAGAGACTTGAGTGTATGATGCCAGAAGAAATCAACACAGACAGGGACTGCGAGATGCTGTGGGTACAGATCACTATCACCGGAGCAAGCAACCTCTATGTACGAGGGGTGATCAATATATTCGAGGACTTTCCTTCTCAATTTTGAAATATTTGAACTAGAGTAATGAAATTACACGCTGAGGTAGATCAATCAATTATCTCGCGATTTGTTTAATTTTCTTTATGATAACGTCACTATTTACTTGATGACGTCACTTTTTGTAACCATAGTGAAGCGCGCACCGTCGAGCATCTCGGGTGTTACATTATTTCTGAGAAACGACACGCTATGAAAATTAACACAAAACTTATTAATTCCTCTCGATACCTCCAAAATTACTTGACTTAATTGTGCATGGAGTCTGTGCGCTTCCAATTAGCCAATTTCATATGATTCCGTTGTTTATGTGATTGTAGGGTCTCTGCCAAACGGTTGAGTCAATAAAATAAGGATAAACAGCAAAAATGACACCGCGTTAGGGACACGTTCCGTTAAATTCTGCGAAATAAGACGCGCAGATCTCAATTAAATGTAACAAGCAAAAACGAAGACTAGTATAGGCTACAACACATAAAATCGTTGACTCCAAATCAAAAGGGTTATTCCGATATTGCGTCCTAAACCTGATAGGTCATGTTTCAGTCTTTATTGAAATAATCTAATTTTGTAAAGCCAACCGCCCTTTTCCGAGTTTTGTTTCCAATAAAGCATCGATACTCTTTTTATTCCACCTCACATTCAAGAATCGGCTTTTAACTACTTAATTCAGTAGTAAAAGACAACCAGTCTAATACATGGAACCGGGTGTCAGTCCAGAAAGGACGGTGGCGCTTGGAATGACGTCGCGTGACGTCCAGCGTCACGCGCCCCATGTACGAATCAAATAATTTTATAAGTACATTCGGTCGGAGACATCTTACTCCGAATGATGTTAAATGGCTTTGAGCCTTGCTGCCAATATGAACTTGCTAGATGAAAAGTCCTCGAATATATTGATCACCCCTCGTATGTGCATTCTACCGTCCGCCAAACATGGACAAGCCAGAATATCTCGCCCACCTTGACACAAGCCTGTCCAAAATTCCTGATGGGGCCCACGTATGGTTGGGGGGTGATTTCAACCTTGGAGATATTGACTGGGAAAGTAACAGTGTAAATCCATCAGCTCCAAGGGGTCCACAGTGTCACCAATTACTTGACATTATGAATGATAAACACCTAGAACAACAAGTGAGTGATGCAACACGTACAGCCGAACACGCTAGTAACATCCTTGACCTTTTCTTCACTAACAACAGTTCGCTTATCAACTCGACAGAATTAATCCCAGGAATCTCAGACCATGAAGCAGTTTATGTGGAGGCCAGCCTACATCCCCACAAGCCACCACCATTAAAACGGAAGGTGTTTACCTATGATAAGGCCAACTACGATGACCTCAACAATGGGCAACACAATCTCTACACACAGATGACATCACTGCAAAACGCTTCAGTTGACACCCTTTGGACGCTTTTCAAAAACTCTCTTTTATCTCTGATGAACAAGCACATCCCAACAAAACTCATCAAAGAAGACCACAAGAAGAAACCGTGGATAAACACCTGCTTGAAAAGGGTCATGAGAAGAAGATCGAAATTGTGCACCAGAATGAAGAAAACTAAGAAAGAATCCGACATAAGAAAATATAAGAACTCGAAAGCACAATTCCAGAAACTTGAAAGAAATGCCTACCACTCATATATAAACAACATAATAGAACCTGAAGACACATAACATAATAAACAGCCTAAACAGAAAAGATTTTGGAGCTTCATCAAATCACTACGGAAAGACAACTCAGGCATTTCACCTCTAAAAGACAAAGGGCGACTCTTCAACTCCGCTAGTGACAAGGCAAACATCTTAAACAAGCAGTATAAGTCAGTCTTCACTCAAGAAGCGGATGATGACATTCCCACACCAGCAGGAACACCTTCCCTGGATATGGACCAAATTCATATTACCGAAGACGGAATTTTGAAGCTACTACACAACATCAACCCAAAGAAGGCCACAGGTCCAGATTGCATAACAGCACGCATACTTAAAGACTGTGCAACAGCTCTGGCCCCAATCATCACCATGATTTTCCAGACTTCACTTGACGAAGGAAAAGTACCTGATGACTGGACACAGGCAAATGTTACTGCCATCTACAAGAAAGGCTCAAGACAGGACCCCGCAAACTATCGGCCGGTCTCCCTCACTAGCATCTGCTGCAAGCTACTTGAGCATGTCATAGTTAGCCACACAATGAAACACCTGGACAAGCACAGCATACTTAATGACTATCAACATGGATTCAGGGCGAAGAGAAGCTGCGAGACTCAGCTCCTAACATTACAGCATGAGCTTGCAGCGTCAATAGACAAGAGGACGCAGACAGACATGATGATACTGGATTTCAGTAAAGCCTTCGACCGAGTTCCTCACCAAAGACTCCTGAAGAAATGCCATCATTATGGTATCCGAGGCCAGACGCTCCAGTGGATTTCATCCTTCATGCATGGTCGAACCCAGAGAGTTCTTGTTCAAGGCGAGTCATCTGAAGAATCCCCGGTTGTGAGTGGTGTCCCGCAAGGCTCAGTATTGGGACCACTCTTATTCCTGTTATTCATTAACGACCTTCCAGAGGGACTCCGCTCAAAGACACGCCTATTCGCAGATGACTGCATTCTCTACCGCCAGATAAAGACCGAACAAGACCAGCAGATACTGTTATCATGCATGTTGATCATATCAGCAGTGATCAACATGACCAGTCAGCCTGCATTGATATAATCAACTATTAATGTCCGCAGTGGGCATTTCAGTCTCTGTGTGTACTCAAATAATTAATGTAGGTACATAATTAATGAAACATATTGACTAATGATTTATATCAGAACAAACCAGACAGTATGTACATATACATCACACAATATCTATTAACTGGCTATTGGCAAAGATATTATCATAATTAGGAATACACATATTTGACAACCTCATGCTTACATATAATTTACTATGTGATGATATCAACAAGTAATCTAGACGGAGGCTACATATATGGCAAACCGTGTCTATAAACTAATTATATATATTTATTAAGTTATTATGAACTAAGATTTTGTCCTAATTAGATAGTAATTAACATGTCTGGTATTTCCTATAAAAAAGAGCAACGCGAATTTGAACATTGCTAGAAGTAAAAGTCGCTCCACTGATCAGCACTTGTTTTCTATCATCAGGTAAGAACTATTTCTAATTAAATGTACTAGACAATTTTGTAATGATTATATGTTAATATTATTTTATGTTGCTATGCATATGAAACTTGACAATTTTCTAAGTATGCACATACTCTGATGTTTCATTTTAATTTTACTACATTAGTGTTTTAAAGTATACTATTCACTATAGGGGGAGCGGTGGCCTAGAGGTAGGGCGCGCGCTTCGGGATCGAGAGGTCCCGGGTTCGATCCCCCTCTGGACCACTGGTTAAAATCTCTGAGCAAGACCTACAGCTCCACTCCACCATGGTGTAAAATGGTACCTGTAAGGGTCTATTCCTGGGCGCCGCAGATCGATGTTGGCTGCCACACTACAGGAGAGAAATAGTCTCCCCAGGGAGACATGAGTGTAGGTTTCCATATGTAGCCCAATGACCAGGGGAGTTTAAATTGACTGCATCGCTATGTTAAAAGTGTTTATGTTATAACAGTTATTATATCTAGGATTATACATACAGTGTTTATGTTATAACAGTTATTATATATAGCATTATATATACAGTATGATATTGGTTTGGGCACTTTTATTATGATGTGTTATATATAAATTGGTTCTTGAATATCTTATGTATTTGATACATGCCAAGTGCATGCTATATTGTTTATATGTCATGTATATAACATGGGCTAGAAGTAAAAAATACTCCACTGATCAGCACTTGTTTTCTATCATCAGCGAGCTAATTCCCCTCAGCTCACACAACAACCAGTTGACAATACTTCAACAAGACATAGACTCTCTAGCAAAGTGGGAGAAACTGTGGGGGATGGATTTTCACCCTCAGAAATGTAGTGTCCTCCGAGTAACTCGATCCAAGACTCCTCTTCGCTCAAACTACATCCTGAAAGGTGTACCATTGGCGGATGAAAAATCATCAAAATACTTAGGAGTGGACCTGCAACCAGACCTTGGCTGGAAAACTCATATAGACAGAACAACAAAAAAGGCAAACAACATGCTAGGCTTCCTGAAACGCAACCTAAGAAATACAAGAAAAGAAACAAAAACCAACGCCTACACATCTCTCGTCCGCTCAAATTTGGAATATTGCAGCACTATTTGGAACCCTCATCATAGAAACCTCATCAATAAAGTCGAAATGGTCCAGAGAAGAGCAGCACGATTCGCTACCAACAGGTACCACAACATCAGCAGTGTCTCTGATATGCTTTCTGACCTGAAAACCCTTCAATCTCGCCGGAAAAAAGATACAACTGACCATGCAATACAAGATCATCCACAACCATGTCGAGATTGATCCAGGCCCCTATCTAACATATATTTCCAACATTATACGAAGAGTCTTCGGAATAATAAAGTAAAACAAAAATCAAACACATGTTTTAAAAGTTTTATTAAAAATATTTTGCAGTTATTGAATAATCAATAATCTCTTTGTTTAATATCAATACAATAAAAGTATATATTTTGGTGATAAAATAGTAGGTGATGGAAAACATGTATACAATATCAGGGGCCTTATTCACCAACGTTGTAAATCTAAAACGTAGACTCAGACTTTAAATTGTCAAATGTTCTTTTCGCTCTCGTGTTGTTATAAATGTACCGATTTTGATATAAATTGGTATACATGTTCAGTTGGTGACAACAAATAGTCAGATACAATTTCACATGGTTAAATCAAATTTCAAAGAAATGCCAGTTATTATGAATTTTGACATTTTTAAGTCTAAGTCTGAGTTTTAGACTTACAACGTTGGTGAATAATGCCCCAGGTCACTGAGGATTATCCTGTACTAGATGTGCCGTTTGACTCCAAACTTAAGATACCATAAACGCAAACCAAAATGACGTAAAGCATATGTCCTAATGAGCATTTTTGCATTGGCGATGTACTCCTGATATTATAAATGAGCATCGGAAGGCATTGGGAAAAGTGCCATTGTGTTCTACGGGAAGCTATGGGGAAGACATTCAAACGTTTGTGAACTCCCTGTTCCCTATGCCTATTATTTCCACCGGGAGTACATCTCCGAGGCAAAATTCATAGTGGGATAAACAAAGATTCACGAAGTTGTCTGACTATCTCATTACGAAATTTTGGGATATTTAATTTATCAGTGCATCTGAAAACTGTTTCTTTTTTTGCAAGTTAATATTGCGTTCTTCATTGTTCTGTTTACAGAATATTTGCCAGATTATGTTTTATCCCTTAACTTCCCTTAAGTAACTACTGAGGAATTGGCATATTTCAATCATCACATAATATGATTATAATGAATGCCCTTAAATCATGCAGTTCATTTCAACACAATATGGCGGCGGAAGATATAACGATATAAGTAATACACATCAAACTGATTCTGGCGACAAGTAAACGGCAAAACATTGTTGATTTCAGGTTATACGTCCCAAAAATAGGACAGGTTGTTTATTAATTCAATTATTGTATCATCCATTTATATTTATAGTATTATAGAGAAAGAGTTTTACACTTTGAAAAGCATTTACAATAACGAAATATAGAACATAGATTTAAAAGTCGAACACATTTGAATATACATTTGTGATTGCAGTACTCGTTTAGCGAAATGAACTTGCTAATTATCTCTACAATTTCACTCGTCAACGACCCTTGGAAGCTTGTGTGTCAACATGCTCTAAACGACAAGGCACTGGTTAGCGAATATGTTGGGGGAACCGGACACAAACAATTGTTATTCTTAAGCATAAAATATATATCAAGTAGATCTATATCATCGTTGACCATGTTAAAAATACATGAATCATGAATATGTAAAATGTATATAATAATGGAAGGTTTTGTTTCAATATGAAATATAGCACAGGTAACTGTATCATTGATAACGAACAAAATCAAAGCGCCGATGGCACTGGAAGAACAGGGATTGTTCCTGTCGTCAGAAAAATATTTTTCCAGTCACAAAGCATATGAGGGCATATGCCACCCCAACGCCATATGTATGTTCCAGTATCTAGTTAATACATTATTACCTCTACTGTCTATTCTACTCACAGTATTTAAACGTTGAGCGTTTATCACTGACCGGATGGTAACCTAGCTTACGTAACATAATACAGTCGCTGTCTCGATATATTTACCAAGCTTCCTGCAATAAAGTGCTAAGTTATCATGCAACATTATAAACACTGTCTCGGCTAAAGATTAGGCGATAAAGTCCGAAGTCATCCCGCGGAATGCGCAAGTGGAGCTATTTTCAGCTCGTAATCATGTCTAGTGAACTTATGAACTACAGCGTACCACAGGGATCTGTGCTTGGTCCAAAGAACTTCATCATGTACACAAAACCAGTCGGTGCAATCTGTAGAAAACATCAATTGCAACATCATTTCTATGCTGATGACTCACAATTATATATGGCGTTCAAACCAAAAGATTGTGTCTCGCGAGATGAAACCCTGCAAAGAATTGAAGCTTGTCTGAAGGATATCTTGCACTGGATGAAAGATAATTTGCTGAAACTAAATGCTGACAAAACAGAGGTAATCCTGTTTGTACCAAAACGGAATGCCAGCACAGCCGAGAATCTCACAGTGACAGTTGGCGACGCTGTAATCAAACCATCATCGATGGTGAGAAACCTTGGTGCAATGTTGGATTCACATTTGGACATGGATAAACATGTAAACTCTGTTTCAAGGTCGTGTTTCATGCAGATCCGACAAATAGGTCAAATCAGACAATATTTGACTGTTGATGCAACAAAATCCCTGATTAATTCTTTAGTAACATCGAGACTGGATTACTGCAATTCATTATTATGTGGCACCCCGAAAATCATTCTGAATAAACTACAAATTATTCAAAATACAGCTGCCCGCCTCATCACACGGACACCGCGTTACAATCACATCACTCCTGTACTAAAGGATCTTCACTGGCTGCCTGTACAGTACAGAGTAGAGTACAAGGTTTTGACTCATGTTTTCAAAGCACTACATGGAAAATCGCCTGGCTACATCAGAAGTATGTTGGAAGTATATACTCCACAAAGACAGCTAAGGTCTCAAAATGATTCTGTTCTTCTAGTTGTGCCAAGGACGAGGACTGTGACCTACGGTGACCGATGTTTCACAGCTGCTGCACCGAAACTCTGGAATGCACTGCCAACAGCGCTCAGAGACAGTAAAACACTCCCGTCCTTCAAGAAAGTCCTGAAAACGCATTATTTTACTATAGCTTATTCATGCTGAAGTTCATGGTTAAGTAGACGCCCGTCTACTGGGTTAAGTAGAGCCCCGTTTCAAAGTGTGGTAAGGTCTTGAAGAAAGTATGTTATTTATTCGACCTTTATGGTAAGGTCTAGAAGAAAGTATGTTATTTCTTCGACCTTTATGGTAAGGTCTAGAAGAAAGTATGTTATTTCTTCGACCTTTGTAACTCATATGATGATAGTAACTTTATGTCATCTGTGAGTCATCCCCCTTTTAAAGGAAGTATCACTATTCCTTTAAGGGTTAAGGACATGTGGTAATGGTACTTGACGTTATCCTTGTCCTAGTTGAGGTTTACATTCA
Organism: Spisula subtruncata; assembly: GCA_963678985.1. Classification (NCBI taxonomy): domain Eukaryota; kingdom Metazoa; phylum Mollusca; class Bivalvia; order Venerida; family Mactridae; genus Spisula; species Spisula subtruncata. The sequence continues at coordinate 13,757,408 of OY787671.1, read as the reverse complement.
GTTAATACCCCTACAGATAATCAAATATATAAGCAAAGTATTTCTATATACCATGTCTCCTAAGTTTTATCTTGCATTTCGTTTCGGCAATATGATACTGATGGGAGACTAAATAGCGTTGATAAAAATGTTTTTGTATATTTTATGTACATTGTATATTGTTTTAAACATGTATTAGTCGGGACTGTACAGCACTTTTGAACGTGTGTATACATGAAAAAAGGGATTTATAAATATGGTATAATAATAATAATAATAATAATAATAATAGTGTATTTTTAACGCTAACACAGAACAGGGTTAAGCACCCTGTTCAAAAACGAAAAAAAGTTTTTATATTTTTTCGTTTTAGTCTTTATCAATCATACAGTTACCCTTGAAAGAAACATATACAAAATAGATGCACGTTTTCAGGGCAAACATATAATTATCATGAATGCCATCAAAACTCAGAAAATTCTGATTTCTTTTCACTTCCATCTTTGTTATTGATAACAACTTCAACGTCGTCCATTGATTTGTCACTGCCATCACAGTAGCCACATGGCGACTTCACGTGATCAAATCCTTGAAATGGCGGGAGAATTGGAATGTATTTGGTCCAGCTTGTATTACGGATTACATTCATAGCGAAGGGTAAGTTGTATGTTCTCATTGTAAGGTTCATATTATCATAATCAACATCGTCACTATCATCATCAGAATCATCGGGAACTTCCCGCCATAATATTATACCACGTTCTTCATCTGTACCTATTTATAGATCAATGTTTGCATGAATTATTGGACCAAGTAGAAGATAACCTGGTAACAGTTCTTCCCCTACGTTTATTAAACAACAGATGCTACGCTGTACGAGTGTATGAGTCAAAAAGACAGACACACCAATAAGATGTATTTCTACAGGCATCAGTAATTGTACACGTTCTGAGCATATTCCAAATTACTTACAAATGGTTAGAAATAGCTACAAATAGAGAGGTCAATCAATCAATCAATCAATCAATCAATCAATCAATCAATCAATCAATCAATCAATCAATCAATCAATCAATCAATCAATCAATCAATCAACCAATCAATCAATCAATCAATCAATCAAACCAATCAATCAATCAAACCAATCAATCAATCATATCAATCGATCGTGCATCTACGGTAGAAATATTTACCATACCACATTATATTACTGCTACACATACATGGTTAATATGTTAAGACTTTTTAAAAGGGCTTACCTGGAATAACATTGTCCATAACAAGTGCAGAGAAACATCCCATAAACATATTGTTTGCTAATAAAGCATTGAAAACTTGGTCCAAACTTGGATTGCCTGAATAAATAAATATACAAAGTACAGGTGCTATACAACGTTGATGGTATGCAGCAGTAAGGAGAAACATTGTCTGTGGCATTTTCGACTTTTACTTATGAAAGATAAATACATTTTAATATTTTTCTCTACGCTGATAGCTTGAAACCATGTTGTTCTCAACGGTATTTACATATGCTCTGGATGAAAGAAAGAAGAGAACGGTTGAACTGTGGGACAGCTACCCAGCCACGTTAAAATTAACATGATACATTCTGAAGTATTTCAACAAAATTTCAACAGTAAATGTTGAATGGAAACTAAAATATTTTTATCTAACATTACAAAGTTTACAAACCTGTGGCAATTAAATGAGTATTATCAACAACCCAGTTAGGGAATGCGAGACCTAGAAACAAGGACAGACCAAATACAACCATATTTCTAGATGAGTTGAGATCAACGTATTGTAAATTAGATGCTCCTACCGCAGCTAGCACCCCTGAAATGCAAGAACGTAACGTGACCAACCGTGTAATTTTAAGCAATGACTAAGTCAGAAGAAAAGCGTATAGATACTCTAACACAAAATCAGGCATCTTATTTTAAGCCAGGGTTATGTCAGAAGAAAAGCGTTTCGGTATCCTTACACAAACTACCCTAAAACAAAATCAGGTATTTCATAATAAAGACAATATTCCAAATTAAGAGGTGGTTGTCACACATGGAATACAATCACAGGTACTTGGCACGTTATTATGAACATTTGAAGGTTTAAAAGTGAATCCAAATAATAAAGTGCAGAAAAATACAGTGAATCTCCAACAATAATGTTGTCAATCAACTCCCTTTAAATCATTTTAACGCTAACTTCTAATTACATTGCCAAATGGATTAACTTCAAAATCTTCACCAAGCAACCTTAGACAAACTATCAGGTGAAGCGATCTCTACTCTGGCGTAATGTCCATAGGGATACAGGTACACTTACCAAAGAGAACGAGAAACGAAGCACCAACTATAGGATCTGGCATTGTTACAACAATGGCACTGAATTTACCCAGACACCCAAACAATGTCATCACTGCACCAGCTACCAGAACTACTCGTCGACTGCCAACCTGTGTGAAAGTATTTCATTAAAAGTTATGACAGTTTTCATTAATGTTAACTGTAGAGATGGGACTAAATGCATTTGATATTATTAATTATCAATGGGAAGAGTACGTGTGACAACTATCATACAATTAAGTGAGTCGTCATTAATTTTCTTTTTTATTTAAAGAAACAGCACTTTTTTGTTTCAAGAAACAAACACCTTTGTTAACAGTAACTCAATATGACCGAAACATGCAGTATTCAAATGCATTTTGTAGGTCACTTAGTTATGCTTAGTCATTTCAAAATGTTTCATTTCGGTAGTCACTTTAAAACAAATGACATAGTTTACGAAGTCTGTGAGAAAGTTTTAATAGTAACAAAATGTGATCGAAGCATATGGTATTCTTAGACATGTAGGTCACATAGCTATGCTGGCAAAACGTTTAATTTCGGTGACCACTTTCAAACAAATGGCATTGGTATAAGAAGTCTGCGAGAAAGTTTGTACATACGTACATACCTTAGTGAGACTTATGACTCCAATATTTTGACTACAAGACGTCACACCAAATCCTGCTCCTACAGCTGCCGAGATGAGACAATCAATACCTTCAACAAATATACCTGCAACACACAATAGGACAATCAATACCTTCAACAAATATACCTGCAACACACAATACAAACATATTCACATCATTAAACAGGCACCAATGCAACTGAATGCCTGCATAATGTACTGTGTTGCAAAACTGGTTTCAACTTTACTTTCACTGAGCCAAAATTGAAACATGATAGTAAAACAAAGGAGCTACAAATTTTCTGTTTTTTTTTGTGTGTGTCTATATTTCAGTTTGGCATTGAGACGCATGCTTGACGTCTGTGAAGTTTCTGTGTGTTCTTTGTGATGCCTTTCGTAGCGCTTGAGCTGTTTGTGCGTTCCTGACGATGGGTTTTGTACTTGTGCAGTTTGTGCGTTCCTATTGGTTGGTTTTGTACATGTGTTGTTTGTGCGTTCCTGTTGGTGGGTTTTGTACATGTGTTGTTTGTGCGTCCATGTTGGTGGGTTTTGTACTTGAGCTGTTTGTGCGTTCCTGTTGGTGGGTTTTGTACTTGAGCTGTTTGTGCGTTCCTGTTGGTGGGTTTTGTACTTGAGCTGTTTGTGCGTTCCTGTTGGTGGGTTTTGTACTTGTGCTGTTTGTGCGTTCCTGTTGGTGGGTTTTGTACTTGAGCTGTTTGTGCGTTTCTGTTGGTGGGTTTTGTACTTGTGCTATTTGTGCGTTCCTGTTGGTGGGTTTTGTACTTGAGCTGTTTGTGCGTTCCTGTTGGTGGGTTTGTACTTATGCTGTTTGTGCAATCCTGTTGGTGGGTTTTGTACTTGTGCTATTTGTGCGTTCCTGTTGGTGGGTTTTGTACTTGAGCTGTTTGTGCGTTCCTGTTGGTGGGTTTGTACTTATGCTGTTTGTGCGTTCCAGTTGGTGAGTTTTGTACTTGTGTTGTTTGTGCGTTCCTTTAAGTGCCTTTCGCACTTGTTTGACTGCTGCCTACCCTACCATATTTGTCATATTCTCTTTTCCTTCGTTTGAATAATTTTTATTATAGACAGTTATATTCTATCTTCTGTATAATGTATAAACAATTTTACACGAATGTCTTTTTATTTTTGAATTTATTTAACACATTCAATAAAAACAACATTTTATAAATCTAGTAATATTTCATATGACATATCAAATGAAAACAAATTTGTGAGAGTAAAAATAACATGTGAAGTATCAAGATGCCTATGTCCCACTGGGAAATTTTTGCTTCGGCGATGTACTCCCGATTTATTAAATGAGCATCGGAAGGCATCAGGAAAAAGATCATCTAGTCCATGGAAAGCTTCGTGGAAGTCATTAAACAATTTGTGAAAACCCTGTTCCAGATGCCTTCCGAAGTTGAAGTTCATTAACTTATATCGGGAGTACATCGCAGGGTCAAAAATGCTCTGCTCAATGGGACATAGGCTTTACCGTTTCTTACCTCTGTTTACAGCATGAGGCGGAGGTGGAAGAGCTCCCGCCAATCTGGCACACGTGTAGTAATCTCCGATACTCTCTATTATGGAGGTAACAACACCAGCAACCATGGCAACAAAGAATGCAGAGTTGAATGTTGGCGTTCCCCAATAACCTGTGAATGTAATAAATCAGGAAAGCAAAATTCAATTATAATGACATACAGTATGGTCAACGCCATCAGACGTGCATGCAATGAGAAAAATGCTTCATATCTAACGTGGACAGCGCCGAAACATGTGATGAAGGACGAATCCACAGATTCCACACGAAGAAGAGATGAATGCATGGACCTGATCCATAATTTAAAAGTAATTATATTATTAGGTTTATGCTTTTTATGTTGTCGGTGTTTGTTTGCGTTCGTCTAAGACCAAAGTTAATGCGTGCTGCTAGATTGTCCAATGACATTCGAATTCCAAGTTCGATACGGTGTGTTACACCACTGTCCATTTCTGTCTCTTTTAATAAGGCATCCTCATGAATCAGTGGTTAGTCAAGTCCCCAGACTTGGTTGAATGAATGAATGAATGCATGAATGAACAAGGATCACATGTGTCTATGTGATCACTACTACGACTGGAGATGGTAGAAGCCCACTTGATAATGAAGTTATCTTTTTTATTTCTACACTTCTATCGTTAATCCAGGGCATTATTCACCCACATTGTATCACTGAAATCTAGAATAAGACTAAAATTGATAACAGCTACAAGTCTGCCATTTCTTTGCAATTAGATGTGTGAAATTTGATCTGATTGTTTGCTGTTACCCGCTAAGCATGTAAATCCATTTATATCAAAATCCATACATTTATAACATAAATAATGAGCGAATAGAACATTTGACAATATAAAGTCTAAGTCTGAGTTTTATGAATATGGCCAAGGCATATGAAGTTGGTACTGACCTGGGTAAGGGAATCTAACCCAAGCTACTTCACTTATAACATTAAGACGTAAGTCAGTTCTAGCCGTGTATCCGTATTTAGTGCTGTCATCAGGGAGTGCACCAGTTACTGTCAGTATGTAACATAACAACCACATGATGCAAGTAGATAGAATCACCTGTAAGGGGCAAGAAATCAATCAATATTCTGATTCATAAGATAGAATAACCTTAAAATTGTCAGAAACAAAAGAATGAAATAATAATACATTTTTTGTTCATTCACATCAAATCTGCATCACAACGCTCCTCTTAAGAGCCAATTTTTATGAAAATCGGAAAAAGTTATGTTGATCGAACTTAATTAGAACAGGCTAATATTTAGACGGCCCTGGGTTCAACCACAAGTTTTGTGGAATTGGTCGAGAAATAACCATCAGCAAGTTGATAGAGTAATAACTGTCAGTTTTAAAAAGCGATACATAAGAAAATGCACAATACAAATATTTCACATGCTTAGACTAAAGAAAACATCAAATAATATATATCTTGTGATATCGTGTGATATATTGCGAGTAAAAATTCTCCATTGGTAGACTTTCCAGGAACAAATAATGCTTCATGCTCAAGTTGAATTCATTTTCGTTCAATCAGCGTATGTTTCACCCGAAACATGCTAGTCTGGAAACTTGACTAACAACTGATGTATGAGGATGGTGGAGTTCAGACCGATCAATTTTTGAACAGGGAGCTTTCAGCGACCTGGTCAGTGTAAGCGTTAAAAATATACTGAATAAGATTGAGAGCTAAAAATAGATCCAATTGTGCATTCGGCGGGATGACTTCGGACTTTATCGCATAATCTTTAGCCGAGACAGTGTTTATAATGTTGCATAATGACTAAGCACTTTATTGCAGGAAGCTTGGTAAATATATCGAGACAGCGATTGTATTATGTTATGTAAGCTAGGTTACCATCCGGTCAGTGATAAACGTGACTGGAAAAATATTTTTCTGACGACAGGAACAATCCCTGTTCTTCCAGTGCCATCGGCGCTTTGATTATAATCATGGGGCCAGTTATTTCCCTTGTTGTCGATGACAGTAAGCAACTACATACCGAGAATATTTTATGTGCGACGATTTCAAACTTTTCCTCTTTGTTTTTACTGAATGGATTTCTTATCTCAAAGGTAGGTATCACTTCAGAAAATAGAATTATCAAAATGATGGTCCTGAAAGAAAAAAGTTATTGTAAATGATTATATGACATTTTAGGCAGTTAAACTAATAAAAAACGGTATGAGGAAATCAGACAGTGAGGGTAGCACTCAACCTAACCAGCCGAGTACAGAAATCAGAAACAACTACACTGAGCAATGCCAAATAATGGACTCTGATGTTATCATTTGCAATACAAGGAGAAATAGGCACACTTGATATTCAATGTTCTTTGTATTGTTTCATGACTAAATACACATTTGGCCTAATAAACTGAATGGGGATTTTAAAAGTTTGTTTTCCTATTGTACGAATTGGTGTGCTAGCGTTTAGCAAACGAATGACCAAGCATCATACACAGGGCATTGAATTTTAAAGTATCGTCCGAAAGTTAGTGAAGTTAGTCGTTTTGGGCGGTACGCACTGAACTATATTTCTGTTTCTATTATGTTACGAACCAACAGTATTTTGTAGCTTTCTTAAATACTTTAATTACGTCCATTAAGCCAATAAAGTACTGCTGGCCATATTGCTTATAACTGATTACGTCAAATACATTGTAAGTATTCATGAACTGTTTAATTATACATGTAAATGGTTACGTCACATATTCATGAACTGTTTAAAACAATAGTACTTATTTAACTTCACAGGTACATATAGTGGCACCTACCCTCCAGATATACCCCAGTGTTGTCCTGCCAGATCGAAGCCAGTCTCAGCTACAGATAATCCCATCAACATAATGGTAGGAGCCACTGTTAGCGGTCCAATATATCTCAACAATAGACTGACCAAACCGCTGCCACCAATCAGTATCTCTAACAACGCTGCCACCATGATGGAACCTGTCAGCTGAAAGGTTAACAGCGCCAGTTATACCTGACATTATTTTGTATCCTCGATTTAATAAATTGACTTCTGAGGGCATCGAGATAAGGATCCTCGAGGTCTTCGGGTAATGGAAGTCATTAAAAAAGGTATGCTGTTCCTGTTCCCGATGCTTCCCGATGCTAATTTATTTAAATCGGGAGTACATTGCCGAGGCAAAATAGTGCTCAGTGGGACCAATGCATTACACTCAGCTATGAACAAATAAGCTATGTTAATAAATAAAATAATTTTTTCGAAAAATGTACTAGTATTTATTATTAATTTTCGAACAATGGTCTTCATATAGTTGAACCATACCCAAGTCTGATCTGCTTCAGTTCAATTTACATAGACAAAACAGAGTCCAGCCAGGAAGAGTATTGATTTCACACACACTGTTAAATTATTTAAAACAAATGATGCATTCTATAAACATTAAAAGGCAGTTTGATTAGGTTCCAACCAGCTAATCCATATCTGGGATTTTCCGTTTATTGGGAGCATCATTATTTTGAACTGTGTAATGTGTTGCTTCAAAATATTTCTAACACAACGTTAATAATTTAAGTTGTAATAAAGAGGCATTACCTATAAGTTCGATCGTTTGAATTTTTTTTAAATTTTAATAAATATTCTAGACATTCATTAGAACTATGAATGCTACAAAAACACAAAAATAAGCAAAAAATCCCTACAGTTATCGAAAATAATAAAAAAGATTTCCATAACGAGCGATATTATTTTTTAAAATTTGTATACATTTTTGTTATTCTACAGACATATTCCGACATACGCTCTTCTTACATATTAAAATAATGTATTATATTTTACATTTTATTCATTTAATGCTCTAGGGGTTGATAATATGCTAGAAATAGGGAGTGCCTCTTTAAGTATTGCTCAAACCACTTACCATATTTATTCTGGCTTCATGATTTAGTTCACCATCAACAGGAGTCATGGTAGAGTTCACTGCAACACAAAATACATAAACAGTAAGAAATAAGATTACAACAAGTCAACCAGATCACACCCGGATGTATTCAGTAAAAACAATGGTGTGTGAAAACTCATTATTATTATGATGTTCTTGTTATAAGTGAAAACAAAACATTTATTCGAAGGTAGGTAAAGCGTTAACTCGTGCATGAAGTCAATTGTTTTAATGAAGATACCAAATCACCAATGGCAATTACAGTGAACTTGCTTCCAATTACAGTAAAACTTTACACACAAATATAATAATTAATAACCACACCGTTAGTCACCATAAGTTTCCATTCGATAAGATCACCCAAATAAGAATAATCGTGGGCAAGTTTACAAGGGTCCAAGCGTAATCTTAAAATATTATGCCTAGGTCCCACTGAGCATTTTTTGTCTCGGCGATGTACTCCCGACTTAAATAAATTAGCTTCGGGAATCATCGGGTACATGGGTGTCATAAATACTCTTATTATTATCTCGAAGCCTCCCCTAGATAACAAGGACCCATTTCCCGATGACTTTCGATGACTTCCGATGCCCATAAATGTATGAAATCGGGAGCACATCACCGGGCAAAAACATCTTAGTGGGACCAATGCATTACTATTTGGGTTTTGCTTGGTGTGTTAATATAAAAGATAAGTACTGGTACGGAGTTATTCACCATCACCAAATTTAATTGACATTTAATTGTAATTTCCATCACCGAAATGGGACGTATGGACAAGAGCATAATGTTTTATAAATTCAGAGATGTAAACACATGTGATAAATAAATTCCTCTGGGTAAATAGTAGATGCTCGAGAATTTAAAAAAAAACATGCTAGGTAAGAATCGTGGGGTAAAATGTCATTCAATGAAATGATAAAACTTGAAAAAAAATTGTTTCAAATCTGTCAAAAATGATGACGTCGAGGAAGTTCTGATGTTCAAATTGTCACCGGCCTGTCTCCAAAGGGGTTTCCACCACTCGTTGTTGTTTAAATTTCTGATCTCATTCCAAAAAAAAACCAATCCAAAAAATAATTCCGATTTCATTGTTTAACAGATGTTGTACACGTACATTCATTAGCTTAAGTGGTTAAATTAAAAAAATTAATACCACAAAAGCAATTGCATATATTTCATTATAAACTTCATTTTCTTGAAAACAGTTCAATACTCACGCATGATTTCTTTGAAAATAAATGAACTGAAATTAGATCTATATAAATGACTTATATGAGTATAAACGCTGTATCATCATACTTTTATTTTTCACTTTTTCATTGTTACTAGATTGATAGAACCCCATTTAAACCATTTTTGGGTATTTGCTTTTCGACTGAATAATTCAAACACTTTTTGACAATGTCTGTAACGGCCTTTGTACCACTTTTCCTAATCAAGTATTCAATTTTCTATCATGATGAATCTTCATTCGTATTGTTGGGTGTTGATTTGCGTTTGGTAGCAATATTTTGCATTCAAACTATGCCAACCAATTACATATCTTGTTATCATAGTTTTGTACTTCTTATATTCGTGAACATTTCCAATTTTGTTCTCATACAGTGGGTCGGAACAGTATGCTCACTATACTCTGTGTATTTTTCTGCTCAACAAAATACTTCTTTCATTCATTCAGTGAGTCACTTAAACGTATCTCTATTTTTCTTGCGTTAAACAGTAAACATGTCTACGTGGCCACACTTAGACGTAGTCAACAAATAATTTTGAACGGAGTAAGGTATTTCAGCTTGAAGAATGATAAAACTCAGAATGTCATTTTCAAGTTTCAGCATAACCTAAGCCTTTCTTGCGTTGGCATGTCTTGCAGTAAAGCGGATTTTATCATGCTTACACTATTTTTTAACAGGGAGCGTTAGCGAGTCGTTCAGTGCAGGCGATACCAATTCACGGTTAAGACTGCGAGCTAAAATAGATGAACTTGCGTATTTCGCGGGATGATTTCGGACTTTATCGCTAAATCTTTAGCCGAGACAGTGTTTATAATGTTGAAAAGAAAAATGTGGCTATCGACGGTGATGACTGGGCTCCTTCATCGCAGGAAGCTTGATAAATATATCGAGACAGCGATTGTATTATGTTATGTAAGCTAGGTTACCATCCGGTCAGTGATAAACGCTCAACGTTTAAATTCTACGAGTAGTATAAAGGCAGTAGTGGAAATAATGTATTAACTAGACAGGAACAATTCCTGTTGTTTCAGTGCCATCGGCGCTTTGATTCCATTCGTTATTGTTGTTGGTTTGTCAATTCCAGCTCTAATACTGAGTGTCGTTGTTCTTAATAAATGGGGTCACCAAACGTAGCGGTACAATATTCCTAGGTAAACTTCTCTCAGATCTATCCTCATTCTCTTTTGTGCTTAAGCTTACTACAATTTCAACGAGTTATTTCATGCATTTGCATTACCATTTACTAGTATACGTATGTGTCCATCGACGTGCAATGTATGCGTTAAAGACGTTCCTGTTTGTATTAAAGCCGACATCTACTAATTCGTTTTGAAGTGTTGTTCACCAGGAGAAAATTTATATTTTACAAATGGGAATAAATCTATCAGACCTAGACGATTTTCCTGAGTGTTTTCTTTCTGGGGCCAGTACATTGTACCCATTTACCGGCTTAAAAACCCCCTCAAGTTATTTAAACATACTTTCAGAGTTACCTTCCAGCCAATGTCAAACCCGACTTTGACAACGAAATAACCAGTACTAAGTAGTCGATGACAAGCCCTTTTGATGTGTGAAACCAATGTATCTGATTATAATACAGGTTATATGCTTGCTTAGAAGGATACACTGTTCAAATGTACAAATATACACTAATTTTGTCATAGATTGAATATTTAAATTTAGGAAAATTACTTGTACAAGGTGATGTCACCAGAATTCCTGGAAGTCAAGTATCATCTCAAAATTAGAAGATTGATTAAAATTAAAATTAGTTAAAGAGAAAAACCCAGACTGAGACTACATAGAAATACAGTTGTGAAAATGTACATACAGAATATGTGTTGGTGTATACATGTGACTAAGAATGTGCACCAAGGTGGCCTTTGCTCTTGACCGCTTTCACCTTTAGCAATGTTGACTTGGAATAATAAATTATGCCTTTAACTTTTGAGATAATACTCGCATAACTACCTTGTTAATTTAAAGCAAAGTATGTGCATTTGGAAGGAAATGTACCAATTCAGATGGTATTTAAGAGAGGGATAAAACACAAGTTTATGATTCCAGAACCCTTATTTTGAAAAGACATTAGCACTCCAAAATCCAAGAGATTGCAATCCAAATATTTTGATTCCTTGAATATATTTCAGTAATTAACTGTATGGTTTTGTTAAGGGTATTATGCTACATTGTATATAATCGGACACATGAACTGGTACATTTTACACCGTGTATAGTGAAGAATAAAGATAAAAGCACCAAATATGATTGGAGATAAGTTCGAAATAATTCGAGAAAGAAACAAGAGATGCTTGTAAAACACGTATGCTCGCATGGCAGCCAAATAATCGAAAATGGTAAAGGTCACAGTGACCTATGTCCTATTGACCTCAAAACCAATAGGGGTCATCTACCGCTTCTGATCAACCTCCATGTAAAGTTTGAAGATTCTAGGGCAAAGCTTTTTGTGTTTTTGGACGGAACTCATTTGGTCTACCGACAGACAGACCTACCGACCGACATACATGAGCAAAGCAATATACCCCCTCATCAGAGATGGGGGTATAAAAATGTATTTCGTGTTAGAAAGCGTATCAGTGTACCCCTGCAAGCTATTAAATAGTACTACTAAATACACAGCATCTATACGAGTAATGCTTGCGTCAACAGGGCCTTGGATATAGACCCTCTTTCAGCAACCGTTGACACAAGTTTCATGTATGTTCTTACGCTGTGTTGTAGAGTTGCCGTCATTGGGGAAATCTGTGCTCGGACATTTCCACTGTCCGATTTTGGTCAATGCTAGCATTGGTACTATGTACGCAAAAGCTGGGCACTGTACGATAGGTAATCTGGAAATAATGTAAGTTTTAGTACCCTTCCACCAATGGCTTCATACCATCGGGCTAGACAATAACATCGGCACAACATTCACCTCAGACATTCGATGCCCGAAATTTAATGAGCATCAGCTGCGTGTATTATAAAACCACAAAATAGTCGACGTGTAATTACAAAAAAATAAAAATACAGTCTATTGTATAGAGTAGTAACCAACGGCACATCTTTATTTAAAATAAGTAAATTGACAAAAACATTGATTATGTCGATTAAAATAAAAAAAATATGTACGTATTGAAAAAATGTCTACATATTGTACCGTACGTTAGGTCGAATTAAAGAGGCCATACTAATCTAGCGGTCAAATCAGAAATTGAAGCGCACAGCCAAAATATGTAACTAAACTATGGGAAGCTGGTGTATCATTTAACACTGACTACAGTTCAATTTTTGATGGAAAAAAACCTTTAAGATACCGATTTGATTAAGAAATAAAACAACGAAGTACGCCATACACATAATACTCGGCGTATAACCCGCTGTACGACTATTAAATGGATAAACAGGTGAACTTGGAAGCGTTTCAAATGTGATGAAAGAGATTGGATAAAAGCAACAGCCAGACAGGTAACATAACACTCATTCGCACTGCCGGGTAACCTCATGAACTATTTACAATCAATGTAAAGGGGAATGAATATAACAGAACTCCGGGTCAAATTTTTGAAGCGGTGTGTGGCTTCATTGGCAACGTACAACGTAATAAAGGTATATTTCGAACACATATTGACGTAAGAACAATAATATAATAATGATTAAAATTATGATACATTGGTAGAATACAAAATTCATACACATTTATCAAAGAAAACGACAACAGTTACAAAGTGGAAACGGAAGTGTTTCAAACTTATTTTTACTGTTGTTCAAATCATAGCAGAAGGGGTGTGTGTGAAGTCGTGTAGTAGTCGTTTAAATGCGCGAAATTTAAAATATCATCATGCAAGGCGTAGAAAATGTTAAATGTAAAAAAAAAAGGTGATGCAAAATACAATGTATCATCAGCATAGCTTTATAGGTAAAATACATTGATGTAATCGGTGATATGCTTAAAGTTACTTTAAGGTGCACATTTGCAAATGCATATACATGTATTCAAATCGTCCCTGTAGAAAAAGTAAGTTATTCCAGAGTGAAGCTGTTTGGTAAGGTTTACTTAATTGATTCTTTATCAATGAATACAAACCTGTTCATCGATGTCTACGAGTGTCCACAAATCAGAGGGACAATTGATTCAATTGACCAATACGCACAGGCCCGTTACCACACTGAGGCGCTTGCGGAATTACCAAAATATGCAGGTTTTTAAGAAAGCAATAACTCAAATAGACAAGAAAGGAATTGCCTCGATGGGTTTTTTGGCCTCGGGAAACGGCCCGGATGCTGATGAGCGAGCCAGAACCTAAATTTCAAATAAGGAAACTTTGTTTTTATTTTTTTTATTGATCTATGTTGTATGATAAAGAAAGGATTGGGTAACAAGATGACCAAACAGCTCGACTCTGGAGGAATAGGACCTACCTTGCTCCGAGGAAAGTCTGAACCAGGGTACACACTCCACAGGCGAATATCATGTTACCAAGTAGAATAGATTTCACATGGTTCTCTTCAGGAATACCAATAGCGCAGATGATACTCGCCATAATCCCGGGTGTTGCAAGGTTGGAACTCAATAACATGAGGTAATGCTGAAAACAACACAGAGGTGTTATACCAGTGTACATACATGCGATCCAAAACAGAACAAAACTGAACTAAGCACTCAAATTAACCAGCCGAGCACAGAAAACAGTAACATCACAACACGACTTCACATAGTAATGCCAAAACGTAATTTTACATGGAAATAACAGAGAACGGTGATCCTATGTGACCGATTGAAACGCAGCTAAGATGCGACCTAGTTCCCCAGTCCCCGCAGCAGGACGAACGAAGTTGTATTAATTATCGTCTAAATGTTGGCTTTTGCCATGATCATGAACAAGCTAATAACGCGTAGTTCATTCAGCACAGCCTTATGCATGTCGTGCACAAGTGTGCAATCACTGTTTGTAGCACTTTTTGAGCTTGTTTAAGTTGCCGAAACACTGTCAGCTACCAAAAAGGCTAATGTAGTAGTTCCAGGACATCTATATGCCTGCCCATATTGTGGAAGCACATACTCAAATACACTACATAATGAGCAGCACTTGAAATTAGCACTATTAAAACTGGCAATACACATTGTTATAAAGTTAAGTCAGTGGAATAGCACGAGACTTCTGATCTCGGGGTTGTGGGCTCGAAGCCCGGGCTGACCAGCTAAAATTGCTAATAATCTTTCGGATGAGACTTTAAACCTACGTCCCGTGTATGGGTGTGATACACCTGGCATGGAAAGAACTAGTGGTGTCTCTGGAATGAGTACACCTCCTGTATCTGCACTATCCCCCGAAACCTAAAATAACTAAACTCTTCTCGGGGCCTCGCCGATATTGATTATCCGGTGGCGATGATAAACACTGTGGTATAACGTACACCGGATATTGCTAGCAAGATGAGTAATATCATCAATTTTCGCGACATTCTAGTGTTGACAAGGGTAAGTTCAGATATGATTTTTAGTTTTTCTGAGTGTGTTTAAAGTACATTTTATCCAGGTATCTCTTAAAATGGTGATTAAAAGACCAAACTCGTATCGTTACTCCTCCATCTGTCGAAATTTGTTTTTGTTTATATTTTTCGTTAAAACTCTCAACTTGAATCGAGCGAATTGTCATTCTTGTTTCAAAGATTATATTGCAAATGTAGTATCCGAAACTAATCGAAAATTACGGTGCATTGCGAGAATAAATGCAGGTGTTAGTGTACAGAGTATTGCTATATAGTTGCTCTTTGGTGTACGGAGTATCGCTGTATAGTGTACAGAGTATTGCTTTTACTTGTAGTGACTATTTGTCATTTGAATGTAAGTCATAGCAAAGGAACCTCGTTGCAGCATCTGAAATAGTTGAGAGATTATAAAATAAACTTTGGTGTGAATGTCCTTATTTGCCATTTGACCATAAGCATGACTCAAAATATGGTATACGAGTATATCCAAGCTAAATTTCACATTTGTATTACTCACAAGAACACTTTATGCATACAATTCGGCATTCTATATTGTTAATCGCATTCATCTGTCTGACGGTTGAAATATTTTAACATGTAATCATTTAAGAATATTCTTATTCTATCGTGTAACCCATAAGACATGAACTTATTGGTGAGCAGACGTAATAATACGATAAACTGTCCATTTACATACTTTATTTACTCATTTTATTAAGCCATACTCTCCGTACACTAACGTTGAGCTTGTGTGCAATACTCTGAACACTAAGCAGCAATACTCTGTACACGCACGCTTATCTGTTTTGGGGTGTATCTTAGTTGTTGTTCGAACAATATTTATGAAATTTGGTCACAACATTTTGTGGTTCAATATAAACAAAATGGCCAGTTAAAAAAATCTACAATTTGGTAATACAGCCTTTTCAGAAGCTTGTAAAGTACTGCTGTCAATATTTGCGAATGAGTAACGGCGTCATACTGGTTCATTTTAACCTTTCTGTGAATATCTGATATACAATAGTGGGCTATAAAGTTACCAAAATGCCCGAAAAAGTTAAAACTCAATTGGGATATGCATACGAAGTCAGTAATTTGGAAAATTTTGTCTCTAAACTCACCCTGGTCTCCATTTCATGTCCTTAAAATTGATAATATAACTCACTTTACAAGCAATATCCAGTGTACGTTATAGGGCAGTGATAAATAAATGCAAATAATATATAAACATGTAATATCTTACTTGGAATCCTAGAAAGATTGTAGTTATCCATGGTGGGTTGTCATCCACCTTATACTGTAATCCTGACAATATCGCTGATTGCTGCATCTTCTTCTTCTTCTTTTCCTTTGATGGGAGTTTCTGAAAAAAAAATATAATGTCGAAGTGGTTTTAGAAAATAGCAATATCAGCGAAGTACATGTCGAGTCTTTTGTTTTTTTCTTTCGTACCAATTTGTGGTTTTTCAATAAAACTTCGAGGAGGTTCGTCAATATTAGTGGTCAGTGTCCTTGTGAAGTTTGTCATTGAAACGGTTACTACAATTCATTATCCGGTAACTTAATGATATGCGGAAACTTTTGACCATCGGACGGTTACCAATTTTTTGGGTTGTGTGTGGTCATTGCTCCGTGTTCCGTGTAGTTGCGCGATTTTATTCAAACACTGTATGCTAATTACGGTTATTAATTTTGTGCATGTCTTTACCGATTAGTTAATCTGAATTATATGTGTACGCATGAACAATATTTAAATGAATCATATTCTTAGCTTATTCGGTGCAATTAGGTCATATCGTAGAACGTGTAAGTTCGGTCATTGCCGTTTTTCTCCGAATATAATAATACTAGGATGAACGTTGGATGTGTGTTTTTTTAATTTATCTATTTCCTTTTTTTTAATTACCGAGCATAGCCTTTATTTTACCGGTCAGCTTTCTGCTGAAATATGGCAGGCATATATAATAATTATATATATGTATGTGCCTCTATTCTGATTTGAACCCGGATCGCCAGATTAGACGGCATGCGCACTAACTACAATGTACTGAGCTACGGAGGCACATTGTGTTTATGTTTTACGTTTAGAAGAAAGCTGGGATACGGACTTGCGGTGACTAACCAAATATATGTTGGCAAAGGTTCAGTTTGATGTTTCATTGCCAAAAACATTATTTAGTAGTCAGTAAGCTAGCGCTTTGATTTGTAGTTTGAAATCATGAAGGAAAGGAAACATAAATAAATAATTCATACTATTAATCGCAATATCTTTGAACTTTACGTACGCGGTCGGAAATCTATCTCGATATGAACTTCGGCAATTTCCGTACGCATCCGGAAATGCAAAAAATGCACACGATAACACTTATTGTCAATAGAACCATAATGCAACTAAAATAGATACAGTTTCAGTACATGTATTGTTATCAATCCGTACGCCAGTTCAGAACGTTACATGTTTTATCGACAACCGAACACCACGACCGTGTCCTGTTTGACAGCTTCCTTGTAGTTTGCAGGGATGTTGACAACTCTAGCGCAAAGTATACAAAAGGCAGATCGTTACCTTAAGTAAATCAATCACTTTAGATATAGCTACCTTTGACTCTAAACCCTAGATTTCTTAATCGCTGGCTTTGAATGAGAACGTCGTAAGAACAAAATCAATATTTAGAGAAACAAGAAAAAACTGTCTAAAAATTACTCTTTATTAATAAAAATAAAGCTTTTTTTCAACTTCAGTTTGGTCAACATGACAAGTTCCGATTTGAAAGGACAAAAAAAGTTCCGATTTTCAATAGGCTCAAAAGAAGCGCCATATGGTGCAGATTTTACATATGTATAAGTCTTTTAAGATAATTAGTAGTTACGACCTTCTCATTATAAGCCAGCGAAATGTCACACACAGTATTAATCAAAGCACTGAAAGTACTGATGTGTGGCGAACTGATGTCATTTTGACCATTCAAATAAAGGCTGCACCAACATGCTGTGTCAGAGTTCTGATAAGCCCAGACTCACTCGAATGTTTGTGCTGCTCTCAAGACACCAAGCGTCGGTGTCAAGATGAGTGACTGGGTAGTCTCCATACAACTGATGAACTGGGAATTAAAACACAACAAACGAGATGCCCCCCCACCCGGTATGGAAACAGGACTAGGTAGAAATATGTTGGGAAAATTAAATAAAGGGAGGTAATTAATAAGATAGAACCAGCTTTCAATAGAAGGAAAATATAAGAAAATGATATCAATGGTAATATCATGACTTTTTTTGGTTGAATGAAATAATTCAAGAACGGAACCAGATAGAATTATGGTTTCATGTCACAGCACTTCTCTTAGATGACATATACATAATATTTAAAGTCGATCAATTGAATTTAGGTGGACAAGTGGTCCAGTGGCAAGGGCTATTGACTACTGATATGATTATAATGAAGGTTGTCCGTACTCCCGCCGGATCAAGAGCAGAAATGTTTTTCGGAGTAACATAACTAAACTTACGAACAGACTTTCGGACCATACTCAGCGTAAATTATATAGCATCCTGTCCGATATGTTAATAAAATCGTATTTAACACAGGTCAATTATATATTTTGGAATATACTACAAGTTATTTTTTGAAAATCTGACGATTATTTATGTATTGGTTATTATTTAAATATTTGCGTATTCTGTTCCGAAATATGAACTCGCGCTAATCAGCGGGTGATATTTATTATAGCTATATTATGTTGTATTTAGCATATTTTTATGCACCAGTCAGTGTGCGACCATGGTCCCATCCCAGGTGATGGGCACTGGGCAGTGGATAGCTGATAGTTTTCAAATACATTATTTCTTATTAAATCCATATCAAGAAGAATGTATTTAACTTCTAAATTCTGAGTATCAAAGTTGTAAACCCTTTTTTATACCAGTAAATTTTATGACCCTAAATTCCTTACTTCTGCAGCTGTCTCCAAATCAACTAACAAGAACCCGATATACAACCCATTCAATTAAAAATAGTTTTAACGGTCTATTTCCTGTCTCATGGTGTGTTCAATCCCTTGTAAAAACATAGATCCCTGTGTTACATGACCCCCAACTGTCCCAAAACAAGTTACTAACGACCTACCAATATACAACTCCTTGAAGTTTACCAGATTGTATGGTCAATTTTCTGCCTCATGCAGCTTCAATAATTGATTACAAATTTCTTGGGAAAATATAGATCTAGCTAGGATTATGTAATGTTACATAATAAGGAGGGGCTAATTAAAAAAATGCATAGATAATATTGCACAACGTGGCTTGTGGGAGGAGCTAATTAGATATGCATTACTTTAATTGGCTTTATAACTGCACATTAAGTGGGAGGAGCTTATTAATTATTTATAATTATTGAAGTATGTTTGGTCTTTGGTTAAGAATTTGGTTTGCCCAACGTGTATATAATAATTAACGGCCTATTAATCCAATTACCGTTAACTTTTCAATTCGAAACCTTGTGAAAATATATTACCGCTTTAAAAGGCATATTAGTTCGCATGTTGCGCGTTTAAACTCGCCGTAGAGTGTTTATTAAATGAGATCTATATGAAAGTCGCACATCTTAATGAAACTGAACGTATCGTCTTTAAAATAGCTTTTAGTTGTTAATGTTACTTGGAAAGTAAAAATATAATTGGTGATTTATGACACCAGGTTGTTGCTAAAAATCGCGCAATTCATGAATAGAAAATGTAAGTGCTCGCTGTTTAACTCGTCAGCATTAGTTCATTTATTTTATAACCGCAAATTAAATTGGTATAAGTGATCTTTAATATGTCATAGTATTGACAATTTCTTTTAATCCAAAAATACTTTACTGAATTCTCGTTTATTGCTTAATTATTCTTTCTCAATTAGCAGTATACTATACATTTTACGATATATTGAAGAACCTGTAATAGTAAGTTCAGTCTGGGCAATCACCAAGCATATCGGACTAGTTCTAGGTGAGTCTTGCCAATGCTAAAACTCATATTCAAACTACAAAACAATCATTTTATCCGTTTATTAATTCAAACTCTTGCATGTCCATATTTCAGGTAATCTTTAAAGTCGATGTCATGTATCATTTAACAAAATCATGTTCAGACCAACATAGTTATACGGCTGTTATATCATATGGCTTGATACTGCAGATAGAAAGGAGCAAGTACGATAAGGGGTGTGTTTCGCCCAAGAATTTTAGAAAAATTGAAAAGGCCGATGATGCGTTTTTCTTTCCATATTTAGAGAAAGCAATGTCTAAACTGTCCGTAAATCACATTAACATATTCTTATACATGTATTTTGACTTCATACAGGGCCTATTTTGACCCCTTGAATTAACAAAATAAAGTGATTTTGATACATTAAAATACAAAAACTAAAATAAAAATTAATCTGAAAACTGTTCTCACCTATTTATAATAATAATTCACATACACACACATTTGTTATAACTGATCACGAAGATATTTAGAGATCGTTTAATCCGAGAGAAAAACTAGACATTAACTGAAATTTGGTTCCCAGAGATTTATCTGACGTTTGCGAAAATCGTAAGATTGCAAGCCGCTTACACAATTTAGACACATTGAGTTTGAGAATAACACAGGTGATGCGCGTAAAGCCATAGCCGAGGAACCGGCGTCCGTTGCCTAAGCAAAGTGCTACATAGCGCATTACGCGGGAGGTAATACACGTATATGACTTCTGTATTTAATTGAACGGGGTATCTGAATGAAAGCGCTCGGTAGCGCATTGCTAAGGCAACGGGTACTCGAATTCGGGAAATATCGATTTTTGTGAATGTTTGTAAACAATCTCTCAGACTGGTTCCCGATTGGTGCCCTATCTTAGGAACCAAAACAGAGAATGGAAATATTGTGAATCTGATATTATAAAGAATGAAGCAAAGTCTGGAATTTTCCATCATGAGAAGCTTGGAGCAGTCCACGAACTAGTGTGGAAATATGTGAACCAATGCCGAGATGTCTAGGAAATTATTCAATTAACCACAGGTTCTTTGGGTGCTTTGTTACCAGCAGTATATGCTTAATGTTACGTTCAAGCTCCAAGTTTTCCAGGGCCCAATTTCAGCAGTTCAGCAGTTCAGCCGTTCAGCCGTTCAGCAGCCCTTTGTAATTTTAAAATCAGCTGTATAAAATAGGTATAAGGCTACAGGTAGCAAGGGAGTGATACGGATTCAGACAGCGCCTCTGTTTTGCGTAGATTAACAGTTGGTGGGTGAACTAGGGAATCAACGATCGGAGGTTATTTGAGGATATTTGCTGGCATACAAGGCTTGAATTATCAGGAACTGCGATGCGATGCGATGTTTATCAACAATGATTATCTGCTGGGAAACCCGGTGATGACTCATTCATCATTTAATCTAGCCAATGCTTTTACTACCGTGAGCTGTAGACATACACATACAATTGGCAAGACAAAACAAACACGGATGTCGGATTTGCGAACATCGGCAAATTTCTTAACCAGACACGGAAATCAAAGTCGTGGCTACAAAAAATGGTCCAATTCAACTTGTGGTCTAAAGCCCTTAGAGCCATTATCGACGCGCCGGGGATAGTATCACTCAATGCCACAGCGCGCCCGGGTATTAATCTCTAAGTAAAAAACGTCAGATACGTGCACGTAAATTGTACCACTGCATCTTGTTTTATGAATTAGAATCTATTTTCCATAAAGAAAGTTTTCATACGTTATTTTGCCACTACTTGTCAATTTTGGATCTTGTTTCTTAGACCTTATTTTATAATTTAGGTCATTGTCACTAGTGGGTTCACCATGACTAAATAAATCTCTTTTTTCAATGAATGCAAACTAATACAACCATTTACAACCAACACACATCGCTACATTTGATCGATACCGGCAACATCTGCACCCTATAATGTACGTGATATACGTAAACCATACACATTAACAATGACTTAACTTCTTTAACTAAGAGCTATAATTTGCAACCGTTTAATGGGATTTGATCCCACACTGTATCGATGGTTGACTTGTGCAGGGATTCTATTAAACTTTTGTTTTTAAAATAGACCAATACAATTTGCTATTCATAGTGTAGTTTTTTCTGTCCCATATACATGTACATTTAGTGTTTTATACGTTACACGTGTAATCAATGAAGCATATAAGCCTTTTAATTAGGACTATATATATCCTAAAATGTGATCAACCAATACACATGGTATTTTTGTTTAAAAATGTTATGTTCAATTTATTTCATTTTATTGTTTAATTGCAAATTACGTTGACAGTTTATGTTTGTATTTATGTATGTAGATGATGTACATTGTACAAGTCTCAATAAAATATATGTCTGTCTGGTATATTGAACGACCCTCGATCGATACTATCGCAATCATGTACATATATAACTTATGTACATTCAACGTTATGACGTAACGCACGGTATTGAGTACGTTTGTGTAACGTCATGTTACGTCAGAATAACTTACTCTGCGTAATGCTAATCTTATGGTTTAATCATTAATGTATAATTCTGCAAATGTTTACAATGTCGAGAACTACAATACATTTATCTGTCAATATCATCGTTCTTTAATTTAGAAAATTGGGTTTCTTTCGCTAGCAATTTCTCCCGCTTGTTCCATTTAACGTTTATTCACTAGTATCACTCGTTGTCTATCTGACAATTATCTTACTCACTCACGTATTCAACCCCTAACACACTTATTAATGTACTGTTTTATGAAAAACAAAACACCACATTGTTCTATAATATACGGATACAAAATGCATTGCACGTCTATGCATAATATCGCTCAAAATAATTAGTTTGGGTATGTAGTTCGTCCACTATAAAACTTGCGTTACGCATAAAACGTCCAAAACGTCGCAAAATTGCGCCGTAGGACAATCTTCCTCCACACATTGATTTAAGTGTATCGGGTTTATTTTAAGAGCAATCTTCTAGAATTTTTAAAAGTAAAAATTTCACTCTGATAATATTTTAAATTATATTGTAATTGTACATACTATGACTTATGATTAAATTAATAAGTTTCGTAAATGGTCTATGCCACAATGCAATGCTAAAACCCGCGAGTAGGACAATTTTCCTCCACACATTTCATTCTAATAATCTCGATAAGTATTGGCTAGAATGGATTGGGATTTTATTATTAATGATCAAACAAAAATAATATTTTAAAAACGAAATCATAATTATTTTATTTATAAGAATGAAAAAAATAATTGCGTAATAATCATGCATTTTCGGAAATTTTTCGGCAATTTTTTGCAAATTTGCACTTTTTTCGTGTTACCTGTTTATTATTTAACTTTTTTATTTTTTGCACCCGTGATTTTTCACGATGATATGTTAAAAAACGTAACTTCTGGGGCCACTCGGTGAAGTATCCCACAAAATTAATGACATTTTGAATAAAACAGCTGTTATTTTATGCCGACGAGCAATATTTTGTGTTACAAATTGCACACGGATTCTTGTATATCTGTCGGGCATTGTCTCTAATGCTACGGCTACATGTTATTCTACATGAACTCAAATTAAAATGACAATGTAAACAATTTTATAACGAATATTTTGGTATATGATATGTAATGTATCGAGTGAAATAGAAAGTAGTATCAACTACTGTTTTACAGCGAGTGTACGAAATTACGGACGTACTCAGTTGCGTGCGTTACGTCTATACATTAACACTATACACATAAACTATTATAGCAATAGTATTACATGTACAATGTTTTAAATAAATAGTAATTTTAGTCAAGCGTGTACAAATGTGTCGATCTTAACACTTTAGTTATAACTTAATTGAAAAAAATTCTCACTTTGTTTCGCCCAGTAAGAAGGGCGTTTTCATCATTATCAACATCGTCATCATCGTCATCAATATTCCTTAACTGCATGTATTGAATCTCATCCATTTTTGTAAACATAACATCGAGATTTCACCTGCCAGGTGTTCTTAACCTGAGGTGAATGTAATAAAGGGAGGTAATTTATCGATTGCGGTGGTATTTGAGCGTAGATACAGTTGTTTCCCTTGCCAACGCAAGAACATCCAAGATTTTAAAGTAATTCATTTCCCCAGACTAGTTAAAGCGGTGGTCACAACTGGACGTAAGTGCAAGTACGTGATATCTGTGTGCAAAAAAGTAACAAGTAAAGTAGGTAACACATATGAATCCGTACGTGGTCAGTATCACCTCCGTACGTTTTTCGGAGCACACAGACACGACGCAGCATTTTTTGTACATGTATACATGAGGAGATATCGCTGCGTATCATTGCCTTTGGCCTACGTGTTCGTCCCCATACGCACGGCGCGCGTGTATCGTGCATGTTTTCTAATCCGTAACATAACTTGACAAACGTCCGGAGACAGTACACAGTGCGCACGTTGCAAGCACGTACAACGCACATGTAATAACCAACCGCTTCTCCGTGGTATGAGTATGCATCGCCATGACGGAAGCCATATTTTTTATTGCTGAGACAAACGAGAGATATACTCGTGCGATAATTTGGTTTTGGTATATTAGGAAAAAAAACACCGACCACACGTAAAGCTGGCCGTTAATACGTGTACAAGCATATAATGTCTCTTAAATCACATCACGTAGTTTAATCAAAGCGCTGTAAGCGCTGAAGGCCTGGGACTAAACTTTGTATGCTTGGGAAGAAGTTTAGTGACTAAACTGAAGTATATGTAAACGGATCCACACTCTTTTACTGCCAGCTGCAGTGTACACTTATGTTGACCGTACAAAGTTGAAAGTTTAATCTATTGGTCATGCTTAACTTGCCTACCTAGTTTAAGTACTAGTAAACAAGAGATGTCAGAATGACATTTATGCCTACCACTACCCACATACATGCACAGTCACATAGACTGTGACAATTGAACAACATGTAGTATGACCTTGCTAATGTTTTGGCAAACATTTTCTCAAAGATTTTGAAACTTATGGCTGAAGTCGACTTTCTAATACTGAGTATGTTGAATTAAAGAGATTTTTTTTTTTTGATGGGTGCGACTTATACAGAGTATTGACTCATGTATGGGCAATCGCGGTATTTTGGTTATTTGTTTCAAGAACTGCGACTTATGTATGGGACATAAAAAATAAATTTTTCATTTTTTTCATGGAATGTCTTGTTAACGCAAAATGAAATAACAGTATTTAAAATATGTTTATATAAATACCAAATATAATGTCTTCAAAAATGTCTCAGAAAAACGTTTCTTCTTACTGTCTCCGTAAACACACGTATCTTTTCGGCATAAGACCGCCAAGTGAGGAACTTATTCTCGCATGAATATGTAAACAATAGAAACTATGTCCTAGTCAATGCTGAGCAATTTTGCTTCAATAATATTTCTTTTACACTTTTTTATGAAACTGTAATGTTAAATAGTGATATTCTGCATTTTTAAAGGCGGGTTAGTGAGATCCGCGAAGAACTACTTTTATATTGCGCCTGAAAGTGGTAATTGGGAGTTTTGGGAATTTTGAAGGTCAATTCTAGTAGGCTGAGAAATTGGTATCATAACTATGGCCTTGGGGCTGCGCCCCAGGCTGAAAACAACACAAAAGCAAAGTACATCTTGTGTCAATGTCTTATGAATATTTGAAAGTACAACAAAGCGTACATGCACGTAATGACATCAAATGTGACTGTTTCTTTTTTGTTTTGTTTTACAGTTTGAGTAATAATTATATGTAGGTTCGAAAGGCACAGTTTTGTATATCATCATAATCAAATGAAACATTAAGTATAACGATTCAGCCACCTGAGTCTTATTCATCAACATTGTTAGACTGAAACACAGACTTAGACTTAAAATTGACAACATGTATACTCTCTGCCATTAATTTTGCAATTAGATGTAACAGTTTTACAATGTGCAATTTTATCTGATCATTTTTGTTACCAACTGAATATGTATACTCATTTATATAAAAATCTGAACATTTTTCAATATAAAGTCCAAGTATGATTAGACTTACATCGTTGGCGAATAAGGCCCTGGGTACTGTTTTATCAATGTACTTACGGAAATCGTAAACTTACGTTCAAGTTAAAATCTTTATAATTTTGTAACAACAGATATTATTTGTAGGAGTTCATTACCTGAATCTTGATTGGTATTGAAGCTTCGTTTACCGTACTTTATAGATGTAAAGGTATTATAAAGAATTTCAATATAAATTTGACCGTAAGTTTAAGATTTCCGTAAATGCTTTGATAAAACAGTACCCTGGTCCATATTGGCACAGCTAAGTCTCATTTCAATGTGGACAGACAATATAAGTAACTGATTTAATATTTTAATAAATCTCGTTTTTGTACTATTTTCATATGGAAATACATAGAGAAAAAATCATCAAAGACAAAATTATCTTTTTTTTTCGTGAAAATCTATGACATTGTCCAACACAATTTGAAAATTAATTAAGCTTAGATTTAAAATATATTGGAGGTTTTCCGAAACGTTTAGCTGAAAGAATAATTGTGAACTATAGTGGTAGAAATGCAAACCTACACCAATATTCTTCAAGCCTATCCGTTGCATCATAGTACGATGTCAATGTTACTATTCACAAGTATTTGTAACTTTGGTGTACCGAAAGTCACTTACGTGTGGTTTCGATGTTCCTATTCACAGATATCTGTACACTTGAAGTGCCGATAGTCAATTAATCGTCATTAGCTATTAATTAGTCTCTTCATTATGCATAGACAAGAGCACCTTCTACGAGTGATGAACGCTCGACTGTACACTTTCTAATTCTAATATGCGAGTGCAATTTCTAGGAGTAACACAAACTAATATGAACTAAGGCACCGCCTAAACGGGGATTAAATAGTAGATGTTGGATAACTGCTAAGCTATATTTCAGATATATGGTATAGAATTTTTTAGGTAAAATACTTAAAAAATGTTTCACAAGTTATATTTATACCAGTGTGCTTATTTATGGGATATACAGGCATCTATGCCAAATATAGTAAATATTTAACAATTTTATTTGATTTTTGCTATACGCTAAAACATGACACAGTCCCTTTATTAAAGGGCCTTTAAGACTGCATTCGCAGTATATTCATTTCATATTTGATACATGTTAACTGCACACATGTTACACATTTGTCAGAGAGCATATTTTCTGTAAGTGTACCGTACCGAGACTGTTCAATTAGCCGTCCGATGAATTGAACAATTTCAGTTTCTGTCCTGGGTTCGTTTTTCCTGGGTACATTATCGCGTGTATTTTTTCAAGGTTTTCCAACGAAAAATCCTCCTTATTAGATTGGGACAATGGGTCCCGGACTAGATGACGGGCAGGCAGCTAAGTCAAACAATTTTTAACTAGGGGTTTCCAGTCAATAACTTGAAGCTTGGATAGGCTGATCTTAATGATACTTTGTATATAGCAAGCTTGCATGGATACCTAGCTTGGGATTGTATTTGGGGTCAAAAAGGGTCATGGTCACCGTTACTAAAAATATATAAAAAAGGTTTCCGGTCAATAAGTTCAGTTTGCATTGGGCATTTTTCATGAAATGCTATTTTTTGTGCTGGCATATTCATGCTTTCTACATTTATTAACCAGGCTTCAGAATCCTTGGTTATTAGATTTGGGTATAGCCACAAATGTGTGGGCAGGCAGCGTAAGCAATTAATTCTGTGCTCAACTCCTATGTTTCTCAAGAATTTTCAACCATCATTAGGCGGACACCCGTATAGAAAGCCCGGTTTTGCGACAATGCGGTGTCTTGTGTAAGACATATTTTGATAGGTCGATAATAAATTCTTAGGCCAATCGCAAAGCTGAAACATTTTTCTAACTTGGTGTTTTTGTACTCTTTTTCTGAAGTCTCGATGATTTCGCGAGGGAAAACTTTGTGCATTAAAACGATTGAATTATTGGTAAATGACAACCGGAAAACAAAGTCTTACACTGAGATCATGATAAAAGTACTTGGAAACAAGGAAAACCTTCTTTTAATGTGTAAACGCCGCCTTAAAAGGGAATAACTGCATTTGTTGATTTTTAGTCTGTCAGATCGTCAGTCCCACAGGTTATCAGCGATTATCGGGAAGTCGGGTAGCCCAAAAATCAGGGACCCCGGTCCAGAAGACCTATAATTGAACTTGACCTAGATTATAATGAAATAATTTATTCTGGAGAAATTTCATCAAGAAAAGACCAACATTTTTAACTCTATTGTCTACCGTGACAAGCAATTTCTAGGACTTGACCTAGTGACACACTTTTGACCCCGGATGTCACAATATTGAACTTGATTTTTAAAAGAATATCCTTCTGATTAAAGGCTTTGGAATATAAGGCCAAATTTGTGACATAGTGACTATACATAAGGCATTTGACCTATTTACCCAAGCGGATAGAGTAAATAATCGACTTGTTTAGATGTGACGTTGTAATTGCGGCGATTTATGGTCACTCTTTTTTGCAAGTAAGCCTGCTAATGCGACTGTGAGTGAAATTATTTTACTTTAGGCTTTGCGGCTGCAGAGATGCAAGTAAAATTTTTGTTTGACCCTGACCGCAGAAATGCACGATTTTAGGCAAACATTGCGTGAGATGTACAGTACTCACGCTATCGAGCGCTATGAAACAGCTTCTTAAAATAAGCGCTACTGTATATCGGAAAAAGTGAAAAATATATTATTATTTCGGCAAGCAGCAAGCGCTTGTGGCTAGCTGACTATTAGCCTCTATTCCTATAAGTTCGTGCACACCTACAAGTTCGTGCACTTCAGTAAAACGTTGACTACTCTGCTAAAACTCTCATTTTCGAGTCCAAATTCATTTTAAATCATTGAGAAGACATTCAGCGAGCTGAATAATGCAAACAAATATTTAAAAAACATGGTTTGTTACGTTCGTGGCGAGTTTTCTCTGAGCACCGGTTTTAATGTTTACATATTCACCGCTTCCGGTCGCGAAAACCTGAGACCTTTGTTTTTCTTATTTTTTTCAATAGATGCGATATATTTACGATCGGAAAAGCTGCTGACCTTCTGACAATAGACCAAACTTTATTTTATGCGACTTTTTATTGCAAAAATATTTCACGTGCTCTCCTGATGACGTCATCAATTTATGTGCACGAACTTACAGGTCACAATGTTTATTTCACGACTGCAGACTGCATGTAGCATTGACGCTGATTTTGCCATGTTTAGCAGCTTGACATTCAATTTGTGTTTGGATTGTGTTCAAAGGTAGATAATTGATGTTGTTGATCATAAAGATGGTTCCAATTAAATTGCTTTAGTGCAGATGTGCCCATTTGAAATTTTAGGTGCACGAACTTACAGGTGTAGTGGCTACATAGCGCTGAAAAGTGCAACCAAATCACCCCGTTTCTAACGAAAGCACTTGGTAGCGCTTACCTAGCAGTACAATGTAAATATCTTTTTGTACACAACACATTCAAAATGAAATTGTCATAATTTGATTCAAAATGAGTAAAATCTATGGCATACCTTTATTGTAGGCCTAACTGTATTCTTGAGAGCAGTTTCAATTACAGTAGTCCAGGGATAATTTCTAAACCTACTGTAACCATATTTCGTCCAGTCCATAGTATCAGATCAGCTTCAAGCCTTGGAAAATTGAAGATATTGCAAAAGCGACACCGTATGACGTTAATTGGGGGCCTAGTCAATCATACAAGACCACAAAAAACATCACACAATTGTGCTCCGCAGTTTCATACTCCCACGAACCGAACTCCAGCTACCGATGGTGATCAATCCGGAATCAATCCATTTAAATAGATATGCGATAATTATTTGTTTTGGATAATTAACGTCTGAAGTAGGCTTAAGTAAACTTTAGTTCACAATGGGACAATGCTTCTTGTATGAACGACCTTGAACTGAATGTTTACAATTAACTATCTAGAATGACTTCCCTTGGTTGTCGATGTTTAGAATACGGCGCTTTAATCTTTAATACGGTGTTTTAAGTACTTCTTACATCCCTTTGTTTTTTTAAAAATAGTTTGTTTTATTTATTACAATTTTTTTAAAAATGATAATTAATCGCAAGAGAACGATAGGCTAAACCGTTTACAGCTTACTATTTTTTTTATATTCCAAGGACTATTCACCTCGGAAAACTGCCTGAAATTTTTGACCGGAAATAACTTTTTTTGAAAGCATTAGTACCGGCAGAGACTCAACGAAAATTCGTACGTTCGCCTGTTAACGGTCTGGGTATTTTCAATAGCCCCGCTGCGCGGGGCTATTTAAATCCCCTATTAAGGCAGATTACTCAATGATAACAGGTCACAGTGTTATCAATTGCTAAACTATGTTATCAGAATTTTCATTATGGCCTTTCCTTGTAATTGTGAATAACTATTCTGAGTTTCAAGTGGATACCTTTGATGGTATTAATTAGACAAAAATGACTCTGGCAATAAACTTAACCAACGCACACACACTAACAGACGCGCACGATACCGTCACGACGATAGCTCCACTTTGTTTCTTCGAAAAGTCTTGCAAAAAAACGAAAGCCCGGTGTTGTCTTATTTGTCGATGGTATAGTGGGCCCAGGATTGGGAGTTTTATTTAAAATGTTTGTTTGTTCGAGCACGGCTCCCATTTGAAAGATTTGATACTGGAACTTTTAAGCTACAGAGAAAAAGCGCGGACAAGAACGATTCCACGGACAGACGGACGAAACGATCCGACTAGCAAGATAAACTACAAATGAATTTCGTTGTATCCATGTGAGTATATATAACGTTAAACTACACACGTGGTTTGTTTTTCCACTAGAACGCTGTGCATTTTGCGTTCTTTGTGTCATATGATATAGATCTAAAGATCCAAAGGCTCGCTTAATTAAATTTCCAGAACTCGTTTGGTATAAATTTATACCAATTGATAACTCGTGATAGATGATCTATGTATATAAACTTAAAACAACATGTTTCCATAGCATCGGGACATTGCATATGCAGCAGAAAACTGTTATTGAACTGATGTTGCACATTTTGTTCTGTTTCAGAGTTTAAATACCACTGTGCGTATCAACGCAAATAGATATTCGAATTTAATTATTGAAGCTTATGCCCCACTGAGCATTTTCGCTAAATAATCACCGATAATCATGAAATAATAGTTTTTTTTATTTTATGACACAAATTTTAAGTCCAGAGTTCAACCAACGTATTTTTCATCTGTATTAGAATGGCGACTTGACTAACAACTGATTTGTGAGTCTGAGATTAAGATGTTTAGGGAGATCGGGGCCTCTACTAGAAGGGACATTGATTTGGCATGACATGGCGTCGTAACAACGATAGTTTCAATTATCATATTACATACACTTTCAATTGGAACTTTTCATACTAAACAATAGTGTCAATCTGAGTGTAATATGGAGGGATTCGTGACTTTTAAAGGGACCACAATTGCAAATATCATATTCACCTCACGCAGGACGTGACGATGAAAAATGTCAATTAGGTTAGTAACGTTGATAACCTTGAGAAATTTACATAAACACCAATGATGCCTTGTATACAGAATAACGACGGTGCCAAACCAAAACCCCGTAACTCAATTTTGGCGCGAAAACTTTTTTGCAGCATCCGCATCTGCTAGATTTCCCGCGCATTTCTGTCTGGTCGCCATCTAAATAGCCAATCGCGCTACTTCAATACAGTCAGTTGACTCAATAGCGTATTTTTATTGTATTCAATAAGATTAGTCGAAAATCCCGTATATGACAGTACAAACTCCGATTTAGTACTAGTCAACATATTCTTGTACATGTCGGAGTGGATTATGGTTCCAAATAGGATCAGGTAGGGTGTCATTTCGTTTAAAGACGTCGGTATTATTTCATCGGAGTAAATACGTTTATTCGTCTCCTGAAAAATTGTCTTTTTGCAGTTACGGGGTTTCGGTTTGGCACCGTCGATAAGTAAAAACGAAAGAAAGCGTAGATGCATATCAAGGTTATGCATACTTATGTACTTATCAATAGAGTTAAATTATGAGTTTGTAAAGCAAACCCCTTCCTCGTTAAGCTACCTGATTTGAATATTTGCATATACTGTAGTTTTGACCTAGTGACCTTGGGTTTGACATTGCCCAGTTTCATGGAGCACAACATTCTGACCAAGTTTCATGAATATTGGAGCAAAACTGATCATCTAAACTGTTGCCGCCAATTGTTGACAAACGACGGACGAACGGCGAACGAAGAGTGATCACAAAAGCTCATCTTGGCACGCGAGCTAATAAAAGCAATTGTCAAGGTTGTTTGCCACATTTCCGTATCAATACCACTAGCCATTGAGTTTGAGATTGTCGTGATCTTGAAGTACTACGTACATTATCTTAAAGTCCCATTGAGTCTTAAACTGTCTTTTTTATATGCGTTAACGTGGTAACCCCTCTGCAAAATGATGCAATTTGAGCAATTTAGTTGATTCCTAAATGTGGAAAGCACCATAAGATGGAAGAAAATGTGATAAACATCCAGGTGGTTTGTTGACAAAATGCCAATTTGTAAACAATAAATGCATGCTTTAAAGTCTAAGGGGAGCAACTCTTGCAAGAAGAGAATTTGACCTTGATAATTACAAATTAAATTGGATTTATAAAATACATCATTTTGTTAATTTACCGACATCCTGAGTAATTAATTGCCCACATAAAAAATCCAGAGACACTACTCAAAATGGATTACAAAAATGTAGAATTTTTACGGAATTGTATGTCAACCTAAGATATGATTTTGTGTACTCAGTATACAAAACATTTATTTCTCTATGGCATCCTAACATAAATTTTCACGAAAACAATAAATTCAATAGCTATACTATGCCAAGCATCAATGTACATGCTTACCAATAGAGGGATTAGAAAACAACAGAATAAATTATCAAGTCAAAATGACAATTTTGGATGCTTTCTGCCATTTGACCTTGGATTTGACCTTAAAAATGAACATTCTGAAAATAAGTTTGCGATGATTGATATACCTTTGTCTCATAATTTCGTGCCTTCTCATGAAAACCGTGCTTAGTTGAATTCATCTCTTGTATTTGTTCTACATAGTCATTTTGATAAAATTATCCAAATAAATCATCCAACAAATATCCTTAATCAATTGAGGCCATTATTTTGGACGGCACGCCATAGCTGTCACCTTGGCGACCAGGAACGATACACCTAGTAAATTCCAACTGTTATTTTTCAACTGTTGTTATTTTTTTGTATCCCGGTTTCACAAGGCATTATTTTTATTACCTAAGGCTTTAATACTCATACTGAATACGCATTTTGATAAGCACTATTCCAAAGTTATCAAATCTAACTACAAACAGATTCAACTCTTTGGCCCCCAATACAGACCCGTTTTTACGGAGGCACGGATTTCATGGGAAACAGTCATCTGGTTTCAGAGCATCGACCTAGACATTAAAAGTTATGATTTTACGAGTTTTCTTGATAATTTTCAAATTTCATTTTTATTATAAGTTAAGTTAACATTTTTTCTTGCAAAAATGGTGCAAACAATTTTAAAACTTGTATGGGCTAGTGCGCATGCGTCGCTGAAACTGCTAAGGAGCACGGAGATACGAGACAACAGCATATATCTGTGAACATGGGTGGTAGTGACTTTAACCAAAAAATGAATTTGCAAAAGCTATTGCTCAACATTATATATATATGAATAGTATTTTACTGAATTGTATGAAAAGCTGAAACTGAGATATATTTTATAAACATTTTAATTCCTCAGGAAAACCAAACATTAATGTCAAATATCAAATACACGTTACATGCATAAGTGTTATTCTATGTAAAACGTATATGTATGCTTTATTTAAATTTATATTCTTCTTTCTGTTGAATATGGTAGGCATATGCCTCCATCCGGTTTTGAAAACTCATCGCCGGTACAGATGGTAAGCGCACTGATCTATGGAGGACATTACTGGAGAGACCTTTTTATTTGAATAGAGAAACCGATTTCGTTTAAAACACACTAGATAAAATTGACATTACGATTAACAAATCGCTGGTTTTAAAATTTGATGGTCGTAAGTACAAAATCAATATTTTGAGAATACAAGAAAAAAACCTGATATATAGTCGGACTATCTAAACTGTCTAAGATAAAACACAAATTATCGCAAATGAAACCACAAAACACGAGACAACTTAAAATTGTGTTCATTTATTATTATGACGTTTCGTCAAGATGACTTTTTAGGTGACGAACAAGAAGAAAAGTTAAAACATTACATGCAGATACTTACGAAAAAGCCTCCGTTTTCCATTTTCCAATTGCTATTTTGTAGCAAACGTTTCCTTGAGTTTCCTAATAATGAATTAACTAATTGTTCCGACGAATATGGTTAGATTAAATAGTTTTTTACTAATAATAATTCTTTGAATGTCCGAGCCCACACAGAGCTAATAATTGCCCTCTGGAATCAGTAAAATGGTTACAATATATATGTAGTTATATTTTTACGCTTTGGTAGGTATAAGTGGAATGATCTTGAAACGACGCATTAAATAACTTATAAATTTGCAAGTAGAAAAATCTAGTACTCGCATATCGTAAAGAAATTTGCATATGTTTTTCTCACATTACTTCATGTTTTTATTTGTTTATTCCATTTGTAGCCTATTTCTATCTCGGAAAATCGTGTATATGTATGTAAAAATAGTAATTGTCGCTGTTTTCTTAATCATTGACGTGTTTACAAAAACGTGATATGGAATTATTGACTTGTATTAAATGAAAGTTGAATTTATTACCTTGTATCTCGTACTACTATTATTAAAAAATGCAGCTTTGTGTTAAGCCTTGGTCCCACTGAGGAATTCCTCATCGGTGATGTGCAAGTACAAACATTTTCCCCCAATGGTCGCATTACTCACCCGAAGCTCCTAATTGTTATCTCCCCGAGGTAGTAGGCGTCTGGAACGCATCGGTGACTTCCCAATTCTTATCGGGAGCCCTTATCCCCGATACACATTGGCGTTAATGCGGGGATTACATTCCGTGACCGCGAACGTGGCACCGAAATATCGCCGAATTGTCGCCACACAAGGTCGCCAAAAGTTCCTAACACCACCGCAAAACATCTAATAGTCGTTGTTTCGATAAACTCTATGTGATGCCTTACGGATTCACTTTTTTATCATGGAATCATTCTCGATAATTCCCCGAGGCTCAGGGTGCTGAGGGATTGACGCCCCAGAATATTTCAAAACATGGCAAGTGGCACACAGAACATCGGAGAATCCTCGCATATTCGCCGATATTTATCGAGGATAAGTCGGGGGTACCGATAGGCATCGGGAGAACTCCCGAGGTGCTCCAGAGATGTTCCTGACGTTATCATTTCGGTCCCACTTCCTCGGAGATGTACTCCCGTAAAACAATAGTGGTTTCGAGAAAGTTTCGGGAGTTATCGGGAAAAACTATTTGTTCGTCAACATTGTCGAAGAGAATTCCTCAGTGGGACCTAGGCTTTAGGTGTGCAGACCTTGCACTAAACCGCAAAACTGCATATTAACATAACCAGTAGCATATACATGTACGAGATGTTTACAATAATGAATACGTTAACACGATTGCACAGTTTTATTACCCTATTTTTCATACAGTCATTACGTAATAATAAATTACCCTAATCGTGTATATGAATGATTTTTTTTTATAAAAAAAAGTAATTTATTTCCACACAGCACTAACAATGAAAACTGGTTTATCTCCTCTTATTGTGCCGTGACGATGGTTAGCATAAGGAAACATGTACTATAACTATATGGTTATTATAAGTGGAAGAACAAGTTTTATAGTCAACCGAAATAAAGTAAGTTACATTAACTGTCACAGTTAAATTGCAAGGTTCAGTGTTATTTTGTATTAGTATGTATGTGTAGTGCATTGAAGTTTTGTTTTGATATATTCCTAGTTCGCCAATGAACTCTGACTATCGTGTTCGTGATTTCAACATCATAGTGCGTGGCAATGCTACATATAGCTAAGGTCGTAAGTATAAAAATCGATATTTTGAGAAAAGAAGAAAAACATGAGTCGTGAATTAGTTTCACATTTTCTTTGACAAAATTGTTTGTATATTTTGTGTTGTGTGTAGCTGTATAACATGTCTTATGAAAATAAAAAACGTTAAAAACGAAGAAAAAATGCCCGAAAATTATTCTTCACTTATGGTAAAACAACATGTTTAAATTCTTATTCTTAGCAAGCGATATACTGATTGAATGACAACAAGGTGCATAGTTAATAACGTTAATAAAGTTAGTTTAATTAAGGAGGGTAAATACGGTCAAAGATGGAACATATTTTAGTTTATAAATTGTCTCTGACTATGTTCAAACTGTATATACAGTCATCTATAGTAGATTCAATAAGTAATACTAATGAGGGACATCGACCTCATTCGAAAGAATAGCAGGGACTATCCCTTAAAACATGTATGTATATA
This sequence comes from Spisula subtruncata, assembly GCA_963678985.1. Classification (NCBI taxonomy): domain Eukaryota; kingdom Metazoa; phylum Mollusca; class Bivalvia; order Venerida; family Mactridae; genus Spisula; species Spisula subtruncata. Next base: position 13,720,704 of record OY787671.1, on the reverse strand, counting down.
CCTAGATACACAGAGTTTACCTGACAGACGACTCGAACTTTGAAACTACCGTATGCAGTAGATGGTTATAACGTTTAATTTCAAAGGCACAAAATGTCATGGTTTGGACAAAATTTCATTTTGTTGGGACATAATTTCAAGAATATATTATCCACTTAGTCATGTACTATAGAAATTATTTATATTTTAGGGATATAATATCGTGGTTGAGATCATCCACGAAATCCAGGAAATTAACCCCATCGAATATTTATATTTTTTTCAGTAACTATTTTCCACATTAAAATATTATTTTGAAATTTTCGACCTTCTCAAACTGTCTAAATTGTATCAATAATGGCATGTCAATATATTCGTTATTTTGACAGGGATATCTCTCATACAAATTTGTACACGTTGTTTTGTGACTTTCTTGATCACCTGTTTCTGTTGAATGCTGCCTTCGCCGTCCAATTTGTGATTGTCTGAATTATAATTTATTGTAGTCTTATGTTTCGTTGAAGGTCACTTTAGGTATTGACATTGCATGTGTATGGAGATCGTCACTGAATATCACGAACCGAACGAGTGACTTGACATATAGCTTGGATAATTTGACACGAGCCTGACCTATTGATTAGCATAATTTAACAGTCGATATACTGTCTACGTTTACAACACCAAGTCTATGTTTTTATAATCAGGGAGTATCACGAAGACGCTCGAGATGTAATAAAAACACAAATCTGAAATACCGATATTGCACAATTTGCTTGTGGAAATTGATATATTCAAAGCAATAAACCTTGTAATATATTCTTGCATAAAGGTCAGACTCAAGTCAAAATAGCCAAGCTATACAGTTAAGTAAGACAAAGCTAAATGACTACAAAAAACATGTATTCAAAACATTTCGCCTAAATCACCAAGGTGGACTACTAGTATGACTGCGTGGCGCACATGGTTCTAAGTTTACCAAAATGCTTTCAACACCAACGAGTGTTTTAACAAATTAATATAGAGGTTTCTAATTTATACACACCACGCCTATATAACCGACCATGAAAGATAACTCTTTTGAGACACCAATACATGAATATGTACGAGTTATTTCCAGTATACAACTGCAAACGTATAATGTAGCCATGGTGGTAAATACTTTATTGTTTTGTACGTTTACATGTCATTTAATAAATACTAAATGTGGTTATTAAACAGTAATATCTTTTGCCCCCCCCCCCCAATAATTCAGACGAAAAGTATAATTTACGACCTATTATATCTCCTAATTGGCAATTTGCCTTAAGTTTTTGGTGAAAACGTATAAAAAATTACTTCGCTCGCATCGCTCGCAAAATAACTTCCTTATATCAAAATATGTCAACACCCAGTACGGTATTTGCAAAAAAACCCACTTGTGACATAAATTGAATTCTAAACGTCCCCAACCCTCCAATATGACTTGAGAGGTTGTCAATTATATATACAGCCTTTGAAACAAACGTTTCACATTAAGCTTCAATCTCACAATCGGGCAATTTAAATTTTATACAAGCACCTAATTGGGTTTAATCTTAGAACTTAAATTTCCTGTATTTAGTAATAGAGCAGGTCCTTTTTTTAATACCAAAGAAAGTACCTCAGAATGCACAGAATGTACCAGATTGATACATTTTTTAGATTTGTTTTAACCCAAGTTGCCAATGTTTGGCCCCAATGTTGAAGACGCTCCTACGCCCATGTTAGAACATTTGTACACATATGAGGATGAAGTTTTCCGCTAAGGCACATTGATAGGTTACATTCTGATATACGGACGCATGGACTGGGTGGGGGAAGATATTTTCTGTGTACGTATTACAAAATTAAAGCTTCATCCTGAAAAGTTATTATTTGTATGAACAGGACCTAGATCACTAAATTATCACTAACTACGACCTGACTGCGTTTTCCTCATGTATATTTCAAATTATATTTATTACAAAATGAATATAAATTTTTCATAAAACATACATTAAAAAAGTAAAAACTGCAATTACTTTTGAACATTATAGAGGCGTCTAGTAATTAATCAGATAAAAATTATCACCCTCAAGAAATCCATGTTTGAGAACCATAACCAATACGGTGAATTGGTACAGAAACGCTACATACACAGAAATACACCTACTTTTTTCATGATATACTTGAAGCGCATTCTATTTCATATGATGTTTTTAATTTTGTTGTTAAAATATCTTTGTATAATACTCTTCTCGTCATATGTATCGTACTTTTCCCACCTGACCGGAAGTGTAATTTATTATATGCATGTGTTATTAAAGCATTTCTTGTATTATATGTTCATGGGCAATATTGCCTAGCAAATGAACTCTTATACCGTATAAGTAACTTACAGTGTAGCACTTTTAATTGGCATTAAGTTAGATATGGTGTCAAATAATTCCGACGCTTATGCAATTTGACTTATAGCTACATTTCATTAATTTGCAAATGACGCTAAATAATTACATGCATGGGGACTGCAAGACCCCGTTCACACACAAACAACATTTCTGGAACACGCATAATCTAAACAAGTCGGGTAAGTCCCTTTTTAAAACGCTAACATTTGAAACCAAAATACCGACAAGCATGCTTAAGCAGGGATATCTGTTCTAACCAAAGGAATAAAATACGGCATGTGCGACCCCTTTGCATAGTTGTCCTCACATAGATGGCAACATAATAATATTATCGTTCCTGTTTCATGACAATAGAACATCATGGATTAGCACACGTTCTCCTTACACGATATCTTTCTACAAAACAGACAGGATATGAAAAGCGGATTTTAATTCAATAGTGCATGCCGAGCGTAGATAATGGTATAGATAAACACACGACGTCACGGAGTTCATACACTCAGGATAGCGCCATGTGCATATCAAACACGCCACACATATTACAAGCTTACCTCTGGTCCTGCTGGACCATTCTTGACAACGTCTGTGCTTCCCATTTCACTTTTAGTCTCAGAGGTTGAAGAGTACCCATAGTTAACGTTACCGGTGCCATTTTCCTGATCCAAGCGTTTCAAGTTTCGTAATTCCGCCATGTTGATGCAGCGCTTGTAATGCTAAAATGAAAGTAGAAGACTTTCAATTAAACTTGTCTAGTGACACTAACATGAGCGTTTAACGCATATACAACGAGTAGATTTATATGTGAGTTTAAATCATCCATGAAATGAAACGATACTCGAAGCATTCAAAATTGTAACACTTTTCCCCAGAATTTCACTGTCTAATGACTCTTAAATTTAGCTAGAGGTTATAAGTGATTTTTCGACAAGGTTTAACTGGGATACAACTAAGACATCGCGTAGGAAGATTCAAATCGGCAGATATACTGTCTTGTGCTCGGCGTGTTAAAATTAAAATAGAAAACTGATGTCAAGCAAATGTTAAGTTTTACTTAAAGATATCGTCATCCATGGTTTATATGTGTTGTTGGAGTAAATAGGTACGAGAACAATTGATAATCAATTAATTACACTTCGAGTCAAAGTTGACCTTTTTGCCATTGTGAATATTTTTTGTTCTTGTTAATTTGGATGTCCACATCGCTTGTGACTGTCTTTGCTATGTTGTTCTTTTGACGTGCGAGTTTTTATTGTCTTGTTGGCTTTTCGATGTTTTTCTTAAAGGCGTGTTTTGAGAATTTTGTTTTTCTTCTAACCCTTTGATGTTTTGTTCTTTCGTGTGGTGTGCCATGTTGTTTTCTGGTTAACTTTGTAATGTTGTTTTTATTCATGTCTTGAACCTGTATATTTCCTTTTTATCCTTTAAGATGTTGTTCTTTTATGCGTGTTTTGTGCCGTTTGTTTTTTCTTCTACCCCTGAGATGTTGTTTGTTTATGTGTGCATTGCCTAGGGTCTTTCTGTATTCTTGTGCACTTTGTGATGCTTTTTATTTCAGTATGTGGTGTGCCTTTTTGCTTTATTGTTGCTTTCGCGATGTCGCTTTTTATGCGTTTCTTGTGCCCTTTTTTCTTGTGTTACTATTCCAATGAGGTACATAGGGATCTGATATGCGTGTATTTTTATTACTGTTTTTTTTCTGTCCGTATTGACAAGTACCATCTAATGTACAGGAACTATCATTTACGTGTCAGATGATTGCATATACAATGCATGCCACATCAAATAACTAGCCCTAAGGATAATATGATCTTTTACGGCATAATAAATCAAAGCATTCAGAGCGCTACGAAAACAGGGTTTAAAGGCTTCCAATATGTAGGATAAAAAGAATCTACATTCTACTAGAGCATACCCTTAATATTTAGTACACAAAGTATTTTAACCATAAAGGAGAACTTTTCTATTACATAGTATAGCGTAACGAAATTTACACCTACACGAAGAAAATAATCATTCACGTACTGGATAAACGTTTGCCGATTTATAACATTGTTTTGGTGAAAACGAATTTAATAATAACAATTTCATGTAAAAATAATATAATTATTAATACTTTATTGTTTGCAATTATTTTCTTACAAATATAAGCTGTGCTATAAATAGAACATAGAACTAGTGAAAAGGCACAGTGTAGTAATATTTACAATTATAATCATAATTTTTTGAATAACTGTAAAAATATTATTCATCGGAATACAGAAATAATTATTTTTGCAGAAAAATGTGCAATGAAGCACTATCGTGGAACTATTTCTTTGTACATTTATGTAAGCTTATTTTGTGTGTGTGTGTGCTCAAAATCAAGTTGCGAAACTCAAAATTTCCGTCTACTCAAAACCGCGGTTGCTAAGCAACCCTGTTTAAATACCCATTTTCCTGTAAAATTGTTCCACCCCTTCAATAGCCCAGCCTTGTTGCAAAAACATAAACTCTTGGAGCAAGGAAACAAAAGCTTCAATATGTGTCACTACAAACTGAAACCACACCGGAATCTTAACTAATGGGGAAACATAATACATTTTCTATAGACAGAATGATGTAAACCGATATAGGGAAATATTCCTCGTGGAGTCTGTTTTATTTTTATGATCTCTTTTTATTCTCATTTATCTTACTTATCTGTGCTATATCGGTATCACATTCTAGTCTAGCATAAGCTTGTCCCGAGTTGATGTACTTTTGTAAGCTTATACAATGTCGGTGTAGTTAAGAAATCGGTCTCACTTTCTGTGACCTTTTATTTACACCACGTGTATGTAAGAGGATAGAATCTAATGAGCCACGTGATATCAACGATATTGATAAATCAATGTTAGCATTGGCTATATTTATTCGCGCGTCTAGCAAGGGATTTACTGGCACTATTTATATATCATCTATGGTATGACATGTCATGCTATATTTTACAAATAATTCCCTTTATTTACGCTTAAGCACAAATGGGAAACGCTGTTGTGTCTTCTCTCAATACCACGTGGCGAAGTACAATGTCAGAGAAGACGTGTTGCGAGTGACAAACATGGGAAGGATAAAAATAAATCAGGTGCACGAAGTATTTGTCTTTGATTGAATAAAGTAGTAAAAATAACATTGTCCGCACAAGTACCTGAATAGGATTACAATGTTCGTCAAACAAAACACCTGACGCAAGATTCCAATCAAGGACTTGACCAATAATTGTAATATGTATGTATTGCAATAATAGATTGTCATATAAGTTGTTATGTCGAACACTTAATAGCTTATGTTTCTTATGTAAACCATAATCGACGTTAATAAATTTGATATAATATTTATCTTATTTGCAATATATGAACGATGTACTTTCTTGAAACCTTTTGACAAAAAAAATACGGCAGAGCGAACTTTACACTGGTTGTTAGGTTACTTAAACTCATTGAACACGTTGGGCGCCAGTATTATGTAGCATCACACTAACTAAATTACAAGTGTCATTCAGCAATAGCATTGAACTTTTGTCTCAAATTCAGAACATGCAATCTGTAGAATATCAACGTAATTTAGGTTGTCAATTAACCCATTACTCCGCACAGTGAATTGTTAACCCTCTAAGGCAAGATGCTAACACATAACGCTCTGTGGAGAGGAGCAAGCTTAATCAGATTGTTTTCATAACGTGCTTACGAGACACATCTTGTAATTGGTGATGGGATTTGTAATAATAACATTAAAAATGATAAAGGCAGCCATCATTAGAAATAAAAACATCGATCCATAGAAAGCATAATTTAGTTTTTCAATCATCAATTCATCCTGTTAGTACTCACAGGTAATTATTATCATTTTTGGACAAGATGTCAACTAAATGAGGTGAAGATATGAAAGAGACATGTATTATTGCTACTGAGCGTCCTTCACGACACACGAAAGGAATGGTGTGTTTCAATCATCACATAAAAATGATACATATTTAAGAACAAAAACATAAAAAGTATATTTCATTGTGTCAACTAACACAATTGTCCTTAAAGAGAATTGTTAACCTTTTGAGACAGGATACCGTCTAATTTGCTTTTGAGAAAATAAAGCGAGATCAATTATTCTTTTAATAAACGTCCTACGCGACACATCGAATGAATGCCGTGTTTAGATCAACTCATGAAGACCAAAAAAGTCATCATTAAAAACAAACACATCGACCAATAAAAAACATCAGTCAAAACAGATAATTGATAACATTTGGAGACAAGATGCTAACTAATTGCTGTGGTGAAAGCAACACATCATCAATTATTGTCCCTGAACGTCATACGCTTTACATCTGATGAACGCTGGTTTTTTTATAATAATAGCATAAAAAAAGAAAAGAAGGTACCTCAAAGTGTCAACATTAAAAAATCGACCCATAAAAGCATACTTGAGTTTGTCAACTAACGTATCAGTCCTCATTGATTATTGTTAACATTTGGAGACAAGGTGCTTACTAATTGCTGTGGAGGTAGGAATAAATCGTCAATTATTGTCACTGAACTTCCTACGCTACACATTTGATGAACAGTGGTTGTTTTTTAAAAAACATTACATGACAATTTTGTCAGCACATAATGTCAGCAAAACAAATATACAATCGAAAGATATGTTGTATTTTGTAACTACATGACTTATAGTACAACGGAAAAGGAACCACGAACATATTTCTATAATGTTACATTGTCCGATTCAGTTTTGCGTTTGACATTGACATGTTTGCTTTTCGTTTGTGTTTCTTTTCTTTTCAATGACATCATTTCGATGCATTTCGTGATCAGCTGGTTTTGTTGAGTGATGAAGTTTTTCCTGTCTATATTTTTCTATAGTATTGTTAAGCACATATTGTTAGGTATATTGCAAAACAAATATCGGATAATCCAGTATTGGACTGATTACAGTTATGTTGTCTAAATAAAATATTTTTATCAATAACATTCTGTTTAACCACCCTTCATTGTGTCAAGGATGTAAAGATATTAACGTTATTCAAACAATGTTGATTTGAATATGAAGCAGAAAAGTATCATATTCCCGCTCATGTTGTTAACCCCTGGAGTTGTCACTTCATTAGTCGTCGAATGTTACCATTAGAATTTACCTTATTTCTTTTAATGTTGGTATTTCGCAGGCTTTGCAATTCTTATTTTAGAACCCATTAGTTATTTGATACATCTGAAAATCATACAAATTTCAATAGGACAGTGACCGTAGCGTGTTACACATGGCTGAAACATTATATCGGCATATTTCTGACGATGACGCCTCCTTAAATGTGCAAGAAAAGTACGACAAGTTCATTATTTCCTGTCATTTTATTACAAATTCAGTAGCAACGGCTTTGGTATAGATAACACACATCTTACTGCGCTTAAAAACAGTGAACTGCATCATTTTTTAGATTTCATAGATAGATAGATAGATAGATAGATAGATAGATATATAGATAGATAGATAGATAGATAAGTGTGACTGAATCTGTTTGACACTTACAGCCATTCCAGACCATTTATGACCATGTCAATGTCTGAAAGAGACTAGCACGTTTTACATATTTCCATACGCTTACAAAAATGTTACAAGTTTGTAATGTCACATTTAAATGTAAATCGTGCATTATATTTTAGGATGATCTATTATTTACTGAAAATCTGAACTTCAGTTTTGATTGATTGGTCTGTAAGAGCTTGCAGCGCGTTTTGTTACATAACTACGTATATTTGGTAAACGAACTAAAACACGATGTATTATCTTGAAACCTATCCACAAAAATACGGCAAGTAATAAGATTTTTACACTGGCTGTTGAGTTACTATATCCAATCGAATACGTTGAACACCAGTAAATGATGCCAGGAGTTTGAAATAGACCGTTCATCACACTAATGAAAGTAAATGTGTCATTCAACAGTATCATTTAATGTTTGTCTTAAATTCAGAACACGTAAACTGTAGAATATCACATAATTTAAGTGTCAATGCACCGAGTTGTCATCACAGAGAATTGTTAACCTTCTAAGACATGATGCCAACCAATTTCTGTGGAGAAAAGAAAGCGACATTCATTTTTTACTAAACGTCCCACACGACACATCTGAAGCTTGCTGATTTTTTCTACAAATACGAGAGGTGTTCAACTTATTTATGAACAGAAAATGAACATCAATATTGTGTTACTCTAACAATGAAATTAAATGAAAACTTTAATATTGTATAAAGTAGTGTATCAAGAAGTATATATAATAATTGTAAATTGCCATTACGTTACGGTTAAATCAACATTAGGGTAGAGGGTGTTGTAATTTGCGTTTTGAAGGTCCGAAACTCGTAATAATTACGTTTACATTTTCCTTCTTTTATCGTTGTATTAGTATCAACCAGGTTGAAAAATATATTGTTAAAGCATTAGAAGACTTCGACATCCACTGTTTGGTTATAATATATATCAAGGTTATATTCCTAAGTGTTTTTATTTGGCGTTTTATATGTTGACTTGAAGCTAAATCTGGACGAAACACTATGTTCTTGGAACAGTCACTAGGAACGATACGTAACACTTTTTTGTTGAAAACCTGATTTGAAACGGTTCGTACATAGACCACAGCCTTCAATTTCGTCAATTTGATATTGATTTTGATGTGCGTATTTCCATAACAACAAACCCAATGCCTTTCCATGAAAACGGCCACGAACACACAATGCTGGACAAACATGAACTTCTCCCTATCCCTGTGACCGTTTCTAAAATAGCATACCATAATATATCATAACATTCTTTAAGATTAAGCATTGCTTCCCCATAATGAAACAATTTGTCCACATAGTGTTGTTTATTTCGCATTTCTAGATTCCAAAACTTTTGGCTGCGAGGTATGTTTTTCTTGATTTTTAGCATAGGAACTTCGCATTTTCCCAGAACTATGCATTAAACCGTTTCGAAATAATGTCACTGATAGTTTCTATGGACACTCCCATCTGTGGTACTATTCCACGTTTTTGCTAATGGATTCATAATAGATATCATAAAACCAATTTAACTTTATAGTGTAGGTTTTGGCAATGTTGGGCAATTTTCAATTTTGGTGCCATTTCACAATTACTGGAAACAGAACTTTAATAACACGTCTTACGACAAATATTACTGATGTTCTCATTAAAAAAGCAAAATAAAAATTGACCAACACTTTCTTGATGCTTATAAAAGGGCCATTTTGCCGTAAAAACTGGAAAAACAACATCATCTTCTAAATTGTTGTTTTAAGCTTTAACCAAATGAAATATACAATGTATGATGATCATATGTTCAACTTAAAACATTTTCTCGCATGGTTTAAAAAAGATACTTCAATTATTTTCATTCAATATTGCACAATCGGTGTTCATGTTTTGTTCATAAATAAGTTGAACACCTCTCGTACTACATGACAAATGATAAAGGCAGCCCTAAAAGTCATCATTAAAAACAAAATATTGACCAATAAAAAGCATCATTCCAAACAGTGGTTCACATTTTGAGACAATATGCTTACTAATTGGAGGAAGGAAAGTAGCATCAGGTATGGTTACTGAACGTCCTACTGTACGCTACACACCTCTGAACGATGATTGTTTTTGCAATAATAACATAAAAAAGAAAAAAGGCATCTCAAAGTGTCATCATAACAAATCGACACCTGAAAAACATAATAATTGAGTTTGTCAAGTAATGTTTAAATCCTCATTGATAATTGTTAACCTTTAGAGACAAGCTGCTTACAAATTGCTGTGATCGAAGGAAAGGGACACCAATTATTGTCACTAAACGTCGTGCTCTACAATTCAGATGAACTGTGGTTGTTTTGAAACAATCTTAACATGAAAGTGCCAGCGCAAAGTATCATTAAAACAAATATACAATCGAAAGATATGTTTTATTTTGTAACTACACGAACCACAAACATATTTCTATAGTGTTTAGTTACATTGTCCGATTCAGTTTTGTGTTTGGCATTGACATGTTTGCTTTTCGTTTGTGGTTCTTTTTTTTTCAGTGACTTCATTTCGATGCCTTTCGTGCTGAGCTGGTTTAGTCGAGTAATGGAGGTTTTCCTGTCTATTTTTTCTATAGTTTTGCTAAGCACATATTGTTATGTATATTGCAAAACAGATATTGGATAATTCAATATTGGACTGATAACAGTGATGCTGTCTTCAAATAAAACATTCTCAATAATAACGTTCAGGTCAACCACCCTACATTGTGTCAAGGAATTAAAGACATTAACGTTATTCAAACATTGTTAATTTAAATATGAAGCAGAAAAGTATCATATTCCCTCTCGTGTTGTAAACCCTTGGAGTTGTTCTCATTTTACAAGTCGTCGCATGAAAACATTATTATTTATTTTTCTTCTTCTAAGGTTGGTATTTCGAATGCCTTGCAATTCTTATTTAAGAATCCATTAGTTATTTGATACATATGAATGTTATACAAATTTTCAGCAAAAGGGTGACAGTAGCATGTTTCACATGGGCGAAACAAAATATCGGTATATTTCGGACGATGACGCCTCATTTATTGAGAGAAAAGTAAGACAGCTGCACAAGCGCCTGTCATTATATTTCAAATTCAAACATCTTACTCTGACTGCAACTTTTTGAAGATTTTCTATAAAGCGAATCATGCATAAATGCATGCAATTATTCAGACACTTATACAGTTATATTCATCAAGTGTGAATGAAAGGGTTGCCAATTATAGCAAAGTCCAGATCATTTATGATCGTGTCAATGTCTGCAAGAGAATTATTGTATGTTGTATAAAATGTCACCATTTTTAAAATCACATTTAAATGTAAAATCGTGCATTGAATGGTATGGTAATAAAATTATCTACACAAAGGCCAAGCTTCAACGTTTGATAGATTAAGTCTGCAACAGCTTGATGTGAGTTTCGTTTTACAACTACGATTATTTGGTCCATAGACTCAAACGATGTTCCTGTCAAGATGTTGATATCAACGTAGGGAACGGAAAGTCAGTAGATTTGTCTCCCTTTGTGGTTCATGCACTGGTAGATAACAACATATGGACATACATGAATACAGTCGCCCGTGGAGTATATATTGTGAATGGAATTATCAAACAAACGAAAAGGTTAAAGTAACACACTTCTCAAAAGGTTTTAAACAACACTATTAAACTCAAACGCACTAAGAAGGTTTGAAACAACACTATTTACCTCAAACGCACTAAGAAGGTTTGAAACAACACTATTTACCTCAAACGCACTAAGAAGGTGTGAAACAACAATATTTACCTCAAACGCACTAAGAAGGTTTGAAACAACACTATTTACCTCAAACGCACTAAGAAGGTGTGATACAACACTATTTACCTCAAACGCACTAAGAAGGTGTGAAACAACAATATTTACCTCAAACGCACTAAGAAGGTTTGAAACAACACTATTTACCTCAAACGCACTAAGAAGGTGTAAAACAACAATATTTACCTCAAACGCACTAAGAAGGTTTTAAACAACACTATTTACCTCAAACGCACTAAGAAGGTTTGAAACAACACTATTTACCTCAAACGCACTAAGAAGGTGTGAAACAACACTATTTACCTCAAACGCACTAAGAAGGTGTGAAACAACACTATTTACCTCAAACGCACTAAGAAGGTGTGAAACAACAATATTTACCTCAAACGCACTAAGAAGGTTTTAAACAACACTATTAAACTCAAACGCACTAAGAAGGTGTGAAACAACAATATTTACCTCAAACGCACTAAGAAGGTTTGAAACAACACTATTTACCTCAAACGCACTAAGAAGGTGTGAAACAACAATATTTACCTCAAACGCACTAAGAAGGTTTGAAACAACACTATTTACCTCAAACGCACTTAGAATGTTTTAAACAACACTATTAAACTCAAACGCACTAAGAAGGTGTGAAACAACACTATTACCTCAAACACACTAAGAAGGTTTGAAACAACACTATTTACCTCAAACGCACTAAGAAGGTGTGAAACAACAATATTTACCGTTACACGCACTAAGAAAACAATTAACGTGATATGTGTTTGATGAATGGAATGATCAAGCAACAAACGATAATGTCATTGCGGCGTTCTTAACAACCGTCTTGATTGACAAATGTAGTCAGGTGGTTGCATTATGGGTAATTATTAGAATCAATGTATATGACTTAATGACATTGACAGAATAATAATAAACGAGTGTCATACATGTACTTTTTGCAATTATCGTCAACAAACACTACATCAAGACCTTTTAATGTATGATTGGATTTGCAAGCAACAAAACCAGAACCACAAGGTTTGTTTTGTGTACTTTCAGACCTTTTAGTGTACGATTTGATTTGTTAATCAACACACCCAGACGACCTAATTTGTTTTGTGTATTTCAGCCTATAGCTCTGTTTTATACGGATACTCGTCAAGTCTCTTAACATCTTCTATTTTCATGTTTATACATGTCACCAAGAGAGTGCACAAACTAAAGGAGCCGTTACTACGCTACACAAGTGATGGATGTTGATTGTTAAGTATCATAAAATGATGAACTATAAGGCCATGAGAAAGTATTCACAACTAAGAGCATTAAAAAGGTCACGATGACCTAATAACGGATCAACCAAAATCGTATCAACGTATAACATGTTTAAGTGGGTTACACAAAGCCTTTGTGTTTTACTTTTTGAAAGAATATTGTGAATACATTGGGATATTTGGATGAAAATACTTAGCGATGGAAAATGCGCTTGTTAAAATGGCAAACACGTATTTTCTCCTACCTTAGCCATATGCTAGGTAGCTTCCTAAATGAACAATTTATCTAGAATTATTTGTATTTAAACCTTTTTGGCAGTGTAATTGATGGGATATTACCGTAATCCAAATCGATTTCTAAATATCGATCTCTTAGTATAAAATATTGTAATGCATCAGCTCTTCTTCTTCCATTTTGCAGTGCCCACTCTGGGATATTATCGCAAATGTAACAGACAGAGGCTAGATACAAGGAATCTGGGTGCGATACCTTAGCTCGTTCCGAATAGATTCCTTGGTTCTTTAACGTGCCCGGTGTAAAGCACCGATACACGCGAGACTACCCCTGGGTTACCAACCAGGATCATCTCTAGTTGGGTTGGAAACACTAAATAACGTTCCTGAAATGACCAAGTGTATCGGTCGAGAAACGAATCCGGGACCTCTCGATCAGGAGTCAAGCGTCTTACCACTCGACGACCGTGCCACCTTAGCTCATATTCGTAGTAGCTTGAATTTAAAAATATTTCTTTGAATGTTGGGATACTTTATTTTTGCATGTTTTAGTTAGAAACCATTAGCTATTGGATTCTTATTCTTCTTCTTTGATAATAGATGGTTGCATGCTTTGTATTAGTAAAACATAATAAATACGTTATTGATACCGTTCGTGCACGATGTCTACAATAATAGAACAGTAAGACAAGTTCTCAAGGGCTTTATCAATTTGAGAAACATTCGTATTGTAAAGTGTTTTGTTTCCTCATAAGAATAAAGTGAACTGTATCATTTACAAGACAAGATATTGTTTTAAGTAATTCTATTCCAGTTTTAGACAGTGCTGCAAAGAACTAGTGTCACAGTTACCAAATCGGTATCTCCAACGGCTCCCAACATAAAGTCATACCTTACAGAACAACATAATGTACTCATTGGTATTCTTAGTGTTTGTACCAATATGATAAACGTATTACATAATCATCTTTTCTAGTCTCTTGTTATGTTCATAATTTACTTTTAATAAAAACAGAAATTTTTTAAGCCTCCTCTTGGGAGAGTTCAGTTGGAATTATGTCATATTACATATAAATGTAAAATCGTACATTCAACTTTACGGTGAATTATTAATCTTCTCAAAAGCCGAACTTCAGGGTGCGATAGATATGTCTTCAACAGTGCCAACATCTTGCAACGAGTATTATTTTATATCAAAGAACATTTGGTCTATGCACTCAAAACATTTGTCACTAGATTCTGATTTCAACGTGATGAACAAAAAGTCATGAAAACCATTGCAATGGTGGCCCAGAGAGACCATGTGATATGGAGAGCCATGATTATTTATACTTCTACAAACGTTGAGTACACATTGCGAATGAAGTGACCAGGCGATAAAGAATAGTTTTAAGCTGCCACACTTCTAAACATTCTCGATTACCTTCGTGACTGACAAATACAGTCTGGTGGTTGCACAATGGGCGATTACAAGAATAACTAGATACAATGCATATGCGTATGGGATATGCCATCGGCAATGTAACGCTATGAAAGTCATATCTTCTCACCAAATACCCATGTAACTCTTCTACACACTATATAACAAGTGAGTGGTTTTTGTTTTTAAATTCAGCGACCAAGTTAGTTTATGTACTTCTATTACTCGTACGAATAATTATCGTATTTTCTTCTCTTTACAAATTGTTAAAAGTCCCTATGCGAGTGAACACATTAGAATTTTTTTGTCATACATGTACTAATGATTTAAGAAACAAAGTCACACCAGCGATCAATTCAGAAGTAAAACTTAAGCTGGTACATATAAAAAGATAAAACATCCAATTGACAAAACGACTAAAACGTAATAAAATATCACATAAAATAATTACAATATATTCACGTATATCTTATCAATATAGTATTGAACTGTCTTATTCACTCGATTGTATAAACAATAGACAATACTGAAGTGTTAATAAATACCAATACATGTATAGGTGATTCAAAGATCTCTGTCACAACCGGTAAACAAACATTCAACCCGGATGATTTATTACAGGTTTCTCAGGATTAAATTCTACCATCATACATATACTTATATGATTAAAACTCTAATGGTCCTTTTGCATAGTGGTTATACTTACTGCATTAAGTTATTTAGAAATTAAACATTCTGGCGGTTTTGACAGACATCTTTGAATCGACAATAACAGGTCTTACTCATAAAAACATATATGAACTCACTATCTGCATGAAATGTTTCAGACGATTACCTGACTGAGACAAGCCATGCGATACTGCTTTCGATAATAAAACACATACGTGAACCTATCGATATAGTTGTTATCTACACTAAGTACTCGTCAGCTATTTATTATGCGTACAAAGCCTTTAAAATCGAACAAACGTACGTGTTCAATCAAGGTAAATGTGGCGTACGTTTTCCATATTTCTTCTATTGCTGTAATCATTGTACAAGTAATTGTTAATGTCACTTCTCTAATTAAATAATGTATTCAACACTAGACTCGGTGATGTTTCGTTAAAAAGAAAGGTATTGTGGGATGGGTAACTATTTAGCATTTATACATACATTATTAGAACATATTGTACTTAATCATGATGCAAAGGCACTAAACCATCACCAAATTGAAATAGTCATCATTTTCAACAGGCTACTTTCGTGAGTAGAGTAAGCAATTTGTTCGCATTCGTTTCGTCTTGCGCCTTTCATGCATTGTTGTTTTTTATGAGAGCCGACTTCCATGTCCAATTGGTATTTTCTATTTAAATATTCTATCTGTAAGCATGCATACGCTTAGTAATATATACACTGTAGGTAAAATTTGAGGTCACTGGAGTGCACACCGTGTCCCAATGCTCTTGATAATATGCCGTCAATACTTAAATTGATAACCCTTGACGCGAAAATACATTTACATTGTATATAACTGGTCCCGTATCATATACATTCACTTGCATATGATTACTTTCCGTGCATGCCATGATTGGCATTTAATGATTGAGCATTTATTTATAGGACCATGATGCCGTGTTACTGTTAAAGACCAATAAAAGGGTCACCAGATGGTATTTATGATATTAATGCATTTGTGCCACGAACATCCACCGACGAAAGAATCAAAGTAGCTCGGGTTGATGTTAATAAATAACATTATATTCAAAGGCAGCAATTGACGTTGAATTGGCGAAGTTTCCATACTTACCTCCTAATAATGTCTGAACTTCGTAGATTGCAAAGTAATTGCAAATTAGCAGACGTAACACGTCAATCAATCAAGTACTAGTTGACCAATTCAGGTATTTTGTTGAAGCAGTAAAGTAAAACATGTACATGATGTTATGTCCTTGGACACACATGCAAAATTCGACAAGAATATAGTCGGAAAAACTTCTACTCTTTGGATTGGGTAACAAAATTCCATCATGCCAAAATGAACACGGGGTAATGTTACAAAGTTACAAAATTTTCAAATGAACCGTTCCCCCAAGGGCAGGGTCACGCGTAATGCATCGTTTTTCAGTGTTATAATCAAACGTTCACAACCCTTAATTCGGAAGTTATAATCCGTGGAATATCTCATAATCTAATGTTTCTATGAACCCATTCGTCGTCGCTGATAATTATTAGCCTTGAGAGACAAAATGCCCAGTGATAATTATTCAGAAAGGACGGAACCATCATAACGCTACTCAAGTGACGAGTGATGATTGTTGAGCATCGTAGAATGATGAATGCTAAGGTCATGAGAAAGGATTCAACGAACTATGAGCAATATCATAAAAAATGATGACGAGGACATGGTTACAGTTCCACATAAACTTTATCAATGTACACTATTTTTAAGTGGATTACACAAAGCCTTACGTATCTTACATTTGAAATAATACTGTTTAGACATTGAGATATAAACTGCTAGCGATTGAGAATGTTAAAATTGAAGGAACCTATTTTCTGCTACAGATGGACCTAAATCACCTGTTAGATGGATGGCGTCCTAAATGGACCCGTTATCATTATTAAGTTTTGTATTCAAGCATCCTTAGTTTTGTAATTGATGGGCACTAACGTATTCCAAAACGCTTTCTGAATATAGATCTCTCAGTACAAAATATTGTAATGCATTAGCTCATTTTCGTTTGTGAAGCATGCAAGGTCGATTAAGTAGGTTAAATGAAAACATTTAAACATTTCTTGGAATGTTGGCATTCTTTATGTTTTTGTTAAAACCATTAGCTATTAGAGTGTGCTCTTATTTTATCATGGATGGTTGCATGCTTACAATGAAGCATTACTGAAACATAATATATACATTAATGAAACCGTTCGTGCACGGTTTAGCAGCATTACGATAATAGAAAAGTAAGACAAATCTCAAGGGCTATGCCAAGTTAATAAATTAATGTAACGTGTCATTGTTTCCGAGTAAGAATAAACGCAAAATATAGAAAGATACTGCTATTATATTTCTGTTTCAAAGAGTTGATATTGTATGATGATAATTATTTTAAACGATTACTTGACTGAATCCAACAAAGTGATAATTCTTTCGAAGCAACCAACTGAATGTTGTTTTTATCCACACTAAGTAATCGTCAGAAGTTAATTTTATTGTAGGTAGGTAGGTAGTTAGGTGGGTGGGTGGCTGGGTGGGTTTTGGGTGGGTAGGTAGGTAGGTAGGTAACGACTTTATTTATAGTAGATAACATATTTGGTAATATACCAATTTTCAATATGGTCTACAAGAACATTTGATGCGTATAACGATTTTAAAATCGAAAAATCTTAAGCGTTTAATCAAGGTAAATGGTGCATATCTATGAGCTATTCATCTATTGCAGCACTCTTTGTACATGTGAACGTCAATATCACTGCTCTGCTTTTTAAAAAATCATGTTCAATGTACATGGCACCAGTCATGTACTCAGTGATGTTTTGTTATAACGAAGGTCGTTGGAGATGGGTAACTACTTTGCATTTATGCATACATTGTTAGAACATTTTACTAAATCATGATGAAAAGGTACCAATCTATCACCAGTATTAATGACCTAACTTATAGACATCATTTGCAACAGTACCGTCAATACTTGAGTCACAAAGCATGATTTGGGTGGTACACGGGCTCGAACCCATCCAAAGTCGCCTATGGCATAACGCTATTTTGGCTACTTTGATGATCTTTCAGCCCCCCAGATAGGGGCCTAGCGACGGTATTTTTCGACTCTCGTCAACCTGCCCTACATCTACATTTATTATTATACACCTAAACATCTGATTTAGGATATGAAAACTATTACTCGCAAATGCAATTATTATGCACCTAAACATCTGATTTAGGATATGAAACCTGTTACTTGTAAATGCAATTATTATACACCTAAACATCTGATTTAGGATATGAAAACTCAATGGGGGTAACGTATTGAGACGGAAGTGGATACACCGACTATTTTAATGGCCGTTTTACGTCGATTAGGTAAGTAAATTTTGACTTTTCATTCCTTAGTAAGGCGTTTGAAATAAAAACAAGCTGACCAAAGTACCCGGCCAGGTTTCTAGTTTGCGATCCATGGTTGTTTTTCCTTCAAGCACCTGTAATTAAGCAGAACACTCGCGCAAAGTGCGGTTTTGGTTACAGATACCCTGATTAATGAATATTTTTATCTGTTATATTTGCTATTTCTCCCGATTTTCATGGTAAATGGATTGTTTATGGGCCTAGTTTCATTACTTATATAATTATAAGTATGCATGTGCAAACAAAATGCGATGCCATAATATATTGAGACAAAATACACGGAAGATCCGCTATGATACCCCTGATTAGCGACGTTTGAGGCAAACACCCCTGACACGTAAGAAATGTGGTATAAAAAAACAACATGCGACTTTATCATTAACTGAATATTACGCAAATTATAAAAAACGCACATTGTGAATACTAGATAAGTTTATATAATGCAAAAACAGGAATATGTTTTCAAGCTATACACATATATCTACTTGCCATACACATTTAATCTAAATAGTTGATTTAGATGTCAATATGAAACCTATAACTTGTAAATTCAATTATATGCGTTGATGTAAATATTGTTCAATGAGACAAGTACTCTTAATTCTTTAAGTTAACGTATCTGAGCCATGAAAGTGTCATAATAATTTTGCTGTATTCAATGCCGATGTTTACGTATAAAATACAATGCCGCACATCAAAACGTCGCCCTTTTTCGCCATATGGTATGGAAAAGCATTCGACTTATATTCTATTAAATATTCCTCGAATATGTATCAAATTAAGTGGACGTCACGCTAAAACATTGAAGAACTGTGGAAAAAACGTTTTTGAAATAGATGCGTTCATTTTTAATATATGACGCAATATTTTGGCAAAAATCACATATCGAAAATATACAGTTCTTCCACAAAATGAAATTAAGGTCTAAACAAACATTTAAATTGAGTAAACGAGCATCAGAAGAGAAGTCTGCAAGACGTATACTTATGTATCGTTAGTAGGAAAGTGTTCGTGACGGGAAAGAAATTATATTATATCAAGCCGATATCAGAAAAGCATTAGATGAGCTGTCAATTTAGATTGCCAATCGTTTGACCGTCGTCGTATACGAGAGCCGTTTTTAGAACAAAAATGATCGAATAAGTATTCAACATTTCCTTGATATTTTATGTAACAACTGAATTACTTTTAGTCAAAAGAACAATTGTTCTAAATAAACAATAAATCATAAGTAAATCTATCCAATAGTTTTAGAGCATAATGGTTTTTTTACCAGTAATGGATAAAAATTTATGAAACTCTTCAGACGGAGAGATGTTACATATTTTATTTGAAATAAAATTTTACTTTATTGATATCGTATTGAAAATTGGTCTAGAACCAAATGTGTTATCCACTTCAAATAAAGTCGTTATTATTCTTCTTCTTCTTATTATTATTTTCAAATGAATCACTACTAATGTTGCAGCCCCTTTACAACAATATGTACCTACGAATTAATGTATTTAAAATATTCTAAATTCAAATGTTAGTTCAAAATACAATAAGTATTTCGCTCTACCAGAAAATGGTCGCATCTGTTACAAAGTATTTGAAACTATTTACCGGACTATATCCAGCCACAAAGTGATAGATACAACATTGTGTACCTAGTTTTGACACAACAGTAATAAAATGCATGAATGGAACTATCAATAATCCCCAAAGCGACCCACAATAGTCAGCACTTTCCGATTTCATGTACATAATCATACATCTTATGCGTGTAATACTTTTACATAAGCACATAATTGAATATTTGCAGTTAAGTGATTTATTCAGAGCGGGTAGTTATTTATATATTCTTTATTCAAATAGGTGTACCAGTTTTAGTCAATGTAAATATTCAATTTTAATTAGATATTTGCAAACATGGTCAATGATATATGTCGTTAACAAGTAGGTCATTAGGGATTGGTAAACGTATTCATACATTCGATCTAGTTATCTACAACTTATGCAATCTCACACATTGTCAGGTCTTCCATCTCATGCGTGCAATACTTTAACATAAACATAAAATCACAGACGAGTGATTTAATCAGGGTTCTTTATATCTCCCTTTTCAATAACATTTAGGTGTACCAGATTTAGTCAATGCACATTTAATGAAAGTATTTATCCGTTTGCAAGCATGCTCAATGATATATTTCGTAAACGGATATGTCATTTGGGTTAGGTAAATGTATTCTTGCATGCGTCTAAATTATCTATAACTTGTGCAATCACACGCGTCTACGCGTATTTCATAGAAGTTATAAAAAATAATAATTTAAATGAATAGAACTCTAACATCGGCTTAATGATACATTTTCTTTTCAAAGTTTCTTAAAAAGTGTACATTACCATTGTAAAACCAATTTAAAAACAGGTTCAAGGCACAAACCATTAAACGTGGAGTTGCAGAGTACAATAACTGTCACTTCAAACAAGCAACCGCACTGCTTTTAGAATCACGTGAAGTAACATTAGACAATTACTAATGGCAGAATGACGTTAACCAATGTCTGGACACGTTTCTGTCCGCTATGGTTTGATTACACTCTGTATACTCATTTGTCTTACTTGTCTGCACAAAATGTTAAGATGCTATTGTGTTGTGGAAGCCTAGGTCACAAACGAGAGAAGATTTAGTACAGAAATGCAAAACATCAATGCGACACACTAACTAGTACCATACGCACATATTTCACGTCATCAAGAAAAAGCGAACATGTTTGCAACACTGGTATTGATATAGCAGTTCGTAATACTAGTTGTAAGGATCTAACCATATTGCGCATGTTTTATTATTCTTTTGTTTTATTGTATAGTTATTCATTCTATTTGTACACCATATATTAATCAATCTATATTCTACAAACGCTATGAGGATGGTGAGCCAAAATAGAAACACATCTCAATTTCAAGTATTAGATCGAATGAAAAGTTAACTACACATACAATATTTACATGTCGACTTTGGTCGTCATAAGGCAAACTGATTACCCAATACACTTTTGTTCAAAGCTCCAGCTATAGGATACCAATGCAGTACCGGGTATATCGTAGGTTAGATAAAAAAATATAAACATTTATATAATAAATAAATGTTAGTATTCATTATTCTTGCACGGTTTCGTCTGCTTGATCTTTGGGTAGATTATCATAGATGGTTGCATTAGTAAAATATAATATAAGTCATTTATACTGCTCGTGTGCGATGTTATCAACTTTATTATGACAGAAACGTTAGACATTTCTTAAGTGCTATGCTTATTTTAGAAACATTCTTAACGTACTGTGGTAATGTTATCTTGTAAGAATATAGTGGAATGTGTCCTTGTTTTCTGGAAATTGGTCAATAACACGTTTATGTGAAGCTGGGTATATTGAATGCTGTCGTTCCTGTTCGATCATGCCCGGTTGTTATCATTTATCACATTTTGTTCAGACAAATATTATACTACTTCATTGTTGGGAAACCTTGGAGATGACGCTTAAAATGTAGGCGAATTCAAATCATTGCCTGACTTTGTCTAATGTTCATATTTCCCATTTATTGCCATCCTTTATTTGAACCCATTAGTTAATAAGTTATATGAGACAACTTTACTTTATACTGAAAGGATGGTACCGCCATTTGCAGCTTTCGGACGATGACGCCTAATTGACCGTTAAAGAAAAGTAAGACAAACTCATAGTTGCACGTCATTCTATTTCATTTTCAGTAGAAAGGTCCTCGATATAGCACGCTTGTTACATGACATGTTTTATTAATATTAATCAAGTCTCAACACAAGGTGATTCGTGCATAAAACCATACAAGCAGAAATTGCTTTTTAAATATTGGTTTCTTATTACAACATATTGTAGTTCATAGGTTCATCCTCGTTTGTGAAGCATGCGTGGTCAATTAAATCATTTCTACTTATGCTGGTTTTCATAGTTCGAGCATGAGTTTTGTTATAACCATAAGCTGTTTGATTTTTCTACAAAATGTACTTCTTCGGCGTATCTATTATTAATTGCTGCTTGCGTATTTTATATTATTAAACCGTCATCGAGATGAAGCAACATTGTAATAAGAAAAAATAAAGACACATTAAAAAATATGCTTTGTCAATTTTAGAAGCATTTTAATGTAGTATAGTTCCTTTACCTGGTACGAATAAAGTGTATCATTTACATAAAAGTATAAGAAAACCGGACAGGGAAGATAGCACTCAACCTAACCAGCCGAGCACAGAAATCAGAAACACCAGAACAAACCTACCCTGAGCAATGCCCAGAAATAAGCCAAAGAAACAATAAAAATCCAAGTCCGCGCCGAAAAAATGTAGGAAGACCCAATTTCTCACAGAAATTATAGAATAGCGGTTATTGCATGAGACCGAACGAAACGCAGCCAAGACTCAACCACGTTCTCCAAACCCCCGCTGCACGACGACACAAGACTTGGTTTGAAGCGATTGTTGCGACGATTCTCGCATGTCGATTGCTACTTATTATATATTTCAGGAGCATATCGAAAGCGCTGAACGGAACTGTTGTAACATTGATCACGTGAGGCATTTCCAAAATGGTCATTATAAAAATGTACGAGGGATGGTCCAAAATAACGTGGACTTCAGCTATGGCTTCCAACAGCATCGTTATTTCTTCCAAATACTTACATGATTTATTATGAGCACATTTATTGCATATGATAATTTGAACAAATTTCACATTGACACAATATACCAAGCACACCGCGTGTTTTTGTAACCATAGTAACGCGTATGCGGCGCACAAAATTTATGTGACTTTTCTCAAGTTACATATGCATTTATATAAACTGAAATTCCAGTAGGAAATTCGGTAAACTTTATCACCTTACGATGGGATGTGCAGGTAACAAGTTGTCAAAAGTTGATGTCATTTAAACAGTGCCTTTTGAATATACACAGTTTTCTCACCACTACAAAATTGGGTTGGGCCGGGTAGTCGTTTGTGTGGTTACTTTATTATTGTTTGTGTTCGATTGGATAAAATTATTTCATGTTTTGTCAAATAATCAAGTTGGTGACTTAGTCTTATGAAACAAAATTTCACTACAATCGCATGTTATATAATCAAGCGCTATGGCGATCGTCCGGGAATTAAATGAACAACTCTCGTATATCTACTGAAAGGCAAAGTATGTGAATTTGTGCTCGTTGAAAATAATGTAATTGACGTAATAAGTGTCCACACCAAGTTGCCTGGTTTCCTTATTACGTTTAAGCTATAATTGTTGTCTTCACAGATCATTAAGCCGCCTCATGAATGTCATTTGGTTTTATTTATGATCAAACTGAAGACATAATCGCTACTGAAATAAATGCTTTATTACAAAAGTCAGACAAAAGCGGTTTATCCTGAGATCTTGCTACATGCTACATGCTACATGCTATATATACATATTTTTATTACAAAACTGATTTCTACCAAAACTGAAAATGTATTTCCACAATTGATGTCTCTTACCATATTTGATTAACCTATTCACCAGAATTGATAGACAAGAAACTGAATTTTATTGTTGATCGAATGGCGTAATTGTGTGTGGTATTGCAGACCCATCAGGCGTTAGTACTACCCAGTTATATTCTACAAGGTCAACACTAATTCTTCTTGCATTTTGAAAGGAATAAAATAATTTAGTTAATGACCGTATAATATTAAACATGTTAAGGTAACGATTGAAGATACTACAGGTACTGTTTTATCCAAGCGTTTAGGAAAATAATAATTGAAAATCTAAATAAATAATTATTTTTCGACTATCGTTTGGATGAGCATTATATCTGAATTACTACTAATGACGCAGATCAATCTACGACAATATGTACAAGTTAACGAATTATAAACATTTAAATTTAATTTATATTAGTTTAAAAATTATATAAGTGTTTTGATAAACACTATTTTGGTCGCATGTTAAAATATATTTATATCTGAAACTCTATACCCGATTGTATCCAACAAAAAAGTGATACAATAGTATTTAATTAGTTTCCAGACGAACAAGACAGTAATAAAATGCATAGATAGAACTATAAATCACCAAGAACGAGATCAGCAATAGCCCGTGGTTTTTAATTTCATCACACATCTGATGCGTGCAATACTTTAACATAACTACAAATAGTTCATGAGACGTGCTTTATTCAGGTCGGGTAGTTATTTATATATCGTTCCCAGTTTTATTCAATGCAAATATTCAATTTAATTGTATGTTTGCAAGCATTATACATGTAAATGATACACGTATGTACCATTAACAAGTATGTCATTAGGGATGGGCAACTGTTTAAACAGTGTTTTAATTATCTACAAATAGTGCAATCACACACGGTTTGTGTCTTTCACAGGAGGTATAAAAAGTTAAGCACCGCGATAAAGACTTTTATACAGACATACCCCCGTTCAGCCGATTGTTCTTTAACTCCCAAATATTAAGTCGTAAGTCCTTTAAAGTTCTCATTCATACACCTCAGTGGAATGGAGCATCGTAGGCTACAGTCATGTTATATAATAAATGATAGATCATATTGTTTTAAAATATAACATACAACAAATAAAACTTCTCATTCTAAGCCAGCGATATACGAGTATGTTAATGCAAAAGTTAATTTCAATGAAAATGATAACGTTGAAATGGTCGACGTGAGGACCAATACAAACAACCATACTTTCCTGGTATATCAATATAGTTTAAAATGCAAACAAGTGTCCGTTATGTTATGCATTTCCCGATCAAAATATAGTTGGCCTGTAACACTTCACTTAATATTATATAAAACACTATCCTTAAAATAGATCAACGAATGTGGTATTTAGGATTAAACAAATACCACTTCAGACAAGTAACCACTCTGCTTTTAGAATAACTGAAAACGATTCTTAACGAATGATGAACCATATGAACTAACATGTCTGGTTTAGTTTAATTTCGCTTAATACATTTTATCTTACTTGTCTGTAATTGATTGACTCAAGGGTTAAATCTGGTCAAAGCTTGGTTCAAGAAAGAATTATAATAATAGTCTACCAACTAGAAAGGATCGAAGTGGTGGTTATGTTTGATGATCATTAATGTCAATGTATTCAAAAACACCCTATACGTCACAATCATTTTTTAAGTGTCGTGGATTTCGTAAACTTTCACCATCAATGTCAATATCTGAACGATGTAGAATGCAAATGTATCCCGAATTATCAATCAATTATCACTTGGTGCATAAGTAGGAATACATTGTAAATGTACGTTATAGTGCACAAACGTATTCACGTAATGCTAACGTATTATCATCAAAACCTCAGAATACGTTTCCGCAAGATTTTAGTTAGAGCAATGTTTTGGAAAGGTCACTGGGTTGTAAAAGCGCATCATTTGTATTATTTAAAATGCCAATACTTTAAACAAGGCCGTTTCATTAAGGGCAATGGCATTTGTAATACATCGTTTTCAGTGGTATAATTAAACCATGTAATCCGGGAATATCGCATAACCCAATTTATCAATTAACCCATCAGTTTTCGCAGATAATTAATAATTTCGTGAGCCATGATGCCACGTAATTATTAAGGAGAACGGAATAATGCATCAGTCATTTATTACGGAACGCCCCAAAAATTAAAAAATGGTTGAGCATCGAACTCAGTTTCAATATCTAGGCCAGGATGAAGAATTTATCGAAGGTGAGCTATATTGAACAAATTGAACATTCCGTCTATGAGCGCCTGGTAACTATTCCGAGAAAATCAAATGAACAAACAACACGTTTCAGTGGGTACATTAAGACTTAAGTGGAGCTGTTATCAATAAGTATTTGTGTTCAAAACCTACCATGTAGTGCTGATAGCAGACATTAACCTAATTCTAACATTGCTTTTTAAATATGGCTCTCTTATTGCATATTCATCTCAGTTTGTAATGAAATTGTTGTAAACATAGCGGGTGAATCAAAACATCAACTAATTTACCTAAGGTTAGAAATCCTTTGCCTAGCATGTTATTGTTAGAACTCATTAGCTATTTTGTCTTCTATCCTTCAAAATCCGATATATGTTTGCGTGATTTGCATTGACGCAATACAATAATACGTACACACTATATTCTTTTGATACCGCTTGTAGTAACATTATAATAATGGAAAAATAAAACAAATATGCTATTTCAATATTAGAAACGATATTTCTTAACGTAATGGGTGATATTTTCTTATAAGAATAAGATCGACTACATCACATAAAATTAAATGAAAATGCATAGACATTAACAAGATATGAGGAAATCGGACAGCAACACAACTTCACGAGCAATGCCCAAAAACAATCTTATGAAATGACTGAAAACCCGAGTCGCCGCTGCAAAAATGCAGGATGATACAATTTCACAAAGAAATAACAAAAACAACAGTGATCCCAGGTGACTGAATGAAACGCCGCTAAAACCCGACTTAGTTTCCCAAAACACGCATGTATTATATTCCAGTCACTGAATGTACTGCAAATAACTGATGGTCACGATGACTCACTTGAACATCTCCGAAAGATCCTACAATATATCGAACAGAACGACAAAATATGAGTACTTGTTCTTTTGGTGCTCGTTGAAAATAATGTAGATCTCATCAACGTATCAAATTGTCCTCATCAAAATGTCTAGTCTCCTAATAACGTTTCGAAATTACTTTACGCGTCAATACAATCTAAAGCCTTCTCTTGAAAGTGTTTTAACTGAAGGCATAACCGTTGCCTAAATCTATTCCTTATTATAAAAGTCAGACAAATAACAATGCATCATGCAAGCTTCGAGTATGTGATGATATACCCAAATGCATCAAAGTAATTTGTCTTCTTCCTAAACTATGATAATACATCACCAACAATAGTCATCAGTGTCTCTTTAGTTCATGAATAGCATCGTGCAGATAAGTTTACCTAGTCACTTGTCTCGACAAACAACAATACTTTTTTGTTGTTGATTATATATTGTTATTATGTTATACGTGTAGATTAAAGTGGAGTAAGTATTATTCAGATGAATGCTTATAGGTGGGGAGCGGTGGCCTAGAGATAGGGGCGCGCTTCCGGATCGAGAGGTCCCTGGTTCGACCCCCTCTGTACCACTGGTTAATTTCTCTGAGCAAGACCCACATGCTCCACTCAACCATGGTGTAAAATGGTACCTGTGAGAGCAGTGTCTATTCCTGGGCGCCGCAGATCAATGTTGGCTGCCACACCAAAGGAGAGAAATAGTCTCCCCTAGGAGACACGAGTGAAGGTTTCCAAAGGTAGCCCAATGACCAGGGGAAGTTGAAATGTCAAAGGGTGCTTGAGTGACCTAACATCTGAAAAGAGCTCTAGTAAATTGGTAACTTAACTTTCAACTTTTAACCTAAACTCATTAGTTGGAAACGTCTTTCTCTCTCATCTAACCTTTTCCAGACGATTTAGAATCAAGTAAATATTTAATTATTATTGCCATAGACCATTAAATATGTTAAGTTAAAGATTGAAGGCTGTTTTATCAACGCTTCCGAATATCATTTTGATAATTATTTTACACCTACATATTTTGGATAAATATTGTTTGTATGCGTTTACTAACCGAACCAATACTAATGTTGCAGATCCCTTTACAATAATGACAGTAGTTATTAACGATTTAAGAAGATTTTTAATTAAAATGTCAGTATAAATTTCAATAAGTGTTTTTACAAATTATCTGAAACAGTTTACCTGACTCTTCCCAACAACAAAGTGATACAACTGTGTTAAATTAGTTTCGAATCGAGAAAGAGGGTAATACAATGCATGAATGGAATTATCAATGATCTAAAAAGAGATACGCAATAATCAGCAGTTTCCGATTTCATGTACAAAATCAAACATCTGACGCGTGTAATACTTTTACATAAGCACATATAACAGTTCATGATAAGGTGATTTATTCAGGGCGGGTAGTTATTTATATCTGCTTTATTCAAATAGGTGTACCAGTTTTAGTCAATGTAAATATTCAATTTTAATTTATTATCTGTTTGCTAGCATGGACAATGACATATTTCGTTAACAAGTACCAGTGTGTCATTAGGGATTGGTAACATATTTGTACATTCGTCATAAGTATCTATAAGTGATGCAATCACACGCGTTGTCTCGTCTTTCGCAGAAGGTATACACACGTAGATATAGTGAGCCCAGGATAATTTGATGTTTATAAACATTGATCGGGTTAGCATAATGTAGTAAAATCGGAATATTCTTTACTAAAATAACACTGATAAGATTAATCGACCTCCGTGGCTAATTCAACATTTCCCCGCTTTTTACAATATGCTGGGCGCACTATACCAAATTCAGCCAGTTGTACTGAAACTCCTCACCATTGAGTCGCAAGTCGGACGTTACACTACGCCAATCTAAGCCACCCCATGTGGCTATACTTTTACATAAATACACATATTCACAGACTAGTGTTTTATTCAGGGTGGATGTTTTTTTTATATCTTTATTCAAATACATGTAGGAATACCATAATTGAATGCAAATTTACTAAAATTTAATAGTAATGTAATCTGTTTACAAGCATGCTCAATAATATACAAAAGTATTTCGTCAACATGTATCTTATTAGGGTTGGTCAAATTTATTTTTATATGTGACTTAGTTACAAATGTATCTATAATGTGTACAATAAAACGCGTCGACGCGTATTTCCTAGACGGTATAAACGTTATAAATACAAATGTACAAATAATAAGTCATTTGTCTCTCTTTAATAGGTTTTGAATCCAAACATCAGCCTTTTCGTGATAATCCCTGTACCACTGGGTATTCAATTTCTTATTTTGTCTCTAATAAGCATGTTCGATATAGGTCAGAATCTATTTACTATCAGTTAATATACATTTGTACTATTACCTGCAGAACAATAAGGACAAATAAGGAATTCGTAATTATATTACGACATGTAGTGTAATGTATGAAATGTGTAAACACTAAATATATTAAAATTGGCAGAGGGTATGTCATAGATAAGGTGTATACTTTCAAATGCATATATTAATCGGCTTCGGCTACATAATAAGGAATTTCACTTTGAACATACAAAACAGCTGTAAAACTGTACATAACCAATAGAATAATTCATCAAACGTGGAGTTGCAGAGGACAATAATTGTCACTTTAAACAAGCAACCGCACTGCTTTTATCAGCACTTGAAGTAACATTAGACAATTCCTTATGGCAGAATGTCGACAGAATGTCATAAACCAATGACGGGACGCGTTTCTGTCCGCTATGGAATGATTACACTTTGCATACTCATTTGTCTTACTTGTCTGAGCTTTGAATGGCAAGAAACTAATGTCTGGTGGAAACCTATATCACAAATGAGAGATGATTTAGTACAGAAATGCAAAACATATAATTATGCGACAGACCTACCATATCGATGGCTTAGAACAAGAAGGTCGTAACTACCTCTTACGACCTTATAAGACTCATACATAACTGAAATCTGCTTCACAATGCGCTTCTTATGAGCATATTTTCATGAAAATCTGAAATTGTCATGTTGCCCAAATGAAGTTTTAAAAACGTGTTTTCCCATAGGTAAAGAGTAAATTACAGACAGTTTTCTCTTGTTTTCTCAATACATTTTTTTTATTATTTTGTATATCGATTTGGTAGTTACGACCTTCTTGATCTAAGCCAGCGATATATGCGACAAACCTACCATATGTTTTACGTTATCGAGACTATTATACGTTACAATACTTGGTTTGATTTAAGCAACACATGCGAAGATGTGCACTCGTTGATAGATCCATTTATTATATTTCAGGAGCAGAAAACGCTGCAAGGAACCACTGTTGTAACTTTGAACACATGGAGCATCTCCAAAGTGGTCATACAGACAATGTATATCTAACTGAACGGCATATTGTCTGTATTTGTTCCAGTGCTCGTTGAAAATAATGTAATCGTCGTATTCAATTGTCCCCATCAAGTTGACTGGTCTCCTTATTACCCTTTAAGTATACTTTCTGTCCTTACAAATCGTTAAGCCTTCTCATGAATGTGTTGGGGTAATACTTATATTGTAAGACTGATGGCGAAATGCTTTATTACAAAAGTCAGACAAAAGCAATTTATCTTGAGAAATTATACCACTTACACGAAAACACTTACTACCTAAAATGATAATTTATTTCCACAATTGTTATTGATGTCTCTTATTGCATGAATAATGGCCGGTAAATCTTATATTTAATTTACCTACTTGATAGACAAGAAGCTATAACTTATTGTTGATCGGAAAGTGTTTACATCTACGTATTTGGAATAACTATTATTTGTAGGAGAATAAAAATGGTATAAATACCAAAGTTGCAGGTCCTTTGACCACAATATGTAGCTGTTAAAGAATGATAAGATTTTCAATTAAACATTTTTAAAAACTGTTTTGTTAGAAATATTTCGATCGCGTATTCTTACAATGTATAATATCTGAAATTGTTTACCTGATGGTATTCCAACTACATAGTGATATGACAGTGTTAAATTTGTTTCAATACGAATAAGGCAGTAATAATATGCTTGAATGGAACTATCAATAATACGCAACGAGATTAGTAATAGTCAGCAGTTTCTAATTTCATCATATATCTGATGCGTGTAATACTTTTATGCATGTAAGTACAAATAGTTCATGAATTAATTTTTTATTCAAGGTGGGTAGTAATTTATATCTCGTGTCCCAGTTTTATTCAATGCAAATATGAAATTTTAATTGTCTGTTTGCAAGCATTATTCATGTAAGTGATACGTATTGTTAACAGTTATGTCATAAGGGATAGGCACATATTTGTAATGGTATTTTAATTAATCTACAAATAGTGCAATCACATGCGTTTTTGTGGCTATAAAAACGTTAAGCACTAATATAACGACATTTTTACAGACATACCCCTGTTCAGTCACAAGTACTATAACTTCCGATCATAGAGGAGTTATAAGTCCCCTAAAGTTTACATTAATTCACCTAGGTGAATTAGAGGATCGTATGTGATCGTATGTGATCGTATGTTATATTCCCTCAGAGGAGAGCGTACTACCTTGATGTCATCGTAAGATCTATGCATTGATTTACACTCATGTAATATCATAATTAATTATACCATTATATTGTTTAAAAAGACACCATACAATAAATAAGACTTCTCATTCTAAGTCTGCGATGTGCATGAATGTTAAGGCATAAGTTTATTCAATGAAAATGATAACGTTGCAATGTTCGACGTAATGGCTATTATAAAGAACCATGCATATCTGGTATATTTTAAAATACCAACCAAAGTTTTGTCCATTAGGGGTTTCCTGTAACATTTTACTTAACCAATGTGTACATTGATCATCGAATGTTGTATTCAGTGTTCGACAAAAACCACTTCAAAGAAGTACTAACCGCCCAACTTTTAAAATCACTTAAGACGATTTTAATGACTGAACTATACGAACTAATGGATTCCGAAAAGCGTTTCTGTCCGCCTTAGTTTAATTTCTGTTCATAAATTGGATCTTACTTGCCTGCAACTGACTAAATCAATGGTTTAAGCTGGTTTATGGAAGCATGCTTATATACATATGTAATAGTATTCTACCTTAGAAAGGATCAAAATGGCTTTTTCGTGATAATTAATTGAATTTATTCAAAAACACCCATTCAATCACAATCTTTTTGATTCATTTTGGTTCCACTTTCAATCTAACTATATCTGAATGTTGCAGAATGCAAATGTATCCCAAGTCAACAGACACCATTTGTCACTCAGATGAACAAAACTAGAAGTGTTTTATTGTGCACAAACGTAATGCAAACAGAATATCATTAAAACCTTTCAAAACGAAGTTTTTAGTCAGAGCGATGTTTGGGCAGGTCCAAGTGTTATAAAAGCGCATCATTTGTATAATGATGCCAATAGCTATAATACCGGCTCATAAATGACAACGCCATGTGTAATGCATCGATATTCAGTGCTATAATTAAACGTTCCCAATTCCAACTTCCGAACATGTAATGCGAGGAAAAACCCATAATCCAATGTATCAATTAATCCATCAGTTATTACTGATAATTATTAACTTAGTGCGACAAGATGCCACAGAATTGTTAAGGAGAACGGAAGAATACATCATTCATTTTAAAGAACCCCCAAACATTACAAAGGTGATGGGTCTGTATGGTTGAGAATCGTTCCAGTTTCAATATTTAGGTCAGGATGTATCGATTATCAAATACAATTTCCACGAGTGCCTGATAACTATTCCAAGAAAACTAAATGAGCAAACAGCTCGTTTGAGTGGGCTACCGTAAGATTTAAGCAGATACATTGTCAGTAAATATGTGTCTTCAAAACCTACTTTGTTGTGCTGATGACGGGCATTAACGTAATCTGAACATTGCTTATTTAAATATGGGTATCTTCGTGCATCTTTATCTTAATTTGTAAAGCCATTGTTGAAAACATAGCAGGTGAATCAACACAACTACACAATTGTACTAAGGTTGGTATACCTTTCACTTTCCTAGCAGTTTGTGTTAGAAACCATTAGCTATGTACTATTTGATTCCTCTTTGCTTCGATAGATGTTTGCGTGATTTGCATTTACGGAATGCAAGAATACTTTTGATATCGTTCGTGCACAATATAGTATTATTGTAATAATAGAAAAGTAAGACAAATTCATAAGTGCTTTTTTAATTTTAGAAACGTTTCCTAACGTAAGGATAATATTTCCTCGTTAGCCTGAAATCAAACATATCACGTACAAGAGTTGGTGTAAGCCAAGCATAGCTTTTGTATGCCAGTCAGCGTTCTGCTGAGATATTGCAGGCATACATAATAAATAAAAAAACATATAAAAACCTCCACCCTGATTAGACGGCAAGTGCACTAACCATTGAGCTACGGAGACACAATGCGACGTGCCTAAATGCTTAGTATGCGTACAACACTTGTTTATTATATTTCACTAATTGAAAGCGCTGCAAGTCACTGAATGCCACAGTGACTCACTTGAACATTTCCAAAATGATCTAAAATATATTTAACAGAACGACAAAATATGTGTACTGTGTAGATCTAAACGACGTATTTATTTGTCCTCATCAAGATGTCCAGTCTCATAATTACCATACTTACGTTTTGAAATTACTTTTTGCATCTATTAAGTCTCAAGCCTCCTCCTCGTGAGAGTGTTAGGTTTGGAATTGTGCTATAAACTGAAGACATAATCGTTACTTGAATCAATGCTTTAGTATAAAAGTCAGACAAATATCAGTGTATCATGCAAACTTCGAGTATGTGATGAGATACACAAACGTATTAAAGAAATTTGTCATCTTCCTAAATGTTCCTAAATTATGATAATATGTCGACAACAACAGTCACCAGTGTCTCTTTAGTTCATGAATAACATTGTGTACTTAATTTTACTTTATTACTTGTCTCGATTAACAATAATCCGCATCTTATTGTTGATTATATAGAGGATATTTGTTGATTTTGGTGTAAGATCGAATTTTATTTCACCGAGTGATCACAGAAATCAGTATTTTCACGAGTGGCGTAGCCACGAGTGAAAATATACTTTTCTGTGATCACGAGTGAAATAAAATAAGATCTTTCACCAAAAATCAACAAATTTTCTGTTTATTATTTGCTTTATTTTCCCTTAAAACGGTACAGTAATTGGCTAAATTAGAAAAAATACGTTGAAATTAGAACGTCACGACGTGACAACTATGACGTCACAATGACGTTACGCATATTTTGAAGCCCGGCGCTGTTGACGTTGCGTTTCTTTTTCTGCACGATACTGGAACCAGCTCCAAAACAGTGAAAATAACATAACGATAATTTCACTGTTATTTGTCATTGTGAAAATAACCATAATCCATTGAAAGCTAATAATAAATAATGCTATTGTGTGACATCTGTAGACGAAACTTGAGTAAGTATTATTCAGATTAATGTTTTTAGGCCAAAACTATTTTTGGAAACATCTTTTCGCATTTGTTTCATTTAGCCTTTTCCAGACGATGTAAAATCAAGTAAATAGTTAATTATCATAAACATAGACCATTAAGCATGTAAAGGTAAATATTGAAGACTGTTTTATCAACGCGTATGAATATCACATTCAGATATTGTTTTATAAATGATTATTTTACACCTACATATTTGGGATAAATAGTGTTTGTTTGAGTTTAATAACCGAATTATTACTAATGGTGCAGATTTCTTTACAAAAATATGTGGCTGTTAACGAATTTTAAAGATTTTGAAACTAAAGTTTTAGTTTAAAATTTCCAAAAGTGTTTTGATAAACGATATTTTGTTCGCATATTTGATAAAATATATCTAAAACTGTTTACCTGACTGTATCCAACAACAAAGTGATTGTTACAACAGTGTGTACCTTGTTTCGATACGAACAAGACAGTAATAAAATGCATCAATGGAACTTTCAATGATCCACAAAGCGACCCGCAATGGTCAGCAGTTTCTGATTTCATGTACACAATCATACATCTGATGCGTGCAAGTTAAGTGATTTCTTCAGGGTGAATAGGTATCTCCTTTATTCAGATATGTGTACCATTTTCAGTCAATGAAATTATTTAACTTTAATTAAATGTTTACAAGCATGATTAGTGATACACATTTCGTTAACAAGTATGTCACCAGGGATGGGCAAATGCATTTATGACTTTCTCTTAATTATATACATATTATGCAACCACACGCGTTGTCTTTCCCAGAAGGTTTCAAAAAGTTAAATATAAAGTTAAAGTCTTTTCTCAGTAATGCGTCCGGCCAGCTGCACTTCAACTCCTTATCATTGAGTCGCAAGTGGGATGTTACACTCGGTGTCGACGGCAGTCACATCATACTCAATTTGACTTTTAGCCATCTACTGTACGTAAACAGTTCGTCTGTCGGAATGTTCGACTACAATTGATTTAAAATAAGAGTAAACAACACAAGGCGCTTTCAATCCTTTTTGTACGTCCTACATATTTTTGGGTGTATATAGCGTAATAATGTCTAGTCACAAACTCGCATTTTTACAGGTCTGCATAATAAGGACCATTAATGAAACATGCATTGTTAGTATCTAAACTGTTTCATTGCGTAATTAATTAATCTAATGAGATAGTGGGTATGCCAGAGAAAGTGCAAAATATATCAAGCCTGTGTGATAATTGCATTAAAAAAGGTATAAGGAAATCGGATAGGGAAGGCAGCACTCAACTTTAACCAGCCGAGCATAGAAATCAGTATCACTACAGCACATCTACTATCTGAGCAATGCCCACACATAAGCCAAAACAAATTCATATTGGGAAATATATGCACCTAAATATGAGCGAGGAGAATGAATACAACGCGAAGCACCAACATCAAGCAACACAGAGTGGTAACTGGAAAAGGCAATCAGAGATGACACAGACGTACAGGCACTGGATTTACATAAAGCCAGAACAATGTATTGGTTAAACTGAGCTATGCATATACTATTCATAGGAAACACGTGCTACTTCATGCCTTAAAGTGGTGATTAGATCAAATAAACTTTAGATTTGCATATTCTTAAGGTGTTGTCATACCTGGGAAAGATAAATGTGCACACTAAAATATAATGCTACATTGTAGTTGTTATACTCCGTACTATATACATGTAGTCTTTCATCCGTCTTAGTTATTCGCAAATAATCCCCTGGGTACAACTTCACAAACGCAAAATAATAAAGGTTGTGTATATTACTTTTAAATATGTTTTGAGATTTTTATATCTTTAACGTTAAACATTCACATGATCTAATGTCAATATTTTTTTACTTAAGTAAGATATAGAATTTGAACCATTATCTTAACAATTCGTATTTCAAAGATAATTATATTTAGTCCAGACAAAAATGTTTTATCTTTTTGTAAATAGCGGTTTTTAAGATGGGGTGAACGTTATAAAAATAATTTCTCACCAAATCAAGTATTTATATAAGAGAAAGTTGCTGACTGCTGATTAAAGAAAAGAATATCGCAATTAAACAGACCTTTGATAATACAGTCAATTAGTATGTACATTTGAACGGGTTGTATGCATGTACATTTATGAGACAAAATAAAGACTAACTACTTAGTAATTGAAACTATTATGATAACACCAAGCTCAACTAGTAAGTAAAGGCTTTATTTAACCAGACTGACATATTAGTTTTCCCGATATCCATATGGGCCTCACCTGAGGGAAACGTCTTCGAACCATATGATAATGATATGTATCTAAATGTCTTCGAAACTGGTACTGTACAACCCTAGGATGGCTATTTTGCTATTTACACGTTTTCAAAACTAATAAACCCTAGGATGTTCCTGACATTAACGTACTTATTTTTGTATCAATGACTGTTTTAAAAATACGTGTATATGGGGCATGATGACTTTTTGCACTGTAAGTACAAATGGTTCAAAAACCGCAACATTACTTTATTGGTGTAAATGGGAACTTACTAAATATTTAGAATTACTAAATGTTTATCTAGGATTGAAGCCATCCTGGATTGCAGTTTATCCTAACATGATTGATAATCCCATTTTGTGACCCAATTATGGTGTTTCACTTTTTCCAATGAATTATTCATGATTCCAATCTTTTTTTCCTAATTTTGTTCTAAACATGCTTATTGCTAGCTTCAAAATGATGAAATAGCGAGACCTTTTGTCACGACATTCTGACTATGGAATGTTTTATTTGCTGCTATAAGCATCGCATACCTAATGACACACAAATGTTGACCCAGTGTCGAAACAGAACTGGTACCATATTAGTATACGTACTTTAAAAAGGCTGCGTGTTCATCGCGTTGGTTGGCAAGATGGATTTATTCAATATTCGTCTGTAAAGCACTTGAATGTTTTTATGTTATGCAATTTAACAATTACAGAAATGAATAACATGTATTACTAAGGGCAATAATTGATAACGGCATGTTCTGCGACACTGAGACATTATATTATTAAATAGATATAGGTTGTATCGCACATATATTTGGAGCTATTTAGACAAAATTGGATTGATAGCGGTGCAATGATTTATACAGCTATTTAACGGTGTTTGTCTTCTACGGCTCGTTACTGTTTTTAAATGTCTTCGGTGATGATTTGGTTCAGAAGACATTCAATGTGTTAACTTTTCGTTATGAATTCGATTTAAAATAGTTTTCAATCACAATATTTCAGCTGTTGAATTCTAGATATAAGGCTGTTTTATTCTCCTGAGAGATCTATACGTTATTAGATTAGTTGTTATAAACTACTAGTATATAGTAAATCCAGACATGTTATCACTTAAATACGATTTAACATTTTGCAGACGATACAGCGATATGTTTTAAGGTCTCTACGGTGTTTACAAATCCGTCTACACATTTATCAACTATGCTTTATACACTCTGTGCTACTTTTTGTACAAGTAAAAGTTTTATTCTACGTTGGTTGGATTGGAATACAAAATAAATATGCCATTAACAACATTAAAACTAAATAGAAACAAAATCGCAACGAAACATATAGTGATGTTCATGGTAATTGCACTTCAATAAGTAGATCATGTATTTAAGTACTTGAGGATATCTTAAGCATGATATAAACAAAACATGTATCGTTTAATTTAATATCTTAGTACTTGGTTCGAAAACAGCATCAGTCGAGACTAAAAACTGATTGAACAAAACAATGTTAGGTAACAATTTATTTTACAAATTGTAGACAATATAGATATTGCCATCGGTTACAACTATAGAGAAATATGAGTATACCTAAAATATTTTGTTACGTCACACTCAACCTTCACATTCAACTGCACATTTGATGTTCACATTAACATCATCTTGCTGAACGTTTACATGGCTTATATCATTTCTTTCCGCAGTAGTAATTAACTGCTTACGTAAGATATCTTCGGAAAGAAAGGAAGGTTGCCCTCCATGAAGTGCATGTTCTTATTCAAAATTACCAGAGCAGAGCAGAGACGCAGAGACTAAACAACATGTCAGAAGGATACCCGATGCATGTGCGAAACTGTACTACAACTGCATTTGTAAGTATGATATCAAACACGTACTAGAAATTTGTTTCAATTGAGGACACGTGACTGTAAAGTAATTCATATTTCAAGTTGGTGAAGATGCTTACACACAGTAAGTTTTGATGTATACATCTTGACCTATAAGGGAACCTATATAAAACCTATCAGCGACCTTCTACGAAAGACAGTTAAATCAATGCTTTTAAAATAACATCCCATTATTGCACTGGATATTTCAATAACAGCGTGCGTATCACTTCACCAATCATCAAGCACTGAGATTATTTGATTTGTCGATTACCCAGACACGAATTTCTTCCGGCAGTAACTTAATTACAATTGTGTGCAAACGAGCCTGCTTGTTCGTGATATGCATGCTTATTATATTGTCAATGATGGAAATGCAGATTGGGTTATTATTGGAGAGCACGGAGAAAACCTTATGAATGAGCGATGCAATTAGTATAATGCGGACATTGACTATCAATCAATCAGGAGGGAGTTTCTATTCTGTTATCTTCGTATGTCGTACCTGTCTTATAAAGAAGTTAAACCGGGGTCCAACTTGTATCGATCATTCGAACTTCCAAATGTTCAATTGAAGGGACCGCGTCATTCATCAGACAACAGAAAAACGAGAGGAGATAATCGGAGAGACATGGCCGAAGTTAAACAGTCGAACTCAGAAAGCATAAAAACATCATATCGCTGACTTAGAACCAGAAGGTCGTAACTACAAAATCGATATATTGAGAAAACAAGGGAAAAATGTCTGTAATTTACTCTTTAACTATGAGAAAACACGTTTTTAAAACTTCATTTGGTCAACATGACAATTTCAGATTTTCACGAAAATAGGCCCATAAGAAGCGCATTGTGAAGCAAATGTCAAACATGTATGATACTTATAAGGTCGTAAGTAGTAGTTACGACCTTCTGGTTCTAAGCCATCGATATAGCACAATTACCAGGCACCGTGCACCTAATACTCGTACCGAGACATAGGATATTAAAGATTGTGTACAAACAAAACAATAACATACATGTATTGGTTTGTATTTTTTATCTTGCAAATACTAGCAAACAAACTACATATATATACTAGTATCAATAAAATTCTGCAAACATACAGGAAGCGACAACATTCCACTCCGTCGTTAATCTAAATTTTAGATGCGCCAAATCATAAAATCGTACAGCAGACATGACAATTAAAATAATTATAACAGAAATGCATATAGTTTATGTTACGTTGTTTATTAAAAGCGTTTACATGAACAGGAAATGAATGGGCCTATCTACAAGTTAACAGCTAACACCGAACAATAAATGAACAACATACATAATCATAGCATAAACTATTGATTCTACAGTACATGTCATCTAAACAAAATGTTATGATATAGAACATCTACAAAATGTATTTCATTAACTGCAGAGAATCATTAATCATAATATTTTCTCTTACTATGTTTAGGTATAATCGTTTGCAGTTCGTACTCTTATACTTGGTATACATACGTACATTGAACTGTATCGGTTTGCGGACAGCTAATGTAAATTGAAAAGGTTTGTACGAGTCGCGTATTTGCATTATGTATATGTTATGTATATGAATACATGTGTAGACCATCTTACAAAGTCTTATATACGTAACTATAAAGCGACGTTGTTCCGTCAGTTATAAAATATTAACATTTTAATATATTTGTTAATGTTTCGGAATTTCTCCTGATTGGCTCTCATGGTCTTCTTTTTAAAACATTCTTACGATCTTAGGACCCTAGAAAAGGGATCAGTTTAAAAAGGTAAATCGAGAATATGATTGACCAATGCCAGGGTGTAATTTGTTGAAAAATGTG
Organism: Spisula subtruncata; assembly: GCA_963678985.1. Taxonomy (NCBI): domain Eukaryota; kingdom Metazoa; phylum Mollusca; class Bivalvia; order Venerida; family Mactridae; genus Spisula; species Spisula subtruncata. The sequence continues at coordinate 13,679,874 of OY787671.1, read as the reverse complement.
CATGACAAATCCACTTGACTCGAATGGTAAATTTACCAAACAAAACTTCCGACAAACAGGGACAATCGTCTACAGTGGCATCGGTTATCTCAGGTAAAAATCATGATTTGATAGACTCGTAAAAAAGTATAATCGTTTACAAGAATTGGCTAACTGGGCATCAAAAGTTTATCATTATAGTAGTTTTATGGTTTATTTTCGTCCCATCAATACAAATACAGATCAAACAAACAGAAATATATATCAAACTAAAAATGTAGCCACTCTAATCTAGTATGTACCTTGGTATATTTGGTTAAATCTCAGTTCCAGAAATGTGTTATCGGAATAACACCCAGCACTCTAATAAATGTTCCTTGTCACAAATCGAATGAAAATATCAACTCATGCGGGTAAAAAGCATCATTATTTTATACAATCTGGTCCTACACGAGAACATTACTAGTGACAAATGAAGAGACATGAAGATAAGATATAGGACATCAACCCTGATTTTATGCTATTATTTACCCTATATGCGATATATGGCATTGAACTGTTAAAATTAAGTGGTTTCATTCAAGAAAAAGTAAAGCAAACAGGGCAAGTTCACGGAGGTGATGATACTAATATGTTACAACGTATCTAACTGACAGGGCATTTTTAATGCAAACATGTTCTTTTAATTTTGTAAGTCAAACATAAGTGTTGAAGTCATCTTATCTGAACAAATATATCTGTCTATTTCATCTTATGATTATTGGATCTTATATCTGGTCTCTATGTAGTTTATCCACATTAATTGAATTACATACTGCGGTTCTTGACCTGCTGTTCGTTCCGTTGCCTAAACAAAGCGCAGTATAGCGCTTTCCAGGGGAGGTAACCATGCCTTTTATATTTAATTGAATGTGAGGCTACTAATGAAGGTGCTCGGTAGCGCTTTGCTTAGACAACGGGTACACAGGAAAAAGTGCCCCGTATGAAATTCATACGTTTGGGTTTTCATGAGAATTTCATACGTAAAACGTATGAAATTCATACGTGAGAGTCAACGTACGTTTAACGTACGCGAACTTTTCATACGTATTTCATATGAATCTTCACGTATGAAATTCTTTAACGTATGAAATTCATACGTGAAAAATATTTTTAATTATTTATTGAAAAATAGGGCAATTAACAACTTTTTAACAAGGTTATACATTTTAGCGTATGAAATTTATATGTTAAACATCAATATATCTTGCGGTTAAAACATTTGATTTTCATTTTCATAAAATTTTGAGTATGAAATTATTTAACGTATGAAATTCATACGTGAAAAATATTTTTAATTATTTATTGAAAAATAGGGCAATTAACAACTTTTTAACAAGTTTATATATTTTAGCGTATGAAATTCATATGTTAAACATCAAAATTTTGCGGTTAAAACATTTGATTTTCATTTTCATAAAATTTTGAGAATAAATTAGCAATTAAAAAAATTCTTTTTCATGCAATATTTTTTTCTCTTAATTTTGCTCATAATGCATTAAAGATGAAAAAAAATCCCATCAGTAATATTTAGACTCATTATACTAACACTGTATATAGGGCCTATAATTTTATAGATGTAACCTACATACAAATTAAATGACTCTTACTTTAAGATCCGTAGAATCTATGTCCACTAGATCTATTTATAAACAATGGAGAATTAAATTACTTCAATGAGAAATGGATTTCATTTTATCTCGTTAACGCCAAGGCTTTAAAAAAAATAATTGTCATGAAAAAAATCTACATCGATTTTACGGGCGGGACGAACTTTCGATTGACCGGAAAGGACGGTTTTTTGCCACAACGCACGTGGAAGTATTCCGAAACTAGCGTTTCCTTCCTGTGAACGAAGTTGATGAAAATGCGATTTTATCGATTATATCAACGTTTTCGTCGAATGAAAATGATGGACAATGCTTTTGAAGAAGCCGTTAACCCAGCTGGTAACTATTTCCGAAGTTAAAATTGCCCTCAAAAAGCGCCTGCTTTCGACTCGCCATTATGATTATGGCGTTCTTTTCACTTTTGGAATGTTGACGAATTTCTGTCATTTTCGTTCATAAATTGATGTTATTTTATATTCAACCATTGACTTGTTATAGTTGTAAAGTCACACACAAGGTAATGCAGTCAGTTGAATCCACGGCCGCCTCCCGGGGATAGGCGGTGACTTTTACTTTTCATGTTTTGTTTGTAAAATCCCAAACATTACCCCACCCTGCAGGGGACAGCTGAATGCTGCTGATGGTAAAGCATCCGGTACTTCCCCAGCCCCCGACAACTAAATATTTTCCCCGGGTTATTGGTTCAGAGAAAAAATCCCCAACGGCAACACTTCACTGGCAGTGCCTGGTAGACGGAAGGTGAAAACACGGTCATTTCCCGGCTATCCACCGCCCGGGTTATACACTCAAAAAGTTATACAAATGATAACCCCCTAAAAAACAAACAATTGAACACAATTAAAATCAAAGCTATATTTCCTTGCTACTCAACTGTTGCCTGAACTAAATGGAAAGGTTGTGATAGTATCATTATACGGGCCCGTATCTTTAGCCTCCAATTCTGAAGATACAGAAAGAAACAGCTCCGACGTCAAAATAAAAGCACATTTGATACTCATTTTGTTAAATGTTTTCATAGAAATACTTTTCCAATTTTATTGTGATTATATAACTTCACAGTATAAGTAACAAACATCTACAAAAACACTTGAGGGCCAAATGAAATTGACCCAGCAAACTGAGCAAAGTGTGTATGAATTAGAAAATTATGGTGCGTAGAATTACCCGATGCGCAGAATTACCCGAAACACCTGTACATGTATGATGTATCAGTTTATTGGTAGTGCTACTTGGATAAATTTTAACAATTTGCTTTCTTTGCTGGGATCTTGTAGAAAAGACAGTGGACACACCAGAATCAATACGCTGGCTCTACCAGCACATATAGTCAGAGAAATATATAATTGGTCAACATGTATGTCTATTAATGACTATATGGTTCAAATGCTGGTAAATGACTTCTTGCTTGAATTTGTGTGAACATAAAAAAAATAGAGTGAAATTGTTGGAGATAATCTGTGATAAAAATCATATGCATTTATAAGCTCGACTTTTCAAAGAAAAACAAGAGCTATTGTCATTGCCTTGTCGTGAGCATCAGCAACTGTGTTGGAAACTACTAGAGGACTAGTAGAGGTATCAATTTGAAACTCCACATGTGCATACATGTACCTCTGCTCAATGCTATCTGCAACCTTAAGTCCACCTACTTTCAGGTCAAAAGTCAAGGTCACCATGACCTTTAGTTAAGTTTATTGTTGCAATCACTAAGTCCCTTTTTGCTTGAAGGGACTCATCGATAGAATAACTGGTGATTATGTCTCAATGATTAATGAAATAAGTGATACTTAAGCTTCATAATGTATTCATTAATATGAACACACTCAAAGTAAAGTTTATTTACATAATTTTATAAACATTTACAGACCCTGATGATACCCAACCTGATGGCTCTGCCCCTGTTAGCGCCCACTGAGATGTTCAACACCTACATTTGTACAAATCCGCCAAAGAGGAGCCGGTCTGCTCATGGTAAGAATATTTAACCAGATTGTCTGTGATGACAAGATATTCAAGTCATTCTGAAGGAAAAGGGGTCCTTCTGAATTGGGAATAAGATGAGACTGTCCTTCAGCTCCCTGTTCGATTGAAGGCATAGGTATAAGCCACTAAAATAAAAAATAGGTTCAAGTAATCTATCTGTTTGAATTTAGACCAGTCTACAATATAAAGAGCTGTCTGATTAGGATCCAAACTGTTTGCTACGAAACAGATACAAAGTTGTTTAGTGTACAGTTTAGATATTGATCACAGAGATAGACACTAATAATTATATTGGGCATTGGTCCGAAAATATATATTATAAGAATAAAATTTGATAAGAAAACAGCTACTGGTCCTTCTTGATTTTCACTGGTCGGACACGCGGCCAGTGTTAGGGTCGAGCCCTGGATTAGATTGTGCTTTTAGCCTTGATCAAAGCTAAGAACATTTGTAGTGATTAAAATATTTTTGGTAACTTCCAGATCAATATTAAAAGTTAATAACCTTTTATCGTTGGAGCCGCTCATTATTTATAATAAATGTTGTCTTCAAAGATAGTCAGAACTATAATCTACTTATAAACAAGGAACATCCATAAGATTCAAGGCAATGATATTTCATACTATTAATAATAATTCTTAAATGACCTATTGGTTATAAAGTTTGTAATATATTAGTGGATTATTTGTTACAGAACAGACAGTTAGGGGAGGGCTGCCGATGATCTGAATGTGTTCTGGTCAGTAATAAGGAAAATGTTTGAAAAGGTAAGCTTTTTGTCATAAGCTCAACTTAACGAAGAAAAAGTAATCTTCATCTATTGTCATAGCCTGGTTTTTTGGCGTTGGTTAAGTTTATTGTCAAGGTCAATTCCTTGAAAACTTCAAGAGGTATGAACTTGAAACTTTACATGTATATGTACCTCAATGCCATCTACAACATTCACCTTATTTGAGGTCACTAGGTCAAAAGTCAAGATTGACCTTTTAAGTCCCCTACTGGTTTCCAGCTGGAGGGGATTGGGTTTGTCTTCAGTCTGTCAGCCTGTATGTCAGTCTGTCTGTCAAGAAAATCTTGTTAGTGCCATAACTCAAATAGTTTACAAGCTAGGTTTATGAAACTTGGTATGTGGATTGGGAACAATGAGGAGATTATGCATGTCTAATTATTCTTTGATTCTGACAAACTTTGTGGTTACCTTGTTAAATGAAAATTTACTACCTGGAAACCAGGTAGGGGACTTCTGCATTGTTTGCAATTCCTAATTACTTGTTTTCCAAAAATTCACTTTCCTCATAAAATGCAAACGCTTCGGCCTGCATTATTGTGAATTTAAATATATACATGCATCTCTATGAGATGTACAACATCCACATACCTTGAGGTTTGTTTGTTTTCATTAATTCAAGATAACACTTATATAACTGTTGATAAATAATTTCTTAATTCTTAAATTTACTATCAAATTGGAATAAAGTTGAGTGTCCAGCACCTGTTGGCGGTGCTTTTGTTTATAAGGTATACTAGCTGTATATCGATTTAAGCTCATCTTTAGAAATTTACATGACAAATCAGAATTAATTCAACAAAATTTGTTTTTATTAGATGCAGCAAAATTCTGCCCATCAGTGGTGTCTAATGCAGAGTTGGTGATGTCAAACAGTGGGTTTCTGGTCAATAATTTTTAAAGCTCGATTTGACATATCTTCATAAAACTTTGAATATAGCAAGCATGCAAAGAGACCTAGCTTAGGGCTGTATTTGGGGGTCACCATTACTAAAAATAGAAAAACTTTTCCAGTCAATAACTTGAGTTTGCTTCGACAAATCTTCATGAAACTTTCTTTAGCAAACTGACAGGAGACATATTTAGGGTAACTGGGTTCAAGGTCACTGATACTAAAAATAGAAAGAAAAAATCCTATCATAACTTTAGTTTGCATCATTCCATCTTCATGACAATTTGTATATATAGCTACTAGCTTACAGGAGACCTAGCTTGGAATAATATTTGGAATTAGTGGGCCAAGGTCACGGTTAATACAAATAGAAAAAAGGTTTGCACAGAGATATACCAAACACTGAAATTTGACTGCCTCACCTCATTAGGTGGACAAAGCACAGAAAACCTGGTTTATCTTTTTATTAAATCATATCTTATAAGTAACACCAAAGAAGCCTCAAAGTAGGGCCTAAACTTCTACGACTTATTAAGTTAAAAAAGAAGATAGAACACTTCTTCTTCAGAGCATAACTTTGTTGTGTGAAATTGTTAATCATTTCCCTTTGCTTGTTTTTGATAAAGCATTTCGTGTCCACAGAGCAGCATAACTTTGTAATTTTAAGTTCAAATGAAGTACTTCAAATTTGGTATGCACATTTCTTGGAATGATTCGAAGTACAGTGCACATGAACTGTAATTCTACTTTGCGTGGCAGGCAACATATCTGACTCAGAGCTTTTATTTCGATCTACCATTAAAAAGAAGTAAATGGTTCAATTTTGCATTTAAAATAAATGCATTTCTTCTGTCATTTCATCAAGCTACCAAAGGTTGCTGATTTTAAGTAACTATATGCTGATTTCTTGTGTATTTCCAGTTTGTGGTTGGTCCAGAGACTGAGGCGAAGAGAAAAAGGAGTGTGTTTAAATGTGAAGTTTCTTGTACACTAAAAATAAAATTAAGACAAATACTTGGTTTGTATATATTGTATGTCTCAAATTCAACTGTGGTATACAGTGTCATAAGAATCTAGGTATTGAGATCACTGTCTGCCAGTGTCTTAAGATTTAAAGAAGCATTGTATATCAGTAAAAGACCATTCAACAGTAAGTGTATGTTGATCACTGGAATGTTTTTTACCAGATTTTTGACGAAAAAAAGTTTATAAGAAGTGCGATTTCAGATTCAGAAGGCAGATTGTGGGCATCCACTCTTTGTTTACACCATAGGTGGCAGTATCAGTGTTTGAAAAAGAAAAAAATCCGTCACTGAGCTAATACACTACATGGACCGTATATACATGTATATCGATTGTCTATCTAACTCCATGTACACTATCAAGGTATAAAGCGTAGTATATGTCTATGTCCAAAGATTGTGGAACATTGCATAGGCTTGGTTCCCAACAATAATTACGATACTGTGAGCGCAGCGGGAAACCAGTGCATAAATAAAATGACCTTGAGCGAAGATAAATAACGAAAGTAACACTGTTTTGCTGTTTCACAGTTATAAGATACAATTGAACGAGATGTTCGGTAAGAATGAATATCTTATAGTTTATTTGAATGACCTGTATAGCGATTTTTCTTCAGCGCCCGTATTTTATGTTGAAACAACGAGATGCATTGTTCCACAATCTTTGGCATATAGACATATAGTACGATTTATACCTTGATAGTATACTAAGTATTAGCTCAGTTCGGATTTTTTTTAAATTTATTTTTTTATCGTTTGCGGACAAAACACTGATACTGCCACCTGTGGTTTACACTGGATAACTTGTAAAAGGGCCACTTGGTATTGAACTCAGGGCCAGTGAGGTCAATGTCACTGTTACTTGAAATAGAGTAACTAATTCCACTCAAGTGTGCTGCTTTGCATTGAGATATCATGATGAACCCTGTTGTGTTGGTAGCTTGACTGCTATAAAATCTGGTTAACGTGGCATTCCCATGTATTTTCCATTTATCATGTGTTAGATGGTCCTATGATCTTACGGAAATAATTGAACCTGGATGTAGGAATGAAGTATGGATTTTTCTATGCTTAGGACCTAACGTATGAAAAACGTACGTTTGGGACCTAAACGTATAAAAACGTACGTTTAAGCCGCAAAATTTCAGAAGTAAATGCATTAAAGTCATTCATACGTTACACGTACGTGGGCAATTTCATACATTAAACGTACGTTACACGTATGAATTTCATATGAAAGCTAACGTACGTTTTTCATACGTAGGTCCATTTCAAACGTTAAACGTACGTTACACGTATGAATTTCATATGAACGCTAACGTACGTTTTTCATACGGGGACTTCATCTCATGAATTTCACATGTTAACTCACGTATGAATTTCATACGGGGCACTTTTTGCTGTGTACCTGAACAACGCTAATAGGAACAGCTACTCCAGAAACTCTGGTTCACCAAACAGTATTTACCAGGGTCAATCAACTGTACACTGCATTGCTCATCGGTTATCTACAAACACACAACCAGCCGATATTATTTAAACCATAAATCAAACAGATCAAATATGATAGAAAGTTCAAAAAAGAAAATGACTTTTAAATTGGATTTCAATTCAATTCTCTTTTACATTTTGATGGATGCCTTTCCAATAAGACCTTACACTATAGATAACAATGGCTACAACGATAAATAAGTCCCTTTTATTATTTTCACACTTTTATAATTACTAGTGGCGTCGTACAATCTAGGAAGATATTGCCTTCGCGTGCACACATGTGTACTTTCAGTTTTACGACCATACATACAGCATTTAATTTTTAGTTTTATTACAGCTTGTTGCATACATTGCTATTTGTATGAAGCACTTTTTTTTATTTAATTGATGTGTAAACCTATGCCTATGACGTTCATTTCCTCTGCAAAAACATGAGTTGCATATTCCGCTTGAATTGTACCAAATTAGAATAAACAAATAATATGAAAATAGTTCTACTTACACTGTAGATAGTTCGTATAAATATTCTAAGATTCATCAGGAACAATGTACCATAAGCATGTAAACATTATGCTGATTATATGCTACTTTGCTGAACGAAATTATGCTAATATATGCGTACATGTACTAGTAGTATGATAATATCATGTTTTAAAATAGTTTTGAAGATGCTCAATGTAAACTTAATTGAAGTAGGTCAACATTTAAAATAAGCAACAAAATGGGATTCATAATCGTAAAATGTACAAGCACCGGTGGTACATATTTAGATCCTGCATAAATGTTAGCTCAGAAAATTAAGTTACATGATAAATAGAAACTTTGGTACCTGTCCGTATTGAAAAAAATATCAGGCTCGTCGATATCGTTCAGGTTGACCCGAAGATTATCACCTCGCCTGATTACATTGTTCTCACCGGACAGGGACCGGAGTTTCTCTATATCTTACTCCAAATGGTGTTAATTGTCTTTAGTCCTTGCTGCCAATACGAAACTGCTACAGGAAAAGTCTTCGAATACATTGATCACCCCTCGTATCTTAATATTTTCGAAACGGGTACAACCATAGGATGGCCATATACAAGAATGTAACTATTTAAACATCCTCGAAAAAAACTAATAAACCATAGGATGGAGAGTGTACCTACAATGATAGTAACGTACTTATTTCATTGCTGTTGACAGTTTTAAAATACGTGTGTATGGGACATGGGCATGACTCTTTGTGCTGTAAGTACAAATGGTTCAAAAACTGTAACATAACTGTACTGGAGTGAATTTAAACATATTAAATATCTCGTCTCTCTGGGATTGAAACCATCATAAATGGTTCTTCGTCCCAACATGATTTATTATGCTGTATTGTGACGCAATTAGGGTGTTTCACTTTTTCCAATGAATAATTCATGCTCCGAATCTAAGAATTATAATTTTGTTCCAAACAGGCCTTTTGCAAGATTCGAAATGATGAAACAGCGAGACCATTTGTCTCGACATTCTGACTATGTAGTCTTTCATTTGCTGCTATAAGCATCACATTCCTAATGACACACATAATATGCAAATGTTGACCCAATGTTGGAACAGAACTGGTACCAGATTAGTATATTTTAAAAATACTGCGTGTTCATCGCGTTTGTTGGCAGTATGGATTTATCCAGTATTCGTCTGTAATGCACTTGAATGATTTTAAATTGTGTAAGTTAACAATTATAGAAATATGCAATAGCATGACACTGTATTACCAAGGGCAATAATTGATAACGGCATGTTTTGTGACACTAGAGACAGATATACAATCAATTATTAAACAGATATAGGTTGTATGGCAAATATATTTTAAGCTATTTAGACAAAATTGGATTGCTAGCGGTGCATCGATTGATACAGCTATTAAAAAGTTCAGGTCTTCTACGACTCTTTTTCATTTTACATGTCTAGGATGTCGGTTAGGAAGATATTTAATGTGTTATCTTTTCGATATGACAACTAATTTAACATAATGTCCAATAACAATATTCCTGCTGTTGAATTCTACCAGACTGTTAAATTCTCCAGAGGGGCTGTCGTCAAGGTGATATATACGATTCTTAAGCTGTTATAACTATATATTATATTTAAACATGTAATCACTAAAATACGATAGTCTAAACGTACCATCAAGGGAACACTAGTTTAATACGATAAAACATAAACATTATGCAGACGATACAGCGATAGTTTTTAATATTTCTATGGTGACTACAAATGAATCTTTACGCATATCAACTGAACATGCTTTATTTAACGTTGGTTAGGTTGAAATCCAAAAGGAATATGCCATTGATAACATTAAAACTAAATAGAAACATAATTACAATGCTACATATGTTAATATACAGTATAATTAAACTTCATGTAGATCATGTGCACAAACGATTTAAGAACTTCTGTACTTGAGGACATCTATGCATGATATACACAAAACATGTATCTTTTAATTTGATATCTTAGTACGTTGTTCGAAAAAAGCATCACGTCGAGACTGAAAAAATGATTAAACAAAACAGTTGTTGATTTGAATGTTAGATAACTGATTATTTAACAAATTGTAGAAATCAAGACATTGCCATGGGGAATATTAGTATACAAAATCATCCTTCACATTCAATTGCACACTTGATGTTAACATTAAAGTCATCTCGCCAAATGTTTGCATGGCTGCATCATTTTATATGACAGGTGTAATTAATTGTCTTTGCAAGATATTTTGGAAAAGAAAAGAATGATACCCGTATTCAAAGTTACTAGAGCAAAGAAGCGGGGAATGAACAGCATGTCAGAATGATACGTACTGCATGTGTGAAACTGTACTACGTTTATATTTACAGTATCATATCACACACGCAATTGGTTTCAATTGAGGACAGCTTACTGTAAAATACTTCATATTTCAAGTTAGTCAGAGTAAACTTTGTGTTGATTTTCGTATGCATTAACATAAGCACGCGCGACACCAAATGAACGCAAATAATCGACCTCCGGAATACGTAAATGAGGACATTAGACGATTTGTGTGACTTTCAGTTGTACATGCTCATTTGAAATGTTGATGGTCGGTTAAATACTGCTTCGTTATCTTTTTAATGACATACACACGTGAGCATGTGAATATATCCGGGTTGATAGCATGGCGTTCATTGTTTCTCATTGTTTATGGTCTACTTTTTACCGTCTGTGGTATGTGCTTGTTCTTAATGTTAACAATCTAAAACATACACGGTACTATTTTTCTAGTATCCCACCGATATTTATTGAAAAAGTTAGTGCGTGGTATTTAGTGATATCCCTGCCTGAATGGTAAATAACCTCAATATTAGTTTTCAACATTCAGTTTTTGGCTTAAAATCTATTAATGACTTTTTAAGAAAGACAGTTAAATTAGTGTTGTTAAAATAACATTCCATTCTTTTGCTTGGCATTTCAATAACATAGTGCGTATCACTTCACCAATCATCAAGCACTGTGATTGTTTGATATGTCTATGACCCAAACACGAGTTTCTTCCGACAGTAACTTAATTACAGTTGTGTGTAAACGAGCCTGGTCGTTCGTGATATGCATACTAATTATATTGTCATTGCTGGAAATGAAGATTGGGTAATGATTGGAGAGCACGGAGAAAAGCTTATGAATGAGCGATGCAATCAGTATAATGCGGTACATTGACTATCAATCAATCAGGGAGTTTCTATTCTGTTATCTTTGTATGTCGTGTCTGTCTAATATAGAAGTAAACCGCGGGGTCCAACTTGTATCGATCATTCGAACTTCCAAATGTTCAATTAAAGGGACCGTGTTATTCATCAGACAACAGAAAAAACGAGAGGAGAAAATCGGAGAGGCAAGGCCAAAGTTAAACAGTCGAACACAGAAAGCATAAAAACATCATATATCACAATTACCAGACACGATGCACCTAATACTCGTACCGAGACATAGGATATTAAAGCTTGAGTACAAACAAAGCAATAACATATTGGTTTGTATTTTTCAACTTGCAAATACTAGCAAACAAACTACAGATATATACTAGTATCCACAAAATTCTGCAAAAAATACAGGAAGCGACAAAATTCTACTCTGACGTTAAACTAAATTTTAGATGGGCCGAATCATAAAATCATAAGTTAACCATACAGCAGGTATGACAATTAAAAATAAACATTTTGTACAATAGAAATGCAAACAGTTAATGTTACATTGTTTATTAAAAGCGTTTACATGAACAGGAAATGAATGGGCCCATAAAAGAGGCAAGTTATACAATTTAACAGGTAACGCCGAACAATAAATGAGCAACATGCATAAGCAGAGCAGAAATTATTGATTCTACAGTACATGCAATCTAAACACAATGTTATAATATAGAACCTCCACTAAATGTATTTCATAAACTGCAGAGAAACACTTATCATAATATTTTCTCTTACTATGTTTAGGTATAATCGTTTGCAGTTCGTACTAGTACTAGTACTTTGTATACATACGTATAAGTGCATTGAACTGTATTAGTTCACGGACAGTTAATGTAAATTGAAAAGGTTTGTACGAGTCGTGTATCATGTATATGTTATGTATAGGAATGCATGTGTAGACCATCTTACAGAGTCTTATATACGTAACTATAAAGCGACGTCGTTCCGCCAGTTATAAAATATTAACATTTTAATATGCTCAGTACATTGTACATCTAGAAACGCAACGTTTTCATCGTTGACTTTTTCTTACTGCGATTTTTCATACATCTTTTAATTTTGTGTAATAATATTGTAAAATGGTGTAGAAACTTGGCTTATGTCCAAATGTTATCGATCGGGTTACGCAACTCCAGTGCGTCAAAAAAATCCCAAAACTCACCAATTTCACGTGCATCATTTAGGCATGATAAATTTTGCTGTAAATTTGTTCGAATCCTTTGTAAGGTTAGCCAATAATAAAAAATCACGAAAGAAAAGTTCTAGGCTTCGGAATAAAAATGCCAGGATTGTCCGAACATGGGCAAAATTAGGCGATTTGGATGCCTATGACGGGAACGTCGAATAGGAGGTTTCACTTTGGCTAAAATATCATTAACCGACAATGTTTCATATGTAGACACTCTATTAGCACGTTGGCACCGTTTACATCGATCCATATCCAATGCATCCATGTGAAACAACTCTCCGACAGGACCAGTAACTCCACATGTACCATTTCTAGGCAAAGTTCACAGCTGATCCATACACTTCTAAACAACTTGTTGGACGTCATGAATATGTAATCAATCAATTATTAATCAATATTTCAACTTTTCACTTAGAACACTTAGATTATGAAAAAATATGTTTTTACCAATTTGTGTTTCGTTACTTTTTAGCCGCACTATACACACAATCACTGTTCAATGACATCGATAGCACTTTATAAAAGCAATGTTACAGTTGCATTGTTCATGGAATAAAATATTATCAATTAAATACAGTTTGGTTGTCAAATATAAAAAGTTTGAAAAAGTGTTGACAGTAACCCCAGTGTTGCGTTTCTAGATGTACTCAGTATATATTAAAAACAATTGTTAATGTTTCGGAATTTCTCCTTATTGGCTCTCATAGTCTTCTTTTTAAAACATTCTTACGATCTTAGGACCCTAGAAAAGGGGTCAGTTTAAGAAGGTAAATCAAGAACCAATGACAGGGTGTAATTTTAGTTGTAAAATGTACAAGACAAATCAACTTGACTCGAATGATAAATTTACCAAACAAAACTTCCGACAAACAGGGACAATCGAGAACAGTGGCATCGGGTTTTATCTAAGGTACATATAATGATTTGATACACTCATAAAAAAGTACAATCGTTTACAAGAGTTGGTTAACTGTGCATCACAAGTTTATCATAATAGTAGTTTTATAGTTTATTTCGTCCCATCAACACAAATACAGATCCAACACACAGAAATATATATCAAATTAAAAATGTTGCCACTCTTATCTAGTATGTACCTTGGTATATTTGGTTAAATCTCAGTTTCAGGAATGTCTTATCGGAATAACACCCATCACTCTAATAAGGGTTCCTTGTCACACATCGAATGAAAATATCAACTCATGTGGGTAAAAAGCATCATTATTTTATACAATCTGGTCCTACACGAGAACATTACTAGTGACAAATGAAGAGACATGAAGATAAGATATAGGACATCAACCCTGATTTTATGCAATTATTTACCCTATATGTGATACGAGGGGAGTTTCAAAAATAATGCAACTTTAGTTGTAAAACATTTATTCAGTCATTTTGAAAAGAATTTTTTTCAAAAATGGGTAGTTTTTTGGTTGATTTTGTTTTTCTTAGAAAATGCAGTTTATTCTGGATATCCCGTTCGATTTTTGCATGGGCAAACAGTGCATAGTATGGATCAGACACTACTCAAGAGACATGACTAGTTTCAATAAAATCGTACGATGCTTACCTCATTTAAAGGTCATTCAAAACTGGACAACGTCATGATTTGTCTGTCTCTTCATTACTGAATTTACCACAGTCGGTGTGAGTGGACCTTAAATACAGTAATACCCAGGCTTTAGTTACCGACATATTTTAGTAATCATTTAGGATATTGTCAATGAATGATAGCTTGTTCGAAAACAATTAACAGTTCTACCTTATCTAGCACCCAGCGCGCGTGCGCGGGTCAGTTGCATTATTTATGAATCACCCCTCGTATGTGGCATTGAACTGTTAAAATTAAAGAGGCATTCCCTATAACTTCGATCGTTTTAATCGATTCAGGAGTATTATACGTTAAATGAAAATCATTATTGCTTAAACTCCCACTTATTACCGAGAAAAAAAGAGAAAATATATTTCCGTATCGAGCAAAGTTGTTTGCCTTTGACCACATAATAATAAAGCTGGAAGAGATCAATTATTATTGGTGATTTAAATATAGTTTTGACATTATAGAGACATATTCGCGCACACTTTCTTCTGACAAATTATGATAATGGATAGCGCTTATTTAGCTCATTTAATGTGATAGTAGAGAAAAATGTGCTAGTTATAGGGAATGCCTCTTTAATGCAAACATATTCTCATGAAGCGATATATACTAATTTAACTTTGTTAGTCAAACATACGCGTTGAAGTCATCTTATGTGAACAAATATATCTGTCTATTTCATCAGTGATGTTTATTGGATCTTAAATCCACTGGTCTCTGTGTAGTTTATCCACAGTATTTTAATTACATACAATGGCCTTTAAATTGGATTTCAATTCAATTCTCTTTTTCAGTTTGATGGACGCCTTTCCAATAAAACCTTACACTATAGATGACAATGGTAACATCAATAGATAGGTCCATTTTCTTGCTTCATTTTCTTGCTTAACACTTGTGTTATTACTAGTGGCGTTTTGCAATCTAGGACGATGTTGCCTTCGCGTGTACACATGTATATTTTCTGTTTTACGACCATACATGCAGCACCTTATTTTAAGTTTTATTTCAAGTCGTTACTGTATATACATTGTTATTTGTGTGAAATACTTCTGCAGAAACACGCATTGTGGGATTCACTTGAATTGAAGCCAGTAAGAATAAACAAATGCTATGAAAACAGCTCTGCTAAGATATTTAGTATAAACGACAGAACATAAGCATTATAACAGACATAAGGGACAAAGTACCGATAGCCTATAAAATCATACATTTGTTCATCATAAACTACATTGTGAACACCATCATGCTAATATACTTTGACTTATAATATATTCAATATCAGGTTTTATAATGGTTTGGAAGATTCTCAATGTTTACTTATTTGAAGAAGGCGAATAAGTAGCAATATATACATGTACTGGTAGTACATATTTAAAGCCAGCATACGTGTTTGCTGTTTTGTCCTTTTCCAAAATAAAAACATGTTTTTGCAGGTAACAGCATTACTATAAAAATAACGATCAATTGTCAACAAGCTATTAAAAATATCAATAGGATCAGGTATCACCAACAGCAAACTGGGAAATAGAAACCACTAGTAGATTACAACAAAAAGAAGTAAAATTAATTTCCATAATATTCGCATCGAGATATAGAGGATAAATTTATATTAAACGAGTTTTGGAAAATTTATTTAGCGAGCCTCTGGCAAGCTTAATAATATTTCCTGAACGAGTTTAATATAAATATATCAATTGACAACGAGTGATAGATTCTTTATATCATATGACATCAAAAACGCAAAATACGCATTGATTTATTGGAAAAACGCAATACCTTATACTACACGTTGTACGTATAACTTTATACGTACTGGCTATACTAACCTTGATACAAAGAATGTCATGTGATATATATTCATTATTACATACATATTATGTACCTTGATATAGTTTGTTTAATGCCAATCCCTTTAGCAGAACTATCGAAGTATCTTATCTGTATTACATGTCGTTACATTACACACATCACTATAATAAGGGACGCCTGTCACACACATAATAGAAATTTCAAACCATGCTGATAAAAACACATCATTATTTGATACAATCTGAACTTACATGAGAATAGATGAGAATATTTCTGATGATACAAATGATAGAGGTGAAGACAAGATAGGCCATCAACTTTGATGCAATTTATGTGACATTGAACTGTTTTTTAAAATTCAGTGGCTTCATTCAAGCAAAAATATATCGCTGGCTTAGAATGAGAAGGTCGTAACTACTACTTATGACCTTATAATACTCGTGCATATTTGAAATCTGCTTCATAAGGGCATGAGCCTATTTTCATGAAAATCTGAAATTGTCATGTTGACCAAAATGAAGTTTTAAAAACTTGTTTTTCCATAAGTAAAGAGTAAATTACATACAGTTTACTCTTGTTTTCTCAATATGTCGATTTTGTAGTTACGATATTCTCATTCTAAGCCATCGATGTAGGCCAAGTTCAAGGACGTGTGTAGTTGTAATGTATAAACGAAAGTTTAGTAAACTGTTATTATTTTCATTTAAAATTAGACTATGGAATATTTAAGCAGACCTGGTCTCATGAAGTTGAATATATTAATTTTGTTACATTTGTAGTCGACGCATTAAAGTTCAGTTAAAGCCCTCTTATTTGAACAAACATATCTGTTCTTTTCATCTTATTTTATTGGATCTATGTGACTTTTATGCTATTTATCCCTAGCGTTGCAGCAAAATACATTTATACTTCGGTCATTGATCTGAAAACCACCAGACAAACTCAATTGATTCCCGGGTAACGAACCGTATTTACATGTACAAAGTTCCATTAGCTGTACACGTATGGACGTCTTACCGATAAAACATAACACTATAGATAAACATTATTACAACAATAAATGAGTGTACGCGTGCTCTTGTTTTATGATTTTATAATTGCTAGTGGCGTCTTTAAAACGAGTACGATATTGAATTCGCGTGCAGGCATTCGTCATTTTGAGTTTTATGACAAACCATGGAGCACTTCAAGTATTATTGCAGCTCGTTCTCTACATGCCAGTTACAACGCGTTTATAATTGATTTTTAAATGTTGCTGCCTAGCAAACACGACTTTCATGTTACACTTGTATTGGAGTCAATATGAACAAACAACTGATGTGAAAATACTCTACTTAGATATTTGCATAAACAAAATGTACCATATCGATGACTTAGAACCAAAAGGTCGTAACTCCTACTTACGACCTTATAAGACTCATACATATTTGCAATCTGCTTCACAAGGCACTTCTTATGAGCCTATTTTCATGAAAATCTGACATTGTCATGTTGACCAAAATGAAGTTTTAAAAACGTGTTTTCATATAGGTTAAGAGTGAATTACAGACAGTTTTCTCTTGTTTTCTCAATATATCGATTTGGTAGTTACGACCTTCTGGTTCTAAGTCATAGATTTGTATACACAAAAAGTACCATATGCTCAATATTATGCTAGTATAAAAGATGTACTTGTAATATATTTAAGAGTTCTATGTTTACTTAATTGAAGTTGGCTAACTGCTAAATAAACAACAAAATGGGACATAGAATACAACAAATCACAAATTTAATTTGTGTCTATTTATGGATTTGTTACAAATGAAATAAATGCTATATTAAGTCCTATGACGTCACCGACGCGTCATTTGTCATTGCATCAGTCGAACAGGTAGATTATCGGCATAGAAGTCAAAACATATAAAGATCGATTAAAATGGTTCAAATATGATATAACTTCTAGCGAAGATGTAATGGACATGGACTTTAAACGGAATAATCGATCTTTGGACTTTAACCCCTAGGTATGAATGTTAAATTGACAACGTATATAATTATGTAACAACAAGACGGTTCAATTCAAATTAATACCTACAAAATGCGAGTTAGATAGTTAAAACATCAAAAGAACAAGATATCACAAAACGCATGGTGTTGGTAAAGAAATCCGTACAACAAATTCAGTCTTATGAACAAATTTACATATATTTGGCGGCCATCTTGGATTTTAGGGGGGAAGCCACACTTATTTTTTTGCCAACAAGCGAAAATGCAAACTTTAGACATTGTACTTTAAGAAAATGTAAAAAACAAAAATGGTATATGTTTGGCACATTTTTTGTCATTCCGACTAGACTAATATTTTGTAGTCAAATATTTAATCAAATACTTGGAAGTAAATAGTATCAGGCTCATGAATAGTCAATACTCTACATGTAGATAGATTGTGAATCACGTTTGTTTAACTTTCATTAATCGCTATCACCACACATTCCTCATGCAAGTCATTGCCACACTACACAATGAACATCTCTAGCGCCAACACTGCAGCCCGTTTGTAGTTGGTGATTATTGCCAAAGACATTTCCACACTATGTGTAAGCGTTAAACGTTAAATGAGAATAAAGAAACACAGACTGTCAGAATAGTGTATTGACACATTATAACATTTCAGTTGCTAAGTACATCTAAATAGCATATAATTGTTTGTCCACACGCATCAAGTATACTTAAATGTCGTCTTCACTTTCCGATCTCTTAACACCCTTTTGCATGGATCTGACGTAATGTGTCCTCAATTCGTCAGCAAGTGTTTTTCAGGTTTGCTAATAAAGATTGTCTCATGATGATACCATGTGACATAACTAGATTATCATCGTATGTCTGGTTCCAAAGGAATATGATTCAGTGGAAGAATACGCTATTGGAAGATAAATACTATAGGTGTCCTTAGTCAGATTCAGATAGAAGGATTGGCTTAATAAAATAATTTCAATGAATGCGATAAACATAAAACGCGAGTACATATTTACACCCGAGCAATAGAAACACTAAAGTACCAATTTAACTACGAATATTCCTACAGTGACACACGCAAGGCAGACGTGAAAGTAAAAGTCAAGTACTGTACTCGACGAAATTTGATTTTAATGTTGAGAAACATATTCTGCTCTTGGAGTTGGGAAAATCGCGATAAGTCAAATTATAGATAAAACACCATTCGTCCCCTTTGCGCTGCAAGTTGGAAACTAGCGATTGAACGATATAGTGAAATATCATATAGTGAGATACAACATTGTGGTGCTGAAGGATGCATTGTTATGCCATTAAATAACATTATGTAAGAGCATCATTTAGCATAGTATATCAAAGATGTATAAAGAGCAGTTGATATTTTACGACTTAAAATTAACTAAAACCTTGACCTTTCAAAGTCTGTTTCAAGGATAGAAAAATGAGTGTGTGAGAAAACTGTTGTTATATTTATGCTTGCGGAAACAGCTTTCATTTGGTATTGAATTTCTTGAAGAAGCACTACAGAGACCCGCCATAAATGCTATATCCATATGTCAAGATGTCGTCGAAAATGATTTTTAAGTCGATATACTTCGAGCTATAAATGACATTGTTCCGTTCGTTGAAAGGTTTAAACTTTGCAAAACAGTTTTAAAATGTCTCCGAATGCCTCGTTATCGTAGGAACCTAGACAATTGATCGCACGTCAGTTTACCTTTATCAAAGTTCCATAACAAACAATAACTTTTCCACTGTTCCTGGGTAACCGCACAGTAATAACCAGGTTCACTTAAAGGGACTAAACTCCATTTTGATGATTAAAATACGGTTTTGTAGACGTTTTAATCAGAAAACCATGTTTACCAAATAAATAAAGTGTTTTTACAATTTATATTACGATCAAAGGCGCTATTGATGAAAACTACCAAACATTTTGAACGGCCGTTAAATAGGTAACGGCTTTTCTCGGCATGTAAACATCACCCTACGATACACAAAGTTGAATATATTTTTAACGCGTTAGCCACGCAATAAATCTTTTTGGTTTAAAATGTAATACACCGACATTATGTGATTATTTTTCTTCTAGATGAATAAGTTTAGGTTCGTATAGGAATGTAGTAGATAGGTCAAGCTAAATAAATGCGATTTTAAGGGAGTTTTTTTAAAAATATTTTTTGCAATTTCAAACTGAAGTTGAGTCCCTTCAACTTTCTCTAAATATTTACTTCTCATCAGTTACTGTCATACAAACAAGCACTCAGCCGGCATTATTATCAAACGTACATAATATATTTCACATATAAAAGACGAATGCCTTTTAAATTAGAGTTCTTACATCATCTTGAACAATTATATGGACGCCTTTCCAATAAAACACTTACCGATATCAGATAACAATGGTTATAACAAAGCATGAGTGGATTTTCTTGTTTCATGTTTTTATGTCATTACTAGTGGCGTCTTACAATCTAGGTTAATACTACATCGCAAACATACTTAAATTCGCTCTTTGTTCATTAGTTTAAGCACCGCTCGTTCTATACTTTGCGATTAACGAGGACCATTTATTTTGTGATTGTTGCTTCAACTGTTTATTATATAATAAATGCCCTTGATTACGTCTGCAGAAACACGAATAGCAGGTTCAACTGACATTGGAGCCAACAGCAATAAACACATGATATGAAAATAGCTCTACTTAGATAATAAATCTAAATTAGACCCAGATAATTATTACAAAATCCCACCATATGTTGATTATTAACTACTTTATGGAATGATATTAGGTTAATGATACGATTCTAATATGCTTGTAGATTTTCATTCTGTTTGTACCAATGTGTTTCGAATGAAAGTTACAGATGAAATCAACTTGCAATTAGTCTTGTCTGTCCCTTTAATATCGTGCTTGAAAATTGTTGAATATGCTCAATGTTTACCTATTTGAAGACGAATACCATTCTTATACGCAGCAATATGGAATATAAAATATAAACATGTGTACGTACCGGAAGTAAATATGTAGAGCCTGCACGTAAGTGAATCGTGGATGTTTCATTATTTAGACAAAACAAACCATGTATTATTTGCACTCCGGAATTTAATTTTCGCAGGTGGAAATATCTTGAGGTTTGGAATTGGTGCAAATGAAATAAAATGCTATATTTATTCCTATGGCGACGCAGATGCGTCCTTTGTCATAACAGGTATGATCATTGTGTTATGTTACATGAAGTCTAAATAGATAGGCAGATGTTTTAGGTTGAAAAAAAGCCTAGATAATGTCTTATATTATTTGTTAATAAATGGGTGATTTGATATTAGCCCTGTTATTTGTTCGAGGGCAGTCGTATTGGCCCGAGGCCGTAGGCCGTATGGTCAAAGCTGTGTTATAAAGCTAATAATTGATAGTCATTTAATAAACAGAAACACAGACTGTCAGAATTGTGTATTGACACAGATGATAATATTTAACTCGCTAAGTACATCTAAATGACATATACTTACATAATTATAATGTCTACACGCAACGAGTCGACTTGTTAACTTTCCCTTTCCTATTTCGTATTATCTTTTAGAATACATTTGGAGAAATGTCAGAGACTAGATAGATTCTTACATACTTTTTTACAGATACTTATATACATATACTTATATACATATACTTATATACAGACAGCCAAAATACTGTATATTGACATAAATTATATACATCTTAGTCACTCAACTATACCTAGATGACATAATTATCCATCTACACGCAACAAATCAACTTGTTCAGTTCTGTCTTTCCGTTTTCGAGTTCTTATCATCTTATACATCTGGCGTAACGTGTATTCAAATCTGCAAGTACGTTTCAACTGGTTTGCAAATTATGAAGAGTGTCTCTCGATCATTCAGTACACGGAACTAGTCTGTCATTGTATGTCACTGGAACGTAAGTATATAACATTTCCCTGACAAAAATATTCAGGCGAGGAAGTAAAAAACGTTAGGTGTCCCCTAGCAATAGAAACACTAGTACCAGTTATTGTTCAAAGAATGCGTTCTCGAAGCGACGAACCGCTTGTACTCTGATGTGCCAGTCGCAAAAAGGTAAAAGAAAATCCGACAGGGAAGGTAGCACTCAACCTAACCAGCCGAGCACAAAAATCAGAAATACCACGACACAACTACCCTGAGCAATACCCTGAGCAATACCCCCACACACCCATGCCAAATCGGCGACCAAATGAGCACAACAACCCCGGGCGTGACCTAGTTTAACGTAATGCGACCTAAAGATGCACAACTACGACTTGACCTTGTTAAAATAATGGCAAGGTAGGAATGGGGATGGTAAATAGTATTACATATTCATAGCAACTACGATGAGCATTGCCCACACATAAGCCGAAGAAACAAATCCCCGTCGATATGTCCATATGCTCTTAGATAGTGATAATCGATAGTCTCCGGATTTTGGTTTAAATGTTTAGCAAAAAACCATGTTTCTTCCGAGATGGCGAGCTTCGCAATATGACAAAAGATTGAGACAGTACAATTGTCATGCCAAGAAATAATCTTCCGTACAGTTTCGTAAGAATATGATATCTGATGGACGAAAATTGGATATCTTTCTGGTAACATTTAAAGAAATAAAAACCTTGACATTTCCAGCTCTGTTTCCAGGATAAAACAAATATTGTGTGGGGAGAAGTGCGATATTTATAGTAACTGTAGTAGAAACAGTAACTTTATTGTCAAAGAACAATTGAAACTTAAATACAAAAGCCGTATGTCAAGATGTCAAATTCGAATTCTTTCTCCTGGGTGAAAGTTTTTTGGTTGAAATCAATATTCTTTGCGATGGAATGCTGTCATTTAACTAGTTGAAAAGTCAACTGATGTTGTCGAAGTCATATTGACGTAACATCTTTACTTCTTGTCTTTTGTCTTGACGACCTTCAACATTATTTTATTATTTGGGTAACAGCATGTAAGCGTTTTCATGACTTTTTATACCTGGAATTGAGACGTATAAGGATTAGTTGCATTTAATTCTAAGACTTTTATTCTTTCAACCAACCATCCCGTATTGATTACCATTAATGCAGCTGCGTGCTTTAAAATTTACAATAATTTGTCATTATTATAGACCTTTTTAAAACTGACAGTGTTTTAGTTGCATTGTCTCGTTACGAGTTATGTTGCGTATGGTGACATATACTTGTGGCTTGTGTTATTTTGTGTGCGTTCCTTATTGTTGAATGCTGATTTTTGCTATCAGAGTTCATAACCATCATTTGGTAGTGATGGGTGGCATCATTAAATATTTGACTAGGTCATCTGCATAGTATAGTGTGATATGCCCGTTGCGTAAAAGAGTTTGCTCGTGCTAATTTTAAACCGATGTATAACATTAATCCCGGTCGTATCATTTGCGTGTAATTATTACTTAAGATTGGGATAATCGTTTATCAAGAAGTTTTAATTAGTTTTCTCATTATTTCTCATTATTGTACAAATTATGGCGTGCTGTTAACCATATTTAATTTGAAAAAAAATATTTTTATCTTCAAATTAATTGTCTTAGCCTCATATCTGGGTTACTCATTTTTATGGGTATCTTTTAATTTCATACAAAACATAGAACACAAGCATTTGTATTCTATGTTGGTGAAGTTGCGATCTAGTTTCATTCTACGCAATTCAACAATACACAAGTTCGGCTGTTTTGCGCCAAAAATAATTCTAGCAAACATATATCTATTCGCTTCCATTCAATCATTTTGAATGATTGAATTTTTCTTTAGATATTCCACCATTTAATAGTTTCCAATTTCACTTTGTTTATACAAGACGTGTTTGTTGTTTTGTGGGAAGTGTTTTTGAAATCGATATACGAGCAATCGTTATATAGAACGAAGTATTAATGAACTCGGTCTAATAACACCAGATTATTTTTACGTATTTGGAACACCGCTTGGTTAGTTGGACAGTATGTTCGTATCTTGGAAAAAATATTTATACATATATAAGCCGTTATCCAGGAAAACCGGACTAATGACATTGTTTTATTATGCAATAACATTTAGAAAGATGTCACAACGACTTAACGTTTCCCAGATAACCTTATTCGCATGTGTTCATTGGGGAGTAAGGGAATTACGTCGGAGTTAAGCGTCCAGTGTTGACGAAAGTAATTCTTCGTCTATTATATCTTTGGCCATAATCACCGTATGTCGTGTGTGGTGGAATGAAATAAATCACTGAAAACAGTGCTTTCTCGTCCATTTGACTGCAGAGGGACTGGTATCTTAATTTGATAAATCCAACTACCCGTTTATCTAAACGCTTATCTACACAAGTAGCGAAGAACGGGAGAAACCAATCAGAATACACATACTGTATAACAAAATACAAATCATTACAACAAAAAAGAAATTGATAAACGAGACATACGTGGGATGATCAAAAAGTAATGAGACAAATGCTCTCTTTTTTAAAGGTAACATATCTGACCCATTAAAGTGTCCTACTAAGTTTGCTGTTTTTAATGCCGACGTTAACGTATAAAATACAGTTCTCTACAGCAAGTAGGTCTTTATTAATGCAACGTCGAAGATAACGTGTTGCGCTATTTCGCCACACATCAAAACGTGGCCCTTTTTCGCCATATGGTAGAGAAAACATTCGACTTATACTTTATCAATTTAACTGGACATGACGCTAAAACATTAAATAACTACGGATTAAAACGTTTTTGGTTTAGGTGTGTTCGTTTTTACAATATATGACGAGAAAACTAACAGTAGTGACTGGAAAACCACGCAATATTTCGGCAAAAAATCACATCTCGAAAATATACAGTTCTTCCACACCCTAGTATTAAGGTCTAAACAAACATCAAAAATGAGGAAACGAGCATCGAAAGAGAAGTCTGCGAGACATCTACTTATGTATAGTTACTGGAAAAAAGTTTTGTGGCGGGAAAGGAACTCTATTATATCAAGTCGTGATCCGTAAAGCATTAGATGAGCTGTCAATTTTGAGTGTCATTCGTTTGACGGACGTCGTATACGCGAGCGGTCTTTAGAATGAAACTGATCGAATAATTCTTCAACATTTCCGTGATATTTTATAACAACTACATTACCTTTAGTCAAATAAACAATTGTTCTAAATAAATACTGAATTATTAGTAAATGTATCCAATAGTTTAAGAGACATACACGATTTTTCGGAGCAACGAGACGTTCGAATAGTTAACAATTTACGTACGTGACGTCATTGGCGTCGTTAAAATGCGGCGAGTCGCTGTACCAAAGGTTGCAAAATAATGGATATCTCTGCCAGTAATGGATGAAAATTTATGAAATTCTGCAGACGGAGAAAGGATACATTTCTTATTCGAAAGAAAAACATTTTTCATTGATACCACGAAGAATTATCATTTTAGAACGTTTGTCTCATTCCTTTTTGATCACCCCACGTAGTAGAACCTTCCAGATTCATACGAGATTAAAACTTAGATACTTATTCCAAACAAGGACATACAGTATGTTGATTTCTATTGGCTTTTACTTCTTGCTTTGATTCATGACCTACCAGATTGCAAGTAGGACATATAAACGGTATTGTGTATGATCATCTCATGAACTAGTTGTGTTCTAACTTGTTTGGTTTTGCGTATGTTAAGTAATACTTCCCAGGGCCCTATGTTTCATCTTTTGGTACACAGTCGATACTATAAAGGTTTCGGACAAGAGGAGAATAGAGTCATTTTAGGTACTCATTTATCCCGATACTAGTAACTTAACTTGGACATGGTACGTACATGTTAACGCTTCGATGGTGTTACGGACTGCACATAGTGAGTCACCGTTATTAAACTGTTTACAATTGAATAAATTGTACAATTACATTTTTAAAATCATATGCCCAAACGAAAAGAACCTAATAGATATTCAAACAGTAGGTAACGAAGTTCAGTAATATGCAAGGTTCGGCCCTTGATGTAGATGATATTTATATATCGAGCAGCCAATTTTGATAATATTTAAATTTCCGAACAAATTTGATGATATTTAAATATCCGACCAAATTAGATATAATTCATGTATATCTTTACCGAGCGGCTTAATTAGTTAATATACAAAATGACCTGCGAAATAAAGTACATCTGTCATATGCAGCTTGACGGTTATACAAAATGTACTTTACCCAATTCTATCAGTCTACGTATTATTTCTATTTCCCCAGACCTTTACAGTGTGTCTTATATACACAGAGAAAGGTCACTCACTTAGTATAAGATGCACATGGTCCCAAAATGAAATAAAGTAATCAAGCGATATAATACGGACTTGTCACATTTTGTCCAGCAAGACCATATATATATTCAACAAATACAACTGTCACTTAAAGCTATTAGCACAAATAGCCGAAAATTCCCTGACGTCGACTTGCATTTGCGTCAGTAAAATCGTTTGTAAATTCGTATAGACGAGTAAGATCGGTGCGTCGTTGGTCGTAATAGTACGTTTGCGTTTATGAGCTTAAGTTTTCGGTGCTATTGTTTGCAGCCTGTTTATCAATTCGTGGCAATTAAAGGTCTCAGACGCCTATCATATGTTAATAAATGTTCATATATTCATATTAGGCAATTGGAAAATTAGAGTTCGTAACATTATGTGTAAACTGTAACACCAGACTATTACATAGTAGCAAGTACATTAAATTTTGTACACGTACGTTTGAACTTAAACATTATAAATCAACTATACAACAACAATAATCTCAG
Organism: Spisula subtruncata; assembly: GCA_963678985.1. Taxonomy (NCBI): domain Eukaryota; kingdom Metazoa; phylum Mollusca; class Bivalvia; order Venerida; family Mactridae; genus Spisula; species Spisula subtruncata. The sequence continues at coordinate 13,652,929 of OY787671.1, read as the reverse complement.
CAAACAACAACAAACTCAAAGTTGTCATAAAAACCAATATAGTGCGTTAGCGACTAAGCTGGACCCCGATAAATCTTAAATATCTTAAATGGTACAATGCTGATTAGAACAAAAATGAGTAAGTCTTCGTAAAACACCCTTACCAACTCTGATAAAATAAAATAGATATTTTAGTCCAAAGAAAAGTGTACTTTGCATAGACGCTTAATGCAAAATTTTAAGTCTCCGTATGGGTGAGGAAGTGACCGGATCAGCAAAGGTCAACAATTTGGTCCAATATAACATGCAAAATTTTAAGTCTCCGTATGGGTGAGGAAGTGACCGGATCAGCAAAGGTCAACAATTTGGTCCAATATAACTGTGCATTTAGTCACACACCAGTGGCTGTTGAAAATTAATAACGAGGCCCATACATGAACGTTTATCTAAGTTTGTATAACTCAAGCAACATTGTAGTTTTTGTTGTTTGTACGAGGGGTGATCAATGTATTCGAGGATTTTCCTTCTCAATTTTGAAATATTGGAACTAGAGTACTGAAATTACACGCTGATATATATCAACCATTTATCTCGCTATTTTTCTAATTTACTTTATAATAACATCACTATTTACTTGTTGACGTCACTTTTTGTAACCATGATGAAGCACGCACCGTCGAGCATCTCGGGCGTAACGTTATTTCTGAGAAACTACATGCTATTAAAATTGACGCGAAATTTGTAAAATTATCGCGATATCTCAAAAATGACTTGACTAAATTGTGCATGGATTCTGTGCGCTCTAAATTGGCCATTGTGATATGATTCCGTTGTTTATGCGACTGTAGGGGCCCTGTCAAACGATTGAGTCGATAACACAAGGATAAACAGCAAAAATAACACCGCTTTAGGGACACTTTTCGTTAAATTCTGCCAAATAAGACGCACATATCTCATTCAAATTTATCTGGCGAAATCGAAGACTTATATAGGCTACAACAATTTAAATCGTTGACTCCAAATCGAAAGGGTTATTTCGATATTGCGTCCTAAACCTGATAGGTCGTGCTTCATTCTTAATTGAAATAGTCCAATTTTGTAAAGCCAACCGCCCTTTTCAGAGTTTTGTTTCCAATAACGCATCGATACTCTTTTTATTCAACCTCACATTCTAGAATTGGCTATTAACTACTCATTTCAGTAGTAAAAGAAAAACAGTCTCATACATCGGACCGGGTATCAGTCCAGAAAGGATCTATGTGCTGCTCCGACGTTGACGCTTCGAATGACGACCAACGTCACGCATCCCTTGTATGAATCAAATAATGTAATTAGTGTATTCGGTTGGAGACATCTTATTCCGAATGGTGTTTAATGGCTTTGAGTCTTGCTGCCGATATAAAATTGCTAGATGAAAAGTCCTCGAATATATTGATCACCCCTCATACAAATGATCATTACAATCAGAAGATGGGCCTCAACTGTATACACATTCATGAACAGACTGATGTTGGTCAAAGTTATACATTTATCCCGTTAGTGTTGTTATATAATACAATAGCATTTCTAACTAGCTGATCATAATAGTTTATTTTATTCCCTGTCTATTTGTTGATTAAAATACCAAAAATAATACATTAAACCCAATGAGGAAAACATTAGACAGTAAAAAAATCTGAAATTTAAACACAAAGTTGGTAAAGGTAATTTAGTGAACTATGCTGAGTTTCAATAAAATTGCATAATTACTTTTAAAGATATTTAAAGTTTATGGGGGTCCAGCTTAGTTGCGAACGACCTTTACCTTCTTAAGAATAATGTAAAATCCATGTTTAAGGTGTACACCTTGTATCGGACTTTACAAATCACGTTTAACACTCTAATTAGTAACTGTTGCCGTATGATTATACACGTACTGCTGTGACTCGGTTTTGTATATACCTCACTATACCTTAACGAATACTACATGTATTATGCATAAGTTCATTGAACTGAAGGTAAACATTAGAAGCATAATACATTACAAAAATGGCTATTTTACGCAAGCAAATTTGTACTTTACATGTTTCGTCTTAACTCGCAAATGTCCCCATAATTATATAACGTTTCTGTCATGCAAAAAGACCGCGCAAGTTAAGCAATTCATTCATGGAAGATGTAGTTGGTATTATAAGGTTTGTTGAATTAATTAAAACATGTAGAACATAGACTATACTTGACTAACCTCTGTGTCCGTGTTGTTCACAATCTGCCGAAATCTCAAACTGACTTCATCCACAAGTGTGACGCTGCGTCTGTTACTGATCAATACGATAAACCACGTAAAACAGTGCACCTGTACACTTTCAAACGAACTTAAAGCTCAAACAAAATGTTCATAAATACATGTATGACAGTATGTCGTCAAACACGCAACGGACCGTGATATTTATTTCCATACTACTCGTATTATGGGGTTTATGTCAGTATACAACATGGTTATTTTTTTGGCGCTTTCTGGTTATATCGCTTTTAACACCATATCGTCGTCTAGACATCCAACCATACATTCACTGTTCCATCAGGTCAAGGTTTGTTGTCAATATGGTACATTCAACTTTGTTAATGGAATCAGTCAGGCGTGTGAGTGAAGCGTAGGACGTACTAGTCAGTATGTCATGTACCAGTCAGTAATCGATGAAGTAGTGCAGTATGTCTGTAATGTATGCTAGTATGTCAGGTTGTATTTTATTAAAGCCGTTTTTGCCGAGTGCACAGAGATAGTATGTACCTGACTCGTACTACTATTATGCGCCCACACAATTGCAGCGATTTGATAGGGACAATTCAATACCGCGGTGTACATGCCAGTACGGCGTGACTGCTGTGAGACCGATGTGAACTGTTGATCCCATTTAACATACTAGTAGTCAATGGCGAGTCTATCATGGGAAGAATGAATGCAATATTATAGTAAGGATGTACCAAACTCAATTAACGTATGCAAATTACCTGATATGATTCATTAAAAAAGACGAACATATAGTGCGCCAAGGATAATGTGCTATTTACAAACATTGACTTGACTGGTCTACTGTTGCAAAAATATTTACTTAAATAAACACATATAGCCAGTTTGCGATAGAAAAAAATCGTGTTTTTTAAAGATTTCTGAAAATCTATTTATCAGATTTGGGTAAAAAATTACAAAGAACTACATTAACTTCCTACCTACTCCCTTTTTGAATTTCATAATTTTTAGTCACCAATTAAAAGACATTTATTCTTTATTACATATTGAAATTACATGCGTATTTACAGTTTAACGCAGGGATTCCATTGATGATTTACTATCAATTATTTAACCGTTACAATCCGTGATCGGGGGATTGAGATTGCTGTTATAAAGACAAGACTTAGGAGGCTCGTATGATTCGGTTTATTAAGTTTATAAATGTTTTCCAAAATTTTCAGCCTTTCTTGATATCCTATAATAAGTTTCTCGAACGTCTCTTATGATTTGACCTGGCGGTCTGTCAGTGTCAGAACACGCCCTAGTAATATTAATCCAGTATTCCTCGTATGTTCCGTGAAGACATTATAATAGAGGTATGTGAAAATAAAGCAGAACGCTAAATGTGAAAAGGTGAAACCCGGTGACCTTGTTATTGGTTATTGACCATATACGACCAATTATTGAATTGGTCAAGACCTTGCAAAGATACAATCATAACAATGTCAATGACTTCTATTTGAAGTGGTACGCATACAAAAATGTTCAGACCGAAGTATTTTGCAATTTCATTCAACAAAACTGTTGAATGAAAAATGAAAGCATTGTATGCTTTTGTGCTTAAAAATTACATGCCAAATTTATCCCATACCCTTAGGTCTTCAAAGTCATTATCTATAAATAAGTTCACTCGGTGAGAAGGTGGAACCGTATAGTACTAAACACCAGTGACATACATACTCAATACTAAATCATTTTGACATAATATTTAAATTTTTTCTCTTTCAACCTTTTCAAGTACTACACATTCTCTTAAGGATCAATTCAAATATTTGTATTTCTGATTTCACTTTAAATGATAGTTCACCATACACGTTTACCACTCTTATCGTTGTAAAATACTGCAGTTTAGATAAATTTAATTTTTAGTTTGAACTTATGTTCAATGTTTATACATTACCACAGTGTCTTCTCATAACTGACTACTGACATATAATATAAGTTTAAAATAGTTGTGTGTCAATTGCAATTGCCGGATTTATTTTTATCTTGTGGGCAATAATTAGCAACTTATAGTCTTTGGTATTTTCGAAGACGTTTCTTTCAATTGTACACTTTCAACAAGGGGAAACAACTGTAATATGTACTAGTGGTATAAATAAATATCGTAATTTTGCTTTGCAACACAGGAGTTTTTCTTGAAATCTTGAGACAGTATACAGTAGGATTTAAATTTGAACATATCGTCATACATCTCTTTCCTATTAAGGCACTATAAGATCCGGCAACGCAAACTTGTATAGCGAGTCAACCGGAAAGAACGAATTCTGAGTTAAGCACCTAGGAGTCCGTAATAAGCTCCAACATTCATCGATGGAACACCATATCTATATTAAGACTAATACAAATGTAATTTGAAAATAAACAACGGGCTAATAAGATGAAGTACATCATTACTGTACGTTCATTGAAACATTGTGAGCACGTGCTCACATGACGTAACTAATCCGATTATATGTGATCCGTGACTAATTAACAATTTACTAGGTAGATGTCCGCATGTGACATTTCAGTGAACGTGATAAGTGGGAATACTCACGTAGACAAACTGTTAACTTGGCCAATTAGGTTGTTGACATGGATGTAGACGCGGTCAAAGACTGCAATGAACTTAGTAACATTTACGCTTCGATGTGTTAACGATAGTTATATAAATGACTTACGAAACCGCAAATCTCGAGCCGAGCCTTAATTTGCCACTCAGAATCCTGCTGAAATAGTGTTGGTGTATTCTTCTTTTGAATACTACATTTTGTAGCCCATCACAAGGACTCGTAAATATACTTTCCAGCAACGGTACATTGACTTAAATCTATTGTGCCGATATACTGTAAGACTTACAGTCCGATCGTTTCATTCGGTCTCTTGGGACCACAGTTATTTTTTAATTGCATTGCAAAATTAGGTCACTCTGTATTTTTTCGGCGGGGACTTGGACTTTTAATCCTTAGTTTGGCTTAGGTGTGGGCATTGCCACGTGTAGTTGTGTTGTGGTGGTAATGATTTCTGTGCTCAGCTGGTTGAGTTTAGTGCTGCATTCCCTGTCGTATTTCCTCATACCCTTTTAGTGTAGTTTTAAAGGGAATGGTGCATAGAAAAACAATTAAAGTGGCGTATTTGATCTATATCCCTTACTGTTGTTTTGGTTTGGCGCTTTTGCTTCCGGTTTTAACGTGTGGATTTGTCTACAAAATATACTTAAAAAAACATTAGCATCGTTATTTTTGTTATATTTTATGACAAATGCTACTCTGCAGTCAGATTACACACTCTTAGATAAATCCTCTATAGTTGTTGACATCATTGTGGCTCTATACGGAAAGACTGTAGTATGTCCTACTTAAATAATAAGCAGTTACTACAGTCTTATAGGCAATTAACGATCATTAATAACGTTTATTTCGTAAATGAGCTATGTTTTGTTAATAAATTGGAATAATTCTCACTGACAGAGTCTGCACCAGGGGAACATGGACAGAAAAGCCATTAAACATTTCTTCGAACTACCGACCTACTGACGTCACAGGATTTGTCATTAAAATGATTATAATTCTACCAGTGTTAGGATAAAATAACTAAATTTTGAATGTATCAAAATAAAAAACGACAGGTCTTAAAACATAAAGCAAAATTAAATCTACAAATATATTTATTAATAATTCAAAAAATAATTACCAAGCCGAGTATGTTTCAGTCTTCTTAAAAGCATTTAATATCTGTTTCAATGTTGTTTATACATAAAGTATCGATAGAGTCGATACATGTTTTCTCTCATTACGTATCAGCGAGGGCTAAGATTGTATATACCGATACAAAGTTCGCCTAACCCTTAATTGATACGCACCAAACATGGTCACGACAATGACCGTTATTAACCTGCTATGATTACAATGACGTACATTAGTGACTATATCAATCAACTCTTTTGTCAGCAGATAATGTTCAAAGAATAATTATTACATTAGCACACTTCTCCGTGACATTAGCGCGGTGCCACGAACCGACAGTAAATAAGATGTTCGCATTTTTAGAACTTTTTTAATGGAGTCATGATTTATTACAATTTACATATGACCATTGATATGTGAATATAACGCTTATTCAGCTATTCAGCTGTTAACGTTTTCATTGATACGTTTTGGGATACAATTTGTAAAACACAAACATCAGTTATAACAGTGGTATTTCATTCGAATACTTGTGATGTTCCTTCCTTTTGGATTGGTTGGACGCATTTTGCTTCCGGATTATAGTTAGTAACAAACATGATACAAGTCAGTAGAATTAAATACAGATAACAGTCATAAATACAGTAGTTTAAAAACAATTACATTCTGTTTTTTACATGAAAATCATGTATGCATTATTTTCATTATTTTAAGATTTTTTTCGGTATTTAAAAAAACCCCTAATTCTCCACAATAATTACTCGTCACATTATTTACACAATTCGCTGGAAATAATATTTTCCATTTCGTTGAAATTACCTACATGTATTTTATGAAGTTATATATTACGACAAATATTAGTAATGTCCTGCTGTGATATACAATCGGGAACTCCATCCGTATTAGATGTAGACGTCATAATGCCTCAAGGGAAATTCCAAGCATTCAGTTCTTATCCCAATCATATATCGGCGGATTTATGTTGACGTTTCAAGAATATAATAAACGACTCAAGCGCTGTACACTGTCATCTGAATTCATGTTTTGTCAACATACGAATTATTTTTTCATGAGAAATATTTCTCATTGCGCTTCATTTAGTCGCTTAGGTCACCGTTTTGGCATATAATTGTGAAACTATGTCATCCTGCAGCCAAAGGTAACTATTTCGTTGAAAACGCCGTTTAACTTTGTCTGGTCTTAGCTGCGTTTCATTCGGTCACTTGGGATCTCCGTTTTTTGTTATTTCTTTGTGAAATTCGGTCATCCTGTAGGCGTGTTATGTCGTGTTTTAATTATTTCTGTGCTCTGTTGGTTAAGTTGCTAACTTCATTCCATCTTCGATTTCCTCATATGGTTTTTGATAATAAATTCGATTATTTCACATTGCCAGATCCTTCGTCATGGGGGAAATTAATAAAACACATTACAATCAGTTCTTTGAAAACACCCGTCGTCTTTCGGCTTCACTACAACACACGATTTATTTAACTCGGGCAAGCTGATTTGAATATCGTTTAATGATAACTGAAACAAATCTGAATCATGCAACACAACTTGAAATATAAACAAAGCAGGATTAACAAATTTGTAAAACGACCAAACTGAGTAATTTATACTTGATAGTTCCTTGACAGCAGTGTATATCTATATACAAAGCTAATTGTCACTTTAACTATCGTCTCAACATTCAACACCAGCATCGCTGAAAAAGGCATTTAGAATTATTTCTAAGTGACGTCTTAGCTTGTGAAACGATAAAAAATAACAAACTTACGTATATTTTCTCGTCTCTGTAATTAAGAATTAATGAATACGTAGCTGTGCTTTGTTGTGTAATAAAATGTAGGCACTCGTTGTTATGATGCGTAGTAATTAAATCACGAGTGCGTCGCAAAGACGTTCTGAGAAAAATAGCAACACATAGTAATGATAATTGATAATAACTTTACAAACACTATATCTTGTTATGTTCATGAATGTCAATGTCCTATGATTGTGGATTTTTTCCGTCTGCTTACAAATATATCATATGTTCCTATTTGTTCTCCTTCTCTTCAAATAAGGACTACACATAATTTACGGTACATACAGAAATGTTGAAACATATGATATCATATACAACATTTATCTTATTTCAGGAATTACCGAACTCCGTCACACTGACTAACATATAGCGATGCTTTTCTCGAATGATCTCCAAGAACTATCCATCAACATTGACACGAATATAGTTCCAAAGGACAGACAATCTGCTGAGTCAAGCACCCCGTGATACAAGTAATTTCATTTATCCGAGAAATTGTATATAGCAAACAAACAACGGCAAAGTACAAAAAAATAATGTATTGACGCAAGATGTAAGTCGCTGCTTATAAGATCAAACATCTTTACTGAACGTTCATTGTTCATTGTGATCACGTGTTAACATGACGTAACTAATCCAATTACATGTGATCCATGTGGCATTTCAATGTACGTGATAAGCGGAATACTCGCGTTAGGAAATTCTGAACTTTGTCAATTAGTTTTGTTGACATGGATGCGGAAGCGGTCAAAGACTGCAATAAACTTAGTGACATTAACGCCTCTTTGTGTTACCGGAAGTAATAAAAAATGACATATGAAATCACAAATACCGAGGCGTTCATAGCATTTATTTGTCAGTCAGCTTATTCAGAAATATTGCTGGTGTATGAAAGCTTCTGATGAATAATAGTAGTCAATAACAAGGGCTCGTAAATATACTTTTCAAGAACGGTACATTGAATTAAATATGTTGTGCCGATAAACTGTAAGCCTTAGTGTAGTCTTTAAAGGGTTGGCGCATACAATACCATTAAGGTTGCGTATATGTTCTATATTCCTCAGTAATGTTGGTCTTAAAGTATATAGAGCTATATCGGACGATACTTTTTAAAAAAGTTTAAAAAACTGAAAAACCATTATGCTTTCATATCCATTAGCTATTTTCGCTGCAGTTTTAACCGAAACTCTCTCTGTCATTTATTGGACATGCAAACTGTCCATTTTCATACGAAAGTGTTCTAGAATACCCTATGAAATTATAAGAATCGTCTATTTTTCGACGATTGAATCAAAGTACACGGAACCCATCCAATGTAACAGTGTTTCTTTTGTCATTAAGGTAGTCTAGTGTCATACTAAAAACGATGCAAGTAATTATTATGACATTAAATGACTGTTAGAATATAGCTCTGTACACTTTAAAGGTAAGTTAATTACAAACACGTTAAACGTATTTCACCGTTTTAACGCATGGAGTTGTCTACATAATTCACTTGAAATTACATTTTCACATCGTTGAAATTATGTGTGGGCATTGCTCAGTGTAGTTGCTAGGAATATGTAATATTATTTCCCACACATGTCTACCTTGCTATTATTTTAAGTAGGTCAAGTCGTAGTTGTGCCTCTCTATGTCGTATAACGATAGGTTACTGTCCTTTGTGTTTTAAACTGGTCACGCCCCGGGTTTTTTTGTGCCTCATTTGGTCGCTGTTTTGGCATGGGTTTGTGTGGGCATTTCTCAGGGTAGCTGTGTTGTGGAGTTTCTGACTTCTGTGCTCGGATGGTTAGGTTGAGCGCTACATTCCCTTTCGGATTTTCTCAAACCAGTTTTGCTATATGTTACGAAATACACTATGCGTCTGTGAGATTATATAACTTGAGATAAATCATCTGTAGTTGTTGACATTATAGTGACTCTAGGGAAATTTCAAACATTATTTTTTTATCCTTTACAATAGGATTTGTATCGGTAGAATAATTTTGTAGCTTCTGAAGAAGACTAACAACACGCTTGCCCTGTCGCACAAGAAAACACCCAGATTAAAATAAAGCCCATATGCTGCGGATTGACCGAATGACTATTTCCTACTTTAATAATAAGCAGTTACTACAGTCTTGTAGACAGCCATCGATAATTAACAAAAAGAATATAACAAAAAAATAGGTGATACTAGTATATGTTTTGTTTATCAATTGGAATATTTCACATTGACATAATCTGCACCCGGGGAACATGGACAGAAAAGCCATTAAAATAATTTCTGCGAAATACCGACTTGCTGACATCACATAATTCGTCGTACAAATGATATAACTCGACCTGTGTCAGAATAATACCACTCAATAATAAATGTACCAATAAATACGTTAGGTCTCAAAACATAAAACAAAGTTGAATCTACAAATATACGAGTCGTATGTATTTATCATTATAAAAACAATTACCAAGCCGAGTATTTTGTGTCTTTGAAAGCACTTAATATATATTTCACTATTGTTTATACACAAACATCGTTTTTTCCGATAAAGCATGTTTTTCTCCATGTAAAACGATACAAAGTTGACCTAAACCTTTATTGACACGCACCAAACATTGTCCCGACTATGATAATTATTAACCATGTAACTTACTATAATTACAATAACGGACATTAGTGACTATATCAACCACCTCTTTTGTCAGCAGTTAATGTTCAAGGAATAAATATAACATCAGCACACTTCTCCATGGTGCCCACCTCATGCATTATATAGAGGATATTTGTATTTTTCCGTGTATGATCGGCTGATAATTCACCGAGTGAGCAGCTGATGTAATATTTTCACGAGTGGCGTAGTCAGCTGCTCACGAGGTGAATTATCAAACGATCATACACGGTAAAATACTAATATTCTATTTATTTCATGCTTCAAATAGCTTAAATGATGGAAATACTCCACTATTTACCTGAAATGTTTTGCGTGACGTCGTTTTCCCGCTATGCACGCGTCGAGTTGCAATCAAATAGTTCTTCTGTAACGGCTTCAATTGCGTCCATTTGTTTTTACATTTATGTATAGATAATGTTGTGTTAATTGTTAAAGATTAAGAGAGCAAGTGAAAGTGCTTATTATTTTATTTTTGACAGCGAGGAAATTTGATTTTTAAAAACTAGTCCGTTTGCCGTGAAATTATGAACTGTGAAATTATGAACAGTGAAATTATCGGGGAATAATCCACCGTTATTCCGCCGTAAACCACCGGTAAGCATGAAATAAAGAGGTTTCATACATTTATAAATCGAGTGTAAATATAATTTCGAATTTAAGAGTTATTTTAATGGAGTCATGATTTATAATGCCCCTCATGGTCACTGATATGTGTACATTGCGCTCATCCAGCGATTCAAAACCTTTTTGCCAAAGGTCATGCGTGCATGTATGTGCTCGGACCAATTTATTAGCGTATAGTGCTTATTCTTCTTCAGGCGCATCTGAAATAATGTGCCACATCCCTTAATGCATCTTGTGAATTGAAGCTGTCGACAACGACTTCATTGTACAATGTATCAAATATTCTTTTTCGTGGACAAATTTTGGGAAACAATTCTTACCATCACAAGCGTGAAATCTGAGTCGAATTCTTGTGGTGTTTCTTTCCTTTTTTGATCGGCGAACTGATTTTGCTTCCGGAATGGAACTTTAGTTAGTTACAAACCTGGTAAAAACTAAATCTCCATAATTACGCGTGTCATTGTCTGAACAATTTACTTGACATAACATTTTTTTCGTTGAAATTTCATATAATATGAGGCTATATGGTACGAAAAAGCCTGTCCTGTTGTCAAATATACATTTGTAATAGAGAATGTCGTGCTTTCTAACTGCTGACGTTATGATGACTCAAGGGAAATTCCAAACATTCAGTTCTAATCCCAATCATATATCGGCGGATTATTGTTGAAGTTTCAAGAATAAGACAAACAAATTAAGCGCTGTACACTGTCTAACAACACTAAATGTAAAGTTATGGTTTGTCAATATACAAAATAATAATTTATAAGAAATATGTATTGTTGATGAATTCAAATATTTCAGTTTGACAGAGCTTTTGTCATAGGGAAATTGACAAAAAGTCATTCCAATCAGTTCTTCGAAAATACCCATCGTATTTCGGTTTTACGAAGACACACAATTTATACATCTCGGACAAGTTAATTATAATATCACGTAATGCTAACTGTACCAAAATACAATGCTTCAAAACTTGAAATATAAACAAAGTGTGATTATTGTTGTAGAACTACCAAACTGAGTACAATTGTACTTGATTGTTCCTTGATGTCCATATATAAAATTAAATATCTCTTTCACTATCGTCAATATACATCGCCGAGAAAATGTATTTTAGAATTATTTCTAAGCAACAGATTAGCTTGTGAAACGATGAAAAAAGTCTCACCAAACTTACATTGGCGCACCATTCCTTGTCTCTGTTCTCTTTAATTCAGCAAAAAAGAATGCGTAGCTATGCTTTTATTGCGTAATAAAATGAGCACCCGTTTAGATTCATAGAAACTAAATCAAGAATGCGAAGCAAGAGAAGTTAATAGCAAAATAGCAACACATAGTAATGATAATTGGTTACCTCTTATAGCAAACACAATCTTTTGTACTCTTGTAGATTTTCTATAAATGGCAAAATATTGTAGATGTTTTCTGTCTATTTTCGAATATTCAATCACCCATTTGTCTGGATTCTCTACGACTAAAGACTACAAATAACTGCCGGCATATCAAAAGAATTATAGAAAACTTGATATCATTTAATAATTTATCTTCTTTTAGGAATAACTGAAATCCATAGCCCTGACTTATTCATAGCGGATGGTGCTTTTCTCGAATGATGTCCATAGTTCTTTAAATGGATTTATCGCAAAGCCCACTCTCTTTATCATCTTAACCTCCAGACTACACTTTGTTGAACATCCTCGTGATTCGTGCCCTTGACAGGTCATAACACTGCAATATGCCATCGAAAACCACACAGTTCGTGATACACTCATCAGTTGAGTCATTTGTAAAATTAGAAATTCTCGATTCGTTCCAAGTCGAGTATAGTTCTATGCTGGTATTTACTTCTGGGATTTTGGCTGATTGTCGAATAAGGAGTCAGGTTTTTTTTATCTTACTATGCATTTATACAATCGACTTCATATAACGTCACATTGACAGAGCCTGTGTCAGGTGAACCTCTAGACAGAACTCGTATTAAAAGCAGTTCTTCGTAACAAGCCGTCTCGTCCTATCTTGCACGGGTCACAGGATTTGTCACACTATTCATATAATTGGATCCAGCGTCTGGATATCATCACTAATTAATAACTGAACCAAATACAATAAAACAGGACTTGAAACAGAAAACCAAACTGACAAATATGTTTATTATTCCAAAAATAATGATCACGCGGAGTGCTTTTGTACGTGCTAGGTCTTTGAGAGAAGTTCATCTAATTTACATTTCCACTTACATATATATATAGTTCTCTATTGTATGTATATACATGTATAAATATAAACTACTTTAGAGATATTTCTAAGAGATGCCTAGCCTGTAAAACGATACAAAGACTCGCGACACAAATTGTCTCGTTTATGATCGCTTTAAAGTACTATACATTGGCGGATATTAGTGACTATATCAATCAACTCTTTTATCAGCAGACAAAGTTCAAGGAATACATATGTCATTAACACACTTCTCAATGGTATACCTTCCATATTTCAGTAGAAATAAAGCAGCCAAATGCTATACTGGGCATTATTATTAAGTGACATAAACCGAACATACATAGATGTTCGCCTTTCTGAACTAACAAAACAATGAAAAGAAAATGTCCTGCTTAGCTATTTCACGGTGGGGAATCACGTGGTTTCAATGGTAGGAGCCACCACAAAAATGGCGGCCAAATAGCGTCGACTTAACCCATATTTTGAGGTAAATATATAACATCGAGACTCGTTCATTTATGGACACCCCAGCCAGCACGCAATGGCTTCTCCACTGAATCTTTTGGTACCATACTTTCCACGATTGATCCCGTAGTTTCCTCAAACACTTCGATATTGTTCCGTAAATAACAAAACACTAGCGGGTAGACCTCACGATAATGACGATTTTGACCATATTATGACCATATCTCCTTTATAGCATCCGTATTTCAAGCGATTCCAATGTGCAAACATTTCGCCAACATGTTCCAACACAATAACCACCAGAATATCATGAATTTTGGTTTACTGAAAAATTTAACAGTCAATTCGCATGAAAGATAGGATCCACGCTATGGGTAGGACGCACGATTAAACCTGAGCAGAGCGCATCCATCATTGCGGTCGGTAGTTTTCTACGGTTTTATCGATCGGAAAATGCGGAACGGACACATAATGTTCATTTATATAAGTATGCTATTAGTCGACAGCTTTCTACGCTTCTATCGATCGCATGGAACGCCTACCGATCAGGTCACTTAGTTGACTGTAACGGTGACATGACGGCCTACTCGATATGTACTAATTAATCTACAAACAAGTCAGATTATAATTAATATATCTAATTAGGTATTACACGAATAATTTAATAACTATACGGACTAGACAAATAGCAAGAACATTCATATATGTGGAATTGAACAGCTAGTCCAGTCGTAATTTATCGTTTGAGATATATCTATGCTCGCTGTGAGATATTTGGTAATATTTCATTATAATTGAAATATTATATTATATATTTATGGTACCATTATTTTAACCAAATTGTCTTTCCATTGCCGCTGGACGGCTACAAGTGGGAATATGTGAAGTTATAATTCTGTAATGGTGGAATGTTGTGGAAAGCTGCTGCTGCTGGCTGTGCGATGTAGTTTGCTATAACTGACGCCTTGAATTCAGTCTTTTCTCTTTAGCAACTTTTACCACTCGAAATCCAGGATTTAAAGAGTCTACTTTTCAACCAATTAGAACTCATGAATAGTAACAAAGGGCGACACAATTTCACATCTCATAAAGCCAACACTTCTTTGCGACAGTTTTTAAACAATATTGGCAGAAATAAAATATAGATAAACTATTTATATATTTATAAAACCTGACGTCCACTAGGACCCCGAAGGGTTCTCGAAGCAGAAATTCACCAGATCGAGATTGTTCGGCATGCCATCGCGATGTTATGGAATCATTCCGTATAATTCCGCACCGCCTCTGGTACCTTTCGGAACAGAAAATCTTCGTTTTAAAGTTTAAAAAAATGGACACCGAAGGTCTTGCTTGGAGTTTCAGTAAACCATCAGCATTCACTCCGCATCTTCGGGACGCCTTCTGTGAGGTTTCGTATTCATTAGCCATCCCGAATGGTTCTAGATGGAAAGCCGAATCGATGCCGAACGCTCCCCGAAAACGGCGAAGTGCTGAGTTTAACACACGGAAACTATGCCGATCATGTTATGAACTTTGTGTGGTGCACAGTGGTACAGTGGTTATCGCTTTCAACCGACTATTTTTTATTTCCAGTGTAAGTTCGAACCCACTAACGAACAGTTTCTTTTTATTTAATAAACTTATACTTATGTTATATGTATTCATTGTTTTATATGATTACGTTATGACCGCATATCATCATATTTAATCTATTCATTTTTTCTATATTCTCATTTCGTTTTTAGTTTTTGCATAATTATACAATGTATCAGATTCAGTGTAAGTATCCATTGAGTTACAAGTTACAACTCTGAGATAATCTTATATGCATTCTATTTGCTAGCTCCTGTCAGTCCGACAACCATCCCTCACGCACTGACAAGCGAAAACTTCAATTCTATTCCCTTCTACTCCATACAAATCCTATATACGTTTCCGATGAGATTTCTTGCGTTGTCGCTTTATATGTGCTCCAGCTTAGATATATTTCTAATGTGCTTTTTATACGCCATAACGTTTATATACATCTCTGTGTAATTAAACAAACACTAAAAATGCTTGCTGAGCGAATTTTTAAAAAAAAAACCAGAATGGGAATCGAACTCATTCGTGAAGTTCTGAAGAACTCGTATTCATAGTAGCTTAGCCAACTGCGCTATGCGCGCTACACCATCAAACAATCTCCAATGTAAAAAGTATATTTACACCCGAGCGATTGCGGTTTATCTATAGTAAAACTAACTTACGAATTTGTGTAAGGTAGATATATATGCGTAAATTAACGCGACATTATCCCAGTTGTATATCCCGAATGACAGCTGAAGCGATGCCGTCAGTTTGCCTCTAGGACGAGCTAGTAGTTCGGCAACGCCTATACATCGACAGCATTTCGGCAACCTAGCTATCGGCATCGATTCGTTAACCCTTCCGGATATCACGGGGGAAACATTTGGGACTATCTCCTGAACTGACGGCATTTAGTCGCGGTACGTTCGGCTACTTTGGATAGGCTTCGGCATTTATACTGCGTGTACATGTACATGTATACAGCAACCATTCTAACAAGCACGATGACAGGGTTCCGCATATTTTTATTGATACATGATCCCGAAGGGTTCCCGAAACGAGCACATTGCAACCGGCATCCCATCCGCGTAGCATCGAGTATAGTGGACGGCAGGTCTAACCGCAACCCGGCTTTCCTCACGATCGAATCTATTATTCGGCTATTTCGGATAGGCTTCAGCATGCATACTGCGTGTATACCACAACAATTCAATTTGTATACCGATCCGTGAATACTTGCCGAACAACCACGATGACAAATATCCGCCATCTAAGTAACGCGATTGGCTCTTAAGATGGCGACAAGACAGAAATGAGTGGGACGTCTAGCAGATGCGGAATCTGCAAAAAGAGTTTTCACACGGGCTTATTAACACCAAACAGTACTATCATTAGAAACATATTTCTGCAACACATTGATCGACACACATACACGAATTACGTGTTTTGTTTATGCATCAACATTATTTGTTTTAAAAAATAGCTGTCAGACTAACATACCCCGTCGATAAAGGACCACATAACATTTGTATTTGCAAAATCAATCCAACACTTATTATTTCTAAATGTCAAGGTTGTTCATAAGAGAAAGTTTTAGGAAACTCCAGCAACAACAGTTACTGTAGGTCTAGTTGTGTTCACTAGAATTCGTCTTTCGAACAGACTGACTGAAGGACAGACAGTATACACCCTACAACTGTGTTGTGTGAGCTTATAAAATTCAATTATCAACAAAATATGCCAGTAAGCATACTAATTGCAAACATGCACTTGTACATGGACCGTATATACTGAACTTATAGCTTCCTGACTTGTATAAATGAACACTGTGTGTCCGTTCTGCATATTTCGATCGATAGAACCGTAGAAAACTGCCGACCGCACTGATGAATGTGCGCTGCCCAGGTTCAATCGTGCGTCCTACCCTTAGCGTGTATCCTATCTTTCATGCAAATTGACTGTTTTATTTTTGAGAAAACCAAAATATATGATATTCTGGTGGTAATCTTGTTGGAAAATATTGGCGAAATGTTCGCAAATTGGAAACGCATCAAATACAGATGATATAAAGGAGATAATAAAAATTATGGTCATAATATGGTCAAAATCGTCATTATCGTGAGGTCTACCCCGCTAGTGTTTTGTTATTTACGGAACAATATCGAAGTGTTTGAGGAAACTACGGGATCAATCGTGGAAAATAGGGTACCAAAAGATTCAGTGGAGAAGCCATTGCGTGCTGACTGGGGTGTCCATAAATGAACGAGTCTCGATGTTATATATTTACCTCAAAATATGGGTTAAGTCGACGCTATTTGGCCGCCATTTTTGTGGTGGCTCCTACCATTGAAACCACGTGATTCCCCACCGTGTATTTGTATGTGGGCATTATGCTCATCCACAAATATGAGACTGTTTTGTCAAACCACGTGCGTGTAATTATGATCGGGAGATCGGGTTTATTTATTTAGGTAAATTATTGTCGCACTAAATTGTGTACCAGTACTAGTAATGTTGCCAAACCATATGCTGAAAACATTACGATTGGCCAGTACTTTGTCCTAGCCTTACAGTCAAGAACCTTTACAGTACTCTGCTACATGTATCACCGTCTCTCACAGACACATATTTGGCTTAAAATGAGAAGGTCGTAACTACATATTTGAAAATTGCACCATAATGCGCTTCTTGTGAGCCTATTTTCATGACAGTCGGAACTTGTCATGTTGACCAAAAAAATGAAGTTGTAAAGCTTGTTTTTCCATAAGTAATGAGTAAATGTCAGACAGTATCTCAAAATATTGATTTTGTACTTACGACCTTCTCATTCTAAGCCAGCGATAACATTAGCTTGCATTGTGTTAACGTAGGACACAATGGAATAAGAACGACACAAGCGTATCGTATTCGAGGTTTCTTATTTCTAAACTTAGGTACAAATGCGGTAACATGTTTCTTTTTACCAGGAGAATAGAACGAGTGACAGAAATTAGTTCACTCGATGAGAAGGTGGAATCGTATAGTACTAAACACCAGTGGCGTACATGTACATACTCAATACTAAATCATTTTGACATATTTTAAATAAATTTCTCTTTTAACCTTTTCAACTACTACACATTTTCCCTTAAGGATCAGTTCAAATATTTGTATTTCTGATTTTACTTTTTATGATAGTTCACCATACACGTGTACCATTCTTGTCATTGTAAAATACTATAGTTTAGATCAATTTAATTTTTAGTAGAACTTATGTTCAATGTTTATACATTACCACTTTGTCTTCTCATAACTGACTACTGACATATAATATAAGTTTAAAATAGTTGTGGGTCAATTGCAATTGCCGGATTTAATTTTATCTGGTGAGCACTAATTAGCAACTTATATTCTATAGATCAGTATTAGTATTGGCATTGTCGGAGACGTTTCTTTCGATTGCACAATTTAATCAAGGGGAAACAACTGTAGTAATATGTATTAACGATATAAATAAATATCGTAATTTTGCTATGCAACACTGGAGTTTTTCTTGAAATCTTGAGACAGTATAGGATTTAAATTTGAACATATCGTCATACACCTCTTTCCTATTAGGGCACTATAAGATCCGGCATCGCAAACTTGTATAGCGAGTCAACCGGAAAAAAACAAATTCTAAGTCAAGCACATAGGAGTCCGTAATAAGCTCCAACATTCATCGATGGAACACCATATCTATATTAAGACTAATACAAATGTAGCCATTACACCTGTAAGTTCGTGCACCAAAAATTTCAAATGGGCACATCTGCACAAAAGCAATTTAATTGGAACCATCTTTATGATCAACAACATCAATTATCTATCTTTGAACAAAACACAGTGGGGAATCACGTGGTTTCGATGGTAGGAGCCACTACAAAAATGGCGGCCAAATAGCGTCGACTTAACCCATATTTTGAGGTAAATATATAACATCGAGACTCGTTTATTTATGGACACCCCGGCCAGCACGCAATGGCTTCTCCACTGCATTTTTTGGTACCCTACTTTCCACGATTGATCCCGTAGTTTCCTCAAACACTTCGATATTGTTCCGTAAATAACAAAACACTAGCGGGGTAGACCTTACGATAATGACGATTTTGACCATAATAT
Source organism: Spisula subtruncata (assembly GCA_963678985.1). Lineage (NCBI taxonomy): Eukaryota > Metazoa > Mollusca > Bivalvia > Venerida > Mactridae > Spisula > Spisula subtruncata. The sequence continues at coordinate 13,633,537 of OY787671.1, read as the reverse complement.
GACCATAATTTTTATTATCTGCTTTATATCATCCGTATTTTATGCGATTACAAAGTGCGAACATTTCGCCAATATTTTCCAACAAAATTACAACCAGACTGTCATATACTTCGGTTTTCTGAAAAATAAAACAGTCAATTTGCATGAAAGATAGGATCCACGCTAAGGGTAGGACGCACGATTGAACCTGGGCAGTGCACATTCATCAGTGCGGTCGGCAGTTTTCTACGGTTCTATCGATCTACATATGCGGAACGGGCACATCGTGTTTATTTATACAGGAAGCTATATAAGTATCAGTATATCAGTATATATGGTCCATGTCCAAGTGCATGTATGTAATTAGTATGCTTTCTGGCATATTTTGTTTATAATTGAATTTTATAAGCTCACACAACACAGTTGTAGTGTGTATATTGTCTGTCCTTCAGTCAGTCTGTTCGAAAGACGAATTCTAGTGAACACAACTCGACCTACAGTAACTGTTGTTGCCGGAGTTTCCCAAAACTTTCTCTTGACATTTAGAAATAATAAGTGATGGATTGATTTTGAAAATTTAATGTGATGTGGTCCTTTGTCAACGGGGCATGTTAGTCTGACAGCTATTTTTTTTAAACAAATGATGTTGATGCATAAACAATACACGTTAATTTACCAATTTTCTAGGGCTCTTTACAGCTGTTAGGCCGCCCAAGCACCATTTGACAATTCAACTTCCCCTGGTCATTGGGCTACATATGGAAACCTACACTCGTGTCTCCATGGGGAGACTATTTCTCTCCTGTGGTGTGGCAGCCAACGTCGATCTGCGGCGCCCAGGAATAGACACTGCCCTTACAGGTACCATTTTACACCATGGTGGAGTGGAGCATGTTGGTCCTGCTCAGAGAAATTAACCAGTGGTCCAGAGGGGGTCGAACCCGTGACCTCTCGATCCCGAAGCGCAGGCCCTGCCACTAGGCCACCGCTCCCCACATAATTCGTGTATGTGTGTCGATCAATGTGTTGCAGCCATATGCTTCTAATGATAGTACTGTTTGGTGTTGTTAATAAGCCCGTGTGAAATAGCTTGACCCTCCAGTTAATCGTATAGGAATCGGTTATATTTTAACACATATTGTCTAATATTCTATGTAATATGTCATCACGTTGATTTTTTCTTTCACTTCTTTCAGAGCAATGCGTTGAAAAAGTCCCACAAAGTTTCAGAAACAGCAATATTTTACTACCTAATAAGACCATGAACATTGACAAGTTATAGAGCTACCTAAATGGCATAGAATCAGCATCCATATTTGATCTATTTTTACTTTCATCCTTTGAATAATCATCGCCAATTTAGTAGTTTGTGTGGTGAACAAAATACCCCGTTGTTTACGATCTGTAATCGACGGTTCGTTCCGAGGACAGTTCGTAAATTTCCATTATAAATCGAGGACGCATATATTGATGACCAATTTATGCGAGTATACACGTGTAACTAAAAGCTAAATACCGTTATCCTCCGATACCAATAATCGCCGGTATCCTATTGCACTATATTGTATGTGGTATTCTGTATACTATTTCACGGGTGAATTGAAGGCTAAGTTGTTTCCATTAGGTTATAATATATGTACAGTATGAACATATTGAGACAGAATTGAATTGTAGATGTAATAATGTTTTAGACCTGCCGTCCACTTAGACCCTGATGCTATGCGGAAGGGATGCCGATTACAGACTGCTCGTTTCGGAAAACCTTCGGGATCATTTATTAATAAAAATGGGCGGAGCTTTGTCATCATGGTTGTTCGGCAAGTATTCGCGGATCGGTATACAAATTGTATTGTTGTGGTATACACGCAGTATGCATGCCAAAGCCTATCCGAAATAGACGAATGGTAGATCCGATCGTGCGGAAAGCCGGGTTGCGGTTAGACCTCCCGTCCACTAGACCCCGATGCTACGCGGAAGGGATGCCGGTTACATAGGCTCGTTGCGGGAACCCTTCGGGATCATGGATCAATAACAATATGCGGAGCCGTGTCATCGTGCTTGTTCGGGAAGTACGATATTCGCAGTTCGGGGTAAGAATGGTTGCTGTATTCATGTACACGCAGTATAAATGCCGAAGCCTATCCAAAGTAGCCGAACGTATCGCGACTAAATGCCGTCAGTTCAGGAGTAAGTCCCGAATGTTTCCCCCGACCGCGTGATATGCGGAAGGGTTTACGAATCGATGCCGATAGGTTGCCGAAAGGTTGTCTAGCTCGACCTATAGGCACACTGACGGCATCGCTTCAGCTGTCATTCGGGATATACAACTGGGATAATGTCGCGTAAATTTACGCTGGTATATTTACGCAAATTCGTAAGTTAGTTTTACTATAGATGAACCACAATCACTCGGGCGTAAATATCCTTTTACATTGGAGTAATCCAGGTTAAAGGGGTGTATTTACCCATAAAACATACATTTAGAAATGGTTTTATCATGTAGGGCGCATAGCGCAGTTGGCTAACCTACTATGAATACGAGTTCTTCAGAACTGAATGAATGGGTTCGATTCCCATTATGGTCTTTTCAACTTACGCTGGAATTAAAAATAGTCGGTTGAAAGCGATTACTACTGTACCACTGCACCACATAGTCAAGTTCATGACATGATCGGCATAGTTTCCGTGTGTTAATCTCATCACTTCGCCGTTTTCGGGAAGCGTTCGGCATCGATTCGACTTTACGTCTAGAACCATTCGGGATGGCTAATGATTTCGAAACTTCACAGAAGGCGTCCCGAAGATGCGGAGTGAATGCCGATGGTTTACTGAAACTCTCCCGAAGCACTTCCAAGCAAGACCTTCGGCGTCCATTATTTTGAACTTTAAATCGAAGATTTTCGGTCCCGAAGTGTACCAGAGGCATCACTCTCATGTTGTTATAGGTATCTAATTGGTATGATGGCATGCCGAACCATCTCGATCCGGTGGATTTCTGTTTCGAGAACCCTTAGGGTCTTGTGTCGCCCTTTGTAACTATTCCTGAGTTCTAATTGGTTGAAAAGTAACAGACTCTTCAAATCCGGGATTCCGAGTGGTAAAAGTTGCTAAAAGAGAAAAGACTGATTTCTAGGCGTCAGTTATAGCGAACTACATCGCACAGCTAGCAGCAGCTTTGCACAACATTTCACCATTACAAAATTATTACTTCTCGTATTCCAACTTTTAGCCGTCAAGCGGCGATGCAAAGACTATTTGGTTAAAATAATGGTACCATAAATATATAATATAATATTTCAATTATAATAAATTATTACCAAATATCTCACAGTGAACATTGATATATCTCAAACGATAAATTACTACTGGACTAGCTGTTCAATTCCACATATATGAATGTTCAAGCTATTTGTCTAGTCCGCATCGTTATGAAATTCTTCGTGTAATACCTAATTAGATATATTAATTATAATCTGACATGTTTGTAGTTGAATTAGTACAGATCGAGTAGGCCGTCATGTCACGGTTTCAGTCAACTAAGTGAACTGATCGGTAAGCGTTCCATGCGATCGATAGAAGCATAGAAAGCTGTCGACTAATAGCATACTTGTATAAATGAACATTATGTTCCGTTCCGCATTTTCCGATCGATAGAACCGTAGAAAACTACCGACCGCAATGATGGATGCGCTCTGCTTAGGTTCAATCGTGTGTCCTACCCATAGCGTGGATCCTATCTTTCATGCAAATTGACTGTTAAATTTTTCAGTAAACCAAAATTCATGATATTCTGGTGGTAATTGTGTTGGAAAATGTTGGCGAAATGTTAGCACATTGGAATCGCTTGAAATAAGGATGATATAATGGAGATTTGGTCATAATATGGTCAAAAACGTCATTATCGTGAGGTCTACCCCGCTTGTGTTTTGTTATTTACGGAACAATATCGAAGTGTTTGAAGAAACTACGGGATCAATCGTGGAAAGTAAGGTACCAAAAGATTCAGTGGAGAAGCCATTGCGTGCTGGCCGGGGTGTCCATAAATAAACGAGTATCGATGTTATATATTTACCTCAAAATATGGGTTAAGTCGACGCTATTTGGCCGCCATTTTTGTGGTGGCTCCTACCATCGAAACCACGTGATTCCCCACCGTGAAAATCCGCACACAAATTGAATGTCAAGCTGCTAAAAATGGCAAAATCAGCGTCAATGCTACATGCAGTCTGCAGTCGTGCAATAAACATTGAGACCTGTAAGTTCGTGCACATAAATTGATGACGTCATCAGGAGAGCACGTGAAATTTTTTTGCAATAAAAAGTTGCATAAAATAAAGTTTGGTCTATTGTCAGAAGGTCAGCAGCTTTTCCGATCGTAAATATATCGCATCTATTGAAAAAAATAAGAAAAACAAAGGTCTCAGGTTTTCGCGACCGGAAGCGGTGAATATGTAAACATTAAAACCGGTGCTCGGACAAAACTCGCCACGAACGTAACAAACCATGTTTTTTTAAATATTTATTTGCATTATTCAGTTCGCTGAATGTCTTCTCAATGATTTAAAATGAATTTGGACTCGAAAAAGAGAGTTTTAGCGTTTTGAGTAATCAACGTTTTACTGAAGTGCACGAACTTGTAGGTGTGCACGAACTTATAGGAATAGAGGCTAATTTGAAAATAAACAACGGGCTAATAAGATGAAATACATCATTACTGTACGTTCATTGAAACATTGTGAGCACGTGCTCACATGACGTAACTAATCCTATTATATGTGATCCGTGATTAATTGACAATTTACTAGGTAGATGTCCGCATGTGACATTTCAGTGAACGTGATAAGTGGTAATACTCACGAAGACAAACTGTTAACTTGGCCAATTAGGTTTGTTTACATGGATGCAGACGCGGTCAAAGACTGCAATAAACTTAGTAACATTTACGCTTCGATGTGTTAACGGAAGTTATATAAATGACTTACGAAACCACAAATGTCGAGCTGAGCCTTAATTTGCCACTCAGAATCCTGCTGAAATATTGATGGTGTATTAAAGCTTCTTTTGAATAACAAGGACTCGTAAATATACTTTCCAGCAACGGTACTTTGCCTTAAAGTGTTTATAGCTATATTCTAACAGTTCATTTAATATCAAAATAATTACTTGCATCGTTTGTAGTATGAAACTAGACTACCTTTATTGCAAATTAAAACTTTGGATGAGTTCCGTGTACTTTGATTCAATCGTCGAAAAATAGATGATTCTTATAATTTCATAAGGTGTTCTAGAACACTTTTGTATGAAAATGGACAGTTGGCATGTCCAATAAATCACAAAAAGAGTTTCTGTTGAAACTGAAGCGAACAATGATCTAATGGATATGAAGGTATAATTGTTTTTCAGTTTTTGAAACTTTTTAAAAAAATATCGTCCGCTATAGCTCTATACACTTAAAATATATTGTGTCGATAAACTGTGAGACTTACCGTTGAGGCTCAGCTGCGTTTCACTCTTGGGACCACAGTTATTTTGTAATCGCATTACAAAATTAGGTCATTCTGTATTTTTGCGGCGGGGACTTAGACTTTTAATCCTTAGTTTGGCTTAGGTGTGGGCATTGCCACGTGTAGTTGTGTTGTGGTGGTAATGATTTCTGTGCTCAGCTGGTTGAGTTAAGTGCTGCAATTCCTGTCGTATTTCCTCATACCCTTTTAGTGTAGTTTTAAAGGGAATGGTGCATAGAAAAACAATTAAAGTTGCTAATTTGATCTATAGCCCTTATTGTTGTTTTGGTTTGGCGCTTTTGCTTCCGGTTTTAACGTGTGGAGTTGTCTACAAAATGTACTTCAAATAACACTTTAGCATCGTTATTTTTGTTATATTTTATGACACATGCTATTCTGCACTGAGATTACACAATCTTAGATAAAGCATTTCTAGTTGTTGACATCATTGTGACTCTATACTGAAAGACTGAAGTATGTCCTACTTAAATAATAAGCAGGTACTACAGTCTTATTGGCAATTATCGATCATTAATAACGTTTTTTTCGTGGATGAGATATGTTCTGTCAATAAATAAGAATAATTGACAGAGTCTGCACCAGGGGAACATGGACAGAAAAGCCATAAAACATTTCTTCGAACTACCGACCTACTGACGTCACAGGATGTTTCAATAAAATGATATAATTCTACCAGTGTTAGGATAATACAAATAAATTTTGACTGTATCAAAATAAAATAAAACAGGCCTTAAAACATGAAGCAAAATTGAATTTACAAATATATTTATTAATCATTCTAAAAACAATTACCAAGCCGAGTATTGTTCCGATTACCTAAAAGCATTTAATATCTGTTTCAATGTTGTTTTTACATGAAGTATCGATAGAGTCGATATTTTGTTTTCTCATTACGTATCAACGACGGCTTAGCTTGTATAAACCGATGCAAAGTTCGCCTAAACCTTGATTGATACGCACCAAACATTGTCACGACAATGATCGTTATTAACCTGCTATGATTACAATGACGTGCATTAGTGACTTTATCAATCTACTCTTTAGTCAGCAGATAATGTTCAAGGAATAATTATTACATTATAACACTTCTCCGTGACACTAGCGCGGTGCCATGAACCGAGAGTAAATTAGATGTTCGCATTTTTAGAACTATTTTAATGGAGTCATGATTTATTACAATTAACTTATGACCATTGGTATGTGAATATTACGCTTATTCAGCTATTCAGCTGTTAACGCTTTCATTGATACGTTTTGGGATACAATTTGTAAAACCAAAACATTAGTGATAACCGTGGTATATCATTCGAATACTTCTGGTGTTCCCTCCTTTCGGATTGATTGGACGCATTTTGCTACCGGGTTATAGTTAGTAACATAATTACATGATAAAAACTAATTCTCAACAAATTGTTAACACAATTCACTTGAAATAATATTTTTCATTTCGTTGAAAATACCTACATGTATTTTATGAAGTTATATCTTACGACAACTATTTGTACTGTCCTGATGTCATATAAAAATGGGAACTCTGTCCGTACTAGATGTAGACGTCATAATGCCTCACGGGAAATTCCAAGCGTTCAGTTCTTATCCCAATCATATATAGGCGGATTTATGTTGACGTTTCAAGAATAAAATAAACGACTCAAGCGCTGTACACTGTCATCTAAATTCATGTTTTGTCAAGATACGAATTATTTCTTCATGAGAAATATGTCTCATTGCGCTTCATTTAGTCGCCTAGATCACCGTTTTGCCATATTATATATTTGTGAAACTGTGTCACCCTGCAGTCACAGGTAACTTTATCGTTGAAAACGCTGTTTGTGGAATTTGTCTGGTCTTAGCTGCGTTTCATTCGGTCACTTGGGATCTCCGTTTTTTTGTAATTTCTTTGTGAAATTAGGTCATCCTGTAGGCGTGTTATGTCGTGTTGTAATTATTTCTGTGCTCTGTTGGTTAAGTTGCTAACTTCATTCCCTCTCCGATTTCCTCATATGTTTTTTGTTAATAAATTCGATTGTTTCATAGTGCCAGATCCTTCGTTACGGGGGAAATAAACAAAACACATTATAATCAGATTTTGAAAACACACGTCGTCTTTCGGCTTCACTACAACACACGATTTATTTAACTCTACCAAACTAATTTGAATATCGTTTAATGATAGCTGAACCAAATCTGAATCATGTAACACAACTTGAAATATAAACAAAGCAGGATTAACAAATCTATTCATTACTCTTGTAAAACGACCAAACTGAGTAATTTTATACTTGATAGTTCCTTGACAGCAGTGTGTATCAATATACAAAGCTAATTTTCGCTTCAACTATCGTCTCAACATTCACCACCAGCATCACTGAGAAAAATGCCTTTAGAATTATTTCTAAGTGACGACTTAGCTTGTGAAACGATAAAAATACCAAACTTACGTATATGTTCTCGTCTCTGATCGCTGTAATTAAGAAATAATGAATACGTAGCTGTGCTTTGTTGCGTAATAAAATATAGGCACTCGCTGTTATGCGTAGTACTTAAATCACGAGTGCGACGCAAAGATGTTCTGGCAAAAATAGCAACACATAGTAATGATAATGAATAACAATCTTACAAACACTATATCTTGTAATGTTCATGATTTTCAATGTTAAATGATTGTGGATGTTTTCCGTCTGCTTACAAATATATCATATTTTCCCGTTTGTTTTCCTTCTCTCCAAATAAGGACTACAAATAATTTACGGTACATACAGGAATGTTGTAACATATGATATCATATACAGGGTGATCATTAATATATGGTAACATAAATAATTCAAATAACTTTGTTAGATTTAATGATAGATTAGTGGTTTGACCCTTATTTCAAAGGTAATGTGTCCAAGTTTTTATTAGTTTTTATTAGATGATTTACTTGATGATTAATACATTCTTTGTGAATTTGATGTCAATAACGTCATATGGTTCATACTCTTATTTACTCAACGTTTCGGCATAAGCCTTTCTCGAAAAACACACTTAAAAAAAACTTATTCTACATTTGTGCTGTCATTGTTGTCGGCCATCTTAAAATAATGTTGTTATGCGTAGTACTTGTTATTCTTTGATTATTTTTTAATTGGCCGACAAAAATGCAAGCGCAAATGTAGAATAAGTTTTTAAATGTGTTTTTCGAGAAAGGCTTATGCAGAAACGTTAAATCAATAAGAGTATGAATCATACAATCGTTAATAACCATTCCCTATGGAATTAAATCAGAAGAAAACGTCATAGATTAAGCGGTGCATTTTCCGTGATTCAAGGAAAGTTTGCAATAAAATTATTTCGCTGAATACTACATTTAAATTTGCCCCCTACACTCACCGGACATACAGATGGCTTAGAACAAGAAGATCTTAACTACCAAATCGATATATTGAGAAAACATGAGAAAACTGTCTGTATTTACTCTTTACCTATGGGAAAACACGTTTTTAAAACATTCTGATTTTCATGAAAATAGGCTCATAAGAAGCGCCTTGTGAAGCAGATTTCAAAAATGTATGAGTCTTATAAGGTGTAAGTGGTAGTTACGACCTTCTTGTTCTAAGCCATCGATAGGCCCTTTAAATTGTTGATCATGGGAATGCCTAAGGAAGGCGTGTATACTACAAAACTCGTATATTTAATTGATATGAAAGCTACAATACCATATGAAATCGGAAGCATCAATGTGTAAAATGCAAGGAAGTATTGGTTATATACTACCAAAATCATTTATGTTACCATATATTAATGATCACCCTGTACATCATTTATCTTATCTCAGGAATTACCGAAATCCGTCACCCTGACTTACATATAGCGGTGCTTTTTCTCGAATGATCTCCAAGAGCCATCCATCCACATTGACACGAACAAAGTTTCAAAGGACAGACGACCTGCTGAGTCAAGCACTTCCGTGATACAAGTTATTTCATTTATCCGAGAAATTGTATATAGCAAACAAACAACGGCGAAGTACAAAAAAAATAATGTATTGACGCAAGATGTAAGTCGCTGCTTATAAGATCAAAACATCTTAACTGTACGTTCATTGTTCATCGTGATTACGTGTTTACATGACGTAACTAATCCAATTACATGTGATCCATGGCTAATTGGAAATTTACTCGGTAGATGTCCACATGTGGCATTTCAGTGTACGTGATAAGCGGAATACTCGCGTTAGGAAATTCTGAATTTTGCCAATTAGTTTTGTTGACATGGATGCAGACGCGGTCAAAGACTGCAATAAACTTAGTGACATTAACGCGTCTTTGTGTTATCGGAAGTAATAAAAATTGACATATGAAACCACAAATACCGAGGCGTTCATAGCATTTATGTGTCAGTCAGCTTATTCAGAAATATTGCTGGTGCATGAAAGCTTCTTTTGAATAATAGTAGTCAATAACAAGGGCTCGTAAATATACTTGCAAGAACGGTATTGACTTAAATACATTGTGCCGACAAACTATAAGCCTTAGTGTAGTCTTAAAAGGGTTGACGAATACAAATACCATTAAGGTTGCGTATATATTCTATATTCCTCAGTAAATTTGGACATAAATTTAAGTTAATTACAAACACGTTAAAACTATTTCACCTTTTTAATGCGTGAAGTTGTCTACCTAATCCACTTGTAATGACATTTTCACATCATTGAAATTGCTAAATGTTACGAAATACACTATGCGTCATAAGATTGTATAACCTGAGATAAATTCTCTGTAGTCGTTGAAATCATGGTGACTCTAGGGAAATTGCAAACATTCAGTTCTAATCCTAAACACATACATTTTGTATCGGTAGAATAATGTTGCAGCGTCAGAAGAAGACTAACAACACGCTTGCCCTGTCGAACAAGAAAACACCCAGATTTAAATTACGCCCATATGCTGCGGATTGACTGAATGACTGCATAATTTCCTGTGTTAATAATAAGCAGTTACTACGGTCTTGTAAGCAGCCATCGATAATTTATAACAAAAGATTAGGTGATACTAGTATATGTTTTGTTGATCAATTTGATAGTTCACATTGACATAATCTGCACCCGGGGAACATGGACATAAAAGTCATTAAAATAATTTCTGCGAAATACCGACTTGCTGACATCACATAATTCGTCGTACAAATGATATAACTCGACCTGTGCCAGAATAATACCACTCAATCATAACTGTACCAATAAATACGTTAGGTTTCAAAACATAAAACAAAGTTGAATCTACAAATATACGAGTCGTATGTATTTATCATTAAAAAAGCAATTACCAAAGCCGAGTATTTTGTGTCTTTGAAAGCACTTAATATATATTTTATTATTGTTTATACACAAACATCGTTTCTTCCGATAAAGCATATTTTTCTCCTTAGCTTGTAAAACGATACAACGTTGGCATAAACCTTATTGACAAGCACCAAACATTTTCTCGACTATTATAATTATTAACCATGTAACTTACTATAATTACAATAACGGACATAAGTGACTATATCAATCACCTCTTTTGTCAGCAGTTAATGTTCAAGGAATAGATATAACATCAGCACACTTCTCCATGGTGCTCACCTCATACATTATAGAGGTTTCATACATTTATAAACCGAGTGTAAATATACTTTCACATTTTAGAGTTATTTAAATGGAGTCATGATTTATTGCAATTAACTACATGAATGAAAAATGCTCCTTATGGTCACTGATATGTGTACATTGTGCTCATCCATCGATTCAAAACCCTTTTGCCAAAGGTCATGCATATGTGCTCGGACCAATTTATTAGCGTATAGTGCTCATTCTTCTTCAGGCGCATCTAAAATAATGTGCCACATCCCTTTATGCTTCTTGTGAATTGAAGCTCTCGATAACGACTTCATTGTATCAAATATTCTTTTTCGTCGACAAATTTTGGAAAACAATTCTTACCATCACAAGCGTGGTATTTCAATCGAATTCTTGTGGTGTTTTTTTTCTTTTGGATAGGCGGACGCCTTTTACTTCCGGAACTTACAAGCCTTAGTTACAAACCTGGTAAAAACTAAATCTCCATAATTACGCGTGTCAGTGTTTGCACAATTTACTTGACATAACATTTTTTTTCGTTTGAAATATACGGCTATATGTTTATATGAAAAATACTGTCCTGCTGTCAAATATACGTTTGTAATAGGGGATTCCTTCCTTTCTAACTGTTGACGTTATGATGACTCAAGGGAAATTCCAAACATTCAGTTCTAATCCCAATCATATATCGGCGGATTTATGTTGTAGCGTCAAGAATAAGACAAACGAATTAAGCGCTGTACACTGTCTAACAAGATTAAATGTCAATTTATGTTTTGTCAATATACAAAATAATAATATATAAGAAATATGTATTGTTTACGAATTCGAATATTTCAGTTTGACAGAGCTTTTGTCAATGGGAAATTGACAAAAAGTCATTCCAATCAGTTCTTCGAAAACACCCGGCGTCTTTCGGCTTGACGAAGGCACACAATTTATTTATCTCGAGCAAGTTAATTATAATATCACGTAATGATAACTGTACCAAAATACAATGCTGCAAAACTTGAAATATAAACAAAGTGTCATTATTGTTGAAGAACTACCAAACTGAATACAATTGTACTTGATTGTTCCTTGATGTCCATATATAAAGCTAATTACTTTTCTAACTATCGTCTCAACATACATCGCCGAAAAAATGTATTTTATAATTATTTCTAAGCAACAACTTAGCTTGTGAAACGATTAAAAGTCTTACCAAACTTACATTGACGCACCATTGCTTGTCTCTGTTCACTTTAATTCATCAAAAATGAATGTGTAGCTGTGCTTTTTTGCGTAATAAAATGAGCACTCGTTTAGATTGATAGAAACTGAATCAAGAATGCGAAGCAAGAGAAGTTAATAGAAAAACAGCAACACATAGTAATGATAATTGGTTACCTCTTATAACAAACACAATCTTTTAAACTCTTGTCGATTTTCTATAAATGACAAAAGATTGTAGATGTTTTCTGTCTATTTTCGAATATTCAATCTCCCATTTGTCTGGATTCTCTACGACTAAAGACTACAAATAACTGCCGGCATATCAAAAGAATTATAGAAAACTAGATAGCATTTAATAATTTATCTTCTTTTAGGAATAACTGAAATCCTTAACCCTGACTTATTCATAGCGGATGGTGCTTTTCTCGAATGATGTCCATAGTTCTTTAAATGGATTTATCGCAAAGCCCACTCGCTTTATCATCTTAACTTCCAGACTACACCTGTTGAACATCCTCGTGATTCGTGCCCTTGACAGGTCATAACGGTGCAATATGCCATCGAAAACCACACAGTTTGTGACACACTCATCAGTTGAGTCATTTGTAAAATTAGAAATGCTGGATTCGTTCCAAGTCAAGTATAGTTCTATGCTGGTATTTACTTCTGGGATTTTGGCTGATTGTCGAATAAGGAGTCAGGTTTTTTTTTTATCTTACTATGCATTTATACAATCGACTTCATATAACGTCACATTAACAGAGCCTGCACCAGGGGAACCTCTAGACAGAAATCGTATTACAATCAGTTCTTCGTATCAAACCGTCTCCTACTGTCTTGCACGGGTCACATGATTTGTCACACGATTCATATAATTTGATCCAGCGTCTTGATATCATCACTAAATAATAACTGTTCAAACCAAAATACAATAAGACAAGACTTGAAACTTAAAACAAAACAGACTCTACAAATTTGTTTATTATTTCAAAAATAATGATCCACCCGAGTGCTTTTGTACGTGCTAGGTCTTTGAAAGAAGTTTATTTAATTTATATTTCCACTTACATGTATCTAGTTCTCTATTGTATGTATATAAATGTATCAGTATAAAGTACTTTATAGATATTTCTAAGCGATGGCCTAGACTGTAAAACGATACAAAGTTTGCATTAACCTTCATTGACACGCATCACAAATGGTGTCCTCTATGATCGCTTTAAACTACTATACGATGGCGGATATTAGTGACTATATCAATCAACTATTTTATCAGCAGACACAGTTCAAGGAATACATATGCCATTACCACTCTTCTCCATGGTCGGGACCTCGTACATTACATAAGTGGAGACACACATATATTAATATGTATGCCTTCCATATTTCAATAGAAATAAAGCAGCCAAATGCTACACTGGGCATTATTATTAAGTGACATAAATCGAGCATACATAAATGTTCGCCTTTCTGAACTAACGAAACCATGAAAAGAAAATGTCCTACTTGGCTATTTATATGTGCGCATTATGCTCATCCACAAATATGAGACCGTTTTGACAAACCACGGGCGTGACCCGCGTGTAATAATGATCGGGAGATCGGGTTTATTTATTTAGGTAAATTATTGTCGCACTAAATTGTGTACTAGTACTAGTAATGTTACCAAACCATAGGCTGAATATATTACGATTGGCCAGTACTTTGTCCTAGCCTTACAGTCAGGAACTTTTACAGTACTCTGCTACATGTATCACCGTCTCTCAAAGACACATATTTGGCTTAAAAGGAGAAGGTCGTAACTACTATTAGACTCATACATATTTGAAAATTGCACCATAATGCGCTTCTTGTGAGCCTATTTTCATGACAGTCGGAACTTTTCATGTTGACCAAAAAAATGAAGTTGTAAAGCTTGTTTTTCCATAAGTAATGAGTAAATGTCAGACAGTATCTCAAAATATTGATTTTGTACTTACGACCTTCTCATTCTAAGCCAGCGATAGCATTAGCTTGCATTGTGTTAACGTAGGACACAAGCGTATCGTATTCGAGGTTCCTTATTTCTAGACTTAGGTACAAATGCGGTAACATGTTTCTTTTTACCAGGAGAATAGAACGAGTGACAGAAATTAGTTCACTCGATGAGAAGGTGGAACCGTATAGTACTAAACACCAGTGGCGTACATGTACATACTCAATACTAAATCATTTTGACATATTTTTAAATATAATTCTCTTTCAACCTTTTCAACTACTACACATTTTCCCTTAAGGATTAGTTCAAATATTTGTATTTCTGATTTTACTTTTTATGATAGTTCACCATACACGTGTACCATTCTTGTCATTGTAAAATACTATAGTTTAGATCAATTTAATTTTTAGTAGAACTTATGTTCAATGTTTATACATTACCACTTTGTCTTCTCATAACTGACTACTGACATATAATATAAGTTTAAAATAGTTGTGGGTCAATTGCAATTGTCGGATTTAATTTTATCTGGTGAGCAATAATTAGCAACTTATATTCTATAGATCAGTATTAGTATTGGCATTGTCGGAGACGTTTCTTTCGATTGCACAATTTAATCAAGGGAAAACAACTGTAGCCACTACACCTGTAAGTTTGTGCACCAAAAATTTCAAATAGGCACATCTACACAAAAACAATTACATTGGAACCATCTTTATGATCAACAACATCAATTATCTATCTTTAAACAAAACCCAAACACAAACTGAAAGTCAAACTGCTAAAAATGGCAAAATCAGCCTCAATAACTACATGTAGTCTGCATTCGTGAAATAAACATTGTGACCTGTGAGTTCGTGCACATAAATTGATGACGTCATCAAGAGGGCACGTGAAATATTTTCCAATAAAAAGTCGCTTAAAATAAAGTTTAATCTATTGTCAGTACGTCAGCAGCTTTTCCGATCGTAAATATATCGCATCTATTGAATAAAAAAAAAGAAAAACAAATGTCTCTAGTTTTCGCGACCGAAAGCGGTGAATATGTAAACAATTAAATCGGTACTCGGACAAAACTCGCCACAAACGTAACAAACCCTGTTTTTAAAATATTTTTTTGCATTATTTGGCTGGCTGCATGTCTTCTGAATGGTTTAAAATTAATTTGGGCTCGAAAATAAGAGTTTTAGCATAGTAATCAATGTTTTAGTGAAATGCACGAACTTGTAGGTGTGCACGAACTTATAGGAATAGAGGCTAATATGTATTAACGATATAAATAAATATCGTAATTTTGCTATGCAACACTGGAGTTTTTTCTTGAAATCTTGAGACAGTATAGGATTTAAATTTGAACATATCGTCATACACCTCTTTCCTATTAGGGCACTATAAGATCCGGCATCGCAAACTTGTATAGCGAGTCAACCGGAAAAAAACAAATTCTAAGTCAAGCACCTAGGAGTCCTTAATAAGCTCCAACATTCATCGATGAAACACCATATCTATATTAAGACTAATACAAATGTAGCCACTACACCTGTAAGTTCGTGCACCAAAAATTTCAAATGGGCACATCTGCACAAAAGCAATTTAATTGGAACCATCATTATGATCAACAACATCAATTATCTATCTTTGAACAAAACACGGTGGGGAATCACGTGATTTCGATGGTAGGAGCCACCACAAAAATGGCGGCCAAATAGCGTCGACTTAACCCATATTTTGAGGTAAATATATAATATCGAGACTCGTTTATTTATGGACAACCCGGCCAGCACGCAATGGTTTCTCCACTGAATCTTTTGGTACCCTACTTTCCACGATTGATCCCGTAGTTTCCTCAAACACTTCGATATTGTTCCGTAAATAACAAAACACTAGCGGGGTAGACCTCACGATAATGACGATTTTGACTATAATATGACCATAATTTTTATTATCTCCTTTATATCATCCGTATTTCATGCGATTACAAAGTGCGAACATTTCGCCAATATTTTCCAACAAAATTACAACCAGAATGTCATATACTTCGGTTTTCTGAAAAATAAAACAGTCAATTTGCATGAAAGATAGGATCCACGCTAAGGGTAGGACGCACGATTGAACCTGGGCAGTGCACATTCATCAGTGCGGTCAGCAGTTTTCTACGGTTCTATCGATCGACATATGCGGAACGGGCACATCGTGTTTATTTATACAGGAAGCTATATAAGTATCAGTATATCAGTATATATGGTCCATGTACAAGTGCATGTACGTAATTAGTATGCTTTCTGGCATATTTTGTTTATAATTGAATTTTATAAGCTCACACAACACAGTTGTATTGTGAATATTGTCTGTCCTTCAGTCAGTCTGTTCGAAAGACGAATTCTAGTGAACACAACTCGACCTACAGTAACTGTTGTTGCCGGAGTTTCCCAAAACTTTCTCTTGACATTTAGAAATAATAAGTGGTGGATTGATTTTACAAATTTAATGTGATGTGGTCCTTTGTCAACGGGGTATGTTAGTCTGACAGCTATTGTTTTTAAACAAATGATGTTGATGCATAAACAATACACGTTAAGTTAATTTACCAATTTTCTAGGGCTCTTTTCAGCTGTTAGGCCGCCCGAGCACCATTTGACAATTCAACGTCCCCTGGTCATTGGGCTACATATGGAAACCTACACTCGTGTCTCCATGGGGAGACTATTTCTCTCCTGTGGTGTGGCAGCCAACATCGATCTGCGGCGCCCAGGAATAGACACTGCCCTTACAGGTAACAATTTACACCATGGTGGAGTGGAGCATGTTGGTCTTGCTCAGAGAAATTAACCAGTGGTCCGGAGGGGGTCGAACCCGGGACCTCTCGATCCCGAAGCGCAGGCCCTACCACTAGGCCACCGCTCCCCACATAATTCGTGTATGTGTGTCGATCAATGTGTTGCAGCCATATGCTTCTAATGATAGTACTGTTTGGTGTTGTTAATAAGCCCGTGTGAAATAGCTTGACCCTCCAGTTAATCGTATAGGAATCGGTTATATTTTAACACATATTGTCTAATATTCTATGTAATATGTCATCACGTTGATTTTTTTCTTTCACTTCTTTCAGAGCAATGCGTTGAAAAAGTCCCAAAAAGTTTCAGAAACAGCAATATTTTACTACCTAATAAGACCATGAACATTGACAAGTTATAGAGCTACCTAAATGGCATAGAGTCAGCATCCATATTTGATCTATTTTTACTTTCATCCTTTGAATAATCATCGCCAATTTAGTAGTTTGTGTGGTGAACAAAATACCCCGTTGTTTACGATCTGAAATCGACGGTTTGTTCCGAGGACAGTTCGTAAATTTCCATTATAAATCGAGGACGCATTTATTGATGACCAATTTATGCGAGTATACACGAGTAACTAAAAGCTAAATACCGTTATCCTCCGATACCAATAATCGCCGGTATCCTATTGCACTATATTGTATGTGATATTCTGTATACTATTTCACGGGTGAATTGAAGGCTAAGTTGTTTCCATTAGGTTATAATATATGTACAGTATGAATATATTGAGACAGAGTTGAAGTGTAGATGTAATAATGTTTAAGACCTGCCGTCCACTTAGACCCTGATGCTATGCGGAAGGGATGCCGATTACAGACTGCTCGTTTCGGAAAACCTTCGGGATCATTTATTAATAAAAATGGGCGGAGCTTTGTCATCGTGGTTGTTCGGCAAGTATTCGCGGATCGGTATACAAATTGTATTGTTGTGGTATACACGCAGTATGCATGCCAAAGCCTATCCGAAATAGACGAATGGTAGATCCGATCGTGCGGAAAGCCGGGTTGCGGTTAGACCTCCCGTCCACTAGACCCCGATGCTACGCGGAAGGGATGCCGGTTACATTGGCTCGTTGCGGGAACCCTTCGGGGTCATGGATCAATAACAATATGCGGAGCCGTGTCATCGTGCTTGTTCGGGAAGTACGATATTCGCAGTTCGGGGTAAGAATGGTTGCTGTATTCATGTAAATGCCGAAGCCTATCCAAAGTAGCCGAACGTATCGCGACTAAATGCCGTCAGTTCAGGAGTAAGTCCCGAATGTTTCCCCCGACCGCGTGATATGCAGAAGTGTTTACGAATCGATGCCGATAGGTTGCCGAAAGGTTATCTAGCTCGACCTATAGGCACACTGACGGCATCGCTTCAGCTGTCATTCGGGATATACAACTGGGATAATGTCGCGTAAATTTACGCTGGTATATTTACGCAAATTCGTAAGTTAGTTTTACTATAGATGAACCACAATCACTCGGGCGTAAATATACTTTTAACATTGGAGTAATCCAGGTTAAAGGGGTGTATTTACCCATAAAACATACATTTAGAAATGGTTTTATCATGTAGTGCGCATAGCGCAGTTGGCTAACCTACTATGAATACGAGATCTTCAGAACTGAATGAATGGGTTCGATTCTCATTATGGTCTTTTGAACTTACACTGGAATTAAAAATAGTCGGTTGAAAGCGATTACTACTGTACCACTGCACCACACAGTCAAGTTCATGACATGATCGGCATAGTTTCCGTGTGTTAATCTCATCACTTCGCCGTTTTCGGGAAGCGTTCGGCATCGATTCGACTTTCCGTCTAGAACCATTCGGGATGGCTAATGAATTCGAAACTACACAGAAGGCATCCCGAAGATGCGGAGTGAATGCCGATGGTTTACTGAAACTCTCCCGAAGCACTTCCAAGCAAGACCTTCGGCGTCCATTTTTTAAAACTTTAAATCGAAGATTTTCGGTCCCGAAGTGTACCAGAGGCATCACTCTCATGTTGTTATAGGTATCTTATTGGTATGATGGCATGCCGAACCATCTCGATCCGGTGGATTTCTGTTTCGAGAACCCTTCAGGGTCCTGTGTCGCCGTTTGTAACTATTCATGAGTTCTAATTGGTTGAAAAGTAACAGACTCTTCAAATCCGGGATTCCGAGTGGTTAAAGTTGCTAAAAGAGAAAAGACTGAATTCTAGGCGTCAGTTACAGCGAACTACATCGCACAGCTAGCAGCAGCTTTCCACAACATTTCATTATTACAAAATTATTACTTCTCATATTCCAACTTTTAACCGTCAAGCGGCGATGCAAAGACTATTTGGTTAAAATTATGGTACCATAAATATATAATATAATATTTCAATTATAATAAATTATTACCAAATATCTCACAGCGAACATTGATATATCTCAAACGATAAATTACTACTGGGCTAGCTGTTCAATTCCACATATATGAATGTTTAAGCTATTTGTCTAGTCCGCATCGTTATGAAATTCTTCGTGTAATACCTAATTAGATATATTAATTATAATCTGACATGTTTGTAGATGATTTAGTACAGATCGAGTAGGCCGTCATGTCCCGGTTACAGTCAACTAAGTGAACTGATCGGTAAGCGTTCCATGCGATCGATAGAAGCATAGCAAGCTGTCGACTAATAGCATACTTGTATAAATGAACATTATGTTCCGTTCCACATTTTCCGATCGATAGAACCGTAGAAAACTACCGACCGCAATGATGGATGCGCTCTGCTTAGGTTCAATCGTGTGTCCTACCCATAGCGTGGATCCTATCTTTCATGCAAATTGACTGTTAAATTTTTCAGTAAACCAAAATTCATGATATTCTGGTGGTAATTGTGTTGGAAAATGTTGGCGAAATGTTAGCACATTGGAATCGCTTGAAATAAGGATGATATAATGGAGATATAGTCATAATATGGTCAAAAACGTCATTATCGTGAGGTCTACCCCGCTTGTGTTTTGTTATTTACGGAACAATATCGAAGTGTTTGAAGAAACTACGGGATCAATCGTGGAAAGTAAGGTACCAAAAGATTCAGTGGAGAAGCCATTGCGTGCTGGCCGGGGTGTCCATAAATAAACGAGTATCGATGTTATATATTTACCTCAAAATATGGGTTAAGTCGACGCTATTTGGCCGCCATTTTTGTGGTGGCTCCTACCATCGAAACTACGTGATTCCCCACCGTGAAAATCCGCACACAAATTGAATGTCAAGGTGCTAAAAATGGCAAAATCAGCGACAATGCTACATGCAGTTTGCAGTCGTGAAATAACATTGTGATCTGTAAGTTCGTGCACATAAATTGATGACGTCATCAGGAGAGCACGTGAAATATTTTTGCAATAAAAAGTTGCATAAAATAAAGTTTGGTCTATTGTCAGAAGGTCAGCAGCTTTTCCGATCGTAAATATATCGCATCTATTGAAAAAAATAAGAAAAACAAAGGTCTCAGGTTTTCGCGACCGGAAGCGGTGAATATGTAAACATTAAAACCGGTGCTCGGACAAAACTCGCCACGAACGTAACAAACCATGTTTTTTTTAAATATTTGTTTGCATTATTCAGTTCGCTGAATGTCTTCTCAATGATTTAAAATGAATTTGGACTCGAAAAAGAGAGTTTTAGCGTTTTGAGTAATCAACGTTTTACTGAAGTGCACGAACTTGTAGGTGTGCACGAACTTATAGGAATAGAGGCTAATTTGAAAATAAACAACGGGCTAATAAGATGAAATACATCATTACTGTACGTTCATTGAAACATTGTGAGCACGTGCTAACATGACGTAACTAATCCTATTATATGTGATCCGTGATTAATTGATAATTTACTAGGTAGATGTCCGCATGTGACATTTCAGTGAACGTGATAAGTTGTAATACTCTCGAAGACAAACTGTTAACTTGGCCAATTAGGTTTGTTGACATGGATGCAGACGCGGTCAAAGACTGCAATAAACTTAGTAACATTTACGCTTCGATGTGTTAATGGAAGTTATATAAATGACTTACGAAACCACAAATGTCGAGCTGATCCTTAATTTGCCACTCAGAATCCTGCTGAAATATTGATGGTGTATTAAAGCTTCTTTTGAATAACAAGGACTCGTAAATATACTTTCCAGCAACGGTACTTTGCCTTAAAGTGTTTATAGCTATATTCTAACAGTCATTTAATATCAAAATAATTACTTGCATCGTTTGTAGTATGAAACTAGGCTACCTTTATTGCAAATTAAAACTTTGGATGAGTTCCGTGTACTTTGATTCAATCGTCGAAAAATAGATGATTCTTATAATTTCATAAGGTGTTCTAGAACACTTTTGTATGAAAATGGACAGTTGGCATGTCCAATAAATCACAAAAAGAGTTTCTGTTGAAACTGAAGCGAACAATGATCTAATGGATATGAAGGTATAATTGTTTTTCAGTTTTTGAAACTTTTTTAAAAAATATCGTCCGCTATAGCTCTATACACTTAAAATATATTGTGCCGATAAACTGTGAGACTAACCGTTGAGTCTCGGCTGCGTTTCACTCTTGGGACTACAGTTATTTTGTAATCGCATTACAAAATTAGGTCATTCTGTATTTTTGCGGCGGGGACTTAGACTTTTAATCCTTAGTTTGGCTTAGGTGTGGACATTGCCACGTGTAGTTGTGTTGTGGTGGTAATGATTTCTGGGCTCAGCTGGTTGAGTTTAGTGCTGCATTCCCTGTCGTATTTTCTCATACCCTTTTAGTGTAGTTTTAAAGGGAATGGTGCATAGAAAAACAATTAAAGTTGCTAATTTGATCTATAGCCCTTATTGTTGTTTTGGTTTGGCGCTTTTGCTTCCGGTTTTAACGTGTGGAGTTGTCTACAAAATGTACTTCAAATAACACTTTAGCATCGTTATTATTGTTATATTTTATGACACATGCTATTCTGCAGTGAGATTACACAATCTAAGATAAAGCATTTCTAGTTGTTGACATCATTGTGACTCTATACTGAATGACTGAAGTATGTCCTACTTAAATAATAAGCAGTTACTACAGTCTTATTGGCAATTATCGATCATTAATAACGTTTTTTTCGTGGATGAGATATGCTCTGTCAATAAATAAGAATAATTCTCATTGACAGAGTCTGCACCAGGGGAACATGAACAGAAAAGCCATAAAACATTTCTTCGAACTACCGACCTACTGACGTCACAGGATGTTTCAATAAAATGATATAATTCTACCAGTGTTAGGATAATACAAATAAATTTTGACTGTATCAAAATAAAATAAGCCAGGCCTTAAAACATAAAGCAAAATTGAATATACAATTATATTTATTAATCATTCTAAAAACAATTACCAAGCCGAGTATGCTTCAGTGTTCTTAAAAGCAGTTAATATCTGTTTCAATGTTGTTTATACATGAAGTATCGATAGAGTCGATAATATTTTTTTCTCATTACGTATCAGCGACGGCTTAGATTGTATAAAACGATACAAAGTTCGCCTAAACCTTAATTGATACGCACCAAACATAGTCACGACAACGATCGTTATTAACCTGCTATGATTACAATGACGTACACGTGATTATATCAATCAACTCTTTGTCAGCAGATAATGTTCAAGGAATAATTATTACATTAGCACACTTCTCCGTGACATTAGCGCGGTGCCATTAACCGAGAGTAAATTAGATGTTCGCATTTTTAGAACTCTTTTAATGGAGTCATGATTTATTACAATTAACTTATGACCATTGATATGTGAATATTACGCTTATTCAGCTATTAAGCTGTTAACGTTTTCATTGATACGTTTTGCGATACAATTTGTAAAACAAAAACATCAGTTATAACCGTGGTATGTCATTCGAATACTTCTGGTGTTCCCTCCTTGTGGATTGATTGGACGCATTTTGCTACCGGGTTATAGTTAGTAACATAATTACATGATAAAAACTAATTCTCAACAATTACTTTCACATTATTAACACAATTCACTTGAAATAATATTTTCCATTTCGTTGAAAATACCTACATGTAATTTATGAAGTTATATCTTACGAAAACTATTTGTACTGTCCTGCTGTCATATAAAAATGGGAACTCTGTCCGTACTAGATGTAGACGTCATAATGCCTCAAGGGAAATTCCAAACATTCAGTTCTTATCCCAATCATATATCGGCGGATTATTGTTGTAGCTTCAATAATAAGACAAACGAATCAAGCACTGTACACTGTCATCTAAATTCATGTGTTGTCAACATGCGAATTATTTCTTCATAAGAAATATGTCTAATTACGCTTCATTTAGTCGCTTAGGTCACCGTTTTGGCATATATTTGTGAAACTATGTCACCATGCAGCCACGGGTAACTATATTGTTGAAAACGCTGTTTGTGTAACTTTGTCGGGTCTAAGCTACGTTTCATTCGGTCATTTGGGATCTCCGGTCACTTTGGAATTTCTTTGTGAAATTAAGTCATCCTGTAGGCGTGTTATGTCGTGTTGTAATTATTTCTGTGCTCTGCTGGTTTAGTCGCTAACTTCATTCCCTGTCCGATTTCCTCATATGTTTTTGTTAATAAATTCAATTATTTTACATTGCCATGGGGGAAATTAACAAAAAACACATTACAATCAGTTCTTTGAAAACACCCGACGTCTTTAGGCTTCACTGCAACACACGATTTATAAAACTCGACCAAGCTAATCTTAATATCGCTTAATGATAACTGAACCAAAATATAATTCAACAAAACTTGAAATATAAACAAAACATGATTAACAAATCTAATTCATACTCTTGTAAAACGACCAAACTGAGTAATTTTATACTTGATAGTTCATTGAGAGCAGTGTATATCTATACACAAAGCTAATTGTCGCTTAAACTATCGTCCCAACATTCAACACAAGCAACGCTGAGAAAAAGGCCTTTATAAAATTATTTCTAAGTGACGTCTTAGCTTGTGAAACGATAAAAAATACCGAACTTACGTATATTTTTCTTGCCTCTGATCGCTGAAATTAAGAAATAATGAATACGTAGCTGTGCTTTGTTGCGTAATAAAAAATAGGCACTCGTTGTTATGCGTAGTAATTAAATCACGAGTGCGTTGCAAATAAGTTCTGGCAACAATAGCAACACATAGTAATGATAATTGATAACAACCTTACAAACATTATAACTTGTAATGTTCATGATTTTCCATCAATTTCAAATAATTGTGGATGTTTCCGTCTGCTAACAAATATAACATATTTTCCCATTGTTGTAACATTTGATATCATATACAACATTAATCTTATTTCAGGAATTACCGAAATCCGTCACCCTGACTTACATATAGCGTTTTTTTTTCTCGAATGATGTCCAAGAACCATCCATCAATATTGGCACGAATAAGGTTTCAAAGATCAGACAACCTGCTGAGTCAAACACCTCCAAGATACAAGTTATTTCATTTATCCGAGAAATTGTATATAGCAAACAAACAACGGCGAAGTACAAAAAAAATAATGTATTGACGCAAGATGTAAGTCGCTGCTTATAAGATCAAAACATCTTAACTGTACGTTCATTGTTCATCGTGATTACGTGTTTACATGACGTAACTAATCCAATTACATGTGATCCATGGCTAATTGGAAATTTACTAGGTAGATGTCCACATGTGGCATTTCAGTGTACGTGATAAGCGGAATACTCGCGTTAGGAAATTCTGAACTTTGCCAATAAGTTTTGTTGACATGGATGCAGACGCGGTCAAAGACTGCAATAAACTTAGTGACATTAACGCGTCTTTGTGTTACCGGAAGTAATAAAAATTGACATATGAAACCACAAATACCGAGGCGTTCATAGCATTTATGTGTCAGTCAGCTTATTCAGAAATATTGCTGGTGCATAAAAGCTTCTTTTGAATAATAGTAGTCAATAACAAGGGCTCGTAAATATACTTGCAAGAACGGTATTGACTTAACTACATTGTGCCGACAAACTATAAGCCTTAGTGTAGTCTTAAAGGGTTGACGAATACAAATACCATTAAGGTTGCGTATATATTCTATATTCCTCAGTAATTTTGGACATAAATGTAAGTTAATTACAAACACGTTAAAACTATTTCACCGTTTTAATGCGTGAAGTTGTCTACCTAATTCACTTGTAATAACATTTTCACATCATTGAAATTGCTATATGTTACGAAATACACTATACGTCTGTGAGATTATATAACTTGAGATAAATCATCTGTAGTTGTTGACATTATAGTGACTCTAGGGAAATTTCAAACATTCTCTTCTTATCCTATGAAATAGGATTTGTATCGGTAGAATAATGTTGCAGCGTCAGAAGAAGACTTACAACACGCTTGCCTTGTCGAACAAGAAAACACCCAGATTTAAATTACGCCCATATGCTGCGGATTGACTGAATGACTGCATAATTTCCTGTGTTAATAATAAGCAGTTACTACGGTCTTGTAAGCAGCCATCGATCATTTATAACAAAAGATTAGGTGATACTAGTATATGTTTTGTTGATCAATTTGATAGTTCACATTGACATAATCTGCACCCGGGGAACATGGACATAAAAGTCATTAAAATAATTTCTGCGAAATACCGACTTGCTGACATCACATAATTCGTCGTACAAATGATATAACTCGACCTGTGCCAGAATAATACCACTCAATCATAACTGTACCAATAAATACGTTAGGTCTCAAAACATAAAACAAAGTTGAATCTACAAATATACGAGTCGTATGTATTTATCATTATAAAAAAAACAATTACCAAAGCCGAGTATTTTGTGTCTTTGAAAGCACTTAATATATATTTTACTATTGTTAATACACAAACATCGTTTCTTCCGATAAAGCATGTTTTTCTCCTTAGCTTGTAAAAACGATAAAAGTTGGCCTAAACCTTTATTGACACGCACCAAACATTGTATCGACTATGATAATTATTAACCAGGAAACTTACTATAATTACAATAACGGATATTAGTGAATATATCAATCACCTCTTTTGTCAGCAGTTAATGTTCAAGGAATAAATATAACATCAGCACACTTCTCCATGGTGCCCACCTCATACATTATAGAGGTTTAATACATTTATAGACCGAGTGTAATATAATTTCACATTTTAAGTTATTTTAATGGAGTCATGATTTATTGCAATTAACTACATGAAGGTGAAATGCCCCTCATGGTCACTGATATGTGTCCATCGCGCTCATCCATCGATTCAAAACCCTATTGCCAAAGGCCATGCGTATGTGCTAGGACCAATTTATAAGCGTATAGTGCTTATTCTTCTTCAGGCGCATCTAAAATAATGTGCCACATCCCTTAATGCATCTTGTGAATTGAAGCTCTCGATAACGACTTCATTGAATCAAATATTCTTTTTCGTCGACAAAGTTTGGGAAACATTTCTTACCATCACAAGAGTGGTATTTTAGTCGAATTATTGTGGTGTTTCTTTTCTTTCGGATCTGTGGACGCATTTTGCTTCCGGAACTTTAGTTAGTTACAAACCTGGTAAAAACTAAATCTCCATAATGTCGCGTGTTATTGTTTGCACAATTTACTTAACATAACATATTTTTCGTTGAAATTTCATATAATATGAGGCTTTATGTTTATATGAAAAATACTGTCCTGCTGTCAAATATACATTTGTAATAGGGAATTCCGTCACTGCTAGCTGTTGAAGTCATACATATAATGACACAAGGGAAATTCCAAACATTCAGTTCTTATCCCAATCATATATTGGCGGATTATTGTTGAAGTTTCAAGAATAAGACAAACAAATTAAGCGCTGTACACTGTCTAACAACACTAAATGTAAAGTTATGGTTTGTCAATATACAAAAGAATAATTTATAAGAAATATGTATTGTTGATGAATTCGAATATTTCAGTTTGACAGAGCTTTTGTTATGGGGAAAGTGACAAAAAGTCACTCTCATCGGTTCTTCGAAAATACCCGGCGTCTTTTTCGGCTTGACGAAGACACGCAATTTATATATCTTGACCAAGTTAGTTATAATATCACGTAATGATAACTGTACCAAAATACAATGCTTCAAAACTTGAAAGATAAGCAAAGTGTGCTTATTGTTGTAGAACTACAAAGCTGAGTACAATTGTACTTGATTGTTCCTTGATGTCAATATATAAAACTAATTATCTCTTTCACTATCGTCAATATACATCGCCGAGAAAATGTATTTTAGAATTAATTCTTAGCAACAGATTAGCTTGTGAAACGATAAAAAAGTCACACCAAACTTACATTGACGCACCATTCCTTGTCTCTGTTCACTTTAATTCAGCAAAAATGAATGCGTAGTTGTGCTTTTTGCGTAATAAAATAAGCGCTCGTTTAGATTCTTAGAAACTAAATCAAGAATGCGAAGCAAGAGAAGTTAAAAGCAAAATAGCAACAAATAGTTATGATAATTGGTTACCTCTAATAACAAACACAATCTCTTGTACTTTTCCCGATTTTCTATAAATGACAAATGATTGTAGATGTTTTCTGTCTATCTTCGAATATCCAATCTCCAATTTGTCTGGATTCTCTACAAATAAAGACTACAAATAACTGACGGTATATCAAAAGAATGATAGAACACTTGATAGCATTTAATGATTTATCTTCTTTCAGGAATAACCGAAATCCATAACCCTGAATTATTCATAGCGGGAGGGGCTTTTGTCGAATGATGTCCACAGTTCTTTAAACAGATTAATCACGAAGTCCACCCTCTTTATGATCGTAACTTCCAGACTATACTTTGTTGAACATCCTCTTGATTCGTGCCTTAGACAGGTCATACCAGTGCAATATTCCATCGAAATTGACAGTTCGTGACACACTCATCAGTTGAGTCATTCGTAAAACTAGAAATTCTCAATTCGTTCCAAGTCAAGTATAGTTTTATGCTTTTACTTCAGGGATTTTGGCTGATTCTTGCATAAGGAGTCAGGTTTTAATGTTACTATACGTTTAGACAATCGACATCATATAACGTCACATTGACAGAGCCTGCACTAGGGGACCCTCTAGACAGAAATTACAATCAGTTCTTCGTAACAAACCGTCTCCTACTGTCTTGCACGGGTCACATGATTTGTCACACGATTCATATAATTTGATCCAGCGTCTGGGTATCATCACTAAATAATAACTGAACCAAAATACAATAAGACAGGACTTGAAACTTAAAACAAAACAGACTCTACAAATATGTTTATTATTCCCATAATAATGATCCACCCGAGTGCTTTTGTACGTGCTAGGTCTTTGAAAGAAGTTTATTTAATTTATATTTCCACTTACATGTATCAAGTTCTCTATTGTATGTATATAAATGTATCAGTATAAAGTACTTTATATATATTTCTAAGCAATGGCCTAGCCTGTAAAACGATACAAAGTTAGCATAAAACTTCATTGACACGCATCACAAATGGTTTCCTCTATGATCGCTTTAAACTACTATACGATGGCGGATATTAGTGACTATATTAACCAACTCTTTTATCAGCAGACAAAGTTCAAGGAATACATATGTCATTAACACACTTCACCATGGTCGGGACCTCGTACATTACATAAGTGGAAACACACATATATTTATATGTATGCCTTCCATATTTCAGTAGAAATAAAGCAGCCAAATGCTATACTGGGCTTTATTATTAAGTGACATAAACATAGCATACATTGATGTTCGTCTTTCTGAACTAACCATGAAAAGAAAATTACGCTCGTCCACAAATATGAGACCGTTTTGACAAACCACGTGCGTGTAACAATGATCGGGAGATCGGGTTTATATATTTAGGTAAATTATTGTTCCACTAACTTGTGTACTAGTAATGTTGCCAAACCATATGCTGAATACATTACGATTGGCCAGTACTTTGTCCTTGCCATACAGTCGGGAACCTTTACAGGACACTGCTATCACCGTCTCTCGTAAAGACGTTTTTGGCTTAAAATGAGAAGGTCGTAACTGCTTTTTGACTCATACATATTTGAAATCTGCACCACAATGCGCATCTTGTGGACCTTTTTTCATGACAGTCGGAACTTGTCATGTTGACCAAAATGTTTTTCCATAAGTAAAAAGTAAATGTCAGACAGTATCTCAAAATATTGATTTTGTACTTAGCGATAGCATTAGCTTGCATTTTGTTAACGTCAGACACAATGGTATAAGAACGACACAAGCGTATCGTATTCGAGGTTCCTTATTTCTAGACTTAGGTACAAATGCTGTAACATGTTTCTTATTACCGGGAGAATAAAACGAGTGACAGTCAAATGAACGAGCTATACTAGTCCGTGAATGTACGTGAAATGTAATGAAACATTTCGGAAGCTGCAACTAAACAACGGGCAGTTATAAACGCATGGTGTAAGTCGTTGTTTATAAGATCAAAACATCATTTCTGTACATTCATTGAAACATTCTTGTGATCACGTGGTGGTATGACGTAACTAATCCAATTATATGTGATCCGTGTATAATTGACAATGTAGATGTGGTAGATGTCCACATGTGGCATTTCAATGAACGTGGTAAGCGGAATATTCACGTTAACTAAAGGTGCGTACACACAGTAAGTTTTGATGTATACAGTCAAGATGTACTGTGTAGTTACGAGTAGTACGCATCTACCATACATTTTCCCGAGATGTACACCTTCATTGTTACCAAGTGATATGAGGGAATTGTATGGACATGATGTACACGTGGCAAAGCGTACATCCTCCACTTATACACCAAAACATGCTGTGTGTACGCACCTTTAGTCAATTAGTTTTATTGACACGGGTGTTTACGCGGTCAAATAATGCAATAAACTTATAAAAGATCACTTACCATGCGCCAAGGCATTCATAGCCTTTATTTGCCTGTCAGATATCTGGTGAAATATTGCTGGTATATGAAAGCATTACAATGACTCGAGAATAGTACTTATATTTTTCAGCAACGGTATAACTTAAATATGTTGTGCCGATGAACTGTAAGCCTTCGTGTTGCCTTAAAGGGAAAAGTGCATAAAATACAATTACGGTTGACCATTTATTCTATATTCCTCAGTGATCTCTTTTCTGACGCCTTTGCATCCGAAAATTTAGTAAAATTACAAACACGTTTAAAGCTATGTCACTGTAATAACGCGTAAAGTTGTCTACATAATTCACTTGAACTAAAATTTCTCGAAACATTCTTTTCTTCAGTCAGATTATATAATCTGAGATTAATCCTCTATAGTTGTTGACATCAGGTGACTCTAGGGAAATTTCAAACATTCAGTTCGAAGCGTCAGAAGAAGACTAACGACACAAGTGTACTGTCAAACAATAAAACAGATATATTTTATTAACGCCCATATAGCGCGGGTTGTATAAGAGACAGTAATATTTCCTCCTTAAATAATAAGCAGTTATTGCAGTCGTGTAGGCATTCATCTATCATTTAAAATGTATATGTTTTTTAAATAAATTGGAAAATTTCCTATTGACAAGAGTCTGCACCAGGGGAACAAGGACAGAAAAAGCATTGTATAATTTCCTCGAACTACTGACTTGATGACGTCACAGGATTTGTCATACAAATGATATAACTCGACTAGTGTCCGGATAATATATCTAAATAACGAATGTACCAAAATACATCATGAAAACATCTTAAAACATCAAACAGCAAAGTTGAATCTACAAATATAATTATTTATTATTCATTCTAAACCCAATTACCAAGTTGAGTACACAGCAAAAAGTGCCCCGTATGAAATTCATACGTTACACGTATGAATTTCATACGCGAGTTAACGTATGAAATTCATGAGATGAAGCCCCCGTATGAAAAACGTACGTTAGCTTTCATATGAAATTCATACGTGTAACGTACGTTTAACGTATGAAATGGCCCAACGTATGAAAAACGTACGTTAGCTTTCATATGAAATTCATACGTGTAACGTACGTTTAACGTAAGAAATTGCCCACGTACGTGTAACGTATGAATGACTTTAATGCATTTACTACTGAAATTTTGCGGCTTAAACGTACGTTTTTCATACGTTTAGGTCCCAAACGTACGTTTTTCATACGTTAGGTCCTAAATGTAGAAAAATTCATACTTCATTCCTACATCCAGGTTCAATTATTTCTGTAAGATTATAGGACCATCTAACACATGATAAATGGAAAACACATGGGAATGCAACGTAAACCAGATTTTATAGCAGTAAAGCTACCAACACAGCAGGATTCATCATGATATCTCAATGCAAAGCAGCACACTTGAGTGGAATTAGTTACTCGATTTCAAGTAACAGTGACATTGACCTCACTGGCCCTGAGTTCAATACCAAGTGGCCCTTTTACAAGTTATCCAGTGTAAACGAAGAGTGGATGCCCCCAATCTGCCTTCTGAATCTGAAATCACACTTCTTATATACTTTTTTTCGTCAGAAAATCTGGTTAAAAAACATTCCTGTGATCAACATACACTTACTGCTGAATGGTCTTTTACTGATATACAATGCTTCTTAAGACACTGGCAGACAGTGATCTCAATACCTAGATTCTTATGACGCTGTATACCACGGTTGAATTTGAGACATACAATATATACAAACCAAGTATTTGTCTTAATTTTATTTACAGTGTACAAGAAACTTCACATTAAAACACACTCCTTTTTCTCTTCGCCTCAGTCTCTGGACCAACCACAAACTGGAAATACACAAGAAATCAGCATATAGTTACTTAAAATCAACAACCTTTTGTTGCTTGATGAAATGACAGAAGAAATGCATTTATTTTAAATGCAAAATTGAACCATTTACTTCTTTTTAATGGTAGATCGAAATAAAAGCTCTGAGTCAGATATGTTGCCTGCCACGAAAAGTAGAATTACAGTTCTTGTGCACTGAACTTCGAATCATTCCAAGAAATGTGCATACCAAATTTGAAGTAATTCATTTGAACTTAAAATGACAAAGTTATGCTGACCTGTGGACAGGGAAACCAAGCAAAGGGAAATAATTTTTAAAAATCACACAGCAAAGTTATGCTGTGAAGGAGAAGTGCTCTACCTTCTTTTTTAACTTAATAAGCCGTAGAAGTTTAGGCCCTACTTTGAGCCTTCTTCGGTGTTACTTATAAGATATGATTTTATGAAAAGATAAACCAGGTTTTCTGTGCTGTCAGCTGTGACAGTGTCCACCTTATGAGATAGTCAAATTTCAGAGTTTGGTATATCTCTGCGCAAACCTTTCTTCTATTTGTATTAACAGTGACCTTGACTCACTAATTCCAAATATTATTCCAAGCTAGGTCTCCTGTAAGCTAGTAGCTATATATACAAATTGTCATAAAAATGGAATGATGCAAACTAAAGTTATGATAAGATTGTTTTCTTTCTATTTTTAGTATCAGTGACCTTGACCCCAGTTACCCTAAATATGTCTCCTGTCAGTTTGCTAAAGAAAGTTTTATGAAGATTTGTCGAAGCAAACTCAAGTTATTGACTGGAAAAGTTTTTCTATTTTTAGTAATGGTGACCTTGACCCCACTGACCCCCAAATACAGCCCTAAGCTAGGTCTCTTTGCATGCTTGCTATATTCAAAGTTTCATGAAGATATGTCAAATCGAGCTTCAAAAAATTATTGACCAGAAACCCACTGTTTGACACCACTGATGGGCAGAATTTTGCTGCATCTTTATTCCAATTTGATTGTAAATTTAAGAATTAAGAAATTATTTATCAACAGTTATATTAGTGTTATCTTGAATTAATGAAAACAAACAAACCTCAAGGTATGTGGATGTTGTACATCTCATAGAGATGCATGTATATTTAAATTCTCAATAATGCAGGCCGAAGAGTTTGCATTTTATGAGGAAAGTGAAGTTTTGGAAAACAAGTAATAAGGAATTGCAAGCAATGCAGAAGTCCCCTACCTGGTTTCCAGGTAGTAAATTTTCAGTTACCATGGTAACCACAAAAATTGTCAGAATCAAAGAATAATTAGACACGCATAATCTCCTCATTGTTCTGGAAGTTACCAAAAATATTTTAATCACTACAAATGTTCTCAGCTTTGATCAAGGCTAAAAGCACAGTCTAATCCAGGGCTCGACCCTAACACTGGCCGCATGTCCGAACAGTGAAAATCAAGAAGGACCAGTAGCTGTTTTCTTATCAAATTTTATTCTTATAAGATATATTGTCGTATCAATGCCCAATATAATTATTAGTGTCTATTAGGGCTGTAACGGTAGTCTGTGGTATACGAAATACCGCGGACTGCGGTCCAACACGGTTCACGATAAAAGACTTCTACATTTCGGTACGTTTCGGTATAAGCTTTTTTATGAGCAAAATAATATTTAGACAATGACAGCGCCTGACAGCCTTCTGATTATGTATAATTACCATGTATCACTCATTTTAATTGTATTGAGATATGCTTCATATTGTCTAAATTCACTTAAAATTGTTGATAGGCACATGATAACTGCTGTTATAGATATAGTTATATACATTATCACTTAAAAATTGAAGTATTTAAGCTGCTGTTAGAGAATATTGTATCGAACCGAAAGATACCGAACCGTTAGAAAAATTGACGGTACGTATCATATCGTGAGGTGAGCGTACTGTTACACCCCTAGTGTCTATCCCTGTGATCAATATCTAAACTGTACACTAAACAAATTTGTATCTGTTTTGTAGCAAACAGTTTGGATCCTAATCAGACTGCTCTTTATATTGTAG
This sequence comes from Spisula subtruncata, assembly GCA_963678985.1. Taxonomy (NCBI): domain Eukaryota; kingdom Metazoa; phylum Mollusca; class Bivalvia; order Venerida; family Mactridae; genus Spisula; species Spisula subtruncata. The sequence continues at coordinate 13,599,532 of OY787671.1, read as the reverse complement.
ACTGGTCTAAATTCAAACAGATGGATTACTTGAACCTATTCTTTATTTGAGTGGCTTATACCTATGCCTTCAAGCGAACAGGGGGCTGAAGGACAGTCTTATCTTATTCCCAATTCAAAAGGACCCCTTTTCCTTCAGAATGACTTGAATATCTTGTCATCACAGACAATCTGGTTAAATATTCTTACCATGAGCAGACAGGCTCCTCTTTGGCAAGCGTAAGTTTTTCTGGATTTGTACAAATGTAGGTGTTGAACATCTCAGTGGGCGCTAACAGTGGCAGAGCCATCAATGATCAGGTTGGGTATCATCAGGGTCTGTAAATGTTTATAAAATTATGTAAATAAACATTACTTTGGGTGCGTTCATATTAATGAATACATTATGAAGCTTAAGTATCACTTATTTCATTATTCATTGAGAAATAATCGCCAGTTATTCTATAGATGAGTCCTTTCAAGCAAAAAGGGACTTAGTGATTGCAACAATAAACTTAACTAAAGGTCATGGTGACCTTGACTTTTGACCTGAAAGTAGGTGGACTTAAGGTTGCAGACAGCATTGAGCAGAGCTACATGTATGCACATGTGGAGTTTCAAGTTGATACCCCTACTAGTACTCTAGTAGTTTCCAACACAGACGCCGATGCTCACGACAAGGCAATGACAATAGATCTTGTTTTTCTTTGAAAAGTCGAGCTTATAAATGCATATGATTTTTATCACAGATTATCTCCAACAATTTCTCTCTATTTCTTTTTTTACGTTCACACAAATTCAAGCAGGAAGTAATTTACCAGCATTTGAACCATTCATCATGTCCCTTGCCATCCAACGTAGTCATTAATAGACGTATACATGTTGACCAATTATATATTTTTCTGACTATATGTGCTGGTAGAGTAGAGCCAGAGTATTGATTCTGGTGTGTCCACCGTCTTTTCCACAAGGTCCCTGCAAAGAAAGCAAATTGTTTAAAATTATCCAAGTAGCACCACCAATAAACTGATACATCATACATGTACAGGTGTTTCGGGTAATTCTGCGCATCAGGCAATTCTGCGCACCATAATTTTCTAATTCATACACACTTTGCTCAGTTTGCTGGGTCAATTTCATAAATTTGGCCCTCAAGTGTTTTTGTAGATGTTTGTTACTTATATGTGAAGTTTTATAATCACAATAAAATTGGAAAAGTATTTCTATGAAAAAATTTAACAAAATGAGTATCAAAGGTGATTTTATTTTGACGTCAGAGATGTTTCTTTCTGTATCTTCAAAATTGGAGGCTAAAGATACAGGCCCGTATAATGTACTATCACAACCTTTCCATTGTTCGCAAGCCTTTTAGTTCAGGCAACAGTTGAGTAGCAGGGAAATATAGCTATGATTTGAATTCTGTTCAATTGTTCTTTTGGGGGGGTTATCATTTGTATCAGTGTATAACCCGGGCGGTGGATAGCCAGGGAAATGACTGTGTTTTCACCTTCCGTCTATCCTGCACCGCCTGGGAAGTGTTTTTTCTGTGAACCAATAACCCGGGGAAAATATTTAGTAGTCTGGGCTGGGGAAATACCGGATGCTTTACCATCAACAGCATTCAGCTGTCCCCTGCAGGGTGAGGTAATGTTTGGGGATTTTACAAAAAAATACAACCATAACATGAAAAGTAAAAATCACCGCCTATCCCCGGGAGGCGGCCGTGGATTCAACTGACTGCATTACCTTGTGTGTGACTTTACAACTATAACAAGTCAATTGTCGAATATAAAATAACATTAATTTATGAACGAAAAAGACGAAAATTCGTCAACATTCCAAAAGTGAAAAGAAGGCCATAATGGCGAGTCGAAAGCAGGCGCTTTTTGAGGGCAAATTCTATTTTAACTTCGGAAATAGTTACCAGCTGGGTTAACGGCTTCTTCAAAAGCATTGTCCATCATTTGCATTCGACGAAAACGTTGATATAATCGTAAAATCGCATTTTCATCAACTTCGTTCTAAACAGGAAGGAAACGCTAGTTTCGGAATACTTCCACGTGCGGGGCGGCAAAAAACCGTCCTTTCCGGACACTCGAAAGTTCGTCCCGCCCGTAAAATCGATGTAGATTTTTTTTCATGACAATTAATTTTTTTTAAAGCCTTGGTGTTAACTAGAGAAAATGAAATAAATTTCTCATTGAAGTAATTTAATTCTCCATTGGTTATATATAGATCTAGTGGACCTAGATTCTACGGATCTTAAAGTAAGAATCATTTAATTAGTATGTAGGCTACATCTATATAGGCCCTATAAACAGTGTAGGTATATGGGTCTTAATATTACTAATGGGATTTTTCCATCTTTAATGCATTATGAGCAAAATTAAGAGAAAAAAAGATTGCATGAATAATTTTTTTTTTTAATTGCTAATTTGTTATCAAAATGAAAATCAAATGTTTTAACCGCTTGATGTTTAGCATATGAATTTCATACGCTAAAATATATAACCTTGTTAAAAAGTTGTTAATTGCCCTATTTTTCAATAAATAACTAAAAATTATTTTTAACGTATGAATTTCATACGTTAAAGAATTTCATACTCAAAATTTTATGAAAATGAAAATCAAATGTTTTAACCGCAAAATTTTGATGTTTAACATATGAATTTCATACGCTAAAATATATAACCTTGTTAAAAAGTTGTTAATTGCCATATTTTTCAATAAATAATTAAAAATATTTTTCACGTATGAATTTCATACGTTAAAGAATTTCATACGTGAAGATTCATATGAAATACGTATGAAAAGTTCGCGTACGTTAAACGTACGTTGACTCTCACGTATGAATTTCATACGTTTTACGTATGAAATTCTCATGAAAATCCAAACGTATGAATTTCATACGGGGCACTTTTTCCTGTGTACCTTTTCTGTCTTTGAAAGCACTTTTAAAATATCTATTTCACTTTACTTTATACATCAACATCGTTAGAACCGATAAAGAGTGTTTTCTCCTTAGCCTGTAGGCTGTAAAACGATAAAAAAGATCGCCTGAACCTTCATTGACACGCATCAAACATCGACAATGGTCGTTATTAACCTACTATAATTACAATAACGGACATTAGTGACTATATTAATCACCTCTTTTGTCAGCAGATAATGTCCAAGGAATAAATACTGTGACAGTCCTGCTGTCATATATAATCGGGAATGTCGTCTGTTTTAACTGTAGACGTCATAATGACTCAAGGGAAATTCCAAGCATTCAGTTCTTATCCCAATCATATATCGGCGGCTTATTGTTGTAGCTTCAAGAATAAGACAAACGACTCAAGCGCTGTACACTGTCTAACAACCTTAAATCTCAATTAATGTTTTGTCAACATATAAAATATTCGTTCATAAGAAATGTATATTAGAAATATATTCAAATATTTCTCATTGGCAGAATATTCGTCATGAGGAAATTTACAAAAAGCAGTTTTTCGAAAATACCATGGTCTTTCGGCTTAGCTGTGTTTGGGATCACCGTTGTTTGTTATTTCTTCGTGAAATATTTGCGACGGGGACTTTGGGTTTTAAGCATTACCATGGTTTGTGTATGGACATAGCTCCGTGAAGTTGTGCTGTTACTAGTTTCTGTGCTCCGCTGGTTAAGTCACTGTCCGATTTACTTATATCGCTTGACTACGACACACACTTTATATAACTCGACCAAATTACAGGACAAGGTGGGATCCATAAATCTATTCTTGTAGACATACCTAGCTATAGTAATCTGTAATTAATTCCTGCAAGCAGTGTCTGTCAATGTACAAAGCTAGTTGTCTCTTTCACCATCGTCACAAGGTACAACAACGGCATCGACGAGAAAAATGATTTTACATTTTTTACATGATTGACGTCCTAGCTTGTGAAACGATACAAACTTTCACCAAACTTACATTGGCGCATATTTCTCGTCGCTGATCGCTTCAATTATGAAATAATTACTAAGTAATACGTACAACATGTAGCAGTGCTTTGATGGGTAATAAAATATAGGCATTCGTTTGGATGCGTAATTAAATCACGAGGGCGTAGCACGAGAAGTTTTGGCACAAACACATAGTAATGATAATTGATAACAACCTATGCTTACAAACACTATTTCCTGTATGCTTCCCATTTTCCATAAATGACAAATAATTGCGGATGTCTTTCGTCTTCTTACAAATAACTGATCTCTCAATTTGTCTGCCTTCTTTACAAATAAAGACTACAAATAATTAACGGTACATACATCTAATGCTATAAAACTTGATACCACATAAATCTTTTATCTAGTTTCTCCCTGTAACCCTGATTTATTTATAGTGTTGCTTTTCTCGAATTATGTCCACAGCTAATCGCGTTAAGATCTTAGCTTCCAGACGATACTTTGTTGAACATCATCCAGATGTGTCCCTATGGCAGGATATAATACGTGAATCGTCGCTTCGTGCGTGGTATAAAACACCATAAGAGTGCAATTTTCAAACGGTATTCACATCGCTTCAGACTTTGATAGTTTTTCGAAGTTCTGAATGTAGTGTTGAGCACCGCGACGTAAATGGAGAATGGTAGACGACTTTTCAGTTGACTTAATCGTAAAATTGGAAATTATGCATACGTTCAAATACAAATTTTGTTTTATGCTGGATTTTACTTTGAGTATTTTGGCTGATGATTGAATGAGGAGTCATGTTTCATTCGCTAATGCGCATATGGACTTTTCTATCAAATTTAGATTGCGTCACATTGACAGAGCATGCCCACGGCAACATCTAGACATACATCGTATCAAAATTAGCACTTCGTACAGAACTGTCTCTTATCGTCTTGCAGGGGTCACATGATTCGTCACAAGTTTACAAAAAGTCGTCCCAGTGTTTGAATATCATCATTAAATAATAACTGAACCAAATACAATACACCTCGATGTGATTTAAAACAAACATCAAAGTGAACTTTATTATTCTGGAAAAAGTGATCAAGCTTAGTGCGTTTGTACCTGACTGATCTTTGAAAACAGTTTTTCCAATTTACATAATTATCCACAATTTTAGTTCTCTATTGTCAGTATATTAAAGGCAGTTCACCAATATTTTAGAATTATTATAAAGCGAAGAAAGAGCCCGTGAAACGATACTAAGTTTCCTTAACTTTCATTGACACGTATCAAACAACGTCTCCACTATGACCCTACTATAATTGTACTAACGGACATTAATGAATACACCAATCAACTCATTTGTCAGCAGATAATGTCCAAGGAATAAATATAACATTATCACACTACTCCTTGATGGTGACCTTGTACATGACCGAGTTGACATAGACCGAGTGTAAATAGATGTTCGCCTTTTTGAACTAACAAAAAATATAAACAAAAAATGTCCTTCTTGGCAATTATAAATTGAAAACACGATAATTACAAGTTTGCTTTAATTAAACATACATTGGATGAACCAGAACGCGTTTTATGGGTTATGGCATTTGCGACATTTGTACTATGGTTGGTAAATCACAGACTATATGCGTTATTCACATATCCGTTAACGTTTTACACATGATTTCGATAAAATCATGAAGGCAACTACAAAACCTTATGCGTGATGCCAAATAATTATTAGCAAAGAACAGGGTTTACTGAGACAACCTCGTAGTAATTATAATTGATAACATCACATACTTACAACTACTACATTTGTATCTCTTGTAATCTTCCAGATTTCCATAAATGACAAATGATTGTAGATGTTTTCTGTCTGTTTTGGGATATCCGATTTCGCTATAAGTCTTCCTGCTCTACAAATAATTGGTTGTACATAGAAAGAACGATATACGACTTTGTATCGTATTACTCATTAATCTAGTTTCTGGAATGACCGAATTTAGTAACCCTGATTTACCTAGCGGTTATTTTTTCAAATGATTTCCACGCATTCTAATTTCATTCATTTATCTAACAGTCAAGGAGTTGCGCCTCATAATGTCAAAAACGTGCAGACGACACAATGGTCTCATTGACGTATTATTATTGTTCAATGCGTCTTTTAGTTGGCAATACGTTTCAGTTCTTGCAAATTGTTGTAAAAAATACGTATGTACTAAGCGGTTATGTGCAATTCGTCTGTGAAACATTATTTGAGATATAATTTCCTGAAGTTCGGACAGCTTGTGTATATAACGATCACATTGATGCATATTGATAAATATATCATTAGTTGTGTTATTGGTATTATAATGGGACATTTTGTATTGGGTATAAGTAAACTGGATTGTTATGACGGCCTTTACTCCGGTAATGTTTTGCTATTTTTGGAATGTGACGTTACTGTGGCCTACATTCGCCTTTCTTTACATTACAATCACTAGAAATAGCATTCTCGTTTGGTGGAAAAGTTGCTATAGTTTATGACATACCATATGACAGTTAAAATTGGTGATAAGTGCGTTGTTGTTTAAGACGTCATAATAACACTCCGGGGAAATTTAAAAACATCAGATTTAATCATAAACATATACGTATCAGTGGATTTTTTTAAGCTTTCAGAATAAGTCAAACGAATGAGCATTATTTCAGACATCAAACACTTTAAGTTATATTAATATATTATTCCTAATAAAACGAGGTGCCTCTAACACCATATTACGGTTTTCTAAATAATGCTAATACTAATTAATACAACCCTGTGTACAACTACCGGTAATTCATTGCGATCATTTCGTTCCGAAGAAATAGGTCGTGTTGAATAATTAAATAAACTTGAATATTTCAAATTTACGAAGCCTGTATCAGGGGGACATGGAAAGAAAAGCCTTTAAATGATTATCCTTAAATATATCCGTCTACAAATAGCTTGTATAACTCAAATGAAGTGGCAGACGATAAAACAAATCTAAACATTTATTATTCGAAAAACAGATTTTAAAGTCGAATATTTTAGGACTTAAAAGTTCTTTAAAAGAAGTTGCTTTCAGTATTGCCGGTACATTCCAGGTCGACATAATATATAAAAAAGTACTGCAGTAAATATGTTTTTCCAAAAATCCATGGACATGACAGAAATACCCTGCATATTCATACATAAACTTATTCGGCGTCTTGACAGTTTTAGCAAAAATATATAAAAAGTGCCTCAGTAAATATGTTAAACAAAAATACATAGACGAAGATAAAAGAAATACCCTGCATTAACAAATGTAAACTCATTCGGCGTTTTGACTGTTTCAGTGAAACATCACACGGAGAGATTTTGACATAAATCAACACATAGTAATGATAATAATTGACAACAACACATACTTACAAACAAAATATCTTGTAATCTTTCAAATTTCCATAAATGACGAATGGTTGTAGATGTTTTCTGTCTTTTTAAGGATATCCGATCTCCTTTTGTCTGTCATCTCTACAAATAATTGGTGGTACATACGGTAATAAGAACAAATTAGGACTTTGTATCATATAAAGCATTGATCTAGTTTCACAAAGACCGAATAATGTAACCCTGTCTTACATAGTGAGGCTTATTCTCTCGCATCCTATATTTATTAATTACAACTAGACAAAAGGTTGCGCCTCATTATGACCACCGAACTTCTAGACCACAATTTCTGGTACGTGTTGTTCTGTTCTTTCATTTAATAAAGATTTTTCTGGTTGACATTTGAAATTGCCTGATACGTCAATACATTTCAGTGTTTGCAAATAGTTGTAAAAGAGGTGCATGTACCAGACGAAAATTGATAATTTGTCCGTGAAACATTATTTGACATTATTTTCTTGACAGGATGTGTAGAACACAGTCACATTGGTGCAGAAAGATAGAAACTAATTAGTTAGTTTTTTGATAAAATGGGAAATTCTACACTCGTTCCAAGTAAACTCTTGTTTTAAGACAGCTTTTTCTCCGGTTATGTTTTGCTGATAAGACATTACCACCGTGTCTTTGTTTCTAATCGACATGAAATTCTTTATTATTGAAGCATCATTTCCGTTTGCCAATTGGTATAACAATAGGAACTCCATATACTGAGTCTACCACCTCCATGATAACATACAATTTAAGCAATCATCCGTGAAATTTAATGTCTAAATGACAAAACTGATATTTGACAATTAGCAACCGGTCATTATTGGCGCATGATGTAAGAAATAATCTTCATGTTGTTTGTCCATCCATTCTTCTCTCGTTCATTCACATATATTGTTAAGGTTAAGGTACCAATTTTCTAGGGCTCTTTTCAGCTGTTAGGCCGCTCAAGCACCCTTTGACATTAAACTCCCCTGGTCATTGGGCTACTTATGGAAACCTACACTCGTGTCTCCCTGAGGAGACTATTTCTCTCCTGTGGTGTGGCAGCCAACATCGATCTGCGGCGCCCAGGAATAGACACTGCCCTCACAGGTACCATTTTACACCATGGTGGAGTGGAGCTGTGGGTCTTGATCAGAGATTTTGACCAGTGGTCCAGAGGGGATCGAACCCGGAACCTCTCGATCCCGAAGCGCGCACCCTACCTCTAGGCCACCGCTCCCCACAATTCACAAATTGATGACAATTATAAAACATTATACATGTGAAGTGATTTGTGAACGCATGTTGTGCTATCACTTTTAAGCAACAGTTTACTTGTGTCTCTATATTGTTTACGTTTTTCACTTAAAAAAGCATCTATTTAAACGTTATTTAATGTAACTGTACATCTAACACGCATTTCACAAATCCATCCTTTGATCAATTATTGACGTAAATTTTTGCATCATGTTTTAGAATTATGCTATAATTTTCAAAATATATCAAAATCGAAATTGTTTGCGTTCAGAGATATTATTGTTTTAAACAACTTACTCCTCATATTTCAAAATCTGAGTACATTTCCGAAATCTTTCAGCTTAGCAAAGAACTATGTGATTTTGACATAATGCATTCGAAATGTTAAAGCTAAGATATGGCGCTATAATATTATATGTGAATTACTTAAAATGCAATTAACTGGAGCGTATTTTTTCCTACTTTGAAGCTTTTTTAAAACCTTGTTTTATATATTTATTACACAATGTCGAAATAGCAGATTTTCCTAAGGAAAGGCTCATATATATTTGACAAAGAATAATATTCTTCAGTCAGAGTGCGGTTAACGTTGTAGATGACATTGTGACTCTAGGGAAATTTTAAAAAATCCGTTATAATCCTCAGCATATATCGGGGGCTTATATTTGAACCTTTCAGTGTGAGACTAATGTTCCAGTCATTGGTTATGCCAGAGATATAGTGCGCTCGTATCGCTGGCTTAGAATGAGAAGGTCGTAACTGCTACTAACGACCTTTTAAGTCTAATACATATATGAAATTTGCATTACAAGGCCCTTCTTATGAGCATATTTTCATGAAATTCGAAAATTGTCATGTTGACCAAACTGTAGTTGAAAGATATTGTTTTACCAAACGTAAAGTGTACATTTTGGACAGTTTTTCCGTGTTATCTCAAAATATCGATTTTGTACTTACAACCTTCTCATTCTAAGCCATCGATATATAAAACCTACATTGTACCAAGTTAACACATTGTGGTCGTTACTATGGGATGTACATTCAAATGGGACACGCTGATAATTACAAAGCAGATATACATAGAGTATATATGTTTTAGAATGTATATATTGAGTAATTCAATATGTTTTAGAGAAATATCTCGTGATAAAAATAAATATAAAAGGAATACCAATATTTATAAAGCAGGGGAAATTTTGGCGTCTAGACGGTTTAAGCATAACTACCGACATACAATATACGGAGGTTCTATCACAATTAGCAACACACTGTAATGATTATTGATAACAGCACATAAATACAAACAATATCCCTTGTACTCTTCCAGATTTCTATAAATGACAAATGATGGTAGACGTTTTCTGTCTGTTTATGTGCATCCAATCTCCATTTGTATGTCTTCTCTACAGAAATAAACACTACACATAAATAGCAGTACATAATGAGACTTATATATAACGTGGTATGATATAACAGTCTAGTTTCAGGAATGACCGAATTCCGTAACCCGGACTTATATATGTGCCTCCGTAGTTCAGTGGTTAGTGCGCTTGTCGTCTAATCTGGCGACCTGGGTTCAAATTCGGGTGAAGGACATATATGCCTGCCATGTTTCAGTAGAAATAAAGCAAATAAAGGCTATGCTCGGCATTATTTATAACGGCCCTTTCGTCGATTGATTTCCATTACATGAATAGATCGCGTTTAATATTACCATAATCTTAGCTTCCAGAATATTCTGTTTGGAACATGAACACAAGGTGTACCTGTGAAAGTTTAAAATCCACGATTCGTTACGTCATCCGGTTATCAATTGTTAATTACACTAATGGTAAAAAACTTATTCTCCATAAATACATGTACGCGTGTTTACGAACTTCACTTGAAACAGTGTTGAAATTGCGTTAATATGATGTGATATTTTATGGCAACTACTGGGATTTCGTCCTTTGTAGCTGTAGTCGTCATGATGGCTGAAGGGAAATCTCATTCATTCAGTTTAAATCCCGAGCATATATTGGGCAGTTATTGTTCTACAACAAGACAAACAACGCAAGTTGTGTTGAACAGCGTTCTAAATTTATGTAATGCCCATAATTGTTTTCAGATAAAATATGTCTTGTTAAAAACAATTGAATATTTCTCACCGACAGAGCCTTCGCCAAGGGACCATAGAAAGAAATAAGCCATTAAAGTCATTATTTTTTAAAAACCCACGTCTCCTGTATGCTTGATTACGTCACACGACAGTGCCGGGATAATAGCAATATATTATTACTGTCTCAAAATTAATTTACATACAACGAGACGTGAAACATAAATCTACAAATATGTTTATTATTCTCGAAAAAACTATCCAGCTGAGTGTATTCGTACTTGATAGTTCCTTGAAAGCAGTTCATATCAATTTACAAAACCAGTTATCTCTTTCATTGATGTCTCAACGTACAACATCAGCATACAACTCCGATATTAGTTTTATAGAATTATTTCTAAACGACTGCCGAAATTGTAGACTTATATAAAGTTCCAACAAACTAACATCGACATAGTTCACACATTGTCTTACCTACTGTGATTACAATGGATTACATTAGTGTCAATATAAATAAATATAACATAAGCACGCTTCTCCTTGACCTGACCTCGTATGTTCATGTTCGAGATACGTAGACATGGTTGTAGATGTATTCTGTCTGCTTTAGGATATCCGATCTCTATTGGTCGGCATTATCTACAAATAAAGACTACAAATAATTGGTTGTACATAATAAGAATGAAATAAAACTTTATTTCACATAAATGTAGTTGCTAGAATGACCGAGTTGTGTAACCCTGACTTACATAGCGAAACTGTTCTCAGAAGATTTCAAAAGTTCCCAATTAGATGGATGGTTTGTTCTATATATGACACGTGCGTGGTTGCCCCCCGTGTGCGTGTTTAATCGACATAGAACTCTTTATTATGGAAGCATCAAAACGGTTTTCATTTGTATCTTGCGGAGATGCTGGATGAGATACTTTTTAATTAGATCACTGTGCTGTTATATATATTTTCGCCCTCTTTTCGCCCAGTATTGTAAACTTGGTCAAGTCCCAAAATGCCTCTTTAAAACGTATTAACCTTATGTCACTGTCCTTGGTGTTTAAAACTAGGTCAGGGGTGGTTGTGTTTCATTTAGTCGCCTTTTTGGCACGGGTTTGTGTGGTTGGTTCGCCGTGCAGTGGGGCCTTGGGGAACTTGGTCGAATATTGGCTGCGTTTCATTCGGCAATAACAGCTATTATACAAGGGGTGTTCGAAAAGTAATGCAAATTGCCCTCTAACGTTTTATTGACGGAACCGATTTCAATGAAACTTAATGACAATCTTTATCGAAATCTCCGCTTCAAGATGTACACACATTTCCTTATTCAATTCAAGATTGAAATAATGTTTCAGCGTATGCAGGTACTACTTTCATGCACTGAAATACGGTTGACCACATAGGCTTCCTGGAAACGTACATTCGGTATACAGAATGCGATCTAAGACTAAGAACTTAAAAATAGTCGCATGTGACTAGATCTATAGAAAATACTTGTTTATCAGGTATATTTATCTGATTTTCGTTCGAAAAATAAGTAGATTGCTGGAGCAAAAAGGTATTTTCATGTTAAAGGGACATAATGCTTAGTTTCAGTAACAAATCGACGCTATAAGAAATGTTTTTTAAAGTTTTTCCTGCAGACACTATCTGTAAAACCTATTAGCTACCAGTTTACGTATTGATTTGGGCAATTGAACAGAAGGGCCTTGGTCGGTGGACAAAATTCAAATGCATCACCATCGTCACTGACTGCGTGTAATTTACAAATACGAGCTTCTTAGAATTTCAGGAATCAAATACATAATATTTCTGGTTCATACTTCGTAAATGATAGTGAGTCTGTGTTTCGCCATCTGTTACGCTTCGTTAAAACATAGTTTGTACGTGTTAGGTGAATAAATAAAATATTTGTTGGCATTTAAAATAAGATGATGCTACCAATATTGCAGCTTTGAGACCAATATCTAACTTTTTATATTAACATTCTCTTTGCTTGTTGTTGGTGTCGACTGATCATTTTGTTATTGTCTTTCAGCAGCTATTGGTCTGCTTTGAAACATGTTGAATAAATAAAACATTGCTAAAAGACATCCTACGATGTCTGTTAATCTTAAAAAGTTCCTAGTGTATCAATTTGTTACTTTATCTTAGTTAAGTCCTTCCTTTGATATAAGGCATATTTTCAGTCAGTTTTGCCATACGTTTTTCCAACGCTTTTTAGCCTAGTGTACATAAGTAGGTGCATTTTAAACTTACATTATAACACAACCGATGAATCGAAGACAACCAAATTTTATTCAATTATAAACGATAGTTACATAGTTAAACATGCCAAATTTAACGCCTTAAAATCCCGAAACTACGGATATGCATACATTTGCATTACTTTTCGAACACCCCTCGTATAATTTCTTTGTTATTGCGGGTCATCCTGCCTTTTTTCGGCGTGGACTTGGATCTTTAATTGTTTCTTCGATTTATGTGTGGGCATTGCTCAATGTAGTTGCTAGGAATATTATTTCCCATCCCATCCCTACCTTGTACATTATTTTAACTAGCTCAAGTCGTACTTGTGCCTCTTTAGGTCGCATGACGTTAGGTCACTGTGGGCATTGCTCAGGGTAGTTGTGTCGTGGTGTTTCTGATTTCTGTGCTCGGCTGGTTGGGTTGAGTGCTACCTTCCCTGTCGGATTTTCTCATACCTTTTCTGAATGTTGAAGGAACGTGATATTTAAAAAAAGCAACCGATACTGATTGACGCATCATACAAGTCGCTGCTTATAAGATTGAAACATCATTACTGTACGTTCATTGAAACATCCTAGTGATCACGTGTTGGCATGACGTAACTTATCCAATTTATCAAACTGTGTATATCAAATACTTGATCCGTGGCTAATTGACACGAGACGAGGTTGATGTCCGCTTGTGACATTCCAATGAACGTGATAAGTGGAACATTCACGTTAGCAAAAACGGTAACTTGGCCAATTAGTTTTGTTGATACGGGTGACGACGCGGTCAAATACTGCAATAAATTTACAACGTAAAGTACAGATTAGATTGAAATACGTAATATATCTCAGACAGCCAACACAGTATGCTGGCTTAGAATAAGAAGGCCGTAAGTGACCTTATATGACTAATGCACATTGGAAATCTACATCATTAAGTGCTTCTTGTCAGCCTATTTTCACGAAAATCGGACCAAACTGAAAATGAAAAAGCTTGTTTTACAATAAGTATAGTGTGATAATCAGAGAGTTTATCTTGTTTTCCCAAAATATTGATTTTGTAGTTACAACCTAAGCCAGCTTATTAGTCCCGATTTGTTCAGGTAGTGTTAGTTAATTAAATGTTCCGCTACGTTCATTCTATCTACATTCGTGTAATATAAACATGCAGCCACATTTTGATTAAGCAAGATTTAGTATATATTATCATGGAATGTCATATAGCTGTGATTTATTATCAAGACCAATGTGAGACGATATGCCACGATATTAACATAATAAACCATTACTTGAGGTCTAAACATGCATCGTTACTTCGTGTGTTGTTTTCCGATTGAAGTATGATCGTAATATACAACCGAGGGCATTAAATGGTTCCTCGAGGTCTGAGGAAAGCTCTCCGATACATTGGCGATACATCGGCGAAGATTTGAGACATTTGTGGCAACATATTGGAAGATTTCAATGCATGCATTGAATGTTTCCTAATGTACTAACGAGTTCATGCAGGAAATGTTACTTTGTTAGGGACTAGGGGTTAAAGTTGAGTAAGGCTATATATACTCGCAACATAAAATTAGTTCACGAAATTATTGATGGGCCCTCGTACATGTACATGTATATTCGGAGATTTCGTCCTATGTAATTATAGTCGTGATGATGGCTCAAGGGAAATGCCATTCATTCAGTTCTGATCCTGAGCATATATCGGGCGATTATTGTTAAAGCTTATAGAAGGAGACAAAACGACGCAAGTGCTGTCAAACAACGTTCTAAATCTATGTAATGCTCGTGTATTTTTTTCAGATTACATGTTTCTTGTTAATAAAATTGAATAGTTCACACGACAGAGCCTTCGCCAGGGGGACATAGAAATAGCCATTCAGTCAGTTACTGGTAATTTCAAACACACACGTCTCCAGCCCGGCACACGACAGTGTCGGGATAATAATACTATGCTATTATAACAGTACAAACATTTACCAACAACGAGAGTGAAACATTAAGAAACAATATGTTTATTATTCTACAAAACAAACTATCAAGCTAAATATATTTGTACACACTTGATAGTTCATTGAAAGCATTGTATGGCAATTTACAAAACCAATTATCTCTTTCCCTTATGTATCAATATACAACCTCAGCAGGCAGGTTTATAGAATTATTTCTAAATCAAAATGTGTTTACTTGGTACGTTATATATTTGAGCGCGCTATATCCCTGGCATAACCACGGATTGGAACATCTTGTCCGGGATATAGCGCGCTCAAATATATAACGTACCAAGTGAACACATTTTGATCGTTACTAAAGTAAATAAATATAAATGTACAATCAAATGGGACACGCAGATAATCACAAGGCAGATATACAAATACCTATATATGTTTTAGAAATTATACATGGGTTATATGTTTTGGAAAAGAAATATCCGTATTAATGAAGCAGGGATTTTACATTTGTCTGTCTTCTATTTACGTCGACTTTGTAGGTTGCACGATGGTTGTCCCAGAAATTTGCCAACATATGTAACGTATAATTTAAGATAATTTTATAATACTATAATGCATAATTTTCTCACAAATGCATATATACAATGTACTACCAGGTGTCCATTCGTATACAATTAACAAAAAACAATCAAATGAATGATGTGTAGTAGTGCGTGTCGGTGCACATCATAATGCTTTACATTTTCTACCTGGTGAATGTATTCTAGCATACAATAATGATTTGAATCACATTGATGATGTGTAGTAGTGCTGGTCGGCGCACGTCATAATGCTTTACATTTTCTACTTGGTGAATGTATTCTAGCATGCAATAATGGTTTGATTACAAATGTTCTCAATTTCCCAGGACACTCCATGTATTTGTCAGTGTTGTCTTAGTTTGATGTAGTTTGTTCTTGTATGCGTGAATGTAGCGTGTGTCTTTTAATTTTTATGTTACATGTACCGTCGTCGTGTGATTCTTTGTACACTGCTGTTTCTGATAAATGCTCCAATTTTTACTTTCGATGTGATAAAATATATCGCTGACTTAGAATGAGAATGTCGTCAGTACAAAATTGATATTTTGAGAAAACAAGACACAAACGGTCCAAATATCACTCTTTACTTATTGTAAAACAAGCTGTTTCAACTTCAGTTTGGTCAACAAGACAAATTCTGATTTTCACAAAAAGGCTTATTAGAAGCACATTTTGATGCCCATTTTTGAAATATTTATCTGTCTTATAAAGTCGTACGTACTTTGAAGTGCTTACGATCTTCTCATGCTAAGCCAGCGAAATATACTAGTATTCATTGGAATTGGCTTTATGCAATATTATTGATAAACATGCACAAGTTAGAATGGATCAAGAGCATTATGCACTCGCGATTTTTCTGGCATTTAGGAACAATAATTTTATACTTGTAATATTAATGTGCCCTTATTCATATTATTAAAGGGAATGTAAACCAAATATTTTTGTATTTATCTATATATTTGTTTTGTAACGCCTTGTTACTATGGTTATAAAATAATGACGTCTATATGATATCGAATATGCACACTTTACTATTAAATTGCGATACAAAATTACATTACTTTCCCAGACGTTTTGTGACAATGGATATTAAACTTATATGGATACAATTATTGTAAAATATAAGTTTAATACTCTATTGGCCAACCAAAGTAAAGTACAGATTAGATTGAAATACGCACCGACGTAATGTATCTCAGACAGTATGCTGGCTTAGAATAGGAAGGCTGTAAGTGACCTTATATGACTAATGCACATTGGAAATCTACATCATAAAGTGCTTCTTGTGAGCCTATTTTCACGAAAATCGGACCAAACTGAAGTTTAAAAAGCTTGTTTTACAATAAGTATAGATTGATAATCAGAGAGTTTGTCTTGTTTTCCCTAAATATTGATTTTGAAGTTACAACCTTCTCATTTTAAACCAGCTTGTTAGTCCCGATTTGTTCAGGTAGTGTTAGTTAACTAAACGTTCCGCTACATTCATACTATCTACATTCGTGTAATATAAACATGAAGCCACATTTATAATATTTCCATTTTCATAAAACAGGTTTTATTCCTTCTAGGCTAAGTTTATTACGTAGCCGTTTGTGCGAACTGCCTACGCAGTTGACAGACAATTTTCGACCGATATACAAAATGTACGGTCATCAATAATCGTTGTATTCTCGTTTTAGGCTTTGGGAACTGTTACAGTAATATATTCTCTATATAGATACAAAGAGGAGTCTTGTTCCATATATCAATACCCCAAGTTATCAATCTAATGACTTAGAAATGAATCTTTATAGGCCCACATAAAATGAACGCTGATGGACACTAAAATATACTAACGGTGCAATAGAATTGACATTACGTCGAAGTCTGCAAAAGGCTTTCAGAAGCGTTAAGGAATGACACAGAAGGGTACAGAAAATCACGAATGCATGTTAAATTATTCCGATTTGGCGAATTTCGGGTTCTGAAATACTTCGGATCCTAGTGCACGGAAGGTCTTTGATATGAGTTCACACTGTTGTCTGATGATTTGGTACCGACCATAAACACTGATGCAGACATGTTCGGTTGAATGGACCATATATCAACATCAGTATATTTTGATTAACCAAGATTTAGTATATATCATCATGGAATGTCATATAGCTGTGATTTATTATCAAGACCAATGTGATACAATATGCCACGGTATTTAGATAATGAACCATTACTTGAGGCTTAAACATGCATCGTTACTGCGTGTTTCTTTTCTGATTCAAGTCTGATCGTAAATCATAAACAGCGTGTCTACTGGCCGAACATCAAACTATTTAAAATTATTTAGTGTTTATGATTTGCAATGTCAAAACGCATAAACCATGTTTCGATCAATTATTTGGACACTTTATCAATATAGAACATTAGGTTTATTGGCTTAAATAATGATTTAGTTCACTCATCTTGCCTTGTTTTGACTATTAACAAGCAATGTAACGTAAAATTACAACCTTAATCATACGCTGAGGTGAGGAATTCCTCATCGGCGCTATTAAAGTACATATTCCCCGAGGCATATTTTGCTTCGGTATTGCATCCCCATTATATTTCTGCACATCGGATATGCCCCCGAGACGAGATATTACCAAAATGAATTCTCGAGTACTTGAGTAACATTTAATTTATGCATTAAAATGTCTTGATGTGTTACCGATGTTATATATTGTCTCAAGTATACACAAAGCTTCCCAGGTGCATCGGGGAGCGTATATAGTAAGTACCTTAGACATCGGAGAACCTCCTAATTCCCATCGGCAGTTGGACAGACGCATACTGTCGGAAATCCAAGCTTCCTGGAGTCTTTCCCTAGAACACAAAGACTTGGTCCCCGATGTCTGCCGATATTCGTTTATTTCCATCGGGTACATTTTCGACGCATTAAATGTTTAATGGAACCTATGCTTTATCAGATGTATACTAATGGAAGTGTGCATGTTATTATTCACATAATATTCATGTCTCGACAAGGACTCACATATATGCCAGAAATTCTAAATAATGACGAATAAGACAGGAACAGCAGAACTCTCGACGTTAGAATTATTATGCTCCACGTATTTAGCATTGTGCATTTGTAAAAGCAATGGTATATGCAGCTGCAGTGATTGTGATTACCCTTTTTATACTAAAACTGTGTCAGTGTTACTGATTACCTCATTGTGTGTATTGCATAAAACAAATGCGTAATTTCTTGTCGTCAGTCTTCCAAGACCTGAAGCCACACGCACATAGGACTAACCCACACTTTTCTCTTTGTCATAAAAATAGTACTAACGAGATTACTCTCTTTTATTTCTCGTATTGATATAAAGTTGCTTTTAGACTGGTTGTACAAACGAATGTGAAAGGCTAACTTTTCCTGAAGAAATAGCGCAGACCTTATCATACAATCAATCGCCTAACTGTTGCAGTATCTATCATTCTCAATCAATGTCGTCTTGTTATACGTAATCTGTACGGAACTCAGGAAATAGTTAAGGCAATGTTTCATCCGCGTAGTACAACTACATGTACTGGTTTAGAATATAATCAAGTTTTACACCTAATATACCAATAGGATGTACAAAACAAAGTAGTTTTGACTGAAACTGAACAGACATTATTGACAATATACCAGATGAGAAAGTAATTTAAATCCTTGTTTAAACCCGCTTACTAACATACAAGTGATGTCCCAAGTATTTTAAACGAAAACATTATACATTGCAAAGGATATGATACAAAGTACTCTATCTGCTTACCGCCTCATTCAGTAAAATATGTGCAGCGCTAGAAGCAGCAGACAAGAACAAATCACAAAGAAAAACACAGCAGAAACATTATAGTTATACATACCAGTGCGTAATGTTCCAGGTGGAGATTGGCACCATTGTACACAATAGGGACACATGTTCATTATAAATGGGATCATTATCGGGAGAACTCCCGATGTGTTCCTGATATTATGCGTCGGTCCAACTGCATCGGCGATATACTACTGAAGGACATTAAATGGTTCCCGAGGTCTGAGGGAAGCTCCCCGATGCTTTGGCGATACATCGCGAAGCTTCGTGAAGATTTGAGTCATTTTATTGCAACTCATTGGAAGTTTTCAATGCATGCATTGAATGTTTCCTAATGTACTAACGAGTTCATGTAAGGAATATCTCGAGGAGGCATCCCCGAAGCACCCACAGCATCGGGGAACGATCGGGAATAAAACATAATCACTGTTTTTCGGTTACCTGTCGTACTATATTGTGTTAGTAACATTGTGATCTAGGAGAAGTAATCCAGAATAGGCATCACAAATTTCCCCAAAATATCGCAAACCTTCGGTCACTAGATCTAATATGCGCATATTCGCCGATATATATCAGGGGTACGATTGGGGGTACCGGTTAAGTCCATGTTGTGTTCTCGTTGTTATATCCCGATCCCGCTGCTTCGGCGATGTACTCTCGATATAAATAAGAAACTTCGGGGAAGTATCGGGAGCCATCGGCATCTATCGGGGAAAGCTATTTTGACTTCCACGTCGCCGATGAGAAATTCCTTATTGGGACCTAAGCATACATAGTACATACATCGGGCGTTGGTCAATTCCGTTAGTGATTTTTAATCCTGCAAAATGTTTACAAAATGTACGTATACATGTACTTGTTATATGGCATTGTCATCTGACGTATATGATACAACCTACTAGGTTTGCTTGACACATCAGTCAACCAAACATAGCAAACGATAGAAGCAACAGATATTTACAAATCACAAAGCAACGGAAACAGTACACATACCACCAGATGATTTTCCGGGAGAAGATTGACACAATTGTTCACAATAGGGACACCCAGACAAATCTTTATCATAACGTGAATACATATCCAGAGTGTGTTCCTTTGAGGAAACTACTTGTCTGAAACTGACACATTCATTCTAGCAAATAATAGAAGTTATGTGCTATTTTGCAAACACGTTTTCATTTATGATATACGTAGTGCGTTTCAAAAGTTCCAGGAAAAGTGCTCTTTAATATTTATCTTATGGTCAAAAGACTTCAAACTTTGCATTTAAATAAAACAATTCATGATACAAAGTGTAGCATGAATTAAACGCACGAGTGCGAGTCGCACAAAATGACACGCCTGCCATAGTAACGTCAATTATGGCTAAAGCGTAAAGCGTAACGTCTAGCGTATGACTCACAAAGGCCGTACCTTTATGATCATCTGCAGCAGTACCACTGGCAGTCTAGAAGCGTTCATACTATGCATACATCCTACCCCGTGGAATATAGCGTTCTTAGCAGGCATTTGATATAAATTATACTGGTTCAAATCTTAATTTTCCAGCCGAAAGACCAAAATATCGGTCAAATTCCAATAATTTACTGACATTTGACGGGCGATTCTAATACAACGACAAATAAACATGAACAAAACAGTGGCAATATTAAAAATATGGTATAAATTGACCAAAATGATGTTATATCACTTATCGCAAATATTTCTTGCAGTAATTTTTGGTCAATGTAAATTGGTAGCTGTTTGGTTTGGAGCAATGTGTTTTGTTAGTTTGACGATTTCGACGATGTGACGACAAATTTGCCCCGGATAGCCACTACTTAGGTTACTATGGCAGCAGTGCTAATTTGTACGACACATCCTCATGTGTTTGATAAATAATGTAATATATGTCATCAATTGTTCTATTTAGATGCAAAGTTTGAAGTAATTTGAACATAGATTAACATTATAGAGCACTTTCCCTGGAACCTTTGAAACGCCCCTCGTGTGTTATCACCCTAAAATAGATAAGATGTAAGTATGTTCATAATATTGATCAGACATGAACAAATCACAAAGCAACATAATCAGTATACACACCAAAACATAATTGTCCGGGCGGAGATTGACAATATTGTTCATAATAAGAACATCCATACACATCTTTATCAAAACTTGATTGAATATTCAGAGTGTATTCCTTTAGGGAAAGTATGTATCTGAAGCTGACATACGCTCATTAAATGTTATAAGTACACCAAAACAGTACATAGCGTAAAGTGCAGATAGTCGGTCGGTCGACATGCCGAATGGTTTTCCATCAATAACCCCAAAACGAGTGGACATAGGATTCTAAAAATTTCAATCAGAGATTATTCATCCTCCACAGACGGTCTGACTCAATTTCAAGGTCATTTGGATCAAAGGTCAAACTCACCATGACCTTTGAAAACACAACAATCACTGGTCCACACCATAAGAACAATAGGAACTTAGATCGTAAAACTTTATTGAGAAGTTGCTGATCATCAGATATAGGCTTCTACTAATTTTAAGGTCGATAGATCAAAGGTCAAGGTCGTAGTGACCTTAGCTACACTAGGCTATTTATTGTCATGAGACGTGTCTGGTTCACAAACCTCTCTTGTATGGTATGATATAACAGTAACCAATCACGATAATTCTTAAAACGCTTTTATGCAACGGTGCATTGTCAGTTTCCAAATTGGCCGCAACATCGTTTACGTAATTTACTCGAAGCAACAATTTTTTATTCGTTGAAACAAATTATATACTAGTATATTATTTCGGTCAGATATAACCGTGAATATCGTACGTTGAAGTTGTCGACGACATGGTGATTGTAGGGAAACTTCAGTTCTAATCCTAAGCATATATTGGCGGATTATAGTGGAACATTTCAGAACAAGATACATGTTCCAATCCGTGGTTATGCCAGATATATATCGCGCTTAAATATATAACGTACCAAGTGAACAGATTTTAAACGTTACTAAAGTAAATAAATATAAATGTACACGTTGGCGCACGTCACAATGCTTTACATTTTCTACTTGGTTAATGTATTCAAGCATGCAATAATGGTTTGAATACAAATGTGCGCAATTCCCAAGGACAATCCATGTATTTGTCAATCTTAGTGAGTTTGTTCGTTACGCATGTGCCTTTCAAATTACTTGTTACACGCAAATTTGCCGTTTGATTCTTTGTGCACTGCTGTTTCAGTTGAATACTGCATGTTTAGACTTCCAATATTATAATATATATATATCGCTTGATTGCAATGAGAAGGTCGCAAGTACATAATAGATATTTTGAGAAAACAAGACAAAACTGTCCGAAAATTAGCCATTACTTATGATAAAACAAGCTTTTTCAACTTCAGACTGGTCAACATGTCATGTTCCAATTGTCATGAAATTAGGCTTACACAAAGCGCCTTTTAATGCTGATGTTACATAGTATTTATAAGCCTTTCAAGGTTGTGATTACTTAAGTTCATAAGCAGTACCTACGATCTCATCATTCTAAGCCAGCGAAATGTATTGATTGGAATTGGCTTCATCCAATATTATTGGTAAGCTTGCAAAAACATACCAAAATTAGAATCGACCAAGTGCATTATGGTAAGGACTAGACTCGGGACTCTTCTAGCATTTAGAAACCTACCCTTTAAAACTTGTCATATCATTGTGACCTAATTAATGGAAGGGAAAACAGTTAATGATCTGTATTTATCTATAGAAAATTGTTTTGTAACATTAAGCGACGCCTCGTTACTATACTTATGAAATAATGACGTCTATATTATATCGAATATTGCGTACTTAACTTATAAATTGTGTTACAAAATTATTACCTTACCAGACGTTTTGTGAAGTGGTATTAAACTGAAGTCGAGACAAATATCATTAAACGTAAGTTTAATGCACTATTGGCAAACCAACTCAAAGTACAAATTGAGTACGGATCGAAATACGCACTGACGTCATATCTCAGACAGCTCATGCAGTTCGCTGGCTTGGAATAAGAACGTCGAAAGTGAAATGACATTATGAGACTATTACATATGTGGATTTTACATCATAAAGCCCTTCTTATGAGCATATTTTCATGAAAATCGGACCAAACTGAAGTTTAAAAAGCTTGTTTTAACGTTAGTATAGAGTGATTATCAAACAGATTTTCTTGGTTTCCCAAAATATTGATTTTATAGTTACAACCTTCTCATTCTAAGCCAGCTTGTAAGCTCCGATTTGTTCAGGTAGTGTTAGTTAACTAAACGTTCCGCTACGTTCATGCTACATTGTGTATCTACATTCATGTAATATAAACATGCTGCCACTTGTATGATATTTCCATTTTTATAAAACATGTAATATTCCTTTCAGTCTAAGTTTATTACGTAGCGGTTTGTGCGAACCGCCTACGCAATATTTGTTGACAGACAATTTTCGTACGATATACAAAATGTACGGTCATCAATAATCGTTGTATTCTCGTTTTAGGCTTTGGGAACTGTACAGTAATATATTTTCTATATAGATACAAAGAGGTGTCATGTTCCATATATCAATCAACCAAGTTATCAATCTAATGACTTAGAAATAAATCTTTATAGGCCCACATAAAATGTACGCTGATGGACATTAAAATATACTAACGGTGCAGAAGAATTGACATTACGTCGAAGTCTGCATAAGGCTTTCAGAAGCGTTAAGGAATGACATAGAAGGGTACAGAAAATCACGAATGCATGTTAAATTATCCCGATTTGGCGAATTTTGGGTTCTGAAATACTTCGGATCCTAGTGCACGGAAGGTCTTTGATATGAGTTCACACTGTTGTCTGATGATTTGGTACCGATTATACTCACTGATGCAGACATGTTCGGTGGAATGGACTATAAATATACATCATTACCTTTTGATTAACCGAGATTTAGTATATATCATCATGGAATGTCATATAGCTGTGATTTATTATCAAGACCAATGTGAGACGATATGCCATGATATTAACATAATGAACCATTACTTGAGGCCTAAACATGCATCGTTACTTCGTGTTTTGTTTTCTGATTCAAGTCTGATCGTTAATCATAAATAGCGTCTCTACTGGCCGTACATCAATCTATTTATTATTAAGAGTTAATGATTTGCGATGTCAAAACGAATATACCATGTTTTATCAATTATTTAGACACTTTATCAATATAGAACATTAGGTTTATCGACTCAAAGTAACGTAAAATTACAACCTTAATCATACGCCGAGCTGAGGAATTCATCATCGGCGCTGTTAAAGTATAAATCGTACCTGCCAATCATTCCCCGAGGCTTTTGTTGCTTCGGGAATGCATCCCCAGTATATGCCTCCCCGAGACGAGATATTACCAAAATGAAATCTCGAGTACATTGAGTAACATTTAATTCACGCATTAAAATGTCTTGATGTGTTCCCGATGTGATATATTGTCTCAAGAATTCAAGAAGCTTCCACGAAGCATCGGGGAGCATACATTGCACCTTAGACATCGGAGAACCTCCCGATTCCCGTCGGCAGTAGGACTGACGCATACTGTCGGATATACAACCTTTCTCTAGTCTTCCCCTATAACACAAACACGTTGTCCCCGATGTCAACCGATATTAAATTTATTTCCATCGGGGTACATATTCGAGGATAATTGTTTAATGGAACCTATGCTTTATTAGATGTACACTAATAGAGGTGTTCGTGTTATTATTCACATACTATTCATGTCTTGACAAGGACTTCATATATGCAAGGAAACAGTACATATACCACCAGATGATTTTCCGGGAGGAGATTGACACAATTGTTCACAATAGGGACACCCAGACAAATCTTTATCATAACGTGAATACATATTCAGAGTGTGTTCCTTTGAGGAAACTACTTGTCTGAAACTGACACATTCGTTCTAGCAAATAATAGAAGTTATGTGCTATTTTGCAAACACGTTTCATTTACGATATACGTAGGGCGTTTCAAAAGTTCCAGGAAAAGTGCTCTATAAGATTTATCTTACGGTCAAAAGACTTTAAACTTCGCATTTAAATAAAAAAATTCATGATACAAAGTGTAACATGAATTGAACGCACGAGTGCGTGTCGCATAAAATGACACGGCTGCCATAGTAACGTCAAGTATGGCTACTCGGGGCAACTTTATCTCTGACCGTATGTAGTTAACATGGTCTAACTAAATATCACACAGCCAGTCACAAGTCTCGCAAAATACAATAATAAAAAGGCTTTATGTGATCAAAAATATCTCGCTTCAATGTATGCACTTCCAGTGTTCGTTTTCAAAGCATTCGAAAGTGTCCCAAATCAAGCAGAAGCGTCTAGCGTAACGTCTAGCGTATGATTCACAAAGGCCTTACCTTCTATGATCATCTGTAGCAGTACCACTGCCAGTCTAGAAGCGTTCATACTATGCATACATCCTACCCAGTGGAATACAGCGTTCTTAACAGGCATTTGAATCAATTATACTGGTTCAAGTCTTAATTTTCCAGCCAAAAGACCAAAATATCGGTCAAATTCCAATAATTTACTGACATTTGACGGGCGATTTTAATACGACGACAAATAAACCTGAACACAACCGTGGCAATATTAAAAATATGGTATAAATTGACCAAAATGATGTTATATCGCTTATCGCAAATTTTCCTTGCAGTAATTTTAGGTCGTAGTAAATTGGTAGCTGTTTGGTTTGGAGCAATGTGTTTTGTTAGTTTGACGATTTCGACGATTTGACGTCAAATCTGCACCGGATAGCCATTACTGAAGTTACTATGGCAGCAGTGTCAATTTGTACGACACATCCTCATGCGTTTAATTACATGTAATAATGTAATATGTGTCTTCAATTGTTCTATTTAAATGCAAAGTTTGAAGTAATTTGAACATAGATAAACATTATAGAGCACTTTTTCTGGAACCTTTGAAACGCCCCTCGTGTGTTATCACCCCAAAATAGATAAGATGTAAGTATGTTCATAGTACGCACATCAGACATTGATCAGACATGAACAAATCACAAAGCAACATAATCAGTATACACACCAAAACATAATTGTCCGGGCGGAGATTGACAATATTGTTCATTAAATAAGAACATCCATACACATCTTTATCAAAACTTGATTGAATATTCAGAGTGTATTCCTTTAGGGAAAGTATGCATCTGAAACTGACATACACGTTCTAGAAAATAATAGACGTTTATGCACTATTTCGCAAACACGCATCTCTTTACGATATTTGTTATCAACCCAGATAAGATGACCTCAATATGAGTATATAGAGTTCAGTTACAGTCCGACCAGGGATACCTGACAGTGACGTCATGGTGTATTTACAATCAAATGTTTACTTTATATATCGTCTGCAAAAATGTAGATTATCTGTATATTTCTTTACCTATAATCTGTATGATATCTTGGCCGAGAGGATAAAGGTGCAGTATCAGTAGATTTTCTAATTAAAACATTCCGAGTTCGAACCCCGTTAGCAGAACTTTTTATGCTTATTTTTTTTTTGCAATCGCATACACAGTATGTGTGCAGAATGCTGCTTCAGTAAAAAAACACCTTAGTCATTTAACTCAACTTCAAATGACTTAATGTATTAGCCAAGTTTTTAATTATAGTATGGAGTCTTAGAAGAAATAAGAGAAGCCAACATCTATCCTAGTCGAGTTTTCAATTACACGAGTTCCACGGGTTAAATAACAATAGGGCAAAACTTTATTTTCTTAGTAATTTTCTTATCAATTTATCCAAGGGTATACATTTTATCGTTTATAATACAAGAAAAAAAGTTATAATTTAATGGCTAACACAAGCTTTGAACTTAGATCGCCTGCGTGAGAGTCAACAAACACATCCACAGAACCACGCATAGGTTCACATTTAAGAATTGGCAAGGATATATTTCTATATAGTATGATCCTGAATGTTTTTGGGGATATACCCTGCTTATTTATAGATTGTTTTTAAAATGACGTAACTGTCAAAAATCGTTGATCGGATAGTAGGATATGATATACATTGACGACATCATTTATGTGTACCCAAAATATTAAAACCGTTGCTTAAATAGGTAGAGTTTAGTTTGGTATTGAACTGTTAGTATAATCCTTTATACTTGTTTTTACACCGCGTCACTGGATTTTTATCATTACTGGACTGTATGTGGAAGTTATTCTGTACATAGTACTTGAATGTGTTCTTCTGCAATATGTCTATTTTCCTAATATGTTATTTCGGTATTGGCATCTGGCGTATATGATACAACTATCCCTGTCTGCTTACAGCCTCGGTCAGTCAAGCATCCAGAGCTAGTGTAGAAGTAGCAGACATGAACAACAACGGAAATAGTATAGTTATACATATCAACGCATGATTTTCCGGGTGGACATAGACATCATTGTTCAAAATAGGGACATTCAGATATACATTTCTCATAACTCGATTACATATTCAGCATGAACTCCTTTTAGGAAACAACATATCTGACATACTCGTTCTTAATAGAAGTATTTTTTATTATGTGCTCAATTTTGCAAACTGTATCAGCGATGTATGTTACAGCCATAAGACAAGATACATTTTTGTATATGCCAGTACAGTGACTCAGAGGTTATTCTGTACAAAGGGCGTTCATCAATGCCTATTTTGTATTTCTGGAACAGGTATATTTTCCACATACGAATACTCGTAAATTGTTTATGGCATTGTAATATCCACAATATACGAGGGTTGTACCAGAATTACGTAGACTTTTGCCATACCTTCCATACCATTCATCATACAAACAAATAATTTTGGGTGGCGTGCAAATAATATTTACTGCGTAAGTACGTGAAATTTCAAAGCCGTATCTTATTTGGATCAAATTCTGCAGCTTTCGGGGATAGATAGGGATAGGGTATGCGGGGCACGTCAACGGAACGTCACGACGTCGGCTGAACTTCCAGAATAAGTGAAGCTCCTAAATGTGTACATTGTAGCTATAAAGAATGGCACAACCGTACACAAAACTTACGGATGTTTATTTACTACCCTATATGTGATTAAGTTCAAATATAGTGCCAGCAATGTCGCATATAACCCTTGTAATAGAACGTAGATCCAGGTCGATATGGTCCTAGAAAACGCTTGGTGACGTCGCATTCGCCGTTGGTTTTCGCCGTCGGTCCATGTCGTTTTATTCGGTCTCAACCACAATTAATGCGCTTGTGTCGTTTGAAAATCAGGTAACTCGATACTAGAGATTTAGAGTTAGCAGGTTCCGACATTTAAAGCGTTTATTCTGGCGTCTTCCCGAGGTTCACACAAAACTTCGTGTTGATATGACTTCCAGCGTCTTTCGCTAACGTCATATTTTTACTGGTGACGCGCAGCAAATGTTTCTTGTTTTGTACCATAAAACAACAACGGTAACCTTCATAAAGTCAAAATTTACGGCGTACGTTTCAATTATATTGCGCTTGTATGTCACGAAGTGTCGTTAGAATTAGACTTGATATCTGTGAGGTATAAGCCGTTGAATAATGCAAAAAATGTTTTTGAAATTCGCTGCCCCGCCTATCCAACTATTGGTTACTATGGCGACATATTAAATTGCTTTCTAACTGTCCGTTAGAACATATTTGTACCGATTCTCTTGAAAAAGGTTTGAAGTTTCTCTACGGCAAATTTGGTGATAATACATGCCTAAATAAAAAAGTTATGACAAAAGTCTACGTAATTCTGGTACACCCCTCGTATATGTTGAGCGTATGGATATCTTCGTGTATTCGTAAAACATTCAGCAGAAATGGGCAATACAATGGTTGTTGGGGGGGGGTGGACAATTGACGCTCAAGACTGACACAAGAAAACCAAGAACAAGTACAACGCAACGCTGCTCGCTTCGTCTACAACAAACCATACAGCTCACACAAACCAGACAGTGTGACTACCATGCTCACCAACCTAAACCGGACTCCACTGTACCAGCGCAGGATATACGCAGATGTCTCTTTACAAGACAGTCAACGCCTTAGTGGCCATACCAATGGCCTACTGCCCAACACCGGCTCTGAGGAGGGACTCTAGAACTAGCCACAGTGTGAAATTCATCCCATTCCACTGCCGTCTGAATATATAACAGTATTCATTCTTCCCTAGAATAGTCACCAATTGGAAAAGTCTTCCAGATACCACCATATGTGCACAAAGCCTGGAGGCTTTTTAATCAGCTCTCCACCGGGTACCAGCAGAATTCTAGTATGAAAATCGGGAACTGTAGTGTAAAGTGTAAATACATGTTATGTTTTAAACGAGTGACATTTAAATGAGTTTTTATCGCGCGAATTCACACGCACAGTTTTTAAACTCTCGTAAGTAAATGTCTACATGTGGATGTTAACGAGCAACCCTATTGAAGTTGAAGAACATAAATACACTAGTCGAATGTTCTAAGTACACACTTTTAAAAAAAAATTCTGAAAGAGTATAACAGTATAAGTGAACCAGATATACCATTGGAAATAGGAAACGTTTGTCTATGATATGCAGTAAATCACCACTCTAAAATATAATAAAAATGTATTAAAACATGACCATTAATTCCATTGCTCAAAACAACAAAGTCTCACATCAATATCTGACATGACTACCATATGCCCAAATAACATCCTGACATCTCTGATGCATTAAATTGATACAGTTGTACAGGAATTGTTGCCGGAGTGCCATTCTAGTCAATAGTCCATTATAATGTACAATATGATGCGTCGGTTGGCATACACGTAGGGAATAGCATGGGGAAAGAATATCGTCTGCGGATGTTGGCTAAACTCCTACAAACCTTAGAATTGTAAATAAATTCACCAAAATCAAATTCCGTGCGATAACAGTATGTTCGTATCATTCAATAGACATGAATTTCCGGGGAAAGTTATTTGTTTGCTAATTTGAAGTTGTACATGTAATCTTGATGTAAAAATGTCAATTTGACGACACTTTCATGCTAAACTCTAAATTTCCCCATACAAAGAAATGGAAAAATCCTGTAACATTTCCACATTATTTCGGGATCCTTTAGTAATATAACCATCAGTCGTAAATTTATAACAAACTTGTAAAGAAACATTGATTTTTTTCGAGAATTCAATGCAAATGTCATACTCTCATAAAAAAACCCCTCAAAATAGACAATTAATGAATAATTTACCCATTTTATTGACATATCAGTTTCGAGCATTCTTGTCTCACGTTTGCGTTCTTCAACTAACATTCGCGCCGTATCTAATGCAAAATTTTTATGGCCTTATGTTTTGGGGTTGAATGTTAATTGTGAATGAAATAATTTAAACTAAAACTCACATATTTGAGTAGCTTGAAAGAGAAAAATAGGAAAGTGTCATATACGTCATGCATCAATGATGTCTGTGTAAATTTAGATTTTTATTCTTCTTAAAAGCAATCACCTAAATAGGATATTCATATTGTTGTATTGAGTTTAGATGAATTATTCCCGATTTATACTAGCTCTAAAAGTGTGTACTTTCGTCAAGTGTAGGTATGATATGATTATGTACCACCATATCGGTGGCTTAGAATGAGAAGGTCGTATATATACATACATGTAAGTAGTACTTACGACCTTATACGACGGATAAATCATAAGGCACTTCTAATGAGCCTATTGTCATGAAAATCGGAACTTGTCATGGTTTAATACGCTTGTTTGCCCATACGTAAACAGTTAATTTCAAACAGTTTTTTTTAGTTTTCTCAAAATATTGATTTTGTACTTACGACCTTTTTATTCTGAGGCCAGTGCTATTATTTTGCTTTGTCTTTGTCTAAAGCGGTGTCGATGTCATTTTCAGGACGTAATATATATCCTAGTTCATCTTTTCAACAGTAGATTGCATGACATAACGCACTTGATGTTCCTTGAAAGGAATATACTAATTATTTATATTTATGAGCATTTGACTGTTGAAGTTGTCTTGATTTTTCACGCCATACTAACATTAATCAATACAATTGTCAAACGGATGGCCATGAAATCTATGTTGTGTTTACTTTGTTTGAGACCACATACATTGTATGTTGCACCACATCGCCAGAATGGTCTACTTGCACATTTCAATGTTGTTTTGAGAAAATCGATCAGATACAGATTTTGGCCTCAAGAAAAGCAGATTTCACTCCAATATCAGTATGGTTGTACGTGGAATGATACAAAAACAATGAGACAAATGCTCTCATTTTTAGGCTGGCGATTTCGCGCCAGACTATTACAATCCTAAAAAATAAAATCCACTAAGATGAATTTACTCCCGAAACTGACAACACAGAATCTATACACTCAATGCAAATAGTTCCTCCTCATTAATCAGTTTTGCCAGATAAGAACATTCAACTTTCCTTGTTTCATTTATTCTGTTCGATTGTAATATGATATTAGTTTCTTCTTGAAATGGAAGGAAATTGTATGAAATTAAAAGAAAAGGTGTTTAAAGGCGTTGATAATTATTACTACGCGTTACGAACGCGATATATAGCGCGGCGCATCAATGATTTGATTATGTTAAATATTTAGGTCAACATTCTCCAACGAGATCGTGGTCGAGTGGGTGAGCAACTCGCTTAGTAATTTTCTTAAGATAAGGTCCAGCGATCGAATCACGGCGGCTCCAAATTTTTTAAATTTTTATTTTTTATTTTTTGTAAAGGCCAGCACTTACCTCTCTTTCGACTTAGAAAACCACTTGATGTTATATTACTTGAAAAGCTATTGTTCCTTAGCAGTTCGCCAGCCTGTCTGTACTTTCAGTACCTTGATTAAAGATAAGTATCTGAGTCATGAAAGTGGCATATTAATTTTGCTGTATTTAATGCCAATGTTTACAAATAAAAGGGTTTGTAGCGGGAGAGCTGTACCCAAGGTTGCAAAATAATTGATATGGATGCAAATGTATGAAACTCTGCAGAAGGAGAGAGGATACATTTTTTCATTTTAAATAAAAACTTAATTGATATCACGAAGAATTATCATTTAGAGCATTTGTCTCACAACTTTGTGATCACTCCACGTATAAACTTGTGTGCATGTATGTGCGATAAACTATCAATATATTTCAATTGTTCAAACAAAACATTTTTCCTTAAGTATTATAGCGTCTCTACGATATGTTCCTCACGTAACAGAGAAACAAGAACTATAACGCGAGACTGATGTCTACAATTGTAAAATGATATCAAAGCAAACATACAATATGAAAAGAAAACCGGTAACATAACACTACGACAATATAAAAAAATAATGTTAAAACATTCGAAAAGCCAAATCGTCGAAGTTAATTGCAATTTATGTCATAACCATAACGTATTTAGTTTTGGCGGAAACGTTAGTGCCAATGACCAGAATACTTAATTGGACACTGTATGAAATATTTACAACACAAAATTGACATACCGTAGCAAAATACAAAACTTTATAAGACAATACTCAGGCACATAAATATATAATGCCTCAAGTAAATTAAAGCACGGTAATGTGATAAGGATATTGACCTAGATATGCCGTAAATCATGTTAGGATTGACTTGCTTGCCAATGTCAGTCAGATTCAGAAGTGACGTTCTGTAATATTTCTATGAAGCCGTTTCGAAGTTATATATGGAAGACATCCTGGAATTCATAGATGCTAGTTCTCTGTAAATGAAGTCCACTTTGATAAACAACCCGTGTATATCAGGCTGACATTATAACTTCTGACCATAAGTATCGTCAAGTTTTCTTCATATTGATTTGCAAAAAAGAGAGGGAATATTTAATTTCGTACCGTAGCAATTTAAAGCGTGTCAGTTACACTCGGTTTATTAAATATAAGTACATGTACTCGTTTGTCATGTCATAATACAATGACAGGGAATTTTTAATTCTTGAGTCAACGTCCGTTAGACGAGAGGTCTTTGTAAAATTGTTCATAATATTTAATAAATTCATATTAACCTATAACAAAGTAACAGTGATAGTTTACGCTCTAATAGACAAATCAGCCAAACTATCGTTTGAGCGTAATTAAACTGAATTGTATAACTGCAGCTTTTCTTTTGTGAGTTACCCTTGAGACTTGTAGTTCTCCATATGATTCATTTTGTTAATTTGGTAGGTCGGTACTAGTTTTTGTTAACTTCAGCCATGTTTGAATATCTAGTGCGGCAGGATTTTGGAGTATTTAGTAGTGTTTTTAACCACCGTTCCTTCACTTCTAAATATTAGGTTTATGTTTTGTTGATGTCTGCTATATTTTACTTCTGTTGAATTTGTTTTTTCTTACTACCATATGATGTTTAACCAGAACAACAACATCTTCGGTCAGAGTTGCGACTTGTCATTTTTAGTAAACAATCAAAACTAATACTGTAACCATATCATCCTACTTTAACCAATTTCGCGTAATTCTGCATAGTTCGTTTTCATCGTATTCATGCGTGTACTTTCAGTGATCGATTCTAATTTTATGTTACAGAACCACATCGATAAAAGTTCTCGTTCTTTGCCATTCTATTATGGTCTATAAATCGACCGATAAACATGAACTACATGTAACACATAGACATGCATTGGCCAAACGCTATATCCCTTCTTTTCTTTAACAAGGGCGTAATGTAATCAGTGCCGTACACAGACACGAATTGTAGCCGAGGCTAGAAAACATTATATTTCAGTATCAATTCGGCAGGAAATGTAGAATGTCAGTTCTTCTTTCCGTGATTGGGCATGTTGAAAAAATGATTTCCATTATTTATTAGTCTATTTTATCATGTAATGATAGCGCTTTGGGTAATGCTCGTGTAATGAAGGTGTTAGTTTAAGAATTAACTTGGTCACGAACATCCTTTTTTCATGATATTACATTGCAATAAAGTCATGATGCGTTGGGGTAATGACATCGATGAAAAATTATATTAGAACATTGGGCCGCAAACGAAGAATTCAACAGAACGGTATAGGACGAACTTTGCCTTACATTCGTTCTGACATTTAGCACTGGCGTTAAAAGAAGGGAGGGTCGGGGTATTCCTCCTCCCAAAAGTAGGACAATATGGCTATACAGTGTGTCCCCAAATGAATCATACCATATAATAAAATACAGTTCAGCCTACAACATTCTGGTAACAATGTTGTCCCCATATGAAAGTTTTGGTATTTTGTTCTGAGTATAAACTAAGCATTTAGTACCATAAGGTAGCTATTGATAAAACTATGCAATAAAAACTATTTTTTTCTGACACGATGCTTTTATATATACAAAATAGCAAAAAGGGTATGAGAAAATCCGACAGGGAATGTAGCACTCAACCTAACCAGCCGAGTACAGATATCAGAAACACCACGACACAACTACCCTGAGCAATGCACACACAAATTAGCAAATTCTGTTAAATAGCCCTTTCTGAATCTCCCTCATAATTTCAAATAAAATGTCTCACATAACGTAGAGACAGTATCAGACAACACATTCCTTTCGGGTGCATCTCTTGGTTATTTAATAATCTTAGCATTACCCTTCTAATTGTTGGACCTTGTATGTGAGCGAAACGATATAATGAGAAAAAACGAAGTAGATATAATTCACCAGAACCCATACTGTTACACCCAAAGTACAAAATGACAAAGCTAGGCAAATTCTATAATAGTCCTATCAATCTTCATTAGGGACATTTCTTACACTATTACGCATCTAAACTGGTACTGTGAGTTAAGAGAATCATCACTAGCACGAACATAAGATAAGATATTGTTTATTTTCCAATGTTTGGCCCACATATGGGCATACAATTTTGAAATATACATGACCTAAACTTTGAAATATGTATTAACTTATAATGATTATTTCACTACTAAACAACACTAATAACTACAACTAAGAACATATATAACAATAAACAAATAAATGTTAAAATCCAAAGCAGTCTAAATAATCTAGCAGATATTGATAAACAATTAATAAAATAAAATAGTGGTATGTATACACACCGTTCAACCCGATACATAGAAAACAGTTGGCACTTAGAAGACAGTTGTCAGCGTTTATGTACGCAAATCTCGCGGAAGTAAGTATTGCTTGTTTTTATATTCCTTTTGCAGGTTCTGAACAAAACAAAGTGTGTACATTTATTCGCAGTTAAAAAAGGTATCAGTACACAAAATTCTGAGCAAAACCGTGAATTATTTAGGGAGAAATCATGAAAAATGTATGCGATTTTTAACAAAAAACGTGTTATTTGAAACTTTGATCCCCAAAAAGGTATTTTTGTGACAAATCCTTACCCTTTGACTTAT
Source organism: Spisula subtruncata (assembly GCA_963678985.1). Taxonomy (NCBI): domain Eukaryota; kingdom Metazoa; phylum Mollusca; class Bivalvia; order Venerida; family Mactridae; genus Spisula; species Spisula subtruncata. Next base: position 13,563,892 of record OY787671.1, on the reverse strand, counting down.
ACCATGACGAAATTACATCTATCCCCCGTCTATATGCAGATTAACACACTTTTATTCGTCCTTTTCGCCGAGATATAAGAGTTTAAACATGACATGGTGTCATATTTTTGAGAACAATGGAGACAGTTGATGGTTAAAAAAGATCACATAGAAATCAGTCGCAAGGGTATAGATGATAACAGTGAAGACAGTCTAAACGCAACGTTTTTGGAGCGTAATAACATTGACATAATTACGGTATACTTAAGAGCCAATGTGTATAACTGGATTTTTATAATGCGCTACCAAACTACCAAAATTGAATGCTTTTTTTTATAAATCCCATTCACACTCTTACTGACCAAGTTCATCATCATCACAGACCTGACTCAAAGTTTGAATCGGGACGCAATATATATGCTTGTTTTGAACATGTTTAAAATAAACCTGGTAAGGTCGGAGAGCTTCCTAGCCAACGCAATTCCGTCACGTTTTTTCCACGTTCACAAATATCCTCTCCGATTGACAACGATTTGTCATGATTTGGACATTTTTAAATCTATGTAGAAGCGTATGTAAATTTGACCTTTAAATATATCAAAAACGTCCGGCGGACATGAAACAAGATTGCGTGTTTTTCTATGTCGCTGGAAAGAAGCCAGTGTTTTCGCCTGTGTATTTTACGTTATGATAGCATGTACAGCATACGTATTACCCTAGAGAACACAACAAAGAAGTTAATTAATGGTTGTGTTATTTTTTTAACTCCAGTACTACATATTTACACAATGTCACAATGGCACAGAATAAGATATATTCCATATCATTGTTATCGTTGTAGTCACGTTTTTTTTAAACCGTCACGTAAGTATACAGTCACGTAAAACTTTTTTCGCACTAAGATGCATTTTTTCTTCATTCGATGTCTATTACAGATGATGAACTTTTCTATATAGTTAAATCCGACATGTGCTAGACATATTACAAGGAATAAATGACCATTCCTTAATAAATAAGCGAGTTGGGGCTGTCGCGTAAGAATACAACATAAATGTCCCGATAAGGTACAGGCTTGAAATAGACAGACGTGTAGTTTTTGTTCGTGTATTTTGGTAAAAAAACATGTGTATTTATCGATAGTGCTTATATCAATAAACAAACTGGTTCAAATAATTTATAAATTACCACAATCATAAGCGTTGCTATCGCATCCACAAAACAGTGTCACGTAAAATACCTCTTGTGTGTGACACGAACTCTGTCGAAAAAATATTAAAGCAACAAGTTCATAGCACTCTCGCGCATTTATGGGTTCATTTTCCAACTTATTTGCTTACATATAAATAACACATTTAAGATGTTTTGACTAGTTACTAATTATGAGTAACATTTAAATTATATATTTTGTGAGGTGACAGCCGATTTTGAGTAGGGTGTCATAACTTGGGGGCTTGTATATTTTTTCAAGTTCATTATTTCTAATATTATTTGTATTTATTTTTGAGGAACTTTATAGTATGAGTGATAGAAATTGATTCTATAAGACTTCTCATACTCGATGATTCGTTTTTATCAACATTATTATAGTGGTGACAGGCAGTTGACTCACATTTAGAGAATGCGCGAAGAGTGTAAATGGGATTTATAAAAAAGCATCCTTTTGTAGTTTGGTAGCGCATTATAAAAATCAAGTTATACACATTGGCACTTAAGTATACCGTAATTATTTCAATGTTATTGCGCTCCAAAAACGTTGCGTTCAGACTGTCTTCATTGTTATCACCTATAGCCTTGCAACTGATTTCTATGTGATCTTTTTTAATCATCAACTGTCTCCATTGTTCTCAAAAATATGACACCATGTCATGTTTAAACTCTTATATCTCGGCAAAAAGGGCGAATAAAAGTGTGTAAATCTGCATATAGACGGGGGATGGGTGTAATTCCGTCATGGTATAAGTCAAAGGGTAAGGATTTGTCAAAAAATACTTTTTTGGGGATCAAAGTTTCAAATAACGCGTTTTTTGTAAAAAATCGCATACAATTTTCATGATTTTTCCCTAAATAATTCACGGTTTTGCTCAGAATTTTGTGTGCTGATACCTCTTTTAATTGCGAAGAAATGTACACACTATGTTTTGTTTAGACCCTGCAAAAGGAATATAGAAACAAGCAATGCTTACTTCCGCGAGTTTTGCGTACATAAACACTGACAACTGTCTTCTAAGTGCCAACTGTTTTCTATGTATCGGGTTGAACGGTGTGTATATAGCATTTTTAATGAATGGGGAAAATGATTAGCTCACGTCTTATTGCAACAGAAAGTATATCAATATAATTCTAATTTTAATTTCAAATTTACAATCTTTCATATGTGTGTAATACTATTTCTTTTCTGATAGTATAGTACAAAGTATTTGTGTTTAGTCGATGAGTTGCTGAAATGATAATTTCTTTGCTTGCTTCAAACACTTAGAGCAATGCTGATTTTTAGATTAATCCATTGCGTTCAAAGCTCGAGGATGATGAAACTCATTTTAAAATAAGATCTGTCCAAAAAGCTCCATTTAAGAAACACAAGATGTTCTTTAATTTCAGTGTTACTTTCGCCTTGGTTCTTGAATTAGTAAAGTCATGGTCAAAAAGGTAATTTACATGTTAAAATCAACCCATTTTATCCTCATCTGTTAGAAAGCCTTTTAGATTATTGATCATAAACCATTTTTGATTACAAGGTCACTATGACAATGAACATTGGGAGTTCATGATACAAATATGTGCCCGGACCAATTTATATATGAAAACCGAAGATTGTTGAGCAAAGGTTTCTTGGGTTATTGAACAAAAAATATATTATGATCTATGAACCGTCCGACATACTAGTACTGACAAACATATATGCATGAGTCAAACACTATATCCCTTATGTACAGAACGGAACATGCATTGTTATTAGAAAACCTTGAATTGCTGTATGAATTTAGCAGAAATTGTAGGATGGTAGTTCTTCTTTTGTGTGGGCATGTTGAAGAATTGATTCGATTATTTATTAGTCTCTTTCATCACGTTATGATAGCGCTTTGAACAATGTAATGCTCGTGGTGCTATGTTCTTTATATGAAAGTGTCCATTTAAAAATAATTAATAAATTTGTTCACGAACATCATTTTCGTTCATTTTATTATATTGCATTGGGGTTGTGGGTGCGCTAGGGTAACGACATAGCTGCAAAAATATATTAGAACGTTGGTCTGCAAAAGCAGCATTCAACAAAGCGGTAAAGGACGAACTCTGTCTTACATTCATTTTGACATTTAACACCGGCGTTAAATGGACCTGGGTATAACCCTAACAGAACATGGGTTATACAGTGTGGGCCCAAAACAATAAAACCAGATAACCAGATACAGTTCGGCTTACATCACCCTAGTAACAGTGTTACCCCAGTATGTATATTTTTTCAATGTGTAAAATAAGCATTAAGTATTATTACGTAGACCATGTATGGGAGCATAACGATATAATGACAAAAGTATGAATAATGAATTAGAACCCATACACTCAAAGTATACAATGACAAAGCTAGACAAATTCTATAAGAGACCTATCAATCTTTATTTTGGACATTTCTTACACTATTACGTATTTACACTGGTAGTCTGAGTTAAGAGAATCATCACTACATGTAGCAAGGATAAATAATGCATATTGTTCTGCAATTGTCAATTACAACTTCATATATTAAAATGTTTTAATATTGAATGAAAATAAGATTGTCTTTATCTCCTCAAATAATGTATTGACATTGACTTTAAGTAGAAACTGGCAGATGAAAAAAACCCACTGCCAATCCCATATACGTACTAGTAATTAAAGGTCTTATTATATTTTTCAAACTTTGAAGATGTATTTCATGTTTTGTTAGAATATCTATGGTCAAAGAAAACATTACATACACAAATAATATAGGTAAAGGCCAAAAATTCTAAAAATGTTTGAACTATTATCTTCAGAAAATAAAAATATAAAAAAGAAATTGTCAATGCACGTTCGAAAAGCGTTCAATATTAGGAACTTTTTTCAGTTAAATTAGGTATCGCATTATCGTGAGGCTACATTTATCTCGTTTTACCGTTGCTCTTAACACGTGTTTGTTTCTGAATGTTACACATATCTATTAACTCTGCACATTATTATGAATTTTTCAAATGTGTCATACGCGTATCATGTAATGTACATTGGTAAAATATCTCTATTTATTATTTAACAGCTAAGAGAGCGCTGAACTAATACTGCTTTTTTGTTTTCTTCGTATTTGATTAGAAAATTGTACTTTTAGTGACTAATTTTAGTACAAGTGTTGCTTAAAATAGACACCGGGTTTTTCGTCAGTTTTCTACTATATTATTTCTAATTGTGGCTGTTACTGTTAGTAACATATATGAAGACCATTCTAACATCAGACAGTATTGAAAGTATTACGTTCTCATTTCCCTTATGAAGTAAGTTCGAATCGTAGCACAGAATATTTGTATTTGGAAATTAATGATGATACATAGAATATAAATTTTGCAATTAATATCAGTGGACGACCGATGATGAGAATATTATTGTATACGTTATCGTAGTATGATTGATATAGATTCTGAATAATTGCTAACATAAAGTTATCGATGCCATAAAAAGATGATGTAGCCTTTAATCCTCTTTCTTTTATGTGTACTTAATTAAATCGCTTTGACATAACGATTCTATTTGGTTCCTCGTCATATGTGATGGCTTGGTATTTAACAGAACACTTAGTCGTACTTACGTGGGATAACGCCACTCAGTGAAGCTTATGGCGCATAGCATATGCAGTTGTCTGAAGTGACGTTGGTAGTATGTGAGTTAATAGAATCCATACAAATAAGGAAAAAAATCAAAAACGATAACATGAATCGCACTTCAAACTCAAATAAAAATTACACTTGACTGAAAGACTTGAGCAGTTAGATAGGTTGTGCATTAGTATTCAAATATCATATGGAATATAAACATAATTATTAAATTTCTCCCAAATGTGTTTGTTCGTTTAAAGGAACTTCAAGATCAATAGATAATGATATTGTTATTCCTGATTGCGTTGTCTAGACAAGCTCTTAACTATGTTTTATTATTTCTTTTATGTCTATTGCTTTAGTTCTGCGACATAGCTAAATCTCACTCGACATCGTATCCTAATGAAGTTATGACCACGAGGGTATTAGAACAAAGTATTCCATGATTCTTTTTAATGCTGAGAGACAAGCAGAGGAAGTCATTGATTTGATAATTCCTTCTATCTTCAAAATCGTTGTTCGCCGAGATAATTCACTAATAAACAAGGAAATCCGTGGAGGATGGTTGTTAATTGAAGAAAAAAGATATACAGGTAAAGTAGCATCCAACATAAATAGCAGAGAGTGTTTCCTTTCATTGTCACTTTGACCTTGCGCTATAAAACAGTGACGTGAAGATCCAAATACAGGTATTTACATGTCGAAAAGAGCAAATTGTATAATATTTGAAAGACCTTTTGGATTATTGATCATAAACAATTTTTATTTCAAGAAGACGTTGGCATTGAAAAATATGTTTCTAATGATCGTGTGCTATGTGCATATATATGAGGGCAAATAAATACGTAAACAGGGAAGACTATAGACCAAATATACACTTTGTGTATCTGGAGTTAATGAACGGAAACCATTATTATCTATAAACCGACCAGCGTCATGACAATCGACATGCATTAGCAAAATAATATATATCTTCTTTTACAAGGGCGGAACTTTATTAGCAAACACGATATTGCAATATAAATACATCAGAAATTGAAGGCAATTATAGTTCTTCTTCGGTGTATGGGCATATTGAAAAATTAATTTACACTATTTACCAATCTCGTTATGCACGAAATAAAAGTTATTTGTGTGATATTCATTTCCGTGGTGTTATGTCAACATTAATTTGTAAAGTTCAAAATCAACGAGGTCATGGACCAGTTTTCGTATTATTACACTTGGTAGAGTTATGACCTAATGGACTGCCAATTATATTTTTATATTTTGAGTAGTACAAATAGAGATCACATATTAACTAATTTTTTACAATATCCATTAGCAGCGTGCTTTTTCAGGCAAAATTCTCGTATGTTAAATCATGATACAAAATGACAGAGATTGTTTAATTTACGGATGAAACTCCCTTTGACGAGAGTTATTTTGGTTTCTTTTTAGTCCAATACTGTTAACTAAATCTTTCAACGTCACTTAACGCATTGCGACATCGTATGGTGTTTATTTGTTTGTCATTTTGTGTAATGTACGTAATCTAATTTTTTAGACATTTCAGTAAAAGTTACCCATAGAAGTGTAAACGCTATTACAAGCACTTACAATGATGCAAGATTGTAAGTCGCAATAAGTATACATGATTGTATTATTTCTAGTTAATATGCTACGCATCCGTTGCTAATATTTACAACATCAAACAGATATAACATTATTCTTACCTTCTATATTTCCATAATATATATCGATGGCTTAGAATTAGAAGGTCGTTAGTGCCACTTACAACCTTTAAGATTCAAACATATTTGAAATCTGCTTTACAAGGCACTTCTTATGAGCCTATTTTCATGAAAATCCGAAATTGTCATGTTGACCAAAATTAAGTTTTAAAAACGTGTTTTTCCGATGGTAAAGAGTAAATTACAGACAGTTTTCTCTTGTTTTCTCAATATATCGATTTTGTAGTTACGACCTTCTTGTTCTAAGCCATCGATATGAAGCTGGCACTGATCGTTTGTTTGTGGTAGTAAATGGAAATCCATTTAGCTTCTATACACCTGTAATTAGTGTAGTGTTGAACATTAATGCAGTTATCTTGTATATGTTATTATACCTGATTAATATGGATTCTAAATAAAGAAACAAATTAAAAGTACCACAACACAATAGTGATTACGATTGTTTTACTGATGCCAACTTCTTACAGACAATCTCAACGTAGTGCACTTTTATACGATGAAATTGTTATTCCTAATTGCGCTGTCTGGACAAGCTCTTAACTGAGTTTTATTACTAATCTGCTTTAGGACGATTGTTTAAGTTCTGCGAGATGGATTAATCACACTCGACATCGTATTCCTGGTGTTATTGATCACCACGTCGATATTAGAGAAAAGTAAGTCCGGTTTCCTTTAATTCTGGGAGACAAGCAAAGTAAGTCTTTGTTTAGATTTTGTTCTGTACAGCTTATTCTATGAGAGCGTGTTTCATTTCTTTGTCATTTTGACCTTGCGCAAGGAATCAGTGACGTAAAGATAAAAAAGGTCATTTACACATCAAAAACAGCAAATAATATAACGTTAGAAAGGAAAGTTGTTATAGATTATAAACCTTTTTTAAATTTCAAGGACACTTTGACTTTGAAAAAATGAGCTTCTAAATAGTATGTGCCATGTGCATGTCAGTGCAAATGCATACGTACATTGTGGACATGGAAGACAACATACCCAAATCTTAAGTTATTGAGCGGAAACCATATAATGGTCTATACACCGACCGACGTTCTGACAAATCGGTATGCATTATCCAAAAATATTTCCCGGAACGTAATTAGAAACATTTATTGCAATATCATTTAATTAGAAATTGAAGGATAGCATAGTTCTTCTTTTAGTGTGTGGGTATATTGAAAAATTGATTTACATTATTTGCCTATCTGTAGGGTTAACGCATGCTTTTTCGTGCTATTACATCTGCAGAGTCCCGAGGGACGGTTGGTGCCCAAGCCCGTATAACGCTATTATAACATAAAAATAACACTTTATTAGTATGTTTTTCAAAATTATGACATTTTAGGCCGGACATTTTGATCGACGTCGGGAAAACAAACGCGACGTCGCTTAGCAAACGTTACGTCACATACAAGTTTTTGTTATGAGCGTCGACTTCCTGTATCGGCAAATACCAAGAAAACAGTGACATTGGGGGTTTGTATACGTTTATTATTTTACTATTATAGAAAATTGATTAGTAGTTACAATAAGAATGTGAATCATTTATTTTCGTCGGCTGGGTCCTCAAATGAGCATACTTAAAACTGAACACCAACAGCGCATGCGCGCGAGAATCTTTACAATTGCGTTCCTTTTTTCCCCGTTTAAGTATGAGCAAAATCACCGTTTTTATGCTATAATCGTTATTCACATTATAATAGCTATGTGTGTGATATTTATATCCGTGGTGTTATGTTAACATGAATTTGTAAAGTTCAAAATAAACGTGGTCATGGACCTGTTTTTTCGTTTTAGTAATACAGAAATGAAGTTATGGTGCGATAGGGTAACGACGTCACTGTAAACTATATCAGACCATTTGACTCAAAAGGAAGCATGCAACTGAATTCAAATTATTGGACATTGTAGTAGTTTTGTGTTTGTCTTATAAAATTGAACACATTCTATTAATTATCATATTTTGACAAGAAATGCTCGGAAATGTAACCAAATTAATTGATATAAATTAGTCTAGTATTCTAAACTAAAACACGACAATGTCAGTTACACATCAAAAGTAAAACTGTAATATTAAATTCTGTTAAGTCATCGAAATTTTTATTTTTTAAATATTTTTTTACCTGTCATTACCTAAAACATTTTATATAAGAATAAAATAATTAAAAAAGAATTAAGTTATCAAATGGATAATAAATCATAAGAAAAAAGAAGTTGTAAGCATTCTATGTTATCTTTACCAGTTCAGTTCAGTTGTATAAAAAGAGAACACCACTTACACTTGGAGCTAGGATGGGCTTGTTTCATTTATTGCTTCATGTAGTCCATGCAATCCAATAGAAATACGTACAGATATATACATCATAAGTTATTCGTACCAAATAACACTGATTATACCTTGCATTTATTCAATTTGTGTGACAAATAGTTACTGCACTTAAAAGCAATACTCTGTACACGATATAGCAACACTCCATTCTCAAATGATCAACTATATAGCAATACTCTGTACACTAAGACTTGTATTTATTCTCACAATGTACCTTAATTTTCGATTTGTTTCTGATACTACATTTACAATATAATCTTTGTAACATGAATGACAATTCGAGCTTACTTTCTGCGTAAGTAACGATACGAGTTTGGTCTTTGAATCACACTTTTAAGAAAGTCCTGGCAATTTACCGGTTGCACGGACTAGGACAATTTATGGAGAAGATACTTTGTATAAAATGTACATTAAACACATTCAGAAGGACTAAAAATCCTCTCTGAACTTACCCATGTCAACACTAGAATGTTGAGAAAATTGATAATTTAACTCACATTGCTAGCAATATCCGGTGTACGTTATACCACAGTGGTAGTTATACAATTACTAAATACATTGCAACATCGGGTGATGCTTATTGAATGGTCAATTTGAGTAATGTACTTGTTTAGACATTTCGGTAAAAGATAACCCATAGAAGTACAAACGCTGTGTGCACTTACAACAATTTGTGATTATAAGTACACTCGTATTAGTCCAACGTCAGACAGAAACATGTAAAGTTAGCATTGATAATTTGTTTGTGGTGATAAATGGGAATCCATAGAACTCCTATAAACGTTTTAAACGTGTTATTAATGTTAACAGTTAAAGACCTGGATTTTGGCTCTGAGCCAACTAAATTTGGTCATTTCTTTCTCAGTACATGTATCTGGTTCCAGATTTAAAAGATATCTGACCATATTGTACCCTATTACATAATATACTGAGTACATCTAGAAACGCAACACTGGGGTTTCTGTCAACACTTTTCAAACTTTGTATGATTGGCAACCAAACTGTATTTACTTGATGACATTTTATTCCATGAACAATGCAACTGTAACATTGTTTTCATACAGTGCTATCGATGCAATTAAACAACGCTTGTGTGTATAGTGCGGCTAAAAAGTAACGGAACACAAATTGGTAAAATCCTATTTTTTCAGAATCGTTGTTCTAAGTGAAAAGATAAAATATTGATTAATTATTGATTGATTACATATGCAACAAATTGATAAGAAGTGTATGAACCAGTTGTGAACTTTGCCTAAAGATGGTACATGTGGAGTTACTGGTCCTGTCAGAGAGTTGTTTCACATTGATGACCTGGACATGGGTGGTTGTAAACGGTGCCAAAGTGCTAGTAGAGTGTCTCCAGATGAAACATTGTCGGTTCATGGCAATTTAGCCTATGTGAAACTTCCCAGTTGACGTCTTCGTCATAGGCGTCCGAATCGCTTGATTTGGCCCATGTTCGGACTATCCTGATAGTTTTATTCTGAAGCCTAGAACTTTTCTTTTGTCATTTTCTTTCCATTGGTAAACCTTACAAAGGATTTGAAGCAATTAACACCAACATTTATCATGCATAAATGGTGCACGACGAATTCGTGCGTTTTTGCAGTTTCTTGACGCACGGGAGTTACGTAACCCGATCGATAAAATTTAGACACTAGCCAAGTTTCTACACAAGTATACAATATTATTACACAAAATTAAAAAAATGTATGAGCAATGGAAGTAAGAAAAAAACAAGGATGAAAACGTTGCGTTTCTAGATGTACTGAGCATATTATGTAACATTGCACAGCATGTTAATTAGTTTACAAGAGTCCCTGGTATTAGATAATAAGACAACAAAAGTTCTCTTTATGACAGGAAATTATAAAATATGCGTATAGTAAAAATAAAAGTAGGAGAAACTCAGATAAAATTACCAGAACAATAGTACAGGTGGATGGGAAGCCTATTTAGTAGCTGACTGTCCATGTATCGTAATAAATGTGTGAAAAAAACCTGAACCATGAAGATTGACATATCTATTGTGTTGCTTGAAAGGAGTGATTAGACACAAATGCATACAATTAAAATTAATGTAAAGTTATAAATGTGTGAAAATCTGGATATATAGTATACAGTACGCCTCAAGATTAACATGTCTAAATAATGTATTCCTTGAAATTAGTGAATTGATATTATTCATAAGATATAAAAATGTTAATTTGATGATTTTGGTTAAAATGTTTTAAATACAAAAAATATATTAACTCGATCTATGTTTATTATGTTATCTTATATTTATTTTTAAAAAAGTATGTACATGTATTTACAGACATACCATCACTATAGATATTCTGTATACCTCAGTGGTATATTTGGTTAGTTTTATTTGTATCTGGTTTGGTGTGTATTTATTTAAATAACTCTATATTAATGACTAAATTAATAAATATTGTGGCAAATAGTTTTTACACACTCAAACCAGATGGAAACAAAAATAAAATAAATAAATCTAATTACACAAATTAAATATATACACAATATAACACAAGTTTACTAGGGTACATATTTCAGTAGCACATTATTGATAAATCAGTAGCTATATGGGCCTCTTGTCTCTTACACTGACCAGTTACAGTGTTTTATGACCCCAGATAATCACTGATATTGATCTCATGCTGGCACAATGCTGGCATCATGCTGATCCCTCTATAAAGTTCTGGACCAGAAGCAAAGAAGGAAAAATGTAGGGTTTTAATGCACAAATATTTTATATAATGGTATTATACAGGATTAATATGGATTCTTTATAATTAAACACATCTTAAGTATCATAACAATATATTAGTGAATCAGACTGTTTTCGTCGTTGTCAACCTTTAAAAAATAATCACAATATGGTGCACTTATGGTTGATTTATTCAATACACTAGCTTGCACAACATCTAACAGTCATTTAATTATTTAACCTCTTTGACATTACAATTCCGTTTTGCTCTAAGTGATATCTAAGTCCCTAGTGGGTACGTACATACCAAAGCACTAGGTGGTGAAGCCAAAGCTTTGAAACATATGACTTAGTTTCAAGTGACCTTGTAGGTATTTGAGTTAGTAGAATATATGAACATCAGAAAATCGTGAAAGCGATCAAATGAACTCGCTTCCAAACTCAGCCACCAATTACACATATAGGATTGACAATTTGATAAATTGTTCATTAGTATTTAAATAATATTATAGAATATATTAAATTTCGCCCGAATGTGTCAGTGTTTTAAAGGAAGGTGAATAGACGATGAAATTGTTATTCCTGATTGCGTTGTTATGCGACCTAAAGAGGCACAACTACGACTTGGCTTAGTTTAAAATAATGAGCAAGGTAGAAATGGGGTGGGAAATAATATTACATATTCCTAGAAACTACATTGAGCAATGTCAAGATATAAGCTTAAGAAACAAGTAAAAATCCAAGTCCCCGCCGAAAAATAAAAGATGACCCAGTTTCACAAAGAAATGATATAATAGCGGTTACTGCATGATACCGAAAGAAACGCAGCCAATACAAGACCAAGTTCCCAAAGGCCCCACTGCATGGCGACCCAACCGCACAAACCCGTGACAAAACGGCGAACAAATAAGGCACAATCACCCCCTGACCGAGTTCAAAACACCAAGGACAGGGACCTTACGTTAAAACGTTTTAAAGAGGTACATTTGCGACTTGACCTAGTATACAATAATGGGCAAGGTGTGAATAGGGCGGGAAATAACATTAAATATTTCTGGATGCATATAACTCCAGAATACGCCAACGACATGATCCCAGCGACCAAACAAGGCATAACCGCATAGTGTCATAATTTAAAAAGTTGATCTCCCAGCAGAAGGGGCAACCGAAACAATAAAATAGGGGAATATGTAGGCTTATAGCATATCTAGCTACATGTATTACGAAAACACATATGCCAAAAACGTTTATGATAGTGACCAAACAGCAGAGTAACCTTATCCAGCATCGCCGCAAAATACAACTGATGATAAAAAAGGGGTTTGGGCAGTGGACATTGAATAAAGGGCGAAAATATATATGCCGAATATTATCATATTGACCAAACAGAACAGTGACCTAATCCAGCAAATCTTGCAAGATACAACTAATGAATGGAGGGGGAGTTGGCGGTGGACTTTAAAAGGACGGCAGAGGAAATTAACTTTCAAGGACAAGCGAAAACATAAAAAAACACCGACACTGCACAGTGCCGTACAAAGGAGGGGGGCATGGACACTGCTATAACGGAGTATAACTTGAAGAAAACAGGTATAAAATTTACAAAAATCCCACCCGAGCGTTTGCCGCATCAGTCAGTCAAACAAAATGATACAATATACAATCATCATGTACTATTGAAAGATACGAGGCAGCCTTATGCTTGACAGCGAAATTGCAGCAGAACATTTACAATAATAATACAGTTAAAGAAAGCAGGCCCCTTAGCCAAAATGTTTTTTGGAGTTTTCTATATTTACTATAAAGTGGACAATACCAACATAAAGCAAGGTTATCAAGGAGAACTACGAACATTGTTGAATTTCCGATTAACCCGCTGTGTTAATGCGCAATATATGTGTGTGGATGAAAGAACTCATTTAAAAATAAGATCGGACCGAATAAGACGGTCAATGCTACATTCAAGAAACAGCAAACTGTTCTTTTATTTCAGTGTTATTTTTGTTTTGTGCTAAACTGTAGTGACGTCAATATCACAAAAGGCAATTTACATGTAAAGACCAACCAATATTATACTGTTTGAAAAGCCTTTTTGATTATTCATCATTTAACCATTTTTGTTTTTATGGTCACTATGACAATGCACACTGGGCGTTCTTTAAATATAGGTCGGGACAAATTTACAAAATATCATGAAAACGGAAGATTTTTGGGCATATCTTTCTTGGGTTATTGAACGAAAAACATATTTCGGTCTATAAACAGCCGAGCCCTTCTATTCTTGTTTGATGGAGGAACGTAATTAGAAAACATTGTATCACAATATCAATACATCACAACTTGTATGATGCTAGTTTTTCTTTCCCTGTGATGGCATGTTTAAGAATTGATTTACATTATCTACTAGTCTCTTTTATCACGCTAAAATGTCTATGTGGGTGGTATTTATATTTATCGTGTGATTATATCATAATTAACTTGGTCAAACAGACATGTATATATCGTATTACAATGTTCGACGGAGTCGTGGTGCGCTAGGGTAACGAAATTCGTGCAAAACTATACGTATACATTGGACTAATTGCTAAATAAAGCATTCCACAGAAACTGTGCAGTACGAACTTTGCCTTAGTTTAAACATATTTATTGGTCCAAATATAGAACTAAATGCATACAATTATTTCAATAGAACATATTTGCCTGATATTTGCCTTGCCGTTAAACATGTGCGTTCAAGGTGAAGCGAACCGGTGAATAACCGTACATCCAATGACACCTCATGGGATTATTTAGTGGGGACCCAACACATCAAACAACATAATAAAATAGCAGTATTACGTAACAGTATGGTAACAGTGTTTCGCAATATGAAATGGTCCTTTACACAAGGTAAAATGTAAACCGGTAAGTATGATAAAAGAGCTTCTAAAAGTGTTTCTGTCTGACACAAAGTTTCCATATATGTATAACTTTTATCTATTTTTGTAAAGTAACCATTTCACATTAAATTTACTCATACCTTTTTGTAGGTGTTCAATAGTGTTGTGAAGATAGTATGTTTCATCTAAGACAGTGAACATTAATTACAACCATTCGTTGTGAGATAGTCTAATGTACACTTACTCACACTCTCAACGCAACTCCTATAGTTTTCATGATATGTACTGTATGTATGGAGATGCCAAATTTTTTAAATGTGTGTTTCGATAAAGGCTAATGCCGAAACGTTAAATAAATAAGAGTATGAACCATACAATTGTTAAAAAACTATTCCTTATGGAATTAAATCAGAAAAACATGGGAGTTTTTAAAATGTGTATAGCATAAAAAAAGGGGGAATGGGGTTGGGTTAAGTTGGTTCTTTTAATGAATTAAAAATGACAAACACTTCAATCAACATCTTGCAACAATGCAATATCCCTTTCACAGAAAGCATCTATTATCATATTGCAACTACTCTTCAACGGATGTATTTTATCTTAAGGGTCATTAAACTAAAAGTCATATATTTCAACTTTTACTAATGAAGTTTGAAAAGTGTGACCACTTTCTCAGATAATGAGCGAGATTTACAAATTAATTATTTTATTATGAATTACATTGGTATCGTTAGCAACCATGTGTGATGTTTAAGTTTCCCCAATTATTTTAATTGGAAAAGAAAAACTACAGAAGCTCCACTATTCAATAGACGTTCGTCTAACCCACCTTCATAATTTATAAACTAATCATATTTAATTGATATATTTGTCCCTTATTTAAGCGTATCCATAAAAGGTATGAGGAAATAGGACTGGGTGGGAAGCATTCAACCTTACCAACCAAGCACAGAAATCAGTAACACCACAACACAGCTTCACTGATGAATGCCCAAAAATAAGCCAAAGAAACAATTAAAAATCCAAGCCCCCGCCGAACAAATGCAGGATGACCCAATTTTACAAAGAAATTATAGAACAGCGGTTATTGCAAGTCAAGAAACACGTACGTTAAATGTAATTATGAATCAAAAGTTATCGCAGACATCGCATTACACTGTAGCAAATTTTATAATCATAAACCCATAGAAATGTTACTCTTAATTATGAACAACAGAAACCCTATAGTTACATGGACGGTAAATCCCACCAATATCAAGTTGAAACAAGTAATGATGTTAGACATAAACAACATTCCTAATTGCTGTCACCATTAGTATAAATGATGGAAAGATGGGTGCATATGTACTTAACACTTACAAACAAGCAACCCCAATGTTAGTGATAAACAATACAAACATTTAAATCTAAAAAGAAGTATTCAGCCGATTTAGAAATGCTTCCGGCTTATTGAGTAGCATTGTCTATTATTCGATGTATCTAATCAAACAAAATACACGGGTTATATTTTTATCATTGCCATAACATGAACCATCGGCACAATGTTGGTCATAATAGAGTTGCACGTACGCTACAAATGTATCTGCGTAAACAAAAGTTCAACTGCACAAAATTGAATATAAAATAACAACGACGCTGACAAACGTTGTTAATCGCAAGTATTCGTTGCCATACTCATTCAGGCTCAGGGAACAGTTCACGTCTGCCAGATTCCAACTTTCGAGATGTGAACCAAATTATTCCTCCTTACGAACGTAATTAAACCGACGTTTAAGCTCATTTTCCAAACGTTTTAGCACAGCATACCGCTGATACAAACGTTAATAGTGATGACCCATCTTAACTATCGTCATGATCCGCTGTACAAATTTGAAATAACTCAAAAGTACAAGAAATATATGGAAAGTAACTTTAAGCTAACCCATAATCTACATTAACTCCGATACACATTGGTTTATATTAGTTAAATGTTTGACCCAATTTACCGACACCAACATAGCTTCCGCAGACGTTTCCAACATATTTTGATCTAAGAGAACAAATTGTAACACTAGAGTCATGTCGAAATGTGTCAGTTGGAAAATGTAAAGTGTTCTTTGTAATTGCATTACGGACTTTTAACATGATACATCAAACTATCATTTAATCAGTTCTACCAAAATAGAATTGAAGAACCGAAATATGTAATAGTTTACTGGTGTCACATAATTTTAAGTGTGTCGAGGTCGCTGAGCGTCTGTAGCACTAACGTTTTGTTACAATGCTGTTATTGGGAACATGTAAATTGAGCGCGAGTTAGAAATCAGCATGGTGAATGGTGTAATAAGAAAATTGAATATACGTGAAGACTTGTGACAAGTGTGATCGTACAATTTGCCGCGATAGACAGGGTGTATGTGCTAGTGTATTGTATGTCGGTTTATTCTACACATAGGAAAAAAACATGGACATTTCGTTAGAATGTCACAAATAGTTTAGTTTAAACTAATTTATTTAAGGTCGATTATGAACAAGTTTTTCCAACCTATATTAAGCCCTCTCGACACCTCATTTCTGATATTCATCGCCACTAGGGTATGAGAGAAGAGCAGCCAGTTTTCCTTATTTGCTGAGATTCAAACAACGGAATTTAGTGTACTATCTTTATTTCATCTTTAGTATGATGCGACCTGGCATCGAACCCGGGACCTCCTGCACTCGAAACGAAAGCTCAAGCATTAGGCTATCGGGGAGTCAAATAAACATCCCCGACAAGATAATTTATATGTCATCACAAATTGGTCATATCAACAACGTAGGCGAAATAATATTTAAGCGGACATGGACTGTTTTGTGCAACAGTACCAAAAGAGCAGGAAAAATGGAACTGTCATACAAACGTGTCTTCCAACTCAGGCAACCAGCTCCTCCAGTCAGTAAAACGAATCTGAAAGAAGGATCAGCAGCTGATGAAGAATGAAATGGTCGAACGTATGTCGTATGGTTCACCCACAAGCAACATTCAATGGAAACAATGTAGTTAATAATGAACAAAAGCTGGAACTAAATACATAATAACATTGTATGAATCGGAAAATGTCCACAGTTCACATATTCCTCTATATGAGCAAATGTTATAATCATAAACCCATAGAAATATTGCTCTTAATATTTGATGTAAATAACCCCTTTCCTTACACAGTCCTTACTCAGTAGAAATTTTACACAGTTTGTAGTGAATGCAATCAATATAAAATAGTTCCAATGAAACAATGTACAAATTGGTGACTTTGGTTACAAGTTTGGAAGCAATGCAACACTCCAATCTGATTAATGTGATCATCTACTTTACATAACCACACGAATGATTCATGATTGAGTTGAAACTAGTAAGCTACGTACTTATAATGTTATATAATCTTATGTTCACTTAACTAACACAAAGTAAAATAAGATTGTGTTCCATTCTCGTTGTGATTTAGAATAAGCTCTATGTGTAAGATATGGTTCGACAAATATTTTCTCATTCACAAATTAATGTTGTATATAAAATGTACACTGATAAAGAGTTTAATTGGATTATAATAAGAACACTATAGCAAAAAAAAGCTTGTCGTCTGAGAGATTACATTCTACCAAAAATAGATTTCTAAGACCAAATGTTTCAGAAGAAACGCTTATGTAGACAGAGCTTTTGTTTTATTTATGCATTTATGTCGTGTTCAGTATTGAAAAGTTATAAAGATTTGGCTTAATATATTAGGCAAGCGATCTGTTACTGTTAATTTAAAAAGTAAAGTTACCAATTTTTTAGGGCTTTTTCAGCTGTTAGGCCGCTCAGGCACACTTTGACATTTTAACGTTCCCTTGTCATTGGGCTACCTATGAAAACTATGCTCGTGTCTACCTGGGGAAACTACGGCGCCCAGGAATAGACACTGTCCTCAAGGATACCATTCTACACCATGGTAGAATGGAGCATGTGGGTCTAGTTCAGGGACATTAACCAGTGGTCAAGAGGTGGGTTGAACCCGGGACATCGCGATCCCGAAGCGCGCGCCCCACGTCTAGGCCACCGCTCCCCACTGTAACAATGCGTGCATCGAAATATGTTATAAGTCATTTTAAATACCGTCATTAAAGCATAGCGCACGTGAAAAGGATATCAAAACTGGAAATATCACAGTGACTGAATTTGATGAACGCTCAATATACTGCTTGAGGAAGGGGTTAGTCATATCAACGTTAATACGAGCGCTATGCTTTAATGACGGTATTTAAAATGACTTCTAACATTTTTCGATGCATATATATCCTCTATATATAAAATAAATCAAGTTCATAATTTTGAACAAGTTCCAATTATGTTCGAGGAATACAATTGAAACCAAACATTTGAGTTAAACGTACATAAGAGACTAGTTTTCACTACCTTGCTATGAATCATTTACAAAAGAGTATCACGCGATTGTTATAACTTTAATGGTCATTTAATCATAATTATTTACAATATACCGGTTGGAATTACAAATTTAATAGGTTTAAAGTCGTCACTCACAGTACATGAACCCCCACAAAAACGAGATTAAAACTCAAATAATTTTTATTATTGATCATTAAATAGTAAATGCCAAGGTCAGTGGCACAGGTGTGTTTATAGTTAAACCACAACAAAGCCTGCCAAAGGTATAAAACAGTTATATCGTGCATAGTGATGTAAGGCGTTCGAATTGTAAAATACTCAACTCTGCTACCCTGAGGTATTGACAAAATTTATTAATTATTCATTACAATAAAATGCATGTAGTATACATCGGCGATGCTCGTGGCTATTGGGGACATGTCAGCCAAAACTACTAGTAATTCAATACACACTATATATTGACAGTAGGCGTTTTAATTAAGTAGCTTGGAATTCTTGATTTTATTTATTGTCAAAACAGACATTGAGATAATGTATTCATTTATAAAGTGATATTATCTAACGTGTTCTAATTAAAAGAAATAATTTCACAATATGGATATTTTTATGATCTTATACACAAACATAGTACATCATTAGTTGTTATCTTGGAACACGATTATATATATGGTAGTAGTTATATAAAATATGTTGCATAGTTTATTGTCTTTAATTATTTCTCTTTATACATTCTCATATCAGAAATAATGATTATAATTTCTTATTTACGAGACAATCAATGGTAGCGCGTTTATACAATGAATGCGTTGTTACGTATCGTAGTAATAGTAGACATGATCAATCTGCATTTTATGTAATCATACACTCCGACTACGCAAATATCAATGCACCCTCAAGACAAAGAAATGCAATAGGCAACATATTGTAGCTTATTCACTTACATACGAGATGATCAATGGTAGCGTGATTATATTTATTGTTACGTATCGTTATAATAGTATACACTATATCATACGATATTATTATCCATCCGATATGACAAAGAGATGGTAAATATCTGCATAATATGTACTGATACACTCCTAAAAGTAAGGGTGCTTAAGCTATTGTCTGGTCACTGACCGAGAGACATATACACGGGCGTACGTACCAACACAATATACTCTATCAAAGATGAGGGACATCATTATCAGTTTTCGAGGGCGGCTTTCACCAGAGCATCCGTTTCCCCCACCATGTGGCAGTGCTTCATTATATATTACATTTGTGTATGTTTTGATGCACTTTGTAGAAATATCAAGCCGTAAATAACGTCCTAACCAATCTGTCATCATGACAAAATCAGCCTATAACTGAGTATGCAATTACAGCTAATAGGTAATTAAAGCAATGATCTACTTGTTGAACGGATAATATGACAACTCGCACAACTAATTGATAGGACATTGACACCCGTAAGAGAGCCCCAGACATGCATGGACATACATGTATACGTTATACAATATAAATGTGAAACGTTCGCAACAATGGCCATGTTACAAAAAACTACAGAGCTTTGAGAATACATCGAAGTTAATACTTTGAATATAATTCATTCGTGCCCTCCAAGTCTGAAATACAGGGTGTCCCAAAAAACGGGGACCTACCTTAAACTCGTATTACTCATTCATGTTTTGATGAATTAAGCTGATATTTTGTGAAAGTGTATGTAAGGGATCCCCACTTCTACTTAAGAGTACTTGTTTAAATATAGTGCTTCATAACAGGAAGTGACATCATCATTTTCACTATGGCAACCTTTCACGTTATTTTTGCTTAATCACCTGAAAAGGGGCATTATAAGAAAAGGGCATTTGTGTCAGAGCATTTATTGTTAGAAAACAGATATTTAAAGTCAAAGGGGTGATCAAAATCTTGTAAAAAGTAACAAATATGACAAGAAATAGCAAAACAGAGGAAAATGTGGCGAGTTTACTGACCGAAGGGGAGGTGAAAACCTTCCAAAGAAGCATAAAAAATCATTCAATGATTAAAAACATAAATATTGTCAAGGACTATAACCAAAATCGCTTAGACTATGGGAAGCAGCAAAAAGTAATGTTTTATCCAAACGAACAGTTCATAGATATATTTTGGAGTAATTGTGTATGTCAGAAGGTATAAAATAGCACCATATGCAAGCAGAAAACTCTTGCAATAAATCAGCAGCAAAATCAGGATATGTTTGCGAAATAGTACTGACATCTTACCTCATATACCGGGCCATATGACCTTAAATTACTCAACTTGATCCCGATAGTGAACCTGTTTGCCATACCTAATGTATCACGAACCATAAACAATGAATTGGAACACATGAGAAAATGTTTTAGGTCAGCATGGAAATATATCTCGTTGAATTTTTAAGTCCCTGCCTCAGTTTATGGTATTTTACTGAAACATGCGATTGTAAACATGGGAGGTATCTCTGAGTATTGAACTAAATAATCACGACAGTGATGCTAGTATTCTGAACTGGGTTCTCCCCTCATTGTTTTGACATATTAATAGTGTGATATCTTTAATAGAGAAAAAAAGTATCATTTGTTTATCCAAGGTGCCCGTTTTTTTGGGACACCCTGTAGTTTTCGTTTTGTATTGACCATCTGCGTGTTTGAGTCTTTTTTATAAGTACTCCAGTTTTCCAGTTAGCTTGACTAAACGTAAAATGTTCTGGATAAAATGAATGATCGAACTTTCATGTTGTTATCTAGGCGCATTTATGATTAACAAAGGAATTTGTTTTGAAAAATGGAACATTTATTGGTATCCGACGATAGAAGTTTATGCGTCTAATTTCCCTAGATGCTTTGTTTATACTATGTATACAAGTTATTTATGGTCCATATGGGCTACTTAGTGAGTGAAACCTTCCAAAGGATGTATGTCAACTGTCTAGTTAAATGTCTAATAATAGCATTCTGCAAAAGCAAAACATACATTTGAATATATTTATGGTCCTAAATGACTTTGTTATGCTACAAACTATACAAATAATGTGTAGACACACTCAGAATTCTTCGTTTAAACTATTCCAACGACAGGGTCATTAATATTTACTGTAGTTGAAAAAGAATTACAAACACAACTGTCACTATGTCCTTTTCATGGGTTGTATTCATTATGGATCGTTATGGTCAGCTACCTTTTTCTCCAACGATGACATACTGCTATCACTGTTCGATATTTTGAGAAAACAAGAAAATGCTCTACTAAATAGGCTCGTATGAAGCGCCTTAAGTAGCAAATTTCAAATAAGTATCCGTCTTTTAAAGTCGTTATAAGTATGGACGCCCTTCAGATTCTAAGCTAGCAATTTATAATTTGCAAGTTCTGCTTCGTGCTGCTATCCCTGTTTTATCAATTTTGATCGTTTTTGTGTCTCGCTTTGAAGATGTACAATGGAAAAGTAAGGTTCATTACGATTAAATACACTACTTATCAGCTGTCTAATGCCTGCATTTACTAGGTCTTAACATTATCTGATTGGTATCGACTTGTAACTTTATGACATAAGACGACGTACATGTCAATAACAAGGACATGATAAGGACAGGTTCTAATTTTTGTTCATGGAGTTTATCTAACAGAGTGTTGTATAATCACGTAGGAAATTAATATTAACCTTTAATGAAATCGTGCAATTGGCGCGGAACGTGTTACTCTTTGATAAGTAATTGGTTCATGTTTGGTAGTTTGATGTTTTCTAGTGTAGTATAAATGCTTTGGTAAATGTCACAGACGTAGCAAATTATCTTAATTATTCTTACACATTTGTTGTTACCTTATCTACGTCGTACATGCTATAAAGCGAGTTCTCAAATAGTGCAAAATTGATAATAGGGTATTGATGTAGGAATGCAATGTACGGTTTCGCATACGTTAGTATTGGTACAAATATGGTTTCTTGATTAGTGCAATACGATACTAAAATGATCCGGGGTGTGTTAACCATGCGTTGGACTAACTATAACAAGAACTTAAGTCAATTAAATCAGATTTATTTCACTGACAGACATAGAAATGTAATAGGATTAAGTTAAACTAGTTACCGAGACACAAAACATACGTGCATGTTAGCACAAGAAAGAAATAATCGCTGACATATCCATAAAGTCAAATAGATTCAATCAGAAGCAAACAGTTCAGATTTCATTACAAATTTGTTTTTTACCAATTAAATTCGAGAACCTATCTTTTGACACAAATAAATACACATCACTGTTTAAATTGAGCAATAATGTGTTCTTCAAAACACATGGTATCTGCATTGAAGTTTTCTTACGTAAAGTGTCCATACATGATTCAACTGTCCTAAGGTTTAAAATCATTGTATTCGGCTGCATGAACATATCTTACATAACAAATGATCAATACAAAAGTATGAATGATGTATGTAAGTTGATGCATATCTGTCATAAAATGAATTCCCCACGCGCATCCTGTAAAAAATGTTGTTTTTCTGATGAAGGTTGGCTGAAATAAAAGAAAAATTGCGTAGTTGATGCTTTGAAAAAACATAGTTTCGATGCTGTATTTAACAATAAAACAAGCATATAGTCCAAGAGCCGAGGGCCGTTTATTTACAATTCTAGTCCAAGTTTATAATTGGTATCAATTGAAAGATTACAGTGTCTGGTTTGAGAATATAAGGATCCACCATGAGCTTCTATGTAGGATAAGGATATCTCATCCGAGGGGTCGGATTTTAACCAGGGACGAGGCTTGTAGAGTTCCCTGGTTAAAATTCCGACCCCGAGGGTGAGAAATCCTTATCCTACATAGACTGTCTCATGGTGGATCATTTTTCTTCGACGTAATTCGTGAAAATGTGAGTTTTTATCATTATTTAGCGTTCGTTTCGTCAACGTGACGTCATCATACATGTAAACTGACATTTGCCGTAAGTTCGCATTCACAACGATGGATAACATAACGTCGTAAATAATGCATATGCCTACACTGTTATGCTCTGCCTAAGAAAATGCCCCTTAAATAGTATAGAACCTATTTGTGTTCTTCTTGTTAGCTAAATACAAAGTTTATTTACTATGCAGACGTAGTAGAAGTAAAAGTAGACCCATACAGGTCGGAATAAATTCACTTGCGGTTGCTTATGTGAGAAAGATGTTGCTAATGTAAGATTATATTTTTTTCCATTAGCAACGCGCTTATCTCACATTAGCAACGCCGAAGAAAAGTGATTTCCCTAGGAAATTCTGCTTTCACAACGTTGAGATATCCATGATGGCAACCAAGGATTGTAAATAAACGACCCTCGGCTCTTGGACTAATAGTGCCATCCGAGAAGTAAACACATCTACGAGAAATAATTATATTTACATTTTCCTTGTTTAATTGATTTATTAGTATCAACCAGAAAGAAAATTATAATGTTAAAGCACTAGCAGGCTGTTTAGTTACAGAATGATATGTATCAATAAAAATCTTAAGTTTTTTATTTGGCGTTTCATCTTAAGATTTGAAGCTCAACATGGATGAAACAGTTTGTTCTTGGCATGGTCACTAGGAACGATGCATAATATTTATTTGTCGAACACATTATTTGAAACGGTTTGTACATATACCACAGACTTTAATTTCGTCAATTTAATATTGACTTTGACGTGCGTATTTCCATAATAACAAGCATAATGTTTTTCTATGAAAACGGCCGCGAACACACAAAGCTGGAAAACACCAACTTCTGCCTATCCTTTTGACCTTTTCTTCTATTATAGCACACCCTAATATGTCATAACATAGACTAAGATACAGCATTGCTTCGCCAAAGTGAAACAATTTGTCCATATAATGTTGCTTATTTCGCATTTCAAGACGCCAAGACTTTTAGCAGCGATGCATGTTTTTCTTGATATTCAGCGTAAGCACTTCGTATTTTCCCGGAACTATACATTCAACTTTTTCCGAAATAATTTTACTGATAGTTTATGTGTACACTCCCATTAGTGGTACTGTTTCGCAATTTGCTGATGGAGTCATCATAGACATCGTAAAACCAATTTAACTTTATAGTGTAAATGTTGGCTACGTTGAACAATTTTCAGTTTTTGGTGCCATTTTACCATTACTGGGAACAGGACTCTTATAACCCTTCTTACGACAAACATTACAAATATTTTCATTAAAAATGCAAATTAATAATTAACCAACACATTATTGATGCTTATAAAAGGTCCATTTTGCCTTAAAAACAGACAAAACAACATCATCGACTAAATTGTTGTTTTAAGCTTTGACCAAATAAAATATACAATATATAATGATTATTTGTTGAACTTAAAACATTTTCTCACGTGGTTTAAAAAAGATAATTCAGTTGTTTTTATTCAATATTGCAAAATCGGCGTTCATGTTTTGTTCATAAATAAGTTGAACACCACTCGTACTGATATTATCATACACGGGTATGATGTATAATTGGAAAGGCGAATGTACGAGAATTGTGTGTAACCATTATTTGACAATGCCTGTTTTGTTTGTAAAAATGGACATCCCGACACGGTAATTATCTCCGCTCATATGTGTTGAATAAACGATCAAAACGGCAGTATATCTATGATAAGTCATTCTTAGGAGCTAACAATTTATCATTAGCTTGTTCGTGTGATGAATTATTACTTAAGCAGTAAAGACCAAATGCACTATGTACGAATCCTAGCTGTATCTACTTCTCTCAAATTTAGATGTAAAAGTATGTTGCGCAATTGGCTTATCCTATGTCCCATGTATACACACAGTAGTAGACACATGAAAACTTGATTAGATGATCGAATAGATATTGATTATAATTTCAAATATGGTTCACAAATATCTTATGCCAAACGAATAATATACTCGTATGTGTGCTAAAGAATACGTGTGTCTGAAGACTAGCCTTACAATTACATTGTAATTATCAATATTGAATTTCAAAGCAGCGTTACAGAAGACAGTTAAATCATGTATCCTGAATAAAGTCCTAATGTGAATATATTATAGGTCCCCTGAATATTTCATACTGAGACAAGCCCTGCACTTACTCATTCTCCAAGGATTTGATAAGTTTTAAATGTGGAACAAAATTGATTTTAGAACGGCTTCGATGACAAGTAATCAAGTAAGGTGATACCACCTTTTACGTTCTGGGAGACAATCAGACATAGCGTTGATAGCTGGGAAATCACAATAGACAAGAGAACTAACCTTAATCACGATGCAGAAATGTCTTTGTCGCGATGCCAATCACATGATGTCTTTCCTTTGACATTGTGGTTGAGGCTGAATTATTTTAAAAGCTGAGTTTAAATACTTGTTTTTAATAATGTGATTTTTTAAAATATTAGGACTTACACATGGCTTCCTGGATACCGTAAATAATTGTGAATATTGTTTTAATTTCTAAACGTATTTGGCAATAAAGATGCTTGTTTCAAATGCATGTATCAACTTCTACGCGAACACGGTATTGCCTTATACATCAAACTAATGGCTGGGTGTGTCAGCAATATCAAATGTTTTGACTTTTAATGTTTTAATGGGGTTATAAATTACTTCTAACCTTTTAAGTTAACGAAAGTCATCTGTCGGTGCCTGAAATATCTATGATCAATAAACCTGCAGTACTATTGTCACATACATCAATTATTATTTACTTTATTAAAATTATTTAAAGGTATCTGCTGCATTGTCATGTCGGTGACACGAACTAAATTACTAGCGGACTGGTTTTTTAACCGGCTTCGTTTTGTGATGCACACGAAACAACCAATCAGTGCATCCCTTGTTGTGTTGGGAACATTAAACGAATTGACTATTATTTCCTACCCCATTCCTACCTTGCTCATATTTTAACTAGGTCAAGTCGTCGTTGTGCCTCTTTAAGTCGCATAACGTAAGGTCACTGTCCTTAGTGTTTTAACCTTGGTCACGCCCCGGGGTTGTTGTGCCTCATTTGGTCGCTGTTTTGGCATGGGTTTCTGTGGGCACTGTTCAGCGTAGTTGTGTCGTGTTGTTTCTGATTTCTGTGATCGACTGGTTGGGTTGAGTGCTGCCTTCCCTGTCGGATTTTCTCAAAACCTTTAATGCTAAATAAAGAGTATAAAGAAACACTCAGGTCTTTCGGTATGCATTTGCTTGAGAGAATGTACATCATAAATATATAAGAGATACGTATACATTTTAAACTTGTTTTGACACTATAAGATAACGGTTTTAGGTTGGCTTATATACATGAATCATGTTGTTATTACATGCAAGAGTTTGTTTGTCCTGATTGTCGTTACATCAGTGCACTCGCACTCTACATTGCGTACAAAACAATTACGCTTGTAATACGGCGGTTCATTGAACTCTCTACTACCCATACATCATACTTTGATAGTGATATAATCGACAATTGCTTTATTTGTCCTTAGCTTTCTATGTATTCTAACAAGCATTCAAGTACTGTCGCGCGATATCTAGTTTCACTTAGCAGAGTTTATATAAAAAACAATTAAGTCGAGAAGAATAACTTATGGTGTATTTTTCTTAAAGTGGAATCCTATAGACTGCTGATTGTCCTCTATCATTATATTGCAATGATCATCAACCTTCAGATCAGTTGAAAGTCTATGAAATCAATGATACATTTCGTATATTTTTACAATGTCTATTACGTAAAAAAGGTGCCTACATTAATTATATAACATGAATGTGCAAAGCGAAAGAAACTTCAGTCATTTTTATGCATTTTTCTTATACTTTATCTGTTGTTTAAATATTTGATATTTTGATACTATATCTTCGCGTCCAAAATAGATAAATATACGAGACGAAGCCGAGCCTAGGTGAATATACAAAAATATCGTTTGTAAAATAATAACTCACGGTAGCGTAGAAAATTTACGGATATTAGTAATACTTAACTGATATTTTAATTTCCTAATGTGTGCATGTAAGTGTCGATCAATATCTTGATGCCATACAAGAAGTCCCGTTAATAATCTTTAAATGCAATACGTTGAGGTCATATTTCAATACAAAACAACATTGATTCGGTTTTTACTTTTTACTACACGTGCTAGAAAACAACTAATTAATGAGTTAAATGGAGTTACTTTAGAAACATATCCGATTGTACAAATGTATATAGCATGAGTGTGTCTTAATTGCCTGGAACTCGAAAATGACATTATCTCGTTAGAATTGGGTCGGCTTAAGGCTTCAGCGTTTGTGTTACTGTTCATTGTCGGCTCGCTTTTCATGTTTGTGGTTCCATGTGGCGCTCAATGCAAGTTTTACTATTGATGCCGCACATCGGACAATATAGTTTACATTTCTTCGATTTTATTTCACTTTCTCAGCGGAAGTGTACGTATTTCTCCATCTAATCTGATGTTATTAAAATATATTATCACTTACATGGGTTTCCTCATATCGTTTTGATATACCGGACTCTTAATGCTCTATTAAGCTTGACTTGAGTAATCCTGCAAAAATAATTAATTGACAGAACACATACAGTGTTAACGTTGTGTTGGCTGAGTACCGCTTACAAATCAAAGTGACACGATATTGTAATTTATAACAAAAATACAAAAGGTAAAATAACTACACTCTGATTATTACTGCCAGACTTTGTAAATATACTTTGTACAAATGATAGACAGTTTCTATATATAGCATGTAGTCCAGTCATTGAAGCTAAAAAATATGGTCAACCTCAAACAAATTGCAAAACAGAGTTTCTTTGCATTTTCATCATCTACAGACTATTATCGACTACAGACAAAACGTCAAATATGTGAGTTCAGTGGGGAAAATAAAAATAATTCGACATGTTTAAGGTCACTTTTGGTAGCAATTTCAGCATTTTCCTTATTTCATACTACACGGGGAATTTTAAGTTCTAATAATTCCCGTGTAAGTCGTTAAATATTTACTAATTGCACCTTAACGCTTATATTTTCTGAAAGATACAACCTTCTTCTGTCGAATACAAATATTGATTTTATCATCAGACAATTTACTTTTCATATATTTGCCAGTCTACGTGTTGGTATACTACCCATTCAAATGTCGACAAAATGACTCAAAATAGCACTTGGAAGGGGAAACAAAAGTTTTATTCATTTCTTTAATATTAATCCAATTTGTTTAGAATTTACACATATCATGTGTTGTATACATGTGTCTCTTATGGAAAAAGGATATTTGTGTTTGGACAGTATACAATACAGAAAATATACAAAATGTACACGAATCTATCGATTCTGGAGAAATAGCGATTGTTCTCTTTGTCTGTTCGTCCACAATTGCATTTGTATTCACAATTTTGACTGTATGATTACGAAACTTGGTCAGAGTGATCATCTGAATAAAATTTAGGCCAAGGTAGAAAATGGATGATCAAGGGTAAAAAACTAGGTCACTAGGTCAAATTGTTGCAAAACCTTGTGTAGTCGCTAGAGGTCATAATGTTGACCTTATATTTATGAAACTTGGTCACAATAATAATATCGACAAAATATAGGTCAAAGTTATAAATTAGGTCATCCGGGGTCCAAAAGTAGGTCGCTAGTTAAAATCAAAGGTAAACGTTGTTTAGGTACAAAATTCACAATTTTGGTCTAATATTTATGCAACTTGGTCACAATGCTCATATCAAAACATCTAAGACAAGTATGTTATTGAATTATTTGGGTCAAAATTATGTCAATAGGTTAAAATAATTGATGCGACTTTTTGGCGCATGAAGGTTTTTCTATTATTTGACCTAGTGACCTAGTTTTAACTCATGATAAGTAAATATTGAATTTGACCTACATTTTGTCTTCATGATCCATGTGACATAGTTTCATAAAGATTATGTAAAAAGGGTGCATTCTAAAGATTTGTTCTATAATTTGACCTAGTGACCTAGTTTTTAACTCAGGTTAATCCAATTTCATACATGACCTTGATTTTTGTAAGGTGATCATTGTAACTAAACTTCACAAGTGTAAGGTAGAAATTGCGACCCCTGGTGACTATATTTTGTTTTTTCTATGTTTTGACCTAGTGACCTAGATTTTGGCTCCGGTTAACTCAAAATTTTATTTTACCTAGATTAGCTTACGATGATCATTGCTGCCAAGTTTCATAAAAATCAGACCAAAATTGCGACCTCTAAGCACGATGTAAAAATAAGTTACTGGTACAAGTCAAGATTTATTCACATCAAAAGTGACAAATATCGCGAAAACATGTGACAATTGAATATATTTGTAAATATCTCAAAAAGTCCCACAAATATTCAATTAGGACATTTTGTACATTGCTAAGGATAGCTTTACGCACCATTCAAACACAAAACTGTTTGTTTTGCAATTAGTTTGAGGTTAAAAGTTAAATTGACTGGACTAATGATATATAAGGTAAAGTAGTCATCGTGCTATCCTGTCGAAATCAGCTATAAACGAGCATGTTGGCTTCAGCGCAAGCTAACTAATGTAACAATTGACTTGTTCTGTCGATAACACTCATAATGTAGTCGCTATATGATTTTTATAGACAATTATTTCGCTGATGTATGATATTCAGCAAAAGATAATAATTAATGTAGCTCGTTCTACAGATAAATTTCTTAAACTATTCGTTATGTGGTGTACACATAGACAAACTACAGAGTGTTCTCCATAAAATGAGTGATCTAATGTTCCTGCTGTCAATTTTGACATTTAATATATAGGCGTACTAGTATTCATGATTATCGAAGGAAATAATATTACAAATTTGAACATTCATGGTCCTATTGGACTAGTTAGTGAGCGAAAAGCTTTAAATGGAATGTGAGATTTATATAATGTCTAGTGGAAACAGTTTTCAGAGAAGTTGAATGTCTAACAAGACACAAGCCATCAGAACGATTCATTTCATACCTTTATTCTTTATTCTTTATTTACACATCATTTGAATAAAATCTACATGCGTTAGGTATATATAAACGTTGATGAAACACATTTATACGAGTATGTCATGCTATATTCAACATGTATTACAGAATAAACGAAATAACAAAACAAACACAAAGACATTTGTCAGTGTTTCTATTTCTTTGGAGATTTGTCGTTTTTGAGTGCGTCAATGCTTGTTTGCATGACATGTTTGGACTAGATTTGTCTCCTTTATAGCCGATCATTGTCACTGTTCCTCTTCATCTATCTTCGTTTATTTGTCTTCTCCTTTGAGGGAAAGATATGTGTGTGTGTATGTCTGTGTGATTTGAAATATACCGTAGGATCAGTTTAAATTTGAAATGTTTACTAACGGTACTGATGCCCTAAAAACAATTTCTCTCCGATACAAACCCATTTATCATGCGTGTTTTATTACATATTCATGTATACTTAAATATCGAAGTTGTAGACAATGTACTTGTTACTAGTCTTAATAATTATAAATATATGTTCTGTTCTGTAATATTTGCCAAGTGCTGCTGTCGATGTTCGACTAATTATCTTTATGTATTGATGCCTCGCTTTAAAGATGTGATACACAAGATATAAATGTTCATTACGATAACACAAAATAAATAATCTGTCTGAGGCATGCATTAAATAGGATTTAACATTATCAAGGTACTGATTTGTTATATGTTTATATAATAAGACGGCGTGTATATCAATGAAACAGACATGATAAGGGCAGATTTAATTAAATTTCTAGTACTTCGTGCGATTAGCTTTGGGTTTTATCCATTTTGTCTGATGTTGTCTGAAGTTGCCTGGTGTACTTGTTGTGTTAGTAGTGTGTTGTATAGGATAAGTACATCATTAATACACGCGTTCATGTTTTAATCTCAACTCTGGTATTGTGTACGAGGTGTTTCAATGTAGACAGTCAAATTGATAGGCTATCAAAACTAACTTTGTATCAAAACTGTATAATAATCATATTGAAAGTATATACGAGGGGTGATCAATATATTCGAGGACTTTTCATCTAGCAATTTCATATTGGCAGCAAGGCTCAAAGCCATTTAATATCATTCGGAGTAAGATGTCTCCGACCGAATGCACTAATAAAATTATTTGATCATACAAGGCGCGCGTGACGTTGGACGTCACGCGACGTCATTCCAAGCGTCACCGTCGGAGCAGCACATATCTCTTTACTGGACTGATACCCGATACCCAGTATGAGACTAGTTGTCTTTTACTACTGAAATAAGTAGTTAATAGCCGATTCTGAAATGTGAGGTGGAATAAAAAGAGTATCGATGCGTTTTTGGAAACAAAACTCGGAAAAGGGTGGTTGGCTTTACAAAATTCGATTATTTTAGTTAAGACTGAAACAGGACCTATCAGGTTTGGGACGCAATATCGAAATAACCCTTTTGATATGAAGTCAACGATTTTATTAGTTGTAGCCTATACTAGTCTTCGTTTTTGCCAGTTACATTTGATTTAGAAATATGCGTCTTATTTCGCAGAATTTAACGGAAAGTGTCCCTAACGCGGTGTTATTTTTGCTTTTTATCCTTATTTTATCGACTCAACCGTTTGGTAGAGACCCTACAATCACATATGCAACGGACTCATTTGAAAATGACTAATTTGGAGCGCACATAATCCATGCACAGTTTAGTCACGTCATTTTGGAGGTATCGCGAGGAATTACAAGTTTCGCGTTAATTTTCATAGCGTGTAGTTTCTCAGAAATAACGTTACGCCCGAGATGCTCGACGGTGCGCGCATCACCATGGTTACAAAAACTGACGTCATCAAGTAAATAGTGCCGTTATTATAAAGACAATTAGACAAATCACGAGATAATTGGTTGATCTACATCAGCGTGTAATTTCGTTACTCTAGTTCCAATATTTCAAAATTGAGAAGGAAAGTCCTCGAATATATTGATCACCCCTCGTACGTATTCAATAAATACTTTGATTTCACGGTTTATGTGTATTCCCTTATTGTGAAGTGTTGGCAACCACAGGTTAAATCAGACAGAAGTTAATTTGAAATATCGTTCAACACAAGTCAAACGATCAAGGAGTTTCTTCATTTGGTACTTTTGTAAAATACATGTCGATTCGAACGTTTCTGAATAAGGAAATAGCATCAAGTACATACTGGTTACTTTTTGATAGTCAGAATACAGTTATCATTTGAAGGCCTCCTGAGCGTCAAATGATACATGACTACAGCGCACAAAACTTAATGTCTACATTGCAACACGATAACTAGAACCAGAATTGCCAAGACAACGTTTTAAATCTTTACTGCACAAGTCAATTAAATGAGAATCATTTGACTGAGATACATAGTCTAAATGAAATCGGAGTATGCTAAATTAATTTTGTTGACACCGAGCATAAATACAAGAAGAAAATACTTGAACTCATATACGGAAAGTGAAGTTTAATCAGTAAATAGGAAACCGTTCATATTACATGGCGAGTTAGTTTATATCCAATTAATTGCCAGTACATGTCTGGTGATACAAATAAGAACACGTTGCTGTTTCATTGAGAGCTAATTTGTTCTTACAGACACCTGATGTCAACCTTGAAGTGTTCTAGTGTAAATGTATTGTATATATGTGTCATCTGTCCTATAGTTTACAAACTTTGTTAATAAAAATAATGAAAGAAAGGGTAAGTATCTTAATAAACACGTTCTCAGTAAACAAGTACAAGCGATATACGTAACGTGTACTATATTTGTCACGACATGAATATTTTCACCCATATCTTGTGAATTAGCAATAGATGTACCACGTTTTAAAAAGGATGTTATTTTTCTTAAGAAGTTTATTGGTAAGGGAGTGAAATTAAAACACTATATTGCTGCATAGGGGTATTCGCTGTTTGAAATGCTGTTTTGAAATTGTGGTTGAGGTTGATTTGTTTTTAATAGCCGAGTTTAAATATTCGTATTTAATGAAGTGATTTTGAAATACAGTTGACACCCGTTGTGTCGACATCGCTTGTATCGACACTCCGGTTTAGTCGACATACTTTAAAATCCCTGATTTTGGTCTCTCTATGTTCTATATAAAAACTGATGTTTGACTCGACATGCCTATGTCGACACTCCGGTTATATCGACACGACTTTTCTGGCCGAAATGATATTTTCGCACCTTATTGTCATTGTTAGATAGAAAAGTTGTTAATTGACCGTGAAAATATTTCTGTCTCGACCCATTGTTTGTTAAACAATTAAATTGTTCACACTGAAATTGAATGGTGTTAAATCGAAGTTTGAAAACAACTTAATACCCGTCTCAGCGCATAAATTAAATAATTATTAAATCAACAGTTTTGTGTTTTAAATGATATTTGTCACAGCGCAATTTTGACAAATGTTTGCCGTGACACGGAACAAAAATGTCCAAGAATTTAAATCAATTATAGATATAAAATATCAAGAATGAATAAGGTGTACAATAAACACACAAAGTAAAAAATACGACTAGTTAATATTACAATACTGCTATAACAGTGAAACGAAAGCTTAATGTCAAATCATAATACACGTACTTACAATGCTTATACACTTGTATATAAGGTAGGAAAACTTGTCAGTATTGTTGGATTCGGATGTGTCGACCTCCGGATATGTCGACACAACTTTGACGGTCCCAGAAATGTCGACATAACGAGTGTCGACTGTATTAGGAATTACGCCTGGCTATCCTCGATAAATAATTGTGAATAATATTTTAACTTTCTAAACATATTTAGCAATAAAGAAGCATATTTTAAAAGGCACGCAACTATTATGCCAACACAACATTGTCTCATGCATCAAAATAATGGTTAGGTGTGTCGGTTATATTAATTTTCTAGGCTTTAAATGGGGTTATATACTACTTCTAACCTTTAATATAACGCACGTGGTCTATCAGTGTCTGTTACATGGCCATACATTTGTATACGACTATCATACAGGTAACCTACTTCTTGATACAAGACAATACAAATATTTGTGCAATATTATTGTCACATACATCAATAGTTCACTTCAAGTTATTAAACTACGTGTTTTGCACATTGACAGTATTGGTAGTGTTATAGACATTACGTGATATTATTATTTACTGTCTTCAATATTGACTTTATCATATTTGTGTACTTTCTGTCACTTAGATAATCGCAACACCACTATACGTACATTTGCTGCATGTCGGGTACACAAACTGAAGCACTACACGCGATGGAAAATTGTACCAACTAGTTCTTACGTTTTTTTGTTTTGCTTAAACGATAACTCATACTGCCTTCTAAAACATACAAACTAAATCATTTGACTTTAGGGCCGTCATGCGATACTACTATATCATATGTGTTACTCTCAAACGGAACTATACAATTACTGCTTTACCATTGTATATGCTTCATGTTTGTTTATGTACGTCGTTCGCTTTCTTGACTTCATACGTTTCAGCGAATGACTGATAAACATATTTGCTTGAATGTTATACAAAACGTCATGTATAAAAGCGAAATGTGCCGATACATAATCATTCTAAAATCGCTTTGACACTATAATATGGCACATTCGGTGGTTAGGCTTATGGCGATATATGAACTACTATCTTTGTTATTACTATCAAGAAGTTCTTTGTCCTGAGTGTCGTTACATCAGTGCAATCGCACTCCTATTGAGTACACAGCAATTACATTGTACGCTTGTAATACGCTAGATGCGTACATTAACTATATGAACGACATTTGCAAAAAGAGCTACGCAGTTTAATTCAAGTTTATTATAATTAAAACTTTTTGCTTAACTTTATCTCTTATTAAAACATGATATATCGCTCTTAAAATAATAACCGACGGAACATCAGGAAATATGTATTTGATTTATATACTGATTTTCTAATTTCGCGATATTTCTCAATCAATACATGTATACCTTACAAGACAACATTTTAATGTAAAACATTGACGTCATATCACAATACCAAACAACATGCATTTATAGATCTACAACAAGCACTCGGGCGTAACTGTACTTTTAACATTGGAGTTAACCAGGTTATAGGGGTGTATTTACCCATAAAGCATGCATTAAGAATGGTCTTATCAAGTAAGGCGCATAGAGCAGTCGGCTAAGCTACTATTAATACGAGTACATGTACTTCGAAACTGAACGAATGAGTTCGAATCGCATTCCGCTATATATATTTTAAATTTTGCTCAGCAAATATTTTTCGTGCTTGTCTAATTATACAGAGATGCATAATTATAAAAGTTTCAGTGTGTAAAAAGCACATAAGATATATGTTATAGTTGGTACACAGATTTAGCGTCCACGCGAAAATCTCATCGAGAAAGTACATAGGTTTTGTATGGAGGAGAGGGAAATATGACTATTTTCGCTTGTCAGTGTTTGGGAGGGTTGCCCGACTGATAAGAGCTAGCATATAAGCACAGAAGGTTGTCTCAGCGTAATTGATACTCACACTGGTTTTGACACATGGTATAATTGATATGAATTCATATAGCATTACATTTAAGCATAAGTTTATTAAATATAAAAAAACTGTTCGTTAGTGGGTCCGAACTCACACTGGAAAGAAAAAAAATAAGCAATTGAAAGCCGCACCGCACAAACCACTGACAAGATAAACCATTAGCTTATTCTGACGTTTCTACAGAACATTCTGAAAATGCTGATTGCAGCGAAGCCAATGACTCGAGTTATTTGTAATTGAATCCGATTATATATCACCAGAGCATGAAGATGAAAATGAACAATAAATACAATATCCAGACTAAATCAATGTAAAGGAAACAAATCATTTTTTATTAGTTATAAAACGTGAATTTATCAAAAAATAAGAATTAAAATATTCACTATCGAAATTTAATTATTAAAAAAAAGTATAGCAGCGAACTCGAACCCAAAGCCCATATAAAAAGTATGTTTCTGACAAGAGAACAGTTTATCCACTAAGCCACGTTGCCAACTAGAAGTAAAGTGAGTGTTTTTGTCAACCGTATCCATATTTTTTCATAAAATAACGGTAAATATCGTTTCAACCTTGGCATATAGACTCGTCCAGGGGTCATATTTCGAAGGTCGTTGTAGATCTATAGTGTTTATTACTCGGGATAACAGTCAATAAGTTTAATGGTTTGCTTTATAAATATATCGCTCATGCTTGTGTTTTGTATCTTCATATTTGATTCGAACACGAAAAGGGAATTATCTAATTTATCTCGTTTGAATTGGAGCGGCTTAAGTCATGTTTTTTCACAGTTCATTGTCGTCAGGCTTTTCATGTTTGTGGTTCGATGTGGGAATCAATGCAATATTTAGTATTGGTGCCGGTCTTTGGACAATGACGTTAACGTGTCTCCTATTTCACTACATTTTCTCAGCAGGAGTGTACGTTTTTTGTTTAACACATTTCCCGCATACCACTTTAGTGTTTGACCAGTAATACAGAGCAAAGTGTGTGTCGTCAAAATATTCCGGTTGCTTGTGTTGTTGTTGTCCGCTTTCCAGTAAGTGATATGTGTTGTCTACAATCGGAAATCAATATATACCTATTGAAGGTTAACCTAGTAAACTTTATGTCTCGTTCAATCACACCATGTCTGTTATTGACGTTTGTTGAATTAATTAAGGCAGTTGATTTGTTGCAAACTCAACCTAGGAGGTTTCAAATCTAGGACGAAAACTGGTTTTATGTTCGTTTTGATAAAAAAGTCAATGTTTTCCGGCCATATGCTTGCGTGTCATTCTCTTAACAAACTACTGTCTTTGAATACGTCTAGCGAAAATTGGTTTGCAAACGCAATAATCATTTGAACGGCAAATTTATGGCTTTCACAAAAGCGGAACTCGAAATAACAATTAATATATGACTTCACTACTGTTGTTAAAGAAAACCACCAGTCATGCAGGTATAACTATGACAATAGTGTAGTTATAATACATATAATTCAAAATCAAATAATAACTCGAAAGTGCGGCAAATGCAATTCGAATTAATCAGTTGCAAAGAAATATAAATCTATATGTCTGCTAAAATTGTGTTTCACCGGGTGGGATGTTGTTTAAAAATGATGATAAATTCCATCGTTGTTTGATATGTAAAATCTTGGTTAATGGGGACGAGGCTGAAATAATAAATCATCAGTTTGAATCAGTATCAACGTCATTGCATTGAAGATACTAAACTGCAAATATCATATTTATTGTTGAAATTAACATGAATGGTCTTTAAGTATTTACATAAAGTAGCATTACCACATCCATCAATTATCTGCAAAACAGTAATTGATTACGAATTTCAATTGTAGGTGAGCAATTCACTGTATGTGAAACATCACGTAATCAATATACTGAGTGTAAAGTAGTTTGGCATTCATATGCTTAGAAATAATGCATCTGATATGTCAACTGGTCTATCATAAGAGGAAATAAAATATAAGTAGTTGAAATGAACCAGCATTTAAATTCGGCTACCGACTGGCATTATATTTGGACTAAATAGTCAAATATATATGTATGCGCTTGATCACATTGGCATCAACACTACCAGTAGTTTGGATCTTTCAAACCTATATTTCCTCGGTGTGATGGACAATGGATTTCTTTTTTTGTCGGCTTTCCGATATCCGAAGTTTCAATTTGCTACCTTTTTATTGTCATTATTTAAACACAGAGTGACTGCCATGCCGGACTATTTTATTAATAACACCAAGTGCAGAAACGTTGCTAACATTTATTAAGTTTGTGTCTTGATTTACTGCCAAACCAACCATGATGATGCTTGTTTTCCGGAGTAATTTAAGTAAAATCCGACAGGGAAGGTGGCACTCAACCCAACCAACCGAGCACAGAAATCAGAAACACCACGACACAACTACCATGAGCAGTGCCCATAGAAAACCATGCCAAAACGACGACCAAATGAGGAACAACAACCCCGTGGTGTGACCTAGGTTAAAACACTAAGGACAGTGACCTAACGTTATGCGACCTAAAGAGGCACAACCACGACTTGAACTAGTTAAAGTATAGGCAAGGTAGGAATGGGGTGGGAAATAATATTACATTTACCTAGCAACTACAATGAGCAATGCCCACACATAAGCAGAAGAAACAACCAAATATCCAAGTCTTTCTCACCAATCACATTATAAAGTGCCATGTCATTATGGAAAGACTAAGCAAACATAAAATAACAATTTCTTAACAACCGATAGAAAACAACTAATTACATGCATCGACATTGACTTTCTTTAATCATGACAAATATTTTACCTCGTGACCAATTCGATTTGGAAAAATCTGAGATATATACTCCAAATGAACATTAAAACATTTCTTTGATCTATGGTAGCACTACTTATTTTATTAGTAAAAGAATACCAGATTCATACATGTGACCGGGTATCAGTCCAGAAAGGAGCTATGTGCTGCATCGACAGTGACGCTTGAAATGATGTCGCATGACTTTTGACGTCACGCGCCCCTTGTATGAATCAAATAATTTTATAAGTGCATTCGGTCGGAGACATCTTACTCCGAATGATGTTAAATAGTTTTGAGCCTTGTTGCCAATATGAAATTGCTGGATGAAAAGTCCTCGAATATATTGATCACCACTCGTAGTTATTGTCATTCTCTGCTTCAATCGGCGTAAAGTATCTATGGATTTTTACCACAGTGAATAGACAAGCCGACTTCCGGTCATCACAATAAGGCATACACGTTGAAATGTGTAGTATCCCGATAAGTCATTCAGTAATTAGAGTTAACATGTGCTTTTAATCGCAAATAATTCTAACCAGTGTAATGTTATAGTATTCCAATAAGTGATACAGGGAATTGGTTTATACGCTGTGGAGAGCGTAGATCCGATCTATACATGTAAAGTGCTAACATAGCTGTAGCAACAAGTAAATAACGGTACATTGTAGCTATTGATCATGTATGAACTCATTTAAATGTCAACTATCCACGCAGCTGTATTATTTAAGTAATCTGTTCTCGTATTGGATTGTACGTCTTTAATCTCTTGACATATTCAACTTTCGTCTGCACTTTTTGTTCTTATTGTTGTTGTTGCATGGCTGAAGTGCTTATAATTTTTCTTGTCTTTCCTGGTATGGAAACATTACGTAAAAGCGTGGTGAATAATGTTGCAGACTCCTTCGCGAAGTATTGTTTGGGTACGTTTTGTTATGGAAGGGAATATCCGCCAGTACATGCATGCTGTTAAGTGACACTTTTATGCTATCTACTTGCACATGCGTTCTACTACTTGACAACTGCATTTTGGTTTCTTACAAGTGTTGTCTACGTTATTCATACTTCATGCTGCTTGATGCTAAGTGGGCAATCCCTTCATGTATATCGTTTATTCTTGCATGTAATTGCCAACTGCGACATACCTTTTTGTTTTGACTTCTGTAGTCTTGAATAATTCATTCTTACTATTGCTTACTGCATTCTATGTTTGACTACGTGCATTTGACTTTGTTGCAACTGAACTTAACGAACTACAAACAACCTTTTGGATCGTTCGTAGATTTTGATACTTGATTAATTGTTACTGCTTTAAAGTTGTAATTTCGCGAACATTTAAGCATGATTATACATTTTACAACATTAAGAACATTACAGGGAACCAATAGAAATTTTAGCTTCTAGCGCAAATTACTATACAAGGGAGATCACTCAGGACAGCAAATTTAAACGTTCGGTATTTTCCGTGGTTTAGCGGTGAGTAAGTGAAAACTTGCCCGTCCGTTCTATCGTTTTTCGCGGAAATCATGTCCAGGATGTTTTCTCTTAAAACGAATTATTTACAATGGACGGATAGACTCTTGACGCTGACACTTCTGACAGTCTAATGTATAGAGGCATTATATCTTATAGTTTAAGACAGGGTGTGCAATGTATTTATGATATATTATAAATTGTACAAGCGTCAACTAAACTCTTACCGTTCTCAGTTCGTATTAACGCAGTCATTGTACAAGCGTCAACTAAACTCTTACCGTTCTCAGTTCGTATTAACGCAGTCATGTCAATTATATAATTATACAGTATGCTATTTAAATTTGATGATAGTTGGCGAATTCTTGATTTTAGATGCTTAGGTGGACAATTATCTCAAATATGCATGTTATTGTAACTAGCTAGCCTACATTACGAATACTGCATCTAACTTAATATTCGTGAAGTCCTAAAATGCTTTGTTAAGGCATGGTCTTTCAACTGTAAATTATAACTTAACCAGTCGTGTACCACTGTCACTAGATCTAGTCATTTGCAGTCACGGCCCATCCACCCACCCTCAGATAATAAGGTTACTTTTGCTTGAGCCCAGCATATCATTTGTAAGTCCTACTAATTAGACTGTGACGACGCGATACTTTTTTATCTAGCCGTCCCAAGGATGGCCCTTCCAAATTCGTTCTCGAAAATCGGCCAACCAGAAAGCTGAATTAGTAGGGTTAATCATGTGCAAAACCTCCATCCTGAGGGACCGAACTCATGATAAGATCCCTACCAAATCAGGGATTCTATATAGAAGATCCTGACCAAACGCAACCATACTGCAGGGACACCCCAGTTCCCTTTTTGCCTATTCCCACTATTTATAGGAACTAAGGGTGGGTAGAAACCGAGGCTCATTGACCTGCTTTTGTCCGCACTTTCCCTGGGGTGGAGGGCCAGATAACAAATTACTGGTGCATTTATATAGTGAAAATGATCATAATCCCTTATACCACTTGGTAACAACGAAGGCGTACATCTTGAGTAAATCTACGACAGAGGCGTACTTCACCTAAAGGTGCGTACATACAGTAAGTTTTGATGTAGAGTCCCACAGTGGTCATAGTGATCGAGTCCAGGCTAGATCTACCACCTACAGATACCGGTTGTCGTTTAGACAGAGTCCCACAGTGGTCATAGTGATCGAACTCTGACTAGATCTACCACCTAAATATACCGGTTGGCGTTTAGACAGAGTCCCACAGTGGTCAAAGTGATCGAACCCTGACTAGATCTATCACCTGCTTTACTCGTATTTCTGCTGAAATATGGACGGCATATCTATGTGCCTCTATCCTGATTTGATCCCGGATCGCCAGATAAGATGGCAAGCGCACTAACCACTGAGCTACGGAGGCAAATGTATAGCACTTAGATCGAGGAACAAGATATTGTTCCATATGTTATTTTCTCACTATTTGATATAGATCTACTCCCATTAACTTTGTACAATACTGGCCAATATTTAAAAAAATGGTGATTAGTACATACTTATATACAATATCAGGAAGATAGATTTACAAGGCTATCGTGAACAAACAAAAAATTATGTGTCAGTCCCCTGTGATATAACTCTAGAAATATAATTCTAGAATTATATCTTTCCTGACGTCCCTGACCAATTAAGCGTAAATAGTTTAAGAAGTGCTATTTTCCATGCAGCGCCGTCCGTACACCTGCTTTTATAATTTAAAAAAAGGTATGAGAAAATCCGACACTCACAGGGAAGGCAGCACTCAAACCAACTAGCCGAGCACAGAAATCAGAAACACCACGACACAACCACCCTGAGCAGAGCCCACAAGCCGCACCCCTTTCTTACAGATACCGGTTGTCGGATAGAAATGACCCAAAATTGGCACTAAATCGTCGTGTAGTTTTTTGTATAAGCACCGTGCAAGGTTGACATTTTTACGGGAACTGCCGAAAAAGTCTGGTTTCCAGCATTGTATGAATTGAGTATTACAAATGCATTCGTTTAAGTTCATGCTAGCTGCTGCTTAGTGCTAATTGGTTTCGCCTTGCTGAATTTGCAATTATTAATGTTAACACGCATGGGTCGGTATGATAATAATGGAGGAACGATTAAATCAAATTCACTAAGTAAAACGTAGGAAGCAATAAGAATTTGTTGGCATTCACATTTTAAGATGATACACAAACAAATTAATAGAACGGATGCATTTGTCATTTACACGCAAGAATTTGTAATTTATATACATATAGTAAGGAAAGATTCAAGCCACGTGCCACTTACTGAAGGAAAGAAGCACAAAGACACACGGCTGTTGCAGTTAGTTTAAAACGAATGAAAAAAGGCAAGATGCAATTGTCATTTAGCAATATGCATGTAATAAGACAACATAAAATTGTCACTTAACAGCATGCATGTACTGGCGGATATTCCCTTCCATATTTTGTTACATTCGTACTTAAAATGTGTTTCATGATTATTTCCTGATCTATAATCAGTATTCTTGAAGACTAGAAGCTAGAATTGCTTAAACTAGCGTGGCCCTTCCAGATGTGTGCCACGGATATATAGCTTATATTTATGATAGTACGATAAACAAGAACGAAATTCCGTGTTCGTCTAAACATCGAAAGAAGTATTTCAATATCTCAGAAAAACACAACTAATTACCACATCGACTTAAAACCCTAATTAAATCAGTCTACAAATAAGTAACAAGACGTCGAACTTTGCTCAACTTTATAATTACTATATTACGTATGTCTTTTCACAAATGTGTGTCAGGCCAAAGACCCAGTGAATGTTGAGGTACTAGTTTATGCCTTATGTATTACATTAAACAAAATTTATATTTATAGGAGAATGTAACTGGGCGGTTTACTACCCGCTGCATCATCTCCTATGACGCGACCTCCGTTTTAAAACCATTACAGTAGGAAAACTGGCATATAACGCGCCAAATTCGTCTATATGTCCTGTATATAAGCTGGAAAATGCTTTTATATTCCATAATTTGTATTAATATTGTTATTTACTTGTATCTTTCGAGATACTCTAACAAGTGCTAATTCTAGATTCTACTTTAATTAGTTTAGAAAAACAAAACAAAATAATAATTCTTTTATTGTTTACTAACAATGAGCTAGTATTTCAAAGCAGTTCAAAGTTTAAGTCGTTTATGGTAAGGTTTAAAACACGAAATAGTTTCAATCCTATGTGGGTACTCGTAAATGAAATTGTTAGTCGATTTCGTAAAACAAAATGTCCAATCCAATTCACACTTGCAAATGTTTTGACGAGTTTGTGCGCTTTTGGAAAATACGCATCATGTCGATGCCAGATTCGGATGTAGGGCATTTAACGTTTACGATCAGATTATTGTAATGTTTCTGGCATTTGTAAGTTTATGGGTACAGTTTTACTTACATTGTGTAAATGTGTTGTAAACCTGCACACTTCTCTTACTCTTACTCAAACACTATTTGTGTTTTAATAAAGGTTAAAAGT
Source organism: Spisula subtruncata (assembly GCA_963678985.1). Classification (NCBI taxonomy): domain Eukaryota; kingdom Metazoa; phylum Mollusca; class Bivalvia; order Venerida; family Mactridae; genus Spisula; species Spisula subtruncata. The sequence continues at coordinate 13,519,742 of OY787671.1, read as the reverse complement.
TGTTCCCTGACCGTGTAAAGCCTGCATCCAGCAATGAGCAATGGCAGCCCTTTTAACATTTAATCCATTTATCGATTAATATAGGATTGAGTGTTCAGATATTATCGGTACAAAACTTTCCAAGGGCTATGTTTGGGCTACAGCTATAGAAAAATAGCAAAGCCATTTCTATTTTTACTACATATTTTTACTACCGCAATGCTCACAATAATATTACTCTCATTCTTAAAGTGCTTTTTCATAATTACGTTGAATGACCAGACTGATATAAATCTCCCAACGCCTTAACAACCAACTGAGAACAATCAATCACATAGATCAATATCGCCATTCTCTTAGATTGTATCACTCCTGTTTTATCACACGATATCATATTCAGCACATACATCAAAACTACAAACTCACCTTGACAAAGAACTTTACATTGAAGACCACATATGACAAAAACATGATTTGGGAAGAAGTAACATGTAACACTTCTCGGAGAGGGTCAATTCTATCGTCCTTAGTTTCTTATTATCGTGTGGATTAGACTATGGAAGATTATAATGTAAATTTAGTACAACAATGGCAATTAATGTATTGATGGGCAATATTGGCCGGGTAATCCTACTCAGACATTTGGATTATTTAATCACCCATTTCGTTACAGTACACGTCACAAGTAGTATAACTTTGTTCTGACTGTTCCATTGCTGATGGTTCCATTGAGTGCAATCCGATGAAACCTTTGTCAAAAGCCACACTTGAAGTTAATGTATCAATGTCTCTAAATTGGCAATGAGCTATATATGTCTCAAGTACCGTGCATGCCGCGGGACTTGTTGGTGCATGTTCCACTTGCGATTCAATTTATTCAATGATCAGTTATTTTCTGAGGTTTATCTATATGCCTGTAACAAGCATGGACATCGCAAACAGTACAAAGACATGTTCGCGACTAAATTAACATGGTTTAGACTATTTCATTGAAAATGCCATCTACATGAAGCCACATTTAAGAAGATGACGTCTAAATTGGCTTTTTTATATATTTGAAATGAACAATATGTCTCGATCGCCTTGCATTAAGCGGGGCTTTTTTATACATGTTTAATTTGAGATTCATGTTATACAATTATATATTATTTCTTAGGTGTTTCTACTACTATGGTTGTTACAATCATGGCCATCGTGAACGTATACTGGATATTATAGTCTTGTATGTGTTTCTTGTTCAACGGCATTTGCGTTACAGAAACAACACTTTCTCAGTTTATATCAATGTAATTTATAAACAGTGTCTATTTTTGTCTCATCTGTTTATAAACGTTACAACTGTTACGATGCAATGATCTGTCAGCATATTTGTGTTTTAGCATCTGGAGAAGGTTACAGTCCTTACCGCATTTCTTTTGAAAATGAAATGATATTCTTAAAGCTGAAGTGAAAGAAAGACAATAGAAATACACAAGTTACATTTTCCTGTATGGTTAAATTGTGCAGTACATTTTAAGCTTACCACTTCGATAAGCCTGCATAACTTTATTCATGAAATTATAAAAGAATTGGGTTGCACGTCATTAGCAGTAATTAACGAATATATTACCCTTTTATAACAAACATGTGTTTCGTACCATTTCACACTAGCTTATCTCACTTTATTTCAAAGTTCTTAGCTACCATTTATTATTTATCTGCATAAGACCACCTAAGGAGTAATTATCTTCATACACTTCAATTAGTTTGTTAGTTAACTTAGATTATACTACAGTACTGTATTTTCTCAATCAAATAGTCATTTTATATGTATATTATGTGCTTTTCTTTTAAGTTTCATCTAATTGTCACTAATCTCCCTTTCGTTGGCAAGTCAAATGCTAGCTTAGTTATTCTTGAAATATTACATTTAATTATTACAAACTGCTTTTTTTCAGAAATTCATCGGGACACTGACCAAGATAAAGATAAGAGAAACATTGTATTGAAAATTAAAAAAAGTATCTTTTTTTTTTTTTCAAAATCTCCTCTCGGGTGTTAACCATGCTGGGACTGAAGTATTGTCACGAAACACCAAACACTTCCTAAAATTAAACACTTGAAATTAACCTAGATTTCAATTTTTAATGCAGACCTATTTTATTACTCTGTGTTTTTTACGTTTGAACCAAACATTTACCTCACAGTTATCATGTAATAACAGATCGCACTGAGCTGTCTCGTGTTTTAATAACAACAGCAATTAGGATGGTGAAGAAGGAGATTCTATCATTTTGTATTTGCTTATAGTTTGTAATTCTAGGAAAAAAATCAATTCATAGTTAAATACTAGGTATGAATGATTTCGAGTATCAAATATATGAATACACGTAGTAGACATTTTGTGAATGTTTCCTTCTAAAGTCTAGACCATTGAATGCAGAAAGTCAAACACATGTAAACCTTGCTTTCCACTATTAGTCACGACACTGAAACTTTGTTTATTGCCGATTTATTTTTTTCTACATGTCTAACTGGAAGTTATTGCAACGTTTTGCAATAGAAAATATAAAAAAAGAACACCTTAATGGTGTATTTGTTGTTAAATGACACTATTGAAGATTGAAATCGTGGGCATTAAACAGATACTTGCGCACGTCTTTCCCATTGGATTTATCGATTAAATTTAGCAGATATTCCCTTAATCGTGAATGTGCTTCTTAAGCGTATCTTTTTATGACAGTTGCACTTTACCTAGCTGACTGAAAAACATTCGCCACAAACAAAAACGAATGACAAACGGTGCAGTACTGTCGATTCCGCTCTGCTTTGGCAAGAGAATTGTCAAATTGGAAGGTTAATTAAATACTTTATAATTATCACCAGTCACCAGTTTGAACAAAGTTATAGCATGGCTATTTTGACATGAGCCTGACCACTATGCAAGAATAAATTACAAGGTTCTTGCTTTGAATATATCAATTTCTGCAAGCAAGTCGTGCAATATCGGTATTTCAGATTTGTGTTTGTATTACATCTCGATCATTTTCGAGATACTCCCCGATTATAAAAACATACAATCGATGTTGTAAACGTAGACAATATATCGACTGTTAAATTATGCTAATCAAAAGGTCAGACTCGTGTCAAATTATCCAATCAAAAACTCTATCAATTAGAACAAGTTTTGTTTTACTCTTTTTCAATGATGTAGTTACCTAGGTTTTTGCATGCAGGCAAATATTCAATTATGGTTAAATGTAACTCGTCAAACTCTTCATCAATGCATATAGTGTTTCTTACCGTCCCAATCACTTTTCACATGGTTGCATATATAGATTTAATCATACTCATCAGACATTGTCACCATTCTGTGCGCAAATAGCATCACAATTGTCCTACAATATATTACGTGCTCTTATACTTATGTTGGTTTCTGCCAGTTCGATCTATTATAATGTTACGGTCGTCATTGCAAATATGTAAGACATTAAGTGCTGTTTTTTATTGTCAACAATAATGTCATTGTGAAAATGTTTGTGTGCTCCAAAAAAACAAAATTAAACTAGAACAAATAGAGGACATATTTCAAGAACATTTTATGACAATACATCAACAATTTAATACCTTTATGAAATTGTTTTACCTTATATAATTAGGGCTGAATTAAAATAAAACAGAATACTTGTGCTATTTCTTCAGACTAATTGCTGAGTCTGCCACGCTGTGAGACAAGATTTACTGCCAAAGACGGCATTTGATTGAATACTATCAACAAGAAAACAAGAGATGCGTCGTGAATATACTTGTATTTTAAAGCCTTTATTCTCGAGAGCATCTACTGTTTGTTGGTTAAAAAATTCCATTAATGCTTTTCTTTCATATATTTTGCCGATAATAATCGATAAGTAGTTATTTTTAAATAGTAATTGCGCTATCGGGTATCAACAATTATATAGTAAATAAGTGGTATTAGTTTTATTTGTTTTAATTTAAATATATGTATTCTCTATTATAGTCTCATCAATGTACGAGGGGTGATCAATATATTCGAGGACTTTCCTTCTCAATTTTGCAATATTGGAACTAGAGTAATAAAATTACACGCTGATGCAGTTCAATCAATTATCTCGCGATTTGTCTAATTTTCTTTGTGATAACGTCACTATTTACTTGATGACGTCACATTTTGTAACCATGGTGAAGCGCGCACCGTCGAGCATCTCGAGCGTAACGTCATTTCTGAGAAACGACACGCTATGAAAATTAACGCGAAACTTGTAAATTCCTTTCGATACCTCCAAAATGACTTGACAAAATTGTGCATGGATTCTGTGCGCTTTCAATGAGCCATTTTCATATGATTCCATTGTTTATGTGATGAAAGGGTATCTGCCAAACGGTTGCGTCGATAAAATAAGGATAAACAGCAAAAATAACACCGCGTTAGGGACACTTTCCGTTAAATTCTGCGAAATAAGACGCACAGATCTCAATCAAATGTAACTGGCAAAAACGAAGACAAGTATAGGCTACAACACATGAAATCGTTGACTCCAAATCAAAAGGGTTATTTCGATATTGCGTCCTAAACCTGATAGGTTCTGTTTCAGTCTTAATTGAAATAATCTACTTTTGTAAAGCCAACCGCTCTGTTCCGATGTTTGTTTCCAATAACGCATCGATACTCTTTTTATTCCACCTCACATTCCAGAATCGGCTATTAACTACTTATTTAAGTAGTGAAAGACAACCAGTCTCATACATGGAACCGGGTATAAGTCAAGAAAGAAGCTATGTGCTGCTCCGACGGTGACGTTTGGAATGACGTCGCGTGACGTCCAACGTCACGCGCCCATTGTATGAATCATATAATTTTATTGGTGCATTCGGTCGGAGACATCTTACTCCGAATGATGTTAAATGGCTTTAAATCTTGCTGTTAATATGAATTTGCTAAATGAAAAGTCCTCGAATATATTGATCACCCCTCGTAAATAGACATTATTATAACATCAAATATATCTATACAGTTATATACATTGCCACTCTATTCAGAGTTATAAGAGACAGTAGTTACAATATATCACACATAATAGATCACACTATAACATAACCATATAATAAATCCAAAACGTATGAGAGTGCAATCATATTCGAACAAAATATATAGTGTTGATGTATCATTGCTGATTTATCTAAAAATAGGTAGTACCATTAAAAAGGCGTTCCGTACGATATACGAATCACTATGCTATAATACATGTATAAGTCATGTGTACTGCAATTGCATATCTTCCTACATCTATACAACCGACATGCAATTACATCCGGCGAAACTAATATTTACGATATATTGGTATCATTGGCATAGAAATGAAGAAAACGGTTACGATGTTTTACATGTATCACAGAATATGGCGTATATATATTTCAAATAAGTACTTAAATGATCAACAACTGATATTAAACTTTGCAGCTCTATGTAGATCACAGAACATCTTACATATTATAGTACAGTAAACTTAGTACAGTTAGAATAAAGAAAGAATTTTAAGTAAGATATGTAACTGTCTTAAAGCATTTAAATTTTCTGTTAGTAAATACGTTTACATAAACAAGAAAAATAAACTGACACATGATGTAAATACGTTACATTTTGTTTATTATACAATATGTCACACTAATGCATATGTCCCACTATGCATTTTGCCTCGGCGAGTTACTGTTGACACAAAGTGGCAGCCAAATCGGACTATTTTATCGATAACATCAAGTGCAGGAACGTTACGAATGTTTATTTAGTTTGTGTCTATATTTTCCACCTGATCAACCATGGTGATGCTTGTTTTCCGGAGTAATTAAGAATTTCTCATCAGTCATGTTATAAAGTGCTGCGTCATTATGTAACGGCTATACAAACATAAAACAACAATTCCTAAACAACCAACAGGAAACAATCAATTACATGCATCGACATTGACTTTCTCTTATAATCAAAATTGTTTTATCTCGTGACCAATTTGATTTAGAACTATTCGAGAGATATGCTCTACTTAAAGACCTAGACATGTCTTTGATCTGGTATGGTATGCTTACAGAATCATTAATTATTTACAAGTTCGCATTGTGTGCTATGCTTAAATTTAGATACGTTACGTCTGCTCATTTTCCTGTACTTCTTAGACCCGTTTGGCCGTTTTAACACTAACAGGTATAAGATAGTTATTAGCACCATTATCTGCTTCAATCAACTGCTGGCAGCGTAAAGTATCCGTGAACTAGCCCCACAGTGTATAAACGAGCCAACTTCTGGTTATCACAAAAAGGCAAACAACTTGAAATATGTAGTATCCCAATAAGTCATTCGGTGTTTAGAATTAACATGTGCTTTAAATCACTTACATGTCAGACCTGTGTACTTTTATGTTATTCCAATAAGTCATACAGCGATTTGGTTGATACGCAGTGGGTGCGTTGACCAGAACTATTTATGATTTATAAAAAGCAACACGGATATAACGAAAGCAAGGTATCATGTAGAAACGCACTTAAATGTCGAATAGCCACTCAGCTGTATTATTTAAGTAATACATTTCCGTTGGATTGTTCATCTCTTGTCATTGTCAACTTTCGTCTGCAGCTTGTGTTGTGTATGCAAAGGAAGTATACACAAACACAAGATGCTGAGCAATGACTATACAAGCATTCATATAAAGTACGCCTGACAATTATTTGAAATTTTCCATGGGAGAAAGGGAACGGCAATAAATGATTTAGAATACTTTAAGTATATTGTCAATGGTTAAATAGTCTATGGTCTATCTAATAAAGTACTTTACATGTACGTTTCAACTGATAATGAAATAATCTGTGTGCAGATATAACAATTGACAAACAATTTTTCAGCTTTTACATTGCGATTCCAATTATCTTATGTCTTAGTATAAACATCCCTTATGATGTTATGCCCCCCCCCTGTAGACTCCAATACTACACAGGTACAACCATCAACCCAAAATATACAACCCTAGCACATATTTTATACATATCACACCAAAATAAAATTACACAACATTTGGTATAGTATGAGATGATATAAAGGTCGCGACAAACGACATCAGACGAGACACTAGTCTTGTTTCAGAAGGCCGTGAGCGCGTAATTTTCGTACCAGCACATCAAGCCCAGTCTTATTTGTCAACTAAATGATTGTTCTTTTTCTTTGTCATATTATACTATTTAATGCACACACCTGAGCGTACTATAGTGATATCAATATTAAAAAGGTGACCAACCTATAGTACACTGTTTTAAAGCCTATCGGATTACTTATCAGAAACCATCGAATGAAAGTAGCTCAATAAAATGTGTGCAGTTTGCATGAAAGGACCATTCTGAAAGATCATTGGCAAACAATTTCTGAGTTTATTGAATGGAAACATAGAATGGTCTATACACCGACCGACATACTGACAAATAGCCAAATACCATATCCTTTTTCAAGGGCGGAACGTAATTAGAAAACATTATATCACAGTACCAATACATCAGAAACTGTAGGATGCTAGTTCTTTCTCACCGTGTGTGGGCATATTGATGAATTGATTTCCATTATTTACTAGTCCCGTTTATCTCGTTATAATAGCTGATATTTATATTCGTAGTGCTAACTGCAATGAAGTTGTGGTACGCTAGGATAATGACATCGGTGAAAAACTATATTAGAACATTAGACTGCAAAAACAGTATTCAACAGAAATAATTTAGCCTTATATTTTCTTGCTTTCAAACACGATGGTCACGGACTCTGCAAAAGTTTGAAATTCGGAATTAAATTCAGACTAAATGATTTTGTAAGACCACATTTCAAACAATATGTTTAGTACATATGATACGCATGGTACTTATGTTGCAGAACACATAGAAACACTCTACTCTAGACTACGTACTGACCCTTTAGCAAAAACACAAGATCACATTTAAAAACTTTGTACTTTCAGGTTTACATTAACTTGTATTGGGACGATGTTCCTACACTTTTAGGTATTATGTGCTCTTGTATTCGTATCGAAATGATATTTCAATTTATTTGCGCGGTTTCTAGAATGATTGTACTTCCGATGCATGCATTCAATTCTTCTCCAAACATGTTTTCTGCACTTGTTTCAAAAATGGTAAAAGGAAATAATATTAGACAACCAAATTAGACTCATGTTTAAAACATGCAAAATTACCAAACCCACCAACGGAATTCATTAATTCGTTATGCGTCAAGTGGCTTCTATTATTTCGTCGTGAACTTGGGTCATCCTGCATTTTTTTCGGCGGGGACTTGGATTTTTTTATTGTTTCTTTGGCTAATGCGTGGGCATTGCTGATTTATGTGCTCGGCTGGTTAGGCTGAGTGGTACCGTCCCTGTCTGATTTTCTCATGGCTTTTTTAACACAAATCGAAGCATACAAAACAAACTTTATCTCTCAGTTTGACTCATTTAATAAGCGTTGTTGTTTTGTCCATATGCTACAAATTATATGCTACAAATTGTGCTGCACGGTGAAATATAGTTGGAATATAATGCATTTTTATACACCAAAAATCACAAAGAGATCGTTTTCGCTCTCGAATTGTTTATACACTGAGCGGCAATGAAAACGCAACACTTTTTAAACTTAATTATTTCCGTAATCCGTTAACGTAAATACAGACTTGAAATTTTGAATGCTTTCTTTGATATATATTATCTACAGAATCCAGCTTTTTCCGTGAAAATTCTTTGAGAATAACTCGTCCATAGCAGAATAGCCTTAAACCACATTTTTTCGCGTGATGGTTGATGGCTAGAGATTTGCTCGTATATGGGGCAAAGATTTTGAAAAAAAACTATGAATGGTATAGTCGAAAAAAACAAAATAACTAGAAGAAACATGGTAGGTATGTCAAAGGAAGACTCCGAAAGATCGGTCGGTATGCTCAAGTTTGGGATATCCGTACTAAAAATCAAAGTTTCGTTGATTTAAATCACCGAAGTCAAAATTTAATTCATTTAACACAAGTTTAAATACATATACACATGTTAAGAAATATATAACTGTATTAGAATTTGCAGAATGTAAGAAACGTGTATAATTCAAGTGCAATAATTCTTGGATAATTATCCTCATTTTTTAAGATCAATCACCAAACTTAATTAATGTTCTGACAATATTATACATATGTCTTCAAAGATAAATTTCGAATGTGTCATATATCTGTACATTTGCAAGTTTATCTATACTTCTAAGTGCAAATATATTTTTATTACGTGATATCATTTGACGTGCACACATGCACTCATTTTATTATCTGTATTAATTCCCGTTCATTACATTGCATCACGTCTATTAAATTTAAATCTAATGCTATGACATATTGCGTGATTACTCGAATCAAATTAATTGAAGATAATTCTACTTTGTGACATAAAATGTATTTATCTAACAAAATGTAATAGAGAATTCCAATTAACGCACTTAGATGTGATGCAAATTAATGCACCAACATGTATGTATTGTTATCACCAAGAACGATTAAACTGTTGAGCTGAAATCAAACCAATCACAACGTCGTTATAAAATTAATGTGATGGCATACATGGTGGTCCATTAATTCCACTCATTTGTAAGAGCTTAAAACTTTAATTAACATCATAAAAGCTTTTTTTTGTTATTGAAGAGTATACTTGTGAGTTTTGTTATGCTGTAATCGAATGGTCGACACTATTATCCTGACTTAGAGCTTATGTTTGTATTTGGATACATTTGTGAAGGATTACTTTCATTATGAGTAAATCTTTTTCCAATTCATGATCAACATATCAACATATTTAAGTCCCAAGTGTATATATGTAAGTAAGAAAATAGTGCGTTTATAGGGATTTACTGATGTGCGCGATTAATGGACCACCCTGTATGTTGAATTACTTATAAAAGGATTAGTGTTAACATATTAAAACCGTTTCATTCTATAATAGAGCTTTTCATTTAGTCGCAATTAAGTATCTCCAATGGACATAATAAGGACAGGTTTTAATCATCTTTCATACATACATATTTATCAAGTTGTAATGTATCTTTACGGAGAAAAAATATGTTATTTAACTAAATCGTGCAGGTGGCTATGAGCTTGATTCGTGTGAAATGCCATGGTGTTGTCTGAAATTACCTGTTCTTTGTTGTTATAAATTATATTTGTGTCAGTAAGTTGATGTACTGTATTTCACTGGCTAAGTTCATGTAGTTATTAATGCATACAATGCGTATTTTTACCAAAAAGACAACAAGAAATGTTGTCCCATCGAAATAAAATGAGTTTACAGTAAATTGAGGTAACCTTTTGCTTCCTGAAGACAATTAGACACATTTATCGATAGCTTGTGTACCACTATAGACAGGAGTAGACTAACCCCGGTCACGATGCAATATTGCATTTGTCGCGATGTCAATCAACCTGATGTCTTTTGAAACTATGGATGAGTGGGATTGTCTAAACAAGGAGTTTAGCAGCAAGTGTCGTTATATTGGTAAACAGTTTAGTAATGCAGTTTTCTACTGCTAAAAAGGTATGAGGAAATCAGACAAGGAAGATAGCACTCAATCTAACCATCCGAGTACAGAAATCAGAAACTCTACAACACAAGTACACAGCTACGTCATAGGCACAATTTAATGTATTTAGTTGTGCTTAACTAATTCATCTAATACTAATGGAGTGATTTGTGTATACATGTAGCTGTTATGTTAACTCAGTGAATTTATTTCGTAGAATTTGCTAAATGGTTTGCATTAGATATATGTTTTCATTTAACCATAATTATAGGCTACATGCACTTTTTTGCTTTATCACTTTGAAGCACACTTATCTGGCAATGTTTAAGCAACTGTTCACTTTGTATCATTGATTTTGGCACTTAAGTGCCGCTGAAGAATTATATTAATTCAATTTGATGATCAAATAGGTGCTTGCAGCACAAATTCCTAATTTGTTGATTATCAGAGGTTCAAAAAGACTTAGAAAAAAGAGAGTAACATTTGTTTTAATTTGTCTGTGATTATGACCGGTAGTGTTTTGATAGCATTGTTCAACAGCTGATAACATACAAGACATGTTCATTAAAGTAACATGTGTATGTGTTATTGCGTACGAATGTGCCCAAGGTGAGTGATAAATATATACTCGGCTTCATTAACGTTATTGTACTTTTGCTCGGGGTAGTAATTGTACTGATTGTCAGTGAAATCTTTGCTGTTATGTTGCATTTATGACGGAGGAAGAAGACGTCTGTTTTAATTTAAGAATATGATTATGCCTTGTTGCAGTATCTTATGTTTTCAATTAACCCAAATTTGTTTCAAAATTAAGTATTTTCCAATTGCGACAATTAATAAAAGCAGATACACTTATACACCACCTGTTATATATGTACATACCAAATCGAGCATTCGCCTAAATGACCTACTCAATGTTCCATTTTGTTCCTCAATTAGATCATTTTGAATACTGTTTTAAGTTCAAAAACAAATCTAGCAAAAGGGCAAAAATCGTGTACAACAATGCCTAGCTCAACATCTACACATACACGGCATTTGCTCATGTTTCAACGTTATTGTTAGGTTGGCTGGTGGTATTAAATGATTTAACTTTTAATGGGGTTGTATAATACTGCCAACCTTTTAAGCTTATGAAAGTCGTGTATCGGTGTCTGTTACAGGGTGATACACCATAACAGTAATGCACATGTGTACTACATGATACTGAAAACAGCACGAGACAAACATTTATGATAGTGTAATACGATCTCCTAAAGTGTTATAATATATATGTCAGCTGCAGTAATATTGTGTGCCACTTGTCACTTACTTTATTCAAATTATTAAAAGAATGAATTCACATGTCGGCAACACAAACTGAAGCACTTTAACTGATTGTTTCTTTAGCGGATTTAGTTTAGGAAACAAATACACACGATGATACTAATCCGTTCACCTCTCGTTGGTAGGAGAACATTAAATTATTTTAGAAGTGAACAAATACAATTATTGTTTGATATATACAACAACACATGATGGTTCCAAAAATACATTTAAGAAATCATTTGTTATGTAATGTAAGAATAGTTACTATGTTGTTAATGGAACGTATAATAGTAAACCTGATTAATTAAACGTCCATCATACAAGCTAATAAAGCGCATTACTTACTGCATATATTTAACTGTCAATCTGTAACTAAGCACTCAAAGTAATACGCCGTGGTCGGCAAAGCAATACTAAATAACATTAATTCAGTGTTTATTACTAGAACTACCCTATTATGAATAACCATTGAAAGCAATGGTGCTGCTTTAGAAATATATCGCTCATTCGTAAATACACGTATAATTTGATTGCGTATCTTAATGTTTGAATGAAATTCGAAAAGTACATAGTCTCGTCCGAATTGGGATGGCTATAGTCGTGTTTTGTCATCGTCATTGTGTGTTTCTGTGATATTAAATACCACTAACCGATTTTAATGTGCTTCTTTTATTAATCTCGTAAATCCTAATAGAGTTCAAAATACCGTCTGGAAAATCTGTAAACTTAAAGTATTTCTGGACATGTTATTGTCGATAAATGGCAAATGATAGAAAACGTCGTTGTCCTCTCAAGGCCGAATGAATACAAGTACTTCACATTTCTTTTGCCTATTGCGTTAATAACGTTAATATATAGACTACCGTAATTATACAGGGCAAATTTGTGTATTTAAATACACAACATGTACACTTAGCATGAGTACTGCTAAGAACCTTTTTTATTTCTAATATTGATTCAGCATAATATTAAACTTTAACTGTGCGTACTTTTTGTACACTCATCGAAAAACTTAACCTATAAAACGTCCTTAAGGAACACATGCATCTTGTCTTCATTAATGTTTAACTTTCCATGTGCCCCGCATCATCATTATATATACAGGGATTAAAGTACCTGCTTTTATCAATACATAATAGCATCAGTTGCGTCAATCGATTATTATGTCATATTAGATCAAATTATCACATACGACAGTCTTTAAACTAGCCTAATAATTCTACAGTTAAGTTAACCCATATATAATACCCAATTTTTATCCAGAATTAGGGTACACATTAGTTAGGAACTCATCCGTATATGGCGAGGTCATGACGCAGTAAATATCAAGGAAAGAAATTAATTAGGTCACTTTGCTTCTTTTTGGTGTTATGGTATGAGTAAATCTTATGCATATATTGACCAAATAATGAGATATCTTTATTTCGGAGAGGAACGTGACATGTTTTCTGTCAGATCACCGTTCTCGTCATCGACTAAAGGATTGATCACCGTTGTTTTGTATTTCCTTGAGAAACGAGTTCATCATACAGCTGACAACGAAATAAAACCGTAGTTTTTATGCTTCGCTTACAATGCGCCAAGCCTTCATTACCTTAGCGTTTACAATACCTAGTACTTACTTTGGAGTTTAATCACAATTATACGACTTGTAAAAGATGCGGTTAGATATACAATATACACGATGCAACAAACAAGTTTAAATCATTGCTTTAGCAGGAAATCTAAAACCGAGCAAATGACAAACAGGGCATTTAGGAGTTCTTGTGGCACCAGTGTGTATCAAAAATACAAAATAAATGTAGCGTTGACTCATAGGGGGAGCGATAAGCTGATGCAATAATAAACTCATGATTCATTTGCTCAATGAGGTATGACATTATCCCATTCAAGAGGACACTCAATTAATAGATCGTTCGATTTTGGATAGATTAATAATTGGAATTTTAAACAACAATGAGCATTTAATCAAGAACATTTGTAACGAGCATGTCAATTCCTTCGCAAATTACATTGACGAACTGAGGCGTAGATAAATATTCTCGATGGCGAGGAAATTGTTCTTTCGGTTTGTTTACGGTTACGCACTCAACATGACAGCAGATAATTCGTAATGGATTTATTCAAACACACCTTAATGTTGTTTTTATATTTCTTCGAAACCAAACAACAATACAAAAAATGTCTGTCCTGGTTTTACGTAGTACCCTTGCCATTCAACAAAACACATTTAATGAGAGAAAGTACAAATGATAGAGCAGCACACGATATAAAATGTTCGAGATGTTTGTATCGACCGACCCTCCAACAACGTTGTGTCAAGGTTGTAGGATCGTCTAATTATTTTACTTTTACAATTTCTGATTATATTATGAAACATACTTTCCATATCATAAGTGAGATTCAATCATAAACACTATTTAGTTATGTTTTCACTCTCTACGATGGTCCGTCAAAACTAATAGTCGTTCAAATTAGTATTCGAAATTGACTTGAAGTATATAATATCAAATTGTACTAATAATTTAGCACCACCAGATTTATTACCGCTCTGATCTCAGGATGGGTCCCTATTGCAAGACTCAAAATGATGTTGCTAATCAACTCAACTGAACCTTACTAGTGTAGATGGGTTCGTATCCCTGTTTTATGGTCTTCTTGTGGTTATATTGCCATGTGTGCTTCATCGATTTCAAATATTACAGCCATATCTAAAGACGATGTGGACGTTTTCGTTACACAATAATTGTACTATTTACAAGTTTAATATTTCCGAAACAATTAGTAATTTCAAAGCGATGCCGTATGAGTTATTTTTTACTATTTGCTACCATCTTGATCACGATTTTTATGTTAGTGTGTCGCTGACAATCGGTGTTATCAAAGATTCAACTCGTACTTATCAATGCCTGCTAAAATTAACTATAATTCTATAATCATTAAGTTTGGTTTAGTATTTTGTTTTGAACTTTTTAAATAAAATATACACTGAGTGGCAATGAAAACGCAACACTTACATAGTACAGCATAACATATTTGATAAGTATGTAAGCATATGCAAGTGACACATGAATATCACTTCTAATCAGAAAAAATTGTTTAGCAACATAGGTTTTTACCAGTTGTTTTGGGGTGAGTACAAAACAGAAAGTCGCATTTTTTAATCTCTTATAACCACCACCAGGTGCGATCCATCGTGTGCATATACGGCGTATTAAACGTATGAAACGTTAATTGAATGCTAGTGGGATGTTGTGCTGTTGTTGCAAAAGTGCTATGTAAACTTCAGGTACTTTTTAGGGGCCTTTACAATATTTCGCTCACACCCACTAAAATAATAAAACCTGGTCTATTATACTATGGTGTATTTTTTATGGTCAAAGGGAGATAATTTTGGAGTAATGTTTTGTTGCCTAAAAACCAATCTGCATACAGAAAGTTCCATTCATGTGAGTCTGCACTTCTTCGGCTGGTAAATGACCTATTTTCAGGAATGGAAAACAAGAAAGTCACAGCACTTATCGCTATCGACTTAAGTGCTGCATTCGATACTGTCGACCACGGCATTCTGCTGGATGTTCTTAACAAACAATATGGCATTTGCGATACAGCACTTAAGTGGGTTGATTTCTACTTGAGGCCGCGAACTTGTAAAGTGAGTGTCAATTCTGCTGTATCAGCAGATCGTCAACTGGTATGCAGTGTACCTCAAGGAAGCTGTCTTGGTCCCTGGTTATACTTAACATACGCTGGGACCCTATTTGATGTTATTCCACAATCAATCTCAGTATATGGATTTGCTGATGACCACATTGCTAGTAAACAGTTTTGTCCAATATCTGATACGGCAGAGTTGGAAGCAATTGGCGAAATCGAACAATGTGTGTTTACTATTAATGACTGGATGAACCAAAATAAACTCAAAATGAACTCTTCTAAAACTGAATTTATTATATTCGGTAGCAACTCACTATTGAAAAAGTGTTCAACAAAATCTGTGAACGTTGCTGGTGACAACATTAAACGTGAGCCTACTATCAGATACCTTGGTGCTTTCCTTGACGAATCATTGAACTTTAAAGAACATGTTAAGCGCAAATGCCGCACAGCCATGTTGAATTATTTGAGAATAAAGAATATCAGAAAATACTTAACTAGAGCTGCAACTGAGATACTAGTATTATCTTTGGTCATTTCTCACCTTGATTATTGCAATTTAATTTTATATGGGATAGCTGAAAGTGAAATTCAAAAGATGCAGCGTATTCAAAATATGTGTGCCAAACTTGTTCTCTTTTGGAATAAATATGACAGCTCTAAACAGGCACTGTTTGAACTGCATTGGTTGCCGGTGAAAGCCAGGATTAAATTCAAAATATTATGCTTCATGTACAACTGTCATGTAGGGAACGCAACATCGTATCTGTCAGAGCTTTTAAATCAACAAGTTCCAGGAAGGCAAGGGTTGAGATCGTCTGTTGTGTCTGACTGTAGTTATGCTATTCCTTTTAACAAATATAAGACTTTTAACGATAGAAGCTTTGGTACCATTAGTCCAAAATTGTGGAACATTTTACCAGTAGAAATTAGAAAATCTGAGTCCATTGCCCTGTTCAAGAAAAAGCTGAAAACTCACTTTTTTAGAGATTTTTATGAATTGTTTTAAGCATTTTATAAATATTGTACACTGATGCATGTAACTCGTTTATTACTGTGATAATATGCTTTTTAATTGAATCGCTTTTACATCATTATTTAATTCTGTCAAATGAATTGTATTTTATGATCAGTTTTTTTTTAAATTTTATTATTGCCAACAGTATTTATTTTAATACCTTTATATATATGTTATTGTTATAAAATGTTACATTATGTTGTACAACGCCATTTAATATATATTTATGTATAACAATAGGCGTTATATCAAATAAAATAAACTTAAACTTAAACTTAATAAAGGATTAAATAATTTTCTTTGCAGTTTCTTAATAACACTGCTTCGAATTTTGCGCCTCTAAACGCATAATTCGAAATTGCTCGTTTTCAGATTAATAAAATGGTATTATATTTGTCCCAATGATGGTGAAAGTATCACCATTTGTAACTGGAAATAAATTACATGAACGCTATAGGTATTCTTTTAAGACGGATTATTGCACTCAATGGAGACAAACTGCGCTTTTGAATTGCGTGCTTACATTTCAAAACACAATTAACGTCTAAATCTTAATGAACATAAAAATTGGAGCATGTAGACTAGTTCAGTAATATCCAGTGATACAATTAAGTGTAAACGTTTGGTGATTAATCTAAAAAAGTGAGCATAATTATCCAAGAATTATCGCACTTGACTTAAACATTTTTCTTACATCTTATGATGTCTAATACATTTTAGCTGTCTTAACAGGTGTATATGTATTCAAACTTGTGTTAAATGAATGGAATAATGACTTCAGTAATTTAAATCAACGAAACTTCCATTTTTAGTACAGATACCCCACAATTGAGCATAACGACCGATCTTTCAGAGTCTTCATGTGGCGTATGCACCATGTTTTCTACTTGTCATTTGTTTTTCCGACTAATCCACTCATATTCTTCAAAATGCTTGTGCAATATGCGAGCAAATCTCTAGCCACCTTTCAGCAGGCGGGAAAATGCGATTTAAGGCTATTCCGCTATGGACGAGTGATTCTTAAAGTATTTTTACGGAAAAAGCTGAATTCTGTGGATAATATATATCGAAATTAAATGGTACATTTTGTTCAAAAAACGTTTTTTGATTAAATTTATAAATGATTCTAACCTTGATCTGTAAGAATCGACATTGAATACTAGTACGTAAAGGTCGGTCAATCATGGCTTGTTTGGCCTCCTTCGGGCAGTTAAATTGATAATTTGACTGTAAGTTGTGAACAAAAGAGATTGAGTTACAGTAGGTGTGGTACCTGAAATGGTGTTGCTCTTAGTAAACTTGATTTTACAACCTTGTAACCGTAAATCGTTTATAGGTTTGGTATTAAAGACAATTTGTGAGTGTTTAACGAATTGTGGTCACGATTGGGACTTGGTTTACCCTTCCACCAGTGAACAAACACTACTCGTAATGGAATGTATATACAGTTTTTTATTTATGGTTTAAATCACTTTGATCTAAGTACAAATGTACAATAAAAAGTAAACTACGTCAATAAATGTGTCAACGTTGAAAATATTGTTTTCATTAATACATTTAATTTATTTATTTCTCATTTACCGTCCCAATCTGCATGATAACTGACATCAAAACTGTCGTTATTGATAGCATCAAATAGCATATATTAAATGTGCCCTCGACATTAACGCCGCTATGAACATTCTTGATATCCCCATAATAGTGGTGTCATGTTTTATGTTCCTGTTTCATCAACGTTATTTGCATGTTTTCACTAAATGTATATTATCAAACGCATCGGTCATGACGGTATAACGATATCGAATACTGTTGTTTTAAGTTATCTAATTTACAATTAAATAATAGAACGAAGTGTGTGAAATGAAAAGTTAGTTAATCAATTGTACTAAACAATAAATGCATTTAGCTGTTTAAAGCGGTGATCATCGCGTTGGTTAGTATTAACAAATTGTGATACATGACCACTATTAATAAATAGTTATCAATCACACCAAATCTAAATAAATATTGTAAAGGCGGCATTAATCATTTTAACTTCAGTAAAAGAGCCATTAACATGGAAACAACAACCTTGAAATTATCGTATTGATTATCATAACTCTTATAAGGACATCAACCATTACTTATCTGCAAATCATGAGGTGCTCATCAGTCAATTGTACAATGTGTCCAATAATACATAAGTCACTAAGTACACCCTCTATTTTTAGAACTGGAAAAACCGTTAAGTGGGACGGCTGAATTTCAGGAAAATAGTGATTTTCTATCAACTAACTTATGATCCATAAACCTCAACTAGTGCACCGTATGACTCAAAGGTTGTCACGTTAAGGTTGACTTGTCATCAATTTCTACGAAAAGATTCCCGGACTATATAAAAAAGCCGGTACAAATTTTTAATTTTCAAATTAAAAAAAAACGTAACCGGCTACGATTATAATGCAGACATCTGCAACTATTTTGGCCAACATACGTTTTCTATTTAAGTTCGTACTAAAACCTTGAAGTTCTTTTATATGTAACGTCTGATCTAAACTAATTATATTTGAAGAATGAAAAAAATAATAGATATTTGAACTAGCGAGATATATGCATGATGCGCAATATTTGGTGACATGCCAATAATACCGCCACACATGGTATGATCAAAACACAAGTAACGCTTTATCCAGCGTGTATTATATGCATTAAGACAATAACGTTAAGCTGATACTTACGGACATGGAACGAATATGGATTCTAGTTCCATTTTCGTAAAAGCATTGTAAACATGTTTAGATGTTTGAATAAACATTGTTAAAATAACATGTTTCAATAATACCACTGATTACTACGAGTTAGACTATGCAGCATAATTAAATGAGTCTCTGAAAAAGTAACTCGACATTGAACCTAGATAATCAGCTATCTACTACTTTTGAGTCCGTCTAGCTTTTACGTTCCCAAACATACACCAGGACTAATGCAAAATGTATGATGAAGTACGAGTTCATTATCTTGAAACCAAAGTTACTGATGTCTATTATTATCTTATTATGAACTAAGGCATTGCCTATATGGGTATTTAATAAATATTAGATAACCGCTAGGCTATATTTGTAGATATAGACACGGGCTCCAGTTGCTATGCATTATCCAAGGGAGATAACAAATGCATGCAATCATTGTGAATTGTAATCTTTATACAACACACAAGTCAATCAATCAAATTGTCATAATTTGATTCCAATTCAATAAAATCAAAGACGTACCTTGTTGTACTGTATTGTAGTATTGTAGGCCTACTTTAAGATGGTTTATTTATATTCCGAATATAGATAATTTACAGCCTCCGATGTTTGTCCTTCGTCCCCTATTATTGGAGCTGTTCGAGTATGTATCTTAACGACCCAGACAGTTAGCATGAGTCTCAAATCAATCAAAAGACTCAATGCAATATTCTTAATTGATGTGTCATTGTTTACATACTAGACACACATAAAACCCCGGTTCCTCAACAACAAATGGAAAACAGTCCATCACATAGATTCATTAGATCGAGTCGACATTGACTTTCTCTTAGACTGTAACTATCCTGGGGCCTTATTCACCGACGTTTTAAGTCTAAAATTTATACTTAGACTTAGTATTGTCATATGTTCTATTTGCTCTTAAGTTGTTATAAATGTACCGATTTGGATATAAATGGGTATACATGTTCAGTGGATAATAACAAATACTCAGATTAAAATTTCACATGGTTAAAACAAATTTAAATAAAGGGCAGTGTTTACAAGTTTTGTTAATTTTAAGTCTAAGTCTCAGTCAGAGTTTCCGGCTAACAACATTGGTGAATAAGGCCCCAGTTCTTATCCCCAACCTCAATTGATGTGGTACTGTTTGACACATACTCTCTACTTCACACCAAGACAATTCTTTATATCTTCATCATTCTCAAATATGTCTGAATCATTTACGAGTTTATCACATACATATCGTGTACACATCGTGTGCTTTGCTGCAATCCAAACAATCAAATCACGTAACTGTTGCTGACTTTTCTTAGTCTGCTCACGCGAACCACCAATTTGGTTGGGAGCAATAATGACAATTCGTCAGTCATACCATACAATTGTGGGACGGGAGCGATGATTCGTTTATTCAAGCTAATCACTGTCGCTCTTAACCTCATAACCTCAATCCAAATTATGTACTGCGGATACACTTGAAGTGCCAAGTAAATGACTAGCACACATTATAAAAACTGTTAATGTCGGCTTCCTTTTTTTATTTTTTTTTTGATTACATGTACATGTACACTTAAACGCCTTAAATTGCACTACTATTGAAAATATTTACATTGTATCAAAATTCATCGTTGCTAAAGTTGATTGTTTACAGGGTTTGTTCTGTTCATAATCTTTACCTTATCACAGTAAACGAATGTTGTTTCATTCGGCATACGACTTTTTGGATTTTGCATGTTCTGCGCGTGCAGCTCGATCACATCTACCTATCAATATTGACTTTAAACTGTACAATGTTGGTTTACACATTGAAAAAAAAGTATAAACCATATTTTCTAATGGTATTTTTATGCTGCAAATATCTCGAATGTTTGTTCGGATGCTTTTGCCGAACAGAGCCTCTGTGCCTTAGCATGGCGGTTCAGCAGCCACCACACAACGATTGTGTTCTTAGAACATCGATTCCTAGCGAATAGCATAGTCAAAGACCGATCTGAATGAAACTTGCTAAAGGTATTGAGCCCGAGCTAGAAAGTAACATTACCAAAACATTGTTACTGTAATTGGTCCCGCATGGTTGCACAAAGTGTCAAAAGATTGCCGGCTGTCAATATACAAGCCACAAGAACATTTATTTTTATTGCATTTTTATTATGTTTCCTTTCATAATTGTCAAATGTAAATCATCTTAGTAAATTTGTAATTGTTCCCGTTTAGAACCTAATTACCACACTTTCGTCTGCAAACTCATTCATAGTGTTGGTTGGAGGTGCCATAAACGCACTACGGGAAATACCATGACATTCTAATGCTTATAACCATGGCTTCAAGTTTAAATAAGACTTGAAACCTTCATAGGTTCGAACAATAAGCATATATAGACTCAACTCTGTCGTATGGCATTAGCCAGAAAGCTAAAGCTACATAACATTTATAATTCAAGTTAAGCGGTGCTTGAATGACGGGACACATCACGTCGAACATAACTTCTATTCTATTGTGTAATTAAATTTATTCTTGAGGAGGCAATACCACATGTATGCATCAGTGTAGCGGGCTCCTATAATTGCTTTTGAAATTGACTTTCACGTTTATGCGTCACTCTGTTATCTGTATTATAATTTATTTCAAGCACGTAATAATGGCATGAAAATGACACAACGTGTTGTGTATAGACTATAGATTATTAATAAGAAATAAAAAAACCATAGATTGACCCTTTACATCACTAAAACATATTTTCTCTATGTGGTGCATAAGTTATAACATATTCGGGAGCCTCGTGACTCTGTCAAATGTTTAGCATGCAAAGGCGTGAGTTAACCATACAACAATACACATATCACAGTATGTCATCAACTACCACGCTATATTAAATTGCCATTAATACAAACACCACCGTTCTAACAACTACACCCATCACCACTTGCGACAGATACAACTGTTTGTCTTCATTTTTAACACCACTGAGTGAGGGTCCAATGTTAACGTCATTGTTTTCTCATTATCTTGTCGGAATCCCATGGTAGACAATAATGCACATTTGATGCTACCCTTATATGAAAATTGGTGCTCCCAGACAATGGCGATTAATGTATTTATAAGAAGTATTGGCCAGGTGATCCTACTCAGACATTTGGCTTAGAATGAGAAGGTCGTTCTAAGACTAATACATACAACTCTAAATCAATATCACAATGCGCTTCGTATGAGCATATTTCAGGAGAATCAGATCTTGTCATGTTGACCAAACCCAAGTTGAAACAAAGCGTTTTGCATAAGTAAAGAAAATGTTTTAGACATATTTTACTAATTCTTTTCTCAGTATTGTTGTACCTTCGACCTTTTCATTCTAAGCCAGCGATATAAGGAATATCGTAACGCTGCATTGACACGGTATTTAGAACAGAATAAACATTAAGCATGTATGTTCTGCAATTTATATCACAAGGGTAGTGAAATGCCTCTAGTATGGTTGATAATCATGTCCTCTGCCACTGGCTTGCATCTAGCCAAACAAGAGCCGAGTGCGTAAGCCTCACCTGCCAGTACATAGCCTCTACATTACCAAGACTCGCACAATGTCTCCCAGTGGAAGTGTCTTTTGTGTAGCCAATGCTCAGTGTGGCTGTGGTGTGGTGTTAATAATTTCTTTGATCGGCTTGCTGCCGTCCCTGTCCGATTTCCTCGCACCTTTTTTTAAAATGCAAGCTATAAGTTACAGTTATATTATTCCGGTACAATAGTAATGTGTTGCATTTTCTAGTGGAATATTGAAACACATATCCCCAAAGCAGGCATATGTTATGCCGTAAGTACAGTTTAATATTGTTCTGTACTCGTAAAATAGGGACATTAGAACAGCCAGGCATTAAGACTGTAGATAAAGCTTTGAACAATTTTATCATGTTTTACTAGATTCCTTGCTTAAAAAAACTAAATACGGGTTTGGTGGTTATTTTTCCATTCATATTCCTTGAAAAGATAAAGTTTAAAAACTGACTACCGAAACGACTTTCAGTTAACAAAGAAACACATGTAACGGTTTCGTTTTCATACGTAATAACATGTGCAATGTTAAAAAGGTAGCGGTTCACATGGACAACTCGAACTTTTATACTCTATTATCAATTGCACATTTATGACACTTCTGAGATGCTCCAACTTAATATTCATTACTCATATGAAATTATTATTAACTAGGAATAATTGCATGAAATAATATATCATAATTAAAATATTAACAAAAGCTACGTGTATAACAAACGAGTATATTTATTTATGTAATACTATAAAAAGCATGATATTGCACTTCCGTTGCAGTAATTAAGGTTAAGTAGACAACGCATATCTGCAATGTGTTCTAATACCATTGCGCACTCGATTATCCCAGTTTATGGCAAAGACCCTTGCTACCGTTTAATATTTAAATGCATTCGGTCTCCTAAGAAGTAATCATCATTATAAACCCCAATAAGTAATTTAATTAACCAAGATTATAATATAATTATATAATGCCTCAATCAATATTAAATTGAATAAAAAATATCGGAATTTTCCTCCTAGGCTTGTTCGCATTATTACACTTAACCGATTTGAAACGCTATAATGAGTTTTTGAAAAAAATGCCTGAAGTTTGGCAACATATTAATTCAATACATAATAATGCAATTTGTGGTTCGAAACATGTGCCTGTTTTAACATGTAGGACATTTGAGTATTGTTCTACATATTTATAAAAAAAAACGTAGAAAGGTAACGTTTTTGAGGGTTGTAATTTCGTGTATAGATTATTAGTTTTTATTTTATTGGATAATAAATGAATAAATATGACGATATTCTTATGCCTGGTATGATTGTTTACGAAACCAATAATTCAATTTAACCAATGTCTCCATATTGACGTCATTACCATGAGTTTCATGTGACGTCAGAACGGATCCACTGGGTGGGGCCTTTTGACCGTCAAATTGAGGACAAACGATACCCAGACCGAAATGCAATCAAATAATGCTTGAAGTGTGTTGCATAATTACGTAGCTACTCGTTTAGGATACAGAACACACTTGTCCTATTGACGTGCTTTAAACTGATATGTGACGTTTTTGGGGCAAAGAAGTTAAATTTTTGTCTGTTGACGATACAACATGCGCTGTGTTTTATCAAGAAGCAGTTTACACCTACGATATTTTGTGTGTAGTAACTGACGAAAAAAGCACGTCAACATAATGGCTAAACACCCATGATTATTTGAAGACAACACTTCCGGTCAACAAGTGTTATTATTATACATACAGCTTGAAGTTAATGGAGCGTAAGATTTAGTATTTTTGCTAAAATATACGTTCCGTAACATTTTATTTATAGTTACATGTAGTTGTGGTTCATTTTGAAAATATCTTCATTGTTTCTGTTTTTTCCAAATCCTGACATATTTCTTTATCGGATTCCGGTTATGGATTTAAGATGCCTTCAACAAAGGAAAGATATAATCGTAACAATCGGACACAATGCAGCCTATGATAGATAGGCAAAATCGTATTGACAGCCCATGTTATGACCGTGGTGCATTTGTTCTGATGAAGCTAAATTTGAAGGCAGTCTCTCATGGTCGCCAAGAAGGACATTATCAACAAGAAACTTGAAAGCGTTTATAATATGGATTCAAGTATTTTCCTTATAAATGTGTAGAATAACATAATTCTAAATCCCTATATATTCCAACAGGCGCATTTGTGTACATCAGATTGCAAATTACCAATAAATTAACAAGGTTGTGACTTTTACTTTTTTGGTCACGGCATTTCGAGGTTCGGTTGAGTGGTTTCCCGATCCTTAATTACAATTGTTTTATTATAAAATTTGCTCCTACGATACTTCATGTATTGGATTCACGTGGTGCCAAATTTCAATGCAATTGAAGCACCCTGGCTGACTAAAATATTTAAAAACCCACTATTGCGTTTTTAAATTGGTTATTTGAAGAAATGTAATTGGCCCTTATCACCTTGTTGTAAGCACTGCAAATGTGGTTATTCTCAGCAAATGACACTTAAATCCAAAATAGATAAGACACCGTTTTGAGCTAGTGATTAAATTAGTAACACGACGTCAAAACTCGTCAAATTGTCCCATAATTATGCATTTATCGTTTTTTGCTCTCGCATAAGGTTATTATATCATATACCCAAACAATGAAATTTGTATATACTATAACCGATCTGTAGGCACACGTTTAACATAAAACCTCTTCCAGGCTTTATTCGACGTGTTCCTTCAGATCAGGTGTCTTAAGTTTTACTCGCAGAAAATGTCTACAGATTAAATGAAAACATATATTGTGTTTCTCTTTATCTTCAAATCATCTGATAAATAGATAAACATCATAACGATTATATAAAAGCATTTATTAATAAATCAATACAATACCTTATCAGACTAATGCACATTCGAAATCTACATTATAAGGCGTTTATAAGTCTTTTGTTATGAAAATCGGATTGAGTCATGTTGACCAAACTGAAGTTGAAAAAGCTTGTTTTACCATTAGTAGAGAGTAATTGTCAAACAGTTATTATTGTTTTCGCAAAATATTGATTTTGTTGATACGACCTTTTTATTCTAAGCCAGCGATATGTAAAAGGTCACTTTGTACATAAACAATGTATGAAGTTAGACTATCCGACTTCTTACGGACAATTGTTAGTGATACACTTACTGTCAATATCATTATACAGCATTTCTCAGCTATTAATTATATCTCTGAATATAAACATTTTGTTCTTATGTAAAGGTGCCTCATTGTAAGGCTAAGCAATGTGTAGTTCATAAACCTTTCAGATATCATAATAGCAAAGTGAAACCCCAAACCATCTTCTTGTAGCCATTACGAGATAATAATAATTTAATAATCGGACATAGAAATATCTTGTTAGACACCGTTCTTCGTAAGAAAATAATTGTAAAAATGGCAGCCATATATAGAAACTGAAATGAAATAAAATGATTGGGAACTGTTCGTGATAAAATATGACACTTTTGTCGCTTTTCAATGCATTCATCGTACGTATGTATAGTAATTATTTTCGTTATAATAATAGAAACTTTAAATCTGGTTCAGTGACAAAACATTTAAACAAGTTCAATAAACATGTACAAATGATGTCATTCCGGTAATAGTTTTAGTTTTGACTGACTCTCACTATTCAAGTATATTATCTAAACATATTATTAAATCTATTTCGAATCGGATAAGACATTGACTTTGTCAAGTCTTTTGAATACTAGTAGATGTAATGGTCGCCATATATAGAAACTAAAATATGATAAACTTTTATTTTTTTAAATCTTTTGGTTACTTTACAAGTACATACGCTTCATTTTCTGTGGTATAATCGTATATTCACTATATCTGTTGTAATAAAAGTATCCGTGACAAAAATATTAGTATTAATAGTTTCGAATATGTTTTCAATTTGTTTACCTTGGCAGAACCATTGTACTTGTGGATACTTTTAGAACTGTATATTTGCAACAACACGCTTCCAACGAGCAGCGGTCGGCGATAGGATACAGTTTTCTTGGCACGTTCCTAGACGCGCTCTCGTGCGACAAATCATTGATGCGCTAGGTGATAATTTTGTAAACAAATTGCTTCAAAGCTAAAAGCCTATCGGGAGTTGGATAGCACTTCATTAAGGTCACGGGACAATTGTCACGTGATCACATTTTGCTAATTGACGAGATCTAAACAATGCATACGTAATTAATTCAAACACCTATACTAAGTTGTAATTGTAGGATGTCCGCCATTGGATACATCTTACAATTCATGCACTGCTCGGTGCGATCACATTTACTTGTTTATTTGCTTTAATTAAGTACATGATAACAAAAAATGTACTTGCATCGTAATTACATAGAAATCAATGTAAACATCATGATTTATTCACGTGTATTTTACCATCTGGAAATGACGAATACTTCATATAATGCTTTGGTCTCACTAAGACAACGTTGCATCTGCTATGTGTTCCTGACTGAATAAATTGGCATCGAAAGTCATCGGGAAAAGGATCCTTGTGGTATATGGGAAGCTTCGGGGAAGTCATTAAAAATTACAAAATCACTAGTTCCCAATGACTACCGAATGTTATTAATTAAGTCGGGAAAAAATAACAGAGGCAAATTAATGATCAGTGGGACCATGGCATTATAATCGTGCAATACTGTATGTATACACGTACGTAGATCAGCAGTCAAACAGGTTATCCGCTGGACCACCGTGTCATCTTAATTTGGGTTTGGTACAAATGCAGCACATGCACATTTCGCTGACTTAGAATGAGAAGGGCGTTACTACAAAATCAATATTTTGAGGAAACAAAGAAAACTGTCTGAAAATCACTCTTTACTTATGGTAAAACAAGCTTTTTCAACTTCAGTTTGGTCAACATGAAAAGTTCTGATTTTCATGAATAGGCTTATACAAAACGCCTTATGATGTAGATCTCAAATATGCATTAGTCTTATAACGTCGTAAGTGGCACTTACGACCTTTTCATTTTAAGCCAGCGACTTGTATAATCAACATGTGTGCAATATACCCTGTTGTCACACTACACGTACAAAGTAAAACGGTTGTAGAACTACAAAACAGTTTAAATTTGTTGCATGTATATTGTAAAAAGTGGGGACTAGAAGTAAATACAGATAAAACGAAGGTAATGGTATTTAGGAGGAGGGGTCCACTAAAAGAAGATGAGAAATGGTGGTATGATAATAAACAACTTGATATAGTCAGTGATTTTAATAATCTTGGCACCGTATTTAATTATACTGGATCTTTTGTTCTCAATCAAGAAACCCTGTCTGGAAAGGGTGTTAGGGCTCTAAATGTTTTAATTGCCAATACAAAACACTATAGTTTTAAACCGAGTGTAGTGAGCCATCTGTTCGATGCTTTTGTTGGTGCTACTCTTAACTATGGTTCCGAAATCTGGGGGTTCAGTAAATCTAAAGAAATCGAACGCATTCATTTAATTTTTTGCAAATATATACTTGGGGTCAAAACAACTACTTCTAACATGGCAACCATGGTAGATATCCATTATATATCAACAGAAATACAAGAGTTATTAAAAATTGGTATAAAGTACAAAATTCTGAAAACATAATTATTCAAATTTTGTATAATAAAATGCTTGAAAACCTCGAAACTCGAAATAATTAGGGAAACATCGTAAAATCACTTTTAGATACATATGGTTTCTCTGAAGTTTGGATGAACCCAAATTGTGTTAACGGGAAAAATTTCCACAATACTTTTAAAAATAGAGTTTTAGACGTTTTTAAACAATACTGGTATGAGAATGTTAGAAATAGCAATACACTCTGTACATATAGATATTTTGAAGAAACCTTGTCAATTAAATATTATTTAGCGACTTTGCCGAAGAAATGTAGAATAGCTATATCACGTTTAAGATTGTCTTCCCATAAATTACGTATTGAAGCAGGCCGTTATGGACAACATACAATTGAACGTTTTGAGCGATACTGTACCTTGTGTAATTCAAATGATATTGAAGACGAATACCATTTTGTAATTATATGTCCTGTATATAATGAAATTAGAAATAACCTTATAAAACCATACTTCTTTAGACACCCAAGTGTTCAGTGTTATTCGATTTCCAATTGTACTGCAACATCAAATGTAGTCAAACAATTTTGACCTAGTGACTTTCACACTAAGGTCAAGACCCAAAGTGTAAAAAAAACAGGCAGACATCACGCAATCAAGTTTCATTTTAAGTGCGACTTTGATGTTTTTCGGCAATGTACATGCAAACTATAAATAAAAAAGACGAATGCCGTCGAATACTTGGTAATTTGCTTCTTTATTACCCATAAATTGATAAATAAATCCGCACACACGCACCTTGCTAAAAAGCTTCATGTAATAAACACTGCGTGGTATAGGCGCCATCGTGCCTTGTTTAAAAGACCGTTTTCCGTACTTTCCCGGAATTCATTGGTTAACATTATTCGAGTAGTTAATGTGCATAAAAAGTAAAAACTAATCTTGATTTGATTTGTTAATCTATATTTACTGTTTTGAGAAAACATCATCTCTATTCATCAACAAATGTTCGTTAACATTTAGTTATTTTTTGTTTCAAGCGAGCACCGGAAATGTATAGTTTCAAGCGTACTACGGTACGGTACAGTGAAAATCAAACGCGCCAAAAAATAACCATTTTTCCGGATACCCCTCCCAGGATACTTTCATTTGCGTATTCTGATTGGTCGATAGGTGGAATAGCAATTTTTACAACAACAACTAGTGAATAAAATAGAAAATTACGAGTGAAATGGAATTCAAAACTGCAACATCGCCGATCGTGTTAAACTTGTCGGATAAACAAATCGCTGTGTGTTTTGGAATGTTTTGGGTTATATTGCAAACAAAAGGCTCATTCTTCCTGGACATGTTACAAGTGATAGAATGGTTCGTGTCTCCGTGGAAGGAAACCACCGGAGACAGAAATCGTGACTACATTAAATGCAAATTTACGTATTAAAGTCATTTGAAGACACATTTATGGTAATGTCAACATTACAACACGCACCTAGAACTCTGCTGTCGAGATCCTCGTAATTAAATGAGATTTATTCAAGATCAAACGTAGATAATCGGATTACCCAATTAACACGACACGGAGTTTGAGCATAATCACACAACACAAATAGCGGCTGCCGTAAAAGGAAGGTAAAATCTACTGAACAAAGAGGAAATAATTTATATTTTCTGACAAGGTTGTTCATTTCCAATTTACTTCGAGTGCCTGGTGATGTATAACAGGACACATCGTTGTTGAATTGAGAGATAATTTGTACTTCTAGACAAATGCTATCCATCTTGAAGTGTCCTTACGTAAAATGTTTTTCTGTCGTTTACCAGTGTATATATATTAATAATAATTGAAGATCCGGTTGCATGTTAGTATCTTATTAAATATGTCATGCGGAAACAAGTACAAATGGTGTACGTAAGTATATGCATTTAGGGTAATACATGTTCATACAAGTTTGCAAATATCTTCTGAATAAGCTGTTCTTTCATAAAAAAACCCACATAGCCCCATTGGAAATAAGGTTGCACACGTATGGGTTATCTTTGAACATCAGGTTTAAATAATTACACTCACACACAATGGTATGCGATATATTTGATACTAGTTACTCGCTACCAATCCCAATATGTTGGATGTCGATGCTGCATAAGGGCGCAAACATCACAATTTTAAAAACAGCAATATCAAAGCAAATATAAACTTTTAGATATGTTTTTTCAATAAAGTGGATACTCTCACTCATAATCTAAATCAGTATGTTGCAACGCCGACACTTTCGTTGTTGTAAGTTAGATTCTTTCGAATGGTTTACACTCGATACTTTGTAGTATGACCATGTTTCTACTTTCCTGGGTTATTCAACATAAGGCTATTTCTAATTGGCCACTCAATGAAATATTATATTATATGCGATATATTCAATCAATATTTCTAAAAGTGTAGTTATTTTCATTCCATGCACTTATCTATCGATTTAAAGAAATAAATTACGCATGCATGTATAAAATCATCCATGCGGAATAGTTAGTGCAAAATGGCTTACGTGCACATGTTTCACGTGCCTGACATGTTAGATTATTGAAATTAGTCAAATGTATTTTCTGACATTCGGCTTAATGAAAAGCATTAATACCGGCGAGAATGAGTAAATTGGGGCACGCTGATGCCGTTAGAATGACGAATACTAGCACTAAAATCCAGACATGCACGTCAAAACGTTATTTTGCAAAAACAAAACCGATATTTATAATAACGTGGGGCTTAGCTCGAATACAGCGAGAAACATATTTTCTATCAATAAAATTGGACAGTATCGGGGTTTCGATTATTTGTATTCTTTTAAAAGCATTTTTTTAAACTAATTTATAAAAACACGTGGCCAATCAGAAATTCGTTCAATGTATACATGCATCTGACGTCATGAGCGCGTTCCATATTCTTACAAAGTATAGCATTTTTTTGAGAAAAGTCAATCAATAGGGAACAAATTCCTACCGAAAACGATACTATTCCAAGGTGTGCACGAGGCCAAAGTGCAAAAAAGCAATTTCGCACCAACCGTTACGCATGGATGATTTGGTACATTAATACGCCATTTCTTTCCGGAAATCGATAAATTAGTGCGTTAAATGAACAAATAATAAGATTTATTGATATAATATATCAGATGATATTATATTTGTTAGGGTGGTTAATTAGAAATTTGGTAAAGTTTATAATGGTTGCTAAAAATATACTGTATACTTCACATTTAGGTAAAATAACTAACGAACATAGATATATTTCTAACTGCTTCTACATGTTCGTGTATTGTAACATATTCTTATCAGTATTATGATGCATAATATAAAGTATGAGTGACCATGTCGACTCGAATATTGCAAATATCTTTTTCTCAGCGAGAGGTCGTACCGTCGAAGCGCACGTACATGCATGCTGAAGCAACCTAAATACGGTCACACAAGTACACAAGAGTCAGACTTTGAACGAACAATCAAAACATCCTTATTAAATGGATGCTTCCAAGCAGGCCTATATACTCACTCGAAATTAGTGGCATACTCTGAAATGTCACCTACATGCATACCTCGACTTTTATCTTGGAATATAATGCAATGTTCCATAAAACATGAATACACCACGGAACTTGTACTAGCACTTTAATGAAACAATCGAATTTTCATTACTCAGTAAACGTTTGATAAACATAAGAGACTATACTCGGTCAAGGTCGTACAAATATATTTGTTTGCCAAATATTCCAGACACTCCATATAAGTAACTGAGACTGAGACTTTACACAATCATACGTCTTTGGTCATCATCATCATCCCCTTGGTATTGTTTTATTCCACTTTTACACCGATTGTGTATAACATTTATTAGATTGTTCCAAACATCTTACAAAATAGCAGTAGAATCAGTGGTTACTACTAACTGGAGCTAGATCAATGGAAAAACAGTATATTCATGTATTTGACGCAAGGTGTAATAAACAATAAATCACAAAGGGTATTATATATGCCTGTCTGGTAATGCTTTAGTCATTTGTTAAAACATGTAATACATTCACTGTTTGAATCATTTTGACATAAAAATTATTAACATGTCATTTGGTACGATAGTGAACACAATGGGATGTTATAATGGGACTTTTTCCCATAAATGTAGGCAGAGGGTTTATAGAACTACAACAAAGACTTTACCATGAATATATAATGACACGCATACCACTGGAAAAACGGAATTGTGGTCTATACAGTTTATGAGAAAAATATTCGTATCAAGCAATGTTATAATATCGTCAATCATAAATAAATGTATACAATCAGACAATATCCCTGTTGCACTACAAAGAATAATTAGAACATATGCCACAGCCACGAGGATAGTTGGCGAACACGCTGATGTGCATTTTATACGCGCACGTTGGCATAAAATGCTGTACGTCGATACCAGCCGAACGAAATACTGTGTTATACAATATCTGAGGCGAACTGATGCATCTCATATGTCCGAATCCACATCTAATTTACTTGGAACACGCGTTATAAGACATTTATTCGTTAAGTTGAACAAATGCATGCTGACGCTACGGACGACTTAATAATGACTAACAAATACTTTATGTTAAGGAGAAAGTCCAAGTAACTGACTTAAAATACACCAATATTGTTAAATGCAAATTTGATTTTCTGAAAAGTTGCTGTAAATGTCAAAATTGAAAGAAAATGCATTTTTCCAAAAAAAACTCTCCCTTGATGTACCTCTTATAAAAAGAAGATTTAATATATGAGCATGACTGAGCGAGAAGATCATGCTTTTTTCATGAAACCAGTGAACTAATACAATAACTCTCCATTACTTTAATAATGATGTGTAGTCCATGCTAACACATGTTGTGAGTCATGTGTTACACGATCAATCAATGGTCATATACCCAGTGTCACTTGATGTTATAACACGGTGGACATTATTAAGACTTTGTTTCAGTCAGAGGATATATTTCCGTGCATTAACTATACATGGATATTTATAATTGATATGCAACTTGATGGATATAACTACAATGTTTTTAACATGTTTTTATTAAACATAGAGCTGTATTTGTACGGTCATTTTAATGACAGTATTAATTAATGCACTCAAAAATTGGTATTTATACTTGTGAGGGCAGTGTCTGTTCCTAGGCGGCGCAGTTCGATGTTGGCTGCAACGCCCTCAAAAGAGAAAAAGTCTCTCCGTGAGACTCGAATGTTTCATTAGGTAGCCCAATGGTCAGAGTGATTTAGCGACTGAACAGCTGAAAGCAGCCCTCGTCAATTGGGAACTTAACTTTTTTTTTCGGGCCCCAGAAGGGTAACCCCATTTATTTCCCCCGTCCAGTGGTTTTATGGGGGTCGGAGAATCATCCCTCACAAACCTTACAACCTTGCATATTATATATGTATAACGAACAGACCAAATAGAAATCATACTATAAATGAATATACTTATCTACATAAATTTGATATTTTGGGGTAATAAAAGGGATTGGGACCTTTTTCGTCAAAGAGTGACGAGTAGAGAGAAGAAAAAAAAAATGTTGTCAGGAATGTTGATTGTTTTGTTATGTTATTATTTGTAACAAAACAATCAACATCCCTGACAACATTAACTTTTTTCTTACCCTCCAAAATATATACAAACTTTGCCTGTTCTTTAATTCAAATTGAGGAGTTCAATCGGCACATTACTTCCTGGATTATGAGCCTTGTGTGACCAAAAACAATTAGAAATTAGCTTAGTACGTACTATTATATTCAAACAGTTTTCATCTGATCATCTCAAAACCTAAGTTGCAATGTTTATGGGCATTTTAATGTAGGCCAAGGTCGATTATTTCATTTACAGTATCATGCTGAAGACGGGTGTCATGATTTAGTGATAATGTTGGCCCTTGTGAATTTATAAAAGCTGTAATTGGAACTTATTGAATGGTCATGATCACGCTAAAGTGCAATTTCAAATTAACGGTATTTAATATCATATCACACTAGCATCATCTTGATTTCTTTCTTTATTTCTTGCGCACGTACCACCTTAATAGCTGAAATTATATTAATGTTAAAAGCTATCTAGTATCAGCGGGTTGATTTCATTTTCTAGTTTCGTTGTGGTTTGAGCATTTTTATCTGTCTTTTGTTTTCTTTTTTCTGTGTTCGGCTCTTTCAGTTGAGTATCCTTTTTCCTACAAATTGTATTGCCCTTGTATTGCCCTTTTTGTGAACACATTCATTTTGTAATGCGCCAGTCAGTTGCATCCACGGCCCCAACCCCCACGTTTGGCTGCCGTGTTTTCCCTCCAGCTTCCCCCGCACTGCCGGGGAAATGTTGGGATTTTTTTTACCGAAGCAATACCTTTGGGACAATGTTTAACTGTAAAATAGCCCCCCGCATGGGCTGTGGAAGGGCGGGGGTTTTGAAAACCCAAAAGTAAATTTCCCGACCCATCTTTTTGTGATGGCGGGCAGTGAATGCAACTAACTGGTGTATAATTATACATTATTTACAATAATTCTCCATTGCCTGTTAACACTACATTTCGCTGGCTTAGAATGAGAAGGTCGTAACTACTACTTACGACCTTATTAAACTGTTACATATTATATGAAATCTGCATCTTAAGGCGCTTCTTATGAGTCTATTTTCATAAAAATCAGAACTTGTCATGTTGACCAAACTGACATGTAAACAGTTTGTTTTACTATAGATAAAGAGTAATTTTCAGACAGTTTTCTCGTGTTTTCTCCATATGACGAGTTTGTACTTACGACCTTCTCATTCTAAGCCAGCGATATGTGTGTAACGTTTTTCAGGCATAGAGGGTTTTTCTTAACAATAACTCTCCATTATTTCGTATACACATTTAATGCAATGTGTATACGAAATAATGGAGAGTTATTGTTAAGAAAACTCTCCATTCCTGAAAAATAATGGAGAGTTTATGAATGGGTTAATCCCCTGGGTGTATTTTAAATTACTCTATATTCCCCAATACCAAATGCAAATGAGCCGCTATCTAGGAAAACCGGGCTTAATATCTTTTACATTGTAGAGTGATTATGTAATAATATTTAGATAAATGTCTAAAATGAGAAGAAAACTCGTGTCCTTTTTTATTTCATATTAAGTAATTGGATAGTATAGTACTATCCATTAGCTTCAACTTTTCTTTTAAATTGTGTTATAATAACTTTTGTCGTTGCTATGGTGATCGGTTTCTAAATAGTAATGATATCAAGGAAAACAAGGTTTAAATGTATAAAACATTTGCTATTTTTCTCTGTTAGCAACCACTCACAAATTGGACAAGTTTTATTAAAAGAAGAATATGATTCTAAAATATGCCACAATTTTAAAAGTTAAAGTGTGTAGAGCTATATCTTACGGTAATTAAATGTCAAAATAATTACTTGCATCGATTTTAGTATGATACTAGACTACCTGGAAATTAAAACTTTTGATGGGTTCTGTGTACTTTGATTAAATCGTCGAAAAAATAGACGATTCTTATAATTTTCAACTGTCGACTTAGGGTGTTCTAGAACACTTCCGTATGAAAACGGACAAATCGCATGTCGAATAAATCACACAGGGAGTTTCTGGTAAAACTGAAGCGAAAATTGATCTAATGGATATGAAAGCATAATTGTTTTTCAGTTTTTGAATTGTTTTTAAAAAATGTCGTCAGATATATCTCTAAACACTTTCACGTCAAAAAATTATCAGATACGTGATCTTTGAAATGCCAGTTAACGGGACGTCAACAACTTAGAGAATGAGTAGTGGTTGTTTTTAAAAGTCTATAACTTCGTAAGTGTATGGAATAATTTGTTCAAATTTTCAGAAACTGAGTCTCATTATTTAACCCTATATCATCAACATTTGCACAATTTTGTCACTAAGCCCGGTTTTCCTTGAAAACGGCTCATATATTTGTATGATAATAGTGTCAACATAGAAACATGAAAACTAGAACTCTGTTTTTGAGAAAACGTTTTAAATCCTCTTCATACATACTGTCAATTAATGAGACTTATGCAATATCAATACTAGATCAAAAGTTGACAACTAATCGGATTACATACAAATGGTAGAAATAAGTGGCCACCATATACGGAAGGTAACATGTGCTAATGACGAGAGTTTGTTTACTCTAGTTAATTTAGTACCTGTCGGGTGATATAAAGAAGGACATACCGCTGTTTAAGTTTTACTTCCCGCCACATGTTATTATTATACCGTATTTATATAGCCATTTTTTCATGTATACACACGTTCAAAAGTGCTGTACAATCATGACTAATACATGTACATGGTTAAAACAGTATATAATATACATAAAATATAAAAGTAGGACCTACTAAACCCATTAGGCGGGGCTCTACTTAACCCAGTAGTTGGGGCTCTACTTAACCCAGTAGACGGGCCTCTACTTAACCCAGTAGACGGGGCCCTACTAAACCTAGTAGTAGGGATCTATTGAAGACAGATGACGGAGCACTACTTAACCCAGTAGGCGGGGCCCTACTAAACTTAATAGTTATCCGTCTTTAACCGGGTTCACGTTATAGTGACTATATGTTTGAACTATCCTATAGTTTACAAGTGTTGTTATTGAAACTAACTGATTCTCCGGTTGTATGGTCAGTGTCTAAAAAACAAGTATAATGGTGTGAGTATGTTTTAACTTCACACGTCTCTATTTATCACACCAATACATTTCTCATACGTGACGTGTGGCAACAATACTACATTTTTTATTATTCATTGATATTGTATTAATAAAATATTTCTTAATAAACAAGTACAAATGGTGTAAGTATATTTTAAATGTACACTTGTTTTGTATTTATAACACTAATACATTCCTCATAAGTGACGTGGAACAACAATACTACATGTTTGTATTATTCATTAACAACAGCAGTTAAAGTGTAACTGAGTAAGTCACTTTGAATCAGTTTCTTGAAATTGTTTCTTTATAAAAGTATATAACATAAAACAAATGTAGCAATACGTGAGAATGACGAACTCGATTAAGAGAAGTAAGCATATGTTCGTATATCTACGTGGTGTCACCATTATTGGACAGGGCCTGACGAAATATCACGACAAGACCATATAATTACCATCACATAACAATTACTTGTGGAAGAAAAGTTCTAAAACCTAATAAAATTATCGATTGATCATATAAATTATTCATTGGCATGAAAAATACACGAAGGATGTTAAATCATATATCACTACACACAGAAAATTACATATTAGTAGCAACGGAGATACGATGATGTCTACATAGCAACATGAAAACTAGGACTCTGCTGTCGAGACAACAATTTAAATCCTCTTAATGCGCACTGTCAATTAAGTGAGACTTATTGAAGATCAAACGTAGACATATAATCGGATTACACTATTAACACGACACGGAGTTTGATCATAAGGAAACGGCAGAAATAACGACCGCCATAATTATACGGAAGGTAAAATCTACCGACCAAAGAGGAAACAGTTCAGATTTCCCGTCAGGTTTGTTTATTCCAATTAGTTTCGAGTACCTGTCCGGTGCTATAAAACAGGACAAATCGTTGTTTCATTGAGAGAAAAGTGGTACTTTTAGACAAATGCTATCCGTCGTGAAGTATCCTTACATAAATTGCCCATGAATGTTTTCTTATAATTAACAAGTGTTATTATTTATTCTAATTGAGTACCCGACTGTATGAAACTATTTCATTAAACACGTTCTCAGTAAACAAGTACAAATGGTGTACGTTAATATAAGTATAATTATGTTTTTCTACCTTCCTATTTACAAGTGTTGTTATCAATTCTAATTGAGTACCCGGATGTATAGAAGCATCTTAAGTAACAGATTCTCGGCAAAAAGTACATCATTATAGTGTACAGTTGAACCATTCTCATAAATAGAAGTTAGTCAAGTACCTAGACACCTAGTAATTGAAAAAAACCTACGCTGGTTGAACGAGAATGAGTTGAACTAGTAAATTGATCACACTTTAATGTATGCATTCCTCATACAGCAACATTACTACTACAACAGAACTTCGATGCCTCGAACTACCTTTGTACCGGTGACAATATTATCAAAATAAAATGTAATATGCAATAATGGTATTAGTACGTAAAATATTTCTTGTCTGCATTTTTTCACCGAATATAAAATAAAAATAAAGTCTGATATTACATGGTTTATCCGCTGATGTACACTGGTTTGGAGTTATTACGAGTACGTGTATGTATGCCTGAGTTGTTAATAACAAGCGAAATAACGACACAACTGCGTATGAATACAAACATATACAGTGTATCACCATTGTTGGACAGTTCCTGACGTACTATCACGACAAGACCACATAAATAACACCATCTTGCAATAACCTCGCAATTACTTGTTAAAGAAAAAAGTTAGCTACTAGATAACTTCCAATTTATTGTAAGACAATTATCGATTGATCATAAAAATATTCGTGGCATCAATAATAAATCCAATAATACTGACCTACTAACATTTCATGAAAGGTATTGTAGATTAACCTTCTTCTTCATCCAGTCAAAAGCTTGGCATTTTCAATGTAATGGACTACTAATTTATAACATTTGCGATGGGAATAGTATATATATTAGCAATATCTATTGAGGTGTTCATGAAATAAATCAATTCAGCTGTTTCCAAATACAGAAAATGAGACAGGCCTACAGTCCCGATTATATTGTTAATATTACAGCTCACATACATACGAGAATCATTTTTTTATCGCAATCTCATTATTCCATAAATATGCATGCTACTGTTTGCTTAAAACGCATTAGAAAGCGCACCAAAATGTGGGCGTATAAACCATAAGCCATTTATAAATCACATAAAACAAATATAAAACAAAATATGCTCCGGTCGTTTCGCTCCCTTGATAAATACTGTGTTTAATCCGACCAGTCCGGTAATCAATGGTATAGTGCGTTAGCGACTAAGCTGGACCCCCATAAACCTTAAATATCTTTAAAAATAATTATGCAATTTTATTGAAATTTGGCATAGTTCATTAAATTACCTTTACCAACTCTGTGTTTAAATTGCAGATTTTTTTACTATCTAATTAATGTTTTCCCCATTGGCTATAATGTATTATTTTTGGTATTTTTATCAACAAATAGCTAGGGAGTAAAATAAGCTATTACGATCAGCTAGTTAGAATAATGCTATTGCATTGTGTAACAACTAAAACGGTATTATTGTATAACTTCGACCAAAATTTGTCTGGTCATCAATGTGTATATAGTTGAGGCCCATCTTCTGATTGTAATGATCATTAAAATTTTGTACAAACATGATATACCATGTTTTTCTTGCAATTATTTGTACAAAGTTGCTCCAGTTGTACAGGCTAAGATAAACGTCCATGTATGGGCCTCATTATATATTTTCAACAGTCACTGGTGTGTGACTTAATGTACAGTTATACTGGACCAAATTGTTGATCTTTGCTGTTCCGGTCACTTCTTTCACCCATACGTATTTCCCCTGTTTTAGACTTAAAAGTTTGCATTAGGCGTCTATGCCAAGTACATTTTTCTGTGGACTGAAAATTCTGTTTTATTTTATGGGAGTTGGTAAGGGTGTTTTACGAAGATATACCAATTTCTGTTCTCATCAGCATTGTACTTTTTAAGATATTTAAGGTTTATGGGGGTCCAGCTTAGTCGCTAACGCACTATATACATGTGCGTATTACAGCAATAAAAGAATACGAATGGATTTCATATGGTACAAATTAGCACATATGCACCTCTGTATAAAGAAGGTAATATTCTGAACGTGAACGGTACAATATGTGGAACAAGCGTGTAATATATGTAATCAGTCTGTGCTATATATCGTAACGACACACTCCAATAATAACCTAACTTTTTGGTTTGCACAATTTAATTTGTTTGATGTAAAACTGCCTTTTAATTTATCTTCCATTACGGTTTGGCACTTTCGTTCCGCTAAAAAATCGAATTAGTTAATTCAATTTATTGCTCCAAAATGTTTCTGTAGCCGCAGTTCCAATTTGTTTGATGCAAGTCGTTCTTAAAGACAACCGTTACTTTGTTTCAGATGGATATACTGAGCAACACTATTTCTTAACACTGTTTGAATTTTTACATGTCCCTTTTCCTTGGTATAAACATTCTTAAATATAGCGTCAATATAGGGTATTAATTATATTGTTGAAGGTGAGAGTTGAATGTGCGTGTGCCTCCGAAGCTCAGTGATAAGTGCATTTGCCATAAAATCTGGCGACCCAGGTTCAAATCCGGTGGACGCACATCAATATATGCCTGACATATTTCAGCAGAAAGCTTACTGGCATATAAAGCCTTGATACGGATTCGGCATTCAAACAGTGCCTGAGTTACCTGCGGACGTTAGCAATAAAGGTCCGTGTACAATAAACTTTGAACGCCTACACCAAACACGGTATTTTCTCATTGATCACAATAGATGCAAGGCGTGTTGGGAGTATTTGGCAGTTTTAAGTGGTTCAACCTTCTACTAAATGGGTTATATATCGCATTGTCAACATGTTTATATACTATTTTATTTACGGTCGATTGTGACACAAGTGTTTCCAACTTAAATTAATGCCTCTCGGCATCTCAACCGTGATGTTATGGCTCGTCGCGAGTGTATGAGCAAGGAGAACCAGTTTCATTTATATGCTGAGCGTTTAAGCAAGTGTATGTCAGATAGTTACCATTTGTATGTCGTCTTTGGTATTACGCGGTCTGGGATCAAACCCGGCAACCCCGTACTCGAAGCGAACGCTCAACCACGCGGCTGTTTAAATGAACAACAATCATCGAGACATGGTTTATGCTGGTCATTCTAGCTGTTCATTAAATCAGAAGACATTTGTCTGATCAGGCATGTGCATTCTCTTTTTGTGGACAAATTCTTTAAGCATATTCTTCTTGATACGACACCATACACGAGATAAACATTATGACATTGAGGTACTCATAAAATGATATGTTCAACCGAAACCTTGGCATTTTGCTATTTACCCATGACCCCTATATAATATAACAATGACCTCTTAATTAAAATTCAAGGGCGTTTTATTCTGGGATACTAATTAATATACGTATTACGTTTGTGATATAAGGGTATAATATAACAAAACCGCTGTCAACATGGTTATACATTGTACAATGTATGACATTCAATAAGCTATTATCCCGCGTCGTGGGATATTGTCATAGTGCGGTCATATTAATTATCATGAACATGAACTACTGAACTACTGAAACTAAGTTGTTTATTATTCACGTCGCTTTGTCATTTGCCTCTCGCTGTTCCGAGGGTTGGTAAGCCAGTTAATGTGACCGAGTTATACATTTCGCTGGCTTAGAATGACAAAGTCTTAAGAACATATCAATATTTTTAGAAAACAAGAATAAAGCTGTCTTAATTTTACTCTTTACCTATTGTAAAACAAGCTGTTTCAACTTCAGTCTGGTCAACATGATAATTACTGACTTTCATGAAAATTGGCTCCTAAGAAGCGCCTTGTGATGCAGATTTTAAATATGTATCTGTATTATAAGGTCGTAAGTAGTAGTTACGACCTTCTCATTCTAAGCCAGCTATGTAGTATACAAGTTTGCTGTCAAATATAACCTTGCTAAGTACGTTGACGCTGTAAGAATCATTCGATCGATGACGTAGCATGGTGTTGACTAGGACATCCAATTAATTATCACTGATGGTATAATAGGCTCGTCGGTGACACGATAAACAATCTACATCTTATTGCTTGCAGGAATTTAATTGGTTATCCTGTCCATCGTCGTATTAGTGTGAATGTACTTTATATCACGTATTTAATAAATTAGTGTTACTAATAATACCATAACTGTTCACCGCGTATTTAATGAATTACTCTTGTAACATCATAACAGTTTATTGTACTATTGCTAATCCTCCATAGACAATTGACAGTGTCATATATGAGCGTCACAAGTTCCACAAACACTATATTGTGTGTCTACTTATTTTATTAGAATCACAAACTATAGCAACCATTTATTCAATTTCTAAAATATGTCAAATATCTTGATTACTTCTTATTATTATTTATTATAATGCAACTGCATATGTGTAGAGTAACATGTAATTGATATAAATCAAATACAGTGATCGATTTAAAAAAAATTAGTTGGTCCATTATATACTACATATGACACAATCCCAAGATTCATAAATACACATAATGATATACTACTTTTTGCAGTGGAAGGGAGGTAACCAATATAATTATTTATCTTTGACCTCCGACATGTAACAGCTCGTAATAGAGTCTGTGCGAAAGGTCGGATTTTTAGAAACAGCCGTGTAGCAAAATTACGAAATAAAAGCATGTACCCCTACAGTTTACTAAATTATTTTCTTCGAAATTGTCTTCTGAAAATAAAAGTACAATTTAGCTACTTAAATCAATGTCCAAAATTACCAATGGCCGGGTCGCATAATGCAATATTGATGGAATGGCCCATATTATGTTTGTTTCATATTGATGACTAAGAAAGTACAACTTAAGATCCTTCAAAACTTATAGATATTTGCAATTTGCAATTTGCATTTTCATGCGCTTCTTATGGGTCCTATACAATGACAATCGAAACTTGTCATGTTGACCAAGCCGAAGTTAAAACAGAAAAAAGTAGTTTTCAAACTGTTCTTTCTGTTTTCTCCAAATATCAATGTTGATATTACGACCTTCTTTGTCTAGACCAGAGATATATCAATATTCGTGTACATACACTGGACATTAAATGCATTCATATAATGGGCCAGAGTTAGTCATTAATAATATATTACGTCATCCGTATTGAAGCAGTTCACCAGCTGTATCTTGTTGATTACATATCCCTTTACTTGTGAATGTTTTATATTCTAGAAGCGAATGTTTATAGTCTTGACAACAGGTGCACGAAATGTGTTTTCTGTAACATGTCCATAAAATGTGCCATTCGGCATAAACGTACGCATGCAATCGTATGCAATCAATGAGCTGTGCATGTTTTTGTACGGACGTCATGATGGTTTTGGGCCAGTGTAGTCCTCACAATTTTATA
This sequence comes from Spisula subtruncata, assembly GCA_963678985.1. Classification (NCBI taxonomy): domain Eukaryota; kingdom Metazoa; phylum Mollusca; class Bivalvia; order Venerida; family Mactridae; genus Spisula; species Spisula subtruncata. The sequence continues at coordinate 13,476,156 of OY787671.1, read as the reverse complement.
CAATTTAAATACTTATTAATAAATGGTTTTGGTTAGTCATTGATCACGTCATGCAGATTTAAGTGTATTTCAGCGTTTTGACAATTGGGAATTGAACTTTCGACATTTTGTCCAGTCTAAACCGTGACTTTCAGCGTTGAACATCCTTTTATCGTTAAACTGTGGTTGAATGTTTGTGTCGTGTAAATGTGATGAGTGTACATGTATGCTACCGTTCTCTTTCTTTTAATTTTACCGCTGCCACCCGTCCAATGAGTTATCAACCTTTTCATTGTCTTTGTCCTTTGCTTGCGTGTTTGAAAATATTTCATAGAACTTCTCAAGTGTCTCTGTCAATGTCCTTTGTATTTTATTGCCGTTTTGTAATAAAATTGAATTTTGTCTGCGTATGGTTAATATTCATCATCATCGTTGCTTGAATCCATTTTAAATTTGGCCGTATTGGTATCAACATGTAGACTAATTTCGGTTTTTATTGTTCTTTCTTTTGAATTGAAGCTTAATCTATAGTTTCCATACTTCTTTTTTTGCAAACTATTGTTTTGATTATTCTCATTGTATCAACGCACTTTTGAGAAAATACTTGTTATTGTAAACGTGATTGTACTTTCAAGGACGAAGATATAATCTGCAATTCCATTCTTCGTCGTGCGTCAATAACAAAACGTAGTATTATTATTTTCTGGAAGTGAAGCAAGTACAAAGAAACTCTTATGTGGTAATTTTGTTTATGGTTTTGTAAGTTAAGTACCAGTAAACATGATTATAAGCAATGTATATCTCACACAGTCACATACATGTGCCTCACTGGCAAATCAGACTGGTATATATTCAAAATCAGCACGAGGCGCTTCTTATGAGCATATTTGAATGAAAATTGGAATGTGTCATGTGACTAAACTGAAGTTCAAACATGTTTTGTTTTACAATAAGTAAAGAATACTTTTCGGACAGTTTTTTTTGTAGTTTTCTCAAAACATTGATTTTGTACGACCATCTCATTATTAGTAAGATATATAATTATGTTTTCACCATTTCGAAATGTTCATCAGACGTTAAGACCAAGCGTAGTTAAAGCTCGTCTCTATGTTGAGTGGGCATAACCACATTGAATAATATAGAAACACATACAATATGAATGTTGTGCGTCTTCAAACACTCCTTGACGTTAGCTTTTGCATTTCTTGTAAGTGCAAACATTGATATAAATAAATAGTTTCAAAGAAATGGGGTATCATTACTGGTGACTGGAACACGAAAGCTGTATTATCAAACTACAGTTCCAGCGACTTAATGATGTCCAACGTATCCAATTAGTGTTTTGTGTTTTGTTTTCTGTCTGAATGTAAAACATGATCAATAAAGAAACCAACAAATTACGACGTTATATAAGCGTATACTTACAAGACATAATTATGATGCTGGAACAGTTCCGAGGCCATTCACTTCGTTTTACATTTGCATTGTCTCTTCGCCTAAAACAACATGTTCTAGGCTTTTTGGACTTGATTGTTTATTGGAACATGTTCTGGTTGGTATTTCAGCAATAGTAGATCAATATTAAAAACGGGAAGCAGACAGTATTTTGTTCGCCAAATCAACCCCGCCCAAGCGACATATTAATAGCTAAGTTGGTTGTTTATCAAATATGGTTTTATAAACATGAAGTCATACTAAATATGCATTAAACTGTCATATAAAACATAAGAGTTTATACTTGTACTAAAACACATGTTTTAGCCTATTTAAAGCATTCAACCTTTGCAAACCAGAGTATATACTAATAGACACCGTAAGTTATTACAGTACAACCACGATTTTAATACATGAGAAGTTGTCTAGAAATACATTAATCATTGCTGTAACTGGAAAAAAACATCTCATTACAACCCACCAATTTACAAATATGACCTTTTAATAAGTATGTAATATCTGTAATGTCACCATCTGTCTATATAGCTTTCGTTTAATATAGCATCACGTTCCTGTGTCAGAACTATGAGATAATGTTCCAATGAAAAAGAATAGTTATATACTTTGTTGTTAGATGTTTCATAGAATGATTAAAATGAACTTAAATAACTATGTGCAAAACGATAAGTGAAATTCGGACATAGAAGTCGGGTTGAGTACGTCAAGTACTGCAATTAAACGGCACAATGCCCTGCGATAAGGGGACCATGAACTAAATCGATAAAACTTTAAGTTTGAGCAAACCAGACACTAGATCGTCAAAGTATTAGCCGTTAAAAGACTACAAATATAATACATTAGACAACCACACATATTTTTTAACGTTATATTGTCATAAGGACTCAAAGACATAGTTTCAGCTATAAAACGTCACATAATCTAGGTCTGCCTATAACACATCTAAAGTATGCCAGCCCTTATACATATAGTGTAAAGCATGCTATACTCTCCACGAGTGATAAATAAGTCAAGTTTTGTACAGTCTTTTTTTCATTAGTTATCTTCATTTCAAATATGGCAAGTTATCAGTGCGTTTTAACTTTTGATGCGCCATTGATTTCCTATGGCGAATTACGTTGTTACTGTCAGAAATCCAGATAAATCTTAAAAGTCGATGTTTTTCATTTCTTTCCACCGCCTCAACCATACAACCTATTGGAGTATAACTTTGTCATATGCATTCATTACTGCCTACTCATGCATATGAGATGATGGTTTATTGTGTTTTATGTTTAAAAATACGGTTCTTCATTAATGCATTTATTCATATTTTATGTGATTTCTGGTCCTGAGGGTTGTTGTTTAGTATCTCCAATAATTGAGCGTGCGAATAGCAGAATCTGCATCAAATTTTCATGTTTGTGTTGTTTACACATTTCTTTTACACTTTTACTATTGACAGCATATATTTTGAATAATCATTGACTGAAATTTTGTCAATATGTTAGGCAACCAATTAGAAATTTTGTTCAGTGTATTGTTTGTATTAGATACAGTACTAGTTTTCGTTCAAAAGTGTCTTCTTACAAGCGTTATTGTACAGTTTCGGAAGGACAAACAACATAATTGTCCGAGGCGAAGCCGAGGATAATTTGTTGTTCGTCCTTCCGAAACTGTACAATAACACTTGTAAGAAGACACTTTTGAGCGATAACAAGTTCTGTATCTGACTTATACTCCGACAAAAAGCAAAATGATCTCCAGGGAGACAATGGTTATCCAAAATTCCTTGCAAAATCCATGAACAGAGCATCGTTCGCAGCATAGAAAATATAGTTCTAATGTAAAAATATGCTTGGCCTACAATGTACCAAAGGGATTAAGTTAACTGTCTAAAAATGTCCATTCATAGGTTTAATTAGCTTGTGATCAAAATTTACAAGTGTCAATGTGTTTATACACCTTATAAGTGCTTATAATACACTTGCATCTAGTTTTCTTCATTCATTGATAAACGACTTAGTGCACAAAGGTAGACATTTATTTATATTATTTTCACAATTGTCATATTTCTATGAAAATATTCGTATTGTTTTCTTTTTTAATACACATAACAAAGTTACATGTATATTCGTACTACCCATGTTGACGCTCACAGTCGTATTAATATATAGAATAAAGTTCAAAAATAAATTTTGCTTGGTATGAATATTCTGTACTTCAATTGCTACAATTAATTTCTGCTTTTCTTGGTCATTACAAGAATATAAATTTTGCTCCCCATTTGCGGTTTACAAAACAATAAGCAATTTCTCTAAACTTTGTTCTGGCCTAAATTAATCAAGAATATTGGAATTTTTGATTTAGTTATCTACACTATTGATTCGAGTAAAACGCCACAAAATAGATGGTTTTACACTAGTACAGGCTAATGTTGCACTATCATTGGGTGGATTTACAATTTTCTAGCTACATGTTTTTAACAAGTAAAAATAATTTAATTTCAATGTGACAAAATTTGTGGATTCGGTAAAAAAGACCATTTTGTGGAAAGTTCAATGTAATTTAAAGGATTTTCGTGGTTGAAATCATCCACAAAATTCACGAAATTAAATCTCCCTTGAATATTATTGATTTTACAGCATTAATTTAACTGTTCATGTAGTTATAAGCGGGTTTGTCATGATTGACCAATTATTTTCTGAGTAAATGTTTTTTTTACAAACAACTTTCTTACAACTCAAATACAAATAGTGTACACTTACGAAAATAATGTACACTTTATCAATGGAGTCACAGGGCGTATCGGAGTATAAGTAAATATATTCGTAAAGAAGGAATACGTACTGTAATTTATTTCGCGAATATGCTTACTTTCTCCTTTTGCCAATCGTTGACATATTCGAGTCAACCCATGTTAAGTCTTTAGGGTGATGTCGATAGTACTGTTTTGAACACATTCGGGGCTACTTTAATTCCGCGACATTTTGCCTAAATGTATTAGTTGTTACTTTTCCAGATATTATATATATAGTAACAAAAATGATGAGCCTATTTGCTGAACGGGTGCACGTTACGCTATCCATGTTAACATGACGTCTGCTTGGGGCCAAAATGACGTCACGTTGGAGCAAAAATGACGTTACGTTACACAGAGGTACAATTGTTTTTGACAATTTTTAGAATGTATAAGATTTTTTAGCACAAATGTACTTTAGATCTCTACGAACTGAAGACTTTAATACACTTCAGAGCCTGGCCGGAAGTTGATAATCGGCCCGGCATGAACAATCACCCTCGGGATAAAGCCCTCGCGGTGATTAATAATTTTCCGGGCCGATTATCGCCTTCCGGCCCGACTATGTCGTGACTTAACTAAGTAACTTCCGATCAACTACTGTGATATTGGTATCATTGTTTGGCTTTTTGTCTTAATACACGTCTTGTTTTGGAAAATACAACATTGATCCCATGTCTATTTTCAAGTTTGCGTAGTTCTTTATCACAGACATCACGTGCGTTTGCAGCAAATTTCGTTTGACTAGCAAGATACGTTATACCGCTTATTAACATAACTGTAAATTGCATGCAATATGAAAAATAGAAATGACTAGTCGCTATTTGATTGAAAAATGAATGAATAAATAACTTCGTCAAAATGTAAATAAAACTTCATGGTTGTCGAAGCAGCAAAGTATGTGCGGAAACAAGTATTGTTTTGCATGTAATGGAATAAACGTGCTGTAGCATGCATGTGCAATAAAAGAGTTTTGATCATACTTTATTCTCTTTGTGATTTATCGGCGGAACAAACGCTCCTTATTAACTGCTTCACTAATGATTATTGGGTACACATGTATTTACATACTAGTATAATTGGTTTTATGGTTTAAATCAATTAACAAATGCCTATAAAAGACAATACACTATAAGGTCGCTATTTAGAACTGCACCTGTGTGTAGTAAATAACTAGATCACATGGACAATTTAATTATAAAATTTTATGGAAACGCTAATTAATTATGTACATAGCCTATTTACCACCCGTGTACACGACATTGCTCAGGCTTTGGCATGAACTAGTCGTGAACTCGGGTGTGTTTTTCTTCGACAATTGTGCATATTTTCCTTACAGCAGACTCTGGGAGCAATGTGATGTACACTTAATGCATGATTAACGCATATAAACTACAACGTAAACACCAAGAAGGCTTTCGCTTAGTTTGGTCATTCGTTTTCATCAAATGCTGACAAAAATCAGCGATCGAAGTTTTCGAAAATAACGTAACTAATTCTGATGAAGTTTCGCAAGTAACTTTAAATGACAGCGTGCTTGTGCACTTGATAAACCTGTTCAGACAACTATACAAAAGTGCGCGAACATTTGATTGATATCAGTAAGTCATGCATTTTACAAGATAATACTAAATGTTTACGTCGCATAAAAGTACTTGCCACTACTTTTACGCTCCTAGACACCCGATCTGATCAATATGTTTAATTCTAGTTGACATTTAGTGTTTCCTTAACACGTAGTAATAGCATAATTACGACGATTGTTCAGACATATGAATAACGCATGGACAAATGATGGACACCGCTATTAAATACCTAATATATTACGTGGTCGATATGGTTGAATGTTTGCAAAATGGAACTACTAAAATATATAAAGCATAAAAGCACTCAGGACAAGCATGCTATTTGTTAGAGTAGTCATATAAGCCATGATTATATAACAACTTCAACGTATATATTTTGCATGTCAAGACTTGCCATCTTAAACATATCTTAGCTTATTGTGTTACATTACCTATAGTTTAATGTTTAGTGCTTAGAGCAAACCTAGGTAATTTTTAGAACAGAACTGCTTACTAGTGAGTGGCATTATTGACATCTAAGGCCCATTTCACTCGTAGGAACAAATAAGTATTACAAACCAGTTTATACAATTTTCTGTTGTACATTGTTGAAGTATTGTTGTCTTTGTAAAATTGGAATTGGTAAATTGACAATCTATTTATATACTTACAGGTATGGACAATTCAGTACATCGGTTGGTATTCAAACCATGGACCATGATTCATTGTCGTCTGTATAGCTATCTATTAAATTACTCAATAACATATCGCCATATGCACAGGTACACAACAACAACAACCACACACACAACCAAATCGAATAAAGCAGTTAATTGTGAGAAGAATAGTCTACTCTAAAAACGACGTCATTGGAAAATGTTTACATAACATGTGTACGTCAAGTATTCCATTAGGTGACATTTAAGAACGCGTAATCGTCGTCATCATTAAACAAAACAGTTGATCATTTACAGTTTAAGCTATGACATATGTCATGCTGGTTGTAAGTAAGAAAGAAACAACGCATTAATTAGACAGCTAGACAACCGTGAAAAAACCTCCAACATCAAAGAGATCTATACCACGTTTTATCGACTTTAAAATACATTCAACAGTGTTTGACCTGGTGCTTTATGGGCATCAATTAGATGAATTAATATGCAATAATTAGTAGTGCATAACTAAATGTTGTTGTTCAACATTATTGTCTGTCGGATTTTCTCATACCTTTTTTTCTCAAACGAGTGTGATAACAAATATGTGACGCCATAAGTTGTCGGTGCAAAATTCTTAAACTTTTACTAAACAGACCCGTTTAAAACACAGTGGTCTTCAAAGATAACTCATGACAGATCAAATGCATATTAGTTTATGCATAGTATTGTATCGAGGAACGTACCGGCAGACGTATTATGCATTCGGTTATCTCGTTTGTAGTTTTAATGGCGTCAATAGCGAGCTTACGAAACATGAATAGTATGTGAACGCAAACGTTTTGTGCCGCAAGCTAATTTATCAATAAAAATGTAAGATATTACGAAATTCGATCTTTATTTAATTATTCTTCATCTTGTGTATTTCACTGAGTTTGATTAATTTTAGACGTATCTTCAAGTAGTTAAACATGGAGTTAGTTATATTAAATGTTACACTTTTTATTTGTAGTAGATCTATATTTATATATGCTTCATGTGTGTCTTCTTGATTATAATTGTTTTTTGCTCAACTATACACTAATCAATGTGACATTTAATAAAACCTCAATAAACAGAAAAAAGCAGACACTTTTCCGCTGAATGTTCGTTTTATTCTTAAAAAGTCCTTGTTAATATTCGCGAATTTCAGAATTTCAGAAATAACGTCTTGAGATATTTAACGGTCATTTGTTCACGAACAGAAATATTCACGATGTTACCGTTCTAGCGAAATAGCTAAAATTATGTACTCCATTGTGGATATTTCTGGTTCTACATTATAATGATTTATGTTTTATAATGAAAGGGAGTAACAAGCACCATCTGTCTGTATATAATTGTGTTTATATTGATGTAGCTAAGTAATGATTCTTTTGTCACGACATTTTTGTATCATTTATTGGTATGCTTATTTTATATATAGTCTATTTATCTACGTACACGACCTTGACGAGAACATTTTTTGTTATAACATATCTTTGGGAGACAATCGGTTACTTTACATTAATGCAACCTCTCGACGATATTCTTGTGAAAATACCATGAAACCACAGGCTTACGAAATTATATACTAGTATCACATTTGGGGAAGCATTAAACTTAAATATAATTGCGTAGGCCGGTGTTGAAACATCTTACAGGGAAGTACATAGTCAACAGAAATTATGGACCACGAAAGTCACAACAACATTTTAACAGACGGCAGATGAATGGCGTTCTATGAAATGTGACCAATTGGTAATTTTGCTTAATTACTGTTACACCACAATGGGTTTGTTGGCTCGAGTTTCGGGTTGAAGTATTTGATAGAACGACAGTGGAAACATATGAGGAAATCCACCAGGAAACGCAACACTCAACTTAACAAAAAGTATCAGGAAATCAGACAAGGAAGGTAGCACTCAACCTAACCAGCCGAGCACAGAAATCAGGAACACCACAACACAACACATAGCCGAGTAGAGCAAACTGTACCAACACACCAAAATTACACGGAGCAATGCCCACACAAAACCCAACGGAATAATTAAAAGCCAAAGTCCCCGTCGCAGGAAGACCCAATTCCACAAAGACAAAAAACGGTTATTCCAAGTGACAAAATAAAAGACGGACCTAGTTCTCGAAGTCCCCGCTGCAGGATGACCTGGTTTAGCAAATATAGACAAAATGGTTGTTGGTCACAAGTACGCCTTGTGCGAAATTATGTCAACTAGGCCAAAACACAGAATCGTAAACATACATAACATCAACACTCAGCTTGATTGGTCATATTATAGACAGTTCATATACAACGCAACATGACTAGTGGTGTGAACGCAATGAAGACTATGTAACATACTAACACATCACTGTTGTAACTGATGTAAATAAAACATGATATTATCTCACCTTACATAGTACGTTTACACCACCCTTCAACACATGTGAAACTGTGCTATTGTGTTTGTGCACTTACCATCAGTAGGAGTGTTTGTCTGCAATGATCACGTTGAAAAAACGTGTGTATCAATTACGTTACATTTACAATGAAGCAAAAATGTGCATCGGCGTTTCAATAAGATATAACTTATTTGCACTTGGCCAAATTCTAATTGGCCACCCAATGAAATACAATATTTCGCGCTATATTCAATATTTTTTTCTAAACTTGTGGTTACTATTAGGACATGCATTTAGCTATCGATTTGAAGAAATAAATCAATTATGGATATTATTCAAAATTATCCATGCGGAATTGTTGGTGTGATGAGGCTTATATGCTCGTGATCCACGTGCACGAAATGTCTGTAAATGTGTCTTGTTTATATGAAATATGGCATTTAGTCAGTCATATCCAATCAGTGACCTTATTTCAAGACACTTGCTTGGTTTCTTTGTTTTTCACTATCAATGTATAATAGAGCTTTTTCCGTTATTGTTCAAAATCAAGCCACTTATTGTTCCATTGTTAGTGATAATAAACCATATAATACATTTTTGTTTCGGAATATCAAATGCTATTAGTTCAATACCGTGTTGAGAGGTGGTCTAGAGTTAGGGCGTGCTTCGGGATCGACATGTCCCAGGTTCAACTCTCGTCTGGACCACTGATCAATTTCTCTGAGCAAGGCTCCACTCAACCGATGTGTAAATTGGGACCTGTGGGGGCAGTGTCTATTCCTAGGCGTCGCATGTCGATGCTGGCTGCCACACCCACAGGAGCAAAAGTCTCCTCCGGGAGACACAAAAGTAGGTTTCCATTGGTAACCCAATGACCAAGGTCAATTCAAAATGCCAAAGGGTGCTTGAGTGGCTTACCTGCTGAAAAGAGCCGTAAAAAATTGGTAACTTAAGTTTTTTTAAACTTATTTCATTCGCGATCCTTGAAAATTAAGCATTCACTCGCGTCGATCGATAGTTTGATTTGAAAGACGTATCGTCGAAGCTTCATTACACTTGTGAGTTATTATATGTGTATGATATATTAACCATCTATCGATATAATCAACAATTTCAAGCATGTTTTGTTCCGGACCTACAACTCCATGACATTGTTTGAACTTCATCATATTTAATATTAATTTTTCATATCATTGATTCAAACAAGTGTGTTGAGTTTATGTATAATCACGTTCGTTTGGATGTGATCATCACATGACGAGGACGTTTAAATATGATGCAGACGTGATAATAAACCTTGGTATGTAAGTAGAGTTACATACATGTATTTGATCATGGTGTTGCATATTGGTTAGTGTTTTCTTTATGTTACAAATGACGAAACGCCTACTACACAATTCGCATAGGTGTAATTCATATTAGTTGGTTGCGGCACTAAACCCAAACAGCCAAGCACAGAACACACCCAAAACAAAATGCCATACATATGACTTGAACAATATAAAATCGCAAATGGGGGCAAGTTAAACATTTGAGCACAGAAAACATGAACACGAAACAAGATACCTTTTACACACCACAGTGTCCTATAAACAATTAAACAAGCATATTTAAATATAAAATCGAACACAGAGGGCAGCACTCAACTTAAATAGCCAAGTACAGAAACACTACGAGATCAGCAAATATGACAATTGCATGTCACATACTGTCCAACTGAACTAGAATAGGAAACGATAGACAAATATAAATCAGACATGGAAAGCACCACGCAAAAACTACAAGCTATGTGATCGAACACGCTAAATGTATCAGGCTAAGTAAAACATTAAAATCTCAATAAGTAACCAGAAACTAGAAATCATCATATATGCATCCTACTTACTGCTTCGTTTTGGTATAAAGAAATATCACCACGAATGTAAAACCAACTATCATAAATTTTCATGCTAGGTGGATTTCAACACGGAATAACAGCAAATATCACTTCAAATCATGAGATAGAATAATGTGTTTGTACATGAATTCGTCTATAACTTGGCAAACAATTCCCCTATGTGAAACAGAGTACGCAAAGCCCTATATGAACTTTGTATACGATTCTAGAATCGTTTGCGGACAATGAGTATCTACAAAACGCTTATATATTACCCGATAAAGATGAAATACGGTGAACAGGTTGCTATCGCTGTTGTCTGCTGACGTGTATTGAGTTAGGGAATAACTAGCATTGATTGCAACAGCACATGGTATCTGTATTCTGTTTGATGAAGGCTGTTAGAGTGTTAGGATGTAGCAACATTTTATTAGGATTTTCACATATTATAAAAGTAAGTTCATCTTTATACAGTTTATAAATACATTTTTACATTGAAGTTTGATAGTGTGCATTCAATATTAATACATATCAATCCAACGTAAAAAAATATAAAAATGTATACTTTCCGATTTAGGTAAATTGCTGCAATCACTAATAGTATTTATTTGTCCAACATATCAGGTTCAGATTGAAGAACAATGGTGCATTTAATAATGCTATCTACCCGTCCAACGTATCTTTAGAATGAAATTTTATACTTTCATATAAAGGTAAAACGATGCAATCAGTAATAGTTTCTATTCGTCAAACATTTCGTAATACTATGTATATTTTCACATTGTAGTAAACTGGTTCAATCAGTAATAATATATATGCGTTCAATCAATGTATCTTATTCAAATTTATACAATCATATTGAAGGAAATGTTGCACCAAATCATAGTGCTAATGTGTTCAACTTATCGTATTAATAATATTTATATTACCACATTGAAGTGACATGGTGCAATTTAATAATAATACATGTATTTATGCGTTTAACGTAAGTACTTATAAAAGCAATATTATGTATAAGCACATACTCAGACCACTCACATGTACAGATATTATCATAATATAACAACTGTATATAGAGTTTGCATAGTCAGGTAGCAATTAACAAGGTTGAACCGCCAGATTATAAAGGGTACAGTTACTGTCTTTAAAGATGTTAATGTATTGGTTCCAATTCAGTAGTTCACATTAAAATTCCTGAACCAGTTCTGCATTATTATCAATGCAAGATGCCTTAATGTATCGTTATATTGTCAATTAGTTTTTTAAATTTGGTTTAAGTTAAGGGAGTAAAATAACAGTATGGTCATGCTTTAAAGGCTCACAATGTCATGTTGATCTTTAATGGTCAATATAAGCATGAGGACAACTAGTAAGTATGGCATGTAGCTCAGACAAATGTTTTTTCTGGCTCGCCTCGCTCGTCAAATGAATATAAGAGTGAATAAATTTATGTATTTGGTAATAATAGTGATGCTCGTCTAATAATTTGAATGCTTAAATAATATTACCGTATAGAAAACTCGCGTATGTGTGTCATGAAGCCTAAATAAAAACAAAACATTTTTCTAGCTCGTTCCGCTCGCACAACTATTGGTCGGTATAGATCTACAACAACCTTCAGAATATGACCCCTGGACGAGTCCATGTGCCAAGGTTGAAACGACACTTACCGTTATTTTATGAAAAAAATATGGCTACCCATGAAAATAAACCTCACTTTACTACTGGTTGGCAACGTGGCTTAGTGGATAAAATGTTCTCCTGTCAGAAACATACTTTGTGTATGGCCTTTGGGTTCGAGTCCGCTGCATTACTCTTTTTTTCAATAATTAAATTTATTTTAATATTTTTATCGTATAACGTGTATATTTTAATTCTTAATATTTGATGAATTCCCGTTTTATAACTAATAAAAATGCTTTGTTTCCTTTACATTGATTTAGTCTTGATATTGTATTTATTGCTCAATTTTCATCTTCATTCTCTGGTGATAATTGGATTCAATTACTTATAACTCGAGTCATTGGCTTCGCTGAAATTACCATTTTAACAATTTCTGCAGAAACGTCAGAATTTGCTAATGGTGTATGTTGTCAGATGTCTGTGTGATGCAGCGGTTACAGTGCATCGCATTCAATTGCTTATTTTTTCTTTCCAATGTGAGTTCGGACCCACTAACGAACAGTTTTTTTATATTTAATAAACTTATGCTTACATGTAATGGTATATGAATTAATTGTATCTGATTTTGATCACATATCATCTATATCTTTCTAATCATATTTTGCGTTTTTCGTTTTTAATATATTAATTATAACAATTATTATGCAATGTGTCAGAATCGGAGTGAGTATCAATTGAGTAACAAGATACGACGCTGAGCCAACTTTATATGCAGTCTATATGCTAGCTTTTGTCGGTCCGACAACCCTCTCTCACACACTGACAAGCGAAAACTTCAGTCCTATTTCCTTCTCTTCCATACAAAACCTATGAACATTCTCGATGGGATCTTTCACGTGGTTGCTACATCTGTGCACTAGCGATGACATATTTCTTATGTGCTTTTTACACACTGAAACTTTTATAATTATGCATCTCTGTGTAATTAGACAAGCGCGAAACAACATGTTTGCTGAGCAAAATTGAAATAATATATATATATATATATACATGTAGCAGAATTCGATTCGAACTCATTCCTATAGTTTTAAAGTATTCGTATTCATAGTAGCTTAGCCGACTGCGCTATGCGCACTACTTGCTTTATGGGTAAATACACCCCTTTAATTTGGTCAACTCAAATGTTAAAAGTACATTCACGCCCGACTGATTGTTGTAGATCTATAGTATCAAGTACAGAACGTGTTTGCTTTAGGCTATTCAGAGAATCGTGTATTTTATAAACTTTAAGCTTCATTACTCTTTGTGTAACAATAATTATCTGCTCTATACCCGTCCCGTCAGACACACTGTGTCTTTTAACAATATTCCTGTTATCTCTGAGCCACAACCTCGTTGTCTTAACACGACATCATCTATTCAGGACCTTATTTCGCATCCCTTTTATAAATCCTAATTACTGTCATGAATAGGGACAGTAGAATACAGCTTGTAAACATATTGTGTGCGCACGCAGCAAAGGTACGAAACGGACTTCACCGGCTATCGTAATTGCAGAGCAATTTGCTTATTGTGTTGGCTAGGAACTGTCGTCGTTTCCATGTATTTTTGTTTGTTTGTAGTGACCGTCAGTTCTTATTGAGACAATCATAATTAAGGCATGATAATTAGTACTGGACTGTGTCTGCCTGTCTGGTAAATTACGTTATTTCTTTGCAATCGTCAGATCTCAATTGTGGTATAAATAATAAACAGGCACGGGCTATGGATTATTGGTACGTCTGCACAAAGATTTAACGGATTTAAGCACTTTCTGACCAAACCAATACAAGACACAATACACTTACAAAGAACAACAAATGAATCTGATGAAATAATCTCTGAACACAACCGGTCACTGTCCGACATAGAAGTGCACTTCAAAAAGATAAGTCGAATGAAGGGTTTCTCCTCTACTTTCAATGTGGTTTATTTTCGTTGTTTCTTTGAGTAACTCGTAGTGCAATGTGTCGTGCGATTGTGGTTTGTTTGTTAATGCTGCCATCCCTGTTTGAATTTTCATTTTATGTTTCCAAGTTGGTAGGTTTTTCGGACTGAGTTTGCCTTTGAAACGTAGTTTAAACTTTTACATGCTTTAGGCATTTCAAAGGAAGTTGAAGAACTATTTTGCCTCGTTTGAAGAAGAATCGGCAACGTGCTGGTATGTTCACAATTTAAAAATCATTAAACAATAAATATAGTCATGGTATGACGTCATGTGAATACTTACATGCTAATATGTAAAAACAATTCCCCAGTTTATTGTATCGTTAAGACATTTTAAGTTATTTAAATTGAATTTCATCCTTCACAATTTAACTTTCAATTATACTTTTGACTATTCCGATTTAATATATAACTTCAGTACTAATTGAGTTAATTTTCCAATCCAGGAAGCACCTGACGCTGTCGGCGCCACAATTCAATATTGCCAGAGGAAAATCACGTTAACTGGATTAATTTCTCATAATATTTTTAGTTAATTTTCCCCCATGATGTCATAAATGTCATTGCATTGTAAATCTAGTAAAATGTAATAGCCTATGGTGTTTTAAAGGGACTGTGTCACATTTCAGCGTATAGCAAAAATCAAATCAAATTGTTAAATTTTGGCAAAGATGCTTGTGTATCACATAAACAACAGCTGATATAAAAAATATATAAATATGGTATAGAATTTTAATCTACTCTCATTTAAATTGCCTGAAGTTTACTCGCATGTGATGTAAATGAATTTAAAAAAAACCCAAATACTTCCTAGATGTTTATACTGAAGTTTCTTTACGTTACAGACCGATCTAGTGAATAATATTACTCAAAAAACATGCTGAAAGGAAAAATTACGCTGTGTTTTAAAAAAGGAAAACCACACTGATGTGCGCGATGTTGAAAGTGGTTAAAATCGATTATTTGCAATACATATTTCTTAAAGCAACAGTCAACAATGTTCTATTAAATAATACTTAATTTGGTAAGAAAATTATTATTTTAAAACAAAATTCGCTCCATCTGTGAGGCATATTCGTTTTACGTTGGGTTTAACTAGTTTATTCATTCCGCCATATGTTTACAGCTCATATCATCGGTTGTGTTAAAGTATCGTATTTGGTGCGATTGTTTCGGCGTTTGTGTCATACATGTAACAGGTGTTGTTTCAATAACCGACGGTGACCTGATAATGACGTTATAATGACATTGATGAATTCCATTATTTTACACTAAACGTTGACGCAGTTTCAGTACAAAGAGAAATAATATAAAATAATTTAATATCAATGGGACAAAATACCGATGTTTTGGAGAATGCAGCACATTTCGGCGACGCACTACATACGAGGGGTGATCAATATATTCGAGGACTTTCCCTCTCAATTTTGAAATATTTTAACTAGATAAATGAAATTACAAGCTGGCATAGATCAATCAATTATCTCGCGATTTGTTTAATTTACTTTATGATAACGTCATTATTTACTTGATGACGTCACTTTTCGTAACCATGGTAAAGCACGCACCGTCGAGCATCTTGGACGTAATGTTACTTCTGAGTAACGACATGCCAAACGGTTGAGTCGATAAAATAAGAATAAACAGCAAAAATAACACCGCGTTAGGGACACTTTCCGTTAAATTCTGCGAAATAGGACGCACAAATCTCAACCAAATGTAACTGGCGAAAACGAAGACTAGTATAGGCTACAAACTATTAAATCGTTGACTCCAAATCAAAAGGGTTATTTCGATATTGCGTCCTAAACCTGATAGGTCGTGCTTCATTCTTAATTGGAATAATCTATTTTTGTACAGCCAACCGCCATTTTCCGAGTTTTGTTCCCAATAATGCATCGCTACTCTTTTTATTGCACCTAACATTTCAGAATTGACTATTAATTACTTATTTCAGTAGTAAAAGAAAACCAGTATCATACATGGGACCGGGTATCAGTCCAGAAAGGAGCTATGTGCTGCTCCGACGGTGACGCTTGGAATGACGTCGCGCGACGTCCAGCGTCACGCGCCCCTTGTATGAATCAAATAATTTTATTAGTGCATTCGGTCGGACACATCCTACTCTGAATGATGTTAAATGGATTTAAGCATTGCTGCCAATATAAAATTGCTAGATGAAAAGTCCTCGAATATATTGATCACCCCTCGTAATTTTAAGGATTTATGCGAATAATGGCAAAGTCAAAGCTCACGCAAATGATTGGAAATCATCCAAGCACTATAATTTATTCAACAAACACCAAACAAATTCAGTAATTATTGTATTACATGTTCATACAATTGTATGCGAGTAAGCTTCCCAAAACACACTTTTGTACCTAAACTTGATATATTACTTGGTATAATTATTACTTAGTGTATTTAATTTAGTGGTTTTTGACCGGAAGTCGATTCTTTGGCGGAGCATGCGCATTAATTTATCCGAATTAGATGTCTGTTAAAGATCAGTGGTGGTATCAATTGGCATAAAACGCTAATAAAGACGAATATTTATTGTTTCATGACAATGCAATTGCGCGAAAACCGCGTGGTGGCTTCTTCCGGTATTCTTTGCCTTCAGACACAACAGTTTCGGATTTACGTGAAATGTAAACTTTTGTTTTAGGAATGCTGAACATGCGTTTTATTGATATGCTGCTAAATCGTTTACACATCGCCATTGACCCAATTCGGATATTTCCATTCGCACGAGATCCATGTACTAAAATTAGATTTGGCCACGTGGTCACTACTAGCGATTCGTTTGATAAAAACGGATTAAAATGCACTTTACTGACTACTTGTTGACCCAGGAACAATATTACATTGCTACAGAATAATCCTTAATAGTTCATACAAAAAATACGGACCCCTGAAAAGTGTTGCGTAAGTGTAACCTAGGTATCAACTTACCTCAATTCCCTTATCGCTACTTCTGTCACTGTGTTAATATCATTATTGTTGATACTGAATTATGTATTACGCCATGCATTGAAGGCATTGACATTGTATGAACTTTAAGTAACACGTTCATACCTACTGGTAGGTACAATCCAAAAAAAGTATAGTAACGTGGGGGGACAAATTATATATTCAGAATATAAGTGTTGAACTATTGAGTATATTCCTTCAGTGTGGAGAATCACGAGATCAAATGAATAATGCTTTCAGTCATAATAATATCGTTTTCGTCCGCTAACAGTGATGTTACTTATTGATTATAACGATCGCGCACTTAATATGTTCGTATCGTACAGCCTAAATAAGATCTTACATTTGTAGGAACACGAGGCAATTACAGATTTTGCTCTATATTTAGTTGTTGTTAAATGATGCTTAATTATATTGGCGTTTAAGTACGATATGTGCCAATTTTATCACAATAGAGTTTAGATACATACGTACTTATTGAATTTTGATAGCTTAAACCTTTGGACATTGTAATCAGCACATGTCCTTCCCTCCTTAACACCCTTTCCTATCACATTCCGATAGTCTCTTACCATTCACTTAAATCCAACGTTATTAGCACCTACGTGTAGCCAATATATTTGTTTTCCCCGCATTTAAATTATCAATAAGTGAGTTCGATATCGCTTGCTTAGAGTGAACAGGTCGTAAGTAAAGTTCTACTAATGTCATTATAAGATTGATCTATATTTGAAATCAGTTCAAGCAGTTGATTTGTTCCGTAATTAAGTAGTTGTCTGTCATCTTTTTCTTATTGATTTTGTACTTGTCCATCCATACATATATATTTAATGCATATGATTTGTGTTGATATTGTAATGAATTTCCAGATGTCTTTTCCTGCTAAACAACCTGAATATATAAATGACCGTAAAGGACATAAATTTTTGCTGCGTCGATTTCACGATAGCTATGACTCTTTATAACTGTTACTGTAAACCCTACACTGAAACAGTGTGTGTTTTGGTTGAATTCCTTATTAATTGGTGGGTGGGATATACTTTCACACCAATTGTCTGGCATAGGTGCTATTAAGATGAATAACCAAATGTTCATTAGTGATTGCTGTGAGTATTTACATGTACACCACGCGTCAAAACTTTATAAAGTATTAATAAGTATTAATAAACTTGATGTTCTTGTTAATATGAAACAATTAATGATACTTTCAGACTGGCAGAAAATCTTACTACATGTATCTGCTACTTACTATTCGTTCGTTGTATGCTCTGTGCTATCAACACATTGATCTAAGTGACTAGTATGCTGCAATGTGCGTTATATCAAATGTGAATCATTTAGAATATTTATACGCCAAATTCTGCAAAATAAATTGTGGCAATAAATATGGTCCGTAAGTCATGATAATCAAGTTTGAAAGAAAAGCGACGGGTGCTCGTTATTTCTTGCAGTTCCATGCGCTGTTTGTATTCTTCTGATATGACCGTAATTATTAGTTTCGCCAGATATTATTACACGTTAGGGGCATAAATATCTGAAGATATGCAATTAAAGTACACACGAAGTACAATTATATTACAAGCATTGATTTTTATATCATTTTTAACATATTATTACTGCTTTCGCCAACTTTTGTTATACAATTAATCAGCAATGCTTAAACAAAAACCAATAGTTCACTACTCTTTGTAATAATATGATCGTACTCTCATAAGTTTCTAATTAAAATTGATAAGTGATAAGTATTCCTCGTATTATCTAATAATTGATACCTTATACGCAACAAGCATTTAATTATAACCCCGTATCGACTACTATCAGCAAAACTGATGTAAGAAGCAAATTCCAAGCGTTAATGGGATTTTTAATCAACAAAACTTCGAGATTTTAGAGAAATAAAGGCTTTATATTGCAAGTCTATGCACTTCAGGAAAATTGAATGTAAACTCTTATTTTTTCCTGTTGTTATTATTTCATCAAATGAGTTTTTTGCCAGTAGATATACATGTAGTCTCACAGCATCACCGACTCGACACTGCGTCTGTAACAATGGCACAAATGTTTTGTTTTATTATAATTTAACGCACACTTTATGTAGGTTTTAAACATCACATCAATGCATTATATTAGGTTAAGTATTTTCTAAGAATCTACTGGGAATATGACAATTAATTATCCTTGGTTTAAATGTGTTTGTTTGGAACACACAAAACAATTTCACATTGACATTATGCATACAATTTAATTATTATTCATTTGATACTGATAAATTGTTTCTTTAAGCAGTTATTGGCATTATTCATGCAGCAGAAGTAAGGCAACATATCAATTTGTCCTAGTAAATACATTGTAGACACGGTGCCACTTTTTACAACAATATCCATTAAACCTAATTTGTTAATGATGCCCCATGCGGTGATCGCCGTTTTGGATGGACATTATTGTGCTTGTCAATAACTATTCAATGAAATGAAATTGATTAATAAAAACTTAACCGAGGTTCTTTATTTAATGAATGCTTATATATTACCTTACATAATAGAACGTTGAACTTCTGCATCGAATATCGTTTGTAATCATGAACGATGATGCTGATAACAGGTAATTGGTATAGATACGTGGGGTGATCAAAAAGTAATGAGACAAATGCTCTAAAATGATCAGGCGTAATGATATCAACAAAATACGTTTTTATTTCAAATAAAAAATGTATCCTCTATCCATCTGCAGAGTTTCATAAATTTTCATCCGTTACTGCCAGAGATATCCATTATTTTTCAACCTTGGGTGCAGCGACTCGCCGCACATTAACGACGTCAACGACATCACCTACGTACAGTGTTAACTATTCGAACGTTTCATTACTGTGAAAGAAAAAGTTTCTGTCTATCAAACTATGGGATAGATTTACTTATAATATAGCATTTATTTAGAACAATTGTTTTTTTGACTAAAAGCATTTCAGTTGCTATAAATATCACGAAAAAGTTGTCAATGAATAATTATTCGATCATTTTCATTCTAAAGACGGTTCTCGTATACGACGTCCGTCCAACGATTGACAATCAAAATTGACAGCTCCTCTAATGCTTTTCTGATCTCGACTTGATATGATAGAAATTCTTTCCCGTCACAAACCCTTTCCCACTAACGGTACATAAGTATACGTCTTGCAGACGACTTTTCCGATGCTCGTTTTCTCATTTTTGATTCCTAGTGCATATTTTCGATATGAGACTTTTTGCCTAAATAGTGCGTAGTTTTCAAGTGGCTACTGGTAGTTTTCACGTCATATATTAAAAACGAACAAACCTACATAAAAAAGTTTTATTCCACAGTTCTTCAATGTTTTAGCGTCATGTCCAGTAAATTTGATACATATTCGAGGATACTTAATAAAATATAAGTCGAATGCTTTTCCATACCATAAGGCGAAAAAGGGCAAAGTTTTGATGTGCGGCGACATAGCGCGACACGTTATCTTTGACGTTAAATTTATATAGACTACTTGTTGTAGAACATTGTATTTTATACATAAACATCGGCATTTTTATACAGCAAAATTAATATGACCTTTTCATTGCTCATAAACATAAACTTTAAAAATGAGAGCATTTGTCTCATTACTTTTTGATCATCCCATGTATATTGCTGTTGCGATTATCTAAGTGACAGAAGGTACACAAATCTGATAAAGTCAATATTGATGACAATAAAATAATAACATCACGTAATGTCTAGAACACTAGCAATACTGTTAACGTGCATAACAGTAAAATAACATAAAGTACATCCCTTCCACTGCAAAAAAGTAGTAAATTGCCATGTGTATTTTTGAATTGTGGGGTTGTGTCACATGTGGTATCATTATGGATCAATTAATATCTTAAAATCGTAAAGTGTCATTGATTTATATCAAATACTTATTGCTTTAACTATATGTTATTGAATCACCAGCATACTTGGCCATTCTAATACAGGAAACGCACAATATCTGGTTTGCGGAACTTTTTGGCGCACATAAAACACAATGATACAACAATGAGAATGTGTTGTTTTTGTAATACAAATGACGTAGACAAAGAAACTCAAAGAAAGGTAATCCAGACATATAGCCAAATAACAAATGGCAATAAACTTTTTGGCGCACAGTTTATACACATATATTTCACTGTAAAGTATTTCGTTAACCTTCTAATGTGACTATGCTCTAGACAAAGAAACTCAAAGAAAGGTAATCCAGACATATAGCCAAAAAACAAATGGCAATAAACTTTTTGGCGCACAGTTTATACACATATATTTTACTGTAAAGCATTTCGTTAACCTTCTAATTTGACTATGCTCTACCTTTTTTGTTGTAATCAAAGCAGAGTAGGATCAGCAGCACGGCAATGTTTTGGCATTTGCTATCGTCAGTATATAATGATTCTATTTAAATCAGTTAGATAAAGTGCAACTGTCTAAATAGCTACGCAAATAAGGACAAACAGGATTAAATAACTACCTGCTAAATGCGATCAATAAATCCTACGTGGAAGATGTGTACAATTATCTGCTAAATGTCTAATATTTTAACCTGTAACGATGTTATTTAACATCATCTACACAATTTATGTGCTCTGTTCTTAGTCTTCGTTGACAAAATACAGCTATCGTTTTCCAGCGAGCGACATAGAAAAAAAGGAATCGGCAATAAACACAATCCCATTGTCTAAGCTAATAGTATAAGGCATACATTTGTTCGAATTTTTCAAAACAATAGAGTACGTTTCAGAAGGAAATCTTAACTAAATTTCGACTGAATGTTTGCATCATTTTAGATATATCTTTATGCAGGGTTTCTCGAATGGCAAACTTTTAAGACAAACTTTAGGCAATATACCAATCTGATGTACACTGAGCGGCAATGAAAACGCAACACTTACATAGTACAGCATAACATATTTGATAAGTATGAAAGCATCGCGAAATTTTGTCATAAAATAGATATATGCAAGTAACACATGAATATCACTTCGAATCAGAAAAAGTTGTTTAGCAACATAGTTTTTTACCAGTTGTTTTGGGGTCAGTATAAAACAGATTAACGCATTTTAAAATCTTTTAAAACCACCGCCAGGAGCGATGCATTGTGTGCAAATACGGCTTATTAATCGTATGAAACGTTCATTGAATGCTAGTGGGATGCTGTGCCGTTGTTGCAGAAGGGTTATGTAAACTTCAGGTACTTTTAAGGGGCCTTTACACTACTTCGCGCACAACCAAAACAATAATAAAAACCTGGTCTATTATAGCCATGGTGTATTTTTTATGGTCAAAGGGAGATAATCTTTGTGTAATAAAATGATTGAATAATTAACTTGCCAGTTTTTTATAACGCTGCTTCGAATCTTGTACCTCTAAACGCATATTCGAAGCTGTTCGTTTTGAGATTAATAAAATGGTATTGTATTTGTCCCAAGGATGGTGAAAGTATCACCATTTGTAACTAGAAATAAATTGCATGAACGCTATAGGTATTCTTTTACGACGAATTATTGCACTCAATAGAGAAAAAATGCGCTTTTGAATTGCTTGCTTAATTTTCAAAACACAATTTATGTCTTAATATTAATGAACATCAAGACTTGAGCATGTAGATTAGTTCAGTAATATCCAGTGATACAATTTATTGTAAAAATTTGGTGAATAATCTAAAAAAGCAAGTATAATTATCCAAGAGTTATCGCACTTGACTTAAACATTTTTCTTACATCCTATGATTTCTAATGCATTTTGAGCTTTCTTAACAGTTGTATATGTATTCAAAGTTGTGTTAAATACAAGAAATAATGACTTCGATAATTTAAATCAACGAAACTTTTATTTTTTGTACGGATACCCCACAATTTAGCATAACGACAGATATTTCGAAGTCTTCCTTTGACGTATGCACCATGTTTTCTACTAGTTATTTTGATTTTCCGACTCATTTATCCATAATCTTCAAAATGCTTGCACAATATGCGAGCAAATCTCTAGCCACCTATCCACACACGGGAAAATGCGGTTTAAGGCTATTCCGCTATGGACGAGTGATTCTTAAAGTATTTTCACGGAAAAAGCTGAATTCTGTGGATAATGTATATCGAAATGAGCAAACAATTTTTCAAGTTTATAAGTTACGGAAATATTCAAGTTTAAAAAGTGTTGCGTTTTCAATGCCGCTCAGTGTATTTCTGATTTTATTATGGTGTCTAGTAAAAATAGTAATTAAAATTGGTCAATTAACCAGCATAGGAACATTACCGATAGTCATAATGACAATGGTTGAGAAAATCCTAAATATATACATTTACTTAACAAAACAGCAAGCTTGCTACGTAAACAAAAAGTAACCTTACAGGAAAATGTAACACATGTGTTCAGGTTATATGCATGTATAATATTGTACTTCAGCAATAAGAATATTTTATTTCATTTCAAAAAGCAATGCGGTAGGGACCGTAAAACAAGCCAGATGCGTATATTTGTAAACAATATATCTGCAAGGAACACTATGTACATCGTATTTGCTGCATCGTTTATAAACAGTTTAAACAAAAATAGAAACTGTTTATAAAACACAATGATACAACAATGAGAATGTGTTGTTTTTGTAATACAAATGACGTAGACAAAGAAACTCAAAGAAAGGTAATCCAGACATATAGCCAAATAACAAATGGCAATAAATAAGAGTCATACATATTATAGACGTCCTCAAATATGGAGTCAATAATATATACTCCCTCAAAAGTGTGGCTTCTGACACATGATTGGCTCTCAATGGAACCATCAACAATGGAATAGTCTGAAAAAATTATACGATTCGCAATTTGTCTTTGTAATGTTACATACGTTTGTAATTCACGATTGAATATTCCAAAAGTCTGAGTAGGATCACACGACAAATATTGTCATTCAATATATTAATCGCCGTTGTCTGGGAGCACCAATGTTCATATTAGCGTTGTATTAAATTAACATTACCACTATACATCGGATCGTCGACCACAATAATGAGAAAATAATGACGCAAAATTTGACCCTCTCCCAGATGCTATTCAAACTATTCTACTGCACGTAAAGGAATTATATAAATATGGTATTGCAATTTAAATATATTTAGCGCTACTTGAAGATTTAACATAACATATGTATAGATTGTATTTATACTTATTCTTTGTAGGAGCTTCATAGCAGACATGAACACGAAGGAAATTGCACGCACTGTATTTGCATAGGTCATACCCTAGTCACATTTGCCCTACGAGCTCCGTTCGAGCTCCGTTCGAAATCCGTACGAGTTGATTTTTCTAAACTCACAGGACGTCCATACGGAGTCCGATGTAGCCCGTACGGATATCGAGACTCGTACGAGCATCGTACATATTTTCACAACTCGTAGAGGACTCGGTGATCTGGTGAAAGGTATATTCTGTTCTGTTCAACTCCTACGAGATCCGGTATTAACCCAGGTTCTTAATGTGTGTGGACAAGATACAAAATCGAAATCCATGAACTACCGTAATACCATTTTATACAAACTGTTTCGCTTACAAAAACAGCTTCACTAACTAACGTTTAATATACATAATTTCAGTTGTTTATTTCTTTTGTCGCATGATGGTCAACTTTACTAACTGTTTCACTTTCAGAAAGAACAAGAAGTTTGTCGGTTTGTCAGCAATTTACTTTTGGTAGTATATGAACGTATTTCTTTTGTTTTCAGTCTGCCACAGATCTGTGTGACCGGACCTTGCTAGGATGGTCGATAATAATCTAGCATCTAATGTTCATGAATATGCTGAAACGGATCATACCAGTAATCTCACGAAATCGCTATCCATGTATGCTCAAGAATATACGAACACATCTTCAGATTACAATGCATCAAATAGAAGTTACCCACTTCAGATTGGAAATGGAAGGGAACCCGATCATATCATGGCTCACGTTGAAAGATATGCAGTGCCTGTGATTTGCATATTAGGACTTGTTGGGAACACACTGTCATTTATCGTATTCTTACGGAAAACTCTGCGACGGAATTCATGCAACTTGTTTCTGGCGGCCAGAAGTTTGTCGGATAATGGATTTATAATTATACTTTTCATTATATGGTTATCATCGACACTAGATTTGAGACTTAGCCAAGCAGAAGGAATTTGCCAGACTATAATATTCTTGTCGTATGTGTTTGGGTGCGTATCAGTTTGGTTAGTTGTGTTTGTTACTGTCGAAAATTACATCCGGATTTGTAAACCTTTTCTAGTGAACGGAGTGTGTAAATCAACGAATGCTAAAGCAGCTGTTAGTATTTTACTCGTGTTTGTGATATCATGCTACAACTTTCCACTGTGGACCACGTCCAACAGGTGTATTCCATATAAAAAATATTTGAACTTTATTCAAGCAATGGTGTATACGGACACGATATTAACGCTTGTGCTACCGACTCTGATCATGACATTTCTGATGGGTGCAATGGCGAGATCGTCCGTATCTGCATGCAAACGTCGTCGGCGCCTTCGATTTGGGAAGATACAAAATACACGTAATCCCATGACGAAGGTCACGACGATGCTATTAGCAGTGACACTTATTTTCTTTACACTAAATATGCCTTCCCATGTTGTGCGCCTGAGACTCATGATTATCACGCTATCAAACAATCAAACGCGTGTCACCACGTCCACAGAACTAATAATCCAATCGATAGCACAACTCCTTTATTACTTATCACTCGCTGTTAACATAATTGTGTATTTTCTATTCGGCAGTAACTTTAGACGAACATTTTTCGGCCTGTTTGCTGGTAGACGATCGAGCGTATCAGTACAGACAGATAACAGTGTTTTGTCGAATTATCATCGAAATAAAGCAAACAAATCGCATTCAATGATATATTCATATACATTTAGCAGCAACGATTCAACATATATTCTTAAAGTTAATGGCGAAGAGGACCAAGAAATGACTGAAACAACTATCCATAAACCAGAATTTACGATCGATGCCGATACAGATCTTCAAAAGGAGGAAGTCAGCAGTGTTGTCAATGAATGTGGTATTAGTATGGACAATTATGCATTGATAGACGAACCTTTTATTTACCCGTTGCGGCGATTTCGTAGCTCAGATATATGAACATAATTAGTTATTCACCGTTCGTGTGTTTTTGATACATGTGTTTAGTACAGAGTCTGTTCAAGTGTATATGTTGAGAGCGTTTAGAAAAAAACAACAGAAATATAAAACATTATAAAATGTATCGTTTGTCAGTTAAAATACAATTGGTGTTACAGTGTACAAACAAAAGTTTATTCAGAATTCTTATCAAAGACATTGTGCCA
This sequence comes from Spisula subtruncata, assembly GCA_963678985.1. Classification (NCBI taxonomy): domain Eukaryota; kingdom Metazoa; phylum Mollusca; class Bivalvia; order Venerida; family Mactridae; genus Spisula; species Spisula subtruncata. The sequence continues at coordinate 13,449,469 of OY787671.1, read as the reverse complement.
TCATGCAATATTAAACACTCCGTAAATCAAAGACACGTAGCGATAAAATACGTTGTGAAAACAAACTAGCATGTTATGTTGACATTTTACATTTCAAAGGTAGTTAGGCGAGACAAAGAACATAAATTGAATGTTTTGCTAATTTCGGTTGTCAGGAACTTATTCGTTTTGCGTCCAAACTGATATGTCTATATGCCATCGCATGCAAGTTCGCTTTTATGGATGACGTTATTTAATTAGAATTAAAGTATTTAATGAAAAAATGGCATAATTCATATAAAACAACCAGAACAATTAAAGATGTTCTTGAAATGCAATTAAGAAAGATTCTAAAAATGATTAAAGTCACTAGTGAATTTTGAAATTAGTGGCATTCTACATTATGCTACAATGTTCATTGTTTAAAGTAACATCTAAATGCTATTTTAAAGACGGACTTCATCCATTCATTTCATTAGCATACATCATTGACACATCCGGGTGGTATTCTTAAATAAGATTAAAAGAAAACTTAGAATTTTTACAAAATCTTAAAAGCTCCTTAAGTGTGCCAGCTATATAATACAGGATAATCAATATTAACAACTGTATACCTAAAGTGCTAGCATAACCACACACAAAACGTGTGTTATACATGAACAGCTAGTTTGCGATAGAAAACAATCGTGTTTTTCTAACATTTCTGAAATTCTGTTCATTAGACGTTGGTAAAAATATACAGCACTAAAATAACTTCCTACCTACTCCCATTCCGAACTTCATAATTTTTTATGACCTATTAAAAGACATTTATTCATCATTATATATTGAAATTACATGCGTATGGACAGTTTAACGCAGGGAGGTAATCTGGTATTCAATTGATGTTTTACTATTAATTTTTAACCGTTTCAATTAGTGATACGTAAATATACTTTTAGGCGTACCACGTGACCGTATAATTGGCTGTTGCAGGTAGCAAGTCTTCTAACTTTATATTTCATACAAAACTACAAATGTTACATAGAACTTATGAACATTTGTTTTAACTGCTGAAATTTCAGTGTATTAGGTAGATATATTTCATTTATTCGTGGAAAATTTCATACTTTTCGGTGTAGTAATTACCGAGAAATATGTAAAAAACGCAATTTGTTTCTATCGCTTAATAGCTATAACGTTATTAAGTTTCTTGCAAAGTATGTAAATCTCAATTGATGACTTAAGTAAAATCATTTAAGTTCGACCTTTAGATGCTGCAGACAAATAAGATTAACAATCCAGTATTGAATTATGTTTATTTGTTGTTTCGAAATTCTGTAAGAATACAGATACCAATTGTTCGAAGGCTTTTACTGTCAACTTTATGCACTTTGTTGTTAAACAATAAATTGATTGTTACATGTGTTCCAATTGTTCAAAGGCTTTTACTGTCAACATTATGTACTTTGGTGTTAAACAATAAATTGATTGTTACTTGTGTTCCAATTGTTCAAAGGCTTTTACTGTCAACATTATGTACTTTGTTGTTAAACAATAAATTGATTGTTACATGTGTTACAATTGGAAGATATTTTATATTCTAACATAACAAATATTGTTACCTAGTATGTGGACTATAAACAATATCAATGATGAAAGTAGTCACGTCGTACATGTATTACTGTGATTATACCGGACATGATAACTTAATGGTGTATCTTGATTTCCTACAATGCGCTGCAGTGTCTTGGACTCAAGTACAGATAAGAAGGCATACTTATAAGTGAGCGTCAGGAGGCTCATTCACTTTAAGTTAACCTTTCTCGGAAATTCCTGTTTATGAATATAATGACCGCTTCTTGTGGAAGCACATTGCTCTAAAACCGCTTGTCACTCGACAAATCTATAGTTGATCTACGATTGTACGTATGTCTTCTTTTTAGTATTGACCTTAGTTAAGTATATCATCTTGCTTATCCAACTACATGTTAACATTAAAAAGAGGGCATATTTGTACAGGAACACGTGATTGGTTTTGGAATGCAAACCATTAGTCTAAGCAACCTTGTATCTGGTTATGGATTTATCGCATTTTGAAAAATGACGTTCATGTTGTCTTTTGGGTGATAATCAGTACTAACAAGTGTTTCAGCAGACACCTGACAACCAACCATCACAGGACAATTTAGGTCTAAGACAGATGTCTTCGGGAGCATTACGAGGACTTTTAAATTAAGAAAAGCGAAAATATGACGAGATCGACAGTTGTCAACTTTAACAATTACACAGACAAGAGCAAAAACCTTCATGTCATTTTATCGTCAATTTCTCAATATTCTTGTCAGCGATAAAGAGAGGGATTTAGCACCTACAGTATATAGTAAACACGGACTGTTGTAAATGTCAAAACCTTATCGACTTACAATGTAATCAAAAGGAAATGCCGTTGTTAGACTTGATGCTTATTATAAGTAAATGTGTCAAATGCTAGAATATAGGCGTACTGCTGCATTTAACCATGTATCTACTGCTTCAACATCGTACTTCATTGCTTGTCTAAGCCCGTTTAGCAGGCATAATTTCTGGAATTCGAATGCCTTAACATGAAGTATTCACACAATTCGCATCTTAGGAAGCGCTGGAATGGTATTTTTAGAAATAAGAATGCCGCCATCAGTTCTGAATTGGTTTAAAAAAAATTATATTGAAACATCTACTAAGTAGAGGGAAACGTCTCTGGCATTTGTATTCTCTACGAAGTCGGTAACGAACATCATTTGCTCATCATTTGACATGTAGCAAGTGATTGATGTCTTCTCCTGATGTAGTTAAAAGTTGAATGTGTCAAACATAGGAAATATCCGATTTGATACGTGTTGTGAAAAACTGTCCAAATTAAGTGGTTCTTGTTACCAAGGTGTCAAAGCGTTTTATCGTTAACAAAACATTATTTCAACATATCCTATGTAAAGAAAGACATGCGCTTGTGTATGCACTGAGATCTATTATTAATACAGAAATAAAAAAACGTCAAAATAATAGTTGTCGATTCACCTAACGCCATACCTATATTGTTCATGATTACATAGCTCCTTTTTATGAAGGCGTTTAGTTCAAAATTGGCATTTGCATATTTAATACATTATGTTATTGTTCTAACTGTGATTAATTAATACAATAAAATGATGGTACGATAACAACAATTGCAAATGATGAACATTACTGCAAATTGAATAGTCACAAAAGCATAAAAAGTAAAAGAATTGAGTGTGTATACTGTATCAACCAATACAATTGCAAATGGGACTGGACGTAAAGCTAGTGTGATACAATCTAAGAGAAAGTCAATATCGATCTATCTGATTGATTGTTCTCCGTTCGTTGATAAGGAGATGAGTGATTTATACCAGTCTGGTCATTAAGTTGTGACCCAGCTCTTTAGACCAAGAGTTATAAACTGTAAACGTCGCGGTTTCATGTAGAAAAATGGCAATTTTCGTTGCTATTTGCTTTCTCTCTTTGTAGCGCAAATATACTTTTTGGAAATATTTGTACCCATACTATCTGAATAGCCAAGCCTATACCAATTATGCAACCTTTATCAACCTTTATCAATGAATGGATTAATCTTTGAATTTGCAGTCGCGGCTCAATACTGGAAATCAAACTATAGTGACGGTGCCATGTTTACTATGGCGTACGTATCAACAAACACATGGTGTATTAATGGATACAAAATATACGACTTTGTTACAGTTTTATACATCACATAACTATAAACATGTCAAACCTTTAGTTTCATTGTTCCGTATTATTACAAGTCAAACAACTATAGAGTTTGAAGAGTTATTTATGCTTAGCAGATGGGATTAACGGTGGTTTAAAATTGTTGTCGAAGTGATGTTGGCATGCACTTTTATTATAACAAATTGCAATATGTTTCTTCCTATATTTGTAAATGTGCGGGTGTTCCCACAGATACATATTATAACCTTATATTATTTTGCCTTCGTTAGGGAAACAATATTTGATGTTAAGCAAAATACAAATAGGAGTCAGTGTAAGAGAATAATGCATGTTTATAAGACATTCACACAATGATAGTAAAACTGTACCCATTGAACTACAAATGCCAGAAATATTTACACAATTGTTTTCGTAAAACATTAAATCCCTACATCCGAATCTGACATCGAAATGATGGGTATTTTCCAAACGCGCGAGCTAGTCTAAACATTTGTGAGTCAAAATTGCGTTAGATATACACTTAACCGCTTTATGCATGGTCTGTCTATAAGATTTTGCCTATCTAGCATATGCTGCATTGTTTCTGATGGTTACGATTAAACCTTTCCCATGTCTATGGCATCTTTAATCCATAACTGGAAGTCGATAAAGAAATATGTAAGGGTACATAAGAAAACAGAAACAATGAAGCTATTATCTAAATTGACCACAAAAAACTTTAATTTAAATGTCACGGAATTTATATTTTAGCAATAATTCGTTCGCTTCATTGACTTCAAGGTATAGGTACAAATGTATAACAGAAAATTTTGCTGACCGGGACTGGTGTCTTCAAATAAACATGGGCATTGCGCCACCATGTTTGCGTTCTTTTATCGTCAGTTTATCTCACATAAACAATCGTAGGTGTAAACTGCGTCTTGTAAACACGTAATATTTTCAAAAAACGATAACCAAACTACTTTGTCACGATAAAAGTCAACTACCAGTTTAAAGTCAATATGTAGTATAGTGTATATATTTTATGTTATTTTTGCCCCGCACGTTTGTACACGTTGTCAAGGATCATATATGTATAACATATATAAAATTTTGGGTACTATATGTCAGTTATCCGATTGTTACTACTTCAAAATGGAGATCGTGTCTGAGGAGATTTTCCAACGCATAAAATCAGGCATTCAGATGCATTCTCATATAAAATGCATCTTTTGTTTTATGTAATACATACGATATTGTACTAGTACATGTACCTTTACATTTACTGGGTCTTTGGCCGGACACACTTTTGATGATCCATGTTCGACGTATTGTTACAAATGTTAATGTATATACTGAATTTAATTGTGTAAAAAGTGGTATTTATTTTTTTTCTGATACTTTGAAATGTTTCTTCCATGTTTACTCGTACACATTCACAGTCGAATATGTAGCAAAATCAGCGACACATGCCCTAGGACTACCGATATCTAAATTCAATATGACAGGAGCTATTCCGTATGGAGTATATACAAAATGTTATGACTGTGTTGTATGGCAAACAGTTAGTTACGGTGCCGCGATATTAAGTACGAAAGAATATACTTGTATCAACACAGTACAGCATATAGCGATCAGATTCTTCTTAGGGGTTGTTAGATATATACAAAATGCGGGTGTGAATGTGACACGGATTGGTAACCTCCAATACCTAAACAATGAAAAATCTACATTTCTTATCAAAGAGGTTTCGATTGAACTCAATGGCAAGAGATAGAATGAACTTTTATGGTTGTAAAGCACTATGAAACTGGTGCAATATAGTATGTACCTAGGTGAATGTATCGAGAGACGTGGTCCTTAGTATATTCAATTTGAATATCTATTTTATTACTTGTTCAACCAATTACTTTGATATTATGCATATGTAATCAGTGAAAGATGGAAAATTATGTATAACAAAATTGTTTTCTCAATTTATGATTTCCCGCACTGCTATGAAAATGTCCCATTAATTGTGGAACACCCCACGTACTAACAACAATAATATATGTACGTCATAGTTCACTACTTTTGTAGGTATATGATCACACTCACACACTGCTCTCATTAAACCTGATTAATATCCCCTATGTATGCTAATTATTGATACCTTATACGCTATTATTATTTAATTAAAGCCCCTTGGCGTCTATTGCCAACACGCAGGATGTAGACAGAAAGTGCAAAGCGTTAACGGGGCTTTAATTTACCAAACATCGATGTTGTCGACGCAATTTGTCTGAAATAATTGCAGATTTATTTGTTTCATCTTAATTCAGCTCACATGTTTTTATGTTAGTTTAAAAAATCACACCTTTGTCAAGTTCTGCAAATATGAAAACTAATTTTCCGAGTTTAATTAGTTTGTGTGGACTACATAAAGCATTTTCATATTGTCACTTTGCAAGCCATTTTAATTTAATGATATCTTGTTTCTTTTCGCAGTTATTTTCATTCTTGCTGCAGCACAAGTAGGACAAAATATCAATTTATCTTAGTAAATGCATTATATTTACCTTGTATACACGGTGCCATCTACGTAAACGTTTTACAATAATAGCCATTAAATCTAATTTGTTAATGGTGCCCCACATGATGATCGCCGCTTTGGACGGATATTACTTTTCTTGTCAATATCTATTCAATGAAATGTAATCGATTAATTAAAACTGAACTGACATTTCTTATGCAATGAATGTTTATAGATCATCTTACATAGAAACACGTTGAACTTTTGCATTGAATATCGTTTTGTTATCATAAACGATGATGCTGATAACTGGTAATTGGTATAGATATATTGGAGTTGTAATTGTCCAAGTCAATATTGATGATAATAAAATAATAATAGCACGTAATGTCCTGAACACTCGCTATACTGCTAACGTTCAAAAACGGTAAAATAACATAATAAGACATCGATCTGGAAATGCAGACACCAACATGTACCAGACCATTGTTTGCGTGAACAGAATGATGTGCTTCGGTCCTTCTTACCACGCATATCATGAGTGTATTTGTATAAGTCATTTGGAAAATTCAATATTTACGTTTTAACTAATTTGCCATGGTATAATTATTGGCAGTTACAAAGTCGACTGCCGGCTGCCCAATAAACAACTTGTTCGTTATATATGAAGCGCTTATAAATAATTTCATTATATCATTGAGTAGCCCCACAAATGTATTCATAATCTATCACACAATCGTCTATTATCCAATCAAATTCATTTACACCCACTTAAAATAACATTCCTGACTTGATAAAGTGTTAATATATTATACATAAATTTCTCACCGAAGTATTTAGTTAACCTTCTAATTTGACCGTGTTCTTATCAAAGCATAGTGGGATCGGCATTACGGCAATGTTTGGTATTCGTTATCGTCTGTCTATAATGATTTTATTTATATCAGTTAGATGAAATGCAACTGTCTAAAACGATACGCAAATAAGGACATTCAGTATTAAATAAAAACCTGCTAAATGCCATCAATAAATCCTACGTGGAAGATGTGTACAATTATCTGCTAAATGTCTAATATTTTAACCTGTAACGATGTTATTTAACATCATCTACACCATTTATGTGTTCTGTTCTTTGTCTTCGTTGACAAAATACAGCTATCGTTGTTTTCCAGCGAGCGACATAGAAAAAAAGGAATCGGCAATAAACGCAGTTCCATTGTCTAATCTAATTGTATAAGGCATACATTTGTTCGAACTTTTGAAATCAATAGTGTACGTTTCAGAAGGAAAGCTTAACTAAATGTCGACTATGTTTTCATTATTTTAGTTATATATTTATGCTGGGTTTCTCGAACAGCAAACTTTTAAGACAAACTTAAAGCAAAATACCAATCTGATGTATTTCTGATTTTGTTATGGTGTCTATGATAAATAGTAATTAAGATTGGTCATGTAAACATTATAACATAGATAGTTATAATGCCCATGGTTGAGAAAATTGTTAATACGATATACATTTACTTTACAAAGACTTAACAAAACAGCAAGCTTACTATGCAAACAAAAAGTAACCTTACAGGAAAAGTAGCACGTATATGTTTTCCGGTTATAGGCATGTATTATATTGTACTTCAGCAATAAGAATATTTTATTTCATTTCAAAAAGCAATGCGGTAGGGACCGTAAAATAATCCAGATGCGTACATTTGTAAACAAAATATCTGCAAAGAACACTATATACATCGTATTTGCTGCATCGTTTATAAACAGTTTAAACAAAAATAGATACTGTTTATAAAACACAATGATACAAGAATGAGAATGTGTTGTTTTTGTAATGCAAATGTTGTAGACAAAGAAACTACAAATAACATATAATATTCATTCAAACGTTAACGATTGCTATGCAGACATGTATCAGACATATACATACACCTGATAAATACTAGAAGCAAATATTTGTATAAATTTAATTACATGTGGTACATGTATCAACAAATCCCGGTGTATGCATGTAATCCTGACATATAGCCAAATAACAAATGGCAATAAATAAGAGCCATACATATAGACGTCCTCACATACGGAGTCAATAATATATACTCCCTCAAAAGTGTGGCTTCTGACACATGATTGGCTCTCAATGGAACCATCAACAATGGAATAGTCTGAAACAAATTATACGATTCGCAATTTGTCTTTATAATGTTACATACATTTTGTAATAACGATTGAATACTCCAAAAGTCTGAGTAGGATCACACGACCAATATTGTCATTCAATATATTAATCGCCGTTGTCTGGGAACACCAATGTTCATATTAGCGTTGTATTAAATTAATATTACCACAATACATCGGATCATCGACCACAATAATGAGAAAATAATGTCGCTAAACTTGACCCTCTCCCAGATGATATTCCAACTATTCTGCTGCACGTAAAGGAATTATATAAATATGGTATTGCAATTTAAATATTTTTAGCGCTACTTGAAGATTTAACATAACGTATGTATATATTTATCCTTTGTAAGGGCTTCATAGCAGACATATACACAAAGGAAATTGTACGCACTGTATTTGCATAGGTTATACCCTAGTCACATTTGATCTACGAGCTTCGTACGAGCTCCGTACGAGCTCCGTACGAACTCCGTACGAGTTGATTTTTCTGAACTCGCACGACGTCCGTACGGAGTCCGCACGGAGCCCGTATGGATATCGAGACTCGTACAAGCATCGTACAGATTTTCACAACTCGTAGAGGTATACATAAAAGTATACATTCTGTTCAACTCGTACGAGATCCTTACGAGCTGTGACCAGAAGCTAGAAACCTACAAATATCAATTACAATAGTTCAGACTCGTACGAGTTGGTAAATACGTATGGACATCGTACGAGCATTGTGACTGTAGCATTAAATGTAATGTATCATTAAAATCTGACGAGTACATCATAAAGTAGCATAATGTATTTGTCATGTTAAATTCATACGAATGCGGTAAAAATGGTATTAACCCAGGTTCTTAATGTGTGTGAACAAGATACGAAATCGAAATACATGAACTACAGTAATACCATTTAATACGAACTGTTTCGCTTACAAAAACAGCTTCACTAATTAACGTTTGATATACATAATTTCAGTTGTTTATTTTTTTTGTCGCCTGATGGTCAGCTTTACTAACTGTTTCACTTTCAGAAAGAACAAGAAGTTTGTCGGATTGTCAGCAATTTACTTTTGATAGTTTATGAACGTATTTTTTTTGTTTTCAGTCTGCCACAGAACTGTGTGACCGGACCTTGCTAGGATGGTCGATAATAATCTAGGACCTAATGTTCATGAATATGCTGAAACAGATCATACCAGTAATCTCACGAAATCGTTATCCATGTATGCTCCAGAATATACAAACACATCTTCAGATCACAATGCATCGAATAGAAGTTACCCACTTCAGGTTGGACATGGAAGGGAACCCGATCATATTATGGCTCACGTTGAAAGATATGCAGTGCCTGTGATTTGCATATTGGGACTTGTTGGGAACACACTGTCATTTATCGTATTCTTACGGAAAACCCTGCGACGGAATTCATGCAACTTGTTTCTGGCGGCCAGAAGTTTGTCGGATAATGGATTTATAATTATACTTCTCATTATATGGTTATCATCGACACTAGATTTGAGACTTAGCCAAGCAGAAGGAATTTGCCAGACTATCATATTCTTGTCGTATGTGTTTGGGTGCATATCAGTTTGGTTAGTTGTGTTTGTTACTGTCGAAAATTACATCCGGATTTGTAAACCTTTTCTAGTGAACGGAGTTTGTAAATCAACGAATGCTAAAGCAGCTGTTAGTATTTTACTCGTGTTTGTGATATCATGCTACAATTTTCCACTGTGGACCACGTCCAACAGGTGTATTCCATATCAAAAATATTTGAACTTTATTCAAGCAATGGTGTACACGGACACGATATTAACGCTTGTGCTACCGACTCTGATCATGACATTTCTGATGGGTGCAATGGCGCGATCGTCCGTATCTGCATGCAAACGTCGTCGGCGCCTTCGATTTGGGAAGATACAAAATACACGTAATCCCATGACGAAGGTCACGACGATGCTATTAGCAGTGACACTTATTTTCTTTACACTAAATATGCCTTCCCATGTTGTGCGCCTGAGGCTCATGATCATCACGCTATCAAACAATCAAACGCGTGTCACCACGTCCACAGAACTAATAATCCAATCGATAGCACAACTCCTTTATTACTTATCACTCGCTGTTAACATAATTGTGTATTTTCTATTCGGCAGTAACTTTAGACGAACATTTTTCGGCCTGTTTGCTGGTAGACGATCGAGCGTATCAGTACAGACAGACAACAGTGTTTTGTCTAATTACCATCGAAACAAAGCAAACAAATCACATTCAATGATATATTCATATACATTTAGCAGCAACGATTCAACATATATTCTTAAAGTTAATGGCGAAGAGGACCAAGAAATGACTGAAACAACTAATCATAAACCAGAATTTACGATCGATACCGATACAGATCTTCAAAAGGAGGAAGTCAGCAGTGTTGTCAATGAGTGTGGTATTAGTATGGACAATTATGCATTGATAGACGAACCTTTTATTTACCCTTTGCGGCGATTTCGTAGCTCAGATATATGAAGATAATTAGTTATTCACCGTTTCGAGGGTTTTTGATACATGTATTTAGTACAGAGTCTGTTCAAGTGTATATGTTGAGAGCGTTTAGAAAAAAACAGAAATATAAAACATTATAAAATGTATCGTTTGCCAGTTAAAATACAATTGGTGTTACAGTGTACAAAACAGTAGTTTATTCAGATGTCTCGACAAAGACATTGTGCCATCATGCAATTTTAAACACCCCGCAAATCAAAGACACGTTTGGATAAAATACGTTGTGAAAACAAACTAGCATGTTATGTTGACATTTTACATTTCAAAGGTAGTTAGGCGAGACAAAGAACATAAATTGAATGTTTTGCTAATTTCGATTGTCAGGAAGTTATTCGTTTTGCGTTCAAACTGATATTTCTATATGACATCGCATGTAAGTTCGCTGTTGTGGATGACGTAATTTAATTGGTATTAAAGCATTTCATGAAACAAAAAATAACCAGAACAATTAAAGATGTTCTTGAAATGCAATTAAGAAAGATTCTAAAAATGATTAAAGTCACTGGTTACTTTTGAAATTTGTGGCATTCCACAATAAAAACACGATGCAGAAATTAAATTATGTTACACTTTTCATTGTTTAAAAACATCTAAATGCTATTTTAAAGACGGACTACATCCACTTATTTCAATAGCAGACATCCTTGACACATCCGGGTGGTATTCTTAAATAAGAATAAAAGAAAACTTCGAATTTTTACAAAATCTTAAAAGCTCCTTAAGTGTGCCAGCTATAGAGGATAATCAATATTATCAACTGTAAACCTTTTGGGAAACGTAAACACAAAACGTGGATTATACATGTATAGCTAGTTTGCGATAGAAAACAATCGTGTTTTTCTAACATTTCTGAAAATCTTTTCATCAGATGTTGGTAAAAAATATACAGCACTGCAATAACTTCCTACCTACTCCAATTCCGAATGTCATAATGTTTAGTCAACTTTTAAAAGACATTTATTCATCAATATATATTGAAATTACATGCGTATGGACAGTTTAACGCAGGGAGGTAATCTGGTATTCAATCGATGTTTTACTATCAATTTTTAACCGTTTCAATTCGTGATCGACGGGATTGACATTGCTGTTATGAAGACGAGACTTAGATGGCCCGTATGATTCGGTTTATTTAGTCGTATCCCTTGTTAACAATGTACAACAATAACATGTACTTCGTCAGATTCGCATACGGGCCTCGTATGTGTTATATTAAGTTGGTTGCAAATACGTAAATATACTGTTAGGCGTACCACGTGACCGTAAAATTGGCTGTTGCAAGTAGCAAGTCTTCTAACTTGATATTTAATTCAAAACTACAAATGTTACATTGAACTTATGAACATTTGTTTAACTCATGTCCGATATTGCTGAAATATCAGTGTGTATTAGGTAGATATATTTCGTTTATTCGTGCAAAATTTCATACTTTTAGGTGTAGTAATTACAGAGAAATATGTAAAAAATGCGATTTGTTTCTGTCGCTTACTAGCTATACTTAGTTTCTTGCAAAGTATTTGTATCTCAATTGATGACTTAAGTAAAGTTCGACCTTTAGATACTTTGTGAAAACCAGCCTTGAACTCTATTGGGGATTAATCAGACTAATAAGAATTAATAATTAAAATAGTTGTTGTATCGAATTTCTGTAAGAATACCAATTGTTCAAAGGCTTTTACTGTCAACATTATGTACTTTGGTGTTAAACAATTAATTGATTGTTACATGTGTTCCAATTGTTCAAAGGCTTTTACTGTCAACATCATGTATTTTGTTGTTAAACAATAAATTGATTGTTACATGTTTTACAATTTGGAGACATCTTATATTCTAACATAACAAATATTGTTACCTAGTATATGGACTATAAACAATATCAATGATGAAAGTAGTCACGTCGTACATGTTTTACTGTGATTATACCGGACATGATAATTAAATGGTGTATCTTGATGTCCTACAATGCGCTGCAGTGTCTTTGACTCAAGTACAGATAAGAAGGAATACTTATAAGTGAGAGTCAGGAGGCTCATTCACTTTACGTTAACCTTTCTCAGAAATTCCTGTTTATGAATAAAATGATCGCTTCTTGCGGAAGCACATTGCTCTAAAACCGCTTGTCACTCGACAAATCTATAGTTGATCTACGATTGTACGTATGTCTTCTTTTTTAATATTGACCTTAGTGAAGTATATCATATTTTGCATATCAAACTACATGATAATATTAAAAAGAGCGCATATTTCTACAGGAACACGTGATTGGTTTTGGGATGCAAACTATTAGTCTAAGCAACCTTGTATCTGGTTATGGATTGATTGCATTTTGAAAAATGACGTTCATGTTGTCGTTTGGTTGATAACCAGTACTAACAAGTGTTTCAGCAGACAACTGGTTACTAACCCTCACAGGATAATTTAGGTCTAAGACAGATATCTTCGGCAGCATTACGAGGACTTTGAAATTAAGAAAAGCAAAAATCTGACGAGATCGACAGTTGTCAACTTTTACAATGACACATACAAGATCAAAGCATTGCATAGTACAAATACACGAAAGAATGCCCAACACTTAATAAACAAGCTGAGCATACCAATTATTGTGAATATTCATAAACACTGTTGTACGTACGTCGATGATCATTTCTACCAAGAAAACCTCCATGTCATTTTATCGTCAATATCTCAATACGATTTCCGTTCGAGAGTATATGTATTAAATGCTTGACATCGTGGGCGTACACTTTATGGTCGACAATATACCAAATATCGCGACTCCAGGAAAGCTTAAATGTATCCGGTTGAATTATTTGCTATTGAATGAAACTCCCATTGAAGCAGGCGGTTCAACGACTAAGTACATTAACATGCAGGGACATTATTACCACAACAGTTCCGGGAGATCTGCAGAAATGATATTCGTTCTGGTCAGTGATAAAGAGGGATTTAGCACCTACAGTACATATATAGTAAACACAGACTGTACACTGCAGTTGGAAATGTCAAAAGCTTATAGACTTACAATGCAATTAAAAGGACATTTCATTATTAGGACTGATGCTTATTATCAGTGAATGTTTAAATGCTAGAATGTGGGCGTATTGCTGCATTTAACTATATATACATTGCTCCTACGTAATTGCTTGTCTAAATCCGTTTAGCAGGCACAATTTCTAGAGTTCGAATGCCTTAACATGAAGGATTTGCACAATTAGCATCTAAGCAAGCTAGGGAATGGCATTTTTAGAAATTCGAATGCCACTATCAGTTCTGAATTGGTTTAAAGAAAATAATATAATGCAAACGCACCTGCAATTTTTATTGAATATGATTTGAGTTAAGTTGATGTCACTGACTAATGTCAACGCATCTGAATCACACGTTCGGAGACAGAGAACGGACACTTCCAGTCCAATGACTTTCATCAGAATCGGACCTGCCTACATACGTTGACCTGAAACATCTACTAAGTAGAGGGAAACGCCTCTGACATTTTTTCCTCGTGGGCCAGTAGCAAATGATTGATGTCTTCTCCTAGTGTACGTAAAGGTCGAATGTGTCAAACATAGGTAATATCCGATTTGATACGTCTTGTGAAAACTGTCCAAATTAAGTAGTTCATGTTACCAAGGAGTAGTCAAAACTTCTTATCGTCAACATCATAGCAACATAACATTATTTTCAACGTATCCTATGTAGCGAAAGACATGCGCGTGTGTACTTGCATGCACTGTGATCTATATTCTTATTACAGAAATAAAAATATAAACATAACTTCGAATAATTTCGATTCGAAATATTAACAAAACTTATATACACTGGCAAGAGGCAGTCAGCAGTGTTGCAAATGAGTGTGGTATAAGTATCGAAAATTATGCATTGATAGACGACCCTTATATTTACCCTTTGCGACGGTTTCGTAGCCGAAATATATGAACATATCTAGTTATTAACCTTTCTTATGCGTTTGATACATGTATTTAATAGTCTGTGCAAGTGTATATCGCTGGCTTAGAATGAGAAGGTACATGTAGTAAGTACAAAATCTGTATTTAAAGAAAACAAGAAACAACTGTCCTAAATTGTCTCTTTACTTACTGTGAAATAAGATGTTTCTGTTTCAGTTTGGTCAACATGACAACTTCCGCTTTTCTTGTGGTGTTGATTTTTAATATATAAAGTTGATTAAGCTTTATAAGGTTGTAAGTAGTAGTAACGACCTTCTCATGTTAAGTCAGCGATATGTTGAGAGCTTTTAGAACAAAGAAATCATCAAACATTATGGTTGTTGCCAGGGAAAAATCAAATGGGTGTAAAGTTATATAAAGCAGCTGTTTATTGATATGTCTAGACAAGTGCTTTGTGCCATCTTTCAATCTCCGCAAATCAAAGACACTGCGATGATTTTAAATATTATCGCCACATACGAAGGAAAGTAGTCATCAACGCTAAAACAAATGAATGATTGCTATTTGTAATGATGTTAAACAATGTAACTAACATTAATTTAATATACGAGAAAAATCACTTTGTAAAAAGAAACCAGCATGATATGGTGAAATTTAACATTTAAAAAGTACTCGATCGAAAATAATTTGAATTAAATGTTTTGCTGATGTCGAATGTCAAGAACTTATTTGTATTGCGTTCGAAATGACATTTTATGTGACATCGCACGCATTGCACAGTCGTTGATGAAGTAATTTAATTGGTATTTAAACAAAGAGAATAGCATACTTCGTATAAAAATACGAAAGTAATTAAACATAATTTTGAAAAGCAGTAAAGATAGTTTTTTAAAGTGTTCAAAGTCACTGGTGTTTTTGGAAATTGATGATGTGTCGCAATAGATACACGAAAAAAAACAATATTATGTTGCAATATGAACTTTCATTTATTGTTTAAAGTAACATCAACATCAATTCATTTTTTTGCAGAAATCATTGAGACATCTGTACTTTATTGTGGCTTAATCAGACATTTAAGATTAACAATGCAGTAACTGACTTATGTTTAGTTGTTGTTTGATAGTATCTATATCGATATTAATACGCTGGCTTAGAATGAGCAAATACTTACGACCTTATAAAACTGAAACATATTTACAATCAACATCACATGACGATTCTTATGAGCCTATGTTCATAAAAATAAGAACTTGTCATGTTGTCCAGACTGAAGTTGAACTAGCTTCTTTTTCCATATTGTAAATAGTAATTGTCGGCAGTTTTGTCTTGTTGTCTGAACATACCGAGTTTTTATTAACGATCTAAGCAAGCGAATTATTCAAAGTTTTTATCAGTCAGAAGTCTGCACTTGTTTGTTAAAAAATACATATATTGTTACATAAATGAACTGTGAGATATTTTATATGTTAACTTGACCAATATAGTTACCTGGTATGTAGACATTAAACACAAATAATGATGAAAGTAATCACGCCTTACCTGTATTACTGTGATTATACCCGGACAATAGCCAAACCGATAACTCATTGGTTGATTTTATATCGGTCAATGCACTGTAGTGTCTTCGACTCAAATAAAGATCAGAAGGAATGACAGTCAAATATTTAGAGTCGGGAGGGTCAATCACTTCAACTTTCATTTTCCAGATAGTTTTGTTGATGAATATAATGACTGCTTCGTGTAGAAGCACATAGTTCTAAAACAACATGTGCCATTACAAATCGATGATTGCTCTGCGTTAGTTTGTATTCGTCTTTTTTTCTTTTTTTACCTTTGTTACATGTAGATATGGTACGTGTCCACTGTCCACTTTACATATCAAATTGAATTTTATGATAAAGGTAGATAAAGAACAACGCGCATCGCTACAGGCACACATGTTTATTGTTAAGTCTAAGAGGACTTGCATATATCGCAATTTGCACGTTTTCATTTGGTTAATAGCCAGTGCTAACGCGTGTTGCAGCAGATACCTGATAACCATCAACCACAGAGAAGATGCCTTCGTGCGTATTTTCTGTAAACCAAATGCCAGTTAAAATCATTTGAGTACAATGAAATTAAGAAATTCAAAAGGGTGTCAACTTTACCAAAAGCACAGACAATATCATTACATTACATACCACAATGCCCAACACTTATTTTTAAAACGACAAAAAGACACGTGTTTGATCTTTACTAAATATATCATTTTCATCGTCAATTTTGTCTCAATACGACTTCCGTTAAGGCGATAATCCTTAAAATGAACTTAGAGGAATGTAGAACTACAAAGAAGTTGGTTATTTATTTCAAGAATTGAGCAGGTTCGTGTAAGAGCATTTCCTGTTTTATAAAGAATGTTTAAACGATTGCAATTGTACATGGCATTTATTACGTCATACTAGTATATTCTATGTCATGGGGCGTATTCTCGACAAGATCGCAAATCCGGAAAAGCTTAAATGCATCCGGTTGTGTTCTTTATAATTTAATGAAACTCCCTTTGAAACAGACAATGCAACGGTTAAGTGCATTAACATGCATGTACTTTAATATCTTAACAGTTCTCGGGAGATCTATACTGAACTTTGAAATGATAAACTTTCTGGTCATTAATAAATTAAGAGATTAAGCACCTACAGTACATACTTAACACGGACTGAAGAAGACAGTTGGAAATGTTATGAGATTATAGACTTACGATGTAGTTAAAAGACGGAAATTTCAATATGGGACATGATACATATTAACTGTGAATGAGAGCAATGCTAGAATGTAGGCGTATAACTGCAATTACCCATACATCTATTACTACTTCTTTTACCTCATTTCTTGTCTTTGATTAGGGCACTACATTTGAATGATTTTACATAAAACATTCGGATATTTATATATACTTTTATCGGAATCGGACCTGCCTACATACGTTGACCAGAAACTTAGTAGACGGAAACACCTCTGACATTTGTATTCTCTACGAAGTCGGTAGCGAACATCATTTTCTCCTCATGGACAAGTAGAAACTGATTGATGTCTGCTTTTAATGTAGATATAGGGCGAATGTGTCCACAAAAGGATATTTATATATACTTTTATCGGAATCGGTACTGCCTACATACGTTGATCAGAAACTAAGTAGACGGAAACACCTCTGACATTTGTATTCTCTACGAAGTCGGTAGTGAATATCATTTTCTCCTCATGGACAAGTAGAAACTGATTGATGTCTGCTCCTAATGTAGATATAGGGCGAATGTGTCCACAAAAGGAAATATCAGATTTGATACGTCTTGTGAAAAGCTGTCTAAAATTAATTTCTTCATGTTACCAACGTGTCAAAACTACTTATCGTCGGCCCAAACCGCAACATTTGTCAATGTTTCAAACGAAACAAAAGGCATGGGCATGTTTACCAATATGACATGCAATACATTTCACACGTCAGGAATGACATGGACGAGTGATTTAATATGATGTACATGTATTTGTATTAACGATATCAAAATAACGTACTATACATGATCATATACATGTGTGTATAAATATACATTAAAACCTCTCCAGACAGACATGCTTAACAATTATATTACAAAAAAATGTATTAATTAGTCAAGGCATTTCACAGAGGCGTGTCCATATTACGTTATTTTCGTATAAATGTAAACTTTAAGGGCCTGTATTCATAAAGAAATATTTTCCCCTTAGGAGCTTTATGAATACGGGCCCAGAGCAACAATGGTTGACACACTGTTCCTTGTCTACAGTTGTACCGTAAGACTGGTGTTCCAAATGAAAAGGTTTGTCTCGTGAGACTGGGTAACTAGTAAAGGTTACATATTCGAATTGTTTAAATTGCAGCACAAGAAGTGTACGGTATGGCTAACTCGTGAATGATTCACAATTATTTGAGGATGACGAAGATCTAAAGAATCGAGTGTGTATATCATACCATACAACAGCAACTGTGACTCGAGATAATACAGGAGTGATACAATCTAAGAGAAAGTCAATATCGATCTATGTGATTGATTGTTCTCTGTTGATTCTTAAGGAGCTGTATGATTTATACCAGTTAAGTGATTAAGTTATAACACAGCACTTTAGAACAAGAATAAAAACACTGTGAGCATCGCGGATGCATGTAAACAAATAGAATATGGAATTTATCGCTGCTACTTGATTGATATCGCTTTAGCGCATATAGTTTTCGGAAATATTTTACCCGTATTGTCTGAATAGCCTAGCCTATACCAATCATCCTACCTTTATTAATGAATGGATTCATTTTTAATGGGCAGTCGCGGCTCAATGCTCGAATGCAAACTATGGTGATGAAACCATGTCCATTACGGTGTGCATATCGACAAAACCATGTTGCATTAATATAGAAATAAGATACACGACTTTGTCACAGTTTTATACCTCCCAAAATAGTAAACATATCAAAATGTTCGATTCATAGTTCCGATCTATTTAATTTTTAAGGATAACACTTTGAAGAGTAATATATGCTTAACAGATCGATATAAGGTAGTTTGTCGAAATGACATTGACATGATATTTTATTAAAACAAAATGCACCATGTTTCTTCCTACATTTGAAACGTCCGAGGTGCGGGTGTTCTCACAAGACAAGTGCAATATGAAATAGTATTGCATTCGTTTGTGATCCAACCGTAAAGTTTAGTAAAACATAAATATGAGTTTGCGTGAGAGAAATGTGCATGTTTGAGAGACATTTACTATGGGTAGTAAAACTTTACCCATGAACTTACGAATGCCAGAAATATTTTTTACAATTGAAAACGTAAAAGTTTAATGTCCTACATGTACATCCGAATCTGGAATCGAAATGATGCGTATTTAACGAAAGCAAACAAGCTAGTCAAAACAGGAAGTCAGAATTGCATTAGCTCTTTTGTTTTAAGTAACCGACTTTACATATAATTTACGCGTACACAAATTTTGGCTAAAATATTTATTGTTTACAACAGAAGACTTAAACGTTTAACTAAATTTAGCACAGTGTTAGTAAACAATAAAACAGACACTAATCATGAAGTAATCCGAAATGGTGGCTGTCCTGCACGTAATCCACCTGTAATGATTGTTTTCAGTAAAGTATTAACACGCTGAGACGGTATATAATGTAAACATGTATACTGAATCCATCCCCTTTATTTAATACAAAATGTACTATGAATTTGAGATGTATTTCGATAATATCAAAAGTAGCACTTTGCGCTTGTTAGAGTCATAAGAAAATAATATATAACAATTATAAAACATACACAAAGCATGAATTATGAAAGTATTGTCCAGGACAATATGTCGAAACTATAAAACAATATCGCGCATTATATGACGGTTAGCCGATTGTAATTATTTCAAAACGTAGGTACTGTAGCGTCAGCAAATATATTGCAACGTGTGTAATACACCATTGAGCTGCATTCTCCTATTAAAGATATGTTTGGTTTAGTTTGATACATTGAACTAGTACCTAAACATTCACTAGGCCATTGGACTGGCACACTTTTGAGAATATTTAACATTGTAATTAGATAGTGGAGCAATATTCGACGTCTTGTTACTTATTTGTAGATTGATTTGATTAGAGGTTTTAAGCCGAAGTGGTAATAAGATGTATTTTTCAAAGGATTTGAAAGTGTTTGGAAGGTGTATACAAAACAAACTTCGGATCCTTGTCCGTTTTTCATGCGATTACAAACATATATATTCTATAGGTTCTGATTATTAAATTGCATTTAGGAAAAGAAGCTGGTTGAAATCTACGTGTAATATCATGATTGTACATTGTATAGTTATATTTCTGGACGAAATAGATACTATTGACGTTGTTGCGCAGGTGCAAACCAGCGTTTTGTGTTAATCAAAGAAGCAATTCACTGAGGTTTTATTATCTATTTGTTCAGTATGTTTTAGAAACAATGAACATGTGTCTGTGTTTAATCGCAATAGCTAAACATGTTTTGAGTAAAAGTAGTTCCTGGTTTACATCATGTGCTTTGTATTAACATACATGTGCCAAGTGTTAAAGTTGACGTCACAATAGTGGTGTAATATCATCATTTTACCCAATATCACACACCTGAAATTGTCTCACCAGTTAAAGTAGTTCCGTTTTTTATTATTTCAGGATAGTGATAATAGATCAGGCAGTATTCATAAAAATGGCTAAGTACGGACATATGTAAATAGTCAACACATCCTAACCCAATTATATGTAGGAGTCGGCAACATAACCCAATCTTTATTACCTGTTGTTTCCTGATCAAGACGAATCGTAAGCACTCAAGTCGTCCAACAACACATGGTATAGATAAGAGAAAATGTACATCTAATGTGCACCCGAAATACAAGTACAACATATTGATTCTTATACCGTTCGAAGCTATTACCTATTTTGTGATAAATCAACTATGCTTACAACAATGTTATTCGACAGTGTTAAATATTCTTTGTTAGAATATGAGCACACTTTCTAATTGAAAACTATTATACAATGTACTCTCCAGTGTTTGATAACCGTTAGGTATGCTTGCGAAATTGTAGTCCCTTTTCGGAAATTATCATCACGCTAGAGAGTGCAAAACGATAATTTGAGTTTTTATCGGCTTTATTTGATATACTACATGACTGGATTATTATTTCAAATCATTGTTTCATAACGATCTGAGCTGATTTTAACAAATCATCTTTGTTGAAAAAAACATATGAGAAAATCCGACAGGGAAAGTAGGTTGAGTGTCCAGCCGAGCACAGAAAACAGAAACACCACAACACAACTATCCTGAGCAATGCCCACACGTACGCCAAAGAAACAATCAAATATCTAAGAGAACTATGATGAACTGCAGTACGTAGTTCACGCAAATTGACGAATAACATAGCAAGTCTTCTTAGTGATTGGAGTAGGTTAATGTATTTACAACATGTGTCCAAACTTTGTTAAATATTAAAACACATGATTGTCTTGTGAAACAATGAAACTTTCACACTATAAGACAAAATAGCTGTTATTTACTTTCTCTCCTTTGTTCTTACTTAACTTTCTAGATGCTATGTGCATACATTTCCTCGATCACCATTATGCTGTAATGTGCATTATATAAATTGTGAATCATTTAGAAATTTTATACGCCTCATTCGGCAAAATTAATTGTGATAATAAATATAGTCCGTTAGACATTGTAATTGAGTTTAAAAGAAAAGGCGACAGGTGTTCGATTTTTACAAATCCATGTCAATAATTCTCGGTATTATATTTGAGTATTTCGGATATCAAACTATTGTATTTATTATTCTTGCCACATGTTAGTGCACACCACGTGCATAGATAAGAGAAGATTTACATCTCATGTGCACCTTAACTACAATTATACTACAATATATTGATTCTTATATGGATTGAAACATCGTTTTATTGATCTCATCGATTTTTTTATGTTTTTAACTAAATTATAAATCGTAGGTCACTACTCGTTGTTAGAATACTATCACACTATCATGTGTTTCTAATTAAAACCGATATATGATATGTATTATTTCAGCACAGCTAGTCTCACAGCACAGACTTAGAAATTACTAGTTGTCGGAAATAATGGCACGAGCAATCAAGCATGTTATATTTTAATTCAGCTAACATGATGTTATCAAAGTTTTAAAAATTCACACCAATGTTTAAAAACGTGTAGGAACTGTCTTGCAATTGTCTGGTAATATCAAAATTAATTTTCCTAATTTAATGTGTTTGTTTGGAATACACACAACATTTTCACAATGACATTATGCCAGCAGCCTAATTCTTATACAGTCGATAATGATAAACTGTTTCTTTTCGTTTCGTATTTAATGGCATTATTGCTGCAGCACAAGTAAGACAAATATCAATTTATCTTAGCAAATATTTACCTAACTACGGTGCCGTATATGCATACATTTTAACAACAATAGCCATTCAATCTAATTTGATCGTCGCCTTGTACAGACATTATTTTTCCTGTCAATATCTGTTCAATGCAATTGATTAATCAAAACTGTACCGACGTTCTTTATTCAATGAATGTTTATGTATCATCTTACATAATGATACGTTGAACTTCTGTATTGAATATCGCTATGTCATCATAAACGATGAAGCTGATTACAGGTAACTGGTAAAGTTATATTGGTGTTGTGATTATCAAAGTAAATATACACAAATCTGATCCTGAAGATATTGATAAAGTCAATGTTGATGACGATTAAATAATAACAGCACGTGGTGTCTGCCTTGAAAACTAAGAATACTGTTAACGTCCATAATAATACCAAAAATCTGAGTATGATCACCCGGCTAATATTGTCCATCAAAACATATCAATCGCCATTGTCTGGTAGAGCCAATGTTCATATAAGCGTTACACTAAATTTACCATAGTGTCTTCAATCGAATTATAGGCATGAAAATGTGAAAACAATGACGCTAGAATCGTACCTCTCCCAGTAGTGTTACTGCTAAACAAACTTTGTTTTCGTCATATCTGAAGCTGTTTGTAAACGTAATGGTTGATGAATGTGTGTATATGCTGAATATGATATCGTGTGACAGTGTTCGTAGAGGCGACATGAGGGTGAGATGATGGGTTGTGTGGTGTTGTAATGAACTGTATGTGTCTATGGACGGTTCTGTGATATAATATGTACTGTGAGGATGTCGTAAATGACGAGATAATGTAATGGATAAACATCACAGTTAAAATGGTGTGTACATGTATTTGTTCACGAAATAGTATAACAAGTTATCAGGGGTTATATACATGTAGTGTATTGGGTTTGAATGACAGTTAATTGTAATACAATGAACGTTGTTATATTTCATACAAAACTAATAGATATTGTCATAAGCGAGGTTCTTAATGAGAATATACTTACATCAACATCACTTGGCGATTCTAATGAGCCCATGTTCATGAAAATAAAAACTTGTCATGTTGTCCAAACTGAAGTTGAACTAGCTTGTTTTTCAATAAGTAAAGAGTAATTGTCGGCAGTTATGTCTTGTTGTCTGAAACTATCGACTTTTTATTTACGATCGTCTCATTCTAAACCAGCGATTTGTTCAAATGCTTTTATTGTGCTTGTTAAATAATACATATATTATTACATACATGAACTGTGGCATATTTGTATGCTAACTTGACCAATAGTGTTACCTGGTAAGTAGACAATAAACAATAATAATGATGACAGTAATCACGCCGTACATGTATTACTGTGATTATACCCGGACAATAGCCAAACCGACAATTAATTGGTTGATTTTATATATATCAATGCACAGTAGTAGCTTGGACTCAAATAAAGATCAGAAGGAATGACTGTCATATATAGAGAGTCTGGAGGATCAATCACTTCAATTTCACATTTCCATATAGTTTTGTTTATGTATATGATGACCGCTTCATGTGGAAGAACATTGTTCTAAAACAACATGTGACATTACAAATCGATGGTTGATCTGCGATGGTGTGTCTTCTTTTTTGAAAACAATATTGACCTTTGTCAGATATGGTACGTGTCCGCATTCCATTTGATATATCAAATTGAATGGTATGATAAAGGTAAATGAAGAAAACGTACATATCTACAGGCACACATGTTAATTGTTTAGTTTAAGCAGACTTGCATATATCGCAATTTGCACGTTGTCACATAAGTAATAACCAGTGCTAACACATGTTGCAGCAGACACCTCACAACCATCAACCACAGGTGAAGATATATTCGTGAGCATTTTCTGTAAACCAAATGCCAGTTAAGAGCATTCGAGTACAATGAAATTAAGAAATTCGAAAATCTTATCAAGAAAAGTTGTCCACATTAACAAAAGCACTTAAAAGTATCATAACTAACCACAATGACCAACACTTAATACACGAAAAAAGAGACGTGCTTGATCGTTACTAAACGTGTGCTTTTTTATTGTCAAGTTCGTGTCACTACGACTTCCGTTAAGGCGATAATCCTTAAATTGAAAGAGAATTCTTAACTTAGAGGAATGTAGAACTACAAAGTAGTCGATGATTTATTGAAAAAACTGAGCAGGCTCGTGTAAGAGCATTTCCCGTTTAATACAGAATGTTTAAACTATTGCATTTGTACTCGGCATGTTTTACGTCATAATAGTATACTTGATGTCATGGGGCGTATTCTCGACAGGATACCAAATATCGCAAATCTAGAAAAACTTAAATGCATCCGGTTGTGTTCTCTATACTTGAATGAAACTCCCTTTGAAGTAGACGATACAACGGTTAAGTACATTTACATGCATGCACGTTAAAACTTCACAGTTCTTGGGAGATATATAGCAAAATCCATACTGTACTACGGAAATGAAATACTTTCTGGTCAGTTATTGATAGAGGGATCGAGCAACTATAGTATATTCTAAATACGGACTGTAGAAGACAGTTGGAAATGTCAAAAGCTATAGACTTACAAAGTAGTTAAAGGACAAAAACTCCATCATGAGAAAGGATGATAATTAGCAGTGAATGTGTAAAATGCTATATAACTACGCTACGTTTAACCATACACCTATTACTACTACCTCTATTCATATCTTGTCAAATCCCGCTTAGCTCAAAGCATTATTCCTTACGTACTGTAGTACAGAAACACTGATGGATCATCATTTGTGTTCCGGATGAATGGCTTTCGCGTGAGACTAGGGAAATAGCAATGGTTACGTACTCGGATAGTTTAAATTGCTGCAAAGCACACGGTAGGTCTAACTAGTAAATGATTAACAAGTATTTGAGGATGACGTAGATCTAAAGAATCGAGCGTGGATACCAGACAAAACCACAGCAAATGGGACAGGAGATGAATCAGGAGTGACACAATATAAAAGAAAGTTAATGTTGATCTATATGATTGATTGTTCTCCATTGATTGTTAAGGATTGGTGGGTGTTTGATTTAAGTCTGGTCATCGCATTACATGTATGACACAGCACTTTGGAACATGAGCAAAAATAGTTGCTATTTGCTTTCTTTCGATGTACATAGCGCAAATATATTTTTCGGACATATTGTTACCGATAATATCTGAACAATCAAACCTATACGAACATTTATCGATGAATTGATTAAACATAAAAGTTGCAGTCATGACTCAATACTCTAAATCAAACTATAATGGTGATGTCATGTCTATTACGGTGTCCATATCGACAAAACAGTATTGAATTAATGGAAGTTAAATATACGACTTTGTCAAAGTTTTATACCTCCAATAATAGTAAGCATATACAAATGTTCGATTCATAGTTACGTTTTATTAAATGTCGAAATATCACATTTTAAACAATTACATCATTTGAAGAGCAATATATGCTTAACATATCTTTATAAGGTAGTTTGTCGGAATGACATTGATATGTAATTTAATTAAAAAATATATGTACCATGTTTCTTCCTGTATTTGACATTTCCGAGGTACAGGTTTTCTTCAGATAAGTGTAATATGAAATAGCATTGCATTTGTGAGTGGAACAACTTTTAGCTTTCAGTAAAACAGAAATATGAGTATGCGTGAAAGAATTATGCATGATTACAAGACATTTACACAGTGTTACAATGTTACTTACGAATGCCAGAAATATTTACTATAATTGGTACCGTAAAAGTGTAATGCTCTACAACCGAATCTGGCATCAGCATGGTGTGTCTTTTCCGACAGCACATAAACTCGTCAAAGCAATTTCAATTCAGAATTGCAGTTTATATAATTTTTTAAGAAATCGACTGAACATTTCATTTACGTGTACACACACTGGACTTAACATATGTCTTTTTTACCATTGACGACTTACATTTTGCACAGATGTTACAAAAGTAGCGCATTGTTAGTGAACATTGCAAATCAACAATACAGACACTAAGCACGAGACGGTAAAGTATGGTATATGGTAATTTTAACCAATGGCGTTTCTGGCTGTAATACACATGTAAGCATATATTTCAGTAAATACTTTTACAAAAGTTGAAACTGAAATATCTGTGTTGCATACGATTTGTTTGACAACAAACGTAATTGAATGTTTTATGAGCAGTATTTCCATACTAACAAAAGTAGCACTTGGCGCCTGTTAAAGTATTTCGTAAGAAAACAATATAAAACAATTACAATACATACACAAAGCATTCCGTATACACGCATTTGCCAGTGTAATATACACTCAACCGCTTTAAAAACGCACCACATATGAAATATCGGTTTAAGTGATGAAAACGTTAATTTATGGTTATTTATTTTCGGATTAATAGTCTTCCGTCTATATTCAACGAGGTGTGTGATTTTCATGTCATTATGACGAGTGTGAAAGATATTATGATATAGATTACACTGAAACCCATGATAGTGAAAGTCACAATTTCAAAAGCAAGTATAAGAGCCCGCTACATTGATGCATGCACGTGGTATCTCCTCAAAAAGCATAACATGAATTACGTAATAGGATAGATTTATGAACGACGTGATGGTTCCCACCATTCAAACAAAGTTTAACTTGAATTATAAATGTTATGTGGCTATGACTGTCTGTCTAATACTATACGACCGAGTGCGGTTCAGATATGCGCATAATGTGAACCTAAGATGGAGTCAAGCCTTATTTAAACTTGAAGTCTTGGTTATGAGCGTCAGACTGTCAGGATATATACCGTGGTGCTTCTATGGCACCTTAATTCAACACTATGAAGGAGCTTGAAGATAAAAAGTTGGGACTTTAGGCTCTAAACCGTAGAAAACTCATTAAAAATGTACTAAAATAATTTTCCTTTTTTATTGACAATTATGAAAGAAATAGTTATGAAAATGTAATAATTTACTTTTGGCTTGTTGATTGACACCCGGCATTCTTTTGACACTATGTGCAGCCATGCGGAACCAATTACAGTGACACAAACTGTGACATGTTTCTTCCTAGCTCGGGCTCAATACCTTTAGTTGATTTTATCCAGGTCGGTCTTTGACTATGTCGTTCGCTAGGAATCGATAATCTAAGCCAACAAGCATTGTATGGTGGCAGCTGACCCGCCATGCTAAGGCACCGATGCTGTTGGAAGCGAAATCATCGAGAACAAATATTCGAAATATTCGCAGCATAAAAATATCATTAGCAAATTTTGTTTATGTTGTTTTTTCAATGTGTAAACCAACAGCGTACAGTTTAAAGTTAATATTGATCACAAAGGTCGATGCGATCGAGCTGCACGCGGAAAACATGCAAAATCAAAAATGTTCCCTGGGTGGGGTATTTCTAATGAAAAAAACAACGTTATCTTTAATTAGGTCAAGCTTATAAACTGAACAAACCCTGTAAAATATCAATTTAGGCAAAAAATGTATTTTGACAAAATTTGAAAATTTTCTATAGTGGTGCGTTTTTAAAGCGGTTGAGTGTATAATAAATGATAACAAGTGACAGTTATCTGATTGTAATGGTTTCAAAAACGATGGTCGCGCATTCACTCCTATAAAATACATCTTTGATTATATGTAATACAACACAAGGCAGTGTACCAATACATCAACATTCACTGGGTCTTTGGCCTGACACACTTTTGGAAAACATACTTTATGTAGTAATTACATAGTTGAACAACGTTCAACGTCTTCTTACTTATTTGTAGACTGATTTGATTAGGGTTTTATTAGTCGAAGTGGTAATTAGTTTTTTTTCTGAGAATTTCAAAATGTTTGGAATATTAAGACAAAACCGAAAATTGTATCCTATTCAATTTACGTTCGTTAATATAAGCTTAGCGATTTGAATATTAAAATGCATTTACTGCAAGCTGGTGTAGGTATTAATAGTGGGTGAATAATACCACGATTGTATGTATATGTTGCAGTGCGAAATAGTTAATACATATATTCATATTGCTATTCTGGTAAAATGTACAAAACAAAAGGTTATGCTTTAATCAAAATACAACCCGACAGTGGGCCAATTATCCTTTGTTTTCCGCATGTTTAGAAAATAACCACATATCGCATATGCATAGCACGTGTGCTTTTGCCGTGCAGTTATAAATTTCGCCACATGTAAGTGTACAGGTAAAGATAAAAGAAGATGTGCATCTGATGTAAATCTGAAGCACAAATATATTTAAACATATTGATTCTTATAACGTTTGAAACTTATTTCAACTGATATCAACTATTTCTTTTATAAATCAGCTTACAATAATATAGTACCACTTTGATCAATACCCTTTGTTAGATCGCACTCTCATACGTTTCTAATTAAATTGGGTAGCTACCCCTTAAACATATAATTTTTGATACCCGCTAGATACCGTTTGCGCAATAACTATTTGATCAAAGTCCCTTAACGGCTTTTACAAGACAAACATATGTAAGCAGAAAGTGCAACGCATTAATGGGATTTTGAGTGTACCTCATGACTAGCTGCTTATTGCAAAAACTGTCTTCATATTGAAATGAGCTGGTACATGTATTTACAAATCATATTTGTTGAAAACATTCTAGCCCGTAGTGCACGCGAATGGATTAATAACCTAGTACGTTTTCTTAGTGCTAGGAGTAGGTATTTACACTATGCATCAAAACTTTGTAAAATATGAAAATACTTGATTTTCTTGTTTCTGCGAAACAGGAAGGAAACATGCAGACTGTAAGACAATCTTAATAGTTGTTACTTACTACTTTCTTCCGTTGTTCTTACCAACTTCTAAGAAACTATGTGCTACCACCCCTTGGTCTACCTAGCGGCGTAATGTGTTTTATATCAATTTTGAACCATTAAGTGATTTCAAATATTTATATGCAACATTCTGTACCAAATGTGGTAATAAATGTGGTAATAAGTATTAGTCGGTATGCCAGTGACAAAACCCCCAAAAAAAGTACGCACAAATGTTTTTGCATAAAAAGGTCCTTTGACCTGTACCTACAAAGAAACTGAATGATGCAACTTTGTCATCATTGAGCATTTTGAAATATTCAAGATGGCCGCCAAGATGGCCACCAAAAAATAAAAAAATGTATACATATTTTATTTTGTTGGTAAAAAGCAAAATTCTGAACAAATACTTAGTATATTATTGGAAGATATTCTAGACAAGTACTCAAAACAAAAAAGAAGGTCGAAAATATTCAAAATGGCCGACAAAATGGCTACCGTATAGGGAAAAAAGATATATATTGTTGTTATCCTTATAAACCACCACATTATGTTAAAATATGTAGATATTGGTTCTAAAGCATGTTCATACCAAGGCAATTAGCAACTAAGGCATCACAGAGCATAGAGAAAAAATCAAAATGGCTGCCAAGATGACCCCTAAAAAATAAATAATGTACATATCACTCCTATATTGTATGTTAGCAAACGAATGCTCACAATATATGTAGTATTTTATTGCTATTAAGTTCTGGACAAGTATTCCAAATTTATTTTGAACAAAAATAACTTTAAAAATAATCAATATGGCCGACAAAACGACCACCAAATCGGGAAAATGGTATATGATTTATTTTGAAAACAAGGCAATATGCCCATGTTTTTATAAACACTGAAATTGGCACATGATTGACTATGTCTTCACCAGGAAGGTGGACAGGAAATATGTTAACCTCACCAACACCATGTGTGGTGCTGAATGCTGGACAGAGCATATGCTTGTCGTCTCTAAGCTATATATTCATCTTACCCCAAGCGAAGGCCACAGGGGAAGAAGAATCTCAAGCGTACAGATCTCAGCAGCAAATTCTCTGATTTTCACTTCAGTCAAAGCAATGTTGAGGACAACAAGAGACAGTCCACTTATATTCACGGGAGATCCGCGACCCCACAATAAAAAACCACGAGGATTGGTTCTAGGAAAACGCTACTGAAATATCTAGGTTACTGCAAGAAAACCATCACCTCCATTTGGCCCACCAGCAGGACCATATTTCTGCGTTAAAAATTTAAGCTGCTTTCGGAAGGCCCAATTAAAGCTACCAGGCTTGCAAGAACAATGGCTCAGATATTTGCTGACACACATGACCCAAAATGATTCTATGACTCACTAAAAGCAGTCTATGGACCTACATCCTCAAGCACCTTACCCATCCTGAGCTGGGACTGGTCATCACTTTGATGCCGTACTGGACTGACCCTCTTCCAATAACGATGATGCTATTGTCCACCATCCCCGCGTGTAAATGAACTTTACCATGGACAGACCACCAACAATCCAGTAAGTGGTGAAACTATCCTGTGGAAAGGCACAGATGACATTCCAGCTGAAATATACAAAGCCGGTGGACTGCCTATGACACAGAAACCGCTGGAAATGTTAACTTCATGCTGGAATCGAGGAGCATTACCACAGTAATTCAAAGATGCACCCATAGTTCATGTTTACAGGCAGAAGAACAACAGAGATTGCTGTTGCAACCGCAGGGGCACATCACCCCTCAGCATTGCAGGAAAGCTTCTTGCCAGAATATAAATACCCAACAACCTGATACGACATTTAGAAAATGGATTTCTGTCAGAAAGTCAGCACCAACAGCGGAACAGTAGACATGGTCATTGCAGCCAGTCAGCTACTGGTAAAACAATCATCAAGACCTATACGCAACATTTGTTGTCCTGTCCAAGGCCATTGACACCGTTGGATGCCCAGACCACTTTGTCATCATGGTCCTGAACGATGGAGAGACGTTTACCGAGTTACCAATCACAAACGGTGTTAAGCATGGTTGTGTCCTTGTGTCAATTATGTTCAGTCGGATGTCCTCTGCCATGTTGACTGATGCTTTCAGGAAGACCGTGGAGTAAGCATCATATACAGGGCTGCTGGTGGAATGCTGCTGAACATAAGCAATCACCAAGGTCAAGAATACTATCTCCCTGATGAGGCTATTTCTATCCTAGTAAATATTCCAAGGAATATAGAACATGTACACACAACACCTACGAAGGTACCAATTCATACCTTTGTGAAGAGGAGCATTGTGAGTTATCATTCAGGCACAAATATGATTAATTGAATACTGGCACCAATCCTCTAAAAATGTAGGCTAGGAGCAAAATTAAGTTGTCCTGAATATTATGACAAGAACAATACGACATGATAAAAATAATAGTTATAATTTATATATGCATATTTTTATTCTATAAAAATGAATACATTTGATTTCACTGAAATGATCCCTGATTAACTCATATATAACACTAACATGTCACAACATGATGAGATTTAATACAGTTAATCACAGTGTTAAGATAGGCAGTGTCCTCCATCAGCGTTCCTAACAGCAACACATCGCTATCTCGTAGACCTGCACAATATTCGAATAAATGCCTGAAGAATCCATCACCATTCTGTCTGTAGTGCAACTTGGAGGTCCTGTACTGTTTTAAGATGACGTAGCCGAATGCGACGCTTTAGATAGTCCCATAAATGCATTCGGCCTTCAAGGTTTTAGATGTTTCATTCTGACATAATAACCGCTACAAAAACATCGAACAAAATTTAACCAGGGAGCTTTCGTCAAACATATAGTCTAATAAGCCCGCACAATTTGAAAACATCAATCGGCGCTATTCCTTTTGCCAAATGGTCAGAATGCGACTTTCGCTTTCTGGATAGGCTTATTGATTGTACAATATATTATTTAATACTCATCTGATTTTTATTATTTTGGTACCAAAATGACGGCAATTAATTTTCCCTTAACTTGCATTATTCAAATATAGGCATTAACTTGAACCGTCTGCTACAATACAACATATCCCAGTGTCGCGTTTTTAAATCCGTTTAGTATAGCATTGTTATTGCTTATGAAAAGGAGATCTGGGACAATTAGATGAAACTTAGAAGAAAAGTATATATACTTATGAATATTATGATGAATATTTTATTGAGAAAAAGTATAATCTAACTAATTGAAGTGCATTATGATTATTACTCATTGGGAGGTCTTATGCAGACAAATAAATGTTGGCCAAGAATTTTGAAAAAAAAATCATATCATATAGTGCGAAATTGTATAAAACACCTGGGTCTTATAAAATTGTGTAATATACGTTAATTACCGCTAATGAAGTGAAATTTTATAATAGTTGCATAAATCAAATTACGTGTTAAACAAGAAGCGTTCTTAATAGTTTAAGTTATAATGGATTATTTCATGCATTTTTGGTCTGTTAAGGTCAAATCTTATTATTTCAATCAATATTATGTTAGTCAATAATCCATTTCCCCAATTTAATTGTCTTACTAGTTAACACATGGAAGTTTTGGTGATAGTTACAAATCCCCCAAAAAACAAATAGAACATACTAAACATGTAAGCCTGGTTTTCAAGGCTATCTGGAGAAAAAAGTATCAGCACATGGACAGACACGGCAGTTCCAATATATACAGTTTATAACTAGAGCGGAGATACTCGCAACAAGTAAACTCAAATTGAGTAATACAGGAAATGCATGAAGAACAACGCAGGCTTATCAAATGAAAAAAAACTTAACCATACAGGAAAATGTAGCACATGCCTTGTTTTATGGTCTCGGGTACTGTGTGTATATATTATATTGCACTTCAGCATTAAGAATATTATGTGTCATTTTCAAAAGCAATGCGGATGCGGTACAGACTTTAAAATACTCCAGATGTATAAACACAAATATGCACACAGCTAACTGCATCATAATTGCTGCATCGTTTATAAATAGTTTAGACAAAAAATAGAAACTGTTTATAAAAAGCAATGATACATCTATGAGAGCGTATTGTTTTTCTCATACTATAATAGTCACTAAACATTATTGTAATGTAATTGGTATTAAAGTCATTCGTGAAAAGAGATTGTCATAATTGATATAAAACCACCAGAACAATTAAAGATTGTCTTGAAATGCAATTAAGTTAGGTTTTTAAAAAAGGTTAGAGTCACTGGTGAATTTTGAAATTGATGGCATGGCACAATAAAAACACGATGTAGAAATTAAACTATGCTACAATGTACATTGTTTAAAGTAATATCTAAAATATTGTTTAAAGATGGACTGGACTATATTAATTCAAATCTTCAGCAGACATCCTTGAGACACCCCGGGTGGTACATTGTATTCACAAATAATCTTTAATGTTCCTTAAGTGTGTCAGCTACACAAATGTATATAGGATAATTAATATACTTAACAACTTTTCTAAGTCCTCATTTTTATGTATCCATAACCTTTTTATTATATACAATGAAGTGACAACATTTCTCACGTGAAGTTTTTACAACGGAGTCATACTAATTCGCGAATCGAACAAGTCGTATGTCACGTTGTCCGTTTGTCACAACATCGACGTGCGTTTTGTTATTTTTTGACGCCACGCGTTCACATATACCTTGAGTGTCTTTCAAATGCCTTCATTGTATAAACAATGACTTACCACGTATGAAAAGCAGTTTATAAAAATAATTTAGATATCACAGGTATGCGTCGAATGATGTCAGAAAAATATGAAGTGACGTCAGTACGGTACAGAGTAGCATTTAGTGTCGCCAATCATGACTTATTAGAGAGGTTGCGAAAGCAACGTGTACGGGTACGTGTACGTGTAGATACCCGTACACGTACTCGTACACGTTGTAATTTAAATTTGCTTGCGAAAGATAACGTGTACGTATAAAATCGCGTGACAGTTATAGCACGATTTCCCCATGAATCGAAATGAGTGTTTGTATAGTTTGATTAGTCCATGTTTCTTTTGATAAAACGATTTATCCGTGCCTACGCATACATGTGTGATGTGGAACACATACCTCTACAAGTCCCACTACACGGTGTTAACGTGTAAGCCCTACACATACCTTGATGACGATTTGCTAAAAAAGTAGTTCACTCGTACACGTACACGTTGACGTTCGATTTCGCAACCTCTCTATTACCTAAACATCTACGTCTGATATCTTTTAAACGTATACGTGTCTATTTGAGTGTTTAATTCAAGGTAAATGTATAGCTTTGCTTGTTGTGTTATACTAATTGAAGAACATTTAGCATTTATTGTGACGTCATGATGTAAATAATTAGATCTACGCTGAATACACATGGCAACTTTGAGTTTAGACGGTCAAATTCAAAGAGTCTTTTCATTCAGCAATGCTTTCCACTCGCGTATTTGACTGTCAGTAGAAACATTCGACTATATGGTGGTCATCCAAGATAATAAAATAGGTATTTGCGACTTTTACTTTCATGCGGTCTTATGTTATGCATGTGTCCATTCAATAAATTTAAAATAAAATCGACTTTTTGGTTCCCAATTCTGTTACAAGAAAGTTATAGCCAAATTTAATTTGGCTACATACACGTTTGACAAAGTTATCTTAAAAAATCTAAGTGTGGACTTAGAAAAGTTGTTTAGTATATTATCAACGTTATACCTTTTGAATAACGTAAAGTGCACAAAACGTGTGTAATATTTATGTTCTTGTAAATTATGTGCAGTTCATTTTCAGATGCGTTGTGAAAACCAGTCCTGAACTTTATTGTGGATTAATCAGACATATAAGATTAATGATCCAGTATTGGCATATCTAGTCTTCTATTTGAGCCAGTTATGTAGCTACGTCGGAACCGCACATTCAAGATTAAGTAAAAACCTGCTTAATGTCATCCATAAATCCTATTGAATAGACGAGTGCAATTATCTGCTAAATGTCCAATATTTCAACCTATAATAGAGTTGTTTCACAAGAGATACACCAATAAGATGGTCTGTTACATGTTTTCTATATAGCAATTATTTCCAGCGAGATATGTAGAAAAAAATTAATCAGCAAGAAACACAATTTCAATGTCTTAGCTACTAGTGCAAGGCAAGATTTATATTTGTTTTAAATTCTGCATTCTAGAAAGACACCTCAACAAAATATTAACTGCATGTTTTCTTGATTAATGCTACATTACATCTCAAAGGGTGGTCATTATTATGTGTTATTAATTGACTATACAATATTGGCCGAGTTTTCCCTCTAAATCCAGGGCAAATATAAACGATACCTCGACATTATAGAGACTAAACTCGACCATTATGGGAAAATCGCGGCCATTATGAGAAAATCGCGGCCATTATGAAAAAACACGGCCATTATGAGATTCGAGCATTCTGATTGGCTGTCTAGCTCGGCCATTATGAAACCCGTAGTTCTCATGGAAAAAAATCGCCGCCATCTTTAATTTCGGTAAATTTACGTTATAAACGCTTTTTGAAGTCAAGGACCGATTAAGCGATTACTTGGCCCCCAGTTATACAAAGGGAAGTAAACGCGAAATGTAATACGGGTTTGACGGCATATTTACCGTACAGTAATTCTGCGTTATCCGACAACAGCGGACAAGAGCCATCAACGGACGACTCGAATCACAATAATACAAAATGAACGAATGGGAGCATTTGCCGAAGGAGTCGGGAAACGATTGTCCCCTTTATTGCATTAAGTTAACATTATCATCAATCAATCCGACCTACTGTGTTTTAAATGTATTTGATGATGAATAATTTAGTGACCAACGAAAACTACCGAAAATTCGGATACGCAAAGTTTCGAACACGGTAAAGCTATAATAAAATTAAAAGCTTGTGTAACGTGTGTTCGCTGGTTTTCTAAACCTTTGTTCGTTGTTTTTATTCGTTATTTATTATCTATTTAGTGTGATATCACACGAAGTGTATAGTAAATTAATAAAATAGTCAATAATTAAGTGTTTTCATAATGGCCTTGTTATTGGTCTTCAGCCCAATAACAAGGCCATTATGAAAACACTTATTTGTTAACATTATAATAACACAAATAACTTTAATAATTTTGTCAGTGTTTATGATACTATACTATGTAAAATAAATTAAGCAACACCACTAAAACTTTAAAAATCGTAAATGCGTCAGATGATTTTAAATGATAATGATGTTCTTTTGAATGGACAGTCTTCTCTTTCAACAATGTTTTATTACACTGAAAAAGCGCTCATGATATGCCCCAGCGCACACTTAAGGTAAATGGCACCTCAATAAGGGCCTGTGTTATGATCCCTTAGAAACGTCAGAGATTGGTTCAACTGAAGACACACCAAGCATTACACGTATCCATTACTCATGTACATTGTACAATTGATCGACTGTCACATTTACCAATCGTATTGCGTATTGAAGCAAATGCTGGATAGTCTTGATGACGAAAACGTCAATGCGATAACGTTAGTAACCTGAATGTACCCTAGCTGTCATCACTAAACAAATGGACCATCATACCAAAAGAACATTAACGTTTGACATTAATTTGCAAGCATCTAGCACGTGATTATTAAAACCATTTTTAGTATACATTTTTGTGACATTTGAAATTAAACATCAAAATAACTTATTATTACTCTTCTTTCAAAATGAGTTTCATATTAAGAAATTATACCCGGTGTTGCTAAACTTATTTTACATAGTATATTTGTTGTTATACTTCATTGATTAACATACACATTTAAGTTCCATTTAGAACATAAACCCTTTTCAAATGTCAGATTTTTCTCTGCTTACTTTAAGCGTTCCCCTTAATCCTACGAAACTGCAAACATCTGTGCATTCAGCCATTCGTATGGTCAGAAATCGAAATGATTTAAGTCCAGAGTAGAGGGCAAACACGTTGGTCTTCAGCGAAATGATTCTAAGGCAACATTTCACTTTTTTGTTTTCAAATTTATTCGTCGGATAAAATAGGCATTTCATTTTATGATCATATTTCATTTGCTTTTGAGGTTAGACACAAATAAACATTTTTTAAAACTTTTATTAAAACACTAGGAGTTTGCGTAAGAAAAGTGTGCATATTTACACGACATTTACACAATGATGTTACAGTAGTAACACTCTTCCAATGAACTTAAAAATGCCAGAAATATTAACAACAATAATATAATTGTTATCGTAAAATTTTAATGCCCTAAATCCGAATCTGGCATTGGCATGATGCGTATTTTCTAAAAGCGCGCAAGCTAGTCAAAACATTTTCAAGTCAGAATTGGATTTTATGTATTGTTTTTTCTTTACAAGCAAATTGTTAAAAAAACAACAATAATACAGACACTAATCATGAAGAAGTTACAAATGTAAGTATGATGGGGGATAATTCAAACCAAAACTGACAGTAATCCTTTTGAAATGATTCTTTTTAAAAAAAAGAGTAAAACAATGAGACGGTACATATTGAATACGCTTTATTTTAAATGAAATGCTTGCTTTATTACAAACAAACAAAAGTACCACTTTGCGCTTGTTAGTGAAATTGTGTAAGAAAACAATGTATATACATATTGCTTGTAACAATTATGATACATACACAAGTCATCGAGATAATACGTATATAGATGATATAAAACAATTTGGGACATTATACAATGTATGGCAGTTATCCGACTGTAATGGTTTCAAAACGGAGGTCGCATCAGAGGAGATTTTGCAACGGGTAATATACGAATCAGATTTAATCTCCTATAAAATACACATTTGTAATGCTTCCGACATTGAACTTCTACCTAAATATTCACTAAGTCTTTGGCCTGAAACATATTTCAGAAGACTAACTTAATATAGTAATTAAATAGTTGAGAAATATTGGACGGTTTTTTTATTTATTTGAAGACTGATTTAATTAGGAGGTTTTTAGTCCAAGTGAAAATTAATTTTATTTTTGAAAATGTTTGAATGGTTGGAATGTTTAGACGAGAATGGTAGTTTAAACTTTTTTTCTGTTTTACGTTCGTAAATATAAGTTTTACGTTCCGATCTTAAAATGCAACTTGTTGCTCAGGTTCAAACACAGGTTAATAAGCCTTTTTTGTTCATAAAAAACAATTCTTTATCAGATTATAGTCATGAAACACGGCTTGAGAACGAATGTAAAGAGAAAGCGCATTCTTACCATTATTTGCGAAGGAGTCTGCAACATAATACTCACTGTATTACGTAATGTTTCTTGACTAGAAGAAACGAGAAGATTATAAGCACTTAAGTCGTACAACAACAAAATGGCAGACGAAAGTTGAATATGTCAAGAGCTTAAAAAAGTACAATCCATTACGAGTACGGAAATGTCATTTGCAATTAAGGTGCGCTTCTACATGATACATTTCTACCGTTGCATACCTGTTGCTATGTTTGAATTATTAATAATGCTGGTCTACGTATCCCTAGTGTATAAACCAAGCCACTGTATGAATTATTGTAATACTAAAAAATTACACTGTTAAGACTTGTATGCGCTTAAAAAGCACATGTTAATTATTATTACCAATTGACTAATCGGGATACTACACCTTTCAACATGTTAACCTTATTGCGATAACTAGAAGTTGATTGGTTTATACACTGTGTGGCAAGTTCACGGATACTTTACACTGAAAACATCCGGTTGATGAAGGGAATGACGAGGATAATAATGTATTCATTTCTTATACTGAAGTATTAAAAATGCCTGAATGTTGTACATCTAAGAAGTATAGGTACAAAATGTAAGATTTTGTATCCCGAAGGAAGACATAAATGAGAATCAAAACGTTGGATAACTCGATGGGGTTTGTCTTGTATTCCATTATACAAGAACAAAAGGGAAACTAGCAGACATAACGTATTTCAATTATAACTTAGCACATGCTGGGAACGGTATGTTTACTAGTAAATAATTCATGATTCTGTGATCATACCTTAGATCAAAGACATGTTCTGGTCTTTAAGTAGAGCATACACTAGTATCTCAGATATTTCTAAACCCAATTGGTCACGAGATAAAACATTAGTGCTGATAAGCGAAAGTCAAGGTCGATGCATGTAACTGCCTTACGTTCATTAACGAAAACGTTCGCCGCGAGAATTAGTTCGTCACGCGAACTACTTATTGAACGATTATAATCGTTCGCCGCAAACAATTTCAAGATGGCGGAGATAGACGATTAAATGGTCTGACTTGTTCTATTAGATTTTCAGCCGTAGATTGAAAATAAGGAACTCAGTAATACTTCTTTCGTGTTCTATTTATTCAGCTTTGGTATCCACACTGTATCACAAATGCAAAACACATACAATCTACAATTAATGTTTAAATCGCTAAGATTATAATAAATTAAATCAAATATTTATCTATCCGCCATCTTTGTTTGCTTGGTGACGCTTGGCGAGCTATGTGTAAAGGTCGCTCGCGACCTTGGTCGCTCGCGATTGGCTAACAATTTCGTGGCGAACTTATAGTTCATTAACGCGAACTCATGTATTGTTCGGGAACGTTGGCGAGCGTTTTTCGTTAATGAACACACTGCTGATTTATTCCTATCGGCTGTTAAGAAATTGTTATTTAATGTTTGCTTAGTCTTTCCACAATGACGCGGCACTTTATAGCGTGACTTATGAGACAGTCTTAATTACTCCGGAAAAACAAGCACTATCACGGTTGGTCAGGTAGCAAATATAGACACAGACTTAATAACTATTCGTAACGTTTCTGCACTTGATGTTATCGATAAAATAGTCCAGCATGGTAGTCACTTTGTGTTTAAATAATGACTCGGAATTTTTATGTAGGCAGCAAATTCGAACATCGGATTGGGAAGTCGAAACGAAATCAAATGTCCGTCACACCGAGAAAATATATGTTTTAAAGATGGTAGTGTTGATGCAAATGTGAACACGCCCATAAATATATTTGATCATTAAGTCTAAATATAATGCCAACAGGAAGCCGAATTCAAAGGACGGTGTCATTTCACTTATTTGATGTCGTCTTATGACAGATCCGTTGTATTCTTTCTAATCATACATTGTACACATGCTAAATTATTATATTAGAGTACAGGGTGATCATTAATATATGGTAACATAAATAACTTTAATAACTTTATCAGTTATTAAGATGAAATGATTGTGCTGTTATTTGCCATTGATTAACATATACATGTACGTTTTATTCAAGTCATAAATCAATTTAAATGTTACATATTATTTTCTCAGCAGACGTTTGGAGTGTTTTCCCTAATTCTGAAAAAACTGATAAAATCAGCAGCAAATGACATCGTAAATTACAAATTAATTCTTTGCATTTCACCCATTGGTGTTTCCAATTTCACATTGTTTTGTAGTTTTCAGATCAAGTACATATGCTTCTTTTTAATTACACACTACTTTCTCCAGACATTGCCATAATCAGAAATCCACAAAGGTTTTAATCCGGTAAATGTAGGGGGCAAATTCAAATGTGGTATTCAGCGAAATGATTCCGGATCGCAAAATGTCTGGAATAACTGAAAGCGTACGGCTTCATCGATCACGTTATTGAAATAAGTCCACAAAGCATACATTTATTATCGACATATTATAAAAAAACTTGGGCTCATTAGCTTTGAAATAAGGGTCAAAACATCTCTCTATCAATAAATCTGACAAAGTTATTAACGTTATTTATGTTACCATATATTAATGCTCATACATAAAGTGCATTTTTCCTACACTTCGTAATCAGGTACTGATTTGCAGATAACTGGTTGATGAGGCAATTCTACTTTATGTACATACTTAACGTCCTTGTTGAATTTCACTAATAAATAAAATATTGTCAACGTTGTACCTTTAAGGCACTGACGTTAATACTGATTGAAACAGATACCACTTTTATTTCAGCAACGCCCGTATAATTAACCAAGAGTTAACATATCAAACATGGATGGTATTTTATCATCATTTGCAAACAACACCCCACGCGGTGAAAACCGCTTTTAACCGAAACATTGATTTAATTTACTTTTCAAATGATTAATTACCATTGCATTTGAAGCACTTCGTTGAACTTCGTTATTTTAAATTATATTTATTATAACAACGGTATTGGACATCGTTATATAGAAATGACTAGAGTGTTTCAATTACAACAGAAGTGAAAACATACGTAGTTATAATTGTTAAATGGTTGATCAATGACTAGAAAATGATGGTAATATGGACGATACCAATGAAGGTGGAAATGCCGAGGCCATTTGTTCTAGGAATGCTATCTATAACGCTGATTTTAATGTCAATAATGCTGATTGAGACAGTAAATGAAATATATTGTATTAATGAAAGCAAAACTCTGACGTATTTTTTCGACCATAATTGCAGATGTGACAAAATTATTATTTCGACATTCGCTTTTGTGAAAGCTATACTGTCGAAGCCAACGAGTATTGTATTTGCAAGCATCATTTGCGCTCAACATTTTCAAAAACAGTAGTATTTAAGAGAATGAAATGCATGTATATTGTCAGAAAACATTGGCATATTTTTGTCGAAACGAACACAATACGGGTTTCGTCTTAGATTTGAAACCTCCTGGATTGAGTTTCCATCAAGTCAACAGTTTGTATTAATTCGACATACGTCAATAACAGACATAAAGTTCGAGCACTCTTGTTGTAATGTGCAATGCACATAATTAATTTATTTTCTGTGATAATCATTTTTGTCCTGTCATATTATGAAACGTTTTTAGAGATTTAACAATAAACAACGTACAGATTCATATGTAAAATGCAGCATCTCTAGGTCAACAAACCTAGTAAATGCTCGCCCATGAAGGGTGATTCATTGACCTTATATACACCACCTTTTCTTAAATGACAATCAACAGAGTTTGCATATTTTAAAAACATCCAACTCTAAGCATGTGAATCAATTAAACCAAAACCGCTACATTATAACTTTCCCCTCAGGATAAGGCAACTTCGGTCAGGCAGTTGACACTTCATCCCACAACTGCCAACAAATGTAACGTGCACCACCTCTAGGTCAACAAACCCCGTCAATGGGAAAAAGCATGCTCACCTATCAAGGGTAATTTATCGACCTTATATACACCACATTTTCTTAAATGACAATCCACAGAGTTTCTAATTTGCCTATAAAACTCGCCGTATAAACCTTCCTACAACTCATCCAATAAATCCAAGTTCATAAGACACTAACCTGGTAGTCTCTATATATCCCAAATCAAGTACATATTGTACTGACAAATAATGTGACAACATAACTCCACACTGAAATTATCGATGAACACAACTCTTCCATTAACTATTTCTTAGAAATTTCAGATTTTATATAAGAAATTAATGCGTCAACGTCAGGTTGAATTACATGTAAAGAAAATTGCATATAAATGTGCAAAAACTATAGACCAACATTATCCTAGTCAAAAAGACAAAATCAATCTCATTGTTTCCGTTGATTTAATTTTAATACGGAAAAAAGCAAATAATTAAAAAAATTGCTGCACTCATCTAACGTGATAGAATCTATGTGACTTGTATTTGATTATTTTTAAAAAGTAACCAGTATAGACTGAGCAAGACCTTGCAGCACTGGTGTTAGGATTCCTGCGTTGGTATTCACCATACATCTAAATAGAAAATAAATCTTTAAAATTACTATGATTATTATGATAAGTCTTTCAGCTAACCACGAAAATCAATTTAAATACTTCCTTATTGGTTTTAAGCATTGTGAATAATATAGTTATATTAATTAATTTAATTTTAATAACAAACATGCCTATTGGGCTAAAATTTAATGTGTATGAAGGTTTTGCAAAACATGTTGTTATTTTCAAATGGTATGAGGAAATCGGACAGGAAAGGCAGCACTCAACTAAACCAGCCGAGCAGTAGTACAGTAACAATACACTGAACAATGCCCCCACGCAAACAAATAAATGATTTAAAAACCGAAGTCCCCGCCGTAAAAATGCCGGATGACCTAATGCCACAAAGGAATAACAAACGACATACCCCCAAGTGACCGGATGAAACGGAAAGTTCTAAGTCCCGACCCGATATAGTTACCATAATTTGACCTAAGTCAAAATATTTAATATTTCAATAAAGTACTTTGTAAATACGAGCTCGGGTATCAAAAAGAATACTGCTATGATTTACGATTGCACATAAGTATCTCAAACGCGGTTTTTGAAAAATGTAATTGCTGTTTTATTCATTTTCCTACTTTTACATGTAATCCGCTTTATATCTCATTATATTGCTTCATTACCTAATAGCTTGTACGTGATAGGTAGTGTTTCTGTTATCATTAGTACTGGATTAGAATCCGCACGTTTAATTATTATACTTCTGAAGATTATAAGTTCTGAAGATACGTATTCTTCTTTATAGCGTGAGTTACTGTATATATGAGTTTTAAGTATAATACACCGGTTGTGAGCAATGATATAGACGAAATCATTTTTTTCTTCTTCATAACATGCAAGGCAATATAAAACGCAAAAAACTTAACATCAGAGATGCGAACGTATACCTATGCGTGATGTTCAGTTGCTTAGCAATTGTATTTAAATTCTTTACAATGGAACCATCCTAAGATCGGCATGGGATAATTACATAAGCTCGTGATACATCTAAGAGGCAATTCTAACACAGTCAGAGTTGTCAGAAATACACAAATAAAACAGTCATGTATATTTATCAACAACCATAAACATTTACCACAACCGATGCAACTATATAGAATGTTTTAAATGTGGAGACGATATGGAAAGAATATAATCAGAAGAACGTTCGACCTTGTCTAGACTTTGATAGAGGATCGACATAGACAAATATCTCTCGAAGGTTCTACATGTATCGTGTGCTGCTCTGTCAGCTGATCATTATAAGTATATGTCAGGTTAGATGATTGTCCGTCTTATTAAATGTGTTCCGGCGTATGTCAATGTTATTGACGTTCCGTTACAGTTAAGATATCAGTTTA
The DNA here is from genome assembly GCA_963678985.1 of Spisula subtruncata. Lineage (NCBI taxonomy): Eukaryota > Metazoa > Mollusca > Bivalvia > Venerida > Mactridae > Spisula > Spisula subtruncata. The sequence goes on along the minus strand of OY787671.1, from coordinate 13,404,720 downwards.
AGTTTGGTTTCGAAACAATGGAAAAACAAACAATTAAGGTGTGTTCGAATTACTCCGTTACCAATTATGTGTTCATTGTGCTGCCACTATGAGAACGTAACCGTGAACCAATTGCAAGAACAATTTCCTGACCGTCGAGAATAATTATCGTATCCTCTGTTTGTCAATATAATGTGTGTGAGAAAGTAGAAGGCTTATTACTTGATTACATTGTACATGCCCAATGTGGTCTGAAGTTCCTATTATATTTTGTATCCGGAATCAGACAAGCAATTAAATGATTGCCCTCTTGAATTGGATAGTGTCATACGGCTTGGACAAGAACCAAGTGAATCGTTCATCAATTATTATAATTAGCTGTTTCTCTATTAATGGAGTGGATTAATGGAATGAACACATAATTGGTCCGAGAAATGCTTAATGCCATGTTCGTGGTTTGCATTGTTTTAATGTGATGTTTTTTTCTAGCTACAACAATGATTTATTAAAGTTTCAGCATCTTTTTCATATCTTAAATCCTGAAATCTAGTCATAAGTATTCAATATTTTTCCACATTGAAAAAATGTTTGCAATTCGTTATGCCATTGTGCCAATTGTAGAAATTATTACACTATGGAATATAATTACCCTTTGAAAACAGATCTGCAACACGTTAAGTAATAAAGTTGAAATCTAATACATTTTCGAAATTAGTTGATGACGTCTCGTTAGTAAATCAGTTTATTTACATGATTATTTGAATTGTATAATAGAAAACAAGGGCACCCTTAGAGACCAAAACAAATTACTGCACACACTAATAATGCTAGCGACGAATATTGAAAACATCTTGTTATGCTTATAATTTATACGATGTTATGTATTTGCTTCATCTCGGGCATGTTTACAGAAGACATAAATATGTTAGGAAAAGCATTTAAGTCGCTTGAACAGTAATATGATTATACACATTTTGTTCCAGTCCAGAATAAAGAAACCTCAATAAATTGGCAATGTTTCATTGTGGTTAACCAAACCTAGCGTGTAACATCGACCAAATCAGTGTGCTTCCTTGATGTTTATGAGGTCAGGATCTCTCCATGTAAGGATGGGTTTCTACTTCCCTTACTCTTGATGAACATTATTAAATATGGGTATTGTAGCGTATGGTGAGTTCATTGGCCGGTCATGACAATTTGATCAAATATAACATTATAAATATAATAAACTAATCTTGTCTCTTACAATTTTACGTACATGTATGTCGTGGTGTAAGCAGATGCTCCATTCCTTGAATATTAGATTGTGACATAATTGTTAGACGATAGCTATGAAAAGTCAAAAATAAAGAAAGCCAATCATAATGTGTTACTTAAAAACAGTATACTTTGAAAGTATAATTATTATAGCGATACACTACAATAATGGACGTTGTAAGTAAAAGGAACAAACCTCAACTTTGGCCCTGTAGAACAATCATATTTCAATCTTGATTAACCGTGTGCAGCTCAGTACATAGATGATATTGTATGACTGTTCATCGCATACTTGTGTTATTAAACAAATGAACACACTAATATTACACGAAGTTTTGTCGAGTGTAATATTTGTGTTGTGAACGCGTTTAATAAAGCAGGAACTAAAGTACGAATTAAGGTCATATTAAATTGTATAACATTACCTTAGTCAACGTTCATTTTCTTTCAAAACTTTGATGTACGTTGCATAGGTTTCTAGCTGTTCTATATATCTTGCACGGTGCGCTAAGTAGATACGCAGTACAACCCGTCCTTGAGAGGACTGTGGCGTCTTATAAAACATTTGTTATAAGTCCATTATTTCTGATTGCTTTCTTGAAAGTTATTATTTCAAGAAAAGTTCAAAAAATACTAGCAAACACGCAAACAATGAAAGACTGAAACACCTACAGGCAGTATTATATAGCCCTATAAAAAGTTAAAACATTTAATATTGCTGACACACCAAGCCATAATTGTGATATATGAGACAATATCGTGTTGGCATAAAAGTTGATTCATTAAACACAATTCAGCCTCAATCACAACTTTAAAAGAAAAGACTTCCAGTTGATTGGCATCACGACAAAGAAAGAACTGCATCGTGACATATAGGTTAGTTCTCTTGTCTAAATTGTGGTTTCCCAGCTATCAACGCATGTGTCTGATTGTCTCCAGAAAGTAAAAGGTGACATGGCTTCACTTGATTACTTGCATCAACGAAGCCGTTCTAAAAGCCGATTTGTTGCACATTTTGAATTATCAATTCCACGGAGAATAAGATTTGTCTCCGTACGAAATATCTTACATTTATGCACGACTATGCACCAAGTCTACATGCGACAGGGAACTATTAAAATGTATACATGTACATACGGATTACACTAGTCGAAAGTTCCAAGTACACACTGTTTAATTTTTCTGCAAAAGTATAACACCGATAAGTGAATCGAATATACCATTCGAATCAGGGAACCAGTTTCTATCCGATGCAGTGAATGACCACTATGAAATATTATAACAATGTTTTACAAAATGACCATTTATTTCATAGCTCAAAACAACAAAGTCGTACATCAATATCTGACATGACCATCTAATGCCGAATGATATCATGACATTTCCGATGCATTAAATTGATACAGTTGTACGGGAATTGTTGCCGGAGTGCCATTTGAGTACAAAGTCTGTTATAATGTACAGTATGATACCTCGTTTAGCATACACGTGAGGATAACATGGGTAAAGAATATCGCCGGGGTTGTTGGCTAAATACCCGGCGAACCTGACATTATAAATAAATTCATCAAAATCAAATTCAAAACAGTGATCAAAACAGTAATTTCGTATCATTAAACATACATGAGTCTCCGGAAAAATGTATTTTTGCTAATTTGAAGTTGTAATTTGGATGTTTAATGCCGTCACTTTCATGCTAAACTTTAAGTTGCTATACACCAAGAAATGAACATATCCTGTTTGATTTAAAGATTCAACATTATTTCGGCATGCCTTAGAAATATAACTATCAGTCTGACATTGTAACGATCTTTTTTGACGCATTTAATGATTACGTGTTAATGACGCCAGATGACGTCCCATGGTGGAAACGTGTCATTCGAAGCATTTCTTTCGTGAATTTAATGCAAATGTCATAATAAAACAATATTGCATGGTTAAAAAACTTCAAAATAGACAATTATTCAATACAATCTTACCCGGTTTATTGACGTGCCAGTTTCGAGCATTCTTATCACACGTACACGGTATTCAATTAACATTCGCGCTGTATGTTATTGATTATTTTCATGGCTTTATGTTTGGGGATATTTGTTAATCGTGTATGAAATATTTTAAATGAAAAATCACATATTTGAGTGGACTGCACGAGAAAAATAGGAATTAACATTTACATTAAGCATCAATTATTTCCGTGTAAATACTGATTTTTCTTCTTTCTTATTAAAGGCAATCGTCGAAATATAATATCCATAAAGTTCTATTGAGTTTAGATGAGTTATTCCGCATTTATTCTAGTTCTTGCACTGCGACTTAGAAAATTTGTCATGTGTAATTACATCATACTGCAACTAATTGTCTCCTATAACTCTGTTTGGAAATTCAATACTGCTCATTAGAAAATCACGCTAAGGCTAGACCGTAGACATTTATATAATTCGTGCTGAAATACTTAGTTCGTCAGACAAAGATGATTGTTAGCCGTTTGTAATTGTTTTAGCAATAATAATTGTACATTGCAATAAATAATGTGGTTATATAATTATACTCTATACTGTAATCAAAAAGTGATATGTCTCTATGTAGTAGGCAACATAAAACTGCCACCTAGTATATTTCAAAAGAAACACGATCAATGTAACTCGCACGATTAAGTTAATAAAACGCTGTTTTTATATAATTAAACACGATTCTGTCAGATATGCCCGTTGGATATTAATTAAAAAAGGCATTGATATGCACGTCGTCTAATTAAATCATGTTAGTTGTCGATACAAAGCAGTACTAAGATGCTAGTAACGCCCACTATAAACAAGTAATATGCAGATTAAATGTACTGTCTGTTATCGTAATGAGTATTTATCTTTTAAATTACATATTCAACGTTAGGCACCATTACAAAGATGTAATTAGTCGTACTGAGAAAGCAGTGCACAACAGAAATTGCTAAGTACAAATATAAATTAAAATCTAAAACATTAGGTGAAGAGGAACAAACTCTTCACTAAGACAATACAATGCATCAGTTAGTCTGATTTAGATCGAGTAAAAGGCCCCAAACAATATTGGATAACTACTATGATAACAATACATGACAAGTACTCAGCAACAATTGTTGTTTTGTAGTTTGTTTTTAACTTTATACGATTAATGATCCTATCGGGGAAATGCTATGTATTAACGTTGTCCAAACGTATGTAAATTGTATCATACAAGCTTACTAAGAACAAACCAATCAGGACGATAATAGACTTTCAATAAATACATCACTCAGCAGCATTGTTCTAAAAGACATAAATCTATGATGAAAACTATTTTAACTTAGCACTCTTAAAATATTCAATAGCTTGTTAATCAATTCATGCACGAAGTTGTCCACAGGGACCACAAATAATGTATTTACTAACAAATCTCTGAGAAAATAATTCGATTTTAGTATTGAGGGTATTTTGTTAAATTCCAAATAAACGTACAGATAATTCCTAGTATTGTTTGTGATAAAATTTTGTTCTGCAAATAATGAGGTCGTAAAAATATCGTAGTATTTCGCAATGCAAATAGTGTATCGGTACACAATACGCGCATCTTACGTCAGTATCATTTTAGTTCTATAAAGCTGTATTCTCTATTAGTAATGGATCTGTTCGTTTCCAACATTTTAGCTTAACTATTATGTTTAAGTGGGGATGTTTTCCTGCCAAATTACTTTCGGAATAGGTTATTTTACCGTGTCAACCAGACTACATGTACCAACGACAGAGGTAGTGCTACCTAATCGATGCTCATGTGACCTATGATATTATCACTGTACGACTAAGGCACTTTTGACAGTGTTGTCACAGAACGGTTGTTGCTTTACATAGGAATGCTCTTTAGTGGTTGCACTGCATCCGAAAAAAGGAATGCGTGATTCCACAAAATTAGCACACTCACATTATTATATCAAACAATTTGAACTCAGCTATTCAAAAACTATTCAGCCTCAATCACAGTTTTAAACGAAATGCATCACGTTGAATGGCATCGCGAGAAAAGACAGTATTACATCTTGACAGGGGTTACAAAATGTAATATTCTTGTCTATTGTGATTCTCAAACTATCAACGAATGTATCTGATTGTCTCCAGAAAGTAAAAGGTGGCATCACTTTACTTGATTACTTGTGTCTACGAAGCTGTTCTAAAATCAGTTTTGTTCCACATTTAAAATGAATCAAATCCATGGAAAAGGTTAAATCAGGACATGTTCTCGAAATGACAGATCTAAGACTTATTTTAGAGTCTGCCTCCAGACTACATACGACAGAAAAGGTGTTACTGGAAACGTTGCTCAGGGGACACATTAAGACTATTTCCATGATACTTGATTTAACTGTCTTCTATATATCAACGCTGTTTTGAAATACAATATTGCTAATTATAAATTAATTGTAAGGCTAGACTGTAGACATTAGTATAATTTTAGCACACATACGAGTAAATTAGGCATAGCTATTTGTGAACCGTTTTTGACATTATAATACATATTTTTTCTACAATGCAATCAATAATTGATATGTCTACCACTTTGTGTATACGTGCTAAACACGGACTATAGTCCGATTGCGCAATTTCCGTTGTGATTTAGATTCAGGAGGAGTACATACAGTTAAGATCCGAACATAGATCTATGTTTTGGCATTTGTCGATTACTACTTAAGTTATAATTCATTACATCGACATTTTAATGACAAATTGTTAGTGCCTAATAATAAATGCCAATGGATTTATTGTTTATGTTACAAATATCATTGATAAATAAAGTGTTTCAAGCATCACATACGTTCACCATTCATACTTTTGTACTGGGAATGTGTTTATTGAGATACTTCCATACAGCCGGCTACTTTATTATTATTCATTGCAACACTTGTAAACTACAGGAAAATTGAATCACTGATATTTTAGGTATACTTAAAACACTTCTATACGGACATCATATGTTTTGTAAGTACAAATTGTTTTTCAATTAAGCAGTGATGTGCCATTACTTGTATCAGCAGACAGGTTCTTGAAATTAATTTGAAATAAAATAAACGTGTCATGACATCTAAACAGTTTCCGCCTTATTGATTATGTTTCACTTTATGGATATGTCAGCCATTATTTCCTTGATGTGCTTTTTTTTGTTGTCTCACAGACGGAGCGAATTGTTTTACAAAGTATAATTTTCTTACCAAATCAAGTATTTATATAATAGTATATTGTTGACTGTTGCCTTAACAAATATTTATTGCAATAATCGATTTTAACCACTTTCAAAATCGCGCACATGCATTGTTTTCCTTTTAAACACAGCGTAATTATTCCTTTCATTATGATTTTTGAGTAATATTATTTACGATTTATTTTATATTAGTGTGCTTATTTATGGAAAACACAGGGACTTATGCCAAAATTTAGAGAATATTTGACAATTGTATTTCATTTTTGCTATACCCTGAAACTTGACACAGTCCCTTTAATGTAATCCTAGTACACTATATGTCTGGCAGTAAAATAAATCCCATTTAATTGGCTTGTACATGTACAGTAAGGATTGAAACGTTGTCTCGTCAGCTCTTTATCACGTTATCGAGTTGCCGTCTGTGACATATAGAGAAGGGATTCGGTAGATTCTGTGCGCACGACAAATAGGTGTCTCATCAGTCAAATAGGCTGGCCCTTTCAATAGGAGTGACACTATAATAAACAAACACTTTACCTTTACCTTTTATAAAACACAAATTAACGGCAGACAAATTCAATCTACCAAACATGCACCAATTATATTTTAAAAGGAACACGTTCCATACCCATGGCACATTTGTATTGAAGGTAAACATTTTCCTACTGATTTAGCAAATGATCAATATAACTTTAGACAACATCAAATATCAAAGTACTTGTGTCATGCACAACGCACGATTTCATTAAATGTAATTATTTTCCTACATGATAACATAACATTATTTTATATAAAGTGCACGAACAAAAAATAAAACCTGCCCTTATCATTTACATTACATTGATATGTTTGTTGTCTTATAGCATAAAATTACAAGCCGATTAAAATCAGATAATGTTAAGACCTAGTAAATGCAGGTGATAAATAGTTTATGTTATCGTAATGAACATAACTTTTCCATACTACATCTTCAAAGCAAAACATAAAAAAGCGATCAAAATTAATTAGACAGGGAAAACAGCACACAGCATGACTGGCAAATTTCTAGCTTATAATGAGAAGGGTGTACATACATGTACTACTATCGACTTTAAAAGAATGATACATATTTGAAATTTGCTCCATAAGGCGGTTCATATGAGCCTATTTTCAAAAAGCTTGTGTTATTATGTGGTTGAGTGCTACCTTCCCCGTTGGATTTTCTCATACCTTTTTTCCTAGGTAAAGCTTTTTCTTGTTTTCTCAAAATATCGAACAGTGATATCAGTTGTCATCGTTGCAGTAAAAGGCAGCTACATTTGTAACAATAACGATCCATAATGATTACAACAAGTACGGGCCATAACGACAAAATTTATTTTGTAGTTTTTTTCCAACTACATTATATATTAATGACCCTGTCTTTGAAATATTTTACAACAAATTATTTTGAACTTGTGCACATAAACAATATTATTCAATAGGTTGTAGCATAACAAAGTAATTTACCATGCAATACCTTAAATATATTTCAATGTTTGTTTCGCTCTTGCAGAAATATATTATTAAACATTTAACATTATTTTAACACTTGACATCCCATGAATGGTCAATATCTTTTGAATCGTAACTTTCACTAAGTAGTCCACATGAACCCTAAATAACTTATAAACACAAATGTCTAGGAAAATTAGACATACAAATTTCTATTGTTTGATACCAATAAATATTCGTGAAAACTCGTGAAAACGCCTATATATTAAATGACACAAATTAATGACATCAAAGTTCAATCATTCACTGTATCGGGAACGTTTTGATGTTTTGCCAAACTAACTAGAAAACTCGAGTCATTCTACCAATTCAAGAACGCACAGAAGGTCAATACAAAACGAAAAATAGATCACACTTGGAAGGCACGTCTGAATTTCAAAAGACTTTACTAAAAGGTTTTCAGAAATTCATTTCGATATATTCCAAAGGGAGTACTGAATTTTTGTATATGCAGGTAATATGACCATTTCAAATTAAAATGAATTACTTACACGTATTTGCATGTCTGGTGTTCTCTTACAAAGAGCAATGTTCTGTGAACTAGGTATATGATCCGTACAACAAGACGATGGTTTCTTTAATTAGCGATTAGCTGTAATTAGCAGGCACTGGCCCAATTTTAGGCTGTTTGTGTAATAATAACATATCGGTTAAGACTCTTGGTGTTTGTACAAAGTGCATCACGACTTTCGCATTATCCTTAATATGGTGACGGAACGGCTTATCTGATGAAAGCGGACCTCAAAAATTGTTGGTGATGATATCCCTCATACTTTATGAATAGAAGGATTATATTGTGTCGGTCCGTCCGTGTGTCTGTCTGTCGGTGACCGAGGAATAACTAACACCCTTACTTTTATTATCATCAAACTGTGCATGGAGGTTGGCCAGAAACAGAAAATTATCCCTATATCGATTTTGAGTTCAGAAGGTCAAGGTCACTGTGATCTCTACCATTTTTCAGACTTACTGGTGAATTCGTTTAGTACCATTCAAAAGAAATTCAGTAATTTATTTGAAGTTTTATTGTGTTGGTGACATATCTGAGTAAGTACAATGTACAATATGTTGCCTATTACATTTTTTTGTCGTGAGGGTGTATTAATATTTACGTAGTCGGAGTGTATGATTACATAAAATGCAGATTTATCATCCCTTTGTCATATCAGATGGAACATAATATCGTATGATATAGTGTATACTATTATAACGATACGTAACAATAAATATAATCACCCTACCATTGATCATCTCGTATGTAAGTGAATAAGCTACAATATGTTGCCTATTACATTTCTTTGTCTTGAGGATACATTGATATTTGCGAAGTCGGAATGTATGATAACATAAAATGCAGAATGATCATGTTTTTGTCATATCGGATGGGAAATGATATTGCATGATATTATGTACATGTGTATACTATTACAACGAGACGTTACAATAAATGTGATCACGCTACCATTAATCATCTCATAAATAAGTTAATAAAATCATTATGTCTGATACGAGACTGTATACAAGAGAATGAATAAAAAACAACTATTCAATATATAGCTCATATGACTGTTGTATAATCGTGTTATGAAAACGTATGATGTATAACTTACGATGTGCTAATCATGTTTGTTTTTGACTGAAGTTTAAATATTATTAACAAAGAGCAGACACCAACAGCCATATCCCTCACCGAAGTAAAGAACATGTAACACAGGGTAAAAACTGTTGATTGCCATAAATTTGTGTTATTTGATATAACTAATAATGTACTAAATACATGTACGTGGGGTGTTCCACAATTAATAGGACTTTTTTCATAACAGCACGGCAAATCAGAAATTAAGAAAACTAATTGTATATAATTAAATTTTTATCTTTCACTGACAAATATGCCAAATATCAAAGTAATTGGATGAACAATAAGAAATTTATTAAACATTAAATATGCTATGTATCAAGGAGGCGGGTCGCACCGTGACGTTATTATGACGTCGCAATTCAAGCACAGTATTTTGATATAAAGAAACTTTTAATATTTTTGTTGATAGCCATCCTGACTTTCTAAACAGATAAATAATAACACTGTTCCGAGTGTTTAGATGTATTTCCGTAACCCTGTTCACAAAAATGTCATGCAATGATGTTAGAAATTGCTCAAATCTTGGAGCGTCTAGAGAGTACAAACAGTGTTTATTAACGTCAACTTAATTTTCTATTACCTCGCCTGTGCTTACTTGTAAGTTTGTAAATCCGCGATCTGTAAACAGTTTGAGCCAACAGAATACAAGTGACTGCTTAATGCCACTACATTTTATGAATTTCATTATTTCATTGGTTAGCACTGTTGGTTTTCCCTATGTATACCATTATTTGACAATCGTGCGATTTCTGTTTATATGCGTTGACGTCATTTTCACACATGACGCGCTTGCATACATACCCTTGATTACTGACTTGTGATAACAAACACGGACCGATTTTTTCGAAAGTTTGCATGCGCATGTCAAAGTCATCCACGTAATGCCCTACAATTAGGCGTCAATATTTATTAAGAGGTTATTAAGATATTCACATTTTTAATAAGGATAGTAATGACAAATAATAGTGTGACCCGCCTTGGTGTTACTTGGTTTCTATGACAACACTTTGTATGAGCATCATCAGCAACAACGAAATTCTGGTGCTACCAGTATGTAGAGCATACATTGCTAAGCATATGAGACAAATTTCATTAAAATGTAAATGTTGAGTAAGAAGTTATGAGAAAAGTCCTATTATTTATGGAACACCCCTCGTACATGTAAATTAGCAGGTATATTAATTATTTTCTGTTTGAACGATGTGTATAACGATCCTACCACTGAATATTATAAATTAATTTCTTTTAATTAGAACATTTTGGATAATATCATACATCAATGTCATTGTTGACTATACAAAATCAAGCATTCCAAGATACCTAATAAAATCGCATACTTCCAATATTGTATTTTAGTGAATAAGTGACCATTCCTGGCTATCCACAAACCGATATATGCTATCTTATTGTAATTAATTATTTGCTTACACAGTTGTACTCAATTCATACAATGTACCACAGAGCGCCATCGTTGAGTCTCGTTAAGTACGAACCCATTAGCTCCCTAGGCATGCCACGTTTGTTAGTCTTTGGTGTGAGATAACCTTTATACATGTCTTTCGCCGGCCTTTGTATTTGCTATTAAATGATTAATAGAAGACATTATTAGTGTTTGATATTTGACTTTGGTTTTTTGGCTGGCGATGTCGCCAGACCTAGTACAATGCCAAAAAATGAATTCCACTAAGATGAATTTACTCCCGAAACTGACAACCAAGAATCTATACACTCAATGAAAATAGTTCCTCCTCGTTAATCAGTTTTGCAAGATTAGAACATTAAACTTTCTTTTTACATTTAATCTGTTCGATTGTAATATATTAATTTCTTCTTGTAATGGAAAGAAATTGTATGAAATTAACGGAAAAGGTGTTTAAAGGCGTTGATAATTATTACTACGCGTTACGAACGCGATATAGCGCGTGCATCCATGATTTTATTATGTTAAATTATTTAGATCAATATTCTCTAACGAGATCGTGGCTCGCTTAATAAATTTCTGATGCTGTGGTCCAGCGATCGAATCACGGCGGCTCCAAAGAAATTGTATGAAATTAACGGAAAAGGTGTTTAAAGGCGTTGATAATTATTACTACGCGTTACGAACGCGATATAGCGCGTGCATCCATGATTTTATTATGTTAAATTATTTAGATCAATATTCTCTAACGAGATCGTGGCTCGCTTAATAAATTTCTGATGCTAAGGTCCAGCGATCGAATCACGGCGGCTCCAAATTTTTATATTTAAAAAAAAAAATTTCATCAAGCACTTACCGTTCTTTCGACTTAGAAAACCACTTGATGTTATATTACTTGAAATACAATGTCCCTTTGCAGTTCGCCAGCCTATCAGTACTTCAGTACTTTGATTTTGCTTTCAATAACTGTGAATGACGACTTTAAACCTATCAAAAGTGTAATTAATACCCGTGTATTATTAATAAATATGATTTAATGATGACTCATTTTAATGACCATAACATTCATAACAACTTATTGATACCAATATGTAAGTGATTCATATCTAGGTATTGGAATCAAGAGACCCATTTCCGTCAAATATTATGTTTTAATTTGAATTCCTAGTATATAGATCGGAACGTTTTCAAAAGTATATTCTATATATAAATGGTAACAATCAATAATTGTATAACTGAACGATTGTGACACGAACCTGACATTTACAATATTGTGAACATTGTTCTTTCTACCATCTTCTATTACGATTAACCTTCGCATATAATCATACTATTTCTTTCCTCTACCATACGGCCATCTTGATAGGAGATATCTTAACCAAGGACTACGTCTTGATCTTGTAAATAGCCTTGTCAAATCTGCCATCTGATCCTTAAGACATACTGGTCATTTCAGACACAAACCTCTCCTGATTCTTTCATTCACTTCCATCTTATCTCCCAATATAAACGATGTTCTTAGCACTTGATAATGGAAAACGATCAATCAACATATCAAGCATAGTACTACTTAAATAAGACAGGTCAATTGACGATTAACTTCAACATTGTATAGTGCGCCCAGAATAACGAGATAGGCGGTACAAAGTGGCATCGTCCATAGAGGTGAAAAAAGCATGCTTGAACGATTAATCAGTGTTGTTTTCAATCGACCGTACGAGTTTATTAAAGCAGCCATTTGTGCAACAGTAGACCAATCCGGTCAATGTTTATAAACATCACATTATCCTGGGCGCACCATACAATTTCACTAATACGTAAATATCCGATCTGAAGACACCCATTCGAGTTTACTCAACGGCTAGAACAGTTGTCTAAACACCAGTGAAAGAATAGTCTATAAATCATACAGCGAATTTATTAGGAGTATTATCGACGGAGAAAGTCAGTGACTTCGAAAACGATTAGTTTAAAATGGTTTAAAATATATCCCAATGAAACCTAATGAATATGCAAATGTACAAAGTCTATTAAAAGTGTATTTGATGTATGTAAAACAAGCGTACATACTTACAATAAAACTTCTTCAACTAAATGCTTTATCGCCTCGTTAAGTTGGTTCCTGTATTTGGCTGTAACTATAATCAATAATGAACTTCAAGATGATTTTGCCCTACGATACAGAAATATTGATACTCGCGTTAATCTTCCGGTTGAATTTTGATACCGAAACTACAATACGTGACATATATCGAGCAATAACCTCACAATACATTTGAGCCGCGATCTGAGAAAAGGGCCCTTGATGAAAATTTTTCGATTTTCATGTTTTTGCATTTTCCGAAGAATCTATCTTTCCTGTGTACAAGAAAGAAAAAAAAATGTCAAAATTTCAAATATTAACAATTTATGACATTTTAAAGGAACCAATGACATGGACATTTTTGGCAAAAAAACCGGTATCTCAACATGGACATATTTTGTTACCGTTTGGTGTTTAAGTGGCATGTTCACACTGCTGTTAATCTGCTCGGATTGAATTTATCATTTGAATAATGATTCGCATTTGTTAGGAGTAACATGTGTGTGCATAAATATGTCTTTATCTTTTTTTTGTTGCCATAGCAACCATTTATTCAATTACTAAAATATGCAAAATTCTCTGGTTTACTACTAATGATGAGGAAAATATTACAACTGCAATATATGGGCTTTGTTTTAAATAAATGCAGTTTGGAGCAGAACAGTAATACTGAATACAGAAGTTATTTTATTCCAGGGTATGTATTTTAAATATGTCCCCAACCGGTTTTCAAACGGGGCCTATCGGTTTGCCCTCCGTCGGTCAGACAGTTCGTTAGTCAGTTAGTTCGTCAAAAATCTGGATCCTGACATAACTAAAACATCTTTCAAGCTATGTTTAGCAAATTTGATATGTGGATAAGGGGCAATAAAGAGAACTATGCAAGTCTATTTTTATTGTGTCTGAAATTGTGGTTGCTATGGAGACCGAAATAGTTAAAATATGTAAAAAAATACTGGACCCTGAAATTACTCATACAGTTTCCAAGCTCGATTTATGAAACCTGGCATGTAGGTAGGTGACAATAAGAAGAGTATGAACATCTGAAAATAAATTTATTTTAACAAAGAATGGGTTGCTATGGATACCACAATATTGAAAATACTTCAAAATCCGGAATTCTGTTATAACTCATAGAATTTCAAATGTATGTGTATGAAATTTTGTATATGGAATTTGAAGGGAAAAACAAATAATGATAACATTAACGCTTGAATATTGTCATATTCTGACAAATATAGTGGTTGTCATGGCAACATAGATGTACAATATAATACAAAGGGTCGTTGATTCAAACATGTAGGCTTCTGTCTTGCTTGCAATTTTTTTAGTGGCGTATTTATGTTACGTCATGTTCTTCATTGTCTGGTTTTCTCAAATTGTTTTACTTATATAAACCAATTCCGGCATACGATGATATATGATGGCAAATTGATTCCGAAATTATTGATATTTATTTCATAACATCATTAATGGCAGTACAGTTCCAAAAATATATAACGTTAGGATTAACTTCAAAATATTGACTTTTCAATACTACATTTCTATGAAATGAAGATAATTGATGTTTTGATATGTTATTCAAAAATGTACTCCAAGAGACTGCTTACTCATTACAGTGCTATTAATCACCCATTATAATTAATGGTTTTGTGGTCTGTCGATTTCAAAATACCTCCATTTTTGTCTATGTCTGACTTAGTTTAACACCCAAAAGTCGTATTGTCGTGACTATCTGTCACTAAAGTTCGGATGCTGTAAATGCCAATCAGTATGTACATATTACAGGCTTTATATCGAAATTAATAACAACATTGTAGTTAGCAGATTCCAATAAAAAGGTTAATCGTTTACATGTTTAGTGTTTTATCCCAAAATATCGTATTTCACACATGTTACTCACTTTATACTGAAATGTTTTGATGTATTAAGCAAATTGTTACCGCCGACCTAACACAGTAAGTTATTATTAAATGCCATCATTAATATTTATGTGGTCTTCTGATTCAAGATTACTTAACTTAATATGTTATCATTTTGTAATGTTTTGCCCCAAAAATATCACGCAATGAGCAACTTTTTAGAATATATTATTAATGTTTGTGCGGAATGACGACATTTGCCTATTCATATTGTTTAATTATCAACTAGAACAGTATGTGGTGTTATGTTTAAACCGATTCAAGAAATCATCAATTAAGTTTATAGTTTGTAACATTTTACCCAAAAACATGGTATCTTCAACAAAAGCTTTAAGTTATCAATGTCTTACTATTTATTATACTACAAGTTATTACAAACCAATTGCAGTTATTTTGGATAAAATATGATTATGAATAACATTGTGATCAATTAATTCCAACAATCCTGAGTTTTGTTATTATATTGAACTGTTTTACCCCCAAATTAGGTCAAGACATGTATCAATTTTGAAACTAGATTATAAATATCTTCAGCGAAAAGACATCATGTGACTATCTAAGTGCTTTATTACTAAACAATGTGATTAATGACATTGTACTAAACCGATTCCAAAAATCACCATTTTAGTTTATAATTTGTACGATTTTACCCCAAAAGAGCATATAGTGATCCAAATGGATCATGTTTTATTTGATATATTAAACTTTAACTTACTACAAACTAATTGCTTTTGTTTTAGATATAATACGATTATAAATGTCAATGTGGTCAATCAATTCAAAAAATCTTCACTTTTGTTTAATTTTACAATGTTTTTGCCCCAAAATGTCTGAGAATGGACAACATTTAAGAAATCAGATAAGCAATATCTTATGCAGGCAGACAACATGTGTCCATCATACTGAGTTATTATCAAATAACATAACAAATTGCATTACAGTAAACCGATTCCAAAATTCACCATTTGTGTTTATATTTTGAAGGATTTTACCCCAAAATATCGTATCTTAATCAATAACTGATAATTTCAAATGCTATATAACACTACAAGATACTACACTCAAATCGCAGTGGTTTTCAATAAAATACGACTATAAATGTCAATGTGGTCAATTGATTCCAAAAATTCTCACTTTTGTTTAATTTTCAATGTTTTTGCCCCAAAAATGTCTGAAAATGGAAAACATTTGAGCCATCAGATTAGCAATATCTTATGCAGGCATACAATATGTGTCCATCATATTGATTTATAATCAAATAACATAACAAAAGGCATTACAGTAAACCGATTCCAAAAATCACCATTTGTGTTTATTTTTTGAAGGATTTTACCCCAAAATATCGTATCTTGATCAATAAATGATAATTTCATAAGCTATATATTACTACAAGATACTATACTCATATTGAGGTGGTTTTCAATAAAATACGACTATAAATGACCATGTGGTCTGCCGATTCCAAAAATCCTCACTTTTGCTTGTAATTTGTCATGTTTTAACCCAAAAATATAGGCGTCATGTGTTAGTATAGAACTCCATATTAAGAATGTTACAAGGCAACAACTATGTGGCAGGATACAACATAAAACATTTTTGTGCATTCTTTGCCTTGTTCTGAAATTCGCAGAAAATGATGTCGTATCTTTAAACTCAATTTTCTCATATTGATGTCAATGTCATTAAGATCCCTTTTCTCAGATCGCGGCTCATTTATAAGTGATACTATGCTTTTATCGCATATTGTCATATATTTGTTAACTTTGTAAAGTCGTTGCAATTGGTTTGAAATCCGATACGGACATGTCAAAGTCAACACCTAACAATAAGAAGGGCAATTAAAAAGTTTAATGGTGTCGGTGATAAGAATTTATGCATGTTGGAACATCAATTTGAACTACCTCCTAGTGCGTTAACTGGAATACTGTACGACAGGTTGCTAGATAAATACGTTAAATACATCATAAAGTAGAATTATCTTTTATATGTATATAAATTTATGTGTAGTAATCACGCAACATATGTCATATTAGTTCACTTAAATTCAATAAGACATTGTGATGGTAAAGTTAAATTAATTCTGATAAATTTGAGCATGCACGCACGCAAAATACCATGCAGCACTAAATAAGGTATGGAAAAATCCGACAGGGAAAGTAGCACTCAACACAACCAGCCGAGCACAGAAATCAAACTACCATGAACAATGCCCACGGTAACCCATTTCAAAACAGCGACCAAATGCGGTACAAAAACCCTGGGGCGTGACCTAGTTTTAAACACTAAGGACAGTGACCTAACGTTATGCGACCTAAAGAGGCACAACTGCGACTTGGCCTAGTTAAAATAATGGGCAATGTAGGAATGGGGTGGGAAATAATATTACATATTCCTAGCAACTACATTGAGCAATGCCCACACATAAGCCGAAGAAGCGACTAAAGATCCAAGTCCCCGCCGATGAAATGCAGGATGACCCACATTCACAAAGAAATAATAAAATAGCTGTTTTTGCCGAATGAAACGCAGCCAATACTCGACCAAGTTACCCAAGTCCCAACTGCACGGTGAACCCACCACACAAACCCGTGCCAAAACGGCGACTAAATGAGGCACAACCACCCCCTGACCTAGTTTAAAACACCAAGGACAGTGACATAACGTTAATACGTCTTTAAGAGGCATTTTGGGACTTGACCTAGTTTACAATAAGTTTGTACAACAAAATATAGTTAAACATGCAAAGGTACAATTTAACGTGCACTTGACAAATTATCATTGATGTTATATCTGCGTAAATGCAAACAGTGTCAATGCCACATGTTGATGATGCATGTTTGAAAGTGTAATCATACCGGGTTTTGTATTTTATTTATAACAGTTGTTCAAATGACATTTAATGTAATTATTTAAATAATTCATTTGAAAATTCTAAACTTTGCCGGTCTAAGTCTATTCTAGCTTCTCCTTTTTTAATCTGTTGACATAAAAAGTAACTCATATATGCAGCTTCCCCCGTACAACAATGGTAGCAGTACGTTTGCAATAAATACTTATTTCCTAGAGTGAACTTTAAGATACAGTTCAATATTTTAACAAGCTAGTCGTCCATTTCATTGTTTTATATTTGTTGTATGACTTTTATTTGCCGTTTTCTAGTCATTTGTGTACAAAACGATATGAAGGACTCGAACAGGGCAGGCATTGCCAGGCAACACTCAACCAGCCGAGCACAGAAAACAGTAACACCACAAGCAGTACTAACAAACCAACATAACCACACGGAGCAATTCCCACATACAACCCAGCGTAATAATTACAAACCAAAGCCCCCGCAGTAACAAAACGGAATGACCAGATTTCACAAAGATATAACAATAAAAACGGTGTATTAAAAACCAATGGATTGCAATTATTTATTCACATATTTAGTCCCTATATTTTTGTGTTTTTCCCTTCCGTTTGTAGGCCATTGAGCTGTGATGTAGAAACATGTTATGCCCAAGAAATCTCTTAAATAACGAAGTGTTCTTTCATAGTTAGAAGATGAAATTATGAATGTGTTTATGCTTGCGAATGCGTACACTAATTCATCCTTATGACCCGTAGGATTGTTTCCATAGTTGACGCCATATCTTGGTTAATGTTACATTTATTAAAAAAATATATAAATGAGATGATGTTGTTAGAGTGGTGATATTGAAACTACCGCCTTGGTGCATTGAAAGCAAATGCATCGTGTTTGTCTAGTAGTTTAAAAATGTGTCTATAATGTCAATTGTTGGCATATATCATATAGAAGTCACAACGCCAACGCTCAGAAACGAACCCATGTCCATTGGATTATCGTTTCAGTTTGCTAACAACTGTATTATATATAGCGTCACAATACTTAGTAATAAGGTAGCAATATTTGCTTTAGTTAGTACATCTAGCTCTTCCATTCCAGAATCAATTACTTTGCGACATGACATTTCAATAACATAGCTATACAGAAATACATACATGTTCTCAGTAGAGATTAATAGCTAGCTTCTGTAACAAAACACAAATATGGGTGAATATAATACCATGTAATATCATAAAAGGAAACGCTTTAAAAATTGTAAAGCTACATCCATCCAAGACAGTCATCCTAAAAACACGCTTCTGTCTACTTAGTTCGATAAAGATAAAAGTGCGACATACTTTCTCTAATAGAAATTATAAAGAACATGTTTATCTAGATTAAAGTAGTACTTAACACTCAGCATACAGAAATAAAATATAATTAACTAAGTATGCATTTCAAACGTTTAAACCATTTGCAGTTATGCTTGAATGTCATACAAGGGCGATAGGGCTTCTGATGTGCGTTCGTAATCTTCACATGGAACATCTTGTGATGACGTAGCTGTCAGAGGATGAACCGAATAATGCCAAAAGACTCATTGTTGGCATCAATGTAATGTGTTTAATGTCCTGTTGTGCACGTGAAACCCATTACAAGATGAGTTCGTATGCTATGGGTACGTACTAAATTATAAGTTATGTTCCATTGTTGGTCGCAGTTTAGAAATTTGTTTTGAGTTTAATTCAATTATAGTATACAACATTAACAGTAAAGGAATATTCCATCGTTGTAGTTATGCATCTGGAACTCTATTTGAATACCAAATTTCAAGAAACCGACTAAATGTCAATACACCATAATAAGTGTCTTTCAAAAAGTTATGAATACTTCACTTTCAAAACAATTATTCAAATAATTTGTAAGATATTTCAGTGCTTTGTTATCATGGGATTTATAAGGTGTTTGGACAAATTACAAAAACATTACCACATAGGCATACTCGTATATAACTACCCTTTGTGATTTAGAGTTCCTGGTGACGTTGAGGTTCGTTAAGACACATCATTTGACGAAATCATGGCAACTTGTTCGTATACAAGTATACGTATATACATTTGGTCACAATATACAATTGTGTGCAATTCTCAAAATAAGTATACAGATTAAGAAGGAATTATAGAACCAGTTCACGAATAGATAATATATCCTCGTACATACACAGATTCGACCACAGGTTAACACATATTGTTCATTAAACTGAAAACATCAGTCCCTATAACAGAATACGCACTTTTATACTTTTTGCAAGATTGTTAATAAAATGTATTCATCATCGAATATTAACTACACGATGTATCTTATAACCAAACAGTGAATGTCGAAGTGGTCTCTTGTTTTAACAATATAATTTACTATCATGTTGATACTAAAACATCGATTAAAGAAGGAAAATGAAAACATAATTATTTCGAGGTTTGGACTTTCAAAACGCATATAACAACACCCTTTACTCCAATGCGGATTATGATTTAACCGTAACGTATTGGCAATTTACAATTATTATATGAACTTCTTGATACACTACCTTACCTAATATAAAAGAGTTTATTCAATTTCATCGTAAGAGTTACAAAATATCGATGTTCATTTTCTGTTCATAAATAAGTTGAACACCTCTCGTATAAGTAATCACATTCTCGGTAAAAACGTACAAATTATGTACATGTACATAAGTTTAACTAGTAGACGGATCACATTTTTACGTGACGTGATGTGTAGCAACAATACTACTTTTTGAATTATTCATTAAAGCTGTACATTTTAACCTAGTTCGTCTCCTTGAAATTGAATACTATTGGTGGCATAGTATTCAATCAAATGCAATGTGTGTATAACAAAGTAAATAGTTAATAATTTGCTGCTCTTGTGATAATTGCTCGTTTTCTTATTGTGAAGATCTAATCATTTTAAAAACGCGTATATCATGCATCTGTCATTTACCAATGTGTTGATCTAAAAAAAATATAGCTTGCATCGTAATTACCTAGAAATCCATGTAATCAACCATGATTTATACAGTCACTAGGAACGATACTTAACACTTAATTGTTGAAAACATGATTCGAATTGGTTTGTACATAGACCACAGCCTTCAATTTCGTCAATTTGATATTGATGTTGACATTTCCATAGTAACAAACACATTGCATTTCCATGAAAACGGCCACGGAAACACAAAGCTTGACAAACACCATATTCGCCCTATCCTTGTGATATTTTCTAAGATAGCATACCATAATATATCATAACGTTCTCTAAGATATAGCATTGCTTCGCCATGGTGAAACAATTTTTCCACATAAGGTTGCTTATTTGGCATTTCTAGACTTAAACACATTTGGCTGCGGTGCATATTTTTCGTGATTTTCAGCGTAGAAAGTTAGCATTTTCTCGGAATTTTGCATTCAACTTTTTCGAAATTATTTCACTGATAGTTTCTAGGAACACTCCCATCAGTGATACTTTTCCGAGTATTGCTAATTGATTCATCAAAGACATCATACAACCAATTTAACTTCATAGAGTAGGTTTTTGGCAATGTTGGGACAATTTTCAATTTTTGGTGCTATTTCATCATTACTGGAAACATAACTCTTAAAACCCTTCTTACGACAATTATTACTATTTTTCTCATTAAAAATGCAAAGTAAGTATTTACCAACTCTTTATTGGTGCTAATAAAAGAGCATTTTGCCTTTAAAACAGAAAAAACCAACATCATCTACTAAATTTTTGTTTTAAGCTTTAACCAAATGAAATATACAATATAAAATGATCATCTACTAAATTGTTGTTTTAAGCTTTAACCAAATGAAATATACAATGTATAATGATCATATGTTGAACTTAAAACATTTTTGCACATGGTTTAAAAGAGATATTTCACTTGTTTTGATTCAATATTGCATAATCAGCGTTAATGTTTTGTTCATAAATAAGTTGGACACCTCTCGTAGACTTACATACAGCCGGATATTCAATAATTATTAAAAATTAATGGTTATTAGCAACAATTGTGAACTGTATGAAAGTTGAAACATTACTGGATACTTTACGTAAGGACACTTCAAGACGGATAGCACCAGTTTAGAAGTACAAATTATGTCTCAATGAAACTACGATTTGTCCTATTTTATATCACCAGACAGGTACTCGAAACTAATTGGAAATAAACACACTTGTACGGAAATTTGAACTTTGTCCTCTTAATTTAATAGATGTTACCCTCCGTATACGGTGGTCATTAAATTGTTGTTTTGTGCTAATGCTCTAACTCCGTGTCGTGTTAATTGAGTTTTCCGATTATTTGCCTACGTTTGATCTTGAATAAATCTTATTTAATTGACAGTGTGCATTAAGAGGATTTAAATCGTTGTCTTGTATCGTTCTACTACAGTTCTAGTATCGTGTTGCAATATAGACATTAGACGTGTTCAAGTAGCTTTAATGTGTAAAAATGTACATTTGATTTTGCAGTACAACTGGTAATTAAATTATAAAAGCATCCCTAGGCACGACTTTAAATGTGGATTGGTGAAATTTCGCTAACAAATTTCACATTTGTCAATGCATATCGAAAGCATCACACTTGCTACATGTGAAAGCAGATTATATTGCATAAAGACATGTATACATGTTTATATGGAGTGTCTGGAATATTTGGCAGACGAATTGATTAATACGTCATTGACTGAGTAAAGCGTCTTATGTTTAGCAAACGAGATCATAGGAAACGCGTCAAAAACAAATTCTAGTGCTTTATAAAAGAGTGTGTAGTTCCGAGGTGTATTCATGGTTGTGTTTTATTTAGGAACGACAATGTATGCCATTACAAGGAACAGTGAAAGATAAACATCGACTAACATATGTTATTCAAAGTATGCTGTATGCCATTAATTTCAGAGTGCCTATACTGGTCTGCGTAGAAACATACAATAATGGGGATCTTGATTGTTCGTTCTACGTCTGACTCTTGCGTAGGTGGTCGTTTCTATGTTGCGGCAAGCCCGGCATGGATGTGCGCTTCGACCGATCGGGGAGAAAAAACCAGATGCAATATTCGAGTCGACATTTTCATCCATACTTTTCTAGTAAATTTCTAAAGTGACAAAGTTGGTGTCTAATCAGATTTTCCTATGCCCGTTATTGAATAAAAATTATCTTGTTGTCATGTCTTTTGGTTTCACGTTGCTTTTAAGATATTAGAATGCAATTTGAGCTGTCTCGTGATTAGCCTAAAATGTTAGTTGACATTGAAGAAAACAATACATTTAATGTTTAAATTTAGGAGATATAATTGCTAAGAATTATTATATACAATGTTTTTACATGTATATTGACATAGAAAGTGTAACTGAAATTGTATGTTTATACATGTAGATTAGGGCAAATGGTCCATTCTGAAAATCTTTTTACCATTCAAAGAACAGGGTCTCGCACATTTCCAGACACCATACAAAACAGACGCTGTGATATGATTTCACTCATCTATCGCATACCGCTCAATATCAAGTAGAAGAATATGCTTCAATGCCACTGCGACTCTGTTTAATCTAATATGATGATAGTGAGATACGAGGGGTGATCAATATATTCGAGGACTTTTCATCTAGCAATTTCATATTGGCTTTAAGCCATTTAACATCTTTCGGAGTAAGATGTCTCCGATCGAATGCACTAATAAAATTATTTAATTCATGAAAAGGACGTCACGCGACGTCATTTCAAGCGTCACCGTCGGAGCAGCACATAGCTCCTTTCTGGACTGATACCCGGCTCCATGTATGAGACTGATTTTCGTTTAGTACTAAAATAAGTAGAAATAGCCAATTCTAGAATGTGAGGTGGAAGAAAAAGAGTATCTATGCGTTATTGGAAACAAAACTAGGTAAAGGTCGGTTGGCTGTACAAGATTGGATGATTCCAATGAAGAATGAAGCACGACCTAGCAAATTTAAGGCGCAATATCTAAGTAACCCTTTTGATCTGGAGTCAAGAGTTTAATGTTTTGTAGCCTATACTAGTCCTCGTTTTTGCCATTTACGTTTGGTTCAGATATGTGCGTCGTATTTCGAAGAATTTAACGGAAATTGTCCCTAACGCGGTGTTATTTTTGCTGTTTATCCTTATTTTATCGACTCAACTCGTTTGACAGATACCCTACAATTACATAAACAACAGAATCATATGAAAATAGTCAGTTCGGAACGCACAATATCCATGCACAATTTAGTCAAGTCATTTTAGAGATCTTGCGAGGATTTTGCAAGTTTCGTGTTAATTTTCATAGCATGCCATTGCTCAGAAAAAACGTTACGCCCGAGATGCTCGACGGTGCGTGCTTCACCATGGTTACAAAACGTGACGTCATCAAGTAAATAGTGACGTTATCAAAAGCAAGTTAGAGGAAATGCGAGATAATTAATTGAACTATATCAGCCTGAACTTTCATTAATCTAGTTTCAATATTTCAAAATTGAGAAGGAAAGTCCTCGAATATATTGATCACCCCTCGTATATAACTCCATTTAATAGAAAGTCAAACCACTTAAAACTGTCAAATACTGCCAACACGCCTTGTATCTAATGTGATCAATGAGAAAATACCGTGTTGATGTAGGCGTTCAAATCTTAACGGAGCTTTATACAGGGGGTATACATGTATTGTTCGAATGCCAAGCAAAGCATTTATATAACAGTCAGCTTTCTGTTGAAATATGGCTGACATATAAATGAGCCGTTCTCCAGGAACACCGGGCTTAGTGACAAAATTGTGAAGATGTTGAAAATATATGATAAGAACGAGGAATCTCTTGCATATAGTTGCTGAACATTGGATCAAACTATTTCATACACTTACAAAGTTATAGACTTTTTAAACCAATCACTACCGCCTACTTTTTTGAGTCGTGAACGTCATTCTCTACATTTGTGACGTAATGTCAACTGGCATTTCAAAGATCCAGAATCTGATAAATTTTTGACGTAAACGTTTTAAATTGTGACACATTTTAGAATCATATTGAATTTCTTATTTTAATAAAACGTGTCCAATTTATAAGTGTTTGCTTACACGGAAAATGGCAAGTGTTTTTAGCCAATTAACCTTTGATTTACTTGATATGAGTACTGCTTAGAAAACGATCACCCACCATAGCAACGACAGATGTTATTTAAACAAGTAAACTTGAAGCAAATGGATAGTACTATACTATCCAATTACTTAAATATGAAATCAAACAGCACGATATTTTTTCTCATTTTAGATTTTTTTCTAAATCTTTTTGCATAATTGCAGTGCAATGTCATTAAGCCCGGTTTTCCTGCAGAACGAATTTCAACCTGGGTTGCCTAACCTGACGGCAAACGCATTAACCATTGAGCTTCGGAGGAACACGGGCATTTCAACACTCACCTTGAGCCATGCAAAACGTTATATTGACTTAAGGCAAGATAGTTCCAAGAAATAAGTAAACATTCAAACAGCGTTGAAAAATAATGGTGCTCATTCTATCCATCTGATTCAAAGTAACATTAGTCTCATAGAAAGACAAATTGGATCTGGGGCTGCAGGGCCTGCAGGCAACATGTTAGAGCAATAATTAAATTATATAATTCATAAGCGGAACAAAACTGCTAAACCGTAATGGAAGGTAAATGAAAGTACATTTCTATATCAGCCAGATTAGATTGTGCTGACAGAAAATCGAGGACAAATTATTGGAGTATGTCGTAACGATTTATAGCACAAACTGATAACATGTATTACAAGGTAGTTTTATACGATACATGTACATGCGTACCACACAGTTTGTGGTAAATCGAGTTTTATATGTAGTGTAAGCAACTAGCTTATGTCGCTATTTTCAATAACATGTTCAATACTTAGTACATATTTACTGTTTAATACTTCAATATGTAAGACAGCAACATTCTATTAAACGAACTACACTTTTGAAAGTAGTGTGTGACTTTTAACTGTATCACTGTTTTATCATATGATACGAAATAGCAGTTATTTTTACGTATTCGGTTTTATTAAAAAAGATAAGGAAATCCGACAGAAATGGTAGCACTTGTAACCCGTGTACCAATAGTATACACGTATATTATACTTTTTACTGCTGAAAAAGGTCATTCAAGCAAGGGCATTTCTGCTTTTTTTTTCTTAAACAAACAGTAATATGTCATTCACATCGTTCAGCTATTTTTAGCTATGATTTTTTACTGTCTCTTCCGGCTATGTGTTGGACATTGAGTCGTTTATTTATTGTATGCTATTTTTTCTGTGTTTGTTTTTTTATGACCCCGTATCGATAGATCGGGAGGCATATAGTTATTCACCTGTCCGTTCGTCCGTCCGGCCTTGGTTACCCAAATTGACCGTTTCTTCTAGCATTAATATGGCTTGCTACAAAGCTTTCATACTTGCATGGATGTTGTATATGACCACTCTCCACACGCCTGTATCAACTGACTCCATTTTGACCTTCACCTTGACCTAATTTTGGACTTATATCCCCTTTAGTATTTTTACAATAAAAGTTTGTCCGCAGCGTATCTTTAAAACCATATTGACTTGGAACATGCAATATAAATAGATGACAACTCGGAAAAGTGCATTGACAAAGAACGACAACTCTGTCTGTCGTAAATTTTGAATTATCTCCCCTTTAGTATTTTTACGTATAATAAAATTTTCTCCGGAACGTATTTTCAAAACTATTTAACATATTGACTTTAAATTCAAAATATAAATAGATGGCAACTTGTATAAGTGCAGTGACTAAGACCTTTAAGTCTGTCTGTATTAAATTTTGCATTATCATTCCTTTAGTGTTTTTTATAGTCAAATTTTCCCCCGGAGTATATCTTCAAAACTATTTAACCTGTTGCCTTAAAACTTGATATATAAATACATGACAGCTTTTAGAAGTGCAGGGACCAAGAATCATAACTCTGTGTCTGTCTTACATTTTGAATTATCTGCCCTTTAGTATTTTCATAATAATTGTTTGTCCGGAGCGTATCTTCAAAACTATTTAAGATATTGACTTGAAACTTGTAATATTAATAGATAGCAACTTGGAGAAGTGCAGTGACAAAGAACCATAACACCTGTATCACCAGATCACACATGAAGTCCATCAAGGCATTGCTTTCAAATGTGACGTATTCGTTAACCATAATAAGCCCCTTATAGTGTAACTTCATGTAACACTATCAATCATTTTAATGAATAATGGCCCCTGATTGACTTAGCTTTTTATGGACATGGCTTTCACGGGGGCATAAGCGTTTATTGAACGCAGTCTTGTTATGTTTAGTGCTGCCGTCACTGTCCAATATCTTCTTATCTGTGTTAACAATGCTACACTTTTATTAACCATTCTACTCTCTGCGCTCTATATACTGAAAGGTTAAGGCTGATTTAATTCGGATCGAATAATATTGGTAAAGAAACCATTAAATGCCTACGCGGGCCAAGTGGTGATACGCTCAAGTAGTCCTTAAAATACTTAGGTTTGCCTGTAAATGGAGATATTTCTAGGCAAATGTAGAGTTGAATGATGTATTGAGTTTAAATGGTTTGTAGGTAAATAATATGCATGTGGTGTAGTAAAACTGTAAAAACTGTAAAAAGTAGACTAGGGTAAACCCCAGAACTAATCTTTCCGGACATGTGTGAAAACGGATAGACCAAGTTTGAAGGACACAACTTTTTAAAAGATGCATGCCCCCCTTTTTTATTGTATTAATTTGAAGCTAAAAGGCCCATCTTTAAAATTATATATGCGGTCAAGGTGGCCACAGACTAAAAACGTTGAAAATTGGGGTCTACTGCGAACAATTTACATTGAGCTAATGAGTAAATTCATTTGGTGGTTTCTAGCATATAGTCAAATAAGTACAAGAGACCGAAGCGACCGCAGTATTATACTGTGTTTATATTTGTAATAATATGCAATTTATAACCGGCTTATAGTTTATCCGCCCACATCATTGGTGTCCGTCCTTTCTATACATTTTATGCGAATAGTAGCATCAATATCTATAGAATTATAAAAAAAACAGAAAACCATGTACATGTATGTAAGCTGCTATAGTGTACGCCAGTCTTGTTTTCTGTATTTGGGAACAGCTAAATAGTCCTAATGAATGGATTTATTTCATGAATACATTAACCCTTGTTATGAATATATAGTCCATAAAATTCCAGTCGTTCGATTGGACAAAGAAGTAGGGTAAACTACAATACTCTTCATGCAATGTTAGTAGGTCAGTATTGCTGGATAAATTGTTCATGTCACGAACATTTTTATGATCAATCGATAATGTTTGTGTAATAAATTGGTGGTTAGCTAGGATTTTACATCGTTCTTCCACAAGTAATTGCAAGTTGGTGATATTTATGTGGTCATGTCGTGATAATATGTATATGTTTTCTTTCCTCCCTAGTTGCCTCGTTTGTTAGTAACCACACAGGAATACATACACGTAAGAACTGCGAATCATCGTACATCAGCGGATATACATTGATTACTCATAGTTTTTTCATTCATTAAATTCAATGAAACATGTTCAGACACTATTTCCTTTACATACTAATACTATTATTGCATACCACATTTATTTGATAATATTGACACCGGCCCACATGTGGTTCAATGCATCGAATATCTGCTGTAGTAGTATTTTTGATGTGTGAGGAATTTAATTATGTGATCAATATACTCGTTCAACTTAAGTACATCAAAATGATGTCAGCCATTCGTACTTCTTGCCTAGAACCTGTTAATTAAGCTTATTATATACCCCGGTTACTAAAGTAGAATTAATAACAACACTTGTAAACCATAGGAAAGTAGAAATACACGTACTATCCGACCAACGATTTTTGACAGTGACGTCATTTTGTAAACAATCTATAAATAAGCAGGGTATATCCCCAAAAAGATTGAGGATCATACTATATACAAGTAAGTCCTTACCAATTCATATATTTCAAGCAATACATGGTGCTGTGGATGTGTTTGTTGACTCTCACCCAGGCGATCTAAGTTCGAAGGTTGTGATAGCCATTGAACTATGACATTTTTTGTATTATGTACGAGAAACGTAACCCTTGAATGATTTTATTTTTAAAAAACATTGAAAATAAAGTTTATGCCTTATTATTATGAATTGAAGACCAGTGGAATTCGTGTAATTGAAAACACGTTTAGGATAGCTGTTGTTTTCTCTTATGTCTTCAAAGACTCCCGTCTATAATTTAAAACTTGTTGGTGTCATTTGAAGGTGAGTGAAATGGCAAAGGTAATTGTACTCTAGCAGCATTGTGTACACATACTTTTTATGTGATTAACTAAAAATAAAATGAAAATAAGCGTTAAAATAGTTCTGCTGACGGGGTTCGAACTCGGCATGTTTAAATTACTAATACTGCACCGCTATCCTCTCGGCCACGATTTCATGCAGATTATAGGTAAAGATATATACTCATAATCAAAATTTTGCAGACGATATATAAAGTAAACATTTTATTGTAAATACAACATGACGTCACTGTCAGGTATCCCTGGTCGGACTGTACTCCAACTTACGTACACCATTTGCACTTGTTAACCGAGAATTTGTTGACTAAGATACTTGCATACAGCCGTATCTTCCAATTATTATTAAAAACAACACTCGCGAATTATAGGTAAGTTGAAACATATACGGACACTTTAAGACGGGCCGCATCTGTCTAGAAGTACAAATTATCTCTCAATTATGTGTCCTGTTTTATATCACCAGATAGGCACTCGAAATTAATTGGAAATAAACAAACTTGTCAGGAAATCTGAATTTTTTTCTCTTTCTTTGGTACATTTTAACTTCCTTATACGGCGCTCGTTATTTCTATGGCGTGCTCATGTTCATGCTTTGTGTCGTGTTAATTGAGTAATCCGATTTTATGTCTACGTTTGATCTTGAATAAATCTAATTTAATTGACAGTGTGCTTCAAGAGGATTTAAATCGTAGTATCTACAGCAGAGTTCTAGTTTTCGTGTTGCAACGTAGACATCACCATCGTTAATGTGCTTTCATGTGCAAATTTACATTTGATGTTGCAGTACAACAGAGAGATTGAATAATGAAAGCATCCCTCAGCTCGACTTTAAATATTGCTTGTTGTAATTTTGCAAACAATTTTCAACGAATACTTGAAGCATCACACTTAGTACGTGTGATATGTGACAACAGGTTGTATTACATACAGTCAGGTTATGCATGTACAATATTCGTATCAAAATAGAATAAGCATAAAATTATACAAGTATATTACATGGTAGAAATGATTATGTCTACGTTCTGCCTTATGATTCTGCCATACTCAAAGTATAATATTTAAAAACAGGGTACATAGAACTTACGCCATCCTGCTCCTTTTCGACGGGGACTTGGACTTTTAATTATTTCTTAGGTTTATGTGTTGACATTGCATCGTGTAGTTGTGTGATGTTGTATAGCTATTGTTTTCTGTTCTCGGTTTGTTAAGTGCTGCTTGCCCAGTCCGATTTCCTCATATCTTTTTACATGTTTTTATTCTGAAGCCCCAATTGGAGCAAAACGCTGTTAACATGTTTAAAGTATTTGTAAATTATACATAGCTTTCCGTAGCGTAACAATGCATTTGTTCAACTTAACAAATCATTTGAACACCTGTGCCCAGTGGATTAGATGGTGGTAATGACTTACGATGTTCGTGTGGACCTTTCGATGAGACCGGTCGACCTCAGGCGCTATATAATACAGTGTTTATTCAGCTGGCATCGACATCCTGTTTTTTTATACCAACGTGCTCGTATCAAACGCACATCTGACAATCATATTTGTGTTTGTGGCATATTTTCTTGATATACGTTTTAGTGTAATAGGGATGTTGTCTGGTTGTATATAGTTATCCATGATTGACGATATTATTACAACCCCTGATACGAAAAATGTTATCATAAACTATGTTGAACAGAATTCAGTTTTCCCTATGGTATGCGTGTCATTGTAAATATTCATGGTAAAGTCTTTGTTGTAGTTCAATAAACCCTTTGTCTACATTTGTTGGATTAAGTCACATTATAACATTCCATTGTGTTCGTTATCGAACGAAATAACATGTTAATAATTTTGATGTCAATATTATTCCAATAGCTAATGAATTATGTATTTGAACATATTGCTACAACATTACCAGACAGGCATATATAACATTTTTTTTGTAGTTTATAATTGGTTATGTTGTGTCAAATATATCAAATATATACTGTTATGCCGTTGACCTAGTTCAAGTCAGTAGTACGTATAGGCACTGATTCTACAGTTATAATGATGATTTGGAACAATATAATGAATAAAAAAATACAACGGGGATGATAAGCATGACCTAAGACGTATGATAATGTCATGTTTCAGTCAGGTAACGTATGTGGAATGTCTGGAATACTTGGCAACCGAATATATTTGTAAGTTACGTCATTGATCGAGTAAAGCGTCTTATGTTTAGCAAACGAGGTCATAGAAAAAGCGTTTATTGATAATGCTATTGTTTACATAGAAGCGTTAATAATGTTCTGTAGTGTATTCATGTTGTTGTATTTTTTAGGAACTATAACAAAATGTTTTTGATTATTTGGAACCTTTTCAGACATTTCAGTCATTTCCATCCAAGATAAACTTTGAAGTCCAGAGAATGTCATTAATCTCGGAGTGAGTATATTTCTATAGGCCTGCTTAGAAACATCCATTAATGGGGTATCTTGATCGTGCATTTTATGTCTGACTCTCGCGTGGGTTGCTGTTTTATGTTGCTTCGGCATGTATGGTCATACATACGTTATAGTATTATCAAAATAAAGATACGGACAATTTGCAATACATGAACATACATAAAACTGAATGATATATGTATACTAATCTTCAATAATAACCTTAATAATGGAGTTACGGTTTATCAACCATTGTTCGAAACATTGACAATTTCATCCAAACATGTACAAGAAAGATAGAAAAGCTACTTATGTATAGATAAGGGATGTCGTCTGCTGTGAATAAAACATATAATAGTAACTTCACAGGCCTAACAAATTGTAAAAAAACGACAGTTTTTATTTCCACAACATTCCATCCATTCAATATGCATGTAGTATATATTCGACAGGTTTACGGCGGTTTGGGTTGGATTTCATTGTCAATATCAAAACAACGTGACAATCGCTTCCAAACCGGAACAGCACACCGTCGAAAGTACTCGATATTACAATTTAAACACGTCTAAAAGGTATATATTTTCTTGTTTTGTGTGGTATAGACATAATCGGATCCGACCAAAACCATTTTCTGGTCCGTTTATGCGTTAATTAGTATATTCTTGTAGGGGCGGAAAAGACTTTTAAACCTGTTTTTTCATCTAATAAATGAGTGAAAATTTGGGGATGTTCGACTCTGTTTTATAATATAATTTCTTAAGCCCACGATAACTTATAACTGATAACTTACGTATAATATATAGTAGACTGAATCACCGACAATATCAAGCAACAAAACACGTCCCGATTACATTTCAAACGGACCATTTTCCTTGTCAGGCACACGGTTACATTTATTTTATTCTTTTTCTGCGTGATTCCGTGCTATTCTGTTTGATATGCCAGGCAAAAAACTATTTAAAATCTCTCCTTATCATATCATTTGTGTCGTCTTATTATATAACATTACACGCCGATACATACATAACTTTGATCATGTTAAAGAATACGTTGTTACGACAACTGATAACATTTAACTGATATACGTAAACATAATGTTATCGTAAATAAAATTAATCTTCTATAACGCATCTTCAAAGCTCGATATCAATACGAACATATAATCAAACATAGATAGAGAGCAATTGTCGGTAGAAATTGCATCGCACAAAAATAAATGGTTTGAAAACATAAATGTTGACATTCTAAACAGCGGACATTCTACTAAGGCCATACCAAATCATTTCTTCGTTTAGCGTCCGCCCTTAGTTCGACAACCTATCTAGCTATCCTGAGACAACAAATAAAACACTCGAAAAAAACAAGTCACAATCACTTCTATCCTCATAATTATACATGTAGGCATATGGCTAACAAGAGCAGCTTTCTAGAATAGTCAATCATAATAACTTTATGAACTAAATTAAAACTTGTTTGTGTGAAACCTACTGCTGTTATGTTTTAGGGACAGGCTGATAAGTATGAAAGCAATATTTAAATGGATTTTGAAGATATAAGGAGCTACAAAATAAGATTTTTTTCTTTCCCAAGATGCTCCAACAAATCCGTTTTTTGACGCTAAACGAAGTAACGACTTGGTATGGCCTAAATTAGTACAGCAAATTAATGCGCAATACAGTTAGGCGTAGCCGGTACCACAGAGTCATGATCTTCAATGAAAACGACATATGACACGGACAACCACCTAGCATGAAACAAATACACTTTGAAAATAACCACACTTTCAATAAAACAAAATCAAACGGTTCCCTCCAAGTTTCTACATATGGCGAAGTTTACATGTTGTTTTCGACACAGTCGATATCTTATCCGATTCGAAATATATTTAATAATAAGAACAGATAATAGTCATGAATAGTCAGAGTCATTCAAAGCTAAAACTATCGCTAGAATGACATAATTGGACATGTTTATTGTACTCGTATACATTTCTTTGTCACTGAACCTGATTTGTAGTTTCTACTACGATATCGAAAATAATTACTATACATACTGACGAAGAAAAAATTGGACAGCAACAAAAAACATTTCACCATGAACTGTTCCCACCAATTATATTACATTCAGTTTCTATATACGGCGGTCATTACAAATGACATATTTTCTGAGGTTACAGAGTTAATGTCTAATCAGATTTACCTATACCCGTTATTGAATAAAAATTGTCTTTTTGTTATGGCTTTTTGTTTCACGTTGCTTTTAAGATATCAGCTGCTTCGTGTTTGGCCCTACATGGAAGATGGTATTGCAGAAAAAATGACAATCAATGTTTATATTTAGGAGATATAATTGCTAAGAAATAATATGTACAATGTTTTTTATATATATTTGTGTATAATGTCATTGAAAGTGTCACTGGCCGGTCACTTTACCACTGTCCGTATGAACTAGGAATATCTAACGTCAAACATTTTTTCAAGAAAACTTGAAGCTAATGGATAGTACTATACTTCAATATGAAACCAAAGGACACGCCATTTTCTCATTTTATACTTTGTTGTAAATCTCATTGCGTTATTGCAATGCAATTCCATACAGCCCGGTTTTTCTGGATATCGGCTCATATGTATGCGTCCACCCGGACTTCAACCTAAATGGCCAAATTTGACGATAAACACACTAACCATTGTGCTACGGAGGTACACGAGCATTTAAACACTCACCTTGAGCCATGCAATACGTTATACTGACTTAAGGTAAGACAGTTCCAAGAAATAAGTAAACATTCAAACAGTGTTGAAAAATAATGTTGCTCATTCTATTCAGCTGATTCAAAGTAACATTAGTCTTATAGAAAGACAAATTGGATCTTGGGCTGCAGGCAACATGTTGGAGCAATAAATTAGATTATATCATTCATTAGCGGAACGAAACGGCTAAACCGTAATGGAAGGTAAATGAATGTACTTTTCTACATTCAGCCAGATTAGGTTGTGCTGACAGAAAATGGAGGACAAATTATTGGAGTATGTCGTAACGATTTATTGCACAAATTGATTACATGTAATACAAGATAGTCTCATACGATACATGCGAACCACACAGTTTGTGGTAAATGGAGTTTTATATGAGAGTTTATAAAAAGGCCCCTCTCTAAAATGATATGCGGTCCAGATGGCCATAGACTAAAAAAGTTGAAAATTTGGGTCTACTGCGAACAATTTGCATTGAGCTAATGAGCAAATTCATTTGGTGGTTTCTAACCTACAGTCAAATTAGTACAAGAGATCGAAGCAACCGCAGTATATACATGTAATGTGTTTATATTTGTAATAATATGCAATCCATAACCGGCTTATAGTTTATCCGCCCACATCATTGGTGTCCTTTCTAATATATTTTATGCGAATAGTAGCATCAATATCTATAGAATTATATTGTATGTAAGCTGCTATAGTGTACGCCAGTCTTGTTTTCTGTATTTAGGAACAGCTAAATAGTCCTAATGAATGGATTTATTTCATGAATACCTTAACCCTTGTTATGAATATGTAGTCCATAAAATTCCAGTCGTTCGATTGGACAAAGAAGTAGGGTAAACTACAATACCCTTCATGTGATGTTAGTAAGTCTGTACTGCTTGATAAATTGTTCATGTCACGGACATTTTTATGATCGATCGATAATGTTTGTGCAATAAATTGGTAGTTAGCTAGGATTTCACATCGTTCTTCCACAAGTAATTGCAAGGTGATGATATTTATGTGGTCATGTCGTGATAGTTTGTCAGGAACTGTCCAACAATGGTGATACAATGTATATGTTTTCTTTCCTCGCTAGTTGCCTCGTTTGTTAGTAACCACACAGGAATGTACATACAGGTAAGAACTCCGAACCATCGTACATCAACGGATATACATTGGTTACTCATAGTTTTTTTCATTAAATTCAATGAAAAATGTTCAGACACTATTTCCTTTACATACTAATACTATTATTGCATACCACATTTATTTGATAATATTGACACCGGCCCACATGTGGTTCAATTCATCGAAGATCTGCTGTAGTAGTATTTTTGATGTGGGAGGAATTTAATTATGTGATCAATATACTCGTTCAACTTAAGTACATCAAAATGATGTCAGCCATTCGTACCTAGAACCTGTTAATTAA
Source organism: Spisula subtruncata (assembly GCA_963678985.1). NCBI lineage: Eukaryota > Metazoa > Mollusca > Bivalvia > Venerida > Mactridae > Spisula > Spisula subtruncata. The sequence goes on along the minus strand of OY787671.1, from coordinate 13,368,864 downwards.
GCTTATTATATACCCCCGGTTACTAAAGTAGAATTAATAACAACACTTGTAAACCATAGGAAAGTAGAAATACACGTACTATCCGACCAACGATTTTTGACAGTGACGTCATTTTGTAAACAATCTATAAATAAGCAGGGTATAATCCAAAAAGATTGAGGATCATACTATATACAAGTAAGTCCTTACCAATTCATATATTTCAAGCAATACATGGTGCTGTGGATGTGTTTGTTGACTCTCACCCAGGCGATCTAAGTTCGAAGGTCGTGATAGCCATTGAACTATGACATTTTTTGTATTATGTACGAGAAACGTAACCCTTGAATGATTTTATTTTTTAAAAACATTGAAAATAAAGTTTATGCCTTATTATCATGAAATGAAGACCAGTGGAATTCGTGTAATTGAAAACACGTTTAGGATAGCTGTTGTTTTCTCTTATGTCGTCAAAGACTCCCGTCTATAATTTAAAACTTGTTGTTGTCATTTGAAGGTGAGTGAAATGGCAAAGGTAATTGTACTCTAGCAGCATTGTGTACACATACTTTTTATGTGATTAACTAAAAATAAAATGAAAATAAGCGTTAAAATAGTTCTGCTGACGGGGTTCGAACTCGGCATGTTTAAATTACTAATACTGCACCGCTATCCTCTCGGCCACGATTTCATGCAGATTATAGGTAAAGATATATACTCATAATCAAAATTTTGCAGACGATATATAAAGTAAACATTTTATTGTAAATACAACATGACGTCACTGTCAGGTATCCCTGGTCGGACTGTAATTCAACTTACGTACACCATTTGCACTTGTTAACCGAGAATTTGTTGACTAAAAAACTTGCATACAGCCGGATCTTCCATTTATTATTAAAAACAACACTCGCGAATTATAGGTAAGTTGAAACATATACGGACACTTTAAGACGGGCCGCATCTGTCTAGAAGTACAAATTATCTCTCAATTATGTGTCCTGTTTTATATCACCAGATAGGCACTCGAAATTAATTGGAAATAAACAAACTTGTCAGGAAATCTGAACTTTTTTCTCTTTCTTTGGTACATTTTAACTTCCGTATACGGCGCTCGTTATTTCTATGGCGTGCTCATGTTCATGATTTGTGTCGTGTTAATTGAGTAATCCGATTTTATGTCTACGTTTGATCTTGAATAAATCTAATTTAATTGACAGTGTGCTTTAAGAGGATTTAAATCGTAGTATCTACAGCAGAGTTCTAGTTTTCGTGTTGCAACGTACACATCACCATCGTTAATGTGCTTTCATGTGCAAATTTACATTTGATGTTGCAGTACAACAGAGAGATTGAATAATGAAAGCATCCCTCAGCTCGACTTTAAATATTGCTTGTTGTAATTTTGCAAACAATTTGCAACGAATACTTGAAGCATCACACTTAGTACGTGTGATATGTGACAACAGGTTGTATTACATACAGTCAGGTTATGCATGTACAATATTCGTATCAAAATAGAATAAGCATATACAAGTATATTACATGGTAGAAATGATTATGTCTACGTTCTGCCTTATGATTCTGCCATACTCAAAGTATAATATTTAAAAACAGGGTACATAGAACTTACGCCATCCTGCTTCTTTTCGACGGGGACTTGGACTTTTAATTATTTTTTAGGTTTATGTGTTGACATTGCATCGTGTAGTTGTGTGATGTTGTATAGCTATTGTTTTCTGTTCTCGGTTTGTTAAGTGCTGCTTGCCCAGTCCGATTTCCTCATATCTTTTTTACATGTTTTTATTCTGAAGCCCCAATTGGAGCAAAACGCTGTTAACATGTTTAAAGTATTTGTAAATTATACATAGCTTTCCGAAGCGTAACACTGCATTTGTTCAACTTAACAAATCATTTGAACACCTGTGCCCAGTGGATTAGATGGTGGTAATGACTTACGATGTTCGTGTGGACCTTTCGATGAGACCGGTCGACCTCAGGTGCTATATAATACAGTGTTTATTCAGCTGGCATCGACATCCTGTTTTTTTATACCAACGTGCTCGTATCAAACGCACATATGTCAATCATATTCGTGTTTTGTGACGTATTTTCTTGATATACGTTTTAGTGTTATAGGGATTTTGGCTGGTTGTATATATTTATCCATGATTGACGATTTCATTACAACCCCTGATACGAAAAATGTTATCATAAAATGTTGAACAGAATTCAGTTTTCCCTCTGGTATGCGTGCCATTGTAAATATTCATTGTAAAATCTTTGTTGCATTTCAATGAACCCTTTGTCTACATTTGTGGGAAAAAGTCGCATTGTAACATTCTATTGTGTTCCTTATCGTACGAAATAACATGTTAATAATTTTGATGTCAATATTATTCCAATAGCAAATGAATTATGTATTTGAACATATTGCTACAACATTACCAGACAGGCATATATAACATTCTTTTGTAGTTTATAATTGGTTGTGTTGTGTCAAATATATCAAATATATACTGTTTGGCCATTGACCTAGTTCAAGTCAGTAGTACGTATAGGCACTGATTCTACTGTTATATCATGTTAGATGATTTGGAACAATATAATGAATAAAATAATACAACGGGGATGATAAGCATGACCAAAGACGTACGCTTATGTCATGTTTCAGTCAGGTAACGTAATTGGAATGTCTGGAATATTTGCATACGAATATATATGTACGTCAGTGACGGAGTAAAGCGTCTTATGTTTAGCCAACGAGGTCATAGGAAACACGTTTATTGATAATTCTATTGTTTACATAGAAGTGTTTATTTACTATATATATATATCTCCGGACTTTTACGAATTATGCAAGGAGTCTTAGTTTAATCTGGTAGGGCTATACAGTTCATGACACGGTATGCATTTTTACTTGAAGACACCACTTCCGGTCAATAAATTGTACTGCTATACCTACAGCTTGAAGTGAATGGAGCGTAAGACTTAGAAATTTCGCTAAAATATACATTTTTTATACAAGTTTATTGCGACCTATTTTGAAAATATCTTCATTTTTTCTGTTTTCTTATTGACAATGATATATTTCTTTTCGACTCAAGAAATGCATTATCTTAACCATCATACAGAGCGCAGCATAAGCTTTATGTGCAAAATCGTAATTGGCAGCTCATATTAGGACTGTGGAGATTGTTTTTCCTAATCAATATGTAGAACAGCACTCAAATACCCTACATCTTCGCATGTTTTGTATAGCATATTGCATTAATATGTATTGAATTAATATGTTGCCAAATTTCAATAAAAATGAAGCACTTTAACTGTATTAAATCTTTCAATAACTCGGTAAAGTGTAGTAATGCGAACAAGCCTAGAAGACAAATTCCGATATTTATGATAAAATTTAATATTGCAGGAGAAATTGTATAATTATATTATAATCTTGGTTCATTAAATTACTAATTGAGTTGTATTATGACGATTACTACTTAGGAGGTCGAATGTAATTAAATATTAAACAGTAGCAATGCTCTTTGCAATAAACTGGGATAATCGAGTGCGCAATCGTATAAGAACACATTGCAGATATTCGTTGTCTACTTAACATTAATTACTGCAATGGAAGTGCAATGTCATGTTTGTTATTATTAATACATACGTATATATAATCGATTGTTATACACGTAGCTTTTGTTAATATCTTTTGTAATTGTTATTATATAGTATTGCATGTTATTATTTCTAGTTAATAATAAACTCTTATTTGTATACATTAATATTGAATAGTACTCAGGGCACAAAACAAAGTAAGATAGATAGATAGATTTATTTCGGTAAAGGTTGTGCATATACATGGTTGTAATACAACAAACATGGATATAATTAAAAATAAATTATAGCATGATTATTAATAACCATTTAAAATACACACAGGGGATTAACCCATTCATAAACTCTCCATTATTTTTCAGGAATGGAGAGTTGCTTAACAATAACTCTCCATTATTTCGTATACACATTACATTTAATGTGTATACGAAATAATGGAGAGTTATTGTTAAGAAAACTCTCTATGCCTGAAAAACATAACACACATATGAAGTATTAACAAAACATGGAGAGTTATTTTTATCAAATGTGTTAACAGGTAATAGAGAATTATTGTAAATAATGTATAATTATACACCAGTGAGTTGCAATCATTGCCCGCCATCCCAAATAGATGGGTCGGAAAATTTTCAAAACCCCCGCCCTTCCACGGCCCATGCGGGAGCTATCTTACAATTAAACATTGTCTCAAAGGTATTGGTTCGGTGAAAAAAATCCCAACATTTCCCCAGCAGTGCGGGGGAAGCTGGAGGGTAAAACACCGCAGCCATACGCGGGATTGGGGCCGTGGATGCAATTGACTGGTGCATTACAAAATGTATGTGTTCACAAAAAGGGCAATACAATTTGCAGGAAAAGCGGCACTCAACTGAAAGAGCCGAACATAGAAAAAAAGACAGATAAAAATGCTCAAACGACAACGAAACTAGAAAATGAAATCAACCCGCGGTTACTAATCAGCTATTAAGGTGGTACGCGCGCAAGAAATAACAGAATAAAGAAATCAAGATGATGCTAGTGTGATATGATATTAAATACCGTTTATTTGCAATTGCACTTTCGCGTGATCATGACCATTCATTAAGTTCCAATTACAGCTTTTATACATTAACAAGGGTAAATCATGACACCCGTCTTCAGCATGATACTAAAAATGAAATAATCGACCTTAGCCTACATAAAAATGTCCATAAACATTGCAACTTAGGTTTTGAGATGATCAGATGAAAACTGTTTGAATATAATAGTACATACACAGCTAATTTCTAATTGTTTTTGGTCATATAAGAAAGACATGTGTCGATTGGACTCCTAAATTTGAATTAAAGAACAGGCAAAGTTTGTATAAATTTTGGAGGGTAAGAAAACAGTTAAGTTCCCAATTTACGAGGGCTGTTTTCAGCTGTTCAGCCGCTAAATCACTCTTTGACATTAACTTCCCCTGATCATTGGGCTACCTAAAGAAACATTCGAGTCTCACGGGGAGACGTTTTCTCTTTTGTGGGCGTGGCGCCTAGGAATAGACACTGCCCACACAAGTATATATACCAATTTTTTAGTACATTAATTAATACTTTCATTAACATGACTGTGCAAATACAGAGCTAGGCTTAATAACAACATGTTAAAAACATTGTAGTTATGTCCATAAAATTGCATATCAATTATTAATATCCATGTATAGTTTATGCACGGAAATATATCCTCTGCCTGAAACAAGTCTTTATAATGTCCACCGTGTTATAACATCAAGTGACACTGGGTAAATGACCATTGCTTGATCGTGTAACACATAACTCGCACCATGTGTTTGCATGGACTACACACCAATATTAAAGTAATGGAGAGTTATTGTATAAGTTCACTGGTTTCATGAAAAAAGCATGATTTTCTCGCTCAGTCATGTTCATATTTTTAATCTTCTACTTATAAGAGGTACATCAAGGGAGACTTTTTTGGAAAAATGCATTTTCTTTCAATTTTGACATTTACAGCATCTTTTCAGAAAATCAAATTGACATTTGACAGTATTGGTGTATTTTAAGTCAGAGAAAATCCGCGTATCTGTCCATTCCTGAGAAATAATGAATACTCGGCCCCTTCGGGGCCTCGTCTCCATTATTTCTCAGGAATGGACAGTTACTTGGACTTTCTCCTTAACGTCATGCACACCAACACCAAGGATTACACAAAAAAAGAGAAAACTCTTATTTCCATTGTGGTCCTTGAGTTAATGTCATGACATAGAGAGGCAAAAGTAATTTACTGTCTATAATGGATAAATGTAAGTAAGAATACAAATAAAATAAGGATATCACAGAATTAATTGCATACAGATCAATATATATATCACAGTGAGATAGTTAATAGTTTATAGCAAGAATAATTATAAATATTATCACAATGAATTATCACTACAGTAAATTATTCTCAATCACAATTAGCCTCAATGCAAGCAGATAAAACGAAAAATCTAAATAAAAAGACCTAAACCGAAATTAGTTTGAAAAAAGTTAAAGAAATAAAACCATACGTCTTAGATTGTGTGATGTAAAATAAACTAAATAATTTTTTTTTTTATATTAAAAACTTGACTTATTATAATTTGTTCGACACGTTTCTGTACAGGAAGCCATCCTAAATATTTAAAATGTTGCTTATCAATATGCGTGTTATAATCTAAGTCCAAAGCGAATCTTATCATTTTATTTTGGGTAGTTTGGAATTTATTTTGGAATACTTTAGTTAAGCTATTATACCAAACTGAACATGCATAGTCAAAATGACACTGCACTAAAGACATTATAAGGAGCTTTTTGGTATCTGACGTCAAATAATTTTGTTTACGATATAGAAATTTAAGCTTAGCATTGGCTTTCTTGAGTATTGAAGTTGCCATGTCAGAAAAGGAAAGGTCTTTAGTTCTTCACTAAAAACGAGTTTTACGTAAAGAAACGAAACTGTTTCATTTGTTCACTATATATTGTAATTGCAAGTTTGGTTGTTAACATCTGAAAGTCGTTTTTAAACTTTATCTTTTCAAGCAAAGAATCTAGTTAAAATGATCAAATTGTTCAAAGCTTTATTTACTGTCTCAATACCTGGACATTCTAATGCCCTAGTGTCTACGAGTACAGAACAATATAGTAAATTTACCTTCATTGATGATATGTGTTTGAATTATGAATATTCCTCGAGACAACGCAAGTTAGTGCTACTGTATAGCAAATTGCATTAAAAAATGTCTTCAAACAGAAGTACTTTCGGTCACATTGGATCGCCGTTTTTCGTTATTTCCTTGTGAAACGAGGTCACCCTGCTCTTTAGCAACAGGGACTTGGGCTTTTAATTATTTTGTTGGGTTATGCATCGGCATTTATCCGTGTAGATGTGTTATGTTGTGTTGTTTTAAAACGGGGATACCTTGGAACAAATGGACTAAACAATAACTGCTGTTACTAGTACATGTAGGATATGGCATGCTGACCAAGATGACCAGTCAAACATTTAAAAAACAAAGCAACAATACTTAGAATGGTTCGCACGTGTGATACATAATGTACTCTTCCGTGGTGTAGCTATTTCGTTGTATTTAAGCATGTATAATATAGTCTGTCTCTTTCCAAAACAATGACTTGTATCATAATCATGATGCGTATACAAAGAGTTATTCACAAAGACATCTGGCTCGTATTTGCTGCATCGTTTATATACAGTTCAGACGAAAATAGAAACTGTTTATTACGCACATTGATATAACAATGAAAGTATTGTTTGTTGTATTGCAAATGACGTAGACAAAGAAACCAGACGAATATATACAACTGACATAGTATTCACAAAGTATCTTAGTGCACAACTTAGTTAGTCTAGCTATTCTGTATTCTGTTCTGAAGAATTTGTTTTTGCAAGGTTACGAAATTAATAAAATAATCATCAACATTTCTGAGTAGGATCGCACTGCCAATGTTCAAATAAATACATTAATCGCCATTGTCTGGGCGCATCAATGGTCATTATAAGTGTTACATCAAATGTGCATTATCGTCTTCCTTTGGATTAACTGCAAGATAATGAGAAATCAATGACGTTAACATTGGACCCTCACACAGTGGTGTTACGTATGAAGAGACAAATGTGTCGCAAATGGAGATATGAGTAGTTGTTATTACGTTGGTGTTTGTATTAATGTCAATGTATTATAGCGTTGCCTTTGATGACGTATTGTAATGTGTGCGTTTTAGTAGAATCAACCCCTGTACATACGTTGAACAGGAAACTTCACATCATAAGTCGACGGAAAATCCTGTGACATTTGTATTCACCGCAAAGTCGATTACGAACATCATTTGCTCATCTACATTGATAAGTAACACGTGATTGATTGGTTCACTCCTACTGTAGCCAAAATAGGAAATAACAGAATGGACAAAACTGTCCAAATTAAGTGGTTCGTAGTACATGATACTGGTGAGAAAAAACAACAAGAAAACATGTAGATAAAACAACAACTGCAACAACATATGATTGGAATTGGTTTTCGTACGTAACGTAATAGTTTAATAATCAAAATATCGATTATCTATGTAAGCAATGATTCATAAATGCATAAGCTATATGCATTCTAAGACGTTTTAACAAATAAACAAATAAACAAACTGACATTTGACAATTGGTATTGCTATTACTAGAAGTACGCCCACTGTATATTTGTTCGGATTAAGCAATTAATCAACCAGAGAGATCTGCACATCACTGTTTCAGTCCATGGTTGTATATTGAGAATGATGTATCACCAGTTAAGATCCCAACGAAATTAGTAGCTCGCATGAAGAGTTTAGAAAACCAGCAACAGTTACGTAATTTGATTGTTTAAATTGCAGCATAGCACACGATGTGTACACAATATGTATGTGATAAACTCGTCAATGATTCAGACATATTTGAAAATGACGTAGATCTAAAGACTTGTCTTGGTGTGAAGTAGAAAGTATGTATAAAACAGTAGCACAGCAAATGAGATTGGAGATAAGAACAAGAGCTATACAATCTAAGGGACAGTGAATGTCGATCTACGCGATTGATTGTTTACCATTGGTTGTTGAGGAACCGGTGTTTTGTGTGTGTCTGGTCTATAAATAATGACATGCCACTTACGAACAAGCGCTTATGAGTGATATGAGAATCATTTGAACTGTCTTGGTCGTTAAGATACATACCCGAACAGCTTTGGATTCATACTTCATCATTCATTCGGGATTTTGTCCAAGACGGACTCATAGATAGTAGATAGATTAACCAGATTCAAGGTCGTGGTACTTACACAGAGGCTCATTTAATCATGTTGTACAGTCTAAATAGTAATCAGTTGTATTATTTCGAGAATTTAAACATGTGCACAATGTTTAAACGAAAAGGTAATAAGGATCTGTGTTCGTTCTATGTTCGAAAGTATCAGCTTATAGTTATAGACTGAATGCATATAATACACGCTGGTTTAAGCGTTAATTGCGTTTTGATAATACCATGAGTGTAGGTATCATGGCATTGCACCAAATAGTGCATAATATAACTTTATCTCGCTAGTTCAAGTACCCCCGTTTATGTTTTTCTTTCTGTTAAGATAATCATTTTAGATCAGACGTTACATATGAGCGAACTTTAAGGTTTTAGTTCGAACGTAAATAGAAAACGCATGTCGGTCGAAAATATTTGTAACAAAGTAACGTGGACTAAGTACTGTGCCAATATCGTACATCAGCAGGTTGTGTATGATACGCCTTTCATGATTGTTTTAAATTTTGTAATTACTCAGTAATTTTATATATTGTTCATACGGAGGCATTTTGAAAGTTCTGATAACTGACCGATGACCTTTAATTGGTTAATCAGATATGTTTTAAGAAAACGTTTTCTGAAAGACCAATCTTTCTCAAGACATCGATATTCTAAGTCTGACCATTTTAATTTTATTTGTATTTGATCAATACATGGTTTCAAGGAATGTCTGAAATTGCCGCGTTACAAGTTACAGAGACGTTGTCAAAACTTTTAAAATGCCCCATCGTATGTGTGCGCATAACAAGAACTTATTTACTGTTACATAACATGAAACTATCTGAAATGAATCGGAAAGAGATAATTGATGAATTGATGGCAGGAGACATACGTTGATGGTTAGTTAGACACAAGGGATGATTAAAATTATTTGCTATTTTGCTCTAGAAAGTTTATTTTAATAGACCTACATGAACATCGTACAAGAAAACCCGTGCACCAAACATTGCTATGCATAGGACATATGCCAATTTGTTACATAGTTACGAGGATTTTAGCTCATCTTTTCGAAGATAAATGAGAACTTTTGTCATGACATGATCGTCTGTGCGTGCGTGCGTGTGAGTGGGTGGGTGTGTACGTTAGTTAAGTTCAGTGTCAGAGTCATTTTCCCAATATTTTAAAAGTATCTACTTGAAACTAGAAAGTGTTTACATTGTTTGTATGATGTATGTCTCAGATAGCCCTAAAATCAAATAGGTATCGAGATTAAATATTTTCGATAGAACGAGAAAGTCAAGGTCGGTTTATGCAACTGATTGTTTCCCAAAGGTTGTTGATGCATGGGTGTTTTATGTCTGTATAGTCTTTACATAATGACGCAGCACTTTATAACGAGACTGATGAGACAGTCTTGCTAATTACTGCGGAAAAATAAGCATCATCACGGGTTGTCTGGTAGCTGATAGAAACTCACTTACATGTAACTGATATACGTAATGTTTCTGCACTTGCTGATTTCGAAATGATAGCCATGCATGGCAGGTTGGTTTTTAAACAATGTCTTGGAATTTAAAATTAGGGCGTTGAAACATGACAATGTTTTATGACACAAGAAAACAAGTTTCGTAATGGTTGGCAGAATATGCAATATGGGATAAAATTGTGTTTGTTACGACTACTAGTACCTCTCAGCAGCGACAATGTAAGTGCATTTCAAAGTTTTCAACAGTCGTAGACCGATACTATAACGATGCATCAGTGATTAAATTCTTCAGAATAGACCCAATTACAATGCATATACTGCAAATACAAATATCTATACATGTATAGCATATTATTAATGAAGGTAGAATAGTGAACCGTAAAATATGAATAAGGTATTATGACCTACACCTCATTGCTACAAGCTTAAATTAAGTAGTGTAACAATTCCTGGTCGAACCAGTCTTTTCATTTGTCAATTACAAAGGTCCGCTTCAAATGCTGCTTTCAGAAACGAGTCCGCTAGGTCGACTTAGTGCCTTTGGCTGGCTGATTGGCTAGGTTTCCGCGTACACTTACTTACCGACGTCAATTAACAAGTACACCAGAGCTTTTATCACGGCGTTCCTATTAGATATATGGGGTTGATTTTGCATGTTCACAGTAAATATATAGTATATATACATACAGTGTATAGGAATCCTGTTGGCACGAAAATCATTACTCACAAACAGATAACACATATTATTGGATACCCTGTACAATTGAATAATGACCAGCTCATGATTTGCAGATAAGTATAGGCAGATGTCCTTTTAAATTAAAATAATCAATACGATAATTTCACGGTTGCTGTTCACAAGTTAATGGCGCTTTCACTGACGTTAAAATGATTATTCTCGCCGTTTCAATATTGATTTATATTTGGTTCGATTGATAGCTATTTATTAATGATAGTTATATAACACAATTTGTTAATACTGCCCAAAGCGATGATCACCATTTTGAGCAGAAAAATGATTTTATTGTTTAGTGCAATTGATTAACTACAATTTAATTGTACGCACTTTGTTCTATTATTAAAATGTAAATTGCATAATTTTAAAGAGCATTATTGGATATTGTTTTACCGTCATCACCAATGCGGTTGATGCCAATCATTAGTGAAACCGTCGTGACGGATGTTTTTGATGATAATGTTTATGCAGAAGTAAAAGCGATGCAATCGGTAACGACGGTTTTGATGTCAATAATTATGCCATTTGGAATGGTAAATAAGAAATAAATCATGCATTAATCAAACAAAATATTTCGCGTTGACGAACTTATCCAACAATAATTAAGCAAATGACAACATTAGTGTTACAATTTCCGTTTGGTTCAACGTCATAAGATCGAGATCAGGTTAGAATTGTTTCGAAAACAGGAATTGAGCTCAAACATCCATTTACTATCTATTAGTTTGTTGTGAGTATGATACTCATGCGATTTGTCGCAAATTTTAGTCATGTGGTTTTAACAGAAAGAACGCAGGTAGTTGCTTGCATTTACTTGCATATATCACATATTCCAGTTATTTTATTCAACATACGTCAATGCCAGAAACAATCTACTAACACAGGACATACGGTTTATAATGTATATTGATTTTGCGACTACAATGTAACTGGAAAGCGGCCAACGACAACACAAGCAACCGTCATTTTATAATTAAAGGACATCTTTAATGACACACATACGCTACACTGTGTTATTACTAATACACGATTAAAATCTGTCCATACATTTACAGCAATCAATAGATTGAACGAGAAGAAAAATGCGGTGTTTTTTTTCTAGCTTATAATGTTTATGGGTCAACAAAGCACTATATTTATTTATTTATAATCAATTTTGCTCTTTGATCTAGAAATTTATTATATCTGAGCGTCGTTTTAAATATCGATTTTATAGTTTACTTTTTATTGCACTTAGATCAAAGTAATTTAAACCATATATAGCATACTTTATATATAAAAACTCGTTTATCATTACGTTGATGATGTTTGGTCCATGGAGGAAGGTATGTCTGTCTCCGTTTTCATCAATATCCCAGTAGTAAAACTTAATCACATTTACAGGCTTCTGAGAGATCAAAATAGTAAACACATAAGATTGATCAACTAATTAATATTTTTAACTATTTTGATATTTCGTTCTGCACAGTGCAAAATAATAATCCACAAAAAAGCATTCTAATAAATTACATCATACTTCTTACAAAATATTTCATTTTCAAATCAAAATGCACACTAACTAGTCCATCAATAGAACCTTTTAAAGAATACCTGAAACATAGAATACAAATAGAGAACACAATATCAGAAATAAAAAATCAAAGTGAAATGTTTGAGAACAAAGGAGTGACTTTATAATATTATTAAATTAAGAAAACACAAATATGTTTTTATTGAAGAGATGGTGCAAAAAGAATCTATACATTCTACTTTAATATCTCTCTCTTTCTTCCCCCTCTCTCTATCTCCCCTCTCTCTCTCGAAAAATAATTCATAAATCCATTTATTTTTATACTATTTGTTAATATGTTTATAATGTATGGCATAAATGTAAATGTATTTATAAATGAATAAAATTGAAAGGACAAAAAAAGATTGATCAACTAACATAATGGTCATTGCCATGTATCAAATCCCAAAACAAGCAATAAAACATTTATAAATATGCAACAGCCTAATTATTTATCAAAATGTCTCAATCGTCTTATGGTCAATTCGAATGCATGTATGAGGCGTGAAAACTATGGTCTGCATGGTTCGAAGAACAAAGTGGATAAAACACTTTATTGAAACTCTTGAATTTGATCAACGCATGAAAATAGTTCTAGGCCTATGGAATGTATTAAATAAGTTGAGTATCAATAATATTTAAAATAAAACACAACTCGCAAGTTTAATAAATGCAATTCTTGTTAGAAAAAACTTCAACTGAGTCTCTCATTTAATCACATGCTTATATAAACGTAGCAGCAGAGAAGTGACCCATACGACAGTGCTGTTTGTTTCTGTTTGCGACATTTATTCATTCTCTTTCAACCAGCTTATATGTTCGTCCAAAACGTACTGGGACTTGCCTAACCACCGATATAATTGTGATGAGGCATATAGTCCATGCGGAATGATTTGCTATAAACATCCTCTAAAAATAATAGACTGATATAATTGTTGGTCTTAATATTAATAAATGTTGGTAATGTAAACAAATCGGGTTCAATGATACGTGCAACCTGTGTAGCATGCTTGTGGTATTGTTCAAATCATAGAACTATTTATTGGCGGAGGCCTGACAACTTTAAATGTGTTGTAAGTTGAAAAGTGGTAATACAAAAATAGCTTGTTCATTAGCGGTAATATCTCTGTAATCATCTATATCGGATTAAAAATAAGAATAAGAACGTCTAATTAGTAAACCTTACAGGTCCATGTAGATGAAAGCTAGATAATTATTTAACGGTAGTAAATACATTCATCAGGCACTGATAAGTATACGTTGTGAAATCGTAATTAGATTTAAACCTTTGATACTATCGATTGTGAGCGACAAAAGGATACCTGTATTATTAACGATCATGACTTTGGGGATGCGATATCAATTATGTTTACAATAACTCATACGGCATCGGTCGGTAACGATTACTTGTTTCGGAAATATCAAACACGTACATAGTTCAATTATTGTGTAACTTAATGTCCAAATCGTCTTCAGATATGGTTCTTATATTTGAAACCGATAAAACATACAGGGCTATATTGCCACAAGTAGAACATAAAGTCATTGGTGCGAATCTAATCCCATAGTGAAAGTTGGTTGATTGTCAACATCATTTGAATCTCGCTATAGGGATGCGTACTAAGATCAGAAAGATATTAAAGTTGATTTCGCTTGCTATCAAAAACATTAAACACTGCAAAAAAAGTTTGAACACTTACTTGAACTACTATTAATTTTGACAGACCATCGTAGAAATGAAAACAAATTTATATATTACTTATCAGTGGACCTCGCATTGGATATGAACTATTTTATAATATACATGTACTAAGCAAAACAGCTAACCGAACGCTTATGTTTTTTATAATTATTTATAGAACTATCCATTGGAATTTTCTGAAACTTGGCCTGAAGTATAATCCAAACATTAGAAGGCTAGTGGTAAATTTTGTCAATATTTAATTTGCATCATCATCAAAATATGTATTTAATGTCATCACCCATCAAGATGAAATTCACAAAATGTACAATTAGCATATTTTATGAACGAATAGCGGTTTTTACCGTATAGCTTTTTCATTTATTAATATTTTTAGCACGAAAATTTGTGCACTTGTTAATTACGATCTTGTGGTGCGGTTTAAGTAGTTTTATTTTCAAAAATGCGAAACGGAAGTTCACGGAACCATGAAATAACAGAACCAGACACATAAACTTGAAATTCACGAATAGGCGTTAAGTAATAAAATAGTTTAGGTTTATTACATACACATTAAAGACTAATCGCCAAATCAATAAAACAAATAGACAAACTCGATATAATGCGATTTGATCACAAAAACATGGATTGATTAATTTTTCAAAATTATGATGTTTCTTTTCAATGGTCAATAGTAGGTAATTTGGTCGAATACCTTTTGTGTGGATAAATGAGGATAATTATTGACGTAATGTTTGTTTTATTCTCAGTATTTTAATATTTATTTTTGTTTCCGTTATCAGAATATACACTTAAAATAATCTTTATTACCAAACCAGTCATATAGCTGCATTAACAATTTGTCGAACACCTGATGAACGCATTTCCTATATACTGAATGGAGAGATGACACGTTTTTTTTCAAATACATGCAAAAAGCGCTCAGGACTAATATGTATTATTTTTTAAAGTCAACGCGTTTCACTAATGCATAACAATACAATTTTATGGGAGCGTGTAGAGAATGAACTTAAAAAGAAGTATATTATGCCAGAGATATCCCACTTGAATTTACTATTTTTCTTAGCTCCTGTGATTTCTAATATACAGTTTTAGGTATTTTATGTGCACTGGTATTCACACACATGTTAAATATTTGTGATATGTTTGTGATAGTTTAAATCTGTGTAAAAATGATCTGTCTGATTGAAACCCTCCAGGAATCGTATTGGCCGCTCTTTTGCGGCCTACCTTTGACGAATGCGCCATGTTTTTGACAAAATATTTTGTTTTTCCGACTAAAAAACACCCATGCTACTCAACATGCACACAAAACTCGTGCAATTCGAGCGCAATATATTACATCGTGCAAAAATGTGATAAGAAGCTTTTTCGTCTTGGATGAGCGATGTTGACATGTGGTAAGCTGCATTAGGTGCACAATCTATATTGAAATAATTATGCAAAAGTTTAGGTTTGTACACGTACAGGATACTGAAATATTCAAATTTAAAACGTGTTCGGTTAGCTTTTTTGCTCAGTATACCATCACTAATAAAAGACGAACTCAGAATCTTGAAACGACGTTGTTGAAAGAGTCGATCGAAACAAACACCTCTCGAATGTTAGATCGTGTGCGACTCTGTCATTGTACATTGATAGTAAATATTACAAAAATGTAAGTTGACTTATTTACTGTCTTATTTAATATGTTTTGTTGAATAACAAGGTTGTTAAACCGAGTTAAAGAGATATTTTGCGTTTGTGTTTAGCTTCGAAGAAATAGAAAAAAAAACATTAAGGTGTGTTTGAATGAAGCCATTACGCATCATCTGCTGTCAGGTTGACTGATTGAGTATGTTACCGTACAGAACAATTTCCTGGCCATCGAGAATAATTATATAATCCTCTCATTGTCAATACAATGTGTGGAGGAATGCAACATGCTCTTTACAAATGTTCTTGATTAAATGCTCATTTTGTCTGTAATTCCTATTATTAATATATTCTAAATCAGACAAGCTATAATTGAGTGTCAACTTGAATAGGATAATGTCATACCTTCTTGAACAAATGAATCTTGAATATGTTATTGCTCCCCTTATGAGTCAAGGCTATATTTATTTTGTTTTTCGAAAACACACTGAAGCCACAAAACTGCTAAATGTCTTGTGCGTCTTTGTTTGGTTTTACATTTATATATTTCCTGCTAAAATGAATGTGTTATGTAGGCTTTACATTTATGTATTTCGTGCTGAAGCAATGATCTATACTTTTATACTGTCTGGTCTATACCATGTATCTATCAGCGTCTATGATACAAGTTGTGAATTAAAATCGTAAAGAAAGTTCGAAGTAATTACTAGTCATTGTATATACGCTAAGGTAAGCATGGTTTAGTGTAATGTAAGCTAAGCAAAGTTACATAACATCTTATGAAATACGATTTTATTTCCTTTAAGTCCAAGTCCCCGTTGTATGAGCAGGATGAACTAGTTTCACAAAGAAATACAAACAAACTGTAACCAATCAATTTCAAAGGAGCTGTCCAAAGCGGTGATCTGATAGAAAATATTGCATATTCCAGTCCGAAATAAAGATACCTAATTAGTCGGTCAATGTATTTATACAGTTTGCTGATGTCATAATCCCAACATGCAGCGTAGTGACCTAATTAGTTTGTTTCCTTGATATTTACTGTGGTCATGACTTCCATATACGGATGTGTTAATAACTAACTATTAGCCCTAATTTTTAATAATAATTAGGTTCTGAGGTTAAGTTGATTGAAGGAATGTATATGAAGTTCATTGACCACCTGATATGGTAATGTAATATAATATGACATAATAATCAACTGACGCAACTCAATACCATTACGCATTGGTTAAAGCAGAAGCTCCAAACCATGAATATTTAATTGCATTATAATTGTTATGCGTGAGTTAATAAAGTGCGAAGTTATTGAAGACAAGACGTCTGTGCTCCTTTAAGACGTTTTACGTGGTATTTATTTCCTATGATTGTATCAAAGTAAGTGAAATTAAAAAGAGAATGTCGCAGTGCTATTGCAGATTGCATTTAAATGCATGAATTTTGCCCTGTGGAATAACGATAGTCTATTTATAGCATTATCAACAAATGCGCAAAACAGATGCGCACTACTAGTATTCGTTTAGCCTTGAGAGGACAACAACGTTTATTAGAAAGCCGTTGTTTCAAAACGTTGTCTTCATATCTTGAATAACATATCCAGAAACGGTTTTAATTTACATATTTTCCAGAATGTATAAGTACTATACTTATGTTTACGAGATTAATAAAAGTAACACATTAAAATCTGTGTGTGGTGTTTAATATCACAGAAACACAATGTCGGTGACAAAACTCGACTATAACCATCCAATTCAAACGACAAAATGTACTGTTCGTGTTTCAGTCATAAATTAAGATACGCCATCAAATTATATGCATGGATGACCGATATTTCTAAAGCAACACCTTTACTAACATTGATTATTAGTATGTACAGTTATAAGTGCCTCCAAGTTTCATATCGAATGGCAGTTAAATATATGGAGTTAGGAATGCGCTTTATTAACTATTACGATGGACGGTTAACTAAGGTGGTTTACTAGTATCGCATATCAGTGTTTTGCTGTTGCATCAGTTTTATTGTACGAATTATATTCATATATCATGCACGTGCTTACTTTTTGTTACAGCTGTCTCTGGACCGGACAGGACGACCACAAACATAATTTATTATAAATAATCCTAACACCACATACAATTGTTTCAAAACAGGCCTCATATTTATTTCTATTCACAAATGTATGTCATTAATTTAGGTCCCTATCTTACGTGATCGACAATATAACATGTACTTTTCAGTACGAACTATATCATAAGCATCACAGACAACTGATCTTCACGTGAATTAAAAGATAATCAACAGTCTTTTAGCTTTCAGGGAAAACGACATAAGACTTTGTCAAAATGACTAATGTTTCTTAAACCAGTGAAACCAGATAACGTGCGAATGTACTTGACTGCTTGTTAGAATACGTAGATAGCAAAAGAGATTATAGTAACTGCCGTTTATATGACTACCAAAGAATGATGTATGGGTAATACAGAGTATAATCAGCCATATTACAAGTGTGATGGTTGTGTACGCGATTTAGAGTGTGGCGGCAGTGATATAACCATATCTGGACAACCAACATCTTGCAAGTAACAAAGGTATATACGTCCATGTATTTAATGGAGCATCAACGAGCATCACCTAAACTATGTCATCGATCTTAATCGTCTTACGGTTTCGAAACGATTTTAGCATGTTTATTTTTTTTTAATTTCTCTTTCAGACATGTACTCAGTCATACCAGGAACACATAAAGCTAAGAATCTGAAATGCATATACGTACATAAACAAACATGAAGCAATACATATGCAATGGTGTATCTATGAGTATTTTTTCCATTTGGGCGCAGCACATATCATATTACATTGTAATAAATCGCATTATATCGATATAGTCAAATTACTTATTAAATGTAGTTTGAAAACGCGATGTGTTATTGTTTATGACAAATGAAGCGTGCTTGGTCACTTCTAAAATAAGCTTAATGTTCCCCACCCAACGAGAGGTGAACAGAATCATACCATAGCATGTAATACTATTTGTTTCCTTAACAAAATCTGTTACAGAACCAATCACTTATAGTGCTTGAGTTTGTGTCACCTAGAAATGATTTCAGTCTATTAATAATTCAAATAAAGTAAGGGAAATGAAACACAGTACTAACTGCATGTTTATAGATCACAGATTCATGTATTGTATCCAACACTTCAGTAGATCATATTGCTATTTTATAAAAGTTTCTTATGCTGTTTTCCGTATCATGAAGAAATGACAGTAGATTGTTGGTATGATATATGACCCTGTAACATACACCGATAGATGGCTTTGATTGCTCAAAATGTTGGCAGTATTATATAACCACATTAGAATGTTAAATCATGTAATAACGCCAACATACCTAACAATAACTTTGACACATGAGGAAATGTCGTGTTCTTGTAGCAGATGAACTTCAAACAGGCATTGTACAACAGTTGTGTTCTATTGCTAGTTTTTTTAAAATTAAAACAGTATTCAAAATGATTAATTGAGGAACAAACGGAACACGTATTATGTCATTTAGTCGAATATTCGGGTATGGTATGTAACAGATGTACACTTGTTGTATTTTTTCTTAATTACAGTATTTAGAAAGTACTTGGTTTTGAAACAAATTACGTTTAATTGAAAACATAAGATACAACAATAGTGCACATGGCCTTGAAATAAAACATTAGTCTTCTTCCTTTGTCATAATCGGAACACATCAGCAAATGTTTCCTGACAATCAGTACAATGTCTACACTGAACAAAGGTACAAAAATAAACGTTAATGTGCCCGGGTATATATTCAACACTCGCACTGGACACATCCGTGTGCTATAACCCATGCATACGCTACTTTAATGAACATGTTTTAAATATTTCCAGTTCATGAACAATGCTTTCACAAAGATACCGGTAATAATTCCAGACATATTATAACAAATGCTACTCGTTACCCGATTCAAAGTCTTTTAGAACGACTGACAATCAACCAATTAGAAACTTGTGCTGCAAGCAACTGTTTGATCATTAAATTGAATAAATATAATGCCTCAGCTGCATGAAAGTGCCGAAACAGTGATAGAAAATAATTAGTTGCTTTAACATTACAAAATAAGTGCACTAGAAAGTAAAACAGCAAACAAAGTGCCTTTAGCAAGTAATAATGATTAAATGAAAACATAAATATAATGCAAACCATTTAGCAAATTCTACACAATAACTGTACCGAGCAAAAGATTAATGCATAAATCACTGCATTAGCATTAGATAAATAAAATAAGTAAAAAGTAATACATTACTAATGACTTAGCAGTAGATAACTTCATTACCCAACGACAATCGCAGCTGAAAGTTTTGGTTAAAAACCCAATTGTACACACGATTCAGTTTCAATCATAGTTTGAAAAGACATGATGTTGATTGGCACCGCGACAAAGACCGTATTGCATCGTGACAGGGGTAAGTCTACTCCTGTCTATTGTTGTACACCAGCTATCAATGGTTGTGTCAGATTGTCTCCAGAAAGTAAAAGGTTACATCAATTTACGTGATTACTTGTGTCAACGAAGTTATTTTCAAATCAGTTTTGTTCTACATTTAATATAATATTCAATTCCAAGGAAATAAGTTAGTACAGGACTCCCAAATAAATATCTAAAACAACACAAATATTTGTGAATGTGCATCAATGGACAGATAATGAAAACTCTGACTAGATTTTTAATGCAGAACAGAACGAAGACAACTGAGCATGAAATGCACAAAAAGGCGATTTACGTCATAATAAACAAGACATAAATATACACGAAATTTAAGATGTCAAAAGTGATTACGCGATTGAATAATTCAATTTAGTTGAATTATTGTCTAATAATGCCGTTTCACTAAACATCATTTTCTTTCCGATGTATTTATAGCTATATGTCATTGGATATATGGCAACGACTGGAGTTTCGGTTAATATGTCCTTGTCGCTATGCTTGTTTTATTCTTAAAACTAAACGCGTTTCACACACCGAATACCCATATGCTGAAATGTATACTCGTATAGTTGTTTATTCCTCTCTCTTTACCAATCTACTTCTTTAGAAAATATATTCTTGCTAATTCACATGGGAGAGGAATTCATTAAAAAGAAAAATATAGTTCAAATTACCTCATCTTTCGCACGTCACTAAGAACTTGTTTATCAAGATACATGCACTTACCTAAAACCCTATTTTCAATTATCTTCATTTAAAAAAACTTGATCTGTAGTACAGTCGACATAGATATAAAAGGACAAACAATATACACAAGATCACTTCAAAGTGGGCATCAGGTGTCTGAAAGTACAAAATTAGCTCCTCTCCATTAAACAGCGACGTGTTCTTCTTTATATCAACAGACGCGTACTGGTAATTAATTGGAAATAAACAAACTCGTCAGGAAATATGAACTATTTCTGTATATGGCAGCATTTATTTCCTTCGTGTATCGGCATAATAAAGTTGACATTATCCTATTATACGAGAATAATATTTCTGTCTGTCAATAAAATAACATTTTGGATTAAGGATTGAAAACGTCGTTTCGTTATCTCGACAGTTCTGGGCATAGCTAGCGAGTTGCAATGTAGATACCGTATTGTTATATGTGCCGCTTTTTGTGTTCAGCTATGTATCACTTGACGCGTAGTTCAAATAATAATTGTATTTAGGAAACAAACAGTAACCTGCATGTACTTGACGTTTCTTCCTCATGATCCGACTTGTAATTTTAAACAAAGTTCTAATGAAGAAACGCACGGATCAATTGACTTGTGTTGGACAGTATTTACACATAATTAAGAAACTGTCGATTTGACCAGCGGTTTCCGACACTTCAAAATTAAGGTACACTCATAAACCATACAATAATTTTTATATGAATATATACTTGTAATAAAGTTATGCTCCAAAAAACATTTTGGATAGCCTATCAATTTGAATGTCTACACTTACGCATACACTTACGCAACACCTATAGTTTTCATGATTTCTCGACTATTAATGAATAGACATGGTTCAAATTTGGAATTAACTACTACTAGTTGAAAGTCTTCTAGAATGATTGAGTTCTTGAGGCAACTTGATGTCAATCAAACGAGGTAATGAGGGTCACTGTAAAATGAAAATTCACAAAAGTGGCGACAAGTAAAAATAATGCATGGCGGAACCCGTTACACGTAAAACACCACTAAAAACTGTCCAGTGATACTGCAGAATAACAACAAAATGGCATTATCATTAAAGTCTCCGGATTTCAATAAAATGAAGGACTAGTTCAAACGAGATGTGTTTGTGACCAATGAGACGACTACTAGCTCTACAAAACATGTAAAAATCGGCCATTGTTTAGGCATTTTGGAACGAAACCCAAATATTGATCAGAAATTAGGAATACTCGTTGCTACAGGTGTATAAATATATCATAAACATCATCGATAGACATTCAAGATACAAAGAAACATTGATTGAAATAATATGAACTAAGGCATTGCCTATATGGGTATTTTATAAATATTAGATAACCGCTAGGCTATATTTGTAGATATGCTATAGACACGGGCCCTATTTGCTATGCATTATCCAAGGGAGATAAAAAAATGCATGCAATCATTGTGAATTGTAATCTTTATACAGCACACAAGTCAATCAATCAAATTGTCATAATTTGATTCCAATTTAATAAAATCAAAGACGTACCTTGTTGTACTGTACTGTAGTATTGTAGGCCTACTATAAGATGGTTTATTTATATTCCGAATATAGATAATTTAAAGCCTCCCATGTTTGTCTTTCGTCCTTATCCGCTTGAAAAATCGAAGATATTACATAAGCGACAACGTATGGACCCTCCTAGTACACAAGTTTGTCCACCACAAATAATTAATGCACCAGTCAGTTGCATCCACAGTTCCCCCGACCACAGGGATCCATGGCAGATAGCCAGGGAGACGGCCATGTTTTTACCATCCATCTTCCCCCGCAAGGCAGGTGAAATTTAGGATTTATTCTGCGAAAATCAATAGCCTAGAGACAATATTTACCGGTAGATGTCAGTGGAAATGCGGGAGATTTTACCATCAGCTTCCCAGCTGGCCGTAGAAGGGCTGTTGATTTTGACAACTCAAAATCCCGGAGCGCCCTTCTCCACGGGTCTGGGGTGCTGTGGATGAAAAGAACTGGTACATAAGTCTTATACACACTGACAGTAACAAAATAATCTCATAAACATTGCTTTGACAAGCTTTACATTGAGACATAGAATTGTTGATTTGCATTGTTGACATGGAACGAATTGTAGCCTACAAATAAATAATAAGATGAAATAGAACAGTGACAAAGATGGGCTAGACACACATAGCCGACATTCTACAGGATATTTCACGCCTACACCCATCGGCAGCAAATAATGACAACAAGGTAACATGCACTCAATCAAATATCAACTACCGAAGAAAAAGACTTATTTTTTAAATTATTATTTTGTAACTTATATGATATATGATGAATGATTCGTTACATTGAAATGCTTTGCCTCAACGTTCATGTATACCAAACACTTGTATATTTTATTCAAAGGCTTTACATGTAGTACGACAAAGTGATTTAGGAAGATAATAAATGCATGTTTCTGGCAACATGTTTTTGTAAGGCATTCAACTTGTCTGAAAAAATGTTTCAAAATGGCACTCTATAAATGTAGCATTCCATTTAAAGCATCTCATTCACTAACTAGTTCATTAGGACCATAAATAACTTCTATAAACAAGCATTAGAGCCTTAGAAAATTAAATTAGGCGTACATAAACTCGGTCGAATACCAATAAATGCTCCATCTTTCATTATAGATTCCTTTGATATAATCATGACTACTCCAAGATATAAAATGTCACAAATTCAAGACCACTGCATGACTATAAAATTAAACTTATTTTATTTATTGCCATTGAAAGTACATGTAACATCTGATCACTATATTAGTTATTGTCGTACTATACATGCATAATTCAACGTGTACTCAGTATTTCACATGCCGGAAATGGACTCGTTTATACCCAGTGAAATTGATAAGAGGATAATTAGACTCTTCCTTGTAGCATATGTAACCATTATACGGACCTTTCACATTTGCATGCTGTAAGAGTGGATACGTGTCGAGATGCTATACTCTGTGAATTAGCTGTGTTATCCGTAAAACAAGTAATTGCCAGTAGAACAAGCGAGTAATGTAAATCGTATAGTGAATACAATACAATATATGTACTAGTTATCGATAGAACAAATCAATTGTTTCATTAATTACTCCTATCTGGAGCTAAATCCAATTCGTTTATAGCTGATTTCGACAGGATAGCACGATGACAACTTCACCAAAAATATTATATATTTACTATATATACTTAGGAACTGTCTATCATTTGTACAAAGTATAATTGACGCAGTCTGGTAGAAATAATCATGGTGTAGTTATTTTTGGTAAATGTTCGTATTGTGTACGAGATTAATTCGTAGGTAATTTAAGAGAAAACACTTTTATAGGTTTAATTATTTTACAACGTGAGGACAAAATTGCGACTTACAGAAAAACTCTAACATTGAAATGAGTTTAATGTTTATGTACTTGTCCTGTAATAACTAATGCAGCACACAAGATGATCCAACAATCTCAAACATCAGTAAATGTCTATAAATATGTACTCCTAATAAAAAGAATCCTGTAAAAATTGTATCCACTTGCGATTTAAAGAAAAACACTTGAAATGAGTTAAACATTTATGCGCTAGTCCCAAAATAAGTAATGGAGCATACAGGGTGGTCCATTAATAGCACACATCAGTAAATGTCTACAAATGCACTTTTCCTTTCTTACTCATATACATTGGGCACTGTTTTATCAAACAACTTACGGCAGTCGTAAACTTACGTT
This sequence comes from Spisula subtruncata, assembly GCA_963678985.1. NCBI lineage: Eukaryota > Metazoa > Mollusca > Bivalvia > Venerida > Mactridae > Spisula > Spisula subtruncata. The sequence goes on along the minus strand of OY787671.1, from coordinate 13,343,913 downwards.
CAAGTTTAAATTCTTTATAAGTTTGTAACAACTGCAAATTGGGGTCTGATATTATTTGTAGGAGTTCATTACCTGAATCTTGATTGGTATTGAAGTTCCATTTACCGCACTTTATAGATGTGAAAGTATTATAAAGAATATAAATTTGACCGTAAGTTTAAGATTTCAGTAAATGCATTGATAAAACAGTACCCTGGTACATTAATATGTTGATATGCTTATCATGAATTGGAAAAATATGTACTCATAATAAATATAATCCTGCAAAAACATATCCAAATACACACACGAGCCTTTAGTCCGGATAATATTGTCGAACATTCGTTTACAGCATAACAAAACTCACAAGTATTCTCTCTAATAACAAATATTAAGCTTTCATGATGTTAAAGTTTTAAGCTCTTACTAATGAACGGAATTAATTAATCAACCTGTATGTATTCAAATTCCAGATTGTATTAATTTTTTTACGACGTTGTAATTAGTTTGAATTCAGCTCAACAATTTAATCGTTGCTGGTGGTAACAATGCATGCACCTTAGTGCATTAATTTGCACCACTTACGTATAAGTGCGTTCATTAGTATAATCTACATAAATACAGTTTATGACACACAATATAACTTCAATTAGTTAAATTCGAGTAATCACGCAATATGTCATGTAGCATTATGTTTAAGTTTAATAGACTTAATGATGAACAGGAAAACATACAGATAATGTAATCAGTTGAATATCCATGCACATCAAATAAAAAAACACTTATGTTTGTACATGGTAAAGAGAAGTATAGATAAATGTGCAAATGTTCAAATATATGCCATTTTAATTTATCGCTTGAGGACATATCTGTTTTAATGTCTGCAAAAAAATAAAAAGATGTTGATACTGTCTGTTTAAAAATGCATTCGTGCAATGTCCCTATATTTTATTTGACGTTGTCTTATTAATAACCCCTTTGAGGCATACATGCTTTATACGCAAAACAGCCCAGGGACAGCTTGTGACTTTTATGAAACTATCAATGCTTTCAATAACACGCGAATGTGAAATATGCAGAAACATGGAAACTAAGCACAACGGTAAACATGTGTGGACAATACGTTGGCCATTTGAAGTCCGAATAAACGATATGTGTATATTTTCATATCTCTCCTGTATCGAGTCATTATCTCCAAATTACCTTAAATTACGACACTTCAGGTTCCGATGTTATATACAACAATATGTTTTGTGATGTGATTTAAACCAGAGGCCCGGTGTCACTACCTCTGCTTGATATGGTTGCCAATTAGGCAAATGTTTCAAGCATATACATGTACAGTCATGACCTTTTCAATACTACACTAATTAAATGTTATACGTACACCAACACAGTACATAGCGTTACTGCGCAAATAGTCGGTCGGTCGACATGCCGAATGGTTTTTCAACAATAACTCCAAAACGGACGGACCCAGGGCACTGTTTTATCAAAAGACTTACGAATATTTTAAACTTACGCTCATATTTAAATTCCTTATAATGCGTGTACATTTGCAAATGAGGGAAATATATTGTTAAAATCATTAACTGAATTAATTAACTGATGATTTTACTTATCGCTTTACCAGAATTTGAAGCAGTTACATTATTATAAAGGATTCAAATTTGAACGTAAGTTTACGATTCCCGTAAATGCTTTTATAAAACAGTGCCCTGGATTCTAAAATTTTAAGTGGATATTATTCATCCTCCACAGACGGCCCAACTCAATTTTCAGGTCATTTGGATCAAAGGTCAAACCCACAATGACCTTTGAACTCACAACAATCACTGGTCCACACCATAAGAAATATAGGACCTTAGATCCTAAAACTTTACAGAGAGGTTGCTAATCATCAGATGTAGGCTCCTACTAATTTTGAGGTCGATAGGTCAAAGGTCAAGGTCGTGGTGACCTTAGCTACACTAGGCTAATTACTGTCACGAGACGTGTACGTTTCACACACCTCTCTTGTAAGGTATGTTATCGTAATTCTTCCGGTTTTGTGTTTTCCTGGTGTGGGTATTGATGGACAATGTGTATGCAACATTTTTAGAGTTCTTTCGATAATCATTTGTTTTGCACGTGCATTTTGCATAATTTGAAAATTCACGGTTCACTGCTCGCAGCGTGTGAATTATAACCATCGAATTATCGGATATTGCTGTTATACTACTCGCATGAAAACATGCCAAAAATGAACATGAAATCATGCATAATAAAAAATACATACGCATTACATGTTGGTGTACTTATAACATTTAACTAGTACTTCAAGAATATGAGTTATTTTTAATCATTGGAATACCCATAATGCCATACAATGATATCGACACTGATGAATGAGTAATGTCTTAGTTATGCTATTCACATGTAATGAACATTTCTCCAATAACAGATTGTCCCAAATAATATTGTTTTCAAATAATAAAACATCACCTCGTCAGAGTTAACCCGGTTCTTATACGCATTGTTAAAGTTACCGACTAGCACCAATACAAGTTCTAATAATTACATGTACATATACCGCTACGACGTTTACTTGTTGGATCTAGTGATTTTCGTACAAATACACCGTAAACAGAATAAATAAAATACAATTTTTTGTACAAGTAATATCTAATTATTCAGCTTGTGTTTTGTCGTTCTGTTATTTTAGTTCAATAAACTGCGTTGTACAATCATACCATACCCGAGGCACCTCGTAAATATTATTGGAGTTCTGATAAGCAACAAGCAACTGCATAAAACAGAAATAATCAAATAGTGCATTCACGGTTTGAATATAGAATTAAAGTTGAGTTTGTGTTAGCAAATGCGATCAATAATATATGGTACATCTTTATATGATTACTTCGCCATAACGGCGCTTTGAAATGCCATCTCTCACATTTGTACCCTCCATGTTATTTCTCTGTTTCATTTTGAACCCTAATAAATGTGTTGTTCATTGAGTTTATAGTAAGTTTGCGTCTTAAAAATATTACCAGTTCTGAGTTCAAAGCTCGGAAATTGGTATTCTTACAATGTATTAATTGAAATGACCATAGAATTCAATAACAAGATAGATAGACTATTTATGTACCTATATATCAATATTTCCTCCAATCATTGATATTTAGGATATTCTGTCGCTTATTCGTATTCACGTCTCATAACTCGCGTTGTTTTATAACTCTCGTGTGTTTTGAATTTAATACTGAATTATTCTTCATTCACCCTATAGAAGAAACAAATAACGTTATTGACGTTATAATGTCATTGTTCTATAATTAATAATGCAACTCATCGTTTAATTGAATTACGAGTGTTATTTCGAATGTAAGGGAATAAGCTAGTCGATTATAAAAAAAGAAAATAATGGTTGTCAGAAAATATGCATTTGTTTTTAATGTTCGATGTATCACAACAATATATTCAAGTTAAGAAAAACAAATTCACAGCTATTTGCCATGTCGTACACTGTAGGTAAGTTTGGATGGCATACGAGGTCGCTGTTGTTTCAGCAATTACATCAGTGAGCTTCATGGTAGATTATGACACGACATATATTGAGTTCAACCTACTTTGCTTAAGACAAACATCGTTGGTAAATGTCTGTCGAAACCCTTGTGGTGTCCATGAATTGAGACGAAAATTAATCTTATGAGGCCAGCGGGTATTTTAAGTAATTAACTGATGATACAAAGCAAAACTTTCCACAACATTGCTTGTCCAACGTAGCAGTTTTCTATTAACGCATTTGATGCTTTGATAACGTAGGTTTTATATTGTAGATTCTTTCTTTCCTACAAATTGAAAGCCATAAAAACCTATTTTCGTTTGATTGTATTTGACATCACGAACGTTTTGTGAGACTTATTGTAACAGGGATTTAAAATTTGTTTTATGTCTACCAAAATATTTGTTATTCTGAAAATGGCTTCGGCCAAAACGTCAATACACTATTTACAATATACGTGTTGTTGAATTCTCAATAAATTTTTTATGTCTACCGTCATTACTGCAACTTGATGTCACTGGGATACACAGTCCGTGTAATTATAGGGATTCTTCGTTATGAAATTCGAGTAACAAAATTCTTTCTTAATAAAAATTTTAGAATTGAGTTTTCCCGGCTCAAGAGAATAAAATGATGAGCATGCAAAATATTTAATTGCAGAGAGCGAAAACGAATGACAACCTCTCTTTGTGAGTTATGATCTATATGCATTGAATAATATTCTAAATATCTGTCATCATGCTGCACAATGTGTTGATCCTGTATGCATATGAACAATACCACATCCCTTATTACTGGTGTCAACATAAGAGGAAAAGTTCGTTTTGTATGACTCGATTTGTTTTACAATTAACATTTTTTTGTAATTGGAAAATTTAAATACATATCATTGATAGTATAGGGATACAATGAAAACCTTGTTACAAAAGTTAAGCCGTTTGACGCTTAACGAATGAATGGCACAATTAATTTCGTTGGTGTGTTCAGTATGTTTGGTATGTTTCTAGTGCTCGCGATTGAATGCAATACAAATATAAGGCCAAGTTCTTTCTGTTGAATGCTGCTTTTGCAGTCCAATGTTCTAATATATTTGTTTCAACTAGGTCGTTATCCTCACACACTGCGCTTTCATTGCAATTATAATTACATGCAAAAGACATGCCCGTGGATCTTAACAAATTAATGAAAAGAAAATAACACCACGAATATAAATATAACAAACATAGCTATTATATCGTGATAAACGAGACAAGTCTATAATGGAAATCAATTCTTCAACATGCCCCACAGACGGAGAGTAGAACTAGCATCCTACAATTTCTTATGTATTGATAGTGCGATATAATGTTTTCTAATTACGTTACGCCCTAACAAAAAGGGATATGGTGTGTGGGTATTTTCAGAATGTCGGTTGATATATAGACCATACTATAGTGTCCATTCAATGAACTAAGAAATATTTGGCAAATGAGCTTCCCTGTTTACATGCAGTATGGTCCTGACAAGCAGACTGCACATACTTTATTCAATTCGACAATAACATTGAAATGACAATGGTTTCTGATAAATAATTCAATAGGCTTTTAAACAGTATACTATAGGTTGGTACATGTATTGACATTATTGTTACTACATCCTAGCACAAGGCTCATGTGACTTTGAAATATAAAAACGATCTGCTGTTTCTGACGAATGTTGAATTCGTTAGTGTTTTATTTTCAAATGACATCTACTCTCCACGGAGTAGTGTTTCAACGAGGCATCGAACGTTCGACCTTGTTTTATGTTTTAGTGTTTTAATGAAGCAGAGAAAATAATTGTTCAGCGATGCATCGGAGTAAACACGCATAATTTTTATATATAATTTGAATGGAATTGTATAAGTATGCGTAATTTCGGGGTCAATTATTACACTGATTCACTGCAGACAATTGATTTTCAGTGGTCAAACATGTAATTGCAACTAAAAAAGTAAAACAGTAATTGAAGTGTTTTGGGATGCAATTGCCTCCATAGCTTTAGAGATGTTAGTAGTAATATAAACTGCATCGTGTGAATTTGCTTCCCATAGCGTCATTCTGAGGAGTTCAAGTAATTAGAACTGCCCTAAAAGAGTTGGTTTACGTTGCTCTTATTATAAAATATATTGCAAGTGATATCAAAATAACAAAGTTACATAAAATTAAGAATTTCAAAAAGAACACAGAAAGGTATGTATGGTATTTTATTACAATATATTCCTGGATGTAGGGAATGTGTTTATCCAATTTGATAAAATCTAAGTTTTTTACCTCTATACTTGATTCTCATCGACTCGATCCTTCTCATCGACTCGAGCTCTAATTGTTTGGGTCAAATATGCACACATGCGGAGATGGTTCTTATCCAAAACATGATAAAATCTGCTGGAAGTCGTAATTCTGTCACAACAGCAAAACAAATGGGAATGAAAACAACTTGTAATCGTTCTGTGATCACTAATAGCAACCAACCATAAAAATCCATTTTGGTAAGCATCAATGCCTTAGCTTTTTACCATGGTGTTATGTTATTGACGATTTATTTGTCAACAGGCTCGTTCACATTGATTAAAGTCGGTGAATATCATCTAAGATGAATTAACTTTATTTCACAACTGTGTTTTGTGAAGAGTTTTCAGTCTTTGGGTTAAATAGAGGCCGACCAATCAGAGGACTCAAGTCGATGAGAAAGTTTCAGAATGACGTAGGCTCTTGACTAGTTGCTTTATAGCAAATATTTTACAACAAAAACTTTTTAATGGCAAAACTATTTTGATTTCTTAAAGTTAAGTAATTTCTCTGTCAGTAAAAATAAAATTGGTTAAAGAATAGACTGTAAGAAGTGTACATGTAAGGATGTTAGCCCTAAGGGGCTCGACTCCACGAGAAAACCGTATACATCATATTGAAAAGAGAAAATGTACATGGATATTTAACACAAAGACTTCCGTTGCTTTTCACTCAGCATCATAGAAAACTGGCTTACTTTTCTCTAATATTCTCCTGGTGATAAATTACATGTACATCAGTAATCTGATGTCGAGTATGATAAATCTATGTCGCAGAACTTAAGCCATCGACCTAAAGTAAATTAGTGATAAAACATCGTTAACAGAAAGTCTAGACAACATAATCAGGAATAATCATGTCATCGTTTATCAAGCTTCATCCAAACATACAGACAACTTCGGGCGATATTTTCTATTCTATATAATATTTAAATGATATACTAGTAGTATAAACACCATGTTACTCAATTATTACTGTGAAAATATTATCTGGTTTTAGAAGTAGGTTAATTTGATTGCTTAAATTACCTTGCTTATACCCATATATTCTGATTTCTAAATACTTACAAGGCAATTGGATAGTTTACACATTATGGGCTATGCTAAATGTTGTTTTGACACATTCGTATCCATTAGGGATGTCAATATGTAATTATTGGAATCAACGTTTCAAAGCTTAGCATGTAACATTAATTAGATGTTGTTATTTTATAGTTTACTATATTATGGACCATTATATGGTAATTTAAATGAAACAGAGAAGTGCCAAAATACATTTTGACAATCATTGTCCAACACACCCGAAGTAAACGCTACCAAACCAAACGCATTACAAGGAGAACACCTCAAAGCAGAGGGTGACCCGCGAAATAAACAGCACAGTGATAACTTGTTATGTAAATAAGTTCACCGTACATAACAACATACATAATATATGCATTGTATTTGGACTGCCGAATGATTGCATGTGTTTGGGTGGTTAAGTTACGTGCTACATCCCGTGTCATGTTTCCCCATAACTGTTTGCGACATCGTGTTACTAATACTGAACTCGATTTGCATATCTCGGTCAGAATCCTCGCGTAACTTTGTTTTGTTCACTCGTTTAATAAAATGCGTATGTATACATATAGTGTGCACTTATGCAAGATCCTCGATTTATCGTTCACTTGTTCTATGTTATAAATACGCTGTTCAAAAAACCTTGTGCATGTTACAAAACATTCGAAGTCGTCTACGAGTTACAAATACAAAATATATGATATATCCAAATGCAAATTATGTGAATATGGCATAACACATTTCTCAATTTATGCTCTACAGTTCCACACACGCGCATGTATATGCTGCAAGCGCGCAATTCTATTTCATAACTAGTACCTGGTTTACAGAATGATGAGTTATGTATTTATCCAATGTTCAACAACACATAAATTAAACAATCCTTGGTAAAAATGCTCTATTAATGATACACTGTTCTCAATTAGATTATTTTAATAGTATTGTTACTGCAGCACAACAAAGGCCCAGACATTCTTATTAATATTGCTTGATGCTTTAAGTTTGATGCTATTTGTGTACAAATTAATTTTCTGATAAGTTAGTTGTGTTCAACGCGGTGATCGTCGCGAAGAACAGACACATTAATATTTTTCAATGAAATCAGTCAATGAAAACTACATTTGATTTGAATGACACTATAATTTAATTAAATGGATATTGACGACACGATGTCCATAAATGTACCGATGACGTGTTTATTTATTATATACAAGGACGTCAGAAGTGTCAATAACAAGGTCACTTCTTCCATGTATAACGATGACGTCCATCGTGTTGATTGTTTCTTTACGGTCCATTAAATCGCTTCAGGCAAGTATTTTGTTTAAAAAAGCAAGCAACAACATAAGCTTAATATTATTTATTTAGGGTAGTTGGTGTCGGGATAATTTAAGTGTCCGATAATATAATTGATTATCTATTTTCCTTTCTTGTCCTATCATGCCGAGTCATCTGATCTTGCTTGGCAAACTACAATACGAGACAAAATGTACCTACACTGTCCATAAAGTTTAATGAGTAACTACTTCTATTGAAATGCATTGACGTTGTCGTTTCGGGCAATAACACTAACTAGAGAACGGCAAACAATATAAAAATAATCTTTATCTGACAAATAAATGGACTTCATTTACCAAATAATTTTGACATACATGTAATCACGTACCTCTAAAACACCATCGAAACATGTCCTTAAATAAACCCTCAACACAACCAATGGTTATCAACAAAAATTGAATCACGTTCTTAATGTTTATAAACGGTGATCATGTCGATGGCTTAGAACCAGAAGGTCGTAACTCCTACATGTACTTACGGCCTTATAAGACTCATACATATTTGAAATCTGCTGCACAAGGCGCTTCTTATGAGCTTATTTTCATGAAAATCTGAAATTGTCATGTTGACCAAAATGAAGTTTTAAAAACGTGTTTTTTCCATAGGTAAAGAGTAAATTACAGACAGTTTTCTCTTGTTTTCTCAATGTATCGATTCGGTAGTTACGACCTTCTGGTTGTGTCAACATGGCCCGGTTGTTGTTCCGTTCTGGTAATGCTTACATGGTGGTCGTTTATCTAAATAATAGAGAATATTTGCATCAGCACATCATTACGTGGTACAAATATAGAAGAAAATGAAATTTATTATCTTGTTGGTTGTATAATAAATCCATAAACAACGCTGGTTACAAGATTATTCCAGTCATATTCCCTCACGTGTACTTGGAATGTGCGGTAGCTTTGATTTATTTTGCAGCATTCGACTTTGAAATTTGTCTCATAATTATGCTTAAGCAATTCATGCTCTACGAAATGGTAGCAACAACTTTTCGCTGTTATTGGGGATACTCATACAAAACGTTGTCATAGAAACCATGTACCGCCGAGCGGGTCACATTGTTACTTCACATTACTATTCTTATTATATATATGTACTTTCGTTTCAGATATATGTTTACTTTACGGACCTACTTGTACAACTGTATGCCAAACATGTTCATGTTTGAAAACATCGCATTTTTGTGGGCACACTATTTGATAGTAAATAGCTAAAACTGCCTTATTAAATATTTTCCTATCCTGAAACTTGAACATGAATTAGTTGTTGCCGTCCGGGGACGTGAGAAATAATCCAACGTATTAAATATTGAATATTCTTTCTTTATTCTCTTATCTCTATATATAACAGCACAATACTGAACTTCCAACAGGCGAACAGTATCGACCAATATAACTTCAATATATCTATATTTCTCTATCTCGTCCTGCGAATATACAAAAGAAAGACTATAATACACATATCTTACACACACCTTTCTACAACTCTCGCAATACTTCTCACACTCAATCACACTATAAATCTCACTGACAGCATTCTCACACTTGCTCACTCTCTCTAAATAGCACATCATTACATATTACATTATTATATAGCATTACTAAACAATCCTTCCATTTAACAAACATTACTCTGTGAACTAGTCAACTGTTACACATTAATTACAGACAATAAATACAATAAATCTACTTACAATGGATGTGCTCCAAATGACACTAACAATCATTCAATCTCCTATATCAATCTCAGTGCGGTTACATGTAGCTGTTGAAAGAAAGTGAAATATTAAAGTTGCATTTCAAGTTCAGAGTGAATAAAGTAGACTAGATTCAATAACTGACCATCCGAAATGTCTCATGCGAAATACAGTACAGATAAACTAAATACAGCGCAAGATCGAAAACCAATCCACAAAGAAAGCTACTTACGATTTTAATTACGACTTCCTACATTCTAATTACATTCAAACTTCTTAACCAAAGTCTAATAGGTGTTTCTAGTTGGCGGTTTCGTTGCAAAGTGATTGCACAAAGAAAACCGCGCGAACCAGAAAAACTACACGGTGATGACGTAAAATCCACTAACCCGTGAAAACTAGTCATGCCAAATGTAAACAAATAAAGATTAATAAACCTCTACCATATAGTACTAAAACCTCTACCATACAGTATGAACTATAGGCCCCCCCCCAAAAAAAAGGTAGGACCATTACATAGTCATATGACCAAACATTAAGAAAATCCATTTCTTACTAATGTCCTCTTTCACAACTTGTCAGAATACAAATTGCGTTCACTATTTCTTATTATAACGCTATTTTTCTTGTACGAGGGGTGTTCGAAAAGTAATTCAATTTGCTCTGTAACCTTTTTATTGACTTAACCGATTTCAATGAAATCTTCATCTCCGATGCAAGAGGCACACCCATTTTATTATTAAATTAAAGATTAAGAACTGCAAAAAGGGTATACTTTCATGCACTGCAATATGGTTGACCACACTGATTTTAGTAACCAATGTCGAACAATATTACAGAAAATCAGCACGTAATATTGACTTACTTATTGCCCGTTATACCCACTGGCATGAAGGGCAGCAACAATGGACCTCCACCGGCTTCGGTCTTTAGCAAGCTTCTCTACTGTTCCCCATATTGACGTGAAATATAGGTCAATTATGTTCATAAAATTGTATCATTTCGTGACAGTAATAATTTTACAATGTTTCTCACAGAGAACAGGTCAATAGTGATTATAGGACAGATGCATCATTCAGAAACGTACTCATATAAAAACACGGCATAAGCTTGGTTTAGTTTAACATACACACATGTCTATTCACTGGGTTTGTGAAAGGACACATTTCTGAGAAACCCAAGTCCAACGTACAATAACGCATGCATAGAATAGTCGAGTTGCGATATCGCGTTACTTATTCAACTTAATTGCGTTGACTTAATTTTGTTTATTTAAAGCTGAAGCTATGTAAATCAGCTTTGGGATATCTGAAAGGGAATATTCCAGTTGTTTACATATGTAGTTTGACTTTGACGTTTCGATAGTTGAAACTTGGTTTAGGTGGTAGTTTGGTATTAACGTATCGTGTAATTGTGGTAAGTGATGAATTCATGTGACAAGTTCTGCGCCCGGTTGTGTTACCTCTCCGAAATTCTGGTACTAAGTCTATGCAAATGTAAATATAAACAACGCAGTACCCTATTTATGTTGTGCAGTTCAACACGCGCACGTGTATATCACACATAATCACGCAAGCAATTATATTTCGTAATCAGATCCTGGTTTGCCGATGAGTTATGAATGCAGCCATTGTTCAACAACATAGAAATAAAACACTCCTTGTTAAAATTGTTATAATAATGATAATGTTTTTATACGGTTCTCAATTATCTTTTTATAATAGTGTTGTTACTACAGCACAACGACAACACATCATTAATCCAGTCTAATTAATACTCACCAAGATTTGATGCTATTTATCAACATATATTTAACAATGATGTTTATTTCACTGATAAGTAAGTTGTGCTCCAGGCGGTGGTCGTCTCGAAGACCAGACATATTAATATGTTTTTAAATCAGTTTAGGAAATTCACATTTGATTTATTCTATATTTTAATTATAGGATTATTATTTATTAATACTGTATTAAATATCGTTACAATTATGTCATGAAAACAAACTTTATAACGCCATGAAGGGAATGTTTCCTAACAATGGTATGGCATAGTGATGTTTCAATGACGACAGCATCCTTGTGTCAATAACGTGTTATTTTGCTGATAACAATGCTCCCTATAGCGGTAACAAAGACAAATTCACTTCTTATAACGATGACGCCCACCGTCTCGTTTGTTTTTAAAGGCTGTATATCGCCTTTCAGACAATAACTTTGTTTAAAAGAGAAGCAACAATAAAAAGCTTAAAGGTACTGCGTCACGTTTAGGCTTATTGCAAAGATAAAATAAAATTGTCAAATATTTACTTAATTTTGATATTTATTTACGGCAATTAATATAACAGGATAATTTAATTTCGGATATTATAATTGGTTTGAAATTGAATTACATCTATACGCAAACACTTGACGTTTGACATGCATGCCCACTACATGTTTGTATAATCGGATCAGGTACATTGATCTTGCTTGGCAAACAACAATACGAGACAAATCGTGCTTACATGGTTCATAAAGTGTAATGAGTAACTACTGCTATTGGAATTAATTCATGGTGTGGTTCCAGGCATTAACACTTACTGGAGAGAGTCAAACAACATCAAAATTAACGTTCATCTGACTAATAATAAAAGGACATCATTCACGACATTATTATGACATTATCACTTTCCTCTGTGTTATTGTTTAAACACGATCGAAACATGTCCTGAAAATAAAACCCTGAAACACAATCGATGGTTATGAAAAAAATGAGACCATGTCCTTGACGTTTAGAAATAGTTTGCATGTATCAACATGGCCCTGTTTTGTTCTCAGACTGGTAACGCTAGGATAATGGTCGTTGATCAAAACATAGAGACTATTTGCATCAGCACATCATTACGTGGTACGCATATAGAAGAAAATGTAATTTATTATCTTGTTGGTGGTATAATAAATCAATAAACAACGCTGGTTATAAGATTTTGTCACGTGTACTTGAAATGTGCCGTTGCTTTGTTGTACTTCGCAGTATTCGGAACATATGCTGACTTTGAAATATAAAGAGAAACCAATGTGACCTGACAAAATTGTAGGTAACAACAAAGGTGGGTGGGGAAGTAATGCCACAGCCAAGGACCAACTCGTATATATAACTAGAACCATCACTGTCGTGATCAGGATCCTGTCGTTACCATTGTCAATAAGTATTGCAAGTTTCATTTGAATATCTTGAAAAGTTTTTGAACTATGGCCAATGTTAAAGTTTTGAAGTCGAAAAAGGAGCACAAGCCAAAATATATTAAAGCTAGAGTTATTGCCCTTTGCTACACATATGCGTATTGTCACTGTCACTATGTATAGCAAGTTTCATTTGAATATCTGTAACGGTTTTGAAGTAATGTAGAAAAAAAAGATGAAAAATGAGGAAAATTGTAATTTTACAAAGGGCCATCATTCTTACAATATTGTAGCTGGAGTAACATAACTTGGCATACAATAGTGTATTGTTGCTGTGACCTTATGTGTAAAGTTTGAAGTCGACAGCTTCAACGGTTTGCAAGTTATTAAGAAAAACATGAAAAATGTGGACGGACAGACGGACGGACGACCGGACGCCCCCACGATCGCTACCTTAGGTGGTCATTCCATTGTTTAAGATCAAAGGAACGACCACTTAAAGGACAAAAGAATTAAGTGGTCACGGAATGAATTGAATAGGTTTCTATTGTGTCAGGCCACACCTCCGACCACCTAAGGTAGCTTTCGTGTCTGCGGACAGACGGACAGACGGAGAGACGGACAGGGCGATTACTATAGGGCACCTGCAAAAAATTTACAGGGCCCTAATAAAGAATAACAGAAACATCTTGTAAATTAACAATGGTCAATTAATGCCAGATATGCCATTAAACAAAACCAAACACAAGGACATATTGGACGGCAAATTCTGTCGCTTCGAGAAGACTAAATAGTTGTACTTGAATAACATAATACTATTATGGAATTGCTTGGAGCATGATGCCAATATAAAACCATAATAATCATTGGTCTTCTTAAATATGTTTCTTGAATAATCAAAGTATCGCGTTCCCATATTAATAGTGAGCATTGAATCGCACATAGGGATATTTAATTTGAATAATATTTAAATGCCTTTCATCAACAATTGACTAAACATAGCCATTGTCGAACACTAATAGAAATATAAGGCACGTCATAAAGACGTAGAAATAGGTCATTTATATTCATTTAAGTGCTTTATTTCGTGACAGCAATCCATTTACAATGTTTCTCACAGAGGTCACGTCATTGGTAATTATTGGACAGATACATCATCCAGAAATGTACTAGAACATAATAACACGTCATAATTTTGGTTTCATATATTCACTGATACATGTCTGAGAACACAAAACCAAGACTGACGTGTAATTACAGATGGTACAAAAGTCGAGTTGCTATGCCGTGTTACTAATACTGAAACTGACTTGTATGTGATAATGGTGTCTAGTGGAGACAGTTAGTGCATGTAATTGTCATTTGTCGAGGGTAACTGTTTACAACATGTTTATATTATTGTCATACTAAACGTATCGTCTTCTGCTATCATGTTTGCCAGTCTACCTAGTTAATGGCCAAGGTAATGAGAATCCAATAGCGGTTATATTGCCTAAATCAATGCCCTGTTGTGATGTATAACTCAACAACATTAATAAAAGATTTTGATATTGCGATATTTTTTTTTCAAATTTAGCCCTAACAAAGGGGATATGGTGTTTGGCTATTTGTCAGAATGTCGGTCGGTTAAAGACCATAATATACTAAGCAAAACAGCTAACCGAACGCTTATGTTTGTTATGAATATTTATAGAATTATCCATTGGAATCTTTGAAACTTGGCCTGAGGTATAACCCAAAATTAGTGGTAAAATTTCGTCGATATATTGGCATCATCATCAAAATATGTTATAAAAGACATCACTCATCAAGATGAAATTCACAAAATGTACAATTAGCATATTTTATGAATGAGCAGTAGTATTTACCGTATAACTTTTTTATTTATTAATATTTTTGCACGACATTTTGTGTACTTGTTACGATCTTGAGGTGCCATTTAAGTAGTTTTTTTTCCAAAATGCGAAACGTAATTGAACGGAGCCATGAAATAACAGAGCCAGACATATCAATTTGAAATTCATAAATAAGCGTTAAATAAAAAAAGATTTTAGTTTTTTTTCCATACACATTAAAGACTAATCGCCAAATCAATAAAACAAATAGTCAAACTCGATATAATGCGATTTTATTTAAAAAACATGGATTTTTTAATTTTTCAAAACTATAATGTTAATTTTCAATGGTCAAGGGGAGGTAATTTGGTCGAACATCTTTTGTTTGGATAAATGAGGGTAATTGTTGACTTAATTTTGGTTTTATTATCAGTATTTTAATATTTATTTTTGTTACCGTTATCAAAATGTACACTTAAAACAATTTTTATTTACCGAAAACTTTCATATAGCTGCATTAACAATTTGTCGAATACCTGATAAACGCATTCAAAAGTGTCCTGTATACTGAATGGTGAGAAAACAAGTTTTGTTCAAATACATGCAAAACAGCCCTCTGGACTAATATGTATTATTTTTTAAAGTCAACGTGTTTCACTAATCCATGACAATACAATTGTATGCAAGAGTTAAACCACTTAACTTTACTATTTTTCTTTGCTTCTTTGATTCCCAATATACTGTTATAGGTATTTTAATTTGTATTGGTATTCACACATACGTGAAATAAAAGAAACTAATGTTTGTGATAATTTAAATCTGTATAAAACTGATTTGTCTGATTGATACCCTCCAAGGAGCGTAATGGCGGCTCTTCCGTGGCCTACCTTTGATAAATGCGCCATGTGTTTGACAAAATAATTTGTTTTTCCGACTAACAAACACCCATGCTGCACAACATGCACACAAAACTTGTGCAATTCGAGAGCAAGATCATTGTAAGTAAGTAAGTAAATTGTTTATTAACGTGACTTTTGCTTATTTACAAACAAACATAATTGCAATACATAAATAAACAGGCACCCGGCCCAATGGGCCTATAAGTCACCATAGAATAGGAAAGTATTTAAATTCCGAATTTACTTACTTACTTGTATATGTACAGAAGGTCAATCAATTAACACGTGTAAATTAGATAATACAACACATTTTCATGCTTGGCTGGATAACATTCATTATTTTAACAATTAAGTGTTTACATCGCCTTAGAAACCATCGGTCATGATCTGCCATTTTTGATGTTCAAAATCACGATCTGTAGCTAGACAATCATAGTTTATGCATACTTTCACTAAATCTTGCCTTTGTATTTCCTTTGTATTTTGTGCTGTTTCTAACGAATGTTACCTTCCCAGTCGAATTCGTTATTGACTTATTTTTAAATGCCCCTTATTCTCCATGGATTTGTTTCTGAACACGGCATCAAACGTTCAACTTTGTTTTTAGTTTTTAATAATGCAGAAAACAAAATTGTTCAGCATTAGATCAGAGTAAACACGCGTAATGTGTACAACTAATTAACATAAATTAATGAATTATGTGTGTGTGTGCGTCCATACTTACACTGATTAACTGCAGAAATTTTGCTTTAAAGTGGTTATACATGCACTAACCACCAAAATAGTAAAACGGTTATTGACATTTTTAGGGATGCAATTGCAACCAGCGTTGTAGAGACAGTTTAATAATATAAACTTCAACGAATGAATTCGTATTCCGTGGTGTCAAACCGCCGAATTTAAGTGCTTATCAATCTTCTTGAACAGTTACTCTTACCATAAAATGAGTTGAAAGAGACGAGGTGTAATATCAAAGTATCACAGTAACATAAGTTTAGAAATGTGAAGCAGAACACAGAAAAGTATCTATGTATTAATTACAAAATATGTTCTTGGAGTAAGGAATGTTTTTACCCAAATTTATAAAATAAACGTTTTCCGCTACATTTTGTAAGAAAAGAAAAGACACATAAATATTTAAACAGAAACTTCCTTTGCTTGTCCAAACCTGACTAACTATTCAATAACACCATCCTAGTGATAAATCACACCAGGAATGCGATACCGAGTGAGATACATCTATGTCGCAGAACTTAAACAATCGACCTAAGGTAAATTAGTAATAAAACATCGTTAACAGTAAGTCTAGACAACGTAATCAGGAATAATAATGTCATCGTTTATCAAGCGACTACTAAATACATTGATAGTTTCAGGAGAAATAATATAATTTCCTATTCGAAATAATATTTAAATCACATACTCTTAGCTAGTACTACTCAAGACTCAATTGTCGAAGTTGTACGTTGAAACACTGTCAATAACTTTGATGTTATTCATGTTGGCATTGAGTGCACAACGGTGCTTATATAGCAGGAAATTGCACCAAATCAATTTGCCATTTTATTTTTTTCTACCACGGAAGTGCCCTTCCCGAACCCGCCGCAGGCGAAGCCCCCTCCCCTGAAGACAGATTTGTTATAGTATCTGTGCAATTTCTTTTTAGTCTGTTCGCTAAAGGCAGACTGACTAAGAAAAGGGTAGATAGATATTAAGTTTGCCACAACAAAGGGGTACAACTCTATATTTAGGTCCACAACCTTAAAATTATCTAGATGAAATATCTGACCAATCAGTTTGATGAAAATGTGACGAATTGATAATTTCTTGAGTTTTATACATTTAAAATTCATACATTTAATCATTTTCAATAAATTGGATGTTTTTAATGTTTAAGTATTGCATGTTCATTTGTCAAGCATAATAGTGATTAGATAGCAGGAAATTGCACCAATTCAGTGGATCCTTTAAAAAATCGACCATGGGAGGTGACACCCCCCCGGAATCCTCCCCAGGATTAGACCCCCCTCTGCAATTGTTTCTAGATACGCCCCTGAGTAGAGCATTCATCAAGTTACTGTGAAATTGTTGTCTGGTTTTAGAAGTAGGTTTATTTGATTGGTAAAATTACTTTACTTATACCCATGTGTTCTAATTACATACACGCCTTCGTAGTCATGTAAGGCAATTTGATATGTTACACATTATGGACTTCACGTGATGTTGTTTGTTACACGTACGTACAATTTAGGGATATATAAAAACTAAGCCATTAGAGAATTGGAATGACAATTAAGAAGCTAATTATATGGCATTATCAAAATGTTGTTAGTTTGTAGTTTACTGTATTGTAGACCAAATTGTAATTGTTTGTCACATGTTTTATCCACACACATGTGTTATTATCAGTTGAAACGTACATTTAATGTACATTGTTACATATTATAGCTTTATAGCTATGATTTTGTTCATACTTAAACGGGGAACAAAAGGTACGTTATTGTAAAGATTCTCGCGCACACGCGCTGTTGGTGTTCAGTTTTAAGTATGCTCATTTCAGGACCCAGCCGACGAAAATAAATGATTTACAGCGTTATATGAACTGTAATTCACATTCTAATTGTAACTACTAATTAATTTTCTATAATAGTAAAATAATAAACGTAAACAAACCCCCAATGTCACTGTTTTCTTCGTATTTGCCGATACCGGAAGTCGACGCTCATAACAAAAACTTGTATGTGACGTAACGTTTGCTTAGCGACGTCGCGTTTGTTTTCCCGACGTCGCCGTAAATGTCCCGCCAAAATGTCATAATTTTGAAAAACATATTAATAAAGTGTTGTTTTTATGCTATAATAGCGTTTACGCATGCTTTTTCGTGCTATTACATCTGCAGAGTCCCTCGGGAGTGTTGGTGCCCTCGCGCTGACGGGCTTGGGCACCAACCGTCCCTCGGGACTCTGCAGATGTAATAGCACGAAAAAGCATGCGTTAACCCTACAGACTAGTACGGTTTTAATTTTCATAATAATAACACTTTGGCGGGGAATTTTGTGCGACGTCTGATACAGGTTTTTCAGGGCGTCGTCTCTCGGTATCGACAAATACAAAGAAACCATGGATTCTTAGGACTGGTGTCTGTTTCATTTTATCATTTTAACCTGAAAGAAATTTGACAAGTGGTTACAAATGAAATGTGCATTTCAGTTTGCATGACGCTGTAATGAGCATAATTAAAACTAGACACCAACAGCGCGTGAATCTTTATGTTAACGATTTAAATGGGTTTCTTTCTTTTAACGGAAGAGCAAAATCATCGTTGTTATGTTCTTTTAATACTAGGGAGAATGCCACTATCTGCTCATATTTACATACACATTTCATTCATGGACTTTGACCGTAAAATAAAAATAAAGTCGCAGTCATTCTATCATGATATGCCCTGCGAGAACGTTGTCTTCAAATTACTAATAACTAATACACTGTTAATGGGCACGGCATAAATTATTTATGTGCTTTCTTTTGAAAAAAAACAATATATCAAAACATGACTTTCTCAACTATAGTAGTCTATGTCAGATTCATTAATGATGTATGTCTTAATACATCATAAAGAAGAGACTGTCATATATATAATTCTGAAACTATTTCATGGAAACGTAAGACAATGTAAGACAAAGTAACATCACTTCTAAATCTGACTGAAATTGACAGACAGGTCAACCGTTCAATGATATATGGCATATCATCTCGGTCAATATCCTAGGAAATCAGATAACCGTGGTTGAAGCGTGACATACTTATTTGTTCGAATTTATTGTTTTACTACATTGCAGTCGAGTTTTTGTAATAAATATTTCATACACGTCATAGTCTGTTAATTTCCATCATAGCTACCATACTTTATCATTACATCAATACAATAAACTTTAATGGTTTGATATGTTAAGTGTTCTTAAATTAGTATTTTATATTACAGTAGTGTTAGTTTCTTACTGTGGTGCATATTAGATCATTGTTTAAGTGTTAACTGTTTCAAACTTTAATATTTGAGATAATTATCTTTTACACGTTGTGTAGCATATTTTTGTTGTTAACAAATATACACGCGTTGGACCGGTCTACCAGCGTTGTATTTTATACACTAGCTTGTTCAGTGATATCTTTTCATAGAAAGGCTATGTTTTGTTTACAATGAACAAACCTAACACTGACCGACGTGTGTTCTGTGAATATAATACTAGTAACATTCTTCAGCTCAGAACTGATCTTATTGGTGCAAAAAACGAGTACATATTATGGGCATTTAGACGAGAGACCTGTAGCTCAGAGTTCATCTATTTGCTATAACGAGTATACCAGTTTCAGAAGAATAGTTTTCTCAAAGGAACACACTCTGAATACGTAATCAAGTTATGATAACGAGTTGTCTGGATGTCCCTATTGTGAACAATGGTGTCAATCTCCACCCGGAAAATCATGTGTTGGTACACCGCTACTGTAACAAAACGTCATCCATACGACGTCGTCTATGAGTTGCAATTGTCATATGTTCAATTGCAGATATGTGAATATGAAATTACACACGTATCAGGTACACTGTAAAATGTTCACTATACAATTATCACGCGTAATTCGACCATGGCTTGCAGATAAGAAAATGAAGTCATGACAAGTTCGTATTAAACAATCATTGTTGAAAATGCAATGACATTTAGAAAGTTGTCTCAATCGAATGTCTTTGTGGTTTAATGGTGCCGATATGTGCAAAACGATCGATATCCAATTAAAATTAATTATGGCTAGGTTTGGTGTTATTTATGTGCACATAAATTATAAGTGTTTAACAACGATTTGCAGTTATTGTAATTAGTTATCGATTCGCCACGTAGTACTTGTCGAACAGACCAGAGACAATAGTTGTTGTTCAATGAAATTAATGGAAGAAAACTGCATTTGACTTACTAGATTCAATACATTTTAATGTTACATAACATGTAAATCTATATTATATCAAAGTAATAAGCATTCATTGTATTCTGTTCATTCGTTTCACGACATGTTCGAGACAGTGCTTCAATAGATGCTCGTCATATCCAATCCATTGCTTCGATAAGGCAAATTAGAATACAAAACAGGACATGCTTACATGGTACATACTATCTAAGGAGTAAAACATCTATTGGAATTATTTTAGTCAATAACACTTATGTAACTGGAGAGCGAACAACACACCCGACAAACCAACCTATATTTGACTTATTAAAGGGCACCTTGCACAACATTATTACGACGTTCATTGTCTTAATTGTTCAAGCACCATGGAAACGCGTGTTTGAAATAACCCTTCGCAACACAATCGACTGCATCGACCTGAAAATATTCGTCTTCTTAATATGCTATCCACAATGATTATGGGTCAACTTGGTTCAACATTTACATGCGTGTGTTCAATGTATTGTGCAAAATAATGCTCGTTCATCTTAATTTGTGACAGAGAATAATTGCATCATTAAATCATGTTAAAGAAAATTAGATTTTTTAATTGACTGTTTAATTGGTCAGTAAACAAATACGGGTTGCACGAAAGTGTTCTGCTTTATTGTCCCACATGTAATTCGTGTGTACAGTCGCAAATCACAATTCACTTCTCTGATACCGAACGTCGCGTTATTCAACAACGTACACACAATTAAGTTGCTGCGATGTTTACACTGAAGGAAACACGCAGTAAACTGTTAATAATTCAACAAGTACTAGTGCTTCAGTGTCTCTCATAAAGCTGATCAATAATCTTCTAAAATATGTTTGAATAGGTATATGGAGAGTGTGTTCATTCCATCGCAGCTTTCATTAATGAAAATAATACACGACCTTTATCAAAATATGACCTTTAAGTAAGCAATGTCGAACAAGAATATAGACAGTAAGCACGTCATATATACATACATTTATATATATTGGCCAATTATGTTCATAAACGTGTGACATTTCGTGACAATAATCCATTTACAATGTTTCTCACAGAGGTCACGTCGTTGATGATTATAGGACAGATTCATCATTCAGAAACTTACTTATATAACAGTACGTATGGTTTTGTTTTCCATACATACTTCTGTACTTTACTGGGTGTGAGAACTGATATATTTCTGAGAAGAGAAAATGTAGACATATTTAAACTAACGCATGAATTGAATAGTGGAGTTGCAATTTCCGTTTTTTGGGGGTCGTCAAGGGACAGTTATAACAGGGTTAGGTCGTAGAAACGGCTTACCCGGTCATTCGACGTCATCTCTATAGCATACGTATTTTTATGAAACTAGGTAATCCAGCTTTTTTACAAGGGGGATTTAGCATTTCCTTTTTTCGTTATGTTAATTGTTGGCATTGTATTTGTGTTATATGATATAGTTTATAATTTCTGTGTTCGGGTGGTTAAGTTACGAGCTACACCCCGTTCCATGTTTCCCCATAACTGTTTGTGGCATTGTGTTATTAATACTGAATTCGATTTACATATCTCGGTCAGAATCCTCGTGTCATTTTGTTTTGCTCACTCGTTTAATAAAATGCGTATGTAATGACCACCCATGGATGATCCTCTATTTATCGTTCAGCACCCAATTGTATAAACGTTGGATAAAGTTATCCAGTGGATAACTATTGGAAAAGTCTGACTTTTGGATAACTTTATCCAAATCTGGATAACTTTGTCCAAAACCATTTGTATAAAAGTTTTGGACAAAGTTATCCAAAAGTTAACCCTCAAGTTATCCAGAAAAGTTAACCAGACTCCTCGAGTCTGGATAACTATTTATCCACAACGTATCCAAAACAATATGGCCGCTCAGCGTCTCGATTAAACCCATATTTTTGACGATTCTGACATTTTACTGGGCGAATATACACAAAATAACATTCGTAGACGGTACAGGTTTACGATTTATTTCATTCCTTGTATTTTATAAGATTTGTCTCCCTTTAATTTTTATTTTGCAAACGTCACAATTTTCGTCTATTGCAAACAATAACAACATTTAGCGTCCAACTTAATGACGTTTTCTTCACGATATGCGCTTATAGACCACAGGGAAGATGTCGTGTAAGTATGCTTACATCCTTAAATATTGAAATGCTACACCCCTGGTTCAATTCATTGACGCTAAGGTTACGAAAACATCGTCGGTTGACTGCAATTTTAATGTCAACAACGTCTTTTTTCTTTCCTCCACGTCATTAACGCTTGTGCGCTCAAGTGTTAGTCCATGTGGCTTTATGGTATGTAAATCATATCATTGAGTCAATATCTATCAAATTTCCCAAAAGTTTTCTTATCTAGCGATCAAAAACAGCATCTGAAATATTGTAAAGTGTCCTATATTTCGACTAGTCTTAATTTCGGACAAAGGTTTACTGTAGATACTTGTGTTGATTACACAGTTCACTTTATGACATGTTGATTCGATTTCATTTTAGTAGGCATTGACATACATTACCAGTCGTCGAATTTCTTCGAAAATATTTGCTTGAAACAAATACAAGTGCTCAATAGGCCTACTGTTGATCACTGTCAACCCTGTGCTTAATTAGGACCACCTGCCAGTAAAGACCACTGTCATTGGTTTACTGTATTTCAAAATCTGTCTGCAAAAATCAACAATCTCCTCAATTCTGATGTAAATAGTAGTTCTCATGTGTGGTTTACAAATTAGATAGGTCTGAACTTTTGGTTGTAAGTGGCAGGATGACCAAGTTGGTCGGTGTCCCTGTGAAGAGTATGACCAGTGAGACTGGACATGTTTCTCCCTGTATGTGAGATCAATTGTGTGACTCAGATTATGTTATATTAAACAGTTAAACAAATTGTGAATGTCTTAGGCACGGAACATTATATAATGTATATATGAAATAGCATGGTTTCTTGATTAAATTTGGTATATAATTGCACTTAATTCCACCTTTTTTATAATTTCAGTATACAAAGATGCAAGATGTGTGTGCATAATTCATAACAGTTGTGTCAGCATTTCTGAGATAATTCATGAATACATGAGTATATTACTTGAAGCACTAGATCTATCATTTCTTTGAGAAAAACTGAAATTGCAATGAGTAAACTGGTAACCTCTGCACTGGAACTTCTAAGTGGCTGAGTGACTTTGGTTGGCTTCAAATGGGATATACTGCATGAGTCCATAAATGATTTAACTCGAAATGGTTCAACATCATCCACGGATACTTTTCAACTAATGGTGCTGATTGTTCACAAATGAACATGCAAACTTTCTAAGTTTGATTTAGTTTGTATCAGAGAATACTAAGATCAAAGATTCATTGATTGAAGCTGCATTGTACGTAATTTAATGTCAACGTTTCTTGTTTTTTTTAAAGTTTGTGTTGTACTTGAACTGTTCTTTATTTTAAAAATAAACTGTGTTTAAACATCTTAAAATGTGAAATGTTTTTCAGTTAACCCACATGTGTTTTATCTGTGTAGTTGATGTATTAATTTAAGACAAAATTTATACCTAAATATGCTTTCATGGTCACCAATTGAATTATATCAAGAGTAATTGCCCTTGCATTACTGTTTTATCAACATTTAAGATATCATACAGTGTAATCTGTTACACTTTGTGTATTTTAAGGCTTAGAATGATTTTCTTATTTTTGATTATGAACAAGTTAAGCAGGTATTTCATTACTAGAAAACTAGCTTGTTTGAAGCTATAATTTATATGAAATTAATAATGAAAAAAGGGAAATTATAGTTCAAGTTTAGCGCATATTTTACACCCATGCAAAAGAACCTTGTTGAACATGTACACAAAAGCATGGAATGCAGGTTTAAAGATTTTAAATTTAAAAAAATTCAAGAATATGTCACAGTTTATTTTTCAAATCAAATACAGCACTTGTATAACATCACTTCAGAATTTTCATTTATTTATTTACATCAAAAATGTTTGATTAAGATTTATTTTTGGAATAATTACTAAACTCACTTGATATTTTTGTGGCTGCATACCCATTTCATGGGAATTTTAGTATTTTTTACTTTCGCGAATACTTATTTTCACGGTTTGTCATTAATTTGAGGCTGTTTCCATATCATTGTTTTGAACTAAACAAATTTCACCACTCGTGAACTCTGCAAAATGAAATTGCACAAGAAAATTTCCTGGTTTACAGTAATACATTAGTTTGCGACTAATTTTACTATAGACTTGTGGGATTATAACCTATACTGTACAGCACCCTTGCCAGGCAAAATGCACCAGTCAATATTAAGACCGCCCTGGGGACGACAGACAATCATGGAGAATCAGACATTTTTTATGTCTAAAGCCAATGCTTACTGTATATATTCCCAGGGATGGACGGTACATGTAGTTACGTAGTACTTCCCAGGTTTTGGAACTTGACCAAAGTGTAATACCCGGGAGTCGGTAAGGTTGTTTAGTTCCCCTTGTTTCCCTGACGCCCATCCCCTGGCACAATATTGACTGGTGAATTATGAGTAGCCAAACCATACAACTTCGTAAGTTGTAAATTGTCTTACAATAGAACCGGTATAGAGGTTAAAAACTAAAGCCTCTGTAGTGGGCATACACTATAGCTAAAGCCTCTGAAGTGGTCATACACTAAAGCCTCTGTAGTGATCATAAACTAAAGCCTCTGAAGTGGTCATACACTAAAGCCTCTGAAGTGGTCATACACTTATTTAAAGCACCTATAGTGGTCATAGCATACAACCTCTTTGTGTACATACAGTACAACTACTGTAGTGATCATACAATATAACCTGTATAGTGGTCATACAGTACAACCTCTATAGTGATCATACAGTACAACCTCTATAGTGATCATACAGTATAACCTCTATAGTTGTCATACAGTACAACCTCTATAGTGATCAAACAGTTCAACCACTATAGTGATCACACAGTACAACCTATATAGTGATCACACAGTACAACCTGTATAGTGGTCATACAGTACAACCTCTATAGTGATCATACAGTACAACCTCTATAGTTGTCATACAGTACAACCTCTATAGTGATCAAACAGTACAACCTCTATAGTGATCACACAGTACAACCTGTATAGTGATCACACAGTACAACCTGTATAGTGGTCATACAGTACAACCTCTATAGTGATCATACAGTACAACCTCTATAGTTGTCATACAGTACAACCTCTATAGTGATCAAACAGTACAACCTCTATAGTGATCACACAGTACAACCTGTAACGTGATCACACAGTACAACCTGTATAGTGGTCATATAGTACAACCTCTATAGTGATCATACAGTACAACCTCTATAGTGATCATACAGTACAACCTGTATAGTGACCACACAGTACAACCTCTATAGTGATCATACAGTACAACCTGTATAGTGGTCATACAGTACAGCCTCTATAGTGATCAAACAGTACAACCTGTATAGTGATCATACAGTACAACCTCTATAGTGATCATACAGTACAACCTGTATAGTGGTCATACAGTACAACCTGTATAGTGGTCATACAGTACAACCTGTATAGTGGTCATACAGTACAACCTGTATAGTGATCATACAGTACAACCTCTATAGTGGTCGTACAGTACAACCTCTATAGTGATCATACAGTACAACCTCTATAGTGGTCGTACAGTACAACCTCTATAGTGATCATACAGTACAACCTCTATATTGATAATACAGTACAACCTCTATAGTGGTCATACAGCACAACCTCTATAGTGGTCATACAGTACAACCTCTATAGTGATCATACAGTACAACCTTTATATTGATAACACAGTACAACCTCTATTGTGATCATACAGCACAACCTCTATAGTGATCATACAGTACAATAGTTTACATGCAACTACAACAATACTACAACATTGTTGTAGTTAATTGCTCATGCAGCAATCGCGTGAATGTGAACGTACATCGTGATATTGCTGGCTTAGAATGAGACGGTCAATATTTTGAGAAAGCAAGAAACACTGTCTGACAATCTCTCTGTAATTATGGTAAAACAAGCTATTTCAGTTTGGTCAACATGACAAGTTCCGATTTTCATGAAAATATACTCATTAAGTGGTCATAAGTTATACCTTATTATGTAGATTTCAAATAACAATTAGTCTGATAAGGTCGCACTTACTACCTTCTCATTCTAAGCCAGCGATACGTTGTTCTATTATTCTCGAATATGATGTCTTTCATCCATTTTCTAATTAGGACATTAACTATTTTCATAGAAAAGCACGATGCCTGAGTCATACTGTCTGTTTGAAGTCAGTTTAGAATGTTTAAAATCTGCACTGTTTCTGTACAACCACAACATATGGTCAAACATAATATCCATCCATACGGGTCCTCACGAACTGCTCATGACTTCAATATCCATAAAATACATCTAATCAAGGACAACTCGGAATCGTGGTGAATCATGTTTCAAGTTGTTCCCGAGCCTTATACAAGAAAATATATGAGTCTACGATGCCATGTATGAGCTCCACACCAACGCCATAAAATCTGACCTAAATAAACTCGAACAATGTGGGAAGCGGTGATATTAGAGGTAGAGCGCACGCTTTGGTATAGAGGTCCAGGGTTCAACCTCCGTCTGTATCACTGGTTAATTTATCTGAGCAAGAATTATCAAGATGCTTCACTCAACCAAGGTGTAAAATAGTACCTAATAGGGATGTTGGGACATGATTCCCGGACGTCACAGATTATGTTGGCTGCACTCAAGAATCGAACAGAGTAGCCCAATGATCAGAGGAAGCAAAGTATCGAAGGGTTGTTGAACGGCTCGAAAATTGGTAATTAAACTATTTAGGGGATTGGTGGCATAGAGATAGGACGCACTAGTCCGGACGAGGATTGGGGATTTTTTGCTTAACCTTGCAATATAGTATTAAGTTTTTTTTATTGTTGTTCTGTGTTGTCAAGGTATTGAAGGTCTCAAAACCGTTTGATGACACTCTGTCATCGTTGGGGAACTTTTTTTACTTGGGGTTAAAGATGGCCTCCGAAATGGCGATTTTAACGATTAAATACGGAATATAATTCCATATACCATTTGTACCACCGTCAAAATATCAGCACATCTATGTTTTAATTGAAATGGAATAAACATGATTAATACAGGAACTGTATACATTAGCTGGGTTTAAAAAAATACACATTTTCAACAGTTCATGTGTAATTTACGTGACCAAAATGATAAAATACAAGAATAATCGCTACTAATAACTGTTTAATGTAATATCAAACATGAACATTACTATGAAGAAAGTTTAAAGGAATGGTTAGTGATAAACAATGTACAAAACATCGTTGCATGTAGAACAGTATGTGTAATATACGTTACCATTAAATTGTTTATAATTTTATGCAAAGTATGTTCTACTATGTTTTTCTATTCATTCTGTGTTATCAGAGTGAAATGATCAATGTTTTCTAGTTGTAGACATATTTTAAAATCAATTTGGCATGTAATTGAACTTCTTACAAAAAATGTGATTTACGTGACCGTATGTTACCACATAGAAAATACATAGAAAATATATAGTATAATGTAATATATGTTTCCATCAAAGTGTTTAAGAAATTTAAGTCTGGAATATTATTCTCTTATTCCTTCTGAATTTGACTGAGATGATCGATGCTTTATTTCGATAGATCTGTTTTAAACTATCGCATTGCAATACTGTAACTTGATTTCTTTTTGAAATACAAATGAAGAGATTTGCGTGACATCATGCAAAACTCCGATGTTCACTGTATAATCAAGAAGTATCAATCAAGATTGTTAACGACATCATATCAATAGCAAAATTTATGTATATCAGAACTTTTTATAATTATAGTAAGTAATATTTGTAAAACGTAACCACATGTTCCATTTCCACATACAGGGTGTTTCATAATATTTTTCCCCATTACAAACAAATGCCATGCACACATGCCTGATCTTATCTGATATCTTCATATACCAATGGCAAGCCAACAATTCAAAGTTTTATTCAGTATATAATATGACAATTTTACTATCAAAGCAACATTGGAATTAAGATTTCTGAAAAATGGCAATTTTTCGATAAATGTCAAAATGTCGTCCATGCTGAATTTGCTTTCCAAGTTGAATTACATAGCTTGTAAAGTTTTGCATGATATAACCAGTTTTAAAGTTTTTAAAAACAAAACTATTGTATTGATATGAAAGTTGAATCCATTTGTGATAATCTAAAGACTTATGTGTGATACAGTTGGTTTGGTTACCAGTTGCTAGGCAATGAAAGAAGCTAACACAAAAACATTCCTTTCTCGCTTTCATACAAGTAAACAAGTGCATGATCTTTGCTTGTTTTCTTTCTAAATTATTATTTTAAAGTTATAAATTGCTTTGGTGGTTGTATTAAAAACTGCATACGTCTATTTGTGAATTTAAAACATTCATTTGGAAAACATGTTATTTGAAAACCTGTCATCTGTTTGCTTGACTACAAGAAAGAATGTATATGCATGGTTACGTTCTTCCGTTGCCTAGCAACTAGAAACCAAAGTAACTGCTACATCAAAATATTTTCATCTTGTATATAATATAAACTTTCAAATCTAAAGATTATTTTGTCAATAAACATAATCGAACTTGTTTTATCATTTAATACTTTACAAGCTATGATATCAATTTGGGTTAAAAATAACTTTGAACGTCATTTTGACAATTATCGAAAAAATGACATTTTGCAAGAATCTTTGTTACTGGGTTGCTTTGAAAGAAACATTGCCATGTTATATACTGAATAAAACTTTGAAATGTTGACTTTCTATTGATGTATGAAGTTATCAGTTGAGATCATGTATGAACTCCTGACATTTATTTGTAATGGGGACAGATATTATGAAACACCCTGTACATGTTTGACTATATATACTTGACACAAATCACCACAGTTTGACTAGTTATTTAAATCAATATATATATATATCTGAACTAAACGTTTTTATAATCATAGTTTCGAGCGAAACTTATAGGAACATCACCACAACTTGACAAGATAATTTTCAAGCATGTAGCTGTTTAACGGCACCTTAGGTTCGGGATTATTACAAGTGATATACCCATATATGCACAAAATAATGTGCAGTACATTCGAGCATGGTAACATCTACAATGACCAGTTAGACATGACTGTACTGTCACAACCACACTTGATCAGCTCGATTCTGGTAGTAACATAGTCACATTGTCTGTTGTCATCTTTAGTGCTCTCCTTCATAATTGCATCAAAATTGACTGCAGGTTAGCCTAACGTGGTTAACCTGACTGTAATACATTGAGAGCAGTAATTTTTACTGTAGATTTACCTATCTCTGAATTGGCGCTAGAAGATCTCTAATTACGACTGCATTCTGTGATGTTGTTTCTCTAATGTCAACTGAAGCGCGATCTCAGACTAGGGAGTTAGTTGTTTGTGTATATGATACTTTCGTGGCAATGCAATATGTATTATCATATTTAAGTCAGTTTTCCCCTCATGTGCGTCAGAAACCATATGTTGTTAAAAACGTGTGCCTCGTCGTTAGATGTTTTGAGATCTTGGTGTAGTATCCTGATGTTCTTGTCCAAATAAATGGATCTATGGTTTTGTGCAGTTACACCAAATCATGATGTAGTGCTTCATTTAACAGTGTTTGTACTTCTAACTCTTCAACAATTGTTTCTTGTTGCCATCTACAGTCATGGTTGCATTTTGTTTGGTAGTACCATTGTTATTGACAACATATGAATGTACCTCTGTATTTGTGTCGCCCTTTTACCACGCGTCGCTTCCAAGTTAAATACAGTGCTTCAGTCGACATTACAAAATTAAGTCATATTTTTAAATTTTAGCTTCTCATGCTTTGTTAAGTTGGGACACCACCGCTTCCTATTTATGGGTAGGTAAAGCTACTAATTCCCTTGCTTGACATTGAGCATTAAAGAAAATCTGGCTTTTATTCCCTCATACCCTAGTGGCGATGAATAACACCAGTAATGAGGTGTTGAGAATGATTGATGTAAGTTAGAAAACTTATTACACAAAATGTGGTTGTGACAATAATATTTTACTCGAATTTAGTGTACCTTTGCTTGCATGAATGTACTAGTATTCTATTGCTTATTATAATCCTATATGTAAACGGCTACATGCTTGACAATTACTAGTTTCTAGCCAATCTGTGGAGATTTTATGTGATTATTTCTTGAAAGCATAATTATAATTTTAAACAATCTTGACAGGTATTGATTTAAATAGCTCGTCGAACCGTGGTGATTTGTGTCAAGTCTATATGCAAACATGTACCGGTATGGGGAATACAAACATGTGGTAATTGATGACAAATATTACTTACTGTAATAATAAGTTCAGACATACATCTAGTTTGTCTTTAACATGCTGTCATTGTAATTTTTAAAATTTTGACAAACTGGATGGATGCATCTTCATTAAACAGTGAACTGTGGAGTTTTGCATTTTGTCACGTAAATCACTATTTAAATCAGAAATCAATTTACCATAATAATGCTTTGTGATAGTTTAAAACAGATGTAGCGAAAGAAAACTTATAACACAGAATGAGTAAGAGTATAAAACTGCAGACTTAAATTGCTTAAATACTTTGATGGTAACAAATATTACATTATATTATGCATTTTTCTATATGGTAACATATGGTAACGCAAATCACAGTTTGATTAAGAAGTTAAATTACATGTCCAATTAAAAAAGATGTGTTCCAAGGGAAAACATCAATCTTATCAGTTTGATTACCCATAATAGTTCATACTTTGCATAAAAATAGTTTAATGGTAACGTATATTACACATACTGTTCTACATGCAATAGTGTCTTGCATATTGTTTTAGGTTGAATACAACTTTAAATTCCTTAAAACGTACTTCATTGTAATGTTCATGTTTGATATCACATTAAACAGTTATTAGTACCGATTATTCTTGTATTTTATCATTTTGGTCACGTAAATTACACATGAACAGTTGAAAATGTGTATTTTTTTGAAATCCAGCTAATGTATATAGTTTCCTTATTAATCATGTTTAAACTCTTTCAATGTTAACACGCATGTGCTGATATTTTGACGGTAGTACAAATGTTATATGAAATTATTGTCCGTATTTAATCGTTAAAATCGCCATTTCGGAGGCCATCTTTAACCCCAAATAAAAAAAGTTCCCCAATGATGACAGAGTGTCATCAAACGGTTTAGAGACCTTCAATATCTGGACAACACAGAACAACAATAAAAAAAACTTAATACTATATAGCAAGGTTTAGGTGGCTCTCGTCTGGACTACACGCTTCGGGATCGAGAGGTCCCGGGTTCAAATTTGTACCTGGTCCTGGGCGCCGGAGATCGATGCTAGCCCGCACAGGGTAAACGAGACCTATATAAAAATAAGACAAACCGTTGTTCATTCTCTTAAAAGTTCATCCAACATAAATAAATAACCTACGTTATTCAAATCTTGAAGACTACAATTAGTTAAGTTTGATAAACAAATGAAATACTTTATAACTTATGGGACTATCAAGCTAAAATACATCATTTCTGGAATCGGGTGATAAATACACGGACCTCAGTACAATATTACATGTCTCTATGATGTTTGAATACTTTTTCTCAAATATTGTACACGGTTATACGTAAATTTTGCCAAATTTCAAAGTTGTAATGACCAAACATTACAAATTCTTGATGAATTTGATTAAAGTAACATTCTTCGTATGTGCCTATATTCCTAAGACATCATAATCAGGCTCAAAACCTCATTTCTAGTCATACCGAACAAATTTTAATTACTTTCAGTATGAATGATGCAGTTTTTGTGAATGGTTAGGTTAAATGCAACTAAATTATTATTTATCCAGAATTGGATAACTTTTGGATAACTTTAACCAAGTTGGATAACTTATCCAAGTGGATAAATGGTTTTATACAACTGACTTAACCAACTTGGATAACTTATCCAAGTTGGATAAAGTTATCCAAGGATAAGTTATCCAAAATGGATAACTTTATTCAACGTTTATACAATTGGGTGCAGTTGTTCTCTGTTATAAATACGTTGTTCATAGAACATTGTGCGTGTTTCAAAACGTCCGAAGTCATCTACGAGTTGCAAGTACAAAATATATGATATATTTAAATGCAAATTATGTAAAACGAAATAACACAGTACCCTTTTATGATGTACAGTTCCACACGTGTACCTGTATATGCTGCACGCGCGCAATTCTATTTCCTAAACAGAACCTGGTTGACAGATGCGTTTTGTATGCATCCATTGTTCAACAACACATACATTAAACAATCCTTGGTAAAAATGCTCTATGAATGATATCCTGTTCTCAATTATTACTGCAGCACAACAAAGACACACACACACACACGTGTTTAATATTGACCAAGGTTCGATGCTATTTGTGTACAAATTTTCTGATTGGTTAGTTGTGTTCAACGCGGTGATCGTCGAGAAGACCAGACACATTCATATTTTTCAATGAAGTCAGTCAATGAAAACCACATTTGATTTGAATTACACTATAATTTAACCAAATGGGTATCGACGCCACTAATGACGTGTTGATTTATTATTCATACGGACGTCAGAAGTGTCAACGACACGGTCACTCCTGCCATGTATAACAATGACGTCCATCGTGTTGATTGTTTGTTTACGGTCGATTAAATCGCTTTCAGGCAAGTATTTTGTTAAAAAAGCAAGCAACAATATAAGCTTTATATATTTATTTAGAGTAGTTGGTGTCAGGATAATTTAAGTGTCGGATAATATAATTGATTATCTTTTTTCCTTTCTTGTACTATCATGCCAAGTCCACTGATCTTGCTTGGCAAACTACAATACGACACAAACTGTGCCTCCATGGTCCAACAAGTTTAATGAGTAACTACTTCTATTGTAATGCATTGACGTTGTAGTTTCAGGCAATAACACTAACTAGAGAGCGGCAAACAATATATAAAACTAATCTTTATCTAACAAATAAATGGACTTGATTTACCACATAATATTTTGACATAATCACGTACCTCTGTGGTTTGCTCAAACACCATCGAAACATGTCCTTAAAATATACCCTAAACACAACCAATGGTTATAAACAAAAATTGAATCACGTCCTTAATGTTTAAAAACGGTGATCATGTCGATGGCTTAGAACCAGAAGATCGTAACTCCTATTTACGACCTTATAAGACTTATATATATTTGCAATCTGCTTCACAAGGCGCTTCTTAATAGCCTATTCTCATGAAAATCTGAAATTCTCATGTTGATCAAAATGAACTTTTACAAACGTGTTTTCCCATAGCTAAAGAGTAAATTGAAGACAGTTTTCTCTTGTTTTCTCAATGTATCGATTTGGTAGTTTCGACCTCCTGCTTCTGAGCCAGCGATGCGTCAACATGGCCCGGTTGTTGTTCCGTTCTGGTAATGCTAACATGGTGGTCGTTTATCTAAATAATAGAGAACATTTGCATCAGCACATCATTAACGTGGTACAAATATAGATGAAATTGTAATTTACTATCTTGTTGGTTGTATAATAAATCCATAAACAACGCTTGTTACAGGGGTTTTCTAGTTATATTCCCTCACGTGTACTTGTAATGTGCGGTAGCTTTGATTTATTTTGCAGCATTCCACTTTGAAATTTGTCTCGTAATTATGCTTAAGCAATTCATGCTCTATGAACTGGTAGCAATAACATTTCGCTGTCAATAGGGATACTTATACAAAGCGTTGTCATAGAAACCATGTAACGACAAGTGGGCCACATAGTTACTTCAAATTACCATTCTTATTAAAAATATGTACTTTCGTTTCAGATTGACCATATAGGTTTACTTTATCGACCTATTTGTACTGTATGCCAAACCTGTTAATGTTTTAAAACATCGCATTATTGTGGACGCACTATACAATATTTGATAGTATAATAGCTAAAATTGATTTATTAAATATTTTCCTATTCTGAAACTTGCACATAAACTAGTCATATGACCAAACATTAAGAAAATCCATTTCTTACTAATGTCCTCTTTCACAACTTGTCAGAATACAAATCGTGTTCACTATTTCTTTTTATAACGCTATTTTTCTTGTACAAGGGGTGTTCGAAAAGTAATGCAATTTGCTCTTTAACCTTTCATTGGCTTAACCGATTTCAATGAAATCTCCGTTACAAGATACACACTCATTTTATTAAATTAAAGGTTAACACCTGCAGAAGGGTATACTTTCAAGCACTGCAATATGCTTGACCACATTGATTTAAGTAACCAATGTCGAACGATATTACAGAAAATCTGCACGTAATATTGACGTCTAATATAGGTCAATTATGTTCATAAAATGTGATAGTAATACTTTTACAATATTTCTCACAGAGAACAGGTCAATAGTAAGTATAGGACAGATGCATCATTCAGAAACGTACTCATATAATAACACGGCACAAGCTTGATTTATTTTAACATACACACGTTTCTTTTCAAAAGGTTTTTGAAATGAATATTTCTGAGAAACCCAAGTCCAACGTACAATAACGCATGTATAGAATAGTCGAGTTGTGATATCGCGTTACTTATTCAACTTAATTGCGTTAACTTAATTTTGTTTATTTGGGATGTCTGAAAGTGATGAATCCATGTGACAGTTCTGCGCCCGGTTGTGTTACCTCTCCGAAATTCTGGTACTAAGTCTCTGCAAATGTAAATATAAACAACGCAGTACCCTATTTATGTTGTGCAGTTTCAACACGCACACGTGTATATCACACATTACACGCAATCAATTATATTTCGTAATCAGATTCTGGTTTGCCGATGGGTTATGAATGCAGCCTTTGTTCAACAACATTTAAATAAAACACTCCTTGTTAAAATTGCTATAATACCGATAATGTTTTTATACTGTTCTCAATTATCTTTTTATCATAGTGTTGTTACTACAGCACAACGACAACACATCATTAATCCAGTCTAATTAATACTGACCAAGATTTGATGCTTTTTATGAACATATATTTAACGATGATGTTCATTTAACTGATAAGGAAGTTAAACTCCAAGCGGTGGTCGTCGCGAAGACCAGAAATATTTAATACTTTTTTTAATCAGTTTAGGAAATTCACATTTTATTTATTCCATATTATAATTAAAGGATTATTATTTATAAATACTGTATTGAATATCGTTATAATTATGTCATGAAAACAAACTTTATAACGGCATGAAGCATGAAGGGAATATTTACTAACAGAGGTATGGCATAGTGATGTTTCAAGGACGACAGCATCCTTGTGTCAATGACGTGTTATTTTGTTAATTACAATGCTCCCCATAGCG
Organism: Spisula subtruncata; assembly: GCA_963678985.1. Lineage (NCBI taxonomy): Eukaryota > Metazoa > Mollusca > Bivalvia > Venerida > Mactridae > Spisula > Spisula subtruncata. The sequence continues at coordinate 13,307,617 of OY787671.1, read as the reverse complement.
GTAACAAAGACAAATTCACTTCTTATAACGATGACACCCACCGTCTCGTTTTTTTAAGGCTGTATATCGCATTTCAGACAATTACTTTGTTTAAAAGAGAAGCAACAATAAAAAACTTAAAGGTACTGCGTCACGTTTACGCATATTGCAAAGATGAAATAAAATTGTCAAATATTTACTTAATTTTGGTATTTATTTACGGCAGTTAATATGATAGGATAATTTAAGTGTCGGATATCATAATTGGTTTGAAATTGAATTACATCTAAACGCATACACATGACGTTTATTGTTTTTTTTGGACATGCAATGCCCACTACATGTTTGTATAATATGACACAAATCGTGCTTGCATGAATCATAAAGTGGAATGAGTAACTACTTCTATTGGAATTAATCCATGGTGTGGTTCCAGGCATTAACACTAACTGGAGAGAGTCAAACAACATCAAAACTAACCTTCATCTGACTAATAATAAAAGGGCATCATTCACGACATTATTATGACATAATCACTTTCCTCTGTGTTATTGTTTAAACACCATCAAAACATGTCCTGAAAATAAAACCCTGCCACACAATCGATGGATATGAAAAAAAATGAAACCATGTCCTTGACGTTTAGAAATAGTGTTCATGTATCATCATGGCCCTGTGTTTGTTCTGGTTAAGCTAGGATCGAAACATGGAGAATATTTGCGTCAGCAAATCATAACGTGGTACGGATATAGAAGAAAATTAAATGTATTATCTTGTTGTAGAATAATAAATCCATAAACGACACTGATTACAAGATTCTGCAAGTTATATTCCCTCACGTGTTATTGGAATGCGCAGTGGCTTTGATTTATTTCGCAATATTCGGAACATATGTTGACTTTGAAATAAAAAGAGAAACAACTGTGACCTGACACAAATGTAGGTAACGATAAAGGTTGGTGGGGAAACCATGAGGATTTCGGATTAGAGAGCTGTAAAATTATTCTACTGCACGTCATAAAGACGTAACAGTAGGTCAATTATGTTTACCAAAGTGTTTCCATTGGTTACAGTGATCCATTTGCATAGTTTCTTACTAAGGTCATGTCGTTGGAGATTTTATGACAAATTCATCATTGAGTTCTAATCTTACTAATATAATAACGTGTCGTATTGTTGGTTAATTTTTTCAAACATGTGTCTCAATTCACTAGGTCTGTGAACTGATCTATTTCTGAGAATGCAAAACCTCGTTATACGTTTAATTACACATGTATATACTAGTCGAGTGGCGATATCGTGTTACTTATACTCAAAGTGGCTTGCTTAAATGGTATTACTCTATATATTAAGTAAATGTCAATTTGCTGGAATAACTAAATGTATTTTAGTTTAAAATGACCATATCTGTATACTTTATTAACCTATTTTACATCTATGCGTCAAACCGGTTTTTGTTGGAAAACATCGCATTATTCTTGATAGTCTTAGAGCTAATGTTTTCTTACTGATTTTAACGGTATTTGTTTATACGAGGGGTGTTCGAAAAATAATGCAACTTGCTATCTAACCTTTCATTGTCTAAATCGGTTTAGGTTAAGTGCTTCCCTGTCGGATTTTCTCATACCTTTTTTTAAATGAAACTCAACTACCGCTATAGTTAAATTTTGAAACCTGAGCCATGACCTTTCAGACGAGTCTATTTGGGCGGGTACATGAAAGTCGTGCTTTATTGATTTCAATAGACATTATTTAAAGATATGTTCGCTACTAATATGTGTAATTTATCAATTGACAGCTTAACCTAGTCAGTAACGTTCAGGAACACGACTCCGACAGTCGGTGGTTTGAATATCAAAACTCTTTTTTGGAATTTATGATTCATGTAATTGAAAATATTATGCATTTGTATTACATTATTATTTTATTATTATAATTTATCCAATGTACTTCGATGCGATAGGTCCAACAATGTCGTATTTTTGTATTTAAAAACATACTTTGTGTTGTAGCGCTTTAGAGTGAATGCGTGGTGTTCAACACTCTTTACCTTAAACAGAAACTAAGTTGACCATTGTAAGCTCTTAACTTACGTCTGAATGGAATTTCCGTTCCTTACTTTCTCACAGTCACACATAATTCATTAACCATACCTCATGTGTAATTTACGAATAGACTGACAACGTGATCGTTTCAAATAAGCTAAATTTTATACTTAATAAATACATAGTTATGCGTATTGTAGTGTAACTTTTCGTATTTGCTTGGTTTGTTTTGCGCAATAACAAAATTTCATTTTGATAAAATTGTGAAAAATGCTACCAGTTAAAATCGAACTTACACATGGGGCTTCACAAAAGTTGTACTGTCTAAAGCCTAACTTCTCACGAAGAGGCAGTTCATTTCACTTATTTGTTATACATATCTGAATAGTCAATCCCGCACCAACCTTTATCGGCGAATAGATTAAACTTTAAAAATGCAGTCACAGCTCAATGCTCGAAATCGAACCATAACATTATTTTATTTATTGACGAAAATCTAAGGTTGATACAAAACAAAAAAACTTGATAAGTGTTCAAAATTACATTATATCTGCAAAACGATTTGACACTTAATCGACAGCAGACCATCTCCATTACAGTTTGATATCTTTACAACAGTTTCTCTCTTTCATGTTTACTTCATCTCCTTGTTTTCCTTTATTTCTCTCCCTTAACTGATCCTCTTTCTCGTCTGGCAGTCATTCACCCCGTTCCTTGTTTTTCCTACATTTCTTTTATTTTAGTGGTTGCGCGCGAAATTGTGTATAGGCCCCTTAAAAGTACCTGAACTTCATATAGCCCTTCAGCAACAACGGAACAACATTCCACTAGCATTCAAGGAACTTTCATACGATTATTACGTCGTACATGCACACGATTGATCGCTCCTGTCGGTTGTTTTAAAAGATTAAAAAATGCGACTTTCTGTTTTATACTGATCCCAAAATAACTGGTAAAAAACTATGTTGATAAACATTTTTTTCTGATTCGAAGTGATATTCATGTGTCTCTTGCATATATCTATTCTATGACAAAATTTCGCGATGCTCACATACATATCAAATGTGTTATGCTGTACTATGTAAGTGTTGCGTATTCATTGCCGTTCAGAGTATAATAAAAGGACATCCTTTACGACTTTAATATGACAAAATTACGTTACTCTGAGTTAGTGTTAAACATGCATCGAAACAGGCCAAGGAAATAAAACCCTGCAGCACAATGGGTGGTTATGAAAAAAGAGAACATGTCCTTGACGTTTAAAAATAGTGTTCATGTATCAACATGGCCCTGCTTTTGTTCTGGTAATGCTAGGATAATGGTCGTTGATCACAACATAGAGAATATTTGCATCAGCACATCATTATGTGGTACGGATATAGAAGAAAGTGTAATGTATTATGTTGTTGGCTGTAAAATTTATCCATAAACAACGCTGGTTCCAAGACCTGCCAGTTATATTCCCTCACGTGTACTTGGAATGTGCAGTGGCTTTGATTTACTTGCAATATTCTGTATGTATATATATGCAGAATTTGAGTTTAAAACAGCAACAAATGTCGCCTTCACATAAATGTTTATGTAACGTTAAAGGTAGGGGAAATAATGCCACAGTCAACGGCCAACTAGAGTTAAATAAAGAACAACAGAGAGCTTTTGAATTGATAATGAGCAATTAATGTCAGACATGCCATTAAACAAAACCAAACGCAAGGACATATTGGACGGCAAATTCTATTGCCTCGAGAAGACTGAATACTTGTACTTGAATAAAATAATACTATTATGGAATGGCTTGGATCATGATGCCAATATAAAATCATAATAATCGTTGTTTTTCTTAAATAATTTTCTTGAATAATCAAAGTATCGCGTTTTCATATTAACTGTGAACATTGCATCGCGCAGGGATATTTAATTTGATAAATGCCTTTCATCAACAATTGACTTAAAATAACCATTGTTGAACACCAATAGAAATATAAGGCACGTCATAAAGAGGTAGAAATAGGTCATTTATATTCATATAAATGTTTTATTTCGTGACAGTAATTCATTTACAATATTTCTCACAGAGGTCACGCCATTGGTAATTATTGGTCAGAAATGTACTAGAACATAATAACACGTCACAATTTATGTTTCATATATTCACTGATACATGTCTGAGAACACAAAACCAAGACAGACGTGTAATTACAGATGGTACAAAAGTCGAGTTGATATGCCGTGTTACTAATACTGAAACTGACTTGTATGTGATAATGGTGTCTAGTCGAAACAGTTAGTGCATGTAATTGTCATTTGTCGAGGGTACCTGTTTACAACATGTTCATATTATTGTCATACTAAACGTATCGTCTTCTGTAATCATGTTTGCCAGTCTATCTAGTTAATGGCTAAGGTAATGAGAATCCAATAGCGGTTATATTGGACTAACTCTCAGCGGTAATATAATAATTTATATAACGCCTTTCTCAAGTAAGACGAATGACATGTGACGCTGTTTATGATATACTTGACGATGTATGTCATTATGTCGTTGCCTTAATCAATGCCGTATTTTGATGTATAACTCAACAACATGAATAAAATTTTTTGGAGCTGGAATAGTTCTGTCTGCTATAATTGAAACTATGTATTTCAAATGTTTCAGTTGAAACTAGTTTAGTTATTATTTTGTATAGATTAAACATTGTTATTTAGCTTCTTATTGCTGAAAGTATGTAATTTAACGTTACTGCTTAAATCTGAATCTATTTCTTTCGGCTTTCAAACAAATATAACCAAAGTTCTTTTTCTAGAATGCTGCTTTCGCAGTCCAATGTTTTAATATTGTTAACGTAGTCAATATCCTACATTTGTAGCTCGTCGCATTTCAGTTGTAATAAGAGGTAAAAACTTGTCCGTATGACAAAGTTATTTAGATCGTAACAAATTCATGAAAGGAACACCATGAATATAGATATTACCAGCAGAGGTATTATAACAAGATACACGAAACTAGTAAATAATAGACATCAATTTATCAACATGCCCACACACTTTGAGTATAACTAGCATCCTACAAATTTCTGATATATTGATATTCCGATATAAATATTTCAAATTTAGCCCTAACAAAGGGGATATGGTGTTCGGCTAACTGTCAGAATGTCGGTCGGTTTAAAGACCATAATGTGGTGTCCATTTAATAAACTAAGAAGTCTTTGGCCAATGATCTTCTTTGTGGACGTGCAGAATGATTCTGACATGAAAACTGCACATACTTTATTGAGCTGTTTTTATACAATGTGGCAGTGAACTTGAAATGAAAATAGTTTCCGATAAATAATTAAATAGGCTTTTAAACTGTAATTTAAAATTATTGTTGGTATTGACATCACTATATCCTAGCATAAGGCCAATATGACTTTGAAAGATAATCAAAGAGCTGATAGCGCTACGAAAACAGGGTTTATGACTTCCAATTTGTATGATGAAAGTAATCTTCAATATACAGCACACCCTTTATATGTTGTACACAAAGTAATTCAACCCTAAAAGAGAACAGTTAATTCACTGTTCTATTACATAGTATACAGTAACGAATTTTATATGAAGAAATCAATCCGACACGTACTGGCAAAATTGACAACACGTATACATTGTTGTATGTACAGAAGGTCAATCAATTAAAACGTGTCAATTAGATAATACAACACATTTTTATGCTTGGCTGGATAACATTATTTTAACAATTAGGTGTTTACATCGCCTTAGAAACTATCGGCCATGATCTGCCGTTGTTGATGTTCCAATTCACAATTTGTAGCTAGACAATAATAATTTATGCATACTTTCACAAAATCTTGCCTTTGTGTTCCCTTTGTATTGAGTGCTGTTTCTAGCGAATGTTACCTTCCCTAACGAATTCGTTATTGACTTATTTTTTAATTGCCCCTTATTCTCAATGGAGTTTTTTCTCAACGCGACATTAAACGTTCAACTTTGTGTTTAGTTTTTAATAAAGCAGAAAACAAACTTGTTCAGCATCGGGTCAGAGTAAACACGCGTAATGTGTACAACTTATTTACATAAATTAATGAATTATGCGTGTGTGCGCGTCCATACTTACACTGATTAACTGCAGAATATTGCTTTACAGTGGTAATACATGTAATGACAACCAATAAAGTAAAACCGTTATTGACCTTATGGATGGAATTGACACCAGTATTGTAGTGATATTTTAGTAATAAAAACTTCACCGCATGAATGCGTCTTCCGTGGTGTCAAACTGTCGAGTTTAAGTGCTTATCAATATACTTGAACAGTTGCTATAACCATATAATGAATTGAACGGGACGAGGTGTAATATCAAAGTATCACAGTAACATAACTTTTGAAATGTCAAGCATAACACAGAAGAACAGTATCTAAGTATTAATTACAAAATATGTTCTAGGAGTAGGGAATGTTTTTAGCAAAATTTATAAAATATACGTTTTCCGCTACATTTTTGTAAAAAAAAGACACAAAAATATTTAAACAGAAACTTTCTTTGCTTGTCCAGACCTGACTTGCTATTGTACGAGAGGTGTTCAATTATTTATGAACAGAAAATAAACATCGATATTTTGTTACTCTAACAATGAAATTGAATAAAAACTCTTATATTAAGTAGTGTTTCAAGAAGTTTATATGATAATTGTAAATTGTCAATAGGTTACGGTTAAATCATAATCAGCATTAGGGTAGCGGGTGTTGTTATTTGCGTTTTGAAGGTCCAAAACTCGTAATAATTACGTTTACATTTTCCTTCTTTAATCGTTGTTTTAGTATTTACCAGATATAAAATTTAATTGTAAAAGCATGAGGAGACTTCGACATCCACTGTTTGGTTATAATATATATCAAAGTTATATTTTTAAGTTTTTTATAGGGCGTTGTATATGGTGACTTGAACCTGAATCTGGATGAAACACTATGTTCTTGGAACAGTCACTAGGAACGATATGTAATACTTTTTTGTTGAAAACCTGATTTGAAACGGTTTGTACATAAACCACATCCTTCAATTTTGTCTATTTGATATTGATTTTGATGTGCGTATTTCCATAATAGCAAACCCAATGCCTTTCCATGAAAACGGCCGCGAACACCCAAAGCTGGACAAACATGAGCTTCTCCCTATCCTTGTGACCTTTTCTATAATAGCTAACCGTAATCTATCATAACATTCTTTAAGATTTCAACATTCTTTTGCCATAATGAAACAACTTTTCCACAAAATGTTGTTTATTTCGCATTTCTAGATTCCAAGACTTTTGACTGCGAGGCATGTTTTTCTTGTTTTTCTGCGTAGGAACTTCGCATTTTCCCAGAACTATGCATTCAACTGTTCCGAAATAATGTCACTGATATTTTCTATGGATACTCCTATCTGTGGCACTATTCCATGTTTTGCTAATGTATCCATCATAGACATCCTAAAACCAATTTTAGGTTGAAGTGTAGGTTGGGTTGCAATGTTGGGCAATTTTCATTTTTTGGTACCATTTTACAATTACTGGAAACAGATCTTTAATAAGACTTCTTACGACAAATATTACTGATGTTCTCATTAAAAATGCAAAATGAAAATTTACTAACACTTTCTTCATGCTTATAAAAGGGCCAATTTGCCTTCAAAACCGGAAAAAAAACAACATTATCTACTAAATTGTTGTTTTAAGCTTTAACCAAAGGAAATATACAATGTATGATGATCATATGTTCAACTTAAAGCATTTTCTCACATGGTTTAAAACATATATTTCCATTGTTTTTATTCAATATTGCAAAATCGGTGTTCATGTTTTGTTCATAAATAAGTTGAACACCTCTCGTATAACACCATCCATAAATCACACCAGGAATGCGATACCGAGTAGGACATATAGATCTATGTCGCACAACGTAATCAGGAATAATAATAATGTTATCGTTTATCAAGTGTCTACTAAAAACATAGACAGTTTCGGGAGAAATGATATAATTTCCTATACGATATAATATTTAAACAGCATACTCTTAGCTAGTAGAGCATTCATCAAGTCACTTTGAAATTGTTGTCTGGTTTAAGAAGAAGTTAATTTGATTGGTAAAAATACTTTACTAATATCTATGTGTTCTAATCACATACACGCCTTCGTAGTCATGTAAGGCAAGTTGATATGTTACACATTATGGGCTTCCCGTGATGTTGTTTTTTACACGTACGTTCAATTTAGGGATGTAAAACCTAAGCCACTAGATAATTGGAATGACAATTAAGAAGCTAATTATATGGTATTATTAAGATGTTGTTAGTTTGTAGTTTACTGTATTGTGGACCAAATGGTAATTGTTTGTCACATGTTTTATCAGTTGAAACGTACATTTAAAGTATTTGTACACTGTTACATAGACTAGTATGGGTTTATTTTTCATAATAATAACACTTAGGCGGGGAATTTTGTGCAACGTCTGATACAGGTTTTTCAGGGCTTCGACTCTCGGTATCGACAAATACAAAGAAACCATGGATTCTTAGGACTGGTGTCTGTTACATTTTACCATTTTAACCTGAAATAAATTTGACAAGTCGTTACAAATAAAATGTGCCTTTCAGTTTGCATGACGCTGTAAATTATTAAGTTTCGTCGGATGGGTGCTGAAATGAGCAAACGTAACACTAGACACCAACAGCGCGTGAATGTTTATGTTAACGAATGGGTCTCGCCCTGTTTACGGAATGAGCAAAATCACCGTTGTTATGCTATAATGTTCTTTTAATACTAAGGAGAATGCCACTATCTGCTCGTATTTACATAGACATTTCATTCAAGGACTTTGACCTTAAAATAAAAATAAACTCCCTGTCATTCTATCATGATATGACATACGAGAACGTTGTCTTCAAATAACCCATAACTAATACACTGTTAATGGGCACAGCATAAATTATTTATGAGCTTTCTTTTTGAAAAAAGAAATATATTAAAACATGACTTTCTCAACTATGATAGTCTATGTCAGCTTCATTAATGATGTATGTCTTACTATATCATAAAGAACGGTCTGTCACATATATAATTCTGAAACTATTTCATGGAAACATAAGACAATGTAAGACAATGTTACATCACTTTTAAATCTGACTGGAATTGACAGACAGGTCAACCGTTCCATGATATGTGGCATATCTCAGTCATTATCCTTGTAAATCAGTTAACCGTTGTTGAAGCGTTACAAACTTATTTGTATGAGTATTATTGTTTTACTACATTGCCGTCAAGTTTTCGTTATAAATATTTCATACTCGGCGTAGTCTATTATTTTCTTCGTAGTATAAGGACTAAAATTTCCACCAAAGCTACCTTACTTTATTTGTACATCAATACATTATATTACAGTAGTGTTAGTTTCTTAATGTGTTGCAAATTAAATCATTATTCTTTTGATGTGTTAACTGTTTCAAACTTTAATATTTGAGATATTTCTCTTTTACACGTTGTATAGCATATATTTGTTGTAGTCAAATATACACGCGTTTGACCGGTCTACCAGCGTTGTATTTTATACACTAGCTGGTTCAGTGACATCATTTCATAGAAAGGCTATGTTTTGTTTACAATGAACAAACTTAACAATGACCGACGAGTGTTCTGTGAATAGAATACTAGTAACATTCCTCTGCTCAGAACTGATATTATTGGTCTAAAAAACGAGTACAGCTTATGCGCATTTAGAAGAGAGACCTGTTTCTCACAGTTCATCTATTTGGTATAACGGGTATATCCGTTTCAGAAGAATAGTTTCCTCAAAGGAACACACTCTGAATACGTAATCAAGTTATGATAAAGATTTGTCTGGATGTCCCTTTTGTGAACAATGCTGTCAATCCCCTCCCGGAACATTAAATTGTTTAATGGTGCCGTTAATGCAAAACAAGACGATCGATATCCGATTTAAATTAACTATGGCTATGGCTAGGTTTGGTGCTATTTATGTGCACATAAATTACTTGTATTTAACAACGATTTGCAGTTATTCTGATTATTTATCAATACGCCACATAGTACTTGTCGAACAGACCAGACACACTAACTTTTGTTCAAAGACATTAATTGATTAAAACTTCATTTGACTCACTAGATTCCACACATTTTAATGTTACGTATAACCAAGGTATATGTTATACATATACTTGTTAATCTATATTATATTGAAATAAGCATTCATTGTCATCTGTTATTTGTGTCAGGACATGTTCGAGACAGTGCTCCGATCATGACCAATTGTTCCGATAAGACAAATTTCAATACAAAACAGGGCGGGTGTTCTTACATGGTGCATACTAATGCGTAAATTCATCTATTGGGATTATTTTAGTCAATAGCACTAACTGGAGAGCGACCAGGACAAACGACAAACCAACCTATATTTGACAATTAAAGGGCATCTTAAACAACATTATTACGACGTTCATAATCATAATTATTCCCGTACCATTGAAAGGCGTGCAGAAAATAACACTTCGCAGCACAATCAATTGTATCGACCTGAAAAAATCGTGTTCTTGAAAAGAACCCTATGCTGTTCACAATGATTAAGGGTCAACTTGGTTCAATATTTAAATGCGTGTGTTCAATGTATTGTGCAAAATAATGTTCGTTCATCTTAATTTGTGACAGAGAATAATTGCATCACTAAATCATATTAAAGAAAATTAGATGTTTTAATTGACTGTTTAATTGGTCAGTAAATAACAACAGGTTGCACTAAAGTGTTCTGCTTTATTGGCCCACATGTAATTCGTGTGTACAGTCGCAAATCCTAATTCACTTCTCTGATACCGAACGTCACGTTATTTAACAATGTACACACCATTAAGTTGCTGCAATGTTTACACTGAAGGAAACACGCAGTAAACTGTTAATAATTCAACTATTACTAGAGCTTAAGTGTCTCTCATAAAGCTGAACAATAATCTTCTAAAATGTGTTTGAATAGGTATATGGAGAGTGTGTTCATTCCATCGCAGACTTAATTATTAAGAATAATACACGACCTTTATCAAAATATGACCTTTAAGCAAGCAATGTCGAACAAGAATGTAGACAATAAGCACGTCATATATCCACACATTTATATTTATTGGCCAATTATGTTCATACAATGTTTCTCACAGAGGTCACGTCGTTGATGATTATAGGACAGATACATCATTCAGAAACGTACTTATATAATAACACGTTTGGTTTTGTTTTACATACATACTTCTGTACTTGACTGGGTGTGAGAACTGAAATATTTCTGAGAAGAGCAAATGAAGACATATGTAAACTAACTAACTAACGTCAGAATACAAATCGCGTTCACTATTATTTATTATAACGCTATTTTCTTGTACGAGGAGTGTTCGAAAAGTAATGCAATTTGCTCTATAACCTTTATTTGCTTAACCGAGTTCAATGAAACCTTCAATTTAAATCTCCGTTACAAGATACGTACTCATTTTATTATTAAATAAAAGATTAACACCTGCAAAATGGTATACTTTCATGCACAGCAATATGGTTGACCACACTGATTTAAGTAACCAATGTCGAACAATATTGCAGAAAATCAGCACGTTATATTGACTTACTTATTGCCCGTTATACCATCTGGCATGAAGGGCAGCAACAACGGACCTCCACCGGCTTCGGTCTTTAGCAAGCTTCTCTACTGTTCCCCATATTGACGTGAAATATAGGTCAATTATGTTCATAAAATTGTGTTATTTCGTGACAGTAATAATTTAACAATGTTTCTCACAGAGAACAGGTCAATAGTGATTATAGGACAGATGCATCATTCAGAAACGTACTCATATAATAACACTGCATAAGCTTGGTTTAGTTTAACATACACACATGTCTATTCACTGGGTTTGTGAAATGACACATTTTTGAGAAACCCAAGTCCACCGTACAATAACGCGTGCATAGAATAGTCGAGTTGCGATATCGCTTTACTTATTCAACTTAATTGCGTTAACTTAATTTTGTTTATTTAAAGATGAAGCTATGTAATTCAGCTTTGGGATATCTGAAAGGGAATATTCCAGTTGTTTACATATGTAGTTTGACTTTGGCGTTTCGATAGTTGAAACTTGGTTTAGGTGGTAGATTGTAAATATAAACAACGCAGTACCCTATTTATGTTGTGCAGTTCAACATGCGCACGTGTATATCACACATAATCACGCAAGCAATTATATTTCGTAATCAGATCCTGGTTTGCCGATGAGTTATGAATGCAGCCATTGTTCAACAACATAGAAATAAAACACTCCTTGTTAAAATTGCTATAATAATGATAATGTTTTTATACGGTTCTCAATTATTTTTTTATAATAGTGTTGTTAATACAGCACAACGACAACACATCATTAATCCAGTCTTATTAATACTCACCAAGATTTGATGCTATTTATGAACATATATTTAACAATGATGTTTATTTCACTGATAAGTAAGTTGTGTTCCAGGCGGTGGTCGTCTCGAAGACCAGACATATCAATATGTTTTAAATCAGTTTAGGAAATTCACATTTGATTTATTCTATATTTTAATTAAAGGATTATTATTTATTAATACTGTATTGAATATCATTACAATTATGTCATGAAAACAAACTTTATAACGGCATGAAGGGAATATTTCCTAACAATGGTATGGCATAGTGATGTTTCAAGGACGACAGCATCCTTGAGTCAATTACGTGTTATTTTGCTGATAACAATGCTCCCCATAGTGGTAACAAAGACAAATTCACTTCTTATAACGATGACGCCCACCGTCTCGTTTGTTTTTTAAAGGCTGTATATCGCTTTTCAGACAATAACTTTGTTTAAAAGAGAAGCAACAATAAAAAGCTTAAAGGTACTGCGTCACGTTTAGGCTTATTGCAAAGATGAAATAAAATTGTCAAATATTTACTTAATTTTGATATTTATTTACGGCAATTAATATAGCAGGATAATTTAATTTCGGATATTATAATTGGTTTGAAATTGAATTACATCTAAACGCATACACATGACGTTCGACATGCAATGCCCACTACATGTTTGTATAATCGGATCAGGTACATTGATCTTGCTTGGCAAATAACAATACGAGACAAATCGTGCTTGCATGGTTCATAAAGTGTAATATGTAACTACTTCTATTGGAATTAATTCATGGTGTGGTTCCAGGCATTAACACTTACTGGAGGGAGTCAAACAACATCAAAATTAACGTTCTTCTGACTAATAATAAAATGACATCATTCACGACATTATTATGACATTATCACTCTCCTCTGTGTTATTGTTTAAACACGATCGAAACATGTCCTGAAAATAAAACCCTGAAACACAATCGATGGTTATGAAAAAAAATGAGACCATGTCCTTGACGTTTAGAAATAGTGTGCATGTATCAACATGGCCCTGTTTTGTTCTCAGACTGGTAACGCTAGGATAATGGTCGTTGATCAAAACATAGAGACTATTTGCATCAGCACATCATAACGTGGTACGCATATGAAAATGCAATTTATTATCTTGTTGGTAGTATAATAAATCAATAAACCACACTGGTTATAAGGTTTTGTCACGTGTACTTGGAATGTGCAGTTGCTTTGATGTACTTCGCAGTATTCGGAACATATGCTGACTTTGAAATATAAAGAGAAACAAATGTGACCTGACAAAAATGTAGGTAACGATAAAGGTGGGTGGGGAAGTAATGCCACAGCCAAGGACCAACTCGTATATATAACTAGAACCATCACTGTCGTGATCAGGGCCCTGTCATTATCATTGTAAATAAGTATTGCAAGTTTCATTTGAATATCTTGAAAAGTTTTTGAACTATGGCTAATGTTAAAGTTTTGAAGTCGAAAAAGGGACACAAGCCAAAATTTATTAAAGCTAGAGTTGTTGCCCTTTGCTACACATATGCGTATTGTCACTGTCAATATGTATAGCAAGTTTCATTTGAATATCTGTAACGGTTTTGAAGTAATTTAGAAAAAAAGATGAAAAATGAGGAAAATTGTAATTTTACAAAGGGCTTTATTCTTACAATTATGTAGCTGGAGTAACATAACTTGGCATACAATAGTGCATTGTTGCTGTGACCTTATGTTTAAAGTTTGAAGTCGATACCCTTAACGGTTTGCAAGTTATTAAGAAAAAACATGAAAAATGTGCACGGACAGACGGACGGACGGACGGACGGACGCCCCCACGATCGCTACCTTAGGTGGTCATTCCATTGTTTAAGATCAAAGGAACGACCACTTAAAGGTCAAAAGAATTATATGGTCACGGAATGAATTGAATAGATTTCTATTGTGTTAGGTCACACCTCCGACCACCTAAGGTAGCTTTCGTGTGTGCGGACAGACGGACGGACGCACAGACGGACAGGGTGATTACTATAGGGCACCTGCAAACAATTTACAGAGCCCTAATAAAGAATAACAGAAACATCTTTAAAATTAACAATGGTCAATTAATGCCAGATATGCCATTAAACAAAACCAAACACAAGGACATATTGGACGGCAAATTCTGTCGCTTCGAGAAGACTAAATAGTTGTACTTGAATAACATAATACTATTATGGAATTGCTTGGAGCATGATGCCAATATAAATCCATAATAATCATTGGTCTTCTTAAATACGTTTCTTGAATAATCAAAGTATCGCGTTTCCATATTAATAGTGAGCATTGCATCGCACATAGGGATATCCAATTTGATAAATGCCTTTCATCAACAATTGACTAAACATAGCCATTGTCGAACACCAATAGAAATAAAAGGCACGTCATCAAGACGTAGAAATAGGCCATTTATACTCATATAAATGTTTTATTTCGTGACAGTAATCCATTTACAATGTTTCTCACAGAGGTCACGCCATTGGTAATTATTGGACAGATACATCATTCAGAAATGTACTAGAACATAATAACACGTCACAATTTATGTTTCATATTTTCACTGATACATGTCTGAGAACACAAAACCAAGGCAGACGTGTAATTACAGATGGTACAAAAGTCGAGTTGCTATGCCGTGTTACTAATACTGAAACTGACTTGTATGTGATTATGGTGTCTAGTCGAAACAGTTAGTGCATGTAATTGTCATTTGTCGAGGGTAACTGTTTACAACATGCTCATATTATTGTCATACTAAACGTATCGTCTTCTGCTATCATGTTTGCCAGTCTACCTAGTTAATGGCCAAGGTAATGAGAATCCAATAGCGGTTATATTGGACTAACTCTCAGCAATAATATGATAATTTCTTAAAACGCCTTTTCTAAAGTAAGACGAATGACATGTGATGCTGTTTATGATATACTTTACGATGTATGTCATTATGGCGTTGCCTAAATCAATGCCGTGTTTTGATGTATAACTCAACAACATGAATAAAAAATTTTGGAGCTGGAACAGTTCTGTCTGCTATAATTGAAACTATGTATTTCAAATGTTTCAGTTGAAACTAGTTTAGTTATTATTTTGTATCGATTAAACATTGTTATTTAGCTTCTCATTGCTGAAAGTATGTAATTTAACGTTACTGCTTAAATCTGAATCTATTTCTTTCGGCTTTCAAACAATATAACCAAAGTTCTTTTTCTAGAATGCTGCTTTCGCAGTCCAATGTTTTAATATTGTTAACGGTGTCAATATCCTACATTTGTAGCTCGTCGCATTTCAGTTGTAATAAGAGGAAAAAACATGTCCGTATGACAAAGTTATTTAGATCGTAACAAATTCATGAAAGGAACACCATGAATATAGATATTACCAGCAGAGGTATTATAACAAGATACACGAAACTAGTAAACAATGGACATCAATTTATCAACATGCCCACACACTATGAGTATAACTAGCATCCTACAAATTTCTGATATATTGATATTCCGATATAAATATTTCAAATTTAGCCCTAACAAAGGGGATATGGTGTTCGGCTAACTGTCAGAATGTCGGTCGGTTTAAAGACCATAATGTGGTGTCCATTTAATAAACTAAGAAGTCTTTGGCCAATGATCTTCTTTGTTGACGTGCAGAATGATTCTGACATGAAAACTGCACATACTTTATTGAGCTGTTTTTATTCAATGTGGCAGTGAACTTGAAATTAAAATAGTTTCCGATAAATAATTAAATAGGCTTTTAAACTGTAATTTAAAATTATTGTTGGTATTGACATCACTATATCCTAGCATAAGGCCAATATGACTTTGAAAGATAATCAAAAAGCTGATAGCGCTACGAAAACAGGGTTTATGACTTCCAATTTGTATGATGAAAGTAATCTACAATATACAGCACACCCTTTATATGTTGTACACAAAGTAATTCAACCCTAAAAGAGAACAGTTAATTCACTGTTCTATTACATAGTATACAGTAACGAATTTTATATGAAGAAATCAATCCGACACGTACTGGCAAAATTGACAACACGTATACATTGTTGTATGTACAGGAGGTCAATCAATTAAAACGTGTCAATTAGGTAATACAACACATTTTCATGCTTGGCTGGATAACATTATTTTAACAATTAGGTGTTTACATCGCCTTAGAAACTATCGGCCATGATCTGCCGTTGTTGATGTTCCAATTCACAATTTGTAGCTAGACAATCATAATTTATGCATACTTTCACAAAATCTTGCCTTTGTGTTCCCTTTGTATTGAGTGCTGTTTCTAGCGAATGTTACCTTCCCTAACGAATTCGTTATTGACTTATTTTTTAATTGCCCCTTATTCTCAATGGAGTTTTTTCTCAACGCGACATTAAATGTTCAACTTTGTGTTTAGTTTTTAATAAAGCAGAAAACAAACTCGTTCAGCATCGGGTCAGAGTAAACACGCGTAATGTGTATAACTAATTTACATAAATTAATGAATTATGCGTGTGTGCGCGTCCATACTTACACTGATTAACTGCAGAATATTGCTTTACAGTGGTAATACATGTAATGACAACCAATAAAGTAAAACCGTTATTGACCTTAGGGATGGAATTGACACCAGTATTGTAGGGATATTTTAGTAATAAAAACTTCACCGCATGAATGCGTCTTCCGTGGTGTCAAACTGTCGAGTTTAAGTGCTTATCAATATCCTTGAACAGTTGCTATAACCATAGAATGAATTGAAAGGGACGAGGTGTAAGTATCACAGTAACATAACTTTAGAAATGTCAAGCATAACACAGAAGAACAGTATCTAAGTATTAATTACAAAATATGTTCTTGGAGTAGGGAATGTTTTTAGCAAAATTTATAAAATATACGTTTTCCGCTACATTTTTTGTAAAAAAAAGACACAAAAATATTTAAACAGAAACTTTCTTTGCTTGTCCAGACCTGACTTGCTATTCTACGAGAGGTGTTCAATTATTTATGAACAGAAAATAAACATCGATATTTTGTTACTCTAACAATGAAATTGAATAAAAACTCTTATATTAAGTAGTGTTTCAAGAAGTATATATGATAATTGTAAATTGCCAATACGTTACGGTTAAATCATAATCAGCATTAGGGTAGAGGGTGTTGTTATTTGCGTTTTGAAGGTCCAAAACTCGTAATAATTATGTTTACATTTTCCTTCTTTCATCGTTGTTTTAGTATTTACCAGATATAAAATTTAATTGTAAAAGCATGAGGAGACTTCGACATCCACTGTTTGGTTATAATATATATCAAAGTTATATGTTTAAGATTTATTGGGCGTTGTATATGGTGACTTGAACCTGAATCTGGATGAAACACTATGTTCTTGGAACAGTCACTAGGAACAATATGTAATACTTTTTTGTTGAAAACCTGATTTGAAACGGTTTGTACATAGACCACATCCTTCAATTTTGTCTATTTGATATTGATTTTGATGTGCGTATTTCCATAATAGCAAACCCAATGCCTTTCCATGAAAACGGCCGCGAACACCCAAAGCTGGACAAACATGAACTTCTCCCTATCCTTGTGACCTTTTCTATAATAGCTTACCGTAATGTATCATAACATTCTTTAAGATTTCAAAATTGCTTTGCCATAATGAAACAACTTTTCAACAAAATGTTGTTTATTTCGCATTTCTAGATTCCAAGACTTTTGACTGCGAGGCATGTTTTTCTTGATTTTCTGCGTAGGAACTTCGCATTTTCCCAGAACTATGCATTCAACTGTTTCGAAATAATGTCACTGATATTTTCTATGGATACTCCTATCTGTGGCACTATTCCATGTTTTGCTAATGTATTCATCATAGACATCCTAAAACCAATTTTAGGTTAAAGTGTAGGTTTTTGCAATGTTGGGCAATTTTCATTTTTTGGTGCCATCTTACAATTACTGGAAACAGATCTTTAATAAGACTTCTTACGACAAATATTACTGATGTTCTCATTAAAAATGCAAAATGAAAATTTACTAACACTTTCTTCATGCTTATAAAAGGGCCAATTTGCCTTCAAAACCGGAAAAAAAACAACATTATCTACTAAAATGTTGTTTTAAGCTTTAACCAAAGGAAATATACAATGTATGATGATCATATGTTCAACTTAAAACATTTTCGCACATGGTTTAAAACATATATTTCCATTGTTTTTATTCAATATTGCAAAATCGGTGTTCATGTTTTGTTCATAAATAAGTTGAACACCTCTCGTATAACACCATCCATAAATCACACCAGGAATGCGATACCGAGTAGGACATATAGATCTATGTCGCACAACGTAATCAGGAATAATAATAATGTTATCGTTTATCAAGTGTCTACTAAAAACATAGACAGTTTCGGGAGAAATGATATAATTTCCTATACGATATAATATTTAAACAGCATACTCTTAGCTAGTAGAGCATTCATCAAGTCACTTTGAAATTGTTGTCTGGTTTTAGAAGAAGTTAATTTGATTGGTAAAAATACTTTACTAATATCTATGTGTTCTAATCACATACACGCCTTCGTAGTCATGTAAGGCAAGTTGATATGTTACACATTATGGGCTTCCCGTGATGTTGTTTTTTACACGTACGTTCAATTTAGGGATGTAAAACCTAAGCCACTAGATAATTGGAATGACAATTAAGAAGCTAATTATATGGTATTATTAAGATGTTGTTAGTTTGAAGTTTACTGTATTGTGGACCAAATGGTAATTGTTTGTCACATGTTTTATCAGTTGAAACGTACATTTAAAGTATTTGTACATTGTTACATAGACTAGTATGGGTTTATTTTTCATAATAATAACACTTAGGCGGGGAATTTTGTGCAACGTCTGATACAGGTTTTTCAGGGCTTCGACTCTCGGTATCGACAAATACAAAGAAACCATGGATTCTTAGGACAGGACTTGTGTCTGTTACATTTTACCATTTTAACCTGAAATAAATTTGACAAGTCGTTACAAATAAAATGTGCCTTTCAGTTTGCATGACGCTGTAAATTATTAAGTTTCGTCGGATGGGTGCTGAAATGAGCATACTTAAAACCAGACTCCAACAGCGCGTGAATCTTTATGTTAACGATTTAAATGCGTTTCGTCCTGTTTAAGAATGAGCAAAATCACCGTTGTTATGCTATAATGTTCTTTTAATACTAAGAAGAATGCCACTATCTGCTCGTATTAACATACACATTATATTCAAGGACTTTGACCTTAGAATAAAAATAAACTCCCTGTCATTCTATCATGATATGACATACGAGAACGTTGTCTTCAAATAACCCATAACTAATACACTGTAATGGGCACGACATAAACTATTTATGTGCTTTCTTTTAGAAACAAATATATCAAAATATTACTTTCTCAACTATAATTGTCGATGTCAGCTTCATTAATGATATATGTCTTATTATCTCATAAAGAATGGTCTGTCAGATATATAATTTTAAAACTAATTCATGGAATCATAAGACAATGTAAGACAATGTTATATCATTTCTAAATACGACTGAAATTGACGGACAGGTCAACCGTTCCATGATATATGGCATATCTCGGTCAATATCCTTGGAAATCAGATAACCGTCGTGGTTGAAGCGTGACATATTTATTTGTTTGAGTAGTATTGTTTTACTACATTGCCGTCAGGTTTTCGTTATACATATTTCATAACGGCTTAGTATATTATTTTCCTCGTAGTATAAGGACTAAACTTTCCATCAAAGCTACCATACAATATTTGTAGATCAATACAATCAACCTTGACAGCTTGACAAGTTAAGTGTTCTTAAATTAATGTTTTATATTACTGTAGGGTTAGTTTCTTGTTAGATCATTATCGTTTTGATGTGTTAATTGTTTCAAACTTTAATATTTGAGATAATTCTCTTTACACGTTGTATAGCATGTATTTGTTGTAGGCAAATATACACGCGTTAGACCGGTCTTCCAGCGTTATATTTTATACACTAGCTGGTTCAGTGACTTTATTTCATAGAAAGGCTATGTTTTGTTTACAATGAACAAACTTAACTATAACCGACGTGAGTTCTGTGAATAGAATTCTAGTAGCATTATCTTATTGGTGAAAAGACGAGTACAGTGTATGCGCATTTAGAAGAGACATGGGCACTTTTTTATCAACGTACTTACGGAAATCGTAAACTTGCGTTCATATTTAGATTCAGTATAATTATTTAACAACTGCACATTGGGAAAAATATTGTTTAAGGGAATTAATTAACTAAACCTTAATTAGTATATCGGCTCCACTTACCACATTTTATAGATGTAAAGGTATAATAAAGAATTTAAAGTCGACCGTAAGTTTACGAATTCCGTTAGTTCGTTGATAAAACGGTACCCTGTTGCTCAGAGTTCATCTATCTGGTATAACTTGGTTCAGTTATTTAATGCGTGTGTTCAGGTATTGTAAAAATTATTTGTTCGTTCATCTTTATTCGTGACAGAGAATAATTGAATCATTGAATAATGTTAAGGAAAATTTGATTTTTTCTTAATTGACTGTTTAATTGGTCAGTTAATAACAACGGGTTGCACGAAAGTGTACTGCGCTATTGTCCCACATGTAATTCGTGTGTACAGTCGCAAATCACAATTCACTTCTCTGATACCGAACGTCACGTTATTTAACAACGTACACACAATTTAGTTGCTGTGATGTTTACACTGAAGGAAACACGCAGTAAACTATAAATAAGTCAACACGTACCAGAGCTTTAGTGTCTTGCATAAATAAAAACCATATTCTTCTAAAATGCGTTTGAATTGTCAAGGTATATTGAGAGTGTATTCATTCCATCGCAGCTTTATTTATTAAAAAGAACACACGACCATCATCAAAATATGACCTTTAAGTAAGCAATGTCGAACAAGAATATAGACTATAAGCACGTCATATATACATACATTTGTATAAATTGGTCAATTATGTTCATAAACGTGTGATATTTCGTGACAATAATCCATTTACAATGTTTATCACAGAGGTCACGTCATTGGTGATTATAGGACAGATACATCATTTAGAAACCTACTTACATAATAATACGTCATGTGTTTGGTTGAGTTTTACATACATACTTCTGCACATTACAAGGTGTGAGAACTGAAAAAATTCTGAGAAGAGAAAATGAACATATACGTTTGCTAACGCATGTATCAATAGTCGAGTTGCGTTTTCTATTTTTTTGGGGTCGTCAAGGTACAGATATAACAGAGTTAGGTCACAAAAACACCTAACCCGGTCATTTGACGTCATCGCTATATATGGCATACGTATTTTGATGAAACTAGGTTATCCAGCCTTTTAACACCGGGGACTTAGGCGTTTCCTTTTTTTCGTTATGTTAATTCTTGGCAATGTGTCGTGTATTTGTGTTTATGTTTTCTGTGTTCGAGTGGTTAAGTTACGTGCTACATCCCGTGTCATGTTTCCCCATAACTGTTTGCGACATCGTGTTACTAATACTGAACTCGATTTGCATATCTCGGTCAGAATCCTCGCGTAATTTTGTTTTGTTCACTCGATTAATTAAATGCGTATGTTATGTGCACTCATGCAAAATCCTCTATTTATCGTTTAGTTGTTCTCTAATATAAATACGTTGTTCATAGAACCTTGTGCATGTTACAAAACATTCGAAGTCGTCTACGAGTTGCAAGTACAGAAATATGATATCTTCAAATGCAAATTATGTGAATATGGAATAACACAGTACCCTATTTATGCTGTACAGTTCAACACGCACACATGTATATGATGCACGCGCGCAATTCTATTACATAATCAGTACCTGGTTTACAGATGAGTTATGAGTGCATCCATTGTTCAACAACACATAAATTAAACAATCATTGGTGAAAATGCTCTATTAATGATATACTGTTCTCAATTAGATTATTTTAATAGTATTGTTACTGCAGTACACCAAAGACACACACAATATACATCCTTATTAATATTGACCAAAGTTTGATGCAATTTGTGTACACATTTTTTGATTACTATTATGTAGTTAGTTGTATTCAACGCGGTGATCGCCGCGAATACCAGACTCATTAATATTTTTCAATGAAATCAGTCAATAAAAACCAAATTTGATTTGATTTTCACTATATTGTAATTAAATTGGTATCGACGGCACGATGTCCATCAATGCACTTATGACGTGTTAATTTAATATTTATAAGGACGTTAGAAGTGCCAAAGGCAAAGTCATTTCATACAAAAAAACAGTAAATCTAAGAAAGTTAAAATCTATTGATATCAATGAATTCAAAAAAGACATTGAATCATCAGATATTTTGAGCAGTGGGCTGCACATATCAGACGTTGATGAACTAGTTGAGGTATATACCCATGGACTTTCATCACTTATTGACAAGCATGCACCCCTAAAATCAAAAACAATAGTTTTAAGACCCTCCTGTCCATGGTACACTGAAGATCTACATGACGCCAAACATCTGAGACGAAAATTGGAGCGAAAATGGCGAAAATCTAAATTGACAATAGACCATGAAATATATAGGAATCAATGTTCGGTTGTCAACAAAATGTTGAAACGATCCAAAGTTTCCTATTACACGGATATAGTTGAGTCCTGTGGTCGTGATCAGAAAGAGTTATTCAAGATAACTAAACATCTGATGGGTGAAGAAAAAGAAGTAGTGTTGCCAACTGGTAAACCTGCTAAAATGCTTGCACAGGATTTCAGTGATTTCTTCATTAACAAAATTGAAGCAATACGTACTGAAATAGCCTCCACTATTCAGTCATACCAACATAACGACAGTGTTGAAGTCGAAACTCCGTTCGGAAAAGAGCAATTATCAGAATTTTCTTCAACATCTGAGGATGAAATCCGAAAACGAATAAATAAATCACCTTGTAAATCAAGTGAACTTGATCCAATACCAACCTGGCTGTTAAAGGATTGCTTGAATGAACTACTGCCATTATTAACAAGAATATTCAATGCATCACTCAAAAGTGCTTATGTACCCAAGGCTTTTAAAAGCTTCAGAATAAGACCACCGATAAAGAAGCCAGGCCTTGATCAAAATGTACTGAAAAATTATAGACCTGTGTCAAACCTATCTTTCATTTCCAAAGTTCTCGAGAAGGTAGTCTATGCTCGACTGGAAGAGCATTTAACACTGCACGATCTCAACGAAGAACGTCAGTCAGCATACAGAAAATTCCACTCAACTGAAACGGCTCTTCT
Source organism: Spisula subtruncata (assembly GCA_963678985.1). Taxonomy (NCBI): domain Eukaryota; kingdom Metazoa; phylum Mollusca; class Bivalvia; order Venerida; family Mactridae; genus Spisula; species Spisula subtruncata. The sequence goes on along the minus strand of OY787671.1, from coordinate 13,283,795 downwards.
TCGTGTGTAAAATGACATCCTTTGCTCTCAAGATCAGAATAAAGCTACGGTCCTGGTAATGCTGGATTTATCAGCAGCTTTTGACACCATATATCACAACACCCTACTACGCCTAATTGACAATCATTTCGGTATAATAGGCAAGCCACTAGAGTGGATGAAATCCTATTTGTGTGACCGCTACCAGACTGTCTGTATAGATGGAGAACTTTCAAAACCTGTACTAATGAACTACAGTGTACCACAGGGTTCTGTGCTTGGTCCGAAGAACTACATTATGTACACAAAACCAGTAGGTGCAATCTGTAGAAATAATCAATTGCAACATCATTTCTATGCCGATGACTCCCAATTGTATATGGCATTCAAACCAAAAGATTGTGTCTCGCGAAATGAAACACTGCAACGAATTGAAGCTTGTCTGAAGGATATATTGCACTGGATAAAAGAAAATTTGCTGAAACTTAACGCCGGAAAAACAGAGGTAATCTTGTTTGTACCGAAAAGGAATGCCAGTTCAGTCGACAATCTCAATGTAAAAGTTGGTGATGCTGTGATCAGACCAACGTCGATGGTGAGAAACCTCGGGGCCATGTTGGATTCGCATTTGGACATGGACAAACATGTAAACTCTATCTCAAGGTCGTGTTTCATGCAGATCCGACAAATACTAGTAGGTCAAATCAGACAATACTCAACTGTTGATGCAACAAAATCCCTGATAAATTCTTTAGTAACATTGAGACTGGATTACTGCAATTCATTACTATGTGGCACCCCGAAAATCATTCTGAATAAACTACAAATTATTCAAAATACAGCTGCCCGCCTCATCACACGGACACCGCGTTACAATCACATCAATCCTGTGCTGAAGGATCTTCACTGGCTACCTGTACAGTACAGGGTAGAGTACAAGGTCTTGACTCATGTTTTCAAAGCACTACATGGAAAATCGCCTGGCTACATCAGAAGTATGTTGGAAATATAAACTCCACAAAGACAGCTAAGGTCTCAAAATGACTCTGTTCTTCTAGTTGTGCCAAGGACGAGGACTGTGACTTACGGTGACCGATGTTTTACAGCTGCTTCACCCAAAGTCTGGAATGCACTGCCAACAGCGCTCAGAGACAGTAAAACACTACCGTCCTTCAGGAAAGCGCTGGAAACGCACTATTTTAATAGAGCTTATTCATGCTGACTGTGTGAATGTTCCCATTAACTTGGCGCCGTATCATTGGGCCCAACGACCCACATGTTCTCAGGACTATGCCCCATCCACCTATTGGTAGATCCCTACTATTAAGTTTAGTAGGGCCCCGTCTACTGGGTTAAGTAGAGCCCCACCTACTGGGTTAAGTAGAGCTCCGTCAACTGTCTTCAATAGATCCCTACTACTAAGTTTAGTAGGGCCCGTCTACTGGGTTAAGTAGAAGCCCGTCTACTGGGTTAAGTAGAGCCCCGTCTACTGGGTTAAGTAGAGCCCTAGCCTACTGGGTTTAGTAGGTCCTACTTTTATATTTTATGTACATTATATACTGTTTTAACCATGTATTAGGCATGATTGTACAGCACTTTTGAACGTGTGTATACATGAAAAAAGGGCTATATAAATATGGTATAATAATAATACACGTTTAACGATGACGTCTACCGTGTTGATTGTTGATTTCTTTACGGTCGATTTTAACAATCGCCTTTCAGGCAAATCTTAAATTTAAAAAAGCAAGCAACAATATAAGCTTGGCATATTTATTTACGGTAGTTGGTGTCAGGATAATCTAAGTGTCGGATTCTTGACATGAAATGTCCGCAATCATCATGTAATGTTCATTGATCTTTCTTGAAAAACAGCAATACGAGACAAAATGTGCCTACACGGTCCATAAAGTTTAATGAGTAGCTACGTCTATTGAAATGCATTGACGTTGTAGTTTCAGGCAATAGCACTATGTAGAGAGCGGCAAACAATATAAAACTAATCTTTATCTGAAAAATAAATGGACTCATGACAATCACGTTCCTTTGTGTTTTTTCTGAAACATCATCGAAACATATCCTTAAAATAAACCCTTAACACGACCAATGGTTATGAACAAAAATTGAATCACGTCCTTAATGGTTAAAAACGGTGATCATGTGTCAACATGGCCCGGTTGTTGTTCCGTTCTGGTAATGCTAGGATAATGGTCGTTTATGAACAAATAGAGACTATTTGCATCAGCACATCATTATATGGTACGGATGTAGAAAAAATGTAATTTGTTATGTTGTTGATTGTATAATAAATCCATAAAAAACGTTGGTTACAAGATTTTCCCAGTTATATTCCCTAACGTGTACTTGGCATGTGCAGTAGCTTTAATTTATTTCGCAGCATTCGACTTTGAAATTTGTCTCATATCCTTAAGCAATTCATGCCCTATAAACTTGTACATATAGTAACAACTTATCGTTGTTATTTTGGATACTCATACAAAGCGTTGTCATAGAAACCATGTAACACCAAGCCGGCTACATTGTAACTTCACATTACCATTCTTATTAAAAATTGTTCTTTAGTTTTAGATTGACCAAAGATGTTTGTTTACGTTACCGACCTATTTTTACAACTGTATGCTAAACAGGCCAATGCTTGAAAACATCGCTCTATTGTGGGCCAATATACAATATTTGATAGTATAATAGCTTATATAATTTATTGACTTATTAAATATAATCATATTCTGAACTTTGCACAAAAATTATTCATATGACCAAACATTAAGAAAATCCATTTCTTACTTATGCCCTTTTTCACAACTTTTCAGAATACAAATCTTGTTCACTATTCCTGATTATAACGCTATTTGTCTTATACAAGGGTTGTTCGAAAAGTACCCGGTAATGCAATTTGCTCTCTAACATTTCATTGGCTAAACAGATTTTCGTCTTCATTGAAATCTCCCTTACAAGATATATACTCATTTTAGTATTAAATTTAAGATTAACACCTGCAAAAGGGTATACTTTCATATGATTGACCACATTGATTTAAGTAACCAATGTCAAACGATATTACAGAAAATCAGCACGTGATATTGACGTAAAATATAGGTCAATTATATGCATAAAAGTGTGTCATTTCGTGACAGTAATACATTTACAATGTGTCTAACGGAGGTTATGTCAATGGTGATTAATAGACATATACATCTTTCAGAAACGTACTCATATAATAACACGGCATAGGCTTGTATTAATTTAACATACACACTTTCTATTCACTGGGTTAGTGAAATGACATATTTCTGAGAAACTCAAGTCCAACGTACAATAACGCATGTATAAAATAATCGAGTTATGATATCCCGTGACGTATTCAACTTAATAGCTTAATGTTATATATTTAAAAAAATAAATAACTTAAATTTGTGTTTTTACGGCTGAAACTATATAATTCACATTTGGGATATCTGAAAGTGAGTATTCCAGTTTTTTAGATATGTAGTTTGACTTTGACGTTTCGATAGTAGAAACTTGGTTTAGGTGTTATTTTGGTATAAATGTATCCTTTAATTGTGGTAAGTGATGAATTTATGTGACAAGTTCTGTGCCCGGTTGTGTTATCTCTCCGAAATTCTGGTACTAAAGTTCGATTTCGAGCATTGAGTCGTGAATGCACTTTTAAAGTTTAATCCATTCGCCGATAAAGATTGGCGTGGGATTGACTATTCAGATATGTATAACACACATTAGTAAGTAGCATATCTTTAAATCATGACTATTGAAATAAATAAATCACGGATTACCTGCACAAATAGACTCGTCTTAAAGGTCATGGCACATGGTTCAAAATTGAACTATAAGTCTCTGCAAATGTAAATATAAACAACGCAGTACCCTATTTATGCTGTGCAGTTTCAACACGCGTACGTGTATATCACACATAATCACGCAAGCAATTATATTTCGTAATCAGATTCTGGTTTGTCGATGATTTATGAATGCAGCCAATGTTCAACAACATATTAATAAAACATTCCTTGTTAAAATTGCAATAATAATGATAATGTTTTTATACTGTTCTCAATTATTTTTTATAATAGTGTTGTTACTACAGCACAACAACAACACATCATTAATCCAGTCTAATTAATACTTTAACAATGATTTTTATTTTATTGATAAGTAAGTTGTGCTCCACACGGTGGTCGTCGCGAAGACCAGATATATTAATATGTTTTTAAATCAATTAAGGTAATTCACATTCGATTTATTACTAATTTAAATTTAAGGATTATAATTTATAAATACTGTATTGAATATCGTTATAATTATGTCATAAAAACAAACTTTATAACGGCATGAAGCATGAAGGGAATAATTCCTAACAATGGTATGGCATAGTGATGTTTCACGGACGACAGCATCCTTGTGTCAATGACGTGTTATTGTGTTAATAACAATGCTCCCCATAGCGGTAACAAAGACAAATTCACTTCTTACAACGATGACGCCCACCGTCTCGTTTGTTTTTAAAGGCTGTATATCGTCTTTGAGACAATCACTTTGTTTAAAAGAGAAGCAAAAATAAAAAGCATAAAGGTGCTGCCTCACGTTAAGGCTTATTGCATAGATGAAATAAAATTGTGAAATATTTACTTAATTTTGGTGTTCATTTACGGCAGTTAATATAACAGGATAATTTGAGTGTCGGATATTATAATTGGTTTGAAATTGAATTACATCTAAACGCATACACCTGAGGTTTATTGTTTTTTCTTGACATACAATGCCCTCTCCATGTTTGTATAATCGGATCACGTACATGGCCCTGTTTTTGTTATGGTAATGCTAGGATAATGGTCGTTGATCAAAACATAGAGAATATTTTCATCAGCACATCATTACGTGGTACGGATATAGAAGAAAATTGAATGCATTTTCTTGTTGTTGAATAATAAATCCATAAACGACACTGATTACAAGATTCTGCAAGTTATATTCCCTCACGTGTACTTGGAATGTGCAGTGGCTTTGATTTACTTTACAGCATTCGGAACATATGCTGACTTTGAAATAAAAAGAGAAACAAATGTGACCTTACACATTTAAAGGTAACGATAAATGTTGATGGGAAAATCATACCACAGTCAACGGCCAACTGGTATAAAATAAAGAACAACAGAGAGAGCTTTTGAATTGATAACGGGCGATTACATAAAATAAATTAATGTGAGATTGTACTTTTTAAACTAAATTGTTCATTAATGACATAACAGTTAAAACTGCATCGAGGAGACAGTGCATTGGAAGCTTCCTAAGCCAAAGTCCCTCCAGACTTAAACGTAATTTTGGATTAGGGGAATATTCACTGTATTTTGAATTTCGGATAACAGAGGTTCACTGATGCAGAAAATAACCGTTCAGAATTGAAAATGTTGTTTAAATTTAGGTGGATTAAGATTGGAGAGGTTTCGGATCGTGGAGGTATAGCTCATATAACATATTGAAGGAAGTAAAGTCAGGACGGAGAACATTGTTCGGATTGTTGAGGAATTCGGATTAGAGAGGTGTAAAATTATTCTACTGCACGTCGTAAAGACGTAATAGTAGGTCAAGTATGTTTACCAAAGTGTTTTCAATCGTTACAGTAATCCATTTGCATAGTTTCTCACTAAGGTCATGTCATTGGAGATTTTATGACAAATTCACCATTGAGTTCTTATCTTACTAATATAATAAAATGCCATATTGCTGGTTTATTTTAACATACATATAATAATTTCTTACAATTTCCTTTCCAAGCAAGACGCATGGTCTATGCTGCTGTTTGTAATATACTGTGATGTATGTCGTTATGACGTTGTCTAAATAATTTTATTAATGCCGTGTTATGGTGTTTAAGCACAAACGATGTGATTCAACGTTTTGTTTAGCTGAAACTAGTATGTCAGATACTTATAACTATGCCTTTCAGATAAGTTCATTATTGTTTTGTATAGCTGTTACTAGGTATTTCAGCTTATTAAAAGCTGAATTGGTGTTTTGGCTTTTGGACAGTTGAAGCGTGAACCACCAGCGGTTTATTTTATTTTTTTGTTTGGTTATGTGTTGTCAATTATGCAGTGTAGTTTAGTGTCTGAATTGTTTCTGTTTTCTGTGACGGCTGCTTTAGTTGAGTGCTGCTTTCCTTGTATTGAGCTTATAGTATATGTTTGATAACGGTGTAATGTACTATGGTTCCTGAACACGCATTTTGAGAGAATAGTGTTTGTAATATTTAAATGTACTGTTGTTTGTATGATTGTTGTTTCTTGGCTTGTGTAATGTTGTATATAAGGAGATCCTTCAATTACATTCCGATTAGATTCACTTACTCCGTTGCAATTTGTTTGATGCCAATCGAAAGAGTTTTGTTGCAAATAAGCTGTGCGTCATAAGAGTACGTATGATAGTATCGAATAATAAGTAATATCTGTGATGGCATGTGTATCTTTAACATGTACCCCATAGATGTTATGCATTCATTATGTGTCATAGAAGTTACGCGTAGCACTTCTACTAAGAATTTCAAACATGTGTCTCAATTCACTAGGTCTGTGAACTGATCTATTTCTGAGAATGCCAAACCACGTTATACGTTTAATTACACATGTATAAACTAGTCGAGTGGCGATATCGTGTTACTTAATTATACTCAAAGTGGCTTGCTTAAATGGTATTACTCTATATTTTAAGTAAATGTCACTTTCCTGGAATAACTAAATGTATTATAGTTTAAAACGACAATATCTGTATACTTTATTAACCTTTTTTACAACTGTGCGCCAAACCGGTTAATGTTTGAAAACATCGCATTATTCTTGATAGTCTTAAAGCTAGTGTTTTCTTACAAATTTCCTCTTCAACAACTCTTCAGAATACAAGGTCGCGTTCACTTTTCGTGATTGTAACGGTATTTGTTTATACGAGGGGTATTCGAAAAATAATGCAACTTGCTATCTAACCTTTTATTGGCTAAATCGGTTAAGGTTAAGTGCTTCCCTGTCTGATTGTATCATACCTTTTTTAAATGAAACTCACCTACCACTATAGTTTAATTTGGAACCTGAGCCATGATCTTTCAGACGAGTCTATTTAGGCAGTTACACGTAACCCGTGATTTATTGATTTCAATAGACATTATTTAAAGATATGTTCGCTGCTAATATGTGTAATTTATCAATTTACAGTTTAACCTAGTTAGTAACGTCCAGGAAGCCGACTCCGACAGTCGTTGGTTCGAATATCAAAACTCTTTTTAGGAATTTATGATTCTTGTAATTAAAAATATTATGCATTTGTATTCCATTATTATTTTATTATTATAATTTATCCAATGTTCTTCGATGCGATAGGTTCAAAAATGTCGTATTTTTATATTTGAAAACATACGTTGTGTTGTAGCTCTTTACAGTGAATGCGTGGTGTTCAACACTCTTTACCTTAAACAGAAACTAAGTTGACCATTGTACATGTAAGCTCTTAACTTACGTCTGAATGGAATTTCCGTTCCTTACTTTCTCACAGTCACACAAAATGCATTAACCATACAAATGTACCTCATGTGTATCAAGAATAGACTGACAACGTGATCGTTTCAAATTAGCTAAATTTTATAGTTAATGAATACATAGTTATGCGTATTGTAGTGTAACTTTTGGTATTTGCTTGATTTGTATTGCGCAATAACAAAATTTCATTTCGATTAACTTGTGAAAAAATGCTTCCAGTTGAAATGAAACTTACACATGGGGCTTCACAAAAGTTGTATTGTCTAACGCCCAACTTCTCACGGAGACGCAGTTCATTTCACTCTTTTGTTATACATATCTGAATAGTCAATCCCGCACCAACCTTTATCGGCGAATGGATTAAACTTTAAAAGTGAAGTCACGGCTCAATGCTCGAAATCGAACTAAAAAATTATTTTATTTATTGATGAAAATCTAAGGTTGATACAAAAAAAATAACTTGATAAGTATTCAAAGTTACATAATATGTGCAAAACGATTTGACACTTAATCGACAGCAGACCATCTCCATTACAGTTTGATATCTTTACAACAGTTTCTCTCTCTCATGTTTACTTCATCTCCTAGTTTTCCTATATTTCTCTCCCTCAACTGACCCTCTTCCTCCTCATCTGGCACCCGTTCGTTGTTTTTCTACGTTTCTTTATTTTAGTGGTTGTGCGCGAAATAGTGTATAGGCCCCTTACAAGTACCTGAACTTCATATAGGCCTTCTACAACAATGAAACAGCATCCAACTAGCATTCAAGGAACGTTTCATACGATTAATACGTCGTAGATACACACGATGGATCGCTCCTGGCGGTTATTTTCAAAAGTTTAAAAAATGCGAGTTTCAATTTTATACTGCCCCAAAATAACTGGTAAAAAAACTATGTTGATAAACAGTTTTTTCTGATTCGAAGTGATATTCAAGTGTCATTTGCATATATCTTTGTATGACAAGATTTCGCGATGCTCACATACATATCAAATGTGTTATGCTGTACTATGTAAGTGTTGCGTATTCATTGCCGCTCAGTGTATAATAAAAGGATATTCTTTACGACTTTAATATGACAAAATCACGTTAGTCTGATTTAGTGTTAAACATGCATCGAAACAGGCCCTGGAAATAAAACCCTGCAACACAATCGATGGTTATGAAAAAAATGAGACCATGTCCTTGACGTTTAGAAATAGTGTTCATGTATCGACATGACCCTGTTTAACTTAACAACAATAAAAAAAACTTAATACTATATAGCAAGGTTTAGGTGGCTCTCGTCTGGACTACACGCTTCGGGATCGAGAGGTCCCGGGTTCAAATTTGTACCTGGTCCTGGGCGCCGGAGATCGATGCTAGCCCGCACAGGGTAAACGAGACCTATATAAAAATAAGACAAACCGTTGTTCATTCTCTTAAAAGTTCATCCAACATAAATAAATAACCTACGTTATTCAAATCTTGAAGACTACAATTAGTAAAGTTTGATAAACAAATGAAATACTTTATAACTTATGGGACTATCAAGCTGAAATACATCATTTCTGGAATCGGGTGATAAATACACGGACCTCAGTACAATATTACATGTCTCTATGATGTTTGAATACTTTTTCTCAAATATTGTACACGGTTATACGTAAATTTTGCCAAATTTCAAAGTTGTAAATACCAAACATTACAAATTCTTGATGAATTTGATTAAAGTAACATTCTTCGTATGTGCCTATATTCCTAAGACATCATAATCAGGCTCAAAACCTCATTTCTAGTCATACCGAACAAATTTTAATTACTTTCAGTATGAATGATGCAGTTTTTGTGAATGGTTAGGTTAAATGCAACTAAATTATTATTTATCCAGAATTGGATAACTTTTGGATAACTTTAACCAAGTTGGATAACTTATCCAAGTGGATAAATGGTTTTATACAACTGACTTAACCAACTTGGATAACTTTATTTAACGTTTATACAATTGGGTGCAGTTGTTCTCTGTTATAAATACGTTGTTCATAGAACATTGTGCGTGTTACAAAACGTCCGAAGTCATCTACGAGTTGCAAGTACAAAATATATGATATATTTAAATGCAAATTATGTGAAAACGAAATAACACAGTACCCTTTAATGATGTACAGTTCCACACGTGTACCTGTATATGCTGCACGCGCGCAATTCTATTTCCTAAACAGAACCTGGTTGACAGATGCGTTTTGTATGCATCCATTGTTCAACAACACATACATTAAACAATCCTTGGTAAAAATGCTCTATGAATGATATCCTGTTCTCAATTATTACACAACATGCAGCACAACAAAGACACACACACACACGTGTTTAATATTGACCAAGGTTCGATGCTATTTGTGTACAAATTTTCTGATTGGTTAGTTGTGTTCAACGCGGTGATCGTCGAGAAGACCAGACACATTCATATTTTTCAATGAAGTCAGTCAATGAAAACCACATTTGATTTGAATTACACTATAATTTAACCAAATGGGTATCGACGCCACTAATGACGTGTTGGTTTATTATTCATACGGACGTCAGAAGTGTCAACGACACGGTCACTCCTGCCATGTATAACAATGACGTCCATCGTGTTGATTGTTTGTTTACGGTCGATTAAATCGCTTTCAGGCAAGTATTTTGTTAAAAAAGCAAGCAACAATATAAGCTTAATATATTTATTTTGAGTAGTTGGTGTCAGGATAATTTAAGTGTCGGATAATATAATTGATTATCTATTTTCCTTTCTTGTACTATCATGCCAAGTCCACTGATCTTGCTTGGCAAACTACAATACGACACAAACTGTGCCTCCATGGTCCAACAAGTTTAATGAGTAACTACTTCTATTGTAATGCATTGACGTTGTAGTTTCAGGCAATAACACTAACTAGAGAGCGGCAAACAATATATAAAACTAATCTTTATCTAACAAATAAATGGACTTGATTTACCACATAATATTTTGACATAATCACGTACCTCTGTGGTTTGCTCAAACACCATCGAAACATGTCCTTAAAATATACCCTAAACACAACCAATGGTTATAAACAAAAATTGAATCACGTCCTTAATGTTTAAAAACGGTGATCATGTCGATGGCTTAGAACCAGAAGGTCGTAACTCCTATTTACGACCTTATAAGACTTATATATATTTGCAATCTGCTTCACAAGGCGCTTCTTAATAGCCTATTCTCATGAAAATCTGAAATTCTCATGTTGATCAAAATGAACTTTTACAAACGTGTTTTCCCATAGCTAAAGAGTAAATTGAAGACAGTTTTCTCTTGTTTTCTCAATGTATCGATATGGTAGTTTCGACCTCCTGCTTCTGAGCCAGCGATGCGTCAACATGGCCCGGTTGTTGTTCCGTTCTGGTAATGCTAACATGGTGGTCGTTTATCTAAATAATAGAGAATATTTGCATCAGCACATCATAACGTGGTACAAATATAGATGAAATTGTAATTTACTATCTTGTTGGTTGTATAATAAATCCATAAACAACGCTTGTTACAGGGGTTTTCCAGTTATATTCCCTCACGTGTACTTGTAATGTGCGGTAGCTTTGATTTATTTTGCAGCATTCCACTTTGAAACTTGTCTCGTAATTATGCTTAAGCAATTCATGCTCTATGAACTGGTAGCAATAACATTTCGCTGTCAATAGGGATACTCATACAAAGCGTTGTCATAGAAACCATGTAACGACAAGTGGGCCACATAGTTACTTCAAATTACCATTCTTATTAAAAATATGTACTTTCGTTTCAGATTGACCATATAGGTTTACTTTATCGACCTATTTGTACTGTATGCCAAACCTGTAAATGTTTTAAAACATCGCATTATTGTGGACGCACTATACAATATTTGATAGTATAATAGCTAAAATTGATTTATTAAATATTTTCCTATTCTGAAACTTGCACATAAACTAGTCATATGACCAAACATTAAGAAAATCCATTTCTTACTAATGTCCTCTTTCACAACTTGTCAGAATACAAATCGTGTTCACTATTTCTTTTTATAACGCTATTTTTCTTGTACAAGGGGTGTTCGAAAAGTAATGCAATTTGCTCTTTAACCTTTCATTGGCTTAACCGATTTCAATGAAATCTCCGTTACAAGATACACACTCATTTTATTAAATTAAAGGTTAACACCTGCAGAAGGGTATACTTTCAAGCACTGCAATATGCTTGACCACATTGATTTAAGTAACCAATGTCGAACGATATTACAGAAAATCTGCACGTAATATTGACGTCTAATATAGGTCAATTATGTTCATAAAATGTGATAGTAATACTTTTACAATATTTCTCACAGAGAACAGGTCAATAGTAAGTATAGGACAGATGCATCATTCAGAAACGTACTCATATAATAACACGGCACAAGCTTGATTTATTTTAACATACACACGTTTCTTTTCAAAAGGTTTTTGAAATGAATATTTCTGAGAAACCCAAGTCCAACGTACAATAACGCATGTATAGAATAGTCGAGTTGTGATATCGCGTTACTTATTCAACTTAATTGCGTTAACTTAATTTTGTTTATTTGGGATGTCTGAAAGTGATGAATCAATGTGACAGTTCTGCGCCCGGTTGTGTTACCTCTCCGAAATTCTGGTACTAAGTCTCTGCAAATGTAAATATAAACAACGCAGTACCCTATTTATGTTGTGCAGTTTCAACACGCACACGTGTATATCACACATTACACGCAATCAATTATATTTCGTAATCAGATTCTGGTTTGCCGATGGGTTATGAATGCAGCCTTTGTTCAACAACATTTAAATAAAACACTCCTTGTTAAAATTGCTATAATACCGATAATGTTTTTATACTGTTCTCAATTATCTTTTTATCATAGTGTTGTTACTACAGCACAACGACAACACATCATTAATCCAGTCTAATTAATACTGACCAAGATTTGATGCTTTTTATGAACATATATTTAACGATGATGTTCATTTAACTGATAAGGAAGTTAAACTCCAGGCGGTGGTCGTCGCGAAGACCAGAAATATTTAATACTTTTTTTAATCAGTTTAGGAAATTCACATTTTATTTATTCTATATTATAATTTAAGGATTATTATTTATAAATACTGTATTGAATATCGTTATAATTATGTCATGAAAACAAACTTTATAACGGCATGAAGCATGAAGGGAATATTTACTAACAGAGGTATGGCATAGTGATGTTTCAAGGACGACAGCATCCTTGTGTCAATGACGTGTTATTTTGTTAATTACAATGCTCCCCATAGCGGTAACAAAGACAAATTCACTTCTTATAACGATGACACCCACCGTCTCGTTTTTTTAAGGCTGTATATCGCATTTCAGACAATTACTTTGTTTAAAAGAGAAGCAACAATAAAAAACTTAAAGGTACTGCGTCACGTTTACGCATATTGCAAAGATGAAATAAAATTGTCAAATATTTACTTAATTTTGGTATTTATTTACGGCAGTTAATATGATAGGATAATTTAAGTGTCGGATATCATAATTGGTTTGAAATTGAATTACATCTAAACGCATACACATTTTTTGGACATGCAATGCCCACTACATGTTTGTATAATATGAGACAAATCGTGCTTGCATGAATCATAAAGTGGAATGAGTAACTACTTCTATTGGAATTAATCCATGGTGTGGTTCCAGGCATTAACACTAACTGGAGAGAGTCAAACAACATCAAAACTAACCTTCATCTGACTAATAATAAAAGGGCATCATTCACGACATTATTATGACATAATCACTTTCCTCTGTGTTATTGTTTAAACACCATCAAAACATGTCCTGAAAATAAAACCCTGCCACACAATCGATGGATATGAAAAAAAATGAAACCATGTCCTTGACGTTTAGAAATAGTGTTCATGTATCATCATGGCCCTGTGTTTGTTCTGGTTAAGCTAGGATCGAAACATGGAGAATATTTGCATCAGCACATCATAACGTGGTACGGATATAGAAGAAAATTAAATGTATTATCTTGTTGTAGAATAATAAATCCATAAACGACACTGATTACAAGATTCTGCAAGTTATATTCCCTCACGTGTTATTGGAATGCGCAGTGGCTTTGATTTATTTCGCAATATTCGGAACATATGTTGACTTTGAAATAAAAAGAGAAACAACTGTGACCTGACACAAATGTAGGTAACGATAAAGGTTGGTGGGGAAACCATGAGGATTTCGGATTAGAGAGCTGTAAAATTATTCTACTGCACGTCATAAAGACGTAACAGTAGGTCAATTATGTTTACCAAAGTGTTTCCATTGGTTACAGTGATCCATTTGCATAGTTTCTTACTAAGGTCATGTCGTTGGAGATTTTATGACAAATTCATCATTGAGTTCTAATCTTACTAATATAATAACGTGTCGTATTGTTGGTTAATTTTTTCAAACATGTGTCTCAATTCACTAGGTCTGTGAACTGATCTATTTCTGAGAATGCAAAACCTCGTTATACGTTTAATTACACATGTATATACTAGTCGAGTGGCGATATCGTGTTACTTATACTCAAAGTGGCTTGCTTAAATGGTATTACTCTATATATTAAGTAAATGTCAATTTGCTGGAATAACTAAATGTATTTTAGTTTAAAATGACCATATCTGTATACTTTATTAACCTATTTTACATCTATGCGTCAAACCGGTTTATGTTGGAAAACATCGCATTATTCTTGATAGTCTTAGAGCTAATGTTTTCTTTCTGATTTTAACGGTATTTGTTTATACGAGGGGTGTTCGAAAAATAATGCAACTTGCTATCTAACATTTCATTGTCTAAATCGGTTTAGGTTAAGTGCTTCCCTGTCGGATTTTCTCATACCTTTTTTTAAATGAAACTCAACTACCGCTATAGTTAAATTTTGAAACCTGAGCCATGACCTTTCAGACGAGTCTATTTGGGCGGGTACATGAAAGTCGTGCTTTATTGATTTCAATAGACATTATTTAAAGATATGTTCGCTACTAATATGTGTAATTCATCAATTGACAGCTTAACCTAGTCAGTAACGTTCAGGAACACGACTCCGACAGTCGGTGGTTTGAATATCAAAACTCTTTTTTGGAATTAATGATTCATGTAATTGAAAATATTATGCATTTGTATTACATTATTATTTTATTATTATAATTTATCCAATGTACTTCGATGCGATAGGTCCAACAATGTCGTATTTTTATATTTAAAAACATACTTTGTGTTGTAGCGCTTTAGAGTGAATGCGTGGTGTTCAACACTCTTTACCTTAAACAGAAACTAAGTTGACCATTGTAAGCTCTTAACTTACGTCTGAATGGAATTTCCGTTCCTTACTTTCTCACAGTCACACATAATTCATTAACCATACCTCATGTGTAATTTACGAATAGACTGACAACGTGATCGTTTCAAATAAGCTAAATTTTATACTTAATAAATACATAGTTATGCGTATTGTAGTGTAACTTTTCGTATTTGCTTGGTTTGTTTTGCGCAATAACAAAATTTCATTTTGATAAAATTGTGAAAAATGCTACCAGTTAAAATCGAACTTACACATGGGGCTTCACAAAAGTTGTATTGTCTAACGCCTAACTTCTCACGAAGAGGCAGTTCATTTCACTTATTTGTTATACATATCTGAATAGTCAATCCCGCACCAACCTTTATCGGCGAATGGATTAAACTTTAAAAATGCAGTCACAGCTCAATGCTCGAAATCGAACCATAACATTATTTTATTTATTGACGAAAATCTAAGGTTGATACAAAACAAAAAAACTTGATAAGTGTTCAAAATTACATTATATCTGCAAAACGATTTGACACTTAATCGACAGCAGACCATTTCCATTACAGTTTGATATCTTTACAACAGTTTCTCTCTTTCATGTTTACTTCATCTCCTTGTTTTCCTTTATTTCTCTCCCTTAACTGATCCTCTTCCTCGTCTGGCAGTCATTCACCCCGTTCCTTGTTTTTCCTACATTTCTTTATTTTAGTGGTTGCGCGCGAAATTGTGTATAGGCCCCTTAAAAGTACCTGAACTTCATATAGCCCTTCAGCAACAACGGAACAGCATTCCACTAGCATTCAAGGAACTTTCATACGATTATTACGTCGTACATGCACACGATTGATCGCTCCTGTCGGTTGTTTTAAAAGATTAAAAAATGCGACTTTCTGTTTTATACTGATCCCAAAATAACTGGTAAAAAACTATGTTGATAAACATTTTTTTCTGATTCGAAGTGATATTCATGTGTCTCTTGCATATATCTATTCTATGACAAAATTTCGCGATGCTCACATACATATCAAATGTGTTATGCTGTACTATGTAAGTGTTGCGTATTCATTGCCGTTCAGAGTATAATAAAAGGACATCCTTTACGACTTTAATATGACAAAATTACGTTACTCTGAGTTAGTGTTAAACATGCATCGAAACAGGCCAAGGAAATAAAACCCTGCAGCACAATGGGTGGTTATGAAAAAAGAGAACATGTCCTTGACGTTTAAAAATAGTGTTCATGTATCAACATGGCCCTGCTTTTGTTCTGGTAATGCTAGGATAATGGTCGTTGATCACAACATAGAGAATATTTGCATCAGCACATCATTATGTGGTACGGATATAGAAGAAAGTGTAATGTATTATGTTGTTGGCTGTAAAATTTATCCATAAACAACGCTGGTTCCAAGACCTGCCAGTTATATTCCCTCACGTGTACTTGGAATGTGCAGTGGCTTTGATTTACTTGCAATATTCTGTATGTATATATATGCAGAATTTGAGTTTAAAACAGCAACAAATGTCGCCTTCACATAAATGTTTATGTAACGTTAAAGGTAGGGGAAATAATGCCACAGTCAACGGCCAACTAGAGTGAAATAAAGAACAACAGAGAGCTTTTGAATTGATAATGAGCAATTAATGTCAGACATGCCATTAAACAAAACCAAACACAAGGACATATTGGACGGCAAATTCTATTGCCTCGAGAAGACTGAATACTTGTACTTGAATAAAATAATACTATTATGGAATGGCTTGGATCATGATGCCAATATAAAATCATAATAATCGTTGTTTTTCTTAAATAATTTTCTTGAATAATCAAAGTATCGCGTTTTCATATTAACTGTGAACATTGCATCGCGCAGGGATATTTAATTTGATAAATGCCTTTCATCAACAATTGACTTAAAATAACCATTGTTGAACACCAATAGAAATATAAGGCACGTCATAAAGAGGTAGAAATAGGTCATTTATATTCATATAAATGTTTTATTTCGTGACAGTAATTCATTTACAATATTTCTCACAGAGGTCACGTCATTGGTAATTATTGGACAAATACATCATTCAGCAACGTACTAGTACATTATACGTGTAACAAGCCATTATTTTGGTTTCATATATTCACTGATACATGTCTGAGAACACAAAACCAAGACAGTCGTGTTATTACACATGGTTCAAAAGTCGAGTTTCTATATCGTGTTACTAATACGGAAACTGACTTGTATGTGTTTTTGGTGTCTAGTCTAGACAGTAAGTGCTTGTAATTGTCATTTGTCGAGAGTAACTGTTTACAGCATGCTCATATTATTGTCATACTAAACAAGCCGTATTCTGTAATCATGTTTGCCACTCTCAGCGGTTATAAATTCTTAAATCTTCCTTTTTAAACAAGACGCATGGTTTATGGGACTGTTTGTAATATACTGTTTGTGAATATACTGCGATGTCTGTCGTTATGACGTTGCATTTTGACGTTGCCTAAAACAATGCCGTATTGTTAAGTTAAAAAGTTATCAAATTTATAGGGCTCTTTTCAGCTGTTAGGCCGCTCAAGCACCCTTTGACATTCTAACTTCCCCTGGTCATTTGGGTACACTTGTTTCTCCCCGGGGAGGCTATTTCTCTCCTGTGGGTGTTACAGCCAACATCGATCTGCGGCGCCAAGGAATAGACACTGCCCTCACAGGTACTATTTTACACCATGGTGGGTGGAGCATGTGGGTCTTGCTAAGAGAAATTAACCAGTGGTCCAGAGAGGGGTTGAACCCGAGACATCTCGATCTCCAAGCGCGCGCCCTATCTCTAGCCCACCGCTCCCTCATTGTGATGTATAGCTCAATAAAGTTTGTGGCGATATAACTGGTTTGTCAGCTACTTATAACTGAAAGTAGATAATTTAGTTTTTGTAACTGAAAATAGTTCATCCATTGTTTTGTATAGCTTAAACCTTGTATTTTAGCTTGCCATAGATGAAACTAGTTCATTAAACTGTTTAAATCTTAATGTATTTCTTTTAGCTTTTAGACAGCTGAAGCGAGAACTTTCAACGGTTAAGTTTTATTTTCTATTTTCTCTCTATATTTTGTGCGACAACCGTTAAATAGTTAAAAGCTGTCTTCATTGGTTAGCGTTTTTAGCATCTATTTGATAGTGGTGTACATAGTGTACTATTGTTCTTGTAAAATGCACTGTTGTTTCTTTCAGAGTTGTTTCTGTAAATAATACACAGTGTAATTATATAGATAAGGAGATCATGCAGGGATGAAGCTGATTGAAACGTAACATCATCGTTAATACATCGTTTTTAAGATTAACATCGAACAAGTCATCAAGTGCGATAGCTGTAAATTGAATTACATAAATTATTTTGTATGACAACAAAGGTTCGTACGTTCGTGCATGAATTGCAAATGTCTAGTAATCAGAAAAAAAATCGACGAAGTGAGACAACAACCAAATTAGTTGCATGCAATGAGCATTTTTTTTATTTTTTATAAAAAGTATGTGTCTACGCATGTTCACTAGAACGGTGCCTGTTACAACTAATACTGTGATATTAACTAAAAAACTTGTTACATGGTATTTAAAACTACTAGTTCTTCAATCGTTATCAATGTTATTATTGTGAGTAAAAATTGTGATTATGCAGTTTTGCAAGAAGAGCACTGCATGACGGGTGCAACCGCTTGACATCATATGCCGTATTCTCGTGAAGACACCAAATATCGAAAATCCGGTATCGTCACGCTACTTGAAGTACATCCGGTCGTTCCTTTGTTATTGTTTAAGAAACTTCTTTTGGGTCAGAACATAAAGAGAAGGATATACCCACGAAACAATGAATGGTACATGCTTAGTATGTAGAGTATATAATACAAATGATAGATTTCCTACCCCGCGATATACAACTGTGATAAAGCACTTTAAATAGTCGCAACAACCACGAATCGTAGACGATAGTTTAAAAGGTCATGTCCTTAGAGCTTGCAATTCAATGTGATAACGGAAATGTATTACTTAGGTAATTAACCAAAGCCGCTTTTTTACGGTTCAATGACGTTCATCCGGAACAAAAAATTGCCGACGTTAAAAACTCTAAGCGATATTTGTAAACGCGTATTCCTCAAGAAATCTTGATAAAAATTCCATCAATTGGTATACCGGTTAGAAGTGAAACAAAAGCAGCACTGTGTTAAGTTATCAACGCTATACTTTACAGCCTTAAGTGGAGGAAAGAGGAAAATCCATGAAAGACATGACACAATAATACCAAATTGATAACGGTAATTTTACATCAATTCAATCTGGATACAGTAAAAGTCATTCATGCAATTTAAGACACTCAGGCTTGTCGCCGCGCAGCCTCGTGTGGCCATTATCATTAACATAGAACATTTTAATTGGAATACAGGCTTGCATAAAGCACCTCATTAAATGCGTAAGTATATCGGCATCAGCAGAAAAATCGTCACCTGCACTCTAACTGCTTGATTTGTTTATTGGTACCACCTCGAAGTGATTTAGTTGTACGTCTGATTCATCCCCGTTCGTCTTAGCAACGAAATGGGTGTCTAGCGTGAGAATGTTAGAAATACACAATTGTTTCATACTAGAATGGTTCACATTACAGAATAGCACACAATGTGTCGCTTAAGACTAGCTCGTAAACGATTTACGATTCTGTAAGAATGGTGTATATATAAGACACATTTTATGTTATATTTACTGGTAGCCATAAATCTTATCGGACTCTAGATAAAACAATGTGCGATAATATCTATGTCTGAAAGACATAGTCAAGGTCGACGGATGTAATTGATTGTTTTCCATTGCTTACATGTACATGATGTGGATATAACAAATATATTGTGAGCGAACATTGCCTAAAAACGCTATGGTAACTTAAATAAAGAAAGTCTTCAAAGTCTTACTAGACTACTGCAGGACAGAACTGTATTAGGTTGACTGTTATAATGTTCAATATTGTTCTCGAATGTTACTTTAATATGAACATAGCTTTTTGTTTAATTTCACTTCAATTTCAGTGTGTTGTTTGCTAATGGCAATTACTGGCTTAACTACATTGTACATTTGTTGAATATCCTTGATATTCATTCAGTGTTCATTCACCGCGAAATACATACTGTCTAAGCTATCGAAATCTTGCCTTGAGATGTTTTAGATATTTGAGTCGAATGCGGTTCTGGTCTCAGCTGTGTTCATTAGTGGCTAAGGAGACAAAATAAAATGGTAAAAATCAGATTTGTCATGGCAAGCCTACTGAACTGCTGTCCAATAACGAATCAATAAAACATGTCCAGTTTTTTGCGCAGATGTTGGATATCAATTTTGAAGATTTAATTAATTTGACATCGGAAAGAGCAAGAAACAATTGACAATTTGTCCGAACATTTAGCAATTCAAATGCACGTGTGGATTCATCGATGTGAACTTTACACCAAATTCATATCACAAAAAGCAATATAACGTAATTACACAGACAAATAAACTCTTTTCCGTACAATTCAAGTCAGTTCAAGAGCAATTTAATGATATCAAAATTAATTGAGGAACATCTTCATCAAATTTAAACATTTGGTTGCGTGTTTAATTCAATGTGCTAAGGATAATACATTAGAAAAATGCATTAGTGTCATGTTGTCTAAATCAGTCACATAATGTACGGTCGTGTTCACATAATGATGTCACTGGTCCACACAACTCAAATGGGCACGCAGATACATACGCCAATCCCTAATATATCAATTGTAAAACAAATTGAAGCTCTATTTAAACTTGAATGTGGGAACTCTTCTTGGCAGGGTGAAGAAACAAACATTGTGTGTTTAAGTTAATTAAGGATTATGGGTATAGGTTAGCACCAAGCAATACTATCTTCTATTGTTATTTACAAATGGGTACCACTGAAATAATTTTAGAATAATCAGATTCTTTATGCACCATTTTTGTTCTTTTTAATAGCAAATAATACAATTGAGTAAACCAGGAATATACATAATTGACATAAAATATGTGGTTTCGACTTATGTCGTCGCAATAGTCCATATGTCAGACCGAAATCCATTACCAATTTGGTGAACAGATCCAACAATGATTTCGGGTGAGTTAGATACATGTATCTAAGCTGTCCGAAATCAGTTGATGGACTTGCGGGACATTTTGCTAAATGACCTTTTGGCGGCCATCTTTAAAGATGGCCGCTGTTATTTTAAGCAATCAGAGGGTTTAGAAAAACTTCGATTATTCCTCACTCACACGGGCTATCGGCTTGTAATATGTCTTAATGTGTTGGCAATTGCACCACGCATGTGGTAAATGTTATATACCTACATAAATATTATAATATGGTTATTAATAAATAATTATTGATTTTTTAAAGAAATTATGATTTTTTTGTCGTCAATTTTTCTCTTTCAAATTTGATCTGAGTGTGTATTTGACTATTTGTTGATTGTAACATGCAGAGGTTAATTCTAGGCGTCCATAATAAACATTGCATTGACATATTCTTATTTAAAAATCCTTTTTGAGCCAGTAATAGTGGATACCTAAAAGTTTAATAATAGTCCGGTCTATAAATGGGACATTCAGGCTAGACCCAACATTGTATTGTATTGTAAATATTTTTAGTTTTCTGTTAGGGAATATGTTACAGTTGAAGAATCGGAAGGATGCCCACCTGGCATCATTGAGTATTTTGTTAAAACCAAGATGGCGTCCAAAATGGCCGCCAAAATCAGAAAGAAACAATCAGAGATGCCAGAAATTAGTTACAAATTTCTTTTTTTGCCGATTGGTTGTAGTTAAATGTTTTACAACGGCCGCAATAAATGACATATTGATATATTCTATTTAAACATTCATTAAAATCATATTTGGTGATATCGGAATTAAAATAGTTAACTAACATTCAAATAAAAGTTCGATTCGACTAAATTGACCCGTTGCCTTATTCAAAATGGCGTCCAAGATGGCCGCCAAATTCAGGAAGTATGTCGGTGGTGCAAGAGATTAGTTACATAAATTACTATTGTTGCTAATTGGCAGTTGTGTAGATGTTAAACGCAGTATCTATTCAATCATAACTTTTACTTTTATTCCTCCATAAATGAAGATATACATAATGTATTTACAAACAAATAATATACATAATTATACACTTTAAACAATTTGCATCATGCAAAAAAATCAACCATATATATCATCACATCATGTGCAAACATGAGTATATCATCACATCATATCCATATATGAACACATCATCACATCGTAGACCACATCATAAACATATATGAACACATCATCACATCGTAGACCACATCATAAACATATATGAACACATCATCCCATCGTAGACCACTTCATAAACATATATGAACACATCATCCCATCGTAGACCACATCATAAACATATATGAACACATCATCACATCGTATACCACATCATAAACATATATGAACACATCATCACATCGTATACCACATCATAAACATATATGAACACATCATCACATCGTATACCACATCATAAACATATATGAACACATCATCACATCGTATACCACATCATAAACATATATGAACACATCCTCATATCGTATACCACATCATAAACATATATGAACACATCATCACATCGTATACCACATCATAAACATATATGAACACATCATCACATCGTATACCACATCATAAACATATATGAACACATCATCACATCGTATACCACATCATAAACATATATGAACATATCATCACATCGTATAAACATGAACACATCGTCACATCATATACATACATGAACAAATCATCACGTCATATACATACATGAACAAATCATCACGTCATATACATACATGAACAAATCATCACGTCATACACATACATGAACATATCATCACATCATATACATACATGAATATATCATCACATCATATACATACATGAACATATCGTCACATCATATACATACATGAATATATCATCACATCATATACATACATGAATATATCATCACAGCATATAAATACACATATATGAACACATCATCACATCATATAAACACACATACATGAACATATCATCACGTCATATACATACATGAACACATCATCACATCATATACATACATGAATATATCATCACATCATATACATATATGAACATATATCATCACAACGTATACATATACATCACACACATCATAAACATACCATAGTTTCACAGAAGGTTTACCTTACCGAAACGAAATATAAGGTAAAACATGTGAAGAGCTGGGTACAATGAGCATACAATTCCTCTGTATAGCAACTGCCCGTTTTACGACTTCAATCTAGCTATAAGAGTAAAAGCACATTAAACAAGCCTGCATACAGCTAACGCGATGTCTATATTATGTAATGCCACACCATTATTTCTAACCGCGAGATCCATAATCACCTGACACTGGTCTTTCATATTCATACTTATAAGTTGTGTGTACTCTTTGAATCCAATACATTTAATCACAGAATTCCAAAGTTTCGCCTGATCATTACTGACACAATGATATAACCAGTGGACAACCATGTTGTCTGTTAGTAACGAACATTTTCGGCAGCGTTGCGTGTATTGTCTTGAAGTAAACTTCATCACTGTTTGAATAATATTTCTGCATATACGGGATAGAGATGGTGTATTCTTGCAAACATGCCACAAAGGGGAACAACAGTCACTGTCAACAACACAGGGAACCAACCAATTGTTTTCACCTTGTATAGTTTCTTCATACATATTGGTGGTACTATAAGATATCACGTTTCGTTTCAGTATTCCATTCCATACATGTTTATAAGGAAAGGTCGCACTTTGTATAAATGTAAAAATATAGTCAACTAATTTGTATCTGATCAAAAGGTTGTAGATATCGGGAATAAAACCTATATATTGTTTATCACCATTCACAAATCGACACAATCTATGCACAAATACAGTCTTGGCAAGATAATCGCACGATAGTCTACACAGTTGTCCTAAAAACTGAAGTTTCTTGAAATCGATCAGCGTCTCTATTGCAACCATGTTTAAACACGTCAGAGAAAGATTAGTACTTGTGCCCTGTACGAACCGTTGCATATGTTTAATGCATAAGCGATGTGCCCTTTCTAATCTATCCATGTCACTTTTAGAGTATGTTGACCACATTTCACATCCGTACAGCGCCTTCGGTAAAACTACAGATTTATATATTGTTCTAATTGTGACTGGATTCACTGATGCTGTATCAACTCCATTAGTCACAATACTAAAGTGTGTTCCGCGTAACTTGGTGCATGCCTCATGAATGTTAATCTTAGTACTTAAACTATTAAAACAAGTGATTCCTAAATGACAATAACTATCACTTTCCTCGATTGTATCTGGTCCAATTTTGAATTCACGATTGTCTCCCTTGGATAATCTGTCATTGAACACGACTACTTTACATTTAGCAGCGTTATAGAAATATCTCCATTTCCGAGAATAGTTCCAGCAAATGTCTAACATACTGTCCAACCCTGATTTAGAGAAAGAGACAAGTGCCATATCGTCTGCGACTGTTGGTGAACATATTTGGCTCTGATACATACACATTCCGAAACCGCTAGCTTCTAATTCATCTATAAGTCCGTTTATAAAAACGAGGTACATAAGTGGTGAACTTTTGCCGCCTTGTCGTGTACCTTGTAAGACTGGAAATTCAGCAGAAACTAAACCTTGGCATCGAATGCGACTCGTCGCATCGGTGAACATTTCACGTAGCGATAGTAGTGTGGTGGCATCAACATTGTACTCCATCAGCTTGTAGAATAATCCGGAGTGCCAAACATGATCGAATGCTTGTTTGCCGTCAAGAAAACACGTGTACACTTTGGACGACTGTTCATAACCATAGTACATGCATTCACGAAGAACAAAATAACTCATCATACATCCAAGGCCGCGTTGAAATCCTCCCTGTTGTTTGTTAATTTTCTCTTATAATGTCTCTTGGCATCGGTTCAATAAAACCATTTCATACACTTTTAACAAAGTCGATGACAGCGTTATAGCGCGATAGTTGTTTGGATCATCTTTGCGCTTTTTGCCCCCTTTATGTAATGTTATTATAATTCCACTTTTCATGCAATTCGGAATATAACTGAGTCTCAACATATAGGTATACAAGCTTGACAGCACTGGGGCTAGTTCTCGTTTTGCATATAAAAGATGTTCGTATACTAAATGGTCATCACTTCCGGCTTTTCCTTTTGGAAGAGTTTGAATTGTTTTCTCTATAGTTTCTGCACTCACAAATGCACTTTTGTCCGTTTCCAATGAGCTAAATTGATCGTTCACGGTAGACTCGACACATTCTTTCCAGTCCTCATCAAACATTCGCGCATCTGACTGTGCATACAAATCTTTGAAGTAAAGTCCCCATTGTTCAGATAACTTTTCTCGACCTCTACACAATTCGCCATTAAATATTATACCGGCTCCGTTGGTAGATTTATTCGTCTGATTACGCGATTTTAACGTTTTCCAAAAGTTTACGTCGCGTCTTTCTGCTTCAGTTTCTAACTTCCGGTCAAGAGACAATAAGTATTGACGGACACATTGTCTATGACGACGTCTAAATTCAGTTTTACACTGTTTGTAATGTATGAGCACACGCGAATTCTTATTCCTAGGTCTACCTGCCTTACACCACTCTTCTCTTGGGCACTTCATTCTCCTATGTAGTTCGCTAAGCTCTTCAGTCCAGTAAGGTTTCATATAAGCACGATATCGCTTCCGAGGAAAAACATCACTTGCAAAAGAAACTAATTTGTCGCACAAAACCTTATATAATCGGTCAATGCCTTGTTCATCAAGTTCACTGCGTGTAAATTCATTCAAACACTCATCTCCTATTATAAGAGATTGATAGGATGACACATTTTCATCATTAGATTTCTTCCAATTCACACAACGCTCAGTACTATGAATCTCGCTGTTAGAAACATGACATTCAATACAACAAAGGATAGGTCTATGTCTAGACACATTCAAACAATGATCATCTGCTAACTCACAGTGCAATACTAAATCTACATATTCCACAGGTAACAAAACATAGTCAATCATAGATGCATATTGATTATCATACGACACAAAAGAGTTCCTCGGACCATGACATATATGTGAGCAATTTACAGCATTTAGGTTACAATCAGTAATAAACTTCAATAAAAGTCTGTCACGTGTACTAAAATTCACAGTATTTACCCGAGCATTAAAATCACCTAGGAAAACGGTTATACCTTGATTACAATACGAATTATACAGGTCATACAGTAATGCTATACAATCATCGTACTTATCAATACTGTGATTAGTACATGGCAAATACACCTGAAATACAAATATATAGTCTTTGGGCGAGATCTGTAACTGTATGCCCACAATCCTATCACTGTCAATATTTAATGGGACAACAAAACTGTCATATTTTCTATGCCATAAAATAGCGACACCTCCTTTACCGATTTTCCGCCTGTTGCTCATATTCGTCAAGTCATTGTCACATACTGCATGAAAATTATAACTGCTAGAAATAGTCCCTAGAAAGTATGAATTATTCGACGTAAGCCAATGCTCCGAAATTCCACATATATCTATTTCTCCTCCCGTTATTACATCACACAGGTAGGACGCACTAGACGTGATACCTGTCACATTCCATGTTAACATATTCAAACCATTGTGATACATTAAATAATATTAGAATATATATCACCCCTACAGTCAATCTGTCTCAACATGTTACTCTACGTCAACACATAAATCATCATACCGATTAGCACGATCATAAGTCACGTCGTTCGTGCTCCAGTAGCCAACTGTGTTCCTCTCAGCTGGTTGACGACCTATATCCTCTCGTCTCATCCTTGGTGGTAAGTCACGTGTCTGTTGCCTTGATCTCCAAGGTCTGGCCAGAAACCACGCCCAAGCACCATATCTGCACCATATCTGCATTTTCATCAGCCATAACGTTCATTCTGATACGCACTTTGTTTGTACTATTACGTATAGGGAACACTCCGATGTTGGTAACTTTCGGTCCCTTTCTGGTGATGACATCCCTTAATATGTCTGTGTTCACTTTGTCCGACAAACCGAGAACACGAAAACGCTTCGTAAGTTTCCGTCCTTGACGTCGGAACCCATCGTTCATTTGACTAGCATCCTCCTGACCAGTTATACGCACTGGAATACGTTCATCATAGTTTACCGACAACCTTTGAATTGAAGCTACATGGTTGGTTACAGTTTTATTTTCCTGGACACTTCCATAATTGTTGTTGTCATTAATAACATCGGTACAGGGGTTCTTACTAGGACTACTTTCAGCATCTGTTTTCAATGATGTTTGACTTTCATTAAATGTATGCGTGTTCAAGCTTGCTATTGTCACAATATTTTCAGTTTCCAGGAAACTCTCGACTAATCGAATTCGGTCTTCTAGTTGTAAAATCGTCCGACACAATGAACTAGTAATGTTATGAACATTATCACGTGATTTGTACATACACTGTTGTACTTCCCGGTTACATCTATATAAATCAGTCTTAATACTGTCCAATACTGATTTTGTTGTCACCATTTGTTCGGACCGCAGTTTCTCCTGAGCATGCTGCCGTTTTTTCATTAGGAGAATATCTGCTTGCATACTCGACATGGTATCTTTGATGAGAGATAGCTCCTTTGCACACGAACAATGTCCCGGAAGTGAAGTTGTGGATCGTGTTTCCTTACGATGCACTGAAGGCTTCCTCACTTTCGATGTACTAATAAGTGGTTTCAGTACATTACTATCACCACCTTCCGTTACATCTATGATGCTGTGAATGTCTTGTGCCAACTTCACCACTACCGGCTCACCGTATCGCGTTGAAACCCTTCGTTTCAATTCAGCATCATTTCCAAATGGAAAGTTAGAGTGAACAAGTTTCAAATGTTTAAAATACTCAGTCCGTATTCTGTCTAAATCAGTTTCACTAGACGACAAGTCCGAAATAATTTGAGCTACGAACATGTCCCTCGGTAACTCTCTATACATTTTGACTATCGAGCGATATTCTTCTAGTACCTGTATACGCTCTTCGTTGATGTCGGATTCAGCAGAATCATACTCACTACAAGCATCAGACATAATTTTTTTTTTTATTGCCCGATGACGATTCTGGGTAGACCTCGTCCACTTCATCTAATATGTTAAACTGCACTGTTTCATAATCCATTGTTCACATTCAATATCAAACATTCATTTCCTCATAAAAGTCCATAGTCCGGTGTTCGTCACATGTACGGATTATCCCGCCTTTATCACTACCTTAGAGGGCGGCTAAGTCATGCGTGACGAAAAATCGATCAGCAGTGGTGAGCGATAGTCAAAATCTATTCATCAAAATAACAATGTCCATTCAACTTGATCTTTGCATATACGTATAGTAAATTCCAGTCGATTCGAACAAAGGATTATCCAAAATAGTGAATTAATCAAAGTTTATAGTCAAATTTATCATACAGAATATGTCTACAACTCACTCATGAATTCAATAATCCAATAGTCCAATAATCCATCCAATTTAATCCAATAAACACATTATATTAACAATTTTTGTTACATCGATCAAAACACGTCTTGTTTACAATTTATACCGGAAGTTTTATTATTAATTGTTTGAAATTATCTAAGATAGCACACTAAGAAAACAACTACCGACTGTCATAATTGCTGAATAAGCATATTTTATTAAAATCGTATAGTGTGTACAAATAGTTTTTATTTGTATTGAAAATTATATTTATCAGACATGCATTATGGCTCAACTTAAAAATGACAGCAAAGGTTGCCGCTTAACATTACATAACTGGGAAATTAATTGTATGGTCGTGCTCGTGAGCATTATCTTATCATTGATATTTAAGAACAAGATAGTGTGAGCGGCGAGTTATTTTTGTTGAAACCAAATAATCATGATTATCCACTATAAATAAGACCCTCCTCGAAAAGGCATAATCGCTGTCGACAATGCTCAGGGATCTGGTTCAAGAGTTTCCAACCAAAGTTACCAATGATCTGCCTGATGTTGATTGTTGTGCTATTCACAAATTGCGTCCAAGATGTTGAACTGCCTCCAGTTGACAAATATTTGCCCTGGTTGATCCTTTGCCGAGTTTGCGTGTCTGGTAGCATCGTACCCTAATCTGTTTCGATAGTTTGTCAAGTTTGTCCATAGAAGGCGATGCTGTTGTTGGCTTTCCTCACAATGGTATCAACATTGGTACTCAAGGAGACCTCATCTATGTATACCCCGATGCACTTATATATGCCACAACTTGTAACGTGTCAAAACGGAGTCTTAACATGATTTTTCTTCCTAGTGATGCGTGTGATCACATACGTGTAAGGATTAAATGACATCAACCATGGACCCTCCCATGCATTGCTATAGTATGTTCATGTCATCTTGTTAGGATCAAGCATTTTCGTTTACAATTATCCTGTCCAATTACCCTGTCAGCAAGCAGATGGTGTGTAGATGTTGCATGAAGCAGAAGGAGGTAGATATAAAACAGAAAAAAGTGGTCCAATGGCTGATCCCTGAGGTACGCCTGGTGTGACTTGTGCTGTGTTGGTGTTTGTTCTCCGACCAGTACTTGTTGGGCTCTGATTGCAAGAATTGTGCTGGTACTATTCCTTCTTAGCACTGATATTGTTATAATTCAGTTTGCTGGCTTGCCTCTCCTTAGACCGAAGGCTGTGTGGAAGTCCCGAGTGACGGGCCAATTTGATCTCCACCATCTAGGTTATAGTTGTAGTTGGTTATGGAGTGCAGCTGGCTCTCAGTCAATATCTTTCTGAACCATGCTGTTAGTCAGCTAGAAAATCAAATAGTAGCAGATAAACAACTAAGGGGGACTACTCTTATCAACCGGTGACATAATATTTACAAAGTGTGACAAATTCACAGAGTAATCGTTCGATCATAAACACGACTGAAGTATTTGTTTGTCATTTCTTATTTGAATGTCACCCAAAATAAACAATATTTGACAATTAAAAATTGACAACAATTACTCGGGTTGATGTCAACGGAAGAACACCTAGCTACGTGTCATAAACTAACTAACAGACGATGATTGACAGGTCTGTGTTTGGATTACGCTTTCAATTAGCAACCTCGTGTCGGCAAATAAGATTGATGACACGATGTTAATTTTAATTTTAGTTGACCAGATAACACTTGGACACCTTCTGTATAACACAGGATTAACTTTTTTTCGAGTACTCGAATACTGATTTTACTATTCGATAATCGGACGTTTGAACGAGTACTCGTTGTCATCCCTATTCATTACACATGTTAGTTTTTAATATAGCAAACGTATGCGTAGAAACCACATACCAAATTGACGAACGAATACCTTTGATAGATGAATATTATTTTATTCTGCTTTGAAGTAACATACTATATGGATAAATTATAACATGTATGCATAATAAACGCATCCAAAAGTACCCAAGACAGGCACACCAACACTAAGTATAACACAAAAAAGAGATATCTCTTATTTCAATTGTGGACCTTATTTTGCAATCGTCCGAGCACACTAATGCTCATCATATTACCGTCACACTTAACGTACCGTCTTATGTAATCATGTTCGACAGACTGTGCAGATAATGAATAAGGTAAGGAGAAACCAATTGCGGTTATAATGAACAAACTCTCAGTGGTAGTATTTCCTTAGCATTTCCTTTTTAAGCAAGACGCATGTTTATGCTATTGTTTGTGATATACTGTGATGCTTATTGTCATGGCATTGTATTTTACTTACTTACTTACTTACCTACTGTCCGTGTTGCCCTCTGGCCTGTAGGGCAGCAACAAAGAAACTCCACCGGCTTCGACCTTTGGCAAGCGTCTCCACTGTTCCCAAGGACTGTCCCATGGTTTTCAATTCTGCCTCGACCGATTCAATGTGTACATTGTATTAGTATATTTGTTTTTGTATAGCGGAACTCTTGTATTGTCATAATATGAAACTATATCATCTGAATCTATTTCTTTCGGTGTTTAGACAGCGAAAGCGTGAACCATCAGCGGTTATTTCGATTTTTGTTCGAATTTCGCGTTTAGTGATGTGTTGTGAATTTCGCAGTGTAGTTTGTTGTCGGAGTTGTTTCTTTTTTCTGTGACCGCTGCATTAGTTGAAAGCTGCCTACCTTGTTATGGTGTTTTAGTACATCTTTGATTATGGTGTAGTGTACACATGAAGACGATAGATAGATATGATGTAGTTTGTAATATAGAATTGTTCTGTTGTTTCTATGATTGTTTTGTCATTAAACAATTTACCTATTGTACGGTGTAATGTTAGAGACAAGGAGAGCCTTCAATTGAAAAGGTTGGTTTGAAATTATCATCATCGTTGATACATGATATTGTAAAAGTTGAAAAAGAGCACGCAATGCTGTCGAATAAGTCATCAAGTGTGATGGT
Source organism: Spisula subtruncata (assembly GCA_963678985.1). Lineage (NCBI taxonomy): Eukaryota > Metazoa > Mollusca > Bivalvia > Venerida > Mactridae > Spisula > Spisula subtruncata. Next base: position 13,252,298 of record OY787671.1, on the reverse strand, counting down.
TTAATATTGAAATTAGATTGTAAACCGGGATTACAATGGTTCGTCCTTTCGTGCATGTTTCATTCAAAGCTTGTGTACTGGGGTTACTTACTGTTGGCATTGATTCTTTGTAAAGGGTTCTCAGTGTGTACACTAGAACACGTTTGGCAGCTATGAACAATGTGTGAATGGGTTGGTTGTACCTGCTTAAGGCTGCTCTTCTGACTGATTTGTCATATACATGTATTAAAGAATTGATAGTTTCGATAGTGTTTCTTAATTTCAATGTTACCTATTACAGAGTGCAGTACCAAGACGAAATTCACTTCACTTCGAAAACAATAAATAGTCGTAACTGTTTCATTCCTATAGTAATTTCTATATAAAATATGTCACTGGATTCTTCCAAACTTTATACAACAGTATATTATCTATAATACTGTTTGGTAAATATGACGTTCGTTGAAATAAATGCTGGAATGTTGCGTATTTTATTTCACCAGGAAGAATGTATAGTGCTTCTGCAATATGATTCAGTTACAGAAAGCCTTTTTCAAATGCAATCAGTATATTTTATTACATTTGTTTGACGTATCGTCGTACCGGGACATTAAATATCGAACATCCGGTTGCGCCGTGTAATTTTTTTTCAGAAACCTCATGTTACATCAGACCATAAGTAGATGACAATACTCGCCAAACAATAAAAGTTACATACTTAGTTCGTCGACTGTATTACACAAATAATTAGCTTCCTGGCCAGCGATTAAGCACATTAAATATACTAAGCAAAACAGCCAACCGAACGCTTATGTTTTTTTTATGAATATTTATAGAACTATCCGTTGGAATTTTCTGAAACGTGGCCTGAAGTATAATCCAAACATTAGAAGGCTGGTGGTAAAATTTCGTCAATATATTTAATCTGCATCATCATCAAAATATGTATTTAATGACATCACCCATCAAGATGAAATTCACAAAATGCACAATTAGCATATTGTATGAATGAGCAGCGGGTTTTACCGTATAACTTTTTTATTTATTAATATTCTTGCACGACAATGTTTGCACTTGTTAATTACGATCTTGAGGTGCGGTTTAAGTAGTTTTATTTTCAAAAATACGAAACAGAAGTTCACGGAACAATGAAATAACAGAACCAAACATATAAACTTGAATTCATGAAAAAGCGTTAAATAATAAAACGATTTTAGGTTTATTCAATACACATTAAAGACTAATCGCCAAATCAATAAAACATGATTTTTTTTAATTTTTGCAAAATTATGATGCTAATTTTCAATGGTCAAGGGGAGGTGATTTGGTCGAATACCTTTTGTGTGGATAAATGAGGGTAATTATTGACTTAATTTTGGTTTTAACTTCAGTATTTTAATATTTATTTTTGTTTCCGTTATCAGAATATACACTTAAAACAATCTTTATTACCAAAGCGGGCATATAGCTTCATGAACTATTTGTCGAACACCTGATGAACGCACTTCAAAAGTGTTCTATATACTGAATGGAGAAAAAACACGGTTTTTCAAACACATGCAAAAAAGCCCTCAGGACTAATATGTATTATTTTTTAAAGTCAACGTGTTTCACTAATGCATGACAATACAATTTTATGGGAAAATGTAGTGAATGACTTAAATAGAAGTAAAAGTATGCAAGAGTTATCCCACTTGAATTTACTATTGTTCTTCGCTCCTGTGATTCCCAATATACTGTTTAAGGTATTTTTATGTGCATTGGTATTCACACACACGTGAAATGAAAGGAACTAAGGTTTGTGATAATTTAAATCTGTGTAAAACTGATCTGTCTGATTAATACCCTCCTGTGAGCGTAATGGCCGCTCTTCCGCGGCCTATCTTTGACGAATGAGCCATGTTTTTGACTAAATATTTTGTTTTCCGACTAACAAACACCCATGCTAGACAACATGTAAACAAAACTCATGCAATTCGAGAGCAATCGATCACAACGTTCAAAAATGTGATTTGAAGCTTTTTCGTCATGGATGGGTGGTTTTGGCATGTTTTTTCATGTGGTAAGCTGCATTACGTGCAAAATCTATATTAAAAAGACTATGCAAATTTTAGGTTTGTACACTTACAGGATACTGAAATATTCAAATTTAAAAAGCGTTCGGTTAGCTGTTTCGCTCAGTATAGTCGTAAGCCGTACCAAACACTTTTTTGTAGACGATGGGTTAAGGATTCATGGGCTTAGAGCTTGATATCTAAAGCGATAATGGAAATGAATCCTTCCATGCAATACAATAGAGTACGAATAAAGTCATTCAAACACTCTAAGCAAGACATCTTGCTGCGCTGCATTTGTGTGAACGTTATCATTTACATTGTACATACAAATGCACTCATAAAGTATTTTAATTAGAGCACATGCTTGCATCAAACATTTCATTAAATGCGTTGGTATATCGTTATTAGTTGTAGTGCATCACAAGTAGATATTTTTGGCCGACGCTCTGTCACGGTGATCGATTTATTGGTCCCACTTCGCAGTAATTTAGTTGTAAGTCTGATTAAAGGCCATTTGTCTTCGCAAAGAAATGGGTGGCTCGCGTGCAAAGATTAGGAATAAGCAATGGTTATGTATCGGAGTGTTTCAAATTACAGGATAACTTAAAACGTACACGATAAGACTAACCCGTAAAATATTAACGATTCTGTTTGAGTGGTGTTGATATAAGGTGTCTGTTAAGTTCAATGCAGAGTTTATAATTAATTCAGATGACCAAAGGTTTAATCGAACTCTAGACAAAACTCGTGAGATAATGTAGGACTGATAGTCAAGGTTGATTTATGTAACTGAGTGTTTTTCATTATTTATTAAGGGTAAGACGTTTTATTTGTATCTGGTATTTAAATAATGACACCGCACTTTAGAACATCAGTGGCGATACAATTTAGTTAATAAATCCCCGCATAAGCATCACCATAATTGGTCAGGTGGCTGATAGAAAACCACTTAACTGATATACGTAAGTTGTCTGCACTCGATATGTCCGCGACATATGTATAGTCCCAGCATATGGCTGAAAGGTGCATGGGACCAATGAATTACTATATTACCGTAATACTTTTACTGTATGACATGTAATGGTAGTAAAATGAACACGCAGTGTTTTGTCTAAACTAAAAATTGTCAACATTGTGCAATGATGTAAACGTGTCAAATTAACCAGCAGTTGAATGTGTTTATAGTTTTTATCCACCTCATCTTACAGACAAGTGATCGTGAAGCATTGATAAACATTATAACAATTGTCAATGAATAACTGCGGTGCCGTAAATGTATAGTTACCATAAAATGTATCTAGTAAGTAAACTGTAGAATATTTATACTGAGTCTGACCATGGACTTAAAGCGTACAAGGTAGGTCAATTACGCTTTCAAAAGTGTGACCTTCGTGAAAAAATACATTTACAATGTGTTTCACAAGGGTCATTAGAGATTATGGTGCGCAGAATCGAAACGTCCTCAATAACATGTCAGAAGGCTGGTGTAGTTTTTGTTCCACTCACTAGGTCCCGATGTGTTCATTGGCAAACAAAACCAAACGTTCGTGTAGTTACATATGTATAGGACAGTCGAGTTGCGACATCGTGTTACTAGATGTAATTCAGAAACTTAACTATGCTGTCTAGTCCAGGCAATACGTTTTAGTAATTTTTAAAGAACACTTGTTTGAACCATGGCTCAATTTAAATAAAAAGGTACTTAAGAGTAGCTTCAGAGAATTGTTTTCAGTAACCCATGTTTGATTGTTTGTATTAAGGTCTGGTCACAATCCAACATGCGTGCTGTTTTGTCTTGAATAAAAATGGCCTAGATTGTGCAATGGTGTTAATGCCGTCAACATTGACCAGCATTTAAATTGGTTGTACTGAAGAATAGACTGGTCATGGAATTATGGCGTTCGTTGCCGGTCAAATACACTCACAGGAGTTTGGCATTCGTGACAATGTTTTAACAGCGGTCACGTCATTGTAACTTATATCATTCAGAAACGTACTCAATAATGACTGCCGTTTTATGCACGCTGACAGCACTTGTGATAGCCGGTTTACAAAGTAAAATGCAAGAAATATCCCGCGTATTTTTTGTCACAACTTCGTGCTTGAAACCAAATATAATTCTGGCGGGAATACGCATTTCCTGTTAATTATATTCAACGTCTGAGGAAAAATACCAAACCAAATTTACGAACAAATACTTTATTTTCCATCGTCAGAGCACATCATTTGATCGTCAAACTAAAAGTATCGTCTGTCATCATGATTGACAGTCTGGGCATATAATTGACAAGATAATGGGAAACAAATAGCACTAGTAAAGGGCTCACATACTCGCCGTGGATATATTTAAAATTTCACTCATAATGTAGCCAAAATCATGCTCATTGTTTTTGTAAGTGATATATTGCGATGTTTGTCTTTATTGCAGTGTACTTTCGATGTTTTCTCATCAAGGTCCTATTTCGATGTATAGCTGCAACTATGTCATCTAATTGTTTTGGAGCTAAAACTTGTATACAAACTTCTTCCACTGTTTATATAGTTTACGACAAATAAGACATTCAACATTTTGATAGTTGCAGTAACATGTACGAGCAACCGAAACAAAATTATTCAATATATTATGGCTCGAAGTTATGTCTTCAGGCTTTTTGATAGCTGAAGCATGTACTTTAAGCGATTCATGTTCGTTTTATCGTTCAGTAGCAAGTTGTACATTGCATCACGTGAGAGTTGTTTGTTTGATCTATGTTTTCTGTGATCAGCTGTTTAAGTTGATTGCTACCTCCCCAGTCCGGTGTAATTAAGTCTGCATGATAGCGAATCGGTGTGGCGATTCACGACATATTGAGATGATGGTTGATTGAGTTGTTGAAAAATTAACACCATCGTTAAAACGTGGTTTAGTAGGTTTACAAAAGATCTACAAGGTTGTCGAATAAGTCATCAAGTGTGATGGCTTTTTATTGAATTAGATTGTTATCCGGGATAACAAAAGTGTGTCCATCCATGAATGAATTGCAAAGTGTGGAACTGTTTTATAATTAGATAAACACAAATCGATGAGTTTCACTTATTTCTTTGCACCTGGTTAGATGTTAATCGAAAAGGTATTGCGATGCAAATTAGTTGTGTGTCATGCAGTATGAGTACTTATGAAGGTAACGATTAATCATTATATGTTAGGATTTCCATAGTTAACATATGCCCAATAAACTATTCTCTATTTGTATATCACTCAAGGCACGGGCACTTGTTCTGTTGAGAACTAATTAAATACCATGGTCATAAAAATGTACAGACAAAATCAGCCTCAAAAGAATAACAGTTATCTATGTCCGTTGAATGTGTTTTCTTGTAGTTACTATGTCTTGATATTGAACCAGTCCCAGTTAATTCAAAACTTGTCAACTAGTTTCATACTGCTGGTATATTTATTCATTAGGAAGATGATGTACGTAAAACCACTAGAACATTTTAGCAGATGTGTTTAATATGTATCTTGCTTAATTGTTCCTGTTATTGGCTATCATTCCTGTCTTATTTGTCATATAGCAATCGGTTTATTTAAAAATTTCAATGCAATCTATAACATAGTACAGAAACTATTACTAATACAATACAGTACTGTTAAACTACTGAAGACGTTTTCCTTAATGTCTATACCACTAACTAATACCTAAGTTTTCCACGTAAACACTACTGCTAAACTACTGAACATGTTTGCTTTTATGCCTATATCACTAGCAGACATCATACCAAGAATCCTTGTCCCAGTAATCACCCGAAATTTTCATATACACCAGAACAATGAACAGCGTAAGTCTGGTGACAACGTGGACAATTTGTGAACCAAATAACTCGTAATACTTATTTAATGTAGTAATACCACAAGACTTTAAGCTATACTTAGTCTAGTAGTTCTTAAGACGAAATTTAGTTCACTTCGAAAACAAAAGTGTTTATACAGTTTCATTTTTGTACTGATTTATATGAAACATAGGACACACTAAAGGAAATACTAACTAAAGTTTTAACAAAATGCAGGATCCCTATCAGCAGTTTGATGGTTTTGTCATTGTTTAGGAAATACAGTGATATTGAAATATCATTTGGTTACTGATTTTAGTAAAATACGCTCATATGATTGAGGACGTATCTTCATCAATACACTAAATATCATAATAAGTATTGCCCCGCTACTTTAAAAACCAGACTTCGTTCAATAAACGCTTATGCCCCCGTAAATGCCATTTCTATAAAAAGCTAAGTCAATCAGGGACCATTATTCAGTTAAAAAGTTTAATAGTGTTAAATGGATTTGACACTATAAGGGTTTTATTATGGTAAAAATATGCCACATTCTTTGTCATCGCACTTCTCCAAGTTGCCATCTATTTATATACACTTTTTACCAAGTTTCAAGTCAATATCTTAAATAGTTTTTAAGATACGCTCCGGGCAAACAATTATTATGAAAATACTAAAGGGAAGATAATTCAAAATGTAAAACAGACAGAGTAATGGTTCTTGGTTACTGCACTTCTACAAGCTGTCATGTATTTAAATATCAAGGTTTAAGGCAATATTTTAAACGCTTTTGAAGAAACACACAAAATTTGATTCAGAAAATTTCTAAAGGGAAGATAATTCAAAATTTAAGACAGACAAAGTTATGGTTCTTCGTCAATGCACTTCTCAAAGTTGCCATCTATTTATATTGCAAGTTTCAGGTCAATATGTTAAATAGTTTTGAAGATGCACGCCGGGCAAAATTTTATTGTAACAATACTAAAGGGGAGATAAGTCTAAGTCCAAAAGTAGGTCAAGTTGAAGGTAAAAATGGAGTCAGGTGATATAGGCGTGTGGAGAGTGGTCAAATACGACACCCATGCAATTATGAAAAGCTTTGTAGCAAGCCATATTAATGCTAGAAGAAACTGTCAATTTGGGTTAACCAGGCCGGACAGACGAACGAACGGACTGACGAACGGACGGGCGAACGGACAGGTGAATTACTTTACGCCTCCCGACCTATCGATACAGAGGCATACAAAACATTCAAGTGTGTTTTGTTTATTGTTTAAGAAACTCCTTTTAGATTAGACTAGAGTAGACACTACTCACGAAACAACGAAAGGTACATAAATAACATGCCGATTGAATTACACAAATAATATCCTTGCATACCCAGATGAACAAATAGAATAAAACACTTTAATAATTTCAAACACGATAGATGACGATAGTTGCAACAGTCATAACAATAACGTTTTATAATCCAATGCGATAACGGAAATTCATTTCCAGCGGCTCAACTGGATTGTATTTTGAGTTAGTGCAGCTCTGCATTTAACTATACTTATACTAACGATTCGATGTTTACTAACCTTAAATGTTTTATGTGCTATAATTATATTGCATTACATAACAATAACGAAGTCTGACAAGTAATGTAGAGTATGACTGAAACGCCAGGCGTTGACATTGCTGTAATGTAATGCAAATAGTTTCAAAATGAGAGAGACTGTAACAGTATGTGGTGAATAGAATATGATGGAATAATACTGCGTTAATACCAGAATGTCTATAACTAACAAACACACAACCGTACCAAAGACTTTGCAATACAAATATAAAGTTCCATGGGATTAATCTTATGAAACAGAATTGCTGACATTTAAACGAACGACATAGTAGACGGAATCGAAAGAGACATTTTCACTCAACGCGAAGTCACTGACGAGCTCACCATAAGTTTGTTGACATGATTAAATATCCCGTCTCTAGGTTTTACCAGACAATAATTACGTACTTAGTCAACGTGCCATAAAGGAAACAACAGAATTGAAACATCTTGATAAAACAACATCCATCCTTTAGAATACGGGTTATCAGTGAAACGAAAGCAACAGTACATTTAGTTGTCAAGGCTTCACTTTACAACATACTTAAATGGGTGAAAGAGGAAAATAAATTGAATTTAAGACAGTAATACAACTTTTTTGGATAACGGTAATTTCACATCGGATTCCATGCAATCCAAATGCAAGCACTTTACGTGTGACCATTATCATTAATATACGAGTAGAACATTTTTATTGGAGCAACTGCTTGCTTCACGCGCTTCATTAACTGTGTTATATATCGGCATCACTTGAAGTGCATCAACAGCAGATAATTTGTCAACTGCACTTTAGCTGTTTCACAGTGACTGGTTTATTGGTCCCACCTTGCAGTTATATAGTCGTACGTCTGAGGCATCGCTATATGTCTTTGCAACGAAGTCGATGGCTCGCGTGAGAATGTTGGGAATAAACAATAGCTACGTACTGGGATGGTTCAAATTACAGTTCTATACAGAATTTATAATTCAGTCAGTTGGTCAAAGTTCCAATCAAACTCTAGTCGATGTATGAATTGTTTACAATTAGTTGTTAAGTGTTGGGCGTTTTATGTTTGTCTGGTATTTAAATCATTGAATTGCACAACACTTTAGAACATTAGTGGCGATACAGTTTTGTTAATAACTCCGGGAGACAAGCCTCATCACGACTGGTCAGGTGACCTTCACACAATTGTCAATATAGCGCTAAAGGTGGTGCAAAATAATGTCACAGCCATGGACCAACTCGTATGGAATAAACTAAAACAACAGCATTTGAATTATGTCGGGAAATCGCAAATTATGCCGTAAACCAAAACCAAACGTAACAAACATGCCAATTGCATTCACAAACAGTGTGTCATTTCGTGACAGCAATCCATGTACATATTCTCTCAAAGGTCACTTCATTGTTGATTATAGGACAGATCTATTCATCATGCAGAAACGTACCAGTACATAATAACACGCCTTTTGTTTGGTTTCATATATTCAATGTTATACGTCTGAGAACACCAAACCAAGACAGACGTGTTATTACACATGATTCAAACGTCGAGTTGCTATGTCGTGTTGTTGATACGGAAACTGACTTGTATGTGATTATGGTGTCCAGTCTAGATATTAAGTGGATGTAATTTTCATTTCTCGAAAGTAACTGTTTACAGCATGCCCATAGTATTGTCATATGAAACGTACCGTCTTCTATTATCATGTTTGCCAATCTAACTAGTTAATGGCCAATGTAATGAGAATCCAAAAGCGGTTATAATAGAAGAACTCCCAGTAGTAATATAATAGTTTCCATTTCAGACAAGACACATTATCTATTTTGGCTGTTTGTGATTATACTGTGGTGATTGTCGTTAAGATATAATATTGTGACATTGCCTAAATCAATGCCGTATGATGATATGATTCACCTTTTTCGGAACTGCTACTTATAACTGAAACTAGGCCTTTCAGTTATTATAGCAGAAACTAGTTTAGTCCATGATTTTGATAGCGGAAATATCGGTTGGTCATATTATGAAACTATACCATCTGAATGTATTTCTTTCAGCGTTTAGACATTTGAACTATCAGCGGTTATTTCGATTTTTGTTCGATTTTCTCGTTGAGTGATGTGTTGTGAATTTCGCAGTATACTTTTTTGTCAGAGTTGTTTCTTTTTTCTGTGACTGCTGCTTTAGTTGAAAGCTGCCTAACTTGTCATGGTGTATAGTACATGTTTGATAGCGGTGTAGTGTACTATTGCTCATGAAAATGACATATAGAGACGATGGTGTTCGTAATATAAAAATGTACTGTTGTTTCTATGATTGTTTTGTCATTAAATAATTTACCTATTGTACTGTGTTATGGTGGAGATAAGGAGATCCTTCAATTTGAAATTAACACCATCGTTGATACTTGATTATATAAGTTAAAAAGGAGCATAAGTATAAGTCATCAAGTGTGTTGGCTTTATATTGAAATTAGATTTTATACCGGGATAGCAAAGGTTTGTCCTTTCGTGCATACGTGTTTATACGGAAACTGACTTGATAGGCCTCGTATTTATTAATCAGATAAACAAAAATCTATTATTTTCACTTATTGCTCTTGGTTAGATGCCAATCTAAAAGGTATTATGTTGCAAATTAGCTGTCCGTCATAAGAGTACTTATGAGGGTATCGCATAATTAGAATGACTGTGATGACATGTTTATCTTTAGCATGTGTCCCATAGATGTTATGCACTCATTGTATGGCAAAGACATTAAGCGTAGTACTTCTACTACGAACTAAATAACAATGGGTACAGGCAAAATCGACATCAGAAGAATTGTTTATGGTTATTTACGACCGAAACTGTATACATTTCACAGCTTACATACTAATGAATGAAAAGTAAAAAATAATAAGATTAATAAGTTAATAGCATGTAATTACTATTTGTACAATGGTATCGGACTTGCTAAACGAAATTCTCATCATCTGTTCGATAGACTGGTACATGTAATATAGTGTTCTTCCTGAAGACGAACTCTTGATATGACTGTGTTAGTAGTCTAGTAAAATGTGCTGTTGTTTCTTTGAAGGTTGTTTCTTTAAATAATACACTGTGAAATTGTGTAGATAAGGAGATCGCGCAATTGATGAAGCTGATTGAAACTTAACATCATCGTTAATACATGCTTTTGCAGATTTGCATCGAGCAAGTAATCAAGTGCGAAGGCTTTAAATTGAATTAAATACAAAAATGTAGACTATATCGCTGGATATATAAGGGTCGTACGTTCGTGCATGAATTGCAGAAGTGTGAAGTATCTTGTAATCAGAAAATGATTATCCGATGCGTATCACTTATTCCATTGCACCTAGTGAGACATCAACCAAAGTAATTGCATGCAATGAGCATTAATAAGAGATCGTGATAGCCTGACAATGATTGCATGTTTGTATATGTGTCTACACATATAAAACCAAAACAGTTACCTGTTACAAAAGACACAATGATTAGAACTATAAAACATGTCACGTGGAATTTAAATTAAAGGTACGTCAACCATTACCCATTGTGATTGTACAGTAAGAAGAACACCGGGCATGACGGGTACGATGCACGAATACTACGCGTATAGTAAGACAACTTGTTTTATATTTTCAATTGCGAAAGGACCCATCATTACTGATACCATTCCAAAGCAGGGTCTTTACATAATCTACCTACTATAACAATGTCTCATACCTATCTTAGTCTAACGTTTTGGGCAAAAACTGATTTTCAAATTTAAGCAACATTTTCGTTGAGCACAAATGCTGGTAGACAACGAATTTTATTAACCACTTGGCAAAACATTGTTACTACAACATGATTTGGTTACTTAACGCCTTGCTTAAATACGCTTAGAAAGGTTTATGACATACGTTGACGTCATATGGCATATCGTCGTCAGGACACCAAATATCGAACATCCGGTATTGCCTCGCTACTTAAAGTACATCCGGTGGTTTCGTGATTTTGTTTAAGAAACCTCTTTTACATCGGTATAAAAAGAAGGCTATACTCAAAACACAAAGTGCTTCGACTGTTATAAACAAAAGATAGGTTTTCTGACCCGCGATAATCAACTGGGATATTTTAGCCCTTTAGTCGTAATGAATACGAATTGTTGACGGTAGTGTAAAAAGTCATGGGCTTAGAGTTTGCAATTCAATGCGATAACGGATATACATTAATACTTAAGTGAAATAGCAGAGTCGCTATTTGATTTAATTTAGTATTTGGATTGCAATTCTGCTTTGTATTACATAATTATATACTATTTCTGCATACTCATTGTTTACTAGAACGCAATGTATGTGTTTTCAGACATGTATCCATTTCCAAACGGTGCATATTTGTTATGTTACGACATCAATTTAAATATGTCCGTATGATGACTTCTTTGTGCCTTTTGTTCTCTTTGAAATGTCGAGGATCAGTCTTGTAATGACAAGCTATCGAGCTATATATAACATACATCGATTTTTGTCAGTTTATATACAGTCCAGTTAGGATAAAAATACAGTGACGCAGATGACCAATTCAATAGAACGGTGTAAAAAACAAGTATGAAAGCTTATACCAACAGTTCAATACCAAACTAAACTCTACCTGTTTAAGCAATGGTTTAATCTTTTGGGTAAACATTAACTATGAAGTCACTGTCAGAATACCCTAGCTGGACTATACATACACTGAGCACTAATCGATTCACTGTAACAAACCTGAATTGTAATGAATCAGAAAATGCTGATGAATGTAAATAATAATTTGCCGTGTGGTTACATCGCTATTTAATTCAGCATAACATTATAGGAGTCGGTCAAGTACTATTTAGTTTAATTATCATCCTATCTGATTGTATTTGTTGTAAATACAGTGAAAACATATCTGAAAATAGCAAAGGGGAATGGAGAAAGTATGAAATAGTAATGCATTTTTTACCAGAATTCTTTAAAGTAACACAAATAAACACAACTGACAAAACACTTGATGACACGAATAGTTCTGATTATTATGGTTCATTGACATTCGTCTGATAAAAACGTTAAAAAGACTGAAAAGACAAGAGATGTGTGTAAAATACGCGTTTCCAAAGGCAGCCTAATTGTCGAAAATGATAAAGGTTACAGAGACAAAGACCTTTGACACACTGAGCTCAAAATAGAAAGGGTCGACAAATGTTGCTGATCAACCTATATGAAAAGTTTACCGATTCTAGGACAAACCAATTTAATATACTGACAGACATGCGCAAAGTAATATACCCCCTCATCAAAGATGGCGGAAGAAACGGTAGTGACATTTGCACTCATCGCAAAGACGATGACAAGTTTGACTTCAGCATTGAAAGCAACCTTTCTATTTGTAGTTAAAGGCTTATGTAATAATTCAGCGTGCAAATAAGGATACAACAGAATGGAACATCTGATAGGAAATACTATCCAACCCATGGAATAGGGGTTATCAGTGAAACGAAATCAACACTGCATTACGTTATCAATGCTACACTTTACAACCAACAAAAGAGGATGGAAGAGAATAATAATTAAAACCATTACACAGTTACTGTAAAATCATTTAATTTCGTTGGGGGGAGAATTGGTGGATTTTGCAATTCAGGTAAAAAACAAGGGTCAAAATTAATGTTCGTTGGGATTAAAGTTCGTGGTTGAGGTGAACCACAAAATCCACGAAATTTAACCCCCCACCAAAATTAGTGATTTAACAGTATACCGAATTGATAGCGGTAATTTCACATCCATGCATTCCAGATACCGTACAAAATCAAATATGCGCTGTCTCGTGTGACCATTGTTTTTTTTAATTCTAGTAGAACACTTTAATTTGAGTACATGCTTGCATTTAATGCGTTTGTACATCGTTATCACTTGTAGTGCATCACCAGTAGATAATCTTTGACCGTAACACTGTCGCATTTGTCAATTTATTGGTCTTACCTCACAGTAATGTAGTTGTAAGTTTGATTAATCGCCATTTGTCTTCGCAATGTAATGGGCGTCTAACGTGAGAAGGTTATATATATAATTATATAAACAATGGATACATAATGGGATGGTTCATATTCAGCAGCATAACACACAATGTACACGATAAGACTAGCTCGTAAATGATTTACAATTCTGTAAGAGTGATATGATCATATAAGGTGCTTCTTAATACAATGCATGGTTTATAATTATTCTAGAAGGTCGAAATCCCAATCTGACTCTAGACAAATTATGTATGATAAGATACATTTGTATGCCTGAAGGGCAAGGTCGATGTATGTAATTGATTGTTTTCCATTGGTTGTAAAGGGTTCGACGTTTTATGTTTGTCTGGTATTTAAAGAATGACACAGCACTTTAGCACATGAGTGGCGATACAGTTGTGTCAAATATTGGTCAGGCTGCAGAGAGAAAACCACTTAACTTATATAGTTACTTTAATGTCTGCACCCGATGTTAGCGATTTGTATAGTGCCTGCAAATGACTAAAATTGGCTTGGGACCAATAGAGTACCGTATTGCCGTACTACAATTAGGACATTTAATGGTAGTAAAATGTACACACAGTGTTTTGTCTAGACTAAAAATCGCCAAGATTGTGCAATGATGTTAATGGGTGAAACTAACCAGCTTTTTAATGTGTTTATAGTTTTTATACAAGTCATCTTACAGAAACGTGATCGTGACTCATTGACAAACATTATAACAGTTGAATTATTGCGGCGCATTAAATGTATTGTTACCACAAAATGTATCCAGTAAGTTAACTGTAGAATATTAATACTGAGTCTGACCATGGAGTTAAAGTGTGCGAGGTTGGTCAATTACGCTTTCAAAAGTGTGGCGTTTGTGACAATAATACATTTACAATGAGTCTCGCAAGAATCATTCGAGATTATGGTGCGCAGAATAGAAACGTCCTCAATAACATGTCAAAAGGCTTGTATAGTTATATAAAAAAGGTTTGATATGTAGTTATTGTATATACTGTCTTCTCCACTCACTAGGTCCTTATATGTTCATTGGCAAACAAAACCAAAAGTAATTACACATGTATAGGACAATTGAGTTGCGACATCGTATTTCTACATGTAATTCAGAAACTGGCTTAATTATGGTGTCTAGTCCAGGCAATACGTTATAAAGACATTTGCCAAAAATACCTGTTGGAAACATGGCTCAATTTAAATGCAAAGGTACTTAAGAGTTGCTTCGGAGAATTGTTTTCAGAAACCCATGTTTGATTGTAAGTATTAAGGTCTGGTCGCAATCAAACATGCTTTTTTTTTCAGAATAAAACTGGCCTAGATTGTGCAATGATGTTAATGGGTCAGTATTAACCTGAGTTGTACGAGGGGCTCGTATACGCCACTTCATTGACAAGTTACCAAAAATCATTGATAATCATAATAACAATTACATAGTTGCGGCACCATCAATGTAAATATTGCCCCAACAAGTGTCTAGTAAATAAATTAAAGAATAGACTGACCATGGAAGTATGACGTACGTTGCAGGTCAATTTGGCTTACAGGAGTTTGGAATTCATGTCCACAATCAATAAGCAACAGCGGTCACGTCATTTAGGCGTAAATAATATATCATTCAGAAACGTACCTAATAAAATAAGTTTTCTTTGAAGGCTTCTTTGTCCAAAACGTGTGAAGAGACTACGGACGACACATGCTTAACTTGTGGGTGTGCGTATCGTACATTACGCGCATGACAAGCATGCCCACTAAAAGTCAAACTAAAAGTACCGTCTCCCATCATGATTGACAGCCTCGTCATATCATTGACAAGATAATGGGAAACCAATAGCACTGATCATGGGCCATCATACTCTCAGTGGATATATTTAACATTTCACTCATAATGTAGCCAAAATCGTGCTCATGCTGAACATTGTGAGTGATATACGGCGATGTTTGTCTTTTTGGCACTGTTCTTTCAATGTTATCTAATCAAGGTCCTATTTCGGTGTATAGCTGCAACTATGCCATCTAACTGATTTGGAGCTAAAACTAGTATGAAAACGTCTTCAACTGTTTATA
Organism: Spisula subtruncata; assembly: GCA_963678985.1. NCBI lineage: Eukaryota > Metazoa > Mollusca > Bivalvia > Venerida > Mactridae > Spisula > Spisula subtruncata. Next base: position 13,236,780 of record OY787671.1, on the reverse strand, counting down.
TACGGTATATACGACAGTCAACATTTTGATAGTTGCAGTCATGTATTTCGTTTGTTTCCAACTGAAACTAAGTTATTCAATATAGTATGGCTGAAGTTATGTCCTTCAGGCTTTTTGATAGCTGAAGCATGTACTTTAAGCCTTTCGTGTTCGTTTTATCGTTCAGTAGCACGTTGTACATTGCACCACGTGAGTGTTGTTTGTTTGATATATGTTTCCTGTGATCAGCTGTTTAAGTTGATTGCTTCCTTCCCAGTCCGATGTAATTAAGTCTGCATGATCCCGAATTGGTGTGACGATATTAACGACATATTGAGGTAATGATATCTGTAGTAGTGTTAACACTGATGTTGTTTATTGTTGTTTCTTTGAACAATGAACTGCAATGTTGTAGATAAGGGGACTTCCAATTGGTACAGTTGATTAAAAATTAACACCATAGTTAAGACGTGGTTTTATAGGTTTACAAAAGATCTGCAAGGTTGTCGAATAAGTCATCAAGTGTGCCCGTATTGAATTGAATTAGATTATAATCCGGGATAACAAAGGTGTGTCCGTCCATGCATGGATTACAAAGTGTGGAAATGTTTAATGATTAGATAAACACAAACCAATGAGTTTCAATTATTTCTTTGTACTTGGTTAGATGTCAATCCAAAAGGTACTATGATGCAAAATGGTTTTGTGTCATTAGAGTACTTATGAACGTATCGATTAATCATTGTGTGTTAGGATTTCCATCTTTTACAAATGCCCAATATACTATGCTCTTTTTGTATATAACACAAGACATGTGCACTTGTTCTGCTGAGAACTAATTACATACCATGGTCATGAAGGTGTACAGACAAAGTCAGCCTCACAAGAATTTCATTAACTATTTACTTTTAAGGTGATATTGGTCGCCAATAATTTATGTCAGTTAAAAGTTGGGATATTTTGGTAGTAACTATGGCTATTAATTTACTTAACTGTTTGATATTGAATCAGTGTCATTTAATTCAAAACTTAGTCAACTAGTTTCATACTGTTGGTACTTTGATTCATTAGGAAGATGGTGTACGTATAACCACTAAAACACGTTTGGCAGCTGTGTTAAATATGTATCTTGCTTAGTTGTACCTGCTATTGGCTATCATTCATGTCTTATTTGTAACATACCAATCGGTTAATTAAAGTTCGAAGCAATCTAAAACAGAGTGCATGAACCATTACTAATACAATGCAGTAATGTATTACAGTACTGTTAAACTACTGAATACGTTTTCCTTTATGTCTATACATGTATCACTATCTAATACCAAAGTTTACCCCGTAAACACTACTGCTAAACTACTGAACATTTTTGCTTTTATGTCTACGAGAGGTGCCCCACTTATATTTGAACAGTATTGAATATCATATAGTTCGATGCTTATCATATATAATCAAAATATTTCTATATCATCGTGCAAAATAACGTGTTATGAATCACATACAACTATTGATTATTACTTTATTTCTTAGTTTGCACTAAAATTTACAATTTTGTAGGGGCAATGGTGTTTGGCTTTTTGAAGACCGAGTACTCCGATAGATGCTGTTTGCATTTCCCGTCTGTAAGAAACGCAGCAATATTCCATAGACTAAAGTGTTTGTGGGTATATGTTCATTAGATTTTGGGCTTTACTAATATTGCGTAATATACTTCAAATGTGTGTTCTTAAGGTACAGAATGGTGTTTTTGTGGAGGGAGTTGAAGCTCCGTGTTGACAAAACACCATGCTTCCCATCTGGTCTCCTGACAAGTTGTTTTGCAAACATTTTGACCAAATATGGTTTGGAACCTAATGTACACAGCAATGTGCATTCACCTTTGACTTTTTAGTAAAACATATGAGTTCCATTAAGCCAGTACAGTAAACAACAGCATACGTTATGTAAACGTTCGGAAACATGTGAAGCTTAACGAATGTCAACTTATGGGTAGCCTTATCAACATTTATCATATAGTAGGCTGTCGATTCATGGTATATTTCTCAACGATAAAGCATTGCCTCTACAGAGGTGACAAAGTTGTGGCATTTACGGTTCCGTTGAAGTATACACAGCGTTAAAGACATTTGTCTCCCTTATGTTGTTTTTGTGGTATTGAGCATGTAAACACCGATTTTATCCCGAGTCCGGCATGTATAATTCACTAAATGAACAAATCGAAAGTTCCAATGGGTACTCTTAACGTCGCTGAAGTCCCTATTTTGGTTTTTGGATATGCCTTACTTATCAAATAACCAAAGTTTAAGATTTTGGTAGGTATCATCACTTTTTGTCAGTTTTTAATATTTTGCGTAATTTCGTAAAAAATAACAACAAAGCGCAAAACATCCTTCCTGTGACAAAAATTGCATATTTTCTTCACAAAAATGGAATATCCATGCTCAACCAACAACTTTTAAGGGCTTTTATGGCAGTGGCTGACCTTCAAAACGCAAAACACCATACCCTCTACAAAAGTGTTGTTTTGGGTTCATTCTATTTATCAAACAAACCAACCAGTTAGTGTAAATGTTACCTAACACATATGTTTACACAGCACAAAAGAGATATTTGATTTATACCATATTTCCATGAATATATGTCATATTCAACACTGTTCAAATATAAGTGGGGCACCTCTTGTATATCACTAGCAGACATCATACCCAGTATCCTTGTCCCTGTAATCACCCGAAACTTTCATATACACCAGAACAATGAACAGCGTAAGTCTGGTGACATCCTGGAAATTTTGGTCAACCAAATAATTCGACCTATTTAATAAAGGCAGTAATACCACATGACTTAAAGCTATACTAGTACTTCTTAAGACGAAATTTGGTTCACTTCGAAAACAAAAAGAGTTGTAACAGTTTCATTTCTATATTGATTTATATAATATAGGCAACACTAAAGAAACTAGGAAGATTTTAACAAAATGCAGGATCCCTATCAGCAGTTGGATAGTTTTGTCGTTTTTAGGAAATACAGGGCTAAATATCATTACTGATTTCAGTAAAATACGCTCAGAACGTGTTATGGCATATGATTATAAAGGGTGTATCTTCGTCAATACACCAAATATCGAAATTCCGGTATTGCCTCGCTACTTTGAAGAAACATGCAATTGTGTTTTGTTTTTGTCTAAGAAACTTCTTTTAGATCAGACCAGAGTGGACAATACTCACAAAACAAAGAAAGTTACATACATAGTATGTCGATAGAATTACACAAAGCCTTACATACCAACGATGAACAAATATAATAAAGCACTTTAGTCAAACACGAGAGACGACGATAGTTGTAAATATCATAGCATTAAAGTTTTATAATCCAATGCGTTTACCGAAATGCATTACCAGCGGCTCAACTTGATTGAATTTAAAGAAAGTGCAATTCTGCTTTAACTTTACTTATACTACTGATTCGATGTTTACTAGCCCTAAATGTATTATGTGCTATAATTACATTGCATTACTTAACATAAATAACGAAGTCTGACAAGTAATGTAGAGTATGACTGGTATGCCAGGCGTTGACATTGCTGTAATGTAATGCAAATAGTTTCTAAATGAGAGAGACTATAGTAGTCTGTGGTGAATTGAATTTGATGGAATAATAGTGCATTAATACCAGAATGTCTATAACTAACAAACACACAACCGTACCAAAGACTTTGTAATACAAATATACAGTTCAATGGGATTAATCTTACAAAACACAATTGCTGACATTTAAACGAACGACATATACTGAGCGTCAAAAGTTTCGCAACCAAATTAAAATTTCAATAGTTTTAAATTGATCACTCGAAATAATTTTTTACTAACACCCATAGTGTTCATGTTGAACCCATTTCCGTTGGCCTCAGTTACGCTTGAATGATCACACCTTCAAAAATTGTAAAACGTCTTTTCAAGCGCGCAAAGTAAGGGCTTTTCATTTTCGTCTTAATTTCCACTTTCAATTTACTTCATACGTGTCTGTGATACGAAATACACCAATAGTTAGTCAAAATAGTTTGTAATGTACGCTACATTTGATTGCGAAAATTGGCAATTGTGAACATAAACGGTTCACCACGTTTTTTGTAGTGGAAGGGAGGTAATTTAATCGGTAATTGTACCAAATTAATCTCCCTTTGACCGCAGACAAGTGTGGATGTCGTAATAGACACTGTACGAAATGTCACATTTTAAGAAATAGCGCACTGGTCATAAAAACGCAAAATAAAAGGAAGTGCCCCATAAGTTTTAATGTCGGAAGGACTACAATTAAGCTAACACAATGTCATTGAGTTTGGTGTTTTGATTATAGCAGAATGCCCTGTCTAGGTCAGCGGCATTGACCCTTGACCTGCTGTCACGTGGTACGTCATATACACGGTTCGTATGTTGGATATGATGCAACAGTCTTATTATGATAGAAACATGTCAAATGTATCCGACACAAAGTATTGTTAGTGAAACGCCAGCCTCTTGACTGTAATATACACGATTATGGTCACAGTTGTCAATGTTTGCCCTCAAATGTAACGTACATTGCAAACTATTGTGACTAAATATTTGTGTATTTTGTATCGTAGATATGTATCAAGTAAATTGGAAGTGTAAATTTAGTCGAAAATGAAAAACCCTTACTTTGCGCGCTTGAATAGACATTTTACCATTTTTGATGGTGTGATCATACAAGCGTAACGGAGGCCAACGGAAATGGGTTCAACATGAACACTAAGTATACACAAATAGACAGTGTTAGTCAAAAGTTCTTTCGAGTTAACAATTTAAAAAAAAATGAATTTTTAATTCGTTTGCGAAACTTTTGACGCTCAGTATAGTAGACGGAATCGAAAGTGACATCTGCACTCAACACGAAGTCGCTAACGAGCATCAGTTTGTTGACATGATTAAATAACCCGTCTCTAGTTCCAGTAAAAGGTTTAACCAGACAATAATTACGCACGTAGTCAACGTGCCATATAGGAAACAACAGAATTGAAACATCTAGATAAAACAACATCCATCCTTTAAAATACAGGTTATTAGTGAAACGAAAGCAACATTACATTAAGTTGTCTAGGCTATACTTTACAATATACTTAAATGGATGAAAAGGGTAAATAAATTGATTTCAGGACATTACACAGTAATCCTTTTTTGGATAACGGTAATTTTCACATTCATTCAATCCAAATACAGCATAAAATAATTCATGATTAAGCACCACTTCTCGCTGCGCTGCCCCGTGTGGTCGTTATAATTTACAAAGAACATTTTAATTGGAGCACATGCTTGCATCAAGCGTTTCGTTAAATGTTTTTACATCGGCATCAACAGCAGATACCTGCACTTTAGCTGTTTCACAGTGATTGGTTTATTGGTCCCATCACGCAGTTATATAGTTGTACGTCTGATTCATCGCCATTTGTGTTCACAACGAAATGGATGGCTCGCGTGAGATGTTTGGAATATACAATTGTTACGTACTGGGATGGTTCAAATTACAGCATATCACACAATGTTCATGATAAAAGCGACTCGTAAACAATTAACAATTCTGTAAGAATGGTGTAAATACAAGACACATTTTATGTAATATGTGCATCACTGGTAGCCATAAATCTTATCGGACTCTACATAAAACAACTTGCGATAATATCTAAGTATGAAAAACAAAGTCAAGGTCGACTAATAAATTTTTTTGTTTCATTGTTTGTTACATGTACATGATTTGCATATGGAAAATATATTGTGAGTGAGCATAGCCTTAAAACGGTAAAATGGTAATTTAAATAAAGAACTTCTTCTGTTATAACCCCAAAGTCTTACTAGAATACAGAAGATGCATGCCTGCCTGACAGAACTGCATCAGGGCGTCTGCAATAATATCCAGTACTGTTTTCGAATGTTACTTTAATTTGAACATACTTTTAAAGTTTCATTTCATTTCCATTTCAGTGTGGTGTTTGTTGATGGTTTATTCATCTCCGAAATGAGCCAATCCAATGCTGTTCAAGCTATCAAAATGTTTCCTTGTGTTATTTAAGTTATTTGATTAGTCGAATGCGGTTCTGATCTCAGCTGCGTTCATTAGTGGCTAAGGAGACATGCTTAATTATTAAATGCTTACGAACGCAAATTAAATGTCAAAAACAGATTTATCATGACAAGCCTACTGAACTTCGGTCCAATAACGTATCAATAAGACAAGGGCAGTTTTTGCAAGGGCAGGTGATGGAATCCAAATTTTGAAGATTTAATTAATTTGACATCGGAAAGAGCAAGACACAAGTGACGATTTTTCCAACCATTTAGCAATTAAAACCACGTGTGGAATAATTGATGCAATTTTTACACCACATTCGTGTCACAAAAAGCAATTTAACGTAATTACACGTTTACCAATAAATTCATTTAGTCCAGTTCAATCAGTTCTAGAGCAGTTTTAATGATATCAAAATTAACTGAAACACATTTTTACCAAAAAAACAAACAATTGGTTACGTGTTTCATTCAATGTGCTAAGGAGAATACATTAGAAAAGTACAATAGTGTCATATTGTCTTGATCACTCAATAATGCACGGTCGTGTTCACATAATGATGTCACTAGTCCACATAGCTCAATAGGGCACATACGAGGGGTGATCAATATATTCGAGGACTTTTCATTTAGCAAATTCATATTGGCAGCAAGATTTAAAGCCATTTAACATCATTCGGAGTAAGATGTCTCCGACCGAATGCACTAATAAAATTATATGATTCATACAATGGGCGCGTGACGTTGGACGTCACGCGACGTCATTCCAAGCGTCACCGTCGGAGCAGCACATAGCTTCTTTCTGGACTTATACCCGGTTCCATGTATGAGACTGGTTGTCTTTTACTACTGAAATAAGTAGTTAATAGCCGATTCTGGAATGTGAGGTGGAATAAAAAGAGTATCGATGCGTTATTGGAAACAAACATCGGAAAAGAGCGGTTGGCTTTACAAAAGTAGATTATTTCAATTAAGACTGAAACAGTACCTATCGGGTTTAGGACGCAATATCGAAATAACCCTTTTGGTTTGGAGTCAACGATTTTATGTGTTGTAGCCTATACTAGTCTTCGTTTTTGCCAGTTACATTTGATTGAGATCTGGGCGTCCTATTTCGCAGAATTTAACGGAAAGTGTCCCTAAGGCGGTGTTATTTATGCTGTTTATCCTTACTTTATCGACTCAACCGTTTGGCAGATACCCTTTAATCACATAAACAATGGAATCATATGAAAATGGCTCATTGAAAGCGCACAGAATCCATGCAAAATTTTGTCAAGTCATTTTGGAGGTATCGAAAGGAATTTACAAGTTTCGCGTTAATTTACATAGCGTGTCGTTTCTCAGAAATGACGTTACGCTCGAGATGCTCGACGGGGCGCGCTTCACCATGGTTACAAAATGTGACGTCATCAAGTAAATAGTGACGTTATCACAAAGAAAATAAGACACATCGGGAGATAATTGATTGAACTGCATCAGCGTGTAATTTTATTACTCTAGTTCCAATATTGCAAAATTGAGAAGGAAAGTCCTCGAATATATTGATCACCCCTCGTAGATTAATACGCCAATCCCTAATTTGTTTTAAAATAGATAATTCATATTGAAATCAAAGTATCAAATCTGTTTTTATTGTAATCCAAATAATGTGTTTCATTATTAAAGCTTTGTTTTTTAGACTTTAATACCATAAATTTCATTGACATGCTGAATCAGACAACTGTAAGATAACGATGATGGTCAAGGTTAGGATGTTAAAATTTTCTAGACATTTTGACAAATGGACAACGTCAACACCGATGCAATCTATAACAGAGTGCAGGAACCAATACTTATACAATACAGTAATGTACTACAGTACTGTCAAACTACTGAAGACGTTTTCCTTTATGTCTATATCACTAACTAGTACCGAAGTATTCCCAGTAAACACTACTGCTAAACTACTGAACATGTTTGCTTTCTTTTATGTCTATATCACTAGCAGACATCATACCCATTATCCTTGTCCAAGATATCACTCGAAATTTCCATATACACCAGAACAATGAACAGCGTAAGTCTGGTGACATTCAACCAAATAATTCGTACTACTTAATAAAGGAAGTAATACCACATGACTTAAAGCTATACTTGTACTTCTTAAGACGAAATTTGGCTCACTTCGAAATCAAAAAGAGTTGTAACAGTTTCATTTCTATATTGATTTATATAAAACGTAGGCAACACTAAAGAAACTACTAAGATTTTAACAAAATGCAGGATCCCTATCAGCAGTTGGTTGGTTTTGTCGTTTTTAGGAAATACAGTATTATTGGAATATTAGTTGGTTACTGATTTCAGAAAAATACGCTCAGAACGTGTTATGGCATATGATAATAAAGGGTGTATCTTCGTCAAGACTTCCGGTTAAAGTCGTGAAAGTTGAACCTCTGCTAAAATTGCTAAAATTTGCTAGTTAAAAGTTGAATTTCGGAATAAAATTTATATGGAATTGGACATGAAAGATAGTGGAATGTGATCAGTTATTTAAAGTTGGAATATATGTTGTAATTTGTGAGTTATATGACTGTTTTCAATACTCTTTTGTTCTCATCATAAACATTTGTGATTATCGCTCAACCTGCCATCGATACATAACATAGCTCCCGGCTAACCATCGACAAGTGGATCAGTACAAGGGGCACGCTCAAAAATACTGGATATTGCCCCAGGCTATAACGGTACGAGGATGGCTACAACAATTAATAATGACATTGAAGACATTAATATATACGCCATGTTGCATCCAGACAATGAAACACAGTTATCCAACGGAAGTGAGACTCAACCCCCGGCAGATCTTAATCAAAGCACTGTTAGCACCACCACTTCTACTGTAAGAAATGAAGGTGAAAGTGAAAGTACACAGTCCCAATCGCTGATATCGGGACCCTCACCGCCAGTTACCCCCAGTGTAACGAAAAGACGTATCAGCAAGGGCAAAGGCCGCCAAGCCAAGGCTACATCACCGACAACAGCCACACCGGGATCAGCGAAACTAGGAAAGGGGAGGGGAAAAGGCAAAAAACGCCCTCTTCTGGAAGACGACGTGGAACCTGAGACAGAAAGTATGTGTATAGTCACAGCCATAAATAAGTTAACAGACCAAATCGGAGGGTTGTCTCAACACATAGAACGCTTACAATCAAGTTTGGATGCCAAAATAAAGAAACAAATTAAAAACACAATGAATCCAGCCTTAGAGAAAATTAAAAAAGAATTAAATAGTGAAATGCAGAAAGTGATAGACGAAATGAATGAATTAAAAGTAAACAATTCGCAGAAAGCTAATCAAGAAGGTAATCGCCAAATGATGGATACGTCAGAGACAAAAAATTTGGCTAATAACATAGTGATCAGAAATTTACCAGAAAGTGTGAGTGAAAACGTGACAGATAAAGTGAATTCGCTCATTACTGATGTCTTACGGGTGAAAGTAACTGTTGTTGAAGCAACCAGAAAAGCGGCTAAATCAAGCAGTGACACAGGCGTGATAGTTGCTGAATGTAGAAATAGAGGCGAAAAGGCAACGATAATGGACGCGAAGTCGAGACTAGGAAGAACCAGAATGTTTGCCAACGTGTACATTGAACATTACATGTCCCGGAAAGAGAGAGACGCCATTTCCAATCTAAGAACAATAGCTAATGTGATCGGCAAAGACAAAGTGTATGTCTGTGGAAAAAAACTTGTCGCGCGTGACAACCCTGTCAGCACTCGTTCAATCGACGATGGTGATTGGCATCAAGTCTCACATAGACGAACAAGGAATTACCAATCTACAACCGAACGAAATGGTAACAGAACAAAACGGTACGATAGTTACCGTAACTCTTATACACGAAACACAACCGGATATAGAAACCACACAACGTCTCAATACCGTAACGACAACTATAGCGGACAAGACAGACACAGATCAAGCGATAACGATTATCAACAAGCGCGTGAATATAACTATAGAATATCTCAACCTTCACATTACAGGCGCTATAGAGATAAGGTTTCATGCGGGTTTTGGAACTGTAACGGTTTCAACAAAAATGAGGAGTCGCAAAATTATACAATTAGATCGAAGTGTTTGAATTATTTGAACTTGGATATAATTGGTCTAGCAGAGACCCACTTAGTGAATGAAAATAACCTAAACTTAACAGGATATACTTGGATCGGTCATAATAGACAACATATTCACGTGAACGCCCCAAAAGGAAGCGGCGGTGTAGGCTTCCTTATACGTAACAAACTTTATGAACAATTTGATATTGAAAAACTAGACTGTGAGACAGACGGTATCTTGTGGATTAAACTACTTAAACGAGAATCAAAGGAATCACTATTAGCTTGTGTTTGCTACTTACCCCCATCAAACTCACCACGACGTGTTAATGTAAACGATTTCTTAGATACTTTAATGTCGAACGTCTATTAATATCAAACGGAAGGTCTCGTTACCGTTATGGGCGATTTTAATATACGAGTTGGTAACCATGATGACTATATACGAGGTGTTGACGAGATTGGTGATAGAAACGTGGTAGACTTTAAATCAAGTCAACACTGTGGTGCTTTGATCGAATTCCTACTAAGTACAAATCTATGCATTTTGAGCGGTAGAAATTTTGAAATAAATGACTATACTAGTGTTTCGGTAAGAGGAGCCTCTGTAGTGGATTATTGTCTAGTACCTTACGATCAGTTTGGTAAATATAAATCATTTAACGTAATCAGTGCTACAGATCTCGTACATGATGCTATTAATATCGAATCTATGGACGACATTTCAATACCGGATCACTCAATGCTGACATCAGACGCAGAGAAAACGCATTATCAGTACCAATCAGCATATTCACCGATACCCGTAACAACATATGCGAAACACAGTATACCAGATATATTCATGTGCGAACCAGAGATAATCAATTCATTAAATGACAAAATAAACGTCTTAGAAGCAAACCAAAATAAACAAGAGTGTATTGATCAAATATACAAAGAGTTCACAGAAACACTGAAAAATGAAATGAACAAACACCTTAAACCAAAAGTTAAAACTATAATGATGGTCGAAACAATAAGACGACGTAATCGTAAACCTTGGTGGACAGATGAATTAAGTGCTATGTGGAATGAGCTATGTAAGAGTGAGAAAGTGTGGCTGAAATGTAAAGACTTGAGCTACAAAAGAGTTGTGAAATCAAATTATGTTCAGAAACGCAAACTATTCGATCGCAGTGTACAACGTTGAAAAACGGAACATTGGCGTGAAATGCAAGATAAACTATTGAAATCTTGTAGTGATAATAAATCTGGTGAATTTTGGAAAACGATCGGAAAAATCGGTGTCGGTTCAGAACGAAACAAACAAATACCAATGGAAGTATCACAAGAAGATGGTACATTAACTAATTCCGTCGATAAAATAATGTTTAAGTGGAAACATACGTTCCAGAATCTTTTAAACTGCAATGTTAATAACCATGTCCAAAATGACCAGGATCCGACAAACTTACCGGATATACGATATGATGCCGCCTCCTTGAATAGTGGTATTAACATTAGTGACGTAGAGAAAGCTGTGAAATCCCTTAATAAAAATAAATCCTCAGGATACGATGAGATTCCAGCTGAAGTAATTCAATCTAAACCATGTATTCAATTTCTCCATAGACTGTTTTGTGTATGTTTTGAAACAGGAACAATTCCGAATGCATGGAACTACGGCATTATAACCCCAGTATTGAAAGACTCTTCCTCAGATAAACGAGATCCATCTAACTATCGTGGTATAGCGGTAACTGGAGCAATTAATAAGGCATATTGTGCGTTACTTAACAATAGGTTAACACAATGGGCTGAAGACAATAAGATCATTGCCGAGGAACCAAATGGTTTCCGACGTAACAGAAGTACAATTGATCAGCTATTTACTTTGACAACTATAATTGAACAACGAAAAAAGGGCAAGCGTGCAACATTCGTAGCATAGATTGACTTTTCTAAAGCGTATGACCGAATAGACAGAGGTATTTTATGGAACAAACTTGCAAATATCGGTATCCAAGGAAAAATTCTACATGCTCTCAACTCACTGTATACTAGTGTAAAATGTGCGGTAAAGGTAAATAATTTCAGAACAGACTGACTGGTTCAGTCAAAACATTGGGCTGAAGCAAGGCTGTTTGCTTTCCACAACTATGTTCAATTTCTTCTAAAACGATCTTAGTCTTCAACTTAACCAAACAGGGTTAGGAGTACGAATAAATGAAATTAACATTTGTCATTTATTGTATGCAGACGATTTAGTTCTCATCGCTGAAACTGAAAGTGAACTTCAAGAACTATTGACTATCTTATCTACATGGTGCGAGAAAAATAGAATGACGATTAATCAAAACAAAAGCAAAATTATGCATTTTAGATGTAAATCATCCGATAGAACTAATTTTAGATTTAACTGTAACGGAAATGACCAGGAGTGTGTAAGTGAATACCGATATTTAGGTCTCACTTTGTCCGATACATTAGACTATAATATTACCGCCAAATATGTAGCAAAATCAGCGACACGTGCTCTAGGGCTACTGATATCTAAATTCAAAACGACAGGAGGTATGCCGTATGAAGTATATACAAAATTATATGACTGTGTAGTATGGCCAACAATTAGTTACGGTGCCGCGATTTGGGGTACGAAAGAATATACTTGTATCAACGCAGTACAACATAGAGCGATCAGGTTCTTCTTAGGGGTTGGTAGATATACACACAATGCGGGTGTGAACGGTGACATGGGTTGGTTACCCCCAATAGCTAAACAATGGAAATCTATATTATCACAGTGGTTTCGATTAAACTCAATGGCAAGAGACAACCATTACAGTACATCTATGCGTAAAACAATTATCAATAATTGCATAAAGGAACTGTTTGATAAGTATAAACGTGATTGGTTTCAAACGATAAACAATGATCAGATTGTTAGAGGGAATGGTGCCAATAAGCTTAGAACATATAGACTATTCAAACACTCATATGAAACTGAAACTTATGTAAAAAACAATATTATACCAAGAGCACATAGAAGTGCGCTGTCTAAGTTTCGTTGTGGTGTTGCACCCCTAAAAATTGAGATTGGACGATATCAAGGGATACCAATCGATGAACGATATTGTTTAATTGTATGTCTGTTGTTGAAAATAAATACCATGTTATTATGTCATGTCACTTGTATGAAAACATTAGACGTAACTTGTTCCAGTGTATTCAAAATGTTTTCTCGGATTTTAATTATTTAAGTGATCTTGAAAAGTTTTATTACATCCTATCAAATGATGAAATCGTAAAATATAGTGCCAAAGCTTGTCATGAAATTCTAGTCACTATGAGAAATGTATTGTACAGTTAATGTTTTACGTGTATATATGATGCTTTATATTATTTGTTTGTAAATTAATGACTTTATATTTTAAGGATGTATTTATCAATTTTTACTGTTCTAATGTATGTGTACTTGTGATTTTAAGTCATTCATATTGTCTCTCATAACTCAAAGTGAGTGGTTGTGTGCATGTTTTTACAATTTTATCCATTTAATATATGCATATTTGTAACAATCATGTACATGAGTGAGACGTTAATAAACTTATCTTATCTCTATCTTATCTACACCAAATATCGAAATTCCGGTATTACCTCGCTACTTTAAAAAACATCCAATTTATGAAACTCCTTTCAGATCCAACCAAAGTGGACAATTCTCACGAAACAACGAAAGTTACATACATATTCTGTCGATAGAATTACGTAAATGATATTCTTACAAGCCATACATACCCACGATGAACAAATAGAATAATAGCACTTTAGTCAAACACGAATTGTAGATGACGATAGTTGCAAATATTATAACATTAACGTTTTATAATCCAATGCGTTAACCGAAATTCATTACCAGCGGCTCAACTTGGTTGAATTTGAAGTGAGTGCAATTCTGCTTTTAACTTTTCTTATACTACTGATTCGATGTTTACTAGCCCTTAATGTATTATATGCTATAATTGTATTGCACTACATAACTTTAACGAAGTCTGACAAGTAATGTAGAGTATGACTGACATGTCATGTGTTGGCATTACTGTAATGTATTGCAAATATAGTTTCAAAATGAATGAGACTATAATAGTCTGCGGTTAATTGAATCTGATGGAATAATACTGCGTTAATACCAGAATGTCTATAACTAACAAACACACAACCGTACCAAAGACTTTGTAATAAAAATATACGGTTCCATGGGATTAATCTTACGAAACACAATTGCTGACATTTAAACGAACGACATAGTAGACGGAATCGATTCAAGTGACATTTTCACTCAACGCGAAGTCACTGACAAGTTCAGCATCAGTTTGTTGACATGATTAAATAACCCGTCTCTAGTTCCAGTAAAAGGTTTTATCAGACAATAATTACGTACTTAGTCAACGTGTCATATAGGAAACAATATAATTGAAACATCTAGATAAAACAACATCCATCCTTTAGAATACAGGTTAGTAGTGAAACGAAAGCAACACTACATTAAGTCGTCAAGTCTATACTTTACAACATACTTAAATGGATGATAATACAACTTTTTTGGATAACGGTAATTTCACATCGGATTCCATTTAATCCAAATACAAGCACTTAACGTGTGACCGTTATCATTTATATACGAGTAGAACATTTTGATTGGAGCACTTGCTTGCATCACGCGCTTCATTAAGTGCATTATATATCGGCATCACTTGAAGTGCATCAACAGCAGATAATGTGTCAACTGCACTTTAGCTGTTTCACAGTGATTGGTTTATTGGTCCCACCTTGCAATTATATAGCTGTACGTCTGATTCATCGCCATTTAATGTCTTTGCAACGAAATGGATGGCTCGCGTGAGATGTTTGGAATAAACATTGGTTACGTACTGGGATGGTTCAAATTACAGCATATCACACAATGTTCATGATAAGAGCGACTCGTAAACGATTAACGATTCTGTAAGATTCACTACGGTATAACGTACACCGGATATTGCTAGCAATATGAGTAATATTATCAATTTTCGCGACATTCTAGTGTTGACAAGGGTAAGTTCAGAGATGATTGTTAGTTTTTCTGAGTGTTTTAATGTACATTTTATACAAAGCTATCTTCTCCATAAATTTTCCTAGCCTGTGCAACCGGTAAATTGCCAGGAATTTCTTAAAAGGGTGATTAAAAGACCAAACTCGTATCGTTACTCACGCAGAAAGTAAGCTCGATCTGTCGAAATAAGATGTTTTTGTTTATATTTTTCGCTAAAATACTCAACTTGAATCGAGCGAATTGTCATTTTTGTTACAAAGATTATATTGCAAATGTAGTATCCGAAACTAATCGAAAATGACGATGCATTGCGAGAATAAATGCAGGTGTTAGTGTACGGAGTATTGCTATATAGTTGCTCTCTGGTGTACGGAGTATTGCTGTTTGGTGTACAGAGTATTGCTTTCACTTACAGTGACTATTTGTCACTAAAATCGAATAAATACAAGGTATAAGCAGCGTTATTTTATAAAAAATAACTTATATTATATAGATATGTACCTATTAGATTGGATTGTATGGACTACATGAAGCAAATTAATGTAACAAGCTAATCCTAGCTCCAAGTCCTCCCTGAATTTTATGGGAAACTTCTATTAGTAACCGTGTATTTCACATACAGTAAAGAGAAATAGCTGAGCAATTGCATTTGACAAACACAAAACTACTACAATGTCCAATACTTTGAATTAGCAACGTTGAACGTAAATCATAGCAAAGGAACCTCATTACAGTATCTGAAATAGTTGAGAGATTAAAAGATAAACCTTGGTGTGTACGTTTTGTATATATGGATGTGAATGCCCTTATTTGCCATTTGACCAATAGTATGACTCTCAAAGAATTGCATATATCCAAGCTAAATATCACCTTTGTACTACTCACAAGAACACTTTATGCATAAAATTCAGCATTCTATATTGTTAATCACATTCATTTGCCTGACGGTTGAAATATTTGAACATAATCATTTAAGAATATTCTTATTGTATCGTATAACCCATAAAACATGACCATATTTGTGAGCAGACGTAATAATACGATAAAACTGTCCATTTACATACTTTATTTACTCATTTTATTATGCCATACTCTCCGTATACTAACGTTGAGCTTATGTGCAATACTCCGTACACTAAACAGCAATACTCCGTACACGCACGCATATCTGTTTTGGGGTGTATCTTAGTTGTTTTTCGAACAATATTTATGAAATTTGGTCACAACATTTTGGAGTTCACTATAAACAAAATGGCCAGTTCAAAAACTCTACAATTTGGTATTACAGCCGTTCCAGAAGCTTGTAAAGTCCTACTGTCAATATTTGCGAGTGAGTAACGGCATAACGCTGGTTCATTTTAACCTTTCTGTGAATATCTGATATACGGTAGTGTGCTATAAAGTTACCAAAATGTCCGAAGAAGTTAAAACTCAATTGGGATATGGATAAGAAGTCAGTAATTTGGAAAATTTCGTCTCTAAACTTACCCTGGTCTCCATTTCATGTCCTTAAAATTGATAATATTACTCACTTTACGAGCAATATCCGGTGTACGTTATACCGCAGTGAGATTGGTGTAAATACAAGACACATTTTATGTTATATGTGCATCACTGTTAGCCATAAATCTTATCGGACTCTACATAAAACAACTTGCGATAATATCTAAGAATGAAAAACAAAGGCAAGGTCGACTAATATACTTGATTGTTTCATTGTTTGTTACATGTACATGATTTGCATATGGAAAACATATTGTGAGTGAACATAGCCTTAAAACGCCATGGTAATTTTAATAAAGAAATTCTTCTGTTATAACCCCAAAGTCTTACTAGAATACAGAAGGTGCATGCCTGCCTGACAGAACTGCACCAGGGCGTCTGTAATAATATTCAGTACTGTTTTCGAATGTCACTCTAATTTGAACATACTTTTTTAGTTTCATTTCATTTCCATTTCAGTGTGATGTTTGCTGATGGTTCATTCACCTCAAAATAGACCAATCTAATGCTGTTCAAGCGTATCAAAATGTTTTCTTGTGTTATTTCAGTTATTTTATTAGTCGAATGCGGTTCTGATCTCAGCTGTGTTCATTAGTGGCTAAGGAGACATGCTTAATTATTAAATGTTTACGAAAGCAAATCAAATGATAAAAACAGATTTATCATGACAAGCCTACTGAACTTCGGTCCAATAACTAATCAATAAGACATGAACAGTTTTTGCGCAGATGTTGGAATCCAAATTTTGAAGATTTAATTAATTTGACATCGGAAAGAGCAAGACACAAGTGACGATTTTTCCAACCATTTAGCAATTAAAACCACGTGTGGAATAATTGATGCAATTTTTACACCACATTCGTGTCGCAAAAAGCTATATAACGTAATTACACGTCTACCAATCAACTCATTTAGTCCATTTCAATCAGTTCTAGAGCAGTTTTAATGATATCATTATTAATTGAAACACATTTGTACCCAAAAAAACAATTGGTTACGTGTTTCATTCAATGTGCTAAGGAGAATACATTCGAAAAGTACAATAGTGTCATTTTGTCTTGATCACTCACATAATGCACGGTCGTGTTCACATAATGATGCCACTATAGTCCACATAGCTCAATGGGGCACGTAGATTAATACGCCAATCCCTAATTTGTTTTAAAGTTGATAATTCATATTGAAAACAAAGTATCAAATCTGTTTTTATTGTAAACCAAATAATGTGTTTCATTATTAAAGTTTTGTTTCTTAGAGTTGAATACCATAAATCTCATTGACAGGCTGAATCAGACAACAGTAAAATAACGATGGCGGTCAAAGTTAGGATGTTAAAATCTTCTAGACATTTTGACAAATGGACAACGTCATCACCGAAGGACGACGAGCGATCACAAAAGCTGGTAGACATATTGACAAATGGTTATCACTGATATTGTTTTTGGGATAACCTGAATCCCTACGCACCAAATGTGTTGATTTTAATAACAAACAATCAAATTGAATCCAATTAAACCATCAATATGCAATTTGGCATAACAATATGAGGGTTCGACTTTTGTCATCTCACAAGCGTGTCTGATCGGAAAGTTTTTCTTATTGGAAATCAGGAACATATTAAAACTTAATTGTATTTTACTAAATTTAGATTGAACCAGGAGTTTTATTAGTAGGGTCCTGTTCATGAAGATTTAAAGCTGAAAACAAGAACAAAACTGCTTTCAATAAAATTGAATGTTTATGCTCCGGTGGAAGCCATGTCCACAAAAAGTCAATCGGCGGCAAATATTCTGTAAAAATGTGCAATAGGGTTTGACAGTCTTGGGTGTTTATTATGGTAAAAAGGTGTGCCAAGTTTGAAACTTGGAAGTTAAACTGGAGACCCCCAATTTTGACCCCAGGGGCATGATTTGAATAACCGTGATAGAGGACCACTAGTTGATGCTTCAAATCAAATATGAAAGCCCCGGTCTGTGTGGTTTCAGCCAAAACGATTTCTGAAGCTCCAGACCGGAACCATTTGAGCAATCTTTGCAGAGGGCTACTAGTTGAAGCTACATACCAACTATCAAAGCTCTAGGCAATGTAGTTTTAGACAAGAAGATCTTTATATGTTTTCCCTATATAAGTATATGTAAAACTGGTGACCACCCGCAGGGCCAATTTTGACCCAGGGGTATAAGTTGTATAATCTTGGTAGAGGACCACTATTTGATGCAACATACCAAATATAAAAGCCCTGGGTCTTGTGGTTTGAGACAAGGTTGTTTTAAGTTTGCATTAAAAAAACCTTAAATAAACAGACCGGAACCATTTGAACAACTTTGGTAGGGGTCCAAACAAGGAACATTCCTGTTCCGGCTACGCACATAGCCTGATTCTAATAATTGTACCAGGTGAGATAAAAATGTATGCCCCCATGTCTAGACTATATAAGTCTAGTAGTCGACCCTGGGCCAGTTCAAATTTTGACCCAAGGAGCATAATTTGAACAATCACAGAAGAGGAATACTGTTGCAGTTACATCCAAAGTAATCTGTCTTCTAACAGACGTACAGACAGACAGACGGACGGACAAACAAGCTGAAAACAGTATAACCCCTGACAACTTATTTGTGCTGGGATTTAATTATAAGAGACTAACTGCCAACACAGATCCTATTTACTGTTCTCGTGTGGGAGGTCTTAGCAATCAGATCTGAGTGCAATTTATATTAATTTTGGTAACAATAATATTTTTACACAATAAAATGTAATCCGATTTATCTGGATTTGAAGGAAAGCCTTAGACAACAATTTCTGTTTAATTTAAAGTTGAAGCCTGAATTAAAATAAATAAGGAAAGATAAGCTCACTAAGTCTTCATGTTTTGATAGTTTACTAGTTTATCATACAAATTAGGCAACAGCACATCTAACATTACTCCGACTCATCATACATAAAATCAAGTAAACAAGTTCATTAACACTCAACAATTCATTAACATGCCTCAAGCTCAAGCATTCTATATGAGGAAATTATGGGAATAGCACAAGAGAAGGGCCTAGATGCATAACGATGGCTTAGAACCAGAATGTAGTAACTACCTCTTACGACCTTATAAGACTCACACATATTTGAAATCTGCTTCACAACTAACGTCTTAAATCTGAAATGTTGACCAAAATGAAGTTTTAAAAACATGTTTTCCAATAAGTAAAGAGTAAATTACAGACAGTTTTCTCTTGTTTTCTCAATATATCGCTTTGGTAGCTACGACCTTCTGGTTCTAAGCCAGCGATATGTACATGTAATACCAACCCTTAACAAAGACCATTAGTCACATACATAACAATTATCAAATTTCAACCACATAAATTTCTGACTTTCAAGCAATGGACATAACTGTACATACACTTTGGACCAGCAGGACAAAGACCACACATAGTCATAAAACATTCATTCATAGTTTCCAGAACATAGCTAATATATGTCTGGGTGGATGGTAGGATATGTAACACAACATTGCCCCCAAACTACCTGCCAAATTTGTTAACCTCACTAATTAATCAGGTATGATCTTATAATTTGGGTTTGAGCATGCTGAAAAAAAGGAAATATATCCTTTAACAAAAATCAACAAAACAGCTGAACGTTGGTGTAGCAAATGCACAGTAAAGACAGTCAAGTTATCTCCCTTTATTTACCAATAACATGGTTACAGGAGTTTTCTCCCTTTGAACACAAAACTGATTATCCAAACATGTATAATCTTGTATACAGCAGTAGTATACCAAACATTCCTGTGATGTTCTATTTAGTATTAAAATTGGCGAAATAAAGATTATCTTGATAACAAAATCAGTTTTAATGGGAGACCATTATAATTTCTAAATAATTAATATGAAATTGACAAATTTGAAATTACATAAATTATTATTTTCTATAAAGATATAAGGATTAGACAGAAACAATGCATGAATATTCAGCATTGCAACACAATGAACATCCATGACATTACAACCTGTCTTAAGAAGCCAGCCCATGGGGTACTGTTAACCAATTTACTTTCGCAAATACTAACTTTAACGTTTTTTGCCAATTGTCAGGATATTGTCAGCATATTAGCGACTACAATTTTTTGCGTTTTTAAGTCACCTGCAATGTCCATATTAATGTTTTTAACACTTTCGTGGCTACTCAATTTCGCAAACTTCTACCACTCATGAACACTGCAAATTAAATTGCGTGAACTAATTTCTTGGTTTACAGTATATTAATTTGTAGCTGCTTACAGCAGGTTGTATACTGAAAATGTATTAACTTTAAATGACATGTTGGGATGGAGATATACAAGCTGATGGTTGCAGTTACCATTCAAATGATTCCGTGAATCTAGAGCCATGATGATTCCTAACAAAAGTGTTTGAAGCTAGTCACTTCATTGAATAAATACTTGATACATTTCCAGGTACTCTCACAGTCTCCAGGTACTTTCATTGTATGTTTATAAATCACATGGGTGACGTGTATTGTAACAGACAATCTCACAAATTCATTTCTCATTCTCCTGTATTATTTGAAATGTGTTTTTTTTATTATCACTCGTATCCATGAATTATCACTGTTATCTATGGATTGAGATCCTCCTGATTCATATCTCTAACGTAAACAACTTTCATTGTAAACATAAAGACCTTTCATGGAACCTTCAGCAGTTAATCTAGAATCTTTGTGGATTCACAACTCTGTGCCATATTGTGCCAGTCTGTTACCAAAATGATTGACCGAAAGTTCTAACAAAGTTTTATCATGATTCATTCAGATCCAACTATTGCAACGAGACAAACTGCCTGATGGCTTCATAGCAGTCAATTGTAAGTTAGCACCCCCGTGTCCAGAGGCTAAAAAATAACATGTTTCAGTTATTATTCCAGAATTTCATAAAATTGTTGATTACTTCTTTCCTTCTACCATAATCACATGATAACCATGTTTGGTTTTGACTGGAGGGTCTGTATATATAGGACTACCAGTAGTACTATTTGGTAAAGCAAATGCTGCATCTTGAAATGGTCCTACCATACTACCTCGAGTCATCCATCCCAAGTCACCCTGAAAATGAAAAGTTGAAATTATTGCATAATTTTTTACATGGCAACAGTATGACTGTTACTGTTATGTTTACAAGACCTTACCATTATATTTCCCGCTCATTCTTTTCTAGTAAGATCATACAACACAGCCATACCATGGGAAAGCAAATCAGTGGGGATTTCTTACAATATTTTTTGGCAATGATTTACAAATGAAACCTTCAATTCAATTCCATGTAAAATTAATACCAATATTGATGTAGGGCTGTCACTCTCCTTCCTGCTTTATGCTTCTCATGCCTTGGTCCCACTGATACTTTTTTGCATCGGCAATGTATTCCAGATTTAATATATGGGCATCGAAAGGCATCGGGAAAGGGTACTTGTGGTCTAGGGGAAGCCTCAGATAGTCATTAGAAAATTTGTGATATCCCTGTTCCCAATGACTGCCGAAGCTTATTTATTTAAATCGGGAGTACAACTTTGAGGCAAAACAAGAGCTGTCTCCATAGGACGACACAAGCCCCCGTGCATGCTTTGATAGTAACGTAACGTTAAGATATCAGCACCGTCACAGATGTGTCATAATATATTGGGCAAATGTGATATTGACATATTTTTCTTCGCATCAAGGGCTGTAACTCTGAAGCGGCTAGGCCAATTTAACTGGTTGTCGATCTTGATCTAGACCTTATAGCTGTACACTTTTTCATGAGGTTTGGTGAAGATCAGATGATAAATGCTTGAGTTATTGAGCGGAAACCAAAAAAAACCGCCATTTTCCTACGTGTCAAGGGCCGTAACTCTAAAGTGGCTACGTCAATTTGACTGGTTATCAAACCTGACCTAGATCTCATAGCCTTTCACATTTTCATGAGGTTTGGTGAAGATCCAATGACAAATGCTTAAGTTATTGAGCGGAAACCAAAAAAAACGCCATTTTTCTATGTGTCAAGGGCCGTTACTCTAAAACGGCTAGGTCAATTTGACTGGTTATCGAACTTGACCTAGATCTCGTAGCCTTACACATTTTCATGAGGTTTGGTGAAGATCCGATGACAAATGCTTGAGTTATTGAGCGGAAACCAAAAAAAACGCCATTTTTCTATGTGTCAAGGGCCGTAACTCTAAAGTGGCTACGTCAATTTGACTGGTTATCAAACCTGACCTAGATCTCGTAGCCTTTCACATTTTCATGAGGTTTGGTGAAGATCCAATGACAAATGCTTGAGTTATTGAGCGGAAACCAAAAAAAACGCCATTTTTCTATGTGTCAAGGGCCGTAACTCTGAAGCGGCTAGGTCAATTTGACTGTTTATTGAACTTGACCTAGATCTCATGGCCTTACACATTTTCATGAAGTTTGGTGAAGATCGGATAAACACTGCTTGAATTATTGAGCGGAAACGAATCCGGACGGACGGACGGACTGACGGACGGACGGACGGACGGACTGACGGACGGTGCGATTTTAATATGCCCCCGAACCATCGGTTCCGGGGGCATAAAAATGTTCAGAAGGACCAAGGTATATAATACATGAATTGTACCCTTGCCTACTTACTATGGATCACAAATATGATATGTACAGTAAAATAAATCAAATGAACCAACCCCAGATCTTGCTTTGTCTTCACTATATTGAGCAGCCACTTCATTAAACTTCATACCACTTTTGATTTTCTCAATTGCTTCTAAGGCTTTGGACTGTTTTTCACACAAAATATGCCGAACCTGTAACATAGAAATTTCAAACTTGATTTATAAAAAGGCCAACCATAATGAGGACCCATGGTGTATTGAGAATACTTGTTGAGATACTTGGAAGATATTTACAATTTTCACCTGTTGGTCAAGAGAGACTGACATGAACATGGAAGGAATACAGGGGGAATTAGACGGACGACTTGTCCCAACAGGTAAGAATTTAACAACCTTAAAAAATATATATCGACTTTGATGCTCTGAGAATAGACTTTAGTCCCTTTCCAAGACACAGGAACTACTACATGATACTGACAGGTGAAATAGACTGTTCCTGATACTGACAACCAAGGTGATTTAGATAGTAAGTATTGTTTCCTGTGTGGGGATTTAGACATATAAAAATTGAAAATGTCTGATTTGGATTACACCCTAGGGCGCGTGCCCCCCCCCATAAACTAGTATAACATTACCTTATTATTCTAATTGTGTAACTGTTAAAATGTGCATCAATAAGTATTTACCTTTCTATACAGAAATTATATTTAAAACAAGTTAAATTTTAGGCAGTGACTAGGATTACGGTACCGTAACAAAATATTAGCGAAATAAATTTCGACGCATGATATTTCTATTAATTTGTCAATAAATACGAGGGTTGTCCCAGTAAATCGTGTACTTTGCCCATTGCACAAAAAGTAGCCAAAACATCTGTTTCAAATTTTTACTGATGATCAATGAATATGTTCTTAAAAGGTATACGGAATTTCATGAAAATAAATCAATAAATAATTTGTCAGTTTACATTACTAATGCCCATGGTATGCAAGCGCGGCGCACAGTGACGTCAAAGTAAGGACGTCATGTCGCGGAACATTTTTCTCTCCATCTTGAGTTGTTCCTTTTATTAAATATGCTTACGATGGCATTACAATTTTTTCTGATACGAATTTGCGAATCAATCGCAATCGAATGCACCATAGAAAAGCTTTCTGTTCGATACAACCAACCCTCATGGTGGGATGAAAACTAGCACGGACATATCCTTTCTACTGCGAGAAGAGTTAAAGCCCTGTGGTGCGTGGCATAGTATATAGCGTGGGTGTCCAACGCACTGATGTCACAAATATCAGAACATATTCGTCGTCATTCATGTATCCTTTTTCTAGAAACATTACTGCAGATCCGCCAGTACAGTTTAGAGTTTTAAACTTTTTTTCGACGGCATACCATTCTCGTACGTTTTTATTTTTAGTGTGGTTATTCAAACATGCGTATTTTTCGCACATATAATGAAATCGATTTGAAATTTACTGTGATGACATTAAACAAACAGCCCTAAATGCCGACGTAAAAATTATGCACAATATCGTATTGAAAATATGAGAATTACAACTTTATTGAACATACATTTAATGAATCACGGCGCGTTTTATGGGTTGCGCCGCATTTGCGTACATGGGGTTGGTAAATCACTGATAATGTGCATCATGTACATATCCGTTCACTGTTTTCATTTGTTTTAGTTCAACAATGAATTCATAAAGGTAACTACAAAAAATCATACTCATGTGACGTCAAACAAGAAAATTATTTGCAAAGTACACGATTTACTGGGACAACCCTCGTATACCAATATTTGTATAAATTCATGAAATAATGAAGACATCATGCAATATAATCAGACATTCCGAAAAGTGCCGGTCCGACGGACCTGACCGGTGAAATTTCGTTCGGTCCGGGTTAAATTCCATCCCAGCCGGTCCGGCTGTCCGGTAATTATTTACAGATTTTACATTAAACTCTTGCCCGAACAATCGATTTACGATTATAACTAGCATTGAAATAATAGGTAATTATAGGTAATTATGATTTATTTATGTATTCATCAATAAATTTCCGTCTACTAGCGAATCAGGATAGAAACACAGAATATTTTCGAAGGTGTAGTCTCCCCTTTTCAGTACGGCATATAAACAAACACGAACTTCCGGTAAGAAATTATTCATTTTCGCGACCGTTAAAATGAGCGGATTACGATATTTTGAAGGGGCTAAGCCTGGCCAAAAACGTTCTAATCCATCGGTCCAGTGAAAACTGGTTCGGTCCAGTGATTTTTCCAAGATTACTGGACCGAATGTCCAGTAATGTCAAAATACTTTTCGGAATGTCTGTATAATGTGACCGGCACGCTTATTGCAGTCGGTATAAAAACTTCTATAATTCTAGACAGTCCTAGCTAGAACTCGCTAGGATTACGGGACCGTTATCCTAGCCACTGCCTAAATTTTAATACTTCAAACAATCAAAGCCCACAAGCATGATATAAATATTAATTTAAATATGTGAAGCTGATTACAACAGGGAGGCGCAAGTCGGGGTAGCAATTTCTTAAACGTCTAAAACGGGTGCAAGAGTTATTATAGTAACGACAACATTGTTAGCTTCTTTCTGATACTAAAGTCTAAAGCTTAACATTCTCAGTAAAAGTTAGACCCTTCACAGAACAGGTATCTTTCCCAAAAAACCCTAAAATGCCATTCACTCAAAGTCACAAAACAATCACATTCTCAACCACATAAACATGTACACAATATACAAGACGAATATTGTGTGACACTGACAGCATCCGAAATATTTATCCGGCAACCAGTACAGTTTTATACCTTTATAGCAGTTCCTCCTTTAGAAGATTTAGCTCCGGAGTCCCCGCCCCCTTCAGCACCTTTAGATTTCCCACCTTTAGCGGCTCCACCCTTATTTTTTGGCATCTTGAGAGTATATCTTTATTAACCGGCTAAATATGTTGGTTACAAAATGTGTTGAAATAGTCGGTGTCTTCCAAACGCTTGTTTTCATCAACATCCCAGCAGAGTTGTCGTTCTTAGTCCCAATGTCCTGAATGACAGGCCTACATAGGCCTAATCGTTAAGACTTCATAAATTTGAAAATTGTTTTCATATGGTTTTCATCAAATTCGAAATGCTATATTATACAATAGAGCAACGACATTAGAATAATTTGATACTGTATATTATACCACGGAGGTATATAAATATATGTAAATCCTTGATTATACCATGTATCAAAATGTAAAACAGTACAGGCCTATGCTGATCTATCTAGTAACCGTGTGCAACAACAATAACCAAGACTGTAGGCTTAACAATAGATATATGTAATTATGTATATACCTCTACCATAGGCCTACTAGACTGCGTCATCCCACCAATAGGTAACTGTATCATTTATAACGAAACAAAAAAATGTAAAAATTGTCAAAGACGTCCATGTCTATGGACATCTTTGAAATTGTGTACAGATATAAAAAAATTGTTTTCGTTTTTGCTACGTATATGGACCAAATGCACGTCCAGTATATGTCACAAACACTGTATGTGGTTAACTGTTATTAGATTTCTCGGAATTATTTTCCATATGCACTATAGTTCGATTTCGAGCATTGAGCCGTGACTGCAATTTTAAAGTTTAATCAATTCGCCGATAAAGCTTGTTACGGCATTGACTAAAGTTCTGTGTTAAATTGCCAATTGATAAATTACACATATAAGTAACTACCATATCTTTAAACCATGACTATTGAAATCAATAAATCACGGGTTACCCGCCCAAATAGAATCGTCTTTAGAAAGGTCATGGCTCAGGGTTCAAAATTGAACTATATGTACAATAATTTAAGTTCTGTGCAATATTAGTAGTTAACAGGTAAAATCTAGTTTGTAGATTAATTCAAGTTACATATGGATCACATAATTATATATTACACGTTATTCATGTTCCGTAATTTTACACGGATTAAAATGACAATTCCTTTCATATGACATTAATAAGATTCGATAATACTTTACCATATTTACTGAGAAATACGAATTCTGATAACCCGTGTTTTACTACCCTCTCCCTATATATATCAACATACTTCCTACGCACCTGGAGGTTGTGTAGGTTAAACCTCATTTGGTGACAGTCACACGTGTTGATATATAAACCCAAATTGATTTATCACTGGATATTTTAATTTACAGATTTGGAGGTATGACTGTACTTGATTTTTTTCATTATCACCAATGAATTTGAAGCGTGCTAGGTGCCCAAGCGAATTTAATTTCAAATGTACAACCAAGTTTTCAGATAAATATAATATGCTGAACAACAGTAACTGTTACCGTACAAAATTAATACAAATACAGTTTTATCTTGAAACTATATACACGGGCGTATCGATCTGTACATAGTTGATACACTTTGTGTGCGAAACGGCGCATATGGTGCGTGATCTGTAGAAATAGCATCTAATTTTCTAATGTGCTCCAGCATTTTTATTATTGCTGTTAGATTACTATCATTGATATTGTGCCAACAGTGTATTATAATGTACAATTAAAGTCTATTTGAAATGCGTGATGAATTGGTCGTTAATTTCAAACTCGGTGTCGTTATAAAATACTTCATAAAAATGGTTCAGTTTCAACCACGGAATCATTCCCATCGAACAATAATTCTGACTATCTTACTTATTGTATATACAAAATTTCAGATAAAACATATTGATAATGGCTACAAAATGGGGATGTATTGGTCCAGGAAAAATATCATGGGATTTCTTCTTATCCATCCAAGACAACTTACCTAAATCTGAGCATCAGGTAAGTTTGTCATCATAAACCAACTGCTTGATTTTGGTGTATTATACATTTCACCTTTTAACGAAGGGACACATTCATTCGAATAATTTTCATCCAGGTCATTTAAATCGTAATTTACCATTAAGAGACACAGGTATAAACATTTCGTACAATGTACGTGTACACTTTAGCAGTCATGTTGACTTCAAGTTTAATAGTATCGCTATGCTGATTATCACCAAGGTAGCAAATGTGTTATCTGGTCCGTACCTAGTACTGTAGATGTGTATGCAACGATTGAAGGATTAAGAAGTACATAATGAAGTACATAATATGATGGTCATGCAATCAGTTTATCTCACGGTTTACAGATTAACGTACTAGCAACCAGTTAAAGGGGTACACGAGAACGCTACCATTCCTAATATTCCTTACCCTAATATTGTCGCATAGTACATGTATTCACCAAACGTGGAAACATTGTCACGCAGTTGCTAGCGCAATGCCAATTCATATAAGATGTGTTGACTTCAATTGAATAGTATACAATGTTGCTGCATTTATTTTCAGTTTGTAGCAGTTGCGTCCAGGGACCTAAGTAAAGCCCAGAAATTTGCTGACAAATTCAAATTCCAGAAAGCGTATGATTCATATGACGATCTTGCTGCAGATCCTGATGTTGGTTCGTACAAAATATGTTATAGATCTAATTTGTTGCTACGATTATCGATTCGATCACATACCTACTCTGATTCGAATCTCGACCGAGAGACTTATTCCATTCTGAAATACCTTTTGAACAGTGTTGTTAACCTAAAAACTAGAGATAATCTTGGCGATAAACTCTAGAAGTAGTCTTGCATGTATGAGGGTTGTTCCTCAGGTCTGTTAATGTAATATGGAAACTATTCAGATGGGTCCTGATCAATGCCTAGTGTCACAAAACGTCCCATTTCATCCCGCGGAGTTGGAGACCATTGACTAATCGCTCAGTTGTTTCGGACGACAACAAATAAGCAACATTAATGCCAGCCAGGGATGCAAGAGCACCATTTGATGAAGCTGCTTAATTAGTCATGTTGAATTTATTGTACTTTACATACTATTGTAGAGGTCGTGTACATTGGCACTATTCATACAAGCCATGACACATTGTCGGTAAAAATGTTGGAAGCGGGTAAACACGTGATATGTGAGAAACCAATGGGAATGAACAGCAAACAAGTCAAACGTGTTCTTCAAGTCGCTAAAGATAAACAAAGTTTGTTCATTGAGGTAAATTCCATTAATACTGTTAATACCTGATTAAAAATAATGCTTAAATGGTAAAAATAAGGCTTTTTTTCATAAAAGTGTAACTCCGATGGAAACGATGGATCTCTTGCTATTTTTTCTTATGAGGCATCTACCTTTCGTGCGAATAGTACTTCCCGAATCCCCTGTTCTATAGCAGATTTGGGCCTACGATAACCATTCTTAAACTAGCTGGCAACTCACCGACTAAACGACGAGTTCTATCTCGGTAAGCTATTGCCGGCTTTCGAACCGTCTGTTTCCCGCCTCCAAAGTGGGCAACTTTATAACACTCGGTAACAGTTACAGCTATATACTAGTACATGTATGCTTAATTGAACGTAAGTAACTTACCGAGATGGATTAATGTCTGTCCCATTCATAATTGGTTGCTCATTTTAGGCACAACCTTTGCAAACAAGAACACTTTTAAGTTTGCCTCTAAAACCTATTTATTGCATTCGATATTTAGACCTCTATATTATTAATTATTATTACAGGCTGTCTGGTCCAGATGGATGCCAGCATATCTGAAAGTCAAAGAAGAATTAAGAAATGGTACGCTTGGAGAAGTCAAACTGGTGCAAGTGAACTTTTGTCTGTCAATAGCTGGTGTAGAAAGGATTAAAAACTTGGAAATGGGAGGCGGTGGCATGTTAGACATTGGAATATATGTGGTACAACTCGCTTGCCTCGTATATGGTGAGATGCCTGAAAGTATTACAGCCGTTGGGACAATGCAAAACGGTAGGATGTGTAACAATTCAATGCAAAAATGTTTAAGATAACATCGACTATATTATTCCAATTTTCTCTATTGTCATGTTTTTTCTGTTTTACAATGATACCGTCTCTCGTCTAAGTTGAAGATATAAAGGTATTCATAGAGCGACTAATCTTGAGCTTTTTGTTGCTGTGTGTAATGACGTCATCTACGTTTTAAAACATAATGCGTTTCTTCTCATCCTTTGAAGAGCTTGTTTCAAGTCTTCATTAAACTGTTTATGTAGGCACCTTCCTCTATAACACACAGCAACTTCTTAACGACAGAAAACATTATTCCGAAGCCGTGTTTACCCTTGCATATTAAGTTGTTTTAGACAGACCCCGAGTTAGGAGCTTGGAGCGTGTCTGCAAACTTCGTAAACTGTAAGCAAAGGTCAGGTTCTGAAGATGAAAATTAGAAATCTATTTGGTGTACGGTTCCTTAGTTTAAATTACAACAAGCTTAAAAATGTTGTTTTTCGTTTCAGATGTAGACGAATCAGCATGCATAATCTTAAAATACAAAAATGGTGCAATGGCAAGTCTTGTATATTATACAAATGCTCCTAGCAAAGCCAATACTGCAGTTATACTTGGAACAAAGGGACAGATAGAGGTATACATGTTCAGTAAATGCAATTATGATTAATTGGTTTGTTTAAGGGCGTGGATAATAACGTAAACGAAACCAATGTCGCTATAAACAATAGTATTGGTTTAACGGTATTGTTTTGTGTTTGGAATAGGCGGTCAGTCAAAGAGAGTCGACACGGTATTTGATAACTGATATCACATTTCCTTCTCGTATATGAAGCCTTTTACAACACAATAAGCACAATAAGTTACACGCGGTATTTATTTTTAGATAATGTGATAAATTCCTTTTTAATACCAAAAAAGTATTATCCTATTGGATTTGAAAGGGTCTAAACTCCATGCAGATGATAAAAACGTTTTAATCACAAAACTATGTTTTACGAAAACAAAGTATTCTTACCACTTACAATACGATCAAAGGTGCTATTGATGAAAACTCAGGAACATGTTTTATCGTGCGATAATAAGGTGACGGCTTTTCACGGCATTTATACATTCCTACGCTAAAAAACAACGTTGGATATATATTTTATTGCGTTAGTCACGCAAAAGCTTTTAAAATTTTTAAATGTAACAAAACTATGTTATGCGATTTTTTTTCTTCTTGACGAATAATTCCAGCTTCTCATAAAAATGTATTAGGTCAAGCCAAAAAAAATGCGATTTTAAGTGATTTTTTTTATAAATTTTGCAATTTACCAACAACTGGAGTTGAGTCCCTTTAACGATTGTATTCATGATGAGCACAACTAACCCCGGCACTGAGTGGAATTTCATATTTTTCAGCTACCTCATCCGTTCCATTGTCCTACACAAGTTACCACTCCGTCAGGAAAGTTTGACTACCCTCTCAAAGACAATGAATACTACCATATTAACAGTGCTGGGTTACAATATGAGGCCGCTGGAACCAGGGAATGTTTGCTAAATGGTACGAAACTGATATATATTCAAATGTTATTTATTTCAATATCAAATATCAAAAATAGTTTATAGGAAAAAAAACATGCCACTGTCTTCTCTATGAGACAATGGAAGCAATAAATATATGCAAGTTTGTATCATACACACTCATACAATTTGTATGGTACAGTATTTCCTACTTTGGTATGGACTCAATGTGATAAGTATTCACTGAAACCCTTGGGACAGGTGTTTTTTTTTAAAAAATGAGCCAATTCTGGGAGAATGGCTGTTAGAGGAATAGGTTTTTTGTTAAACAATTCTTTCTGAGAAACATAGCATGTATATTGTATGCACACCATTCTTTTAGTGAAAACATATCTTCATCTCTTTCAGTTTGGTTAATTGAAAATGTCCAATGTTTATAAGAGGGGCAATGATATGCAGATTTTAAGTATGTATGGGTTATAATGCCGACTTACAACCTTATTCGTTTAAGCCATTCATGTATGTTTTTTTGGAATTCCAGCTTTGGGTTTTACTGGAAAATATTTAATCTGGTTTATAAGTTATCAAATATTATTGCACAAGTAAATGCATTGGGTACACACTAGTTGTTATTTAGTGTTATTGTTTAATTTTCAGGTTGGTTAGAAAGTCCTTTGTACAACCATTCGGATAGCGAAATGGTTCACCAAATCATGGATGAAGTACGGAGACAAATTGGCATGAAATATCCAGCATATGACTGAACATTTACACGCACAGCTTGTTCATTTTGATTCAAACTGTAACAGTTATAATTGTATGTTTAAATACCGATAAACTATATTTCAATGTTATCTTAACTGTCTCTGTTGTTCGCTATTATGATTTCAAAAGTGTATGTTTCTAAGCCTTGTGGTATTCTATGTATTCTAACTTTTAAGGGTTTACTTCTTAAGAAAATATTTTATTTCTTTGAAGTACAGTATATTTTCTTATTGAGGTCTATACAAAAGAAGCTTAAGTTATATTTCTCGTTAGCAGTGATAATTTGACGCAGTTCTTTAGTAAATATTTAGATATGGTTACATAATGAAAATGTGCGCAGCGGTTAGTGCAGTACTGAGTACAGGAACGCGGTTTCATCGTTAAGTTTCGTAATTTACACGTGGCAAATAAGAAAGGGAAAATTAGTTTTTCATGCTAGTTCTTTAAATCGATGATACAGTGTGTCTGTGGTACTGCGCACATGGACTAGCCATATAGTGTTTGATGCCAACCGGATTGGAAACATTTTGTATCGTGTATTTCATTTGTGTGCATAAGCTAGTGTTGGATTTACAATCTTGTCCCTAGTTGTATACACATGTGTTTTACCAAAATTATCTTGAATAGTATGTTTGTAATAATTACATTTTGTTTTAATCATATCTCAATCGTAAGTGTCTATTACTTTTGAACGTGTAATTGACATGGAAAACGGATACATTAATTTTATAAACTTATAATAAAGTGATTAAAATCATAAATTTTTCAGCAGAAAGATGCGTTTTCCAGGTTATTAGAGTCCTGTGATATAAAGAATCTAATACTCGTTGTCATTTGATATAAACTTGTATGAAACTCGTTAAGGAAACTTTATTAAGATCACTAACGGCTCGCTTAATTAAATTTCCCAATCTTATTTAATATAAGTCTATATCAATTGGCAACTCGTGATAGATCCTCTATATCCGTCCAACTCATTGAGTAAATACGAAATATCCTAAATATGTTAAGTTTTTGTATTTTTATAAGGTATACACACCTACCTTGTTCACACAGATATCGGTTTTCGAGTTTAAGTTAGTGATACAGGATCTTGCATGAGTTCTCATTACATACGAGTTTTATTAAACGAATGGACAAAACAAAACGGCACGAGGCTTTGTCGAGTAACATGTTGTTTTTTGTCAATGAGTTTAATTAAACTTGTATGCTATTAGCACGAATTTAAGATTCTATTTATCACATAACCTTAGAGAACGCTTATTATCGTTCAAAGCGCTGAGGTTCGCTCTATATGTTTTATTCAAAATTTAACGTTACAATGTGCACGACGTTGGTATTACATTAAACGAACCGATTAGTAATTAAAACTAAAGTATTAAGTGAAATTCAGAGCAAAAATAAAATAATATTCTTGTTTAGAAATAAACGTAGATTACCGACGCAGCTCGACGCAACGTCATTATGGGTCCGCTACGTTAAGTTACGTCACCCCGAACCAACCGACGTTGAGCTAATTTAGATATTTATGTATCCGGCTGGGATTGCATTACAATATTTCTCAAAAATTAGCTCGACGTCGGTTGGTGCGAAATTGCTTTTTTGCACGTTGGTCTCGTGCACAGCTTGGAATAGTATCGTATTTGGTATGGATTTGTTTCCTGTTGATTGACTTTTCTTAAAACACTATAATTTGTGAGAATGAGCCATGTGGAACCCGCTCATGACGTCAGGTGCATGCATACATCGAACGAATTTCTGATTGGCGACGTGTTTTTATAAATTAGTTTTTACAAAAATGCTTTTAGAAGAATACAAATACACAAACTCCGATACTGTCCAATTTTATTGATAGAAAATATGTTTTTCGCAGTAATTCGAGCTAAACCCCACGTTATTATAAATATCGCTTTTTTAAAATGACGTCTTGACGTACATTCTGGATTTTGGTGCTGTTACTCGTCATTCTTACGGTCTCAGCGCGTCCCATATTACCCATTTTCGCTAGTATCAATGCTTTTCATTAAGCCAATCGACAGAGAATACATTTTGACTAATTTCAAAAATCAAACATGTCAGGCACGTGAACCACGTGCACGTTAACCATTTTGCACTAACTGTTCCGCATGGATGATTTTATACATGCATGCGTAAGGTATTTCTTGAAATCGATACAACAGTGCATGGAATGAAAATAACCACAGTTTTAGAAATATTGATTGAATATATCGCATAATATATAGTGGATCTATCACGAGTTGTCAATTGGTATAAATTTATATTAAACGAGTTTTGGAAATTTTATTAAGCGAGCCTTTGGCGAGCTAAATACCATTTCCTGAACGAGTTAAATATAAATAAATCAATTGACAACGAGTGATAGATTCTTTTTATCATATGACACTAAAAACGCTAAATACGCATTGATTTATTGGAAAAACTCAATACCTTATACTACACGTGGTACGTATAACTTTATGCATACTGGCTATACTACCCAGTAGTACAAGGAAAGTCATGTGATAAAATATTTTATTGGGTGGCCAGTTAAAAATTCGGTTAAGTGTATATGTCCATGGTTCACTTGTTGCCTTCTGTGTCAGGTTAGATATTATCTTTTCACTGACGGCTTAAGTCAAGTCCTCGTCCCAATCTCCCGAAGCATATCAATCTGAGCTAAATCTCATCTCAAATATTGCCACTCGTCGTTTGGAACATATCCATGAATAGTTTGACTCAAAATTAGCATCACAAAACATAACTACCATTCTTAGTATGTAACATTTAAAGATTTAAACTTCAGATTTATCTTTAATGCAGACATTGATTTTATCAAAATCTCAATTTGAGGTGAGATTTTTACATGCGATACTTCGGGAGATCGGGGTCTTATTGCATTTGAACCATTATCCAACCATCCTTCTGTAAAATGCTACATAATGCGTCATGTGTCCTTGTTTTAAACCTCCTTATATAAGTATCATCATGTACACACATGTGTGTACACAAACATATTTTAAGATACATGTAACTGGAGTGTAAGATTGAGATCAGAAAATTAAGGTAAGACGATTTATTTACAATTTACAGCGTTATTAATAGTTTGAATGTACTTTATTTAGTTAATATGTGGTATTAAGTTTCGACGTACAAAATGTACAAGTAATGTATTTCAATGTTATTTGAAAATTGAAAGCTTGCATATGTATCATATTTTTCAGCTGTTAACAGGTTAATACGCTCAAGCACCGTTTGACATTTTAACTCCATGGTCATTAGGGTACCAATGGAACCTACGATCGTGTCTCCCTGTGGGTGTGGCAGACAACATCGATCTGCGGTGCTAAGGAATAGAACCTGTTCTCACAGATACAAATTTACACATAGGTGGAGTGGATCATGTGGGTTATTCTTGATCAGACAAATTAACCAGTGATGTAGACCGGGTTGAACCCGTGACCTCTCGATCACAAAGCGCGCGCCCTACCTCTAGGCCACCGCTACACATTGAAATGCAACTTTTATACTAATTCACCAGTTGCACCACACTACCCCAGACCCCGGGATGGGCTGGGGTTTTTACGTTTGGGTTGTCAAAAACCGCGTGGAGAACAGCTGATTATAAAATCTCAGATATTTCTTCTGCCCCTGGAAGGTAAACATACAGCCGTTTCCCCGGCTATCCCCCGATGATCCACTGGGATGGGCGCCGTGGATGCAACTGACATGTGCACAGCACGTTTATCCGATAGTAGAAAATAACTACTAAGTATAACAATGTTCTGCATTATACAAATACCTACCTTTTATACTGTGTACACAATTTCAGATTACAAATATTGATGATGGCTACCAAATGGGGATGTGTTGGTCCAGGGAAAATTTCGTCAGATTTCTTCACAGCCATCACAGATAACTTACCACAGTCTGAACACCAGGTAATGTGATTATAGCATAATGTCATTACACATTTTTGTGTGTTTTATTTAAACTTTAGATTGCCTTGATGTAAATATCAAAATTGTATGCCCTAGAGGGTCCGGAATTTGGAAAATAATCTCTATTCTATTCATGTCCATGCAAGAAATAAAACTATTTGTCGCAAATAAACTATATTACGCATTTGAATGACTAATAATGAAAATAGCACCATTTTTCGGTAAATTATACTAAATAAATATACCCAAACATACATAAGCCCACTAAATCAGAGAGGTTTGTAAAATTCCGCATTTTCGGCGGGGACTTGGACTTTTAGTTGTTTCTTTGACTTACGTGAAGGCATTGCTCATTGTACATGTGTTGTGATGTTACTGATGCGAGTCTTTGCTCAGCTAGTAAAGTGTGCTGCCTCCCCTGTCCGATTTCCTCATACCCTTTTATCAAGCCTTATTAACACTTTAAAAAGTTCTAGTTTCTAAAATTATAAACAAATGTCTCTCACAATACTGGTCTGTAAAACAATTGGCCGCAGGAGCTATTTAACTTGTAGTATTATCGTTAGCGACAACCGAGTTGTCTTAAATTTGGATCATTTAAACTCTACACGGTTGCCTATAATGAACCTCGTTTGGTTGCTGATTAGATACTATTTTGACACAAGGTTAGGTTTTATGTTCTTCTTTCAGTAGTACATTACCTTTTAAGAAAGTGACTGTCACGGGCTTTTTATATGTATGCATGCAAAAGTTTGTAACCCTGGTTTCGCAAACTATCAAATTATACATTATAACTATAATTGATATGATATGGTTAAACTGTTTAATACAAAAATATAGTTTAAAAGAATAAAGATGTCTTGTTCATTATGACAAGTTGCTTCATTTTGGAGACCATTCTGTCTTGTTACGTGTAACTATGTTGTAGATGCCGAACGCGTTTAAGGACATTTTGCATGTAAAATTGAAAATAACATTGAATTTATTTTCAGCTTGTAGCTGTTGCATCCAGAGATCTCACGAGAGCTCAGAAATTTGCCGACAAGTTCAAATTTCAGAAAGCGTACGGCTCATATGATGATCTCATTGCAGATCCCGATATTGGTTGGTACAGAATGTTATTAATTGGTTTATTTTACAAAAACAAAAGACAATATGATTACATAAGATACAGATACGTTGGTCTCTAAAACACACTCCGCAGTGTTTTGTTCACTTTTAAAGGGACTGAACTCCAGGTGATAAACTGCAAACTTATCAAATGCTCTCTTAAAGGCGCAGACTCGACCTACCTTATACATTTATATACGAATCTGAACTTATTAATCTCGACGAAAAATAATTTCATAACGTCGGTTTATTAAATGTAATACCCCAGAAATCGATTGCGTGACTTACGAATTTAAACAACAATGTGTAGCGTTGTGTGGTGTTTAAAATCCGTATGTTCGGTAGTTTTCATCAATAGCGCCTTGGATCGTAAAATAAATTTAAGAATACTTTATATATTTGTTAAACAGAGTTTTGTAATTGAAATGTCTATAGAAACATGTTTCAATCATCGAGTGGAGTTTAGTCCCATCAGCATGGATAAAGGTTTAAAATTGATAAAATTGCATATAGGTACTATATAATATTAATAAATATAAATACAAATGTATAGTTCATATTGCAGTTATATTGATAAAGGTGGGTTATATTTAGTACACATTTCACATTTTAGAGGTCGTCTATATTGGAACTATACATACAAACCATGATGTGTTGTCGGTGAAAATGTTGGAAGCGGACAAACACGTAATATGTGAGAAACCAATGGGAATGAACAGCAAACAAGTCAAACGTATTTATCAAGTCGCTAAAGATAAACAAAGGTTGTTCATTGAGGTAAATTTCATTAAAAAGGTATGAGGAAACCAGACAGGGAAGGTATCACTCACTATAAAAGGTCACTTTTATCGAAATGTAGAGTTCACTTTACTTATGAGACACATACCTTTTTGTCCGAATAGTACTTCCCGAATCTCTTATTTTATTGCCGGGCTCCTGGCTGATTGGGGCGTATGGTTACCATTCTGAAACTAGCTGGCCACTCACGAACCAACTCAGCTACCATCAGCTTTCGAACTCTCTGATTTACACACCAAAGCCGGACAACCGTATAACAATATCATTCGGTCAGAGTTGCTACTATATACCAGTGTATAGTAAATAAGTGACCGTTATGAATTATTGTCTGTCCTATCAATTATTGCTTCGTCGGTTTTGGCACAGCTTTGGCAACCAATAACAGTTTTTAGTTTGTCTCTGAACATATATATTTAGTTATGTCGATA
Source organism: Spisula subtruncata (assembly GCA_963678985.1). Lineage (NCBI taxonomy): Eukaryota > Metazoa > Mollusca > Bivalvia > Venerida > Mactridae > Spisula > Spisula subtruncata. The sequence continues at coordinate 13,198,033 of OY787671.1, read as the reverse complement.
TTAATACATCGATATGATTAAATTATTGAAGGCTCTCTGGTCAAATTGGATGCCAGCATATCTGAAAGTCAAAGATGAATTAACAAACGGTACGCTTGGAGAAGTCAAATTGGTGCAAGTTAACTTTTGTCGGTCAATAGCTGGCTTAGAAAGGATTAAAGACTTGGAAATGGGAGGAGGAGGGATGTTAACCATTGGAATATATGTGATACAATTGGCCTGCCTCGTGTACAGCGAGATGCCTGAAAGTATCACAGCCGTTGGAACCATGCTAAACGGTAAGATGTGTAACAGTGCAATGTACATGTACTAGTAACCGAATATAATAGAATGTTTAACCGTGTTTGAGACCACCGTTTAACTTCCTCCGGCCGAATTTCGTTTTTTTACAAAAAAATGATGCCTAGTTAAGAGAAAAATAGCCTTAACCAACAACTTTATCTTTCTCCATTGGTTAGTTTTTTTCTGGTATGCAATGTTACAATCTCCTGTTTGAAGATAAAAAGGTATATAGATAGCCACTTCACTTGCTCATTTGGTACTCTTTGTCAATTGATGTGAGTGATGACATCCTCCTGGTTTTACAAAATAAAGATTGTTTTCGTCTCATCCTTTGAAGAGCCAGTTCCAAATGTTCATAGAACTGTTGACGTGCCTTCCTTTATAACACTTAGCAAATTCTTATGGACAGCAAACATTATACTAAAGCAGGGTTCGTATGTACCCTTCCATCTTCAAGTTGTTTTAGACAAAGCACTTAGTAAGGAGCTGGAAATGTGTTTTCAAATTACGTTAGCTAACCATAACAAAGGTCAGGTTACGTAGGTGAAAAGTATAACTAGTTTATACATAAATTGTGTCTTACGTTTCAGATGTAGACGAATCAGCATGTATCATTTTAAAATATAAAAATGGTGGTATGGCGAGTCTTGTGTATCATATCAATGCTCCAAGCGAAGCTAATACTGCAGTAATACTTGGAACAAAAGGGCAGATAGAGGTACGACACCCTCGTATATACTGTACTTGTTTAGTAAATGTAATTGATTGGTTTATTAATGGCCGTGGATAATTACATAAAATAAACCAACACTGCATTAAATAATAGTATTGAAATTACGGAATGATTTTAAAGCTTTTTACGACGCATTAGCGCATTAAGTTTCATGTGGTACTTTTTAAAATCCTGTTATAAAGTCCGTTTTAATACAAACAAAGTATAATCCAATTGACTCTTAATGGGACAAAACTTCATTCAGATGATAAACGATTTGTTGACGTTTTATTCACAAAACTATGTTTTGCGAATACATAACGTATTCTTACCACTTAATTAGTATATTACGATCAAATGCGCTATTAATGAAAACGCACGATTCGGAACATGTTTTACCGTCTGATAATTATGAGACGGCTTTCACGGCAATTGTACATTCTTACGCCATAGAACAACGTTGTACATTATTCACGCAATTAACTTTAAGGGTTTTAAATGTTACAAACCGACGTTATGCGATTATTTTTCTTCTTGGTGAATTATTCCAGATTCATTATATAATTGTATTAGGTCGGTCAAGCCAAAAATGAACTTTTTGGTAAATCATGCAATTTACCAACTGGAGTTGAGTCCCTTTAACGATTGTATTCATGATGAGCACACCTAACATGGACACTAGGTAGTATTTCATATTTTTCAGCTACATCATCCGTTCCATTGTCCTACACAAGTTACCACTCCGTCAGGAAAGTTTGACTACCCTCTCAAAGACAATGAATACTACCATATCAAAAGTGCAGGGTTACAATATGAGGCCGCTGGAACCAGGGAATGTTTGCTAAATGGTATGAAACTGGGCCGGTATTTATAAAGCATCTAAAGTGAAAACTTAAATATTTTGACTTAAGTTGAAATATTGAGCTTCCCATATTTTACAAGAAACAAAAGATTGTCCATGTTTTCCTTGTGATTATGGTAGCTGTTTACATAATGCTTCTAAACAATGAGAATAATTGTTAATGTTCGTTTTCCTGTTTAGCTGATACTATTTGAGATACTATTTGATATTTTAAGAAATTTCTAAGTTTTCACTTAAGATATTTTATAAATACCGGCCCTAATATGTATTCAAATTGATAGTATTTCAATATCAAATATCGAATATCAAAAATATTGTATCTGAAAAAGAGTAAACACATCGATCACTGTCTTAGAGGAATGTGTTCGTGGTTACAAAATTCTGTCTGAGAAACATAACAAGAAATATGCCTTCACATTATTCTTTTAGTGAAAAGTATCTTCTTCGAGTTCAGTTTCGTTAAAATGACAATGTCCAATGGTTATAAGAGGCGTATTGCGATGCAGATTTTAAATATGTATGGGTCTTATAATGCAGACTTACAACGTTATTCGTCTAAGCCATTCATGTATGTTTTTTGGAATTTCAGCTTTGGGTCTTACTGGAAAATATCTAAACTTGTTTCTAAGTCATCAAATATTATTGCACAAGCAAATGCTTGGGTACACAATAGTTGCTATTTAGTGTTATTGTTTAATTTTCAGGTTGGTTAGAAAGTCCTTTGTACAAGCATTCTGACAGCATGATGGAGACAAATTGGCATGAAATATCCAGCCTATGACTAATATGTACACACACAGCTTGGCCATATTCTTTTTCAATATTTGCTAAATTGTCTTTGTTCGATGACGCGATTTCAAAGTGTATGATGGTAGCTGAAAAGTAAATAAAATAGCATGTTTTGCATATATTTCGGGGTTAAATAAATGATAATTTTAGCATGATGGCACATCAACACGGTCTATCATATTTCTCGTTAATACATAATGACTAACAACATCAAGGCTGACAAGACGTATTTATTTGGTAACAAACGAGAGGTATGAAATATAGAGCAATAATAAACTCACATGTCTAATGAATATACATTATCAAAGTATCATTTGCATATGTAACTCTCCTCCTGTTATTCTTCAATCTTATAATTAATGAATTATTTTGCTTAATACTTAAACTTGCATGCCACTACTTTTTCTCGGTCACTGGTCAGCGCTTCGCCAAAAACTGTTGAACAATCAGAAATTGTTTTGTCAACACTTGACCAATAATAAATTGTTTGGTCAAAGGTAGACAAATACTACAGTACGCACCGCGGAGAACAATATTTACCATTGCGGACTGACACAAGCACTTTTTACTGTATTTTCAAAAGTACTTATTGTTCGGCCAAAACTCGACATCTGACATAATAAATTGCACCACTTCCTTTCAATTTGAACTTTAAAGCTAGGTTACACTGGAAAATTAATTATTTATTAATGTCGTAAAGAATATAAGATATCAGGAAATCGGACAGATAAGACATAGAGAAACCTTACATGTCTGAATAAGCTGTTATGAACAAGTGCATTTTCAGCGCCTTCTTTAATAGCGGTAGTACATTACTGTGGTACTGACTGCAGCCATGAAACATCGATCACCGTATGCCACAGTCCTCATCCGCGGCACAACTAGACGAACAGTTTCTGTGAGACGTAAGCTATCTTTGAGGCAGAAACTGATCTTGTGTATACAGGATCAAGCTCAGGAATATCAATATTAATTGTTCTCTCTGCATAAAATTGCAAGAAAATGTCCTCCTATTTTCTGGACATGAAATAAAATAAAGCCGCGGTCTGATCATGAACACCAATTCGTTGTGAACACGATGCACAGAAGATCTATCACGAGTTAGCAGTTGATGCCACTTTTGAGATAAATCGCTGGCTTAGAATGAGAAGGTCGTAAGTGTCACTACTACTGTAAACCTAGAAACTTTCGCGGCTACAAACTTTCGCGTTTTGCCGATCGTCGGCAAATTCGCAGCTACAAACTTTCGCGTTTTTAGGTCTCTCGTGAGCTCTGGGAAAACTTAGTCGCATAGTGACAAAATTAATGATATTATAACCTGTAACATACATCTCGTTTCGTATATACTTGCTCCTTAATTATAATTCTCACTTTTATTAAACCACTCAAACTCTTTTTGATGTAGATAGTTACCAATTGTATTGTTTACAAACATTGCAAACTACGCTGGTTATGTTTTCACAGTTTTATTGACATTATCAGTCCTTCAGTATAATGATATAATAAACAACGCATGCACCTAGTATATTGAGTGTATTCTAATTTGATTAACACCTTTTTCAAGAAACAATTAAAGTGTGTTCATTATTGTACCGTAATCATAAATGGCTTTTATTCAGAAAAATGCAATTAACCTAACATTTTATATTTTGACAAAATACAAATAGCACTTCTACAACGGTCTCATAAACGTCGTACCAAAATGATTAATTTCCTTCAATAAACGAGAAACTTTCGCGTTTTCCTTGTCCTGGACAGGTTCTTGGCTATTTACTTTTGCGGTTTTGTACAATCCGCGAACTTAAATCGCGCGAAATAGTGTCTAGGCTTACAGTAATGCTTATTTTTTTAATATGAACTCTAAAACATAAAACGCTTGTTATGAGAATATTTTGATGAAAATCGGAACTTGTCATGTTGACCAAACTGAAGTTAAAATCGCTTGTTTTACTAATAGACAAAGAGTGATTGTCAGACAGTTTTTTCTTGTTTTCTCAAAATATTGATTTTGTTGTTACGACATTCTCATTCTAAGCCAGCGAAATGTACGTAACTGCAAACAATACCGATAATTTGCTCTGATGTATTGTTAAATGAAAAGCATCTTTCCAAAATATGTGAATACAACATCCAACCGTTCTTAAATACCTTCAATGCCTACCAATATCAATTTATGTAAGCATATAGTGTGTTTATAATCCTTATGGTGATGGAGACTGCGGTATAAAAGTCATCTTTCCTCGCCATACACACTTGTCATTTCTCAATGAATACACACGGTCAATAGAAGCTATAACAGTATTGAATAGCAGATCTGAGGTACCCTGCTAAAATACATGGACAAAATTAAAATATAACACAACGGAAGCTATGTTTCATAATACTATTATTCATAATAAAAGCCACAAATAACACAGCTGTAGTTTGTAAGTACATTTTAATACATTTCGCTGGCTTAGAATGAGAAGGCCATACATACAAAATCAATAGTTAAATAAAACAAGACAACTGTCTCTTTACTTATGGTAAAACAAGCTTTTTCAACTTCAGTTTGGTCAACATGACAAAATCGGATTTTATGAAAATAGGTCCATAAGAAGCGCCTTACGATGTAGATTACAACTGAAGTTTCAGACAGTTTTTCTTGTTTTCTCAAAATATTGATTTTGTACTTACGACCTTTTAATTCTAAGTCTGCAATATGTCCTCACATAAATCAAAGTTTTTTTGGATACGTCAGTATCATGCATAAGATTGCTAACTCATGCTGACGTATGACCATAAATTAAAGCTCCTTTCAGTACAGCGAAACCTGATTCGTTTGGAATAATGAGTCGAATATTTCCGAAACTTTGTCGGATCGCGTCTTGCAATAATGGCGATTCTGAAAAGCCACCAACCATAATTATGGCGTCAATACCTACGCATGTAGAAAACAAGGTCTTCATATGAATAAGTAAACTATTGATGGACGTACGGAAGAATGATTCCATGATACAGTGGTCAACACGCATCTTGTTTCCTACCATCTTTACCTGAAAACCATTAGTCAAGATACTTTTATGAGGGTAACTTTGAAAATACGCACTAATTAGTGGACGATGAATAAACACCAGTGGCTCTGATTATATGATAATTTATAAAGTGTACATTTTCTTATAAATCAATATCTCAGCAAGACATCCTTGTCATTACATCATTTAATATGAAAACCTTTTGATAGTATTGATATTCATACAGGACAGGGTTTAAAACACTGAGTGAACCATCTCACATAAATATACGTTTACTTAGCAAACTTTGTGTTACGAATAATGCATTTAAAAACGCTACACTTGGGTTCAAATCCGGGCGGAGGCACTGGTAAATATGTCTGTCACATTTCAACATAAAGCTGACTGTCAGATAAAGCTTTGTTCGGCATTTATAAAAAAGCAGACACCAACAAATAGTGCATAGTTGAATAAAATCGCTGTCATTAAATAGTATTTACCTTGTCAGCATACTGGGTTTGTTTTACACTGTCGTCAAAAGTTATACCATTCATTTCTTCAACAAGAAACACTAGTCCTGGTGTAATTCCCAGAGTCACTGTACGTCTGTTGCTTGGTTCCATGGTCTTCTTTTTATTTTCAAAGTCGCGAAGCATGTCACTGTATTCATCTTGATGTTTATCTTTAAACGTTGTCATAACATCACTCCCTACAATAAATATATTGTTATGTTGAATACATCGCTGGCTTAGAATGTGAAGGTCGTAAGTGTTATTCCAAAATTCTAATATTACAGTGATGTACAACGTTTCACAAAATGTAAGTTTATCACATACAAGTAGTGTTTTCCTCATGGCATGCTAATCGCTATTCGCCAAGTAATAATGAGTCTTATGTCAAAATATGTCGCAATTTAGTCATTTCAAAATTTAATGAATACACGGCGGAAATATACTCGAGTAGCAGAGTTCATTCACCAAAAGCTTTCCTCTGAGAACTAACATTAATGCTATTCACCGTACGGAATTTTATTATTTTCAATGGGAGAAATGGTTTGTAAATACCCGATAATGCAAACCATTTGAAACATGGACTCACCTCTAACATCTATGATACCGGTTCTCGATAGACACCAATTACTAACTTAAAGGCAGTTAATACATAATTACGTACTTGATGCACAACTGGGGTCTGGAGGTTTATAAACAAGTAGTCCAGTCATTGAAGCTAAAAAATGGTCAACCTCAAACAAATTGCAAAACAGAGTTTCTTTGTATTTTCATCATCTACAGACTATTGTATTGCCAACTACAGGCAAAACGTCAAGTATGCAAGTTCAGTGGGGAAAATGCAAACAAATTGACATGTTTAATGTCACTTTTGGTAGCAATTTCCGCATTTTCTTTATTTCATACTGCATAGGCACTTTAAAGTTCTACAAATTCCTCTGTAAGTCGTTAAATTCACTAATTGTGCATAAGAGAGTATCTTATCTGAAAGATACAACCTTCCTCCATCAAAAACACATAATGGTATTATCATTATACAATTCTTTATATTTCATATATAAGCCATTCTACGTGTAGATATACTACCTATTCAAATGTTGACAAAATGACTCAAAATAGCACTTTGAAGAGTAAACATACGTTTATTCATTTCTTTAATATTAATCCAATATGTTTAAAATTATATACATGTGTGTCTAATGGAAAAGGGATATTTGTGTTTGGACAGTATACATTAATTATAGTATGCATGAATCTATTGATGTCGGGGAAATTGTGATCGGTCTCTCTGACCGTCCGTCCACTATTGCATCTGTAGTGACTACATCTTGTTTTTCCAAAAACTAAATTATGTTGCGATGATCATTGCTACCAAGTTTCATAAAAATCAGGCCAAAATTGCGACCTCTAAGCACGATTTAAAAATCAATTACTGATACAAGGCAATATTTATTTACATCAAAAGTGACAAATATCGCGAAAACATGTGACAATTCAATATATTTGTGCACATCTCATAAAGTCCGACGAATATTCACTTAGGATATTTTGTACACTGTAAAGGATAGCTTTACGCACCATATAAACACAACACTGTTTGTTTTGCAATTACTTTGACGTTAAAAGTTAAAATGACTGGACTAAAGGTTATCTATTGCTTGTTATTGTTTCCGGGTCTACTGCCGTTGCCTCTTGTAAATTTCATCACCTTTCTCTTACTCACCGTCAAACAATACTGATCGTCAAAGGTTTTGCAAATGAATAATCGCTTCCAAGTTTTTTTTAGATATTTTACTAATACTGTCCATTAGTGTTTATGGTGAATCTATTTTAGTTAGCTTCCGTCACGCTTGAATGATCATATCATCACAAATGGTAAAACGTCTGTTCTAGCGCGAAAAATTATAGTTTTTTATTTTCGACTCAATTTTAACTTCCGATTTACTTGCAACATGTCTGTGATACGAAATACATAATTAGTTAGTCAAATTAATTAGAAATGTACGCTTAAGGTATTTTTATAAGCTGAAATTGCAGTCACGAGTGTATTATTGTGTCAGAAAACAATTTGATTTTTCAAGTCTGCAATATAATTTTCAGCTGAAATCATTAATCATTGAAAAATTTACATCTATGTACAATGAATATTTGTAAAAAGAAATAACAATGCAGTTTGTAAAAAGTGTTTTATAAAACATTGAAAATTGGCAATTTTTGTGTCAAAATCCTGAAAAAGGTACTCACTCAAATTCAATATAAATCACATTGCTATGTTCTCCAATCCATTATCGAGGTGCTCGACTATAGAATTATTGCATATTTATCACATTTTATCCATAAAACACTAAATATTGAACAATGTATAATTTATAAATCAGATTTGTATTGCACATTTGAAGATGACCAGTGTCACTGGTAGACACCGTACACCGAAAATAGCCTCCAAAATTGAACGAAAACGAAAGTAAAAGTGGTAATCGATTTCGGACGACGGTAAGTTTTTAACCAGTGTTCTGTAAATATTTATGCGATGCACTTGAAGTGAACACATTTAGGTAGTGAAATGTTTATTCTAATGCTCCAATGTAGTCATTTGCTCTGTAAGTTCGTTAATTCCTGACAATCAGCACTGAAATGAACCTCTTTTGACGGACGGTGCAGAAAAGCGTACATTTTTCCTTTATCGCAGCTAAAGTATATATTTTCCAAGACCCTGTTATGAGTAAAACTTTTACTTGATTTGATATTTACCTATGTTGAAACCCTTGTCAATAAACATGCACTAACAAGCATGTAATTGAAGAAAAACAACAAATCATTGTGTACTGGGTCTAGTTTTTTACTGTACAAAGTCTAGTTGTTATTCACATAACAAGTGTTCGGGGTCTAGCCGAGTGTACGGAGTCTAGTTTATGTTTTTTTATTTGATTTTCTCGTTATATTTATGTATTGTTTGTATGCAAATAGTGTTACTATGAAGTAATTTTCAGGCTTAGTCTTGTGTTTAATCATGCAACTTTTGATCGTCTAAAGAATCCAAAACTCAATTACCTGGATTGAACTGTTCTATTACCAACCAGAAATACTTGTTACTTAATAGCCCTTTACTCATAACAAAGTTCGGTCAGTTAATGAAAGATTTGACATATTCATTTATTCCAGCGTCAATAATCACACATCATATAAAGTCTATCCAACTGATATAAGCATCGTTCAACTATCATCGCTACATATTTTATACCATTTCAACAGATTAATTTTCGCAAGACAATCTTACTTTTATATACTTGGGTGACATGCTCTAATCTGAGATTAGTATTGGTGTACGAGGGTTGTCCCATAATAGCGTATAATTCTTGATTTATTTACTCCAACATAATGATATAGTTTTATAATTTTGCATGGACATTTCTACAACCATAGCACGTATATTTGACGAAATTATTTTATAATAGTATACGTCGTGTTCGATAAATGAATGTTTTTGTTATCCATGGTAACGGTTTACGGCCAGCACGAAAAAAGTATGTATCACAAAAATTAATTTAATTATTTAATGACAATAATACTTAAGCAGTTTTTGCCGCATCGCGCCAAAATAAATATAAGAATAATTGCCATCTTTTGGCGAGTTTTTATACAATTATTCATGGTGATGATGTCATATTTGATGGGTTAATGAAGTAATATAGCAACGATGTAAGCGTTACAATAGTAAAACATCACGACGTCAGATGACGTTACGGAGTGACTGCCATTTCCTAAGCATTGTGTTATACCGTATATAACATAGAATAGTATACGGAGGCACGATAAATTATGTAAAATCCACAAGACAATACATCAGGGTAATTCGGCAGTTATTTTTAAGATTCCCCGACGTTTTGTTTGGCACAGAAAGGGAGCGGAACAAAGTCATCAGACGGACCGATCAAAACAAAAACTTCCGTCAGATCGCTTTCTACATTATCCGCACAGAATGTAGGCTCAAGCTGTCCATTTTTAAAAATATTTAATGAATTATTGACAGTATGTTAAGAAATATATTTCCAAGGAGTTGATAACAATTTTGGCGTATACTTTTTAAAGTGTAAAGCCCACGAATGGTAGTTCTTTGGAAAACTGAGGTAGCGTGACGTCGTTGTCGAGTGTTGACGTACCCTTCAAATGTGCACACTTTGAATGTTTTTTGAAGATATATCATGAAACTTGGCTAGTATGACAAGAAATAATTGCTCTAAACGTCGATAATAATTTGGGCATACTGTACTTGGTAGTTTTTAAGATATACCAGGATTATACGGTATTCTGGGACAACCCACGTATAATTGAGTAAAAGGGCAAAATGCAACGGAACATCGATAGTCCCTGGAGTGTAACGTCATGTCGAAAAGTGCGCCGACGTCATAAAATGCGACCAAAATCAGGCTACACAAAACGGCATGTTTATAACGTCACATCAGTATCCGCGACAGCGCTATAATATATACACCAGGATGATGCTTCGGTCTTAATGTTTATGTGGACGGTTTAATATTTCAAATCAGATGACGATTCACAGAATTATAGGTATATGTGGGAGGTCAAGTTAATGCTATTTTAAAAGTGCGCCGCAGAGCATAATTTTAATTACCATAGTAACCGCCACATACTCGGAAAAAAGGTATACACAGTGCGCCAATGAAAACGCAACACTTACATACTACAGCATAACACATTTGACAAGTGTGTAGGCATCGCGAAATTTTGTCATGGGATAGATATATGCAAGTGACACATTAATACCACTTCGAATCAGATAAATCTGTTTAACAACATAGTTTTTTACCAGTTGTTTTGGGGTCAGTATAAAACAGAAAGTCGCATGTTATCATCTATTAAAACAACCGCAAGGAGCGATCCATCGTGTCCATCTACGACGTATTAATCTTATGAAACGTTCATTGAAGGCTAGAGGGATGCTGTTCCGTTGTTACAGAAGGGCTATGTGAAGTTCAGGTACTTTTAAGGGGCCTATACACTATTTCGCGCACTACCGCTAAAATAAAACAACATCGTCTATTATATTCATGGTGTGTTTCTATGGTCAAAGGGAGATAATCTTGGAGTAATAAAATGAGTAAATAATTAACTTGCCAGTTTCTTTATAACACTGCTTCGAATCTTGCGCATTTAAACGTATATTCGAAACAGCTCGTTTTTAGATTAATGAAAATGGAATATATTTGACCCAAGGATGGTGAATGTATCACCATTTGTTACTGGAAATAAATTGCAAGAACGCTATAGCTATTCTTTTAAGACTAATTATTGCACTCAAAGGAGAAAAAATGCGCTTTTTCATTGCGTGCTCAATTTTTAAAACACAATTTTTGTCTAAATATGAATGAACACCATAACTTGAGATTGAAGACTAGTTCAGTAATATTCAGTAATACAATTTATTGTAAAAGTTTGGTGATTAATCTAAAAAAGTGACGATAATTATCCAAGAGTTATCGCACTTGACTTGAACATTTTTCTTGCATCCTATGGTTTTCAATGCATTTTTAGCTTTCTTAACAGGTGTATATGTATTCAAAATTGTGTTAAATAAATGAAATAATGACTTCGGTAATTTAAATCAACGAAACTTTGTACGGATACCCCACAATTGAGCATAACGACCGCTCTTTCGGAGACTGCCTTTGACATTTGCACCATGTTTTCTACTAGTTATTTTGTTTTTCCGACTAATCCATCCATATTCTTCAAAATGCTTGCATAATATGCGAGCAAATATCTAGCAACCTATCAGCAAGCGGGAAAATGCGGTTTAAGGCTACGCTATGGACGAGTGTTTCTTAAAGTATTTTTACGAAAAAAGCTGGATTATTTAGAAAATACAAATCGAAGTGAGCATACAAATTTCAAGTTTATAAGTTGACATAATATAAAAATATTCAAGTTTAAAAAGTGTTGCGTTTTCATTGCCGCTCAGTGTATGAGCTGGAAATTTGCAAATCAATTAAAAATACGTTGTTTTAAAAAATGTTTGATTTTTACTTAATTCGGTCAAAAACTAAACAAATGGCAGGCGCAGTCCACGAACTTTTTGATACCCCGACGTACTCAGTTGAACGTTCTGGACAAACACTGGGAAAGTTTACATAAAAAAGTCATAGTTTGAAACTTTGAAGCATTGCAACAAAGGTGCAGAAGATAAAGCGTATGTATGCACCTATAAACTACATTTGTATGATATTCAGGATACTCTTCTATCACATAGAGCATGCTTTGAAAAAATTAAGTTACCAATTTTCTAGGGCTCTTTTCAGCTGTTAGACCGCTCAAGCACCCTTTGTCATTTTACCCCCCCCCCCCCCTGGTCATTGGGCTACCTATGGACACCTACACTTGTGTCTCCCTGGTGAGACTATTTCTCTCCTGTGGGTGTGGCAGCTAAAATCGATCTGTGGCGCCCAGGAATAGACACTTCCCTCACAGGTATCATTTTGCACCATGGTGGAGTGGAGCATGTGGGTCTTGCTCAGAGAAATTAGCCAGTGGGCCAAAGGGGGATTGAACACGGGACCACTCGATCCCGAAGCTCACGTCCTACCTCTAGGTCACCGCTCCCCACCGCTTTGGATTACATGCATGAAATATTCCCAAATTTACATGCAGTCCGATGATATAAAGAGGCCACATCTGTGTTAAAATGCGAGCCAAAGTAAGACGATGGTTCTTTGACCGATCGTTACTCGGAGCCTGTAGGCACTTGTTTGTCATTTCAAAATATTGAAACTTGAAAAACTAACGACACATCAAGGTAAGTCAATTATTAATTATGAATTTATCTACGCAGCTTTTTATCAGTATTATTTCTTGAAATACTGCATTTAGTAAATTGTATCAAGCATTGTAGCTGAACACTAATGCATGGATGTAGCAGCGTCTTTAACATGGGGTTTAGCAAGCATTAGGAGAAGGGATAGCAAACATAATTTTAGTAAGTGAGGGCATGATAATTTACACATATATAAAAGATCATGTTTATGGAAGCGTATGTGGATATCTTGTGTATCTATATAATGACTACGATTGTGTATATGTAGGACGTTGTTGTTTGTAAGTACCTGTTAGGAGGTCATTATATTAGGGGTACGACATGCTCCTCGGGAACATTTTCAAAAACAGTGGGTCCATCTGGTGCATTCTTAGATAACTTATTTGGTATTATTTGGACATTTTTGGTACACAATAAAGCTAAATAAAGTTTTTGTTATTCATACTTGTTAAGGCTAGCGCAAGACGAGTACATGCGATGTAGCTTTTAAAAAGATGCGTGATAACGTATTTTCATAGATATTTAGCTAGCGAACATGAAAAAAACGCATTATTTATACTTTGTCACCAACAGCAGAGGGCAAATTACCTATTACGATGCTAGTCTGAATATTTTTAACGGCGATAAGGATATGCCTTCCCCCCCCTCCGTCTTAACTTGGTGGGGCGGATGGTTTTATTGGTCTAGGATAGCTAAATTATTTGAACAAATAGCATTTTCGTCAGAAATAATTTCTTATCATATAGAATTATCACTGAACAATTTAAACAAATCAATATTTTTGGTAAATTCGATCAGTTTTCGTCAAAATTAGGTAACTAGACCCTGTACAGGACTGCTTGACCCAGTGCAGTAAAAAACAAGACCCTGTGCATTAAATTTCTTACAAAGGCTAGACTCCGTACACAACGAAATGTTGTTTTTCATCAATTACACGCGTTTTAATGCATGTTTATTGACGAGGATTTCAACATAGGTAAAGAACATGTCAGGTAAACGTTTAAATCATAACAGGGTTGTGGAATATGAATACTTTAGCTGCGATAAAGGAAAAGTGTACGATTTTCTGAACCGTCCGTAAAAGAGGTACCTTTCAGTGCTGTTTGTCAATAATTAACAAACTTAGAGAGCAAATGACTACATTGGAGTTTTAAAATAAACATTCCACTACCTTAATTTGTTCACTTCAAGTGGATCGCATACAAATTTACAGAATAATAGTAAAAAACTGAACGTCGTCCGAAATCGATAACCACTTTTACTTTCGTTTTCGTTCAATTTGGGAGGCTATTTCCGGTGTACGGTGTCTACCAGTGAGTGTGTAGGACATTTCTATTCGTGGGATTATGTTGCTATCAAAACAACTCATGGTCAAATCTATTGAATTTAGACGGTCATCTAATGTTAGAATACACCCTACTTACACACTTAAAATAATCAGATATGTTATTTTACAAAATTTGGTAATAAAGTGACCAAAAGTTTTGATTCGATGTGTGCATGTCATTAATTAAATTGATAAGTGGAATAGTCTATCACCTGAATAATAGATTGGAGAACACAACAATGTGTTTTATATTGATTTCGAGTGAGTACTTTTCACAGGATTTTGACACAAAAAATGACGAATTTCAATTGTAGATAAAAAACTTGTTTAACTAATATTTCTTTTTTTTTTAAATCAATTTCATAAATGTATAATTTTAATTTAGTAAAACAAATTGTGTAATAAATGCTGTTGCAGACTTGAAAAATCTAATTCTTTTCTGACACGGTTACACACTGATGGGTTCAATTTCAGCAGGGGAAGATACCTTAATTTGAGGACAAAATCGATAATGGTGAACATAATGGTGTAAATTAGATGCTGGAGACTGGTGTTTCACTTAAAATTGGCATGTCTCTATCATAATAAGACAGTTGTATCATCTCCAACAGACGGATCGTGCACGTGTATGACGTACCACGTGACAACAGGTCAAAGGCCAATGCCGCTGATCTAGACAGGTCATTCTGCTAGCACCAACTTCAACGACATAGCTGTAGCTTAATTGTAGTCAAACCAACAATAAATTCTTAACTGTAGTCCAACTAATATCTAAATTTGAAAACAAAATGTTTCTAAAAAGCCAATCTTTCGTACAGACTCTATACTGAGCAAAACAGCTAACCGAACGCTTTTTAAATTTGAATATTTCAGTATCCTGTACATGTAAGTGTACAAACCTAAAAGTTTCCATAGTTATTTGAATATAGATTGTGCACCTACTGCAGCTTTCCACATGAAAATACATGCCAAAATCACTCATCCATGACGAAAAAACTTCAAATCACATTTTTGCACGTTGTGATCGATTGCTCTCGAATTGCACGAGTTTTGCGTGCATGTTGTGTAGCATGGGTGTTTGTTAGTCGGAAAAACAAAATATTTTGTTAAAAACATGGCGCATTTGTCAAAGGTAGGTCGTGGAAGAGCGGCCATTATGCTCCCTGGAGGGTATCAAACAAACAGTTCAGTTTTACACAGATTTAGATTATCGCAAACATTAGTTCCTTTTATTTCACGTGTGTGTGAATACCAATGCACATTAAAATACCTAAAACAGTATATTGGGAATCACAGGAGCAAAGAAAAATTGTAAATTCAAGTGGTATAACTCTATTGTATTGTCATGCATTAGTGAAACACGTTGACATTAAAATATAATACATATTAGTCCTGATGGCTTTTTGCATAAAGAACGTGTTTTCTCTCCATTCAGTATAGGACACTTTTGAAGTGCGTTCATCAGGTGTTCGACAAATTGTTAATGCAGCTATATGCCCGCTTTGGTAATAAAGAATGTTTTAAGTGTATATTCTGTTAACGGAACCAAAAATAAATATTAAAATACTGAGAATAAAGCCAAAATTAAGACAATAATTACCCTCATTTATCCACACAAAAGATATTCGACCAAATAACTCCCCTTGACCATTGAAAATTAACATCATAATTTTGAAAAATTAAAAATTCCATGTTTTTGTGATCAAATTGCATTATATCGATTTTGACTATTTGTTTTATTGATTTGGCGATTAGTCTTTTTAAAATGTGTATGGAATAAACCTAAAATATTTTATTATTTAACGCTTATTCATGAATTTCAAATGTATATATCTGGTTCTGTTATTTCATGGTTCCGTGAACGTCCGTACACAAATGTTCGTGCAAAAATATAAATAAATAAAAAAGTTATACTGTAAAAACTGCTGCTCATTCATAAAATATGCTAACTGTACACTTTGTGAATTTCATCTTGATGGGTGATGTCATTAAATACATATTTTGATGATTATGCAAATTAAATATATTAACGAAATTTTACCACCAGCCTTCTAATGTTTGGGTTATACTTAAGGCAAAGTTTCAGAAAATTCCAATGGATAGTTCTATAAATATTCATAAAAAACATAAGCGTTCGGTTAGTTGTTTTGCTTAGTATATTAAGACATCCACAATTGCCTGTGCTCAAAGAGAGATACTTTTTGATTAGGGAGCGTTAGCGAGTCGTTCAGTGCAGGCGATAAAAATTCACGTTTAAGACTGCGAGATAAAAATAGATGAATTTGCGTATGCCGCGGGATGACTTCGGACTTTATCGCCTTATCTTTAGCCAAGTTAGTGTTTATAATGTTGCTTGATTACTTAGCACTTTATCGCAGGAAGCTTGATAAATATATCAACACAGGGATTGTATTATGTTATGTAAACTAGGTTACCATCCGGTCAGTGATAAACGTTTAAATACTGCGAGTAGTATAGGCAGTAGTCGTAACAATGTATTTACTATATGCTGGAACATACATATGGCGTTGGGGTGGCATATGCCCTCGTATGCTTTGTGACTGGATAAATATTTTTCTGACGACAGGAACAATCCCTATTCTTCGAGTGCCATCGTCGCTTTGATTACAATAGTTACCCTTCTTCCACAGTAAAAAAGTTATATATTGTTATGTGTATTTTTAAATCGTGGGATTGTGTCACATAGTATTAATATGGACCAGTACATTTCTTAAAATCGATAATTGTCATGATTTATATCAATTACATATCGCTCTACATATATGCAAGAAATCATTATAAACTAGTCGGCTGTTCTAATAAAAGACACACACTATAGTGTTGTTTGTATAGTAGATTCCGTAAGTAATACTAATGAGGCAACTATCCCATTCGAACGAATAGGGATGTATGACGTTAAAGAGGCATTCCCTATAACTAGCATATTTTTTTCTAATATCACATTTAATGAGCTAAATGTTCAAAGCACTATCAACAATCATAATTCGTCAGAAGAAAGTATGCGCAAATATATCTCTATAATGTCAAAAATATGGCCAAATCACCAATAATAATTTATCGCTTTCAGCGATTTATTATCATGTGATCAAAGGGAAACAACTCGTGACTATTTTGGTTCATTACAGAAATATTTTTCATTTTTTCTCGGTAATTGGTGGGAGCTTTTTGTTGAAGATTTGAGGAGTTTAAGCAATAATTATTCTCATTTAATGTATAATATTCCTAAATCGATTTAAACAATCAAAGTAATAGGGAACGCCTCTTTAACTCATGTATATAGCTTATACTCAGTCAACCCTATATAAACATAGCTTACCTGCCGGACGACAGTATATTGACACCCATTCTCGATTAACTTTGAAAAAACTGTAGAACTTTTGACGCTCAGTATATATCTTTATAATTATACTGAATTGGTACCCCTACTACATTTACATGAATCTGCATTTACCGACTATTTCTTTTAGGAATGTAAGAAACGCATTGTCAACATTCGCTGCTCCCCAAGCACCCTCGCTACGTTTATGCAGTTTCTTCATTTGACCACTCGGCAAAACTTCATGCACCGTTATGTCAACTGTACCTCCTGTAATTATAAGGTACAAGTACAATACTAGTCTAGTCTGACAACAATATTATATGTAAATAATCCGACCCATAAGTGTCAAGTCTAAGGATAGTAGGGTGCTGACGAAACAACACGAGCAACTGGAAATATGGATGGAACTCCTCAGAGGCACACCAGTTGATAATCCCGCCGACATACCAGAAGGAGAGGAGCTTGACATCAATACAGGACCTATCACTAAGGACGAGATTATGGAAGCAGTAAGGAGGCTCAAGAATGAAAAATCACCAGACTTCGATGGGATCCTACCAGAAGCCCTAAAGGCAGATAAAAGAAACTACAGCCAATCCACTAATAAGACAACCAAAGGACATATGGGAGAAAGGACAAGTACCAACCGAATGGTAGACGGGTCCGATCGTCAAACTGCCAAAGAAAAGAGATCTAGGAGACTATCAGAACTGGAGGGAAATCGAGTTGTTATCGTAACCGAGCATGGTTTCAACAAGGATATTTCTGGAACGTATCAAGCCTGCCATAGACACAATCATGCGTGGTGAACAGGCAGTGTTGATCCAAGGAAGATTAGGTTGTAGCGATAAGGATTATTGTTGAACAGTCAATTGAATGTCAAGCACCACTGTACATAAGCTTCATCGACTTCCGCAAAGCATTTGACATGATAGATCAAGCAACAATCTGAAATATAATCAAGCACTATGGTGTCTCAGAGAAAGTCATCAACAGTATATGCCATGTGATCCACGACACAGACTCTCTTCACTGTCTCAACATGTGTGCGTTAGGGTTGTTTGTTGTCTCCGCTCACCTTCTCGGTGCTGGATCTTGAAGACTCTGACCAGAGAACCAAGAGGGCTATACTTGACCTTTACAAAGAGACTCAAAGATCCTTAATTCGCAGATGATATCGCTCTTCTGTCACATACTCACCAACACATTCAGACAAAGACACATAGTCAACGTCAGGAAAACCAAGAACATGAGAATCAACAACAGCAAAATGAAGCTCAGCTTACGCTGAATAACCAGCCGATCGGCGATGTGTGGAGTTTCGTATATTTTGGAAGTGTTGTGAATAAGACAAGAGACTCAGGTGGAGATGTTAAGATCAGGATTGGCCTTCATAGCCCTAACAAACACCGGAAAAGTCTACACGGATAAACATCACGAAGTACATCTTATGACACTTAGGAGCATTCCAAGAAAATTGAACACAAGCTCCTAGTCTTCATCAACAATTGCCCTCGTCGAATCTAGATGGCCGGAAAGGATGATTACAAATGTAGAGCTCTGGAGGAAGACGAGACAGAAACCAGTCATGGTAACCATCAAAGAGAAAAAGTGGCGATTGATTGGTCATATCCTTCGGAGATATAGACTCAAACACTACCCATGAAGCTCTCATTACTGACAAGAATAAGTCTGGATGCTGTACTGCGATCTGCCAGGCTATCATGGGACAACGCGGAAAACTCAAGGCAGAGACGACTGGCGGACAGTGCTGACGGCCCTATGCCCACCCATGTTCGAAGAGGACCAACTATAGGTGGTAACGTCTAACTGTTAAAAATAATGCGTACGGTCAATATGTCATACATTTTAATAACAACTGAATACAAACTATAAGTAACAGACGTATCAATGCATCATAACTGCAGTGATATTCCATATGTATTACATAATTCTAAAACATAATTCAACTATACTAATATGTTTTGTTTAGTTAATACATATTATTTCCCAAAGATAGAAAATGTATGAATACAATTTACAATAAAATTCCAGGACAAGAGTGGAAGACACTTGGCAATGAAAACACAACTCTTTTTAACTTGAATATTTCCTTCATCCGTTAACTTACAAATTTGAAATTTTGCATGTACAGTCTCTTCGATATAGAATACATTGTATCTACCGAATTCAGCTTATTCCGTTATACTACTTTAACGAATCGTTCGTCCATAACGGAATAGCCTTAAACCGCATTTTGATGATGGATGGCTCGACATTTGCTCACATACTGGGTAAACATTATGAAGAAATATGGATGGATTAGTCGGAAAACAAAATGATTCGTCGCAAACGTGTCAATGGAAGATTGTGGGAGATCGGTCGGTATGCTCATGGATGGGGTTTCAATACGACCAGTCAAAACGTTAATTTAAACCATTGAAGTAATTTATTTTTCATTGATCACAAGTTTAAATACATATGCTCCTGTAAAGAAATATTAAAACATTAGAAGTCGCAGGATGTATGGAAAATGTTTAAATTAAGTGCGATAACTCTTGGCTAATTATCCTCACTTTTTAGGATCAATCACAAAACTGTTACATTAAATTGCATTATAATGATGATTTATCAATTTGGATATTACTGAACCTGTCTACTTGCTCAAGTTATGATGTTAATTCAAATGTAAGCGTATATTGTGTTATAAAACTTGAGCCCATACTTTAAAATCGCATTTTGTTCTATAGAATGCAATACATAATGTTAGAAGCATACCTGTGGCGGTCATGCAATTTATTTATGGTGGTTTGGCAGTGGCATAAAGAAATTTATTACCTCCCTTTGACCATAACTAATACATTATGTCTCCTATAGAGCATGTTTTGATGCTTTTAGTGATCGTGCGCGAAACAATGTACAGGCTATTTAAAAGTACCTGGACTTCACATAGCCCTTCTGTAAGAATGAAACAGCATCCAATAAGCATTTCTTGAACGTTTCATACGATTAATACGTTGTATATGCACATATTTCATCACTTCTAACGGTGGTTCAACAATATTAAAGTGATATTCATGTGTTACATGCATGTATTTATTCTATGATAAAATGTCGCGTTGTTTACACAATTATTAAACATGTTATGCTATACTACGTATGTGTTGCGTATTCATTGCCGCTCAGTATATATTAATGTTGAGAAAAAAACCTACCACCAGCGTCTAACACTAAATATCGTGTTCCAGGTCCAAACGATGCCAGTAGAAATTCGCCTTTACTGTATGGCTCAACGGGGAGATGACGACACAACATTATCGCAGCCTCCGATTCAAGAGTAATCTTAAGTTTATCACAAGCAATACCAGCCTGAAATAAAGGTATGAACATACATGTTAAAGGAACAAGAGCAAAACAGGAAACTTAAGACGGACAGACAAAGTGGAAATGGCGTATATTACGTAAAATGACGTGACGGATGAAAAAATGTATTTGTACAAAATTGACATTTAAAAATATTTATCCGAGTAATAATTGTCGAAATGGTGCCAGAAAAAGTTTACATCTTTTGTCTAACCTTGTGAAAAAAGTATGAGAAAATCCGACAGAGAAGGTAACTTTTCTTTGAACCAATCTAGGTGTAAATGCTTTTTATATGATTACTTTCATCAAATTACATTTAAAAAAGCCTACTTTGGTTTCGTAGTTGCACCGGCACGATGTCTGTTCAGGCACTGGTACCCTCTCTGTGCTGTGTTCATTGTGAGTACATATAGGGTTGCCGTGCAAGTCAGATGAAACACAGAGAGATTGTGCTGGTGCCACAGCGAAACCGTAAGTAGGCAGTTTGTACCGTAATTTGATGCAATCATCCGTCATGTAACGATATCAATAAGAATGTCATGAATGTATGTACTTACATCGATTGCTGCTTCTCTCATAAACTGTTTACCAGCATCATTCCATATAGCAGGTACCGTCAATACCCAAATGATGTCAAAAATATCTCTTAAATATACACTACTTTGTTTTTTGTACGTCATTGCAGCAACCAGATCATCCTTCATATATTTGATGGACAGCGAAAGCACTGTCTTGGCTGCAAGTTTGTTGCCGCTTCTATCTTTCAATACAATGTCCTTCTGCATGCCCTGAAATGTATACACTTGACAGTTATTATTTTATATGTGATACATGTCAAAAATCATTCTTGAGATTTTATTGTAAAACACTTCGTCACTTATACACACTTAAATTGTGTAAGCTTCACAATTCCTTACTTTGATGGTTTACCATTGCCTTTTTGTACTTTTTTGACAAATGTGATTAGCATTTAGAGAAAAATAAGGTCACATAATCACCACTTATATTTTGAACGATTTCACTGGTCGAGTGACCGACATTGATGGAGTATATAGAGATCTAAAAAAAAAATTTGTTAATAGGTTGTATCTATATAGGAAAACACAAGCACATTCGGATAATAAATACATTACAACTGTGTTGTTACCATAAATGTTTAACATACCTGTGAACTAAAAAGCTTCATTTTAAACAGACGAAAGTAATACCAGTGACCATGTTCGTCATTTTCGACAAGACTGGCATACTTATTTTCAGCATCATATCCATAACTGTGTATTGTCTTACCGTCAGGTCTTATTAGAATGCATGTCGGCTCTGAAATTTGACCGTAATGTGTATCTCATACATCAAATACTAATAACCCCAACTGCATAAGCATTTGGTGCATATCGATTCAGGACATGATTTGCAAACATCGGCATATTCATACTCAAATGTTTCAATTATAATCATGTAAATTCAGTATCCACGATAGAATACCGCATACATCGCTTCTCTGTTCTGTCGGATCAGTTTGCATTTGACTGTGATGGAAGTAGGCTAGGACAGAATACAGGATATACGGCATCAGAGTACCGTCCGAGTGCTACATTAGATTTGCGTTCGGTCATAGCCATTTTAAAAATACTTTAATTCTAAGAATTGAAAAACAGTGTACTAGGATTACCCAAAAGAGCATGCATATGTGTTTTTACGCGTGCTTTTGGGGTGTCCTTCTTCACAGAATGTGTGTTTATACAAATATTATCCATGTCCGCTTTTTGTTTTATCTTGCTATTATAATTTACGTACTACATTGTATGTACAATTATTACACTCTAAACATATCAAACACAGCGAAAATAAACCGCTAATGTAAGGTACAAATTGTATTATTTCTTATGCACGGGGATGAATCTTTCTAGTTTCTATCTAAACAATAAAAGATGGCCGCCACGCTAAAAACGGTACGTTTTTGCTAATATCTTTTTGTCAAGCAATTGTGGAAACTGAGATGTAGCTATTAACCCGCTAAACACTATTCTGCACATTCCGGTATAAGTAGATTCGTCAACAGTGTATAAGATATTACAGTGTCGTAGGAACAGGGGTGTAACACGTCTAAGATGCTGCCTTTACAGCGGATATGAATCCTGGATGATGAAACATAATTCCTAAAATCGTGGATATTTTCTGTACTATATGTTTTATAATACAATTCCCTGTACGATAAGTGCACACTGCATTGTCATAGTGTTTGTTATTCCTTACAGTGTAACGAGGAAAAACAAAAACATCATTGACAGTCGAAAAGGTTACTTGAAAACTAATTTATTTGAAATACTGCTCGTAATAATCCCTTATTGGAACGATGTATCACAATAAGTATCACAAGTTATCACATGTAAACATTAACATGAAACAGAAAAAAATATAGATAAATACATTACAACAAAATTGTACTACTTGTTCTTCAAAAAGGCGGACAAAAGTGGTATTTATATTAATTTCCAAAATCGAATGATAAACACTAATTAACGTGTATACCGCGTTTAAACAGTTGTGTCTTCGAATTGACTCTTAACACAAGTTACAGTGATTTGATATTTGAAAACGAGATTGCTTGACGATTAAGCAGTGTAGGCGGTAGCAAAGCCATCATGCCATCGCCATATAGTAGTGTACGATATTGATACAAAAGGACAATGTAATATGCTGATAAAGTGTCTGTAATTTAGCACGCAGTACCAATCGAGACTGAAGGTTCGATTTCAATTAAGGACTATTCATATTGCGTTATTGTCAATGAAGAAAATGACTTTGTTGTGGACATGCAGACTATACCAGAACTGTAAGAATATAATGATTTATTAAATGGCGATATTGACATTCAAAGAAAAACATTAGATACAGTTGTTAACAAATATGGTCGACAGTTACTAAGTTTTTGTAGATCGTTTGGTTGTTATATTATCAATGGTCGATTTGGTGCTGATGCTAACACGGCTAACATGGATGTAGCATCATCAACTATTTCATTGCTTCTAAAAACTTGTTATGTAAAATTGATACTTTTGAAATTATTTCTTGTCCTGAAAGTAGTCACTTTCCTTTATATTTGAGTCTAAGTTGCGAACAAGAAGTATCATCAAATACTGAATCACTGCCTCATAATGACAGTGGTTCCTCTACGACGCTGTAATAATCTTATACACTATGAAATAAGAAATAGTACTACATAGGGCTATATTTAAGAAATGACAGTCCAGTCTACCCATCAGTTCATTGTTACTAGTTCCTAACATAGATACGAAAACGCTGTATTTTTAATTTTATATCTTTTTATAGCTCGAGAAAAAAATGAATTGTGTGACAGACATAAAATAAACGACTTATTTACAGTTTATACAGTTTATTTTCAGAAATTAAGGCATCATGCCCATGGTTCATATTTACAATTACAAACAGAAATGTATATACATATATATTATAACAAATCTAAATACTCATGCAAAGCATAAATTCACACACCTACAAACATTTACACACTCTGCCGTTCACACTCACACACGCACACACTCATGCAACCACCCACACACACACACACTCACGTACACGTATTCACAATTACACATGTTAATCAATTGAGCATAATTATATAACAATTTACATGCTGAATATCAAGTGGTGAGAGTGAATGTTACAACACCTTTACATAATCAGCCAAAATAAATAGTCAAGTCTGAGGCTTAGTAGCAAATATGTTATATAAAAAGGAAGAATGTATCTGGCTACAGCAGAAAACGTTGGTTTAATGCATACAAGACTGTTCCCTTAATTCAAAGCTTTTAAAAATATAGACAGCTAAATTTTTCAAAATCTTTACATCACAAGACTGTAGCAAGTCTCTAAACTTTAAAATATTTGGATGTCGTCTATAATATGCTGGGATATATTGTTTTCTAAGATTACCATATAGGTTGCATTCAAACAGAAAATGGAATTCATCCTCCAAACAATTAAAGAATTTACACTTTCTTTCAGGGATAGGTGTTCGATTACGCTTTGTCCAGCGACCAACTTCTATCTGTAGTCTATGTGATGGCACTCTAAATTTAACAACGCTTTCCTGTATTTGTTCACTTGAACTATGTCTAGATATGGTTGTAGTTGAACATTTGAAGATAATTTTTAAGTATTTGCTCTGCTTGAAGTTTCAATATCACTATTCCAACCTTAAAAATATTTAAGAAATAAAAATCTGTTCGCGTTTATTGTCGGTGAATAAAACACGAGCAGGAGTTCGGATGTGGAAAAATTAAATCACGAGTGCGTAGCACGAGTGATTTAATTTACCGCATCCGAACGAGTGCCCGTGTTTTATTCACCGACAATATACAAGAACAGAGTTTTTATTTCGATTCTAAATACAATAATATCCCGCACTATTTAACTGCGCGCATTCCATTTTCACCCATTTGACATTGAACATAATTCCACGCTGAAATTGAGTGGCTTATTAGCTGGTACAATTACCTCCCTCGTTAATGAAAACGACCTTCGTAATTTTCTGAAGGAAATACCACAATTTAAACATGGAGACAATTTTAATAACACGAGTATATGGTATCTATTTCATAAAATGAAAAATATAAATGGATTGATTATCAGAAGCTTTAATAAAACTTGGTTTCTAGAGTATATTGGAGTTTCTAAAAATAGATGCGTCATAGATGTAAAACTGGATTCTCGCGCAACTCGCCTTGTCATCGTGACTCGTAGTAAATTTTGCTATATTCATTCATATGTATGTCACGTGATACTGGGCGTAAATAGAAACAGCCAATTTGATAGGTATGTTTTATGGGGGTAATAATACATTGTTAGGTCCGCTCTATATTTAAACGATTAATCCGCAGATCGTGTTAGAATGGTCAATTAATCTCAAGAGAAAACCGTTATAAAGTTCTATAAACAATTATTATGTGTTAAACGACAGACTCAAAATACTTTTGTATATGGTGAACTAGGAAAAGTGCCTATCAATTTCACTTGTATTATAACAACCCCAAATTTCCCTGCCATAGCTTAAAACAGGCTCAACTAAAATTTCATATAGCTCCAATTTGTGACTAATTGTCATATTTTAGAAATTATCAATATAAGATTTCATTTTAAAGGTAGCCTTCATTCATTGTCCTGTTAAGGCTTCTAATGTATTTTTAAATGAACCACCTGTTGAGAAAACAAGTCCAAGATATGTAAACTTATTAACAATTTCAATTATTTCACCTTTGTATGTAAACTTTAAATTTTGACTTAGATTACCTCCCTTTTTAAACATCATTATTTTTGTTTTGGTTGCATTAACAGAGAGTTTCCATCTGTCACAATAATTTTCCAATATATCTAAACCATTTTGTAAGCCATCTTGGGTTTCTGACAATAATGTAATCCTCATACAAAATTAAATATAACTTGAACATACCAATATCAATACCCTCATACCCTTTGTGAATAAAAGTTTCTTCAATGTCATTCAGATACATAGCAAATAATAATTGGGATAGACTTTCTCCTTGTCTAACACCTAAATTACATATAAAATCATCACTTAGTGTATTATTACACTTAACTCTGGAATTGACTTGTGTGTACATGGAATGTATTATATTAAAAATCTTACCCCTAATACCAGTTTTCAGTAATTTATACCATAATATACTTAACAACTTTTCTAAGTCCTCATTTTCATTTATTCACCACTTTTTTATTTAATACAATGAAGAGACAAACTTTCTCACGTGAAGTTTGTACAACAAATTCTTAATAAATCGCGTATCGAACTGGTCGTATATTACGTTGTTTGTGCGTCACAAGTTTGACATTCGTTTCGTGCTTTTTTGACGCCAATTGTTTACACATACCTTGAATATGTTTCAAATGCCTTCATTGTATGACCAATGACTCACCACGTATGAAAAACCGTTTATAAAAATAATTTAGATATCATAGTTATGCGTCGAAGGATGCCAGACAAATATGAAGTGACGTCAGTACGGTGCAGAGTAGCATTTAGTGTCGACAATCATGAGTTATTACCTTAACATCCACGTCTGATATCTGTTCAACGTATACGTATCTATTTCTATGTTTCATTAAAGGTAAACGTATTGTTTGCTTGTTGTATTATACTGATTACAGGGCATTTAGCATTTATTGTGACGTCATGATGTAAATTCGATCTACGCCGAATACTCATGGCAACTTTGAGTTCAGATGGTCAAATCCAATGAGTCGCTTGATTCAGCAATACTCGTCACTCGCGTATTTGGCTGTCATTAGAAACATAAGACTAAATGGTGGTCACCCAAGATATCAAAATATGTATTTGCGACTTTTACGTTTTTTGCGGTCTTATGTTATGCATGTGTCCATTCAATGAATTTCAATCAAACTCGACTTTTTGTTTTACAATTCTGCAAACCTATAATACAAGAAACTTATAGCATAATTTCATTGGGCTACATACATTTTTGACAAAGTTATCTTAAAAAATATAAGTGTGGACTTAGAAAAGTTGCTAAGTATATATCTCTTACCACATAATCAAAGGCTTTGGAAAGTCAATAAATGCTGCATATAATTTTTTGTTTCTTATGAGCATATGATTCATTACATTGTATAATACAAAAATATTGTCAATGGTTGACATATCTTTCTTAATCCTGCCTGAGCCTCAATATAAATATTGTAGGTCTCCATCCAATTATTCAATCTATTATTTAAAACTTTAGTGAAAAACTTGCCTAGTGTGCTTAATAGGGTTAGTCCTCTGTAATTAGCTGGATCTACAGTAGAGCCTTTTTAGTGTATTGGAATTATATATCCTTCTGCCCATTGTTCTGGAGAATATATAGGCATGCATTTATGTTCAGCGATATTGACATTATATCGAACTTTTTGCTAATATAAGACAGTTAAGGCGTTCCATACATAGCGTTTAACCAGATATATTCACATACCATGACAGCAAAATGTGATTTTCTTTCACGGCTCAAAAAACATGGTTTATCTATACCAGCAATCATATTATCTTCACAAATTCTCCCATTCAACACTCTCATACCAGTCGTTTTACAAAAATGAAGTAAGTATCTTCCATTGTTGTTGATCACAGTATCTTGACTATTTCTCTCAATGAATACATCAGGTACATAATCATCAGGCAATAAATTAAAATCATAAAAATTATCATATTGTACAAAATCTTGACGTTTATCAATTCTACTGTTTAAATCACCAGCAATCATAAATTCACAGTTGTCATACGTTTGTTCAAAATAGCACATAGCATCAATTAACAGATCATAAATACAGTATTCTACCATTCCCACTCGGCTAGACCCTTCAGGTATATTATAGCAAAGACACATAAATAAATCATTTTCAGCATTAAGAATACATTTATCAATTTTAACCCACAATATACAATCATCAAAAGATTTAATAAGTTCGACATGGTCTGTAATTCTATCAGACACATACAAGATAATTCCAACACTACCACGTTTACTGTTACAATTTAAAAGCTGTCTATCCAATCTGAACTGAGCAAAATGTGGTACATCACTATCAAAACCCTACAGCTACAGATGAGTCGTACAACTCTTTTCTAGCAGTGACATATTTCAAAGGGGTAGTCTCTGTCTACACTTAAGGGTGTTCTTTTCAGCGTGTAATGTTTATATAGTACAGTTTCTGTGTCACAGTAATCCCTGAAACGGCCTGTAATTGGCCTTCTCTTGTGTTTGTTATGACAAGTACCCGGCGAACCGACACGATAAGCTCGATCAATACACATTCCTCTTGTATCAATTCCCATTTCCTTTTCCATGAAATTGAACATCATTGCTGTACAATTACCATTATACAGTTATTGTACTTCAGGGTTTAATATGTTGTAAATAGACACTTACAGTGCTGTCAGGTAATTCTGCGCGCCTAACGGGTATTGGCTTTCTACATTTGAGATTATTTTATTTTTAGAATAAATTATGTTGCTGTTTGGATAGAAACAAACTTCATTGACAAATGTAAACAATTCAAAACACCATACCTTCGCTAAACTAGGTCAAATGTCGTCACAAAATAAGATGGCTGCAGGTTTTTATGACGTACATTTTTTCGGCTAATTCTGCGCAGGTGGAATTGTTTTTTTGGATAGTCTGTTTCAAAGATTTTTTTTCACAAGAAATTTATCACAGTATCGAAAGAAGTAGTCATTAAGACAATGTTGACAAAAAAGGAAAAGTCATCATCCATGACAAATGTGCTTTTATTCAAATTATGTGTCACGTGGTATGTCAATTTAACGAAAATCGCCGTTGACACTCATTTTAGTCAAATTTTCGTAGAAATACTTTTGCGATTCCGTTGAAATGATTATAAAACCTTACATAAATGACATACATCTACAAAAACACTGGAAGACCGAAGAAAAACGACCCAGCAAAGTCTGTAAGACATAGAAAGTTGCGCAGAATTACCCGATGCGCAGAATTACCCGAAACGACTGTACCATTTAATCTTGGGTAGTTCCTGGCCGCTCACTAATCTGATGGGTGTCGATATAATGCTTTAGTCTAGCTTCTATTTAATCTAAGTGAGGTTCTCTCAAATACGGAACCGGAAGGGGGACATTCTACATACACTTCCGGTACGTTCAGGCTAACGGCCAGCCCAAACCGTACGGACCGAGTTACGGGACGTAGGCACAACACTCTTCCCCACCCTAATTGAAGGAAGTTGGTCCTCGGACAAATTTAGCCGTTTCCTGGGTAAAAACCAGTACTAGTATTGCAGAAAGGTAGAATTTAACAGCCCAACTACCTTAACTTTTGACCAGGACTGCAATAACCCCCCCCCCCCCCCCCCAAACTGGCGGTCATTTAAAATGAACCGCCACCAATGCCCCTGGGCCTATTCCATCACTGCACTGGATGTTGGCCGCCGCTTCCCGAAGGATGTCCTCCCAGGGTTGATCCCGAACTAAACCAATCCGAGATGCAACCCAGCCAATCATACAAGGCGTCGAGAACTTGCACGATGGGGGCCTAAAGTATGGGCATCTGTTTCCAGTAATAACCGGTGAAGTGGGAGCTGTCTAACAGCATCCAGCCGACCATGATCCTGGAAACATGTGACTATGGCAGTGAACCCAAAATTAGTATTTGGGAACACCGCCAGCCACTCCTGCATTGCGGTCAACGAGCCTGTAAAACAATGCAGGTGTACCAGTTGGTCATGGCTGACCTCGGGGTGACCTCTTAACAGATATAAAACTGTCAAGATAGACTCATCAGACCGCTCGAGAGATGTGCCTCTACAGTGGAGCACCAGAATGTGCTCGGGCTTAAGAAGGTGCAAGACCTTATCGAGCGTGCGAAGCGGATGAGCCCAAGTCACCACAGGCTCTGTTCTGTCAAAACCTACTTCACCAAGGCCAGCCACCCCGGAAGCTCCAATGTTTCCTTGAGCTTATTATAGGCAGTATCGCTCAGAGGCTTCTTTGGATGGAACCCAATTAATGGGACAACACCTTGATCCATCCATGTGGGAAGAGTTGATTCTGTGGGGTATGTCGCTGGGTCACAAAAAAACACCTACTGCGCCCA
The DNA here is from genome assembly GCA_963678985.1 of Spisula subtruncata. Taxonomy (NCBI): domain Eukaryota; kingdom Metazoa; phylum Mollusca; class Bivalvia; order Venerida; family Mactridae; genus Spisula; species Spisula subtruncata. The sequence continues at coordinate 13,167,368 of OY787671.1, read as the reverse complement.
CAAGGTCAATTTTATGTGACTCAAGGGGATTAAGATCACTCATCTTCTTAAGAGATGGATTCTTAATCCCCATTTCCCTCATGGACCGATCAAGGTGGCAATGGCTGTCAAAGCATTGAGGACGTTTGGGCAGCTGCTCACGGTCCTCAGGAGAGAGCTCGAACAACTGCTTCCAGTTCTCCTCTTAATGTCTTTCCAGCATAGACACCATGGCCAGAACAAACCGCGAGTGGACCAAAACCCCACACTGTTGCGGGTTGGCTTTAGTTCCAAGTCCACTATGGCTGGTTCACCTACTCAGGCACACAGCTCCTTGCAGCAGTGCACGTTTGGCTGTCTAGGGTCTCACCTGTTATCTTGGAACTCAAGGTCTCAATATAAATGACTAGGTCATTTAGATGCCTGTGGGCACCGAGGAGCCACCGAACAATAAGCCTTAGGGCACACAACCTTCTTTCAGTGATACCTTCACCTAAGAGAGAAAGGTTGAACACCCCTGGCAAGTGACACATGAGTGCATGCTTCCGGCTTGCCTCGGACCTACAGCCAGACACTGGACACAGCCGAGAGTTCCTAGGAGCTGAGGGGGACCTTACACGGGGTTGCTTCTCAGAGCTATGGTCTGGCTGACTCTGAGAAAAGTGTGCCGTCTGTTGACGGGACACACCTGGGCCAGAGGAAGTGTTCCTCTTTCTGCAACGACCCAAAGGTTTCTTCTTGGATCCCGGTGCACCTTTAGTGCTCCGGTCCCTGGGTGCCGCAGACTACGTCTGTACTGGTCTGGCCATAGGCTGGGCACTGCCGGATTGACCAGACCTAGCATTTGCCACCTGAGCGTATGTTGGTCTACTGATATTGCCTCTTGCATAACTAGGAACAGGGGCCATACTAGCACTCCCTATATCACGTACACCTAGGGAAGAGTTAAGGGGCTTCCCATTTCCTCAGGTAAAACTCTTCAGGTCTAACCGTGGTCTGGTCTGAACTGGACTGACTGGTATTTCTTTGCAAGTTACTGGGCTAAGAGCCAGTAACCTGTCAGCAACCGCAGTCGACATTGATTCGACCTCCATGTCCGACTCGAACTCAAGAAGGCTCTCATTGGGCGCCTTAGGGTTCCCCTCAGCTTGCTGGGTAGTTGGACCTACACCCGAACTAGCATCCCTGGTATGGGAAGGGGGGATTCTCGGTACAGAGTTCATGGTTTGAGCCTTCCGGAAAACATGCTCTGAGACCCAATCCTGGGAGTCAAATTGGTAGGTGTTGAGGTGGCCTGCCAACGCGCTCAGATACTGGCGTTTACGTCTTTGCTTAGCGATTTCTACTTGGGCCAAGAGGACACCCCAACGTGTCAGCTCATCGTTTGCGGTGAGAGTTTAGGCCAAGGTGACTGGGCAACAGAGTATTTTCCGGGCTGTGCATTCTCTTACCCACCCTAAACTTTTCTTAACCTTGCCGTCTACGGTGTACTTATTTCTAGGCATCTGAAAATGAAATAACAGACGGCGTAACATTCAAATAAAATTACCTTGACCTCAACGTGTAATCCGGGCATTTGTACAACTTTATATCGAGTGCGTCAGTAGCTGTGACATCCACACAGGAGCCATGAAACCACTCCTAGCAGAAGTCGCACCGAATCTGCCCTGCCATTGCTTTCGACACAGACAATAAAGGCGGTCATTGCCTGTGGCTGTTACCGCTTCACCGGGTTTGGCTTCCCAGTGTTTAATCCAGACTAGTACATCCTTATCATTACACCTTTTTAGTCTGTCGTGGTTTACCACGAACACAGTGTTTCTAAGTTTGACTCTAAAAACGTATGATGACAATTTAGGAACGATGACCCCGGGCCTTTTCAAGGTGGACAGAGTTTCCTACATTTGCCCTTTAGGGCGGCCGTATCGAGTAGTTAGACTCGGTCGCCAACTTTCGACAAGTTTCTTTTAAGCAAACGCAAGTCGTAGTTACGCTTCATACTTTTAGAAGAACTTCGCATTGCCCTGCGAGCTACCTCGTTGGCTTCTCGCAACTTTTCAACCAGATCACCAGCCAAGTCAGCCGGTAACTGATCATTCGCAGACCGCTGTGGAAACATAATGTGGGCGGGAGTATTCACTTCCTTGCCAAGCATCAACATGTTAGCTGTGAAGCCAGTCATCCTATTTACTGATGACCTGAGGGCCCTAGCGATCTGCTTCAGGTGTATATCCCATTGGTTTTGGGACTTACCAATGAAACACCTAATGGCGTCCATCAAGGTCCTGTTATACATTTCTACCTGACTATTTGCTGATGGACGATAAGGAGTAGTCCGTGCCTTATGGATTCCAAGCACCTTACAGACTTCTGTGAACAGATTCGATTCAAAGTTCCGGCCCTGATCCGAGAATAACTCAAAAGGAATGCCAAACTTTGAAAACAAACCGTCAACAGCTGCTCGGGCTGTTATCTCGGCGGACTGATTGGGGACGGGTATACATTCCACCCATTTGGTGAACTGATCCACCATCATGAGTACATACTTATTACCCCTGGGCGTTTTAAGTAGCGGCCCCAGGAAGTCAATGTGTACTCTTTCCATGGGTGAGCCTGCCTGGTATTCAGTTAAACCGCATTTCCCTTTGCCTCTCTGATTTCTTATTCTGATTACAGGTCTCACACTGGGACACATACCGGCGCACGTCCCTACCGACCCAATACCAGGCAAACCTTTCCTTAACCCGTTCCTTCCTTCGTTTTATACCCTGATGTCCAGCAGAAGGGAGCCTTTGGCTAAATACCAATGCTTCTGTTCTTAAACTAAGTGGAATTACCAATAAAACATCATCTCGCTTATCACGCAGGTACATAACATTGTCAATCAGGAGGTATTGCTCCTTGTTCAGCCAATACGACTTAGCGGCTGGACTGGCCCAGAACAAGACTTGGGAAGTAGGGACTGTCCCGTTCCTAAGCCAATCTAGAACAAAAAGCAAATCCTCATCTTTTTCTTGGGCCGTGGCTAGGTCGCCAACTACCATGGTCTGAGATATCAGGTGCAGGGGTGGGTCCGAGCTGAGAAGTCCCAGCAGGGCTATCTAGGTGGACTGACCCTGTCTGATTCTGGGCGTGTCTCCGGGTAGTCACCAGATTGACACCACACACTTCTGCCCCAGTAGTATAATTGGGCACGCTCCACGGAATAAGCTCAAAAATGTCTTGGAACAAAGTAGGGGCTAGCTTCCCCACTCTGGATAGTGTCGTCTGCCACCGCAAGAATGGCTTCCTCCGTTAGACTGGAGTGTTCGACTTGACAAACCGGACCATGTTTTTTTACCTATAGTGACTGACGGAGTCTCATACCCATACCCGTAGACAGGTTTACTTCTGCGCCTGGCATGGTTTTGCTGGTTATAAGTGGGGTTGCTGATTGAACAGACTACCAGCTCACCATTTGCCAACGGAACTGCGTCGTCTACATCAACAAAAAAGGACTCCCAGTTTTCGTGTGCCTTTTTACAGTAAACACACCCGCCACCAGGTAATTGACTCGGCTTGACACATAGGCGAAAGGCCATACATCGTTCGTCAAAAGAGGGTACCCTCGATAATGAATCGGCATTTCCGTGGTCACGGCCTGCCTGGTGTTTCAATACCATGTTGTATTGAGACAATTCTTCAAGTCATCTGACCAGCTGCCCCTGTGGAAGCCCATCAGCCATCTGAGACTTGCATGGTCAGTTCTCACAGTGAAAGGCTTCCCCAGTAAGAAATGACGGAACTGGCGGGTAAACCTCTCCAATGCCAACAGTTCCTTGCGTGTAGTGCAATACTTACGTTGCTCTTTGGTAAAAGCGTAACTGCCATAAGCAACTACCTTTTCTTCACCCCCTTGAAGTTGGATTAACTCAGCACCTATAGCATTGTCCGATGCATCAGTGTCAAGTATAAAGTTATCCTTTTCCGTGGGTAGTGCGAGCACTGAGGGGGATGTTAATGCCTCTTTCAATGCAGCAAATGCAGTGGCCTGTTCCTCATCCCACTTAAATTGCTGTTTACCAGTTACAGCATACATTGGGAATGCCAGTTTTGAGAAGTTTTTTATAAAACCCCGATGATAGTTTGCTAACCACATGAACCGCTCCACATGCTTTCCACACGTGGTCAGGGGCCAATTCTTCACGACCTCAATATCAGTATCAGACATTGCCAAACTATCACCACTGAAAATTCTCCCTAAGAACTATCTTGCGCTGGAATAGCACATATTTCTTAGGCTTCAGTTTCAGGCCGTATGTGCGAAAGCGTTGTAGCGCTTCCTTTAAGTTAAGTAAATGATCTCGGGAACATTTACCCAGCACAACAACATCGTCGAGGAAGGCCAACACAGTTTTCCAAGTAAGGCCCCTCATGACAAGGTTCATAATTCTAGCATATGTGGCGGGTGCCCCACATAAACCGAAACCCATTCGCACATGTTCAAACAACCCATATTTGGTGATAAATGCAGTCTTTTTCCGATCCTCCGCCTTGATCGGAATCTGCCAGTAGGCAGAGTTCGAATCAAGTTTGGAGAACCAGACACTCCTAGACAGAGTGTCAAGGCAGTCATCCACTAATGGCAATGGGAATACGTCTTTGACAGTTCGGTCATTCAGTGCTCGGTAATCAATGCACCATCCGACCGTCCCATCACGCTTCCTAATTAGGACAGGAGCAGACGCCCAATCTGAGGTGGACTCCTGAATGACACCTACCTTCAACATCTTGGTGAGATGAGCTTCTTCCTCACCAGCGAAACAAATAAGAGTCCTCCGGATTCCCTGTTTCACTGGTTTGCAATCACCCGTCTTCACAACATGTTCAATTTCTGTGAACTCCCCCAGATCAAACTCATCAAATGCAAACACACCTGGAAACTCCAAGAGCAATTGAGCATGTTCACATGACTTTTCATACATAGGTTCCAGGTGCAACGGGATGGTACAATCATTTACCCCCTGAGTGTTAGTTGCAGAGGTTGGCAACCTGAAGTGGTTACTTGTTGCACTGTCACCTCACTCTGTTCTGTGATGAAGTCGGATATTGGGTAGGCACGCCCAATCTCCGAACCTTTTCGCACCAATTTAAACCTATCTGTGGGATTCACAATGCACATGATTGGGTCACTGGCCCCATCACGGACTACCCTAGGTGCAATTATCCTAGTTTGGTCTAAGGGCTCAATAACATAATCTGTTAATGCAGTATCCATTTTACACCTTACCTGGACAACAGAGTTCGGGGGGATTATCCTGCGTGTAGCAGCAGTCACTCTAGAAACTTAGGGACATCCTCCCGCACTCTCCATATCTAAAGTAAGGGACATATCATCAAATACGATCACCCCTCTTTCCATATCCAGCTGTGATCGACCAGTGCCGCATAGAATGTCGAAACCTAACAACATCTGCAGATTGAACGGGGCTACATATAGATATTCCTTGTACCATCTAGAACCAATTTTCAGGTTCACAGGCCCTACCACAAAGCCATCCATGGACAACTCCCTGCCAGCAGTCAGAAGCTGTACCTCCTTAACTTTACTGGGCTTAAATTTAAGGGAGTTATATACCTTATCATATATGATAGAGACTTGGGCAGCCGTGTCTACAACAGCTGTTACCTGTTGGTCTCCGACTTGAATTCCAAAAGCGGATTGCGAGGCAGACCTCACATGGCAAATCATTACTTGCTCAGGGTCAGGCTCGTCGCTGGTGGAATTCATAGTCAGCTCGCCATCCAGATGGGTTTGCATTCGATGACCCCTAGCTTGGATCGGAGCATTCACACAGTGGTCAATTTGGTCTGGGTAAGGGTTATCTAGGGTCGGGGAGCGACCGGCTCCACCGACCCTTTGGAGTTTAACGGAGCGGACCCATTGCCTTTCCTCTGGGGACAGTCTCTTTTGAAATAGCCCTCTTGCTTACAGTGGTAGCAGCGGAAGGGACCTTTTCTCTTGGGCTTTTCCGCCTGAAGTTGTGCATTCAGGAGTTTTTTCTATCTTGGCCTCTAATAACTTAAGGGACTCAGACAGTTCATAGCTAGATGGGTCAGCTGTAGTTTGAACAGTAGATACCCGTTCTTGATCGGACCGTTTGTTGTCACGTTTGGCCATGCCAAATATAGCACTGTGGACTTGCTGATATTTGAGGACGATCTGTATGGTCTGTTGGACAGATTCGGGCCCTTGCATGTAAACATGATGACCCGCCTCTTTGTCCTGCAGGCCTTGGCACAGTCTACCGATGACGACTTGGACATTTAGGAAATAGTCATCTGTCCCCTAAAGGCTTTGCTAGCTAACGACATTAGCCTGTCTGCAAAGTCCTCAAGAGATTCATTGGAATTTTGGGAAGCTAGCTGAAAACCAGCCTGGGCAGCTTCCGGGAGTTCTTGCACTCCAAATCTACTTTCTAGTCTATCTACCAGGACATCATTCGACCATATGCCCCTCTCTTATCCAGAAGGACATAGCAGTCCATGGCCTTGCCATCAAGACAGAAACACAAATAGTCCATTGCCTCTCTGTCAGACAATCGACATACCGGGAGAATTTCAGATAAAATGCCTCCCAGCTGCCTTTTCCGTCAAAGACCAATTTGTGTTTCAGGGAAGCCATGGTACTCCAGCCACCACGACTCTGTGAAGGAGATCGCCCCTTGTAACTGGAGAACCGAGCCCTATCACGGGAGTCCCTCTCATCTGAACTTGATCGGCGTCGACCATTATACCTACCACTCCTCTCACGTGACAATCTTCTGTGCCTAGGAATGGTCCGCCGCTGGTAACTTGGGTAGCGGTCTGTTGGGTCGTGCTCATTCTCATAGGACCTTGGCCGCCGGCGACTACTACCTCGAGCCTCTTGATATGTTTATCCCTGAGAGCCCTTCCTGGACTGATACCGCACCCGTCTTTCAGGTGAACCTCGTGGGCGGGGACTATAGGTGTAGTCCCTCTCACGGGAATGACGTTCACTTATCCGTGGTGTTGCGGGTAGACTCAATGTGAGCTCCATCTCTGTTATCACCATGCTGGTTGTGGGGTGACTCAATATAATGTGCTCTCTTCACTTCAGACCTTCTGTGGTAGTCAGTGGGGTGATCAGTCCCACCTACACCAGAGGCATCATTAGTGTAGGGCCTATTACCAGCAAGCTCATCCATGTAATTTACACGGGCTCGAGGAGTTGACAATCTTCCTTGGGGATCCTGACTCGGCCCCAAACCTTCGCGTTCCCCCCATGGAATGCTATTACTGTCTGTCAATTTATTTAGGTGTTAAGGGTAATAGGGTTTTCAGATGGGTAACGGGTTGACACATAATCCATGAATTGATTATGGTCAAGGTCTTTCGCATTAGGGACATTACTGGGGGTTCCTAGAACAGATGGTAGGTTCGCCCCACCTGCAGCTTCACCCCTGTTACTGTAATATTGGAGGAAATTCCTGCTATGTGCATCAGGGGACCTTGGGAATGGGTCATGTGCTAGCCGTCGGGGTGCTGGAGACAGTCTATCCCCCTGACCCGCTCCGCTCCTAGAAGTGACATCCCAATAACTATCACCATCAAGGGCTTCATCATCTGAGTCATGGCATGGCAGGTTTTTGTTCAGTGTGAAATCAATAAGATTTAATTCGACATGCGTAAATGATTGACGACACAGGAAACACAGGATCTCTGGGGTGATGTTGCCGCTTGCCATTCTTACAGCCAACAACGCCCCGCACACTTTACACTCACCCCAGGGATTTTAATAAGCTCATCACGCTTAGCGAAATTTATAGCAATCCTAATGGGGCTTTGTAAGCTTGCACTTTGGGCATGGGAGTTATCGCCGCCTCCTCCGGCCTGAATATTACTAACTGACATATCGACAAAATAAAGAAATAATCACAAAACAACCAAACAAAAGAAAGAAAAATGAAGTAGCTTTCAAATGAAACAAAATGAAAAATAACAAACACAAATTTAAACAAAATAACCAGAGTGGTACTAAAATCGACCTAATCCTGTATATCTAAATGCCTAATGCATGAAACAACTAACAAAACCTCATTTACAATCCTTCCCTATCAAGTAAAAAAAAAATTTAAATAATGAAAATGAAAACATAAATAGCGATTTATTGGCCTAACAAAACGTAGGAAATATAGTTACCGCAGCCACCAATATTATACTTCAGGGTTTTATATGTTGTAAATAGACACTTACCATTTAATCTTGGGTAGTTCCTGGCCGCTCACTAATCTGATGGGTGTCTATTTAATGATTTAGTCTAGCTACTATTTAATTTACGTGAGGTTTTCTCAAATACGGAACCGGAAGGGGGACAATTCTACATACACTTCCGGTACGTTCAGGCTAACGGCTAGTCCAAACCGTACGGACCGAGTTACGGGACGTAGGCACAACACAATTTATATTCAGCGTTCTCAACAATACCGTTAAAACAATGTTATTACGCCTGCTTCTTGTCTCCAAATCGATTGAGTGATATGCAAGCTTGTTAATCATGTTTTCATAGTAACGAGCATTGCTTACAAGGTGTGTTACTTTCGATTTCACATCGTTCAGTTCATGTTTTACCTGCGAAATGTCATCAATATATTCTTCCTGTGATGTTTCAATTCTGTCAAGTATTCCAAAAAGACACACAAGTTTATCATTAGTATCCATATCACTAAACACATCACTATCAACACTGCCTGTATTCTTTCGTTTTCCCTTAGAGTGATTTTTTTATTTTGGCGCGCACTGCCATTTGTCTTTTGTTACACCACTGAACAAAGCTTTAATCCGCTCACTATCACTATTCACATCACTTTCTTCCAGTATCATGTCCACTGTGTCTGGGATATATGTTGCCATGTTTCCTGTATCTTAAACCTTTATTAACACCGTCGTTTTATATTATTTATTTTAACTATCAGCCTTGAAAATTTATGTCTTCTTTCGTCAACCGGAACCGGAATATATACGACAAATGTGCATACGGACGGGCATATTTGGGCGAAACGGTCGATTTTAGCACATAACACTCATCTCTATCGTCCGAATTTATTGGAAAATTCCTCGACTCGAATCCTTTGACCAGCATTCCATGATAACCACGAGGTTATATAAGAATCTGCTTATATCGGAATGTGCAGAATAGTGTTTAGCAGGTTAAAAGTTACATCTCAGTTTCCACAGTTGCTTGACAAAAACGTACCATTTTTAGCGTGGTGGCCATCTTTAACAGTTATGTTTAGATAGAAACTAGTGCGATTCACCCCCGTGTTATGACTTGTTATAATGGTGCATACCTTTTGAACTCACAGTATTGTCACTGGCATAGCTTTTGACTGAGCATCGTGTAGGATTACTTTCAAACTCACTCTTGGATGAGAACGCCCAACAGGAATATGTAGTACCAATATCTATAGTTGCGACAATGAGCGACTGGAATATTAAGTTATATCATATGTTTTATTTAGCGAAGTAAAGTTATAAACAAATCAAAGCTTCATTGTTAGTGTCACAGCGCTAATTTCACTTACAAAATGTGTAAAACTATTTCAGAGTTTTTTCATGCCAAAATCTTACAAATATTATTATTTAGTCTCTACTAAGTTCACAGCTTTACAGTAAAACCTCAACAACAATGAACAACAAACAAACTCAACGTTTGCATGGCCAGACGAGCTGCGTTTATTCAGTAACGTGGGAGCAACATATTTAATGAACAGTAACAACAATGGCATGATGGCCGAATAGCGACATGAGGTATACTTGCAATAATGATGACACTACTTACTAGAAACTCAAGTGCAATCGAATTCGCCCAGGAAAAACGGAACCGATGGCTCTGAAACCTGTGCCACTTTGTCAGAAAACAAAAACATGTCGCATTGCGGAATGTGTGGCCCCATTCTGAGTTTCTAAATCTAACTACGAAAATTAACATTCATGCACTCATATCCAGCAATAATAATAATAGCCAAGCAGGGTGTTTATACGGATATAAAACTGTTTATCAACAGTTGCCCGGTATTCAACCGCCTCCGAACTGCCTAACCAGATTTGCTTCAAATTTGTTAAAACAAAATATTACAATTTTATAACATATAAAATGGAAAAAAGACTTGTCTGTGCAACGTCGTCTGGTAGAATGATTTCTACCCTACACATTCAATAATCATAACTATACACGCACGCAAACTTCGTGCAGCGGACCAACTTGACCCATACATAGAAGGTTTACACACCGTTCGACAAAAATTTCCACGCTATACTGCGTAACGTGCGAAATCAATATTTCTTTCTTTCCGTCTCATTTATGTACATACTTATACAATACATCATGTAACAAAATAAATAAAATAAGTACACAACTATTCAAACTTGAATTATAAGAGACTCAATTGTGGGGTATCCGTACTAAAAATAAAAGTTTCGATGATTTAAATTACCAAAGTCATTATTTCATTTATCTAACACAAGTTTGAATACATCTACACCTGTTAAGAAACTCGTTATTTCAACGGCCTGAGCACGGCCCATATTACTTATTCTCGCCTGGCAGTATTAATGCTTCAGAGAATACATTTTGACTAATTTCAAAAATCAAACATGTCGGGCACGTGAACCACGTGCACGTTAGCTATTTTGCACTAACTATTCATGATTTTATGCATACATGCGTAATTTATTTCTTTAAATCAATAAATAAGTGCATTGAATGAAAACAACCACTTTTTTAGAAATATTGATTGAATATATAGCATAATATGTTTCTTTGAGTGGCCAATTAGAAATTCGGTTAATAGTCTATAAGTGTATTCAAGTTATCCACTATTACGGTGCAAGACTAATCATAAACTTAATAAGCCTTAAGTTTATGATTAGTCTTATACCGTTAAAGTGGAAAATTTGAATATAACGACGTCTTTACAGAAGCGAGGATGGTCAGCTTTAGTTAGAGCTAGGTTCTTGTGTCATGTCCTTGCTGTATCAAATTTAGTACACAAATTCCATCTCGTATCATTAAGACACATACAAGCCAAACTTTTAACGCTGGAACCAGTTCAGGCCTTGATCGTCGCTGCGTTTCGATTTACAAGTTTAGGTCCGAAATTATAATGCAAACTTATTTTGTTATTTGTTATCGAAAATGTTCGAATATCGAGTTAAACAAACACATAGCATAATATAACATCAAGATTATACAGTTTCATAAATGACATAAACGCATTACTGTAACATCACTAAACGACTGAAAACTTTATGCATAACTATGTTAACGAATAAAAGTAGCCTTACCATGGTGGTATCTAACTCGAGCTTACCACGAGACTACTAGATGCAACAAGGAAGGTAAATTGCTTCTAGGTACACCGCATTGAGGAAGGTAAATTGCTTCTAGGTACACTTCATTGATAAGATACCTCATTAGATAGCGGGCATGCAGTGGCTATATACTCGTACACATAGAGAGCAAAACATTTGCATTTCAAAAGTAATGGTCGTGTTTGTGTTAATCATAATTGGGTCAGATCATAACAAATGTATATGTCCATGAACCGTACACCTGCAAAGGGACTTGAAATAGTTTAAAGTTTGAGCCAATCTTAATATATAAGGTTGTAGTCTTTATATACACTTAGCGGCACTTCTAACGCTGCCACTTATATATTTCAGTTTTCTTCAAAAGTCCTGAATCAATTATACTGAAATTTGGCACACCTGAACATCAATATTTAACACATATTCTGGCGAATTTTCTGCTCGATTCGACAATAGACTATTGCACGCTACGTCTTCAACTGACTGAATTCTTATATTGAAAGTCGCATTTTTCTCACTCAAATCTGCCATCTGATTGTTATGTATGCGTGTAGATGTCCCTATTTCCTATAATGGTTGTGCATATCAACATTTTATTCGCTCATGGTTTTTAATGGTTATTAACAATAGTTACCAAAATGCTAGAAAATAAAAAACGTTGGTTTTGCTAAAGAATATAGTGTTTTCCGTTCCAATAGCGTGTCTGTTGAGAAAATACGATTCTTGCGAGTAACGCAGTTGCACTCAACTTGAAATTTAAATTAGGGTGACTAATTATTTTATCAAACTGAATAAATTGAACTCTACTGCGTACTATTAACATTCGTCATTCAGAAGAAATGTGAATTTTACCATTCAAGTAGCATTATTTGAGGTTAAACGTTTATTTTAAGCGCATCGGTTTTATTTTCAGATTATGAGCTGATTTTGAGGCGATCTAAGTTTACCAACTCCTATTTTGGTTACCTAGGAAATTGTAACGTAGATGAAATATATGAATACTTTTATTGCGTACACTCATAACATAACACTTGAAGCTACAAAGAAATAAAATATTGAAAATACTCAATTGGCCCCTAATAAATACGCTGTTCAATTTTGTGACTTTGTAATTCCGGGTGACGTAAATTACGCTTTTACCACGCATTTTCATACACACCAATTTCTTAATTAACACGAGCAGCAATAGGCACATGCCTTAAACTAAAACTGGTGACAATTTGATAAAGTTATCTCGGAAGGTTTTCGGGATATCAAGAATAATCAAGTGGCAGCATTAGAAGTGCCGCCGAGTGTAGGTGCAGATTTATTAAGAAATGGATGTTTGAATGGTGTGTAAATCGATGAAATGATTAGGGTGGTCTTAATGTTGTTTTATTATAAATGTGGTCTTAAGTTGGGGTATTATTATAGGTCCAGTGTTTTAATAGTAAAACATCATTTAAATCTTAATGACAAGACAGGATGAGGATCTCTACGAACTGGGTTTCATCATTGAGTTGGCTTTACTTGCAGGTTTAATTATAAGCAAATTGACCAAATTGTGGTCTTATAATAGAATTGAGTGGATATCTTTAAGTGTTACATATAAAGAACGTTTTCATCCTTTACTATCAGTACCATCAGCACATATCGCCGGCTTAGAATAAGATGGTTGTAACTTCAAAATCAATAGTTGTAAACGTTATAAATTTTCTATTTTCTATATCTTATATGTCAGAGAGTGTCATAATACCGTTATTCATCCATGTATTATTGTTTAGAATTTCATTATTAAAGGAGCAGGTACGATAAGGGGTGATTTTGGCCTAAGAATTTCTTTTTTCTTTGCATATTTAGAGAAAACAATGTCTAAACTGTCTGTAAATCACATTAACGTATCGTTATACATGTATTTTGACTTCATACGGGGCCTTTTTTGACCCCTTGAATTGCCGAAATAGGCAATTTTGACCTAAATATCGCCAAAAAATTACAAAGTGTAATACGAGCTCAGCTGTGAACCAAGTTCTTATTTCGCACATATGTTGATAATTTAATAACAAATAAATGTGAAAAGTATAAACTTGGTACACGACTGTGCTCGTATCTAGCTTTTTAGAAAGCTAACATTCCGTCCCTATCCGGTTTTTAGTACCACCATCTCTCAAATCAGTCAAATATTCGTTAACTTTCATTACACGTCAAAGTATTTGTTAAATTTAGTTAATAATGATTTATCTGACTTGTTTGTACAACAAATGTGTTCGCTACCTGATTGACTACTCGAAATAGGTAGGTTGTAACATGCATCGACGAGTGGGTACGAATCATTTTGGTGACGAACGTAACCAAGTAAACAAACATGCTTGACGACGACTTACTTCAGTGACTGGGAAATCAATAAACAAGCATCGATACATGTCAGAATTCATTTTAATAGTGATTACCTACTTTGGTCAATAGTAAGTATTCATTTTATTTCTTTCGTGTTTATTGTTAAGGCCTATTTACGATTCAACTTTTTCCCAATCAATTTTGACGCACCGTAAATTCTGATCTCTGAAAACCACAGAAATGTGAATGTGTTCCCTGTGTAAATATAGTTGACGAGCTTTGAGCTTGTACTGTCCTATATGCAAGACTTATAAGTTATAAATGAATGCTAGACTTATTTAAACATAAATTTAACCTGCACAGTAATTTGCAAACAATCTCATCGAGTGCGGATTTGTTGATTTGTATCAAGAGTTGTGGTTCTTGATGAGCAAATAGTGAATACGCCAGATGCGTGTTATGGTATTAAGTACTTTTTCTACAGCAAGTTTCAAGCGGAAACTAAGCCATTTAAGCATGCATATATCTAGCATTCAATATTCTAGTCAATAGACTTAAAGTTACAAGGCCAGATTAAAATTTCATAATTTAATATGATTCATGATGAATATTAACATTGAAGGTTTTCACAATGGTCCAGTGGTTAACCCATTCGCTCTCAACTTCGGCGGTATGGGCTCAAATTCGTTGAGGATCAAACTCTTTTTTCTTCTTTTTTTAAATTTAATTCATTGGTATTTAAGATATTATAGGGGATTTAAATAGCCCCGCGCAGCGGGGCTATTGAAAATACCCAGACCGTTAACAGGCGAACGTGCATATCTTCGTTGAGTTTCTGCCGGTACTAATGCTTTCAAAAAAAGTTATTTCCGGTCAAAAATTTCAGGCAGTTTTCCGAGGTGAATAGTCCTTGGATTATAAAAAAAATAGTAAGCTGTAAACGGTTGAGCCTATCGTTCTCTTTCGATTAAATATCATTTTTTAAAAAGGTGTAATAAATAAAAAAAATATTTTTAAAAAACCAAAGGGAAGTAAGAAATACGCTACTGTAGATACTCCGCTTTACGTGTCACTAGCCAAAGCGTTTGCGAGATTTTCATGCGCCCATTGCACACGGAAGATGTTTTAAGAATCGTCAAAAAATAAAGGTGAAATTTTCATTTAAATAGCCGATTTATCATGACAGTACTCGATCTCCGAGGAAATTGGTCTTTAATAAACATTTTTACGTAGTTTTACAATGATATCAACACTCAGATCATACCAGATGCTTGAACGTAAGTAGGCTACAATTCGTTCCATGTCAACATAGTGCTACTAGTAAAACTCAGATATCCGTCGCGGTATAAATATGCTCCAGTACTGAGTTTTATAGCTCTATTAATAGCTCTCCATAGCAAAGTGTAATTTGCAAACTAAACCACCTATTCTGTATTAAACAGCTAACATGGTCATAGTAACGCTTATTTCATTCATAAACTACAAAAACATCATTAAATATACCTTTACACAACCAATATTAGATAAAACGTTTTTTCTGACTGCCGCCGTGAATCAATTTCAGTTGACCCCATTTTGGTTACTCTAAAGTAGACGCACGTGTCTTAGACGAAATAATTAATCTGTACAGAGTAGTCTTTCTTGATTATCGTTCCGGATTTTATGTTCCGGATACCGGGTTTTAGCCACTTTTTTCGTCTAATAAAAATTCGCCATATTGTTGTTTGTCAACATTCTTAAAATTTCAGTAATTTGGCAGTGGAAGTGAAACTGGATTAATTCGTGCATCAGTGAGGTTAGTGTTCTTGCAAATATTGGTATTGAACGCTAGGAAAGGTATTTATGAAGGCATGTGTGATGTGCTTTAACTGTATATTGAATTTAAATGCTCTAAATCGGTCACCAAACAGCGACAAAGAATCGTGTCGCAAAAAGCTATGCACATCTATGAACCGCAATTTAGCACCCTAGTTTGTGAAACATAGTGTAGCATACCTTGAAGCAAACGCAGGGTCTATCATTAGCACTAATGTCAACAATGCAAATCAACAATTCTATGTCTCAATGTATAGCTTGTCAAAGCAATGTTTATGAGATTATTTTGTTACTGTCAGTGTGTATAATACTTATGTACCAGTTAGTTTCATCCACAGCACCCCAGCCCCGGGTGAAGGGGCGCTCCGGGATTTTGAGTTGTCAAAATCAACAACCCTTCAGCCTTCTACGGCCTACAGGGGAAGCTGATGGTAAAATCTCCCGCATTTCCCCTGACATCTACCGGTAAATATTATCTCTAGGCTATTGGTATTCGCAGAAAAATTCCTAAATTTCCCCTGCCTTGGGGGTAGCTGGATGGTAAAAACATGGCCTATCTGCCATGGATCCCTGTGGTCGGGAGGAACTGTGGATGCAACTGACTGGTGCATTAATTATTTGTGGTGGACAAACTTGTGTACTAGCAGGGTCCATACGTTGTCGCTTATGTAATATCTTCGATAAAGTTTACTTAAGCCTACTTCAGACGTTAATTATCCAAAACAAATAACTATCGCATATCTATTTCAATGGATTGATTCCGGATTGATCACCATCGGTAGCTGGAGTTCGGTTCGTGGAAGTATGAAACTGCGGAGCACAATTGTGTGATGTTTGTTGTGGTCTTGTATGATTGACTAGGCCCCCAATTAACGTCATACGGTGTCGCTTTTGCTATATCTACAGTTTTCCAAGGCTTAATGCTGATCCGATACTATGGACTGGACGAAATATGGTTACAGTAGGTTTAGAAATTTCCCCTGGACTAATTGAAACTGCTGTCAAGAATACAGTTAGGCCTACAAAGTACAATAAAGGTATACCATTGATTTTACTCATTTTGAATCAAATTATGACAATTTCATTTTGAATGTCTTGTGTACAAAAGGTTTACATTGTACTGCTAGGCGAGCGCTACCAAGTGATTTCGTTAGAAACGGGGTGATTTGGTTGCCCTTTTCAGCGCTATGTACTCGTAACAGTCAGCTAGCCACAAGCGCATGCCGAAATAATAATATATTTTTCACTTTTTCCGATATACTGTAGCGCTTATTTTAAGAAGCTGTTTCTAAGCATAGCGCTCGATAGCGTGACTACTGTGCATCTCACGCAATGTTTGCCTAAAATCGTACATATCTGCGGTCAGGGTCAAACAAAAATTGCACATGCATCTCTGCAGCCGCAAAGCCTAAAGTAAAATAATTTAACTCTATTCGCTTGAGTCAGTAGGTCAAATGCCTTATGTAGTCACTAGGTCACAAATTTGGCCTTATATTCCAAAGCCTTTAATCAGAAGGATATTCTATTAAAAATCAAGTTCAATATTGTGACATCCGGGGTCAAAAAATGTGTCACTAGGTCAAGTCCTAGAAATTTCTTGTCACGGTAGACAATAGAGATAAAAATGTTGGTCTTTTCTTGATGAAATTTCTACAGAATAAATTTTTTTATTATAATCTAGGTCAAGTTCAATTATAGGTCTTCCGGACCGGGGTCCCTGATTTTTTGGCTACCCGACTTCCCGATAATCGCTGATAACCTGTGGGACTGACGATCTGGCGGACTAAAAAAGTCGGTCTGACTGTTAGATGAACTTTTTTCTGCTTAAATCAACAAATGCAGTTATTCCCTTTTAAGGCGGCGTTTACACATTAAAAGAAGGTTTTCCTTATTTCCAAGTCCTTTTATCATGATCTCAGTGTAAGACTTTGTTTTCCGGTTGTCATTTACCAATAATTCAATCGTTTTAATGCACAAAGTTTCCCCTTTTCCCTCGCGAAATCATCGAGACTTCAGAAAAAGAGTACAAAAACATCAAGTTAGAAAAATGTTTCAGCTTTGCGATAGGCCTGAGAATTTATTATCGAGTCGACCAATCAAAATATGTCTTACACGAGACACCGCATTGTCGCAAAACCAGTCTTTCTGTACTGGTGTCCGCCTAATGATGGTTGAAAATTCTTGAGAAACATAGGAGTTGAACACAGAATTAATTGCTTACGCTGCCTGCCCACACATTTGTGGCTATACCCTAATATAATAACGAATGATTCTGAAGCCTGGTTAATAAGTGTAGAAAGCATGAATATGCCAGCACAAAACATAGCATTTCATGAAAAATGCCCAATGCAAACTGAACTTATTGACCGGAAACCTTTTTTATGTATTTTTAGTAAATGTGACCATGACCCCAAATACAATCCCAAGCTAGGTATCCATGCAAGCTTGCTATATATAAAGTATCATTAAGATCAGCCTATCCAAACTTCAAGATATTGACCGTAAACCCCTAGTTAAAAATTGTTTGACATCGCTGCCTCGCTGTCCGTCATCTAGTCCGGGACCAATTGTCCCAATCTTATAAAGCAGGATTTTTCGTTGGAAAACCTGAAAAAAATACATGCGATAATGTACCCAGGAAAAAACGCACCCAGGACAGAAACTGAAATTGTTCAATTCGTTGGACGGCTAATTGAAAAGTCTGGGTACCCTTACAGAAAATATTCTCTCTGACAAATGTGTAACATGTATGCGGTTAACATGTATCAAATATGAAATGAATATACTGCGAATGCAGTCTTAAAGGGACTGCGTCACGTTTTAGCGTATGGCAAAAATCAAATAAAATTGTTAAATATTTACTATATTTGGAAAAGATGCCTGTATATCCCATAAATAAGCACACTGGTATAAATATAACTTGTGAAACATTATTTAAGTATTTTACCTAAAAAAAATTTATACCATATATCTGAAATATAGCTTAGCAATTACCCAACATCTATTTAATCCCCGTTTAGGCGGTGCCTTAGTTCATATTAATATGTTTAAAATGTCCAGTATCTATGCATATATATCATATATTTTGGACTTTTTCAGAAAATTATGAAAGTTAAAGAAGGCCAAGTACTAAGAAGTCCCCTACTCTTTAATATGGACAATCAGGTACAGTATGTACATTATAACAATGCTTTGGTAGGTTGACTTCTACCTACAAAAGCTTTAATGGTAACTGTTAAGTTTAAATCAATTTAATATATCACTAATTGTAGCTCATTAGTTAAAATCAATCACTAGTAATTGGTGCTCTTTTAAAAAATCCATTCATTTGATGCACTTCTGTCTACAGGGACGGTTTCAGGATTTGTTGTTGGTGTGTAAATATTGACCTGGTCCCTATCTGGGGGAATTAAGCAAGCAAAATGAGCTTGAAAATGGATTTTATATACATTTTGTGAACATCATTTGTCAAAATTAAGTGTGTTTGACTGTCTGTTCCATAACTTGTTACCTGGTGGTAAATGTACAAACAATGCTGTAAACAAGATTCAGACCTGAAGTGTGTGCTACAGGGAGATATAAAAAAGCTCTGCACACATAAATTTAATAAAATGATACTCTTATTTTTCAGAAACAAATGTGTTCAATGCAATTGCTGTGCCAAAAGGACAAAATCTACTGACATAAGAGAGCTGAGGGATGGCAACAACATACTTATATATATTTAAACACATAAATATAGTGTATAGACACTGGGTCCCATTTCAACTATTTTTAACATTGGCCCCTTTTTGTGGTGGTTTGTTTTTTGCCCAGATATGTTTAACTGGTATATGATGTAACTGGCAAATTAAAACTGCCCATTTTGAAGACAAATTTATGTTTTTGTGTATTTTGCTTTATACCTATTTCAAATACATAGTGACATATTTTAGTTAATTTTGGTATAACAGATGCACATAAATATACTATAAAACTTGTTTCATATCACAACAGTTTACTACACTATTGAAATATGTAGTCAAAATTCTCAAAACTAACTGATTCCAGGTTGTATATGTTTATTTACTGTTTACAGTAGATTATCAATACTTCTATATCTGTCTAGATCTGTCCATTTTTGTGAAAGAATCATGTCCAACACATCTATTTGTATATGTATTGCAAACTGGAAGGTAACACTGTACAGATTTGTACAAATGACCAGTATAATTGTAAAAATAGAATTACAAATCAGACAGGGGAGGCAGCACTCTACAGAGCTCTACATATAACCCCGTCAATTTAAACATGAAAAGTGTCTCATATATTATACTCTCAAAATTATGATGTGCATTGTTGACTGTATATTTTATGTCAGATCATTATCCAAAAATAAAATTGTTCATTTTTATATTTTAAATCAGTGTTTGTGTTTTATTGACACTATTTGTCATATAAAATGTTAATTGGAGTACTTCTGCCTTTTAACATAGATTTTAATTAACAACAAAAGTTTGAAACAAATGCAATGCCCACTAAAAATAAGTATACAGTTGCCAAATAAAACTTGACTAAATTATTGAATGTATGTTTATCAGAAAACCACGAACATACTTGTTTCTGAAACTACATTTACTAACATATTCTAGTCAAAAGTGAAGATGATTTTGTTTGATTTTTGAATAACCATGTGATCCAGTAGGCTGTATTTTGTTGCTCTATAATGTATTATAATTAGTATTACTATAGATCAGTAAATTGGAAATAAGCTTTACCCGGTATGTATTTACTTATTTGTGAAGGACATTGTACGTCAGACATAATCATGTAGTTGAAATAAAATTTAATTTTTCTTCCAGTGACAGTAGGTTTCCTAAATAACCAGTATCACTGTGACTAGATCACAACACTTTAGTAATGCATATATGATGATTTATTGATAACAACACTGGCTGTAACAAGACCTTCATAACAGTGCTTCAACACTAATTTCAACTTGTGTTTTGTTGCCATGGAGTAACACATTTTCTACAAATTCTATCTAATTTGAACAAATGGTCGTTATGGCAACAGCATGGGCGTAGGAGCGTCTTCAACATTGGGGGGGCCAAACATTTGGCAACTTGGCCTAAAAATTTTTTTTGCTCGCTTCGCTCGCAAAGTACTAGTAACTTCCATACACATGTCTAAATTATCTAAACACCCGTTGCAATATATACAGTCCTGACATCGATTATACTCTTAAACGTACCCAACCCTCCTATAGCTATATAATAACTGATAGTTTATGGTTCTGTGGCAATTTGGTTCATTGCGTGGTAACTGGAAATTAATCAATTGAAGTATAGGGGCCAGGGGGGCTTTCAAAACAATGGACTGGTGCATTCTGAGTGTTCTGAGATACATAATTTTAGGTTAAAAATGGACCTATTTTATCACTAATTGCAGAAAACTTAAGTTCTTGGATTAAACCCAATTTAAAAGTGCTTGCACAAAATTTAAATTGCCCGATTTTGAGATTGAAGCTTAATGTGCAAATGTTTGTTTGAAAAGCTTTATAATATACTTGACAACCTGATATAGGAGGGTTGGGGGACGTTTAGAGTACATTTGATGTCATGATTGTATTTTTTAAAAAAAAATTTCTTTTTAAATATTTTGATATAAGGAAGTTAGTTTGCGAGCGAAGCGAGCAAAAAAAATTGACGTTTTCACCAAGAACTGAAGGCAATTTGCCTATTACGAGATATATTAGGCCGTGAATTATACTTTTTGTCTGAATTATTGGGGGGGCCAAAAGATATGTTGGCCCCCCCGGTCCAGACATTGGGGGGGCCTGGCCCCCCCTGGCCCCCCCTGCTCCTACGCCCATGAACAGAGATACATATGACGGATGAAAAATGACCAAAGTAGTAATGTTTTGCATTGGCACAGACTGTTTTGCATTGGCACAGCTGAAGAAAGTGTTAAATAAGTTTTTTCCATATTCTGGTTATTAACAAATATTGGTTGCTATGGCAACCATTATATAAGTTGCTATGGCAACCATAAGCAATGGAAATGAAGACAAGATGCCTGATTCATATACTTAAAAGTTAAGACCTTCATTTATGTCAAATTCGTAAAATTTAAGGAAAAACTCAAAATTGGGATTTTTTTGGATTTTAAAACTGTTGCTATGGCAACAAAATTAAAGAAACTAATCATACATAGTTTGAACTATACAATTGTATGATGTGTCTATCATTTGTATTGCTTATATAAACAATCAGATGCCTTAAAGTTGCTTTTTTAACATATTTAAGTTTTAGCATAAATGGTTGCTATGGCAACTGAGAAAGTATGAGAATAGAGTAAAAATAGTTGAATCATACTCATTGACGTAAGGTCTTTTACTAACAGTATTTGCACAAAAATAACATGTAAAGCGCTCATTTTGGCATTTATGAGTAATTAAAAGAAATGGTTTCTATGGCAACAAAAATAGCGAATTATCAATAAAAATATCAAAATCATAGTCGGGATATGCATACCGTAGAATGACAAAAGTTTCATGAAAATCGGAAGTTGGGCCAAAATCAGCGCTTATAGTACCTGCTCCTTTTAGGTAAACTGTTATTCCAGATAATAGTGTTTGAATATAGTGTATTTTCTTTTTTGTAATTTAATTTACACCACGATTCTAATATATCTTTAAGGAATTTATTTTTTATGCGTATCTTGTGTAGATCATTTTTTCTTAGATTAGATAAAAAATATTGTATTTCCAAATGGTTTTAATTGTTCTGTATAGATATGTTTCCATTCTCCTTGATTATTATTGTCTATTAGTTTTCGTACCCATGCTGCTTTTAATGAATTTATGTATATTTCTAAATCTACCATGTTTAAACCTCCATCTTTATATTCTTGAATGACAATGTTTCTTTTAACCTTTTCTTGTTTGCATCCCCATATAAATTCAAAGGTTTTTTGTTTTAGTATTTTGATCGTTTGTATTGATGGGTTTTGGAGTACCGAAAATAAGTGTGTAAGTTTTGGAAGAATAAGCGATTTTAAAACAGTTATATTACCTATTGTTGATAATTTTCTTGTTTTCCATCTATTTAGATTACAATAAAAATCTTTTATGTTTCTTTCATAATTTAGTTCGATCAACTTAATTGGGTTTGCATGGAATATTACTCCCAGAGATCTTGCTTCTGAACAGTTCCAATTAATGTCTTTTTTTCGCGAATACATTAAGTCATGGTCATTACGTAATGATACTATCTTAAATCTATTTTTGAAAGTTTAGTTTTAAACCTGATATATCTCCAAATACCTCAATCAAATCCCAAGTATTTTCAAACCTTTGCCGCGAGCCATCCAATAAAACCGTTGTGTCGTCTGCAAACATTGCATTTTTTATTTCCTTTCCGCTTATAATTATACCTCTAATAAGCTGCCGGCCACAGTTTTCAACAAAATCCAAGTCGTGAAACTGACCACAATGCTTCAAATACCCACAAATCGGTTTCAACAACAAACCTGAAAAGAAAACATGTCATGGTTACATAGATAACAAGTCCAGATTACAATATGCAACATCATTTCATATACAGCCTACTGCAATTCACTCTTTTTTGTTCACAACAATCAGCCAAACCATAAATTTTACTGCCCGGCCGCGGCCAAACAAGCCATGTTCGACCCCCATTTATGCGCTAACGGTCAATGATGGAAGTCTAACAGCTGCTGATATTTACAGATCAAGACTAGAAATCTTCAAGAATGGCACCAGAAACCCTTGCCATCCCTGCCGTTTTTTCACAAAATAGCTTTGAAAATGTACCATTCAATTTCGCTCAAAAAGCAGTTCTGTCAGTCAGTAGACGCTTGGTTTCAAGATCCAAGCTTCTAGGAGATCAAAAATGTAAACACATCCAATTCGCATGCACCATTAAGTAATATTATGGTCACTGCCAGGGATGAAAACCCAAAACCAGCAGTGAAATATTCTATAAATATGCAACAGCCCAATATTTAGCCAAAATGTCCTCTATTATTATTTTTCTACATGGCCAATTCGCATATGAGGCTTGGAAACTGTGGTCTGGCTCCATATTTGTATTATTACTCAATAACCTGCTATACGAGGGTTGTTCATTTAATTCCCGGACGATCGATATTGCTGAAAAACGATTGGACAGATAATAATGAAAACGCACACAAACACTATTAGATCATTCCTTGATTTACATACGAAATTTAGACTTGATACGATGAAGAGATTTAACAATATTAGCGTTTTAGTAAGCGCGAGTAACGTTAGTTGGCCCAAGTCGACGTCAAAAATGGCAAGGTTACGACGTTTTAGCACCTAAAACGCTATTTTTTGCATCATTTGATCATTATATAGGGGTTAAGTAGTTGCCCGGATACATGTATTCGTCATGTTAAGCTGTTCAGTAGTGATGTAATATGCTATAACCACAATAAAATCGTATGTAGCTGCAATTTATACAGCACTTATTATTCTACAAGGGTCTACCGCCCAACAGGCCTTGAATCTACGACATTTTCTGTTGACGACTTTAGATTTGCCCGGCCTTTGATCATCACATGGTCGTCATATGTCATCGTAGAATGTTTTTTTTCATATATAAACAACGGTCCGCATTTACCACAATTGTCTAAAGAGCTTTTCTTTAAGGGAGTCTTATTTTACAGGTGTATGGCCAAAATTTTCATAAAATCGTTTCATTACCTGTTTTCTCTAAACAAATCGCGATATTCACAGAAGCACGCTCTTCGTCATTAGAACGCAAAAGGCTGCACGGAATTGACATCAAATGTTATATTACACGACATAGATACATACATACTGTTGGCTGATGTTTTCTGCTTAAAATATGCGATAATACCACTACCCCTACCTAATTAACACTTTACAAAATTGAGTTGGGCCGGGTAGTCGTTTGTGTGGTTACTATAGTAACCATAGTTTGTGTTCGATTGGACAAAATTATTTCATGTTTTGTCAAATAATCAAGTTGGTGACTAAGTCTTATGAAACAAAATTTTACTACAATCGCATGTTCCAATCAAGCGCTATGGCGATCGTCCGGGAATTAAATGAACAACCCTCGTACATGCACACATGTTGTTGAAGTTTGGTAACTAACTCGCGCCCGTTCACATATAGACCTCCACGTGTTGACATTTATATAAAATACTACGTTAGACGTGTTCATAAAGGATCAACATACACATGTACATACTTTATATTTCTTATAACACCTACTACAGTCAAATATGTTATATGGTTTAACTGATGTACAAAGTTGGTTCTTTTTTAATTGACACCCCTTTAAAACTCGAGATCTTGAAACCTTTCTTCCCACACGCTCGTTACTACGGCCAGATATTATCTATATTCGAAACACAAGTGCGCGTGCCCGTGCGACTATTGAATTGTCTTGTTTTACTGGATTAATATAATATTATCATTGAACAAAACTCTTCTCAAATAAGGTAAGTCTCGTGATTAGTACTAGCTTTATTTAGGTTAAGTGAAATGAGGTGCTCGTATAGGCCAATGAATCTCTTTATTTTATTTATAGACTAATTTTAATTTAGTACAACAACTGTGTACTTATGTAGCATAGTTTTGAGTATTGTAGATAAACACTGTATGTACGGGCGTATATGGTGTTAATATATAGGCTGATGTTCAAACAATGTAATTGTACAATGTGTACAAAACGATACAATAAGACGGAAATGTGTATACCTTCTACGTGCACATATGGCTGGGTTAGAATTAGATGGTCGTAACTGCTACTTACGACCTTATACGACAGCTACATATTTGGAATCTGCATCATAAGGTTCTCCTTATGAACCTATTTCCGTGAAAATCTGAACTTGTTTTTTCCATAAGTAAAGAGTAAATTTCAGACAGTTATTTTCTTGTTTTCTTAAATTATTGATTTTGTACTTACGACCTTCTCATTCTAAGCCAGCGATATGACACTCATGAAACATATTTTGTCCTGTAATGACGTATCAATAATCGGTGTACTCAGGTCATTTATTTAATTATAGATCTAAGATTGTTTCCCTTAGAAGTTATATGAGAGTCAATATTGACTGATTGATTTGTTTATGTATAGTTTCATATTTAAGTCCAACAGCAACACTATCGCGATAATTATTATCTGTTTGATGTGTTAATACACACCTACACATACAAGTAGTAATTATCCTTACAGACGTAAATAACTTTCACACCATTGCAGGAAGCAAATATTGATGATGGCTACAAAATGGGGATGTGTAGGTCCAGGAAAAATATCGTGGGATTTCTTCCTATCTATCCAGGATAACTTGCCGAAATCTGAACATCAGGTATTGTATTAAAATTGAACCCGCATAAGACAATATACCGTGGTAGAATGGATCAAGCGTAGTATTTAGTAGAGACCATGTAAACGATCAGTTGTCATACCTTTACCTAAATATGGTAGTACTTGATACCTTCTAAATCTGACTGATGGATATTTCCGTACGTCATATAATTATCTTGGATTTTTTCAGACACTTTGAAACTGCAATGCATGATATGAAAGAACTTGATAAAATACCACACTAACCTTAACGTTAAAATAAATATATAAGTAGTATATATCGATGACTTAGAACGAGAAAGACGACCTTAAAAGATTCACAAATATTTGACATCCACATGTAAGGCGCTTCTTATGAGTTTATTTCCATGTAAAGTGGAACATATCATATTGACCAAACTGAAGTCCAAATTGTTGGTTTTTTTCTATAAGAGTAGTTTTCAGACAGTTTTTGTCTTGTTTTCTCAAAATTTTGGTTTTGTATTTACAACCGTCTCATTCAAAACCAGCGATATTTTTATCTTCATCAACAACCGAGCTTTCTAAAAGTCCACTCGTCGCATTGTTGACCTTCGTATGTACTGATTATCGTTATCATAACATTGAAATATTTTACTAACAGGGGCGTATGTTGCGGTAGTGATTTACAGCAAGAATAACACACAAAAACAGAGTTTAACATCCCAAAGGTTAACCCATTCATTAGATATTGATATGTACAATATTGAATAGATGAACCTATTGGGGAAGTAAAAAATGTATTTTGCGATTATACATTTCTTAGGCCTGTGAAAAGTGGTATGTGATATGTTTCCATGTGTTCTGTGCTCAGATAAGTTAAGTCGTGCATTTCCTCCCCAATTACTCTGTTCATTTTAACCTTTTTTACATGAAGATATCTCACCAACGTCAGCAGTCTAACAATCTTTACATAAGATAAGGCTCTCTTAAATTATCAATATTGTAAGCTGGTTATTTCTATCATGATTTACATTTCGTATTTGCAGCTACATGTAATTGATGTGAACAAATCACAGTGTTGGCTAGACTCCGTTGTTGTGAAAACAACAATTAACTTTTTGTTGTCAAATTATAACCACCAGTTAATGCATGCCAAATGATAACGTTTTCTGGATGATACTATGTTTTGTAAATAAAGTACAAATGTTGCATTTATTTTCAGTTTGTAGCAGTTGCGTCCCGTGATCTATCAAAAGCTCAGAAATTTGCTGACAAGTTCAAATTCCAGAAAGCGTATGAATCGTATGATGAGCTTGCTGCAGATCCTGATGTTGGTTCGTTCAAAATACTTTATTCTTTCAAAAACAACAGTCAATACACTTATAAAAACATACAAGGGCAAACAACTAAAGGTGCGTACACACAGTAAGTTTTGATGTATACGTCTTGACCTATAAGTCAAGATGCACTGCGTAGTTACGTCTACCATAAATATTCTCGAGATGTACACCTCAGTGGTATGAGGGAAATGTATGGGCATGTCGTACACGTGGTACAATGTACATCCTCGACTTATACACCAAAACTTACTGTGTGTACGCACCTTGGCACTGTTTTATCAAAGCATTTACGCTAGCGTAAACCTAAGATTTCTTAAAATATTGCGTACGTCGAGAATATTTGCGTAAATGCGTTTTACAAAGATATTTTAGTTCACATTCTGTCGTAAGTTTTAGCTTATTTCTACGCCAAGGCTGGGCAACCCTAAATGGCAAATATGAACGTAAGTGAAGAGTTTTTAACACGCACCGATGATTTTTGACCGTCGCATGTTGATTTTGACCGTCGTTTGTCGTTTTAGACCGTCACTTGTTGTTTTAGGCGTGATTAATAATCAAATCTTGACGTATATTTATTCATTCTGGTACCCATTATATTTGTTATATTGGTTATATGGGCACCGTTTTATCAACGTATTTAAGTAAATCGTAAACTTACGCTCAAATTTAAATTCCATATAACACTTTTGATTCTACAAATGGGAAAAATGTATGGTTTGAAATCATTAACTAAATCAATTATCTATTTATATTACATATCGCTTTACCAGAATTTGTAGCAGTTAACTAATTATAAAGATATTAAATTTGGGCGTAAGTTTATAATTAACGTAACTGCTTTGATAAAACAGTACCATTGTGTCCCGAATTACGTTCAATCTTTAATATTATTTGCGTAAATGTATGCGAGTACTTGCGATCGTTTAGTAAAACACACTTACGAGTTTGCGTAAGGTGGATATATATGCGTAAATATACGCGACATTTACGCATTGTTAGTAAAACAGTGCCCTTAAGCGTAACGACAAGGCAGATCACGGCGTACGGTGCATAGCATTATATCCACTTCGTGTTTGTTCAATGTTACTTTCCCTAAAACTAATTGCGGTCTATAATGAATACATTAACCTTAACATCTCAAAGTGAAGCTCAATATAAGTTGAATATATTATGTATTACTTGTCGTTACGTTGTAGAGGTCGTCTATATTGGTACCATTCACACAAACCATGACATATTGTCGGTGAAAATGTTGGAAGCGGGTAAACACGTGATATGTGAAAAACCAATGGGAATGAACAGCAAACAAGTCAAACGTGTTCTTCAAGTCGCTAAAGATAAACAAAGGTTATTTATTGAGGTAAATTGCATGTATAACAATTTCAATCAAAACATCTAAGTATTTAGTACAGCCCTTTATATAAATGAGCATTCTCGTTTTAGTAAATAAGCTACGCAAATTAAACCGAAAATAAAAAAAGAATATACAATGCAGTCAGTAGATGTTATTATAAAAATCAATTAAAAAAAATATCTATATTATTATAGAAATGTTTAAATTGGCGTGTTCATATTCGAATATTTAAGGATATAGTTTTATTGCAAAGATATAGTACACATGGACAATCAGTAAGCTCCGAAAGCCCTGACCTAGGTAAAACGAATATGTTTGAATTACTACAGGCTGTCTGGTCAAGATGGATGCCAGCATATATTAAAATCAAAGAAGAATTAACAAACGGTACGCTTGGTGCAATCAAGCTGGTACAAGCTAATTTATGCCTGTCAATAGCTGGAGTAGAAAGGATCAAGAACATAGATATAGGAGGCGGTGGGATGTTAGACCTAGGGATATATGTCGTACAACTTGCCTGTTTCGTGTATGGAGAAATGCCGGAAAGTATCACAGCAGTTGGGAACATGCTAAATGGTAACATTCTTATTGCAACTAACAACCACATTTTAGCTACCCCGAGCACATATGACATTTGTGCATTCTTCTACTGTTGTCGAGTGCTGTGTGTTTACATGCTTACTAGTGTATCCGAATTCTGGAAATACGAGTAGTGTCTCCTTCGTTTTTACAAAGTATACGTTTCCTCCAAAGATCACATTATAAGTCCTTCGAATGGCTAATTTACCAACTGAACAAAAGTACAATAATGTTATTGTTCAAATGTCACTAGAGGTCAATTCTTGGTAATGAAAGTAGTCACTACGTTTTATAATACAGATTGCTGTGTGGATTGGTGTTTATGATTGGGAAATAAGAACTGTTGAGTATTATCATGTTTTCTTATGGTGCATACTATAGTACAAATATGAACGTGCCATATGTTTTGTTTTATGAATCTTTACTTTCAGATGTAGATGAATCAGCTTGTATCACGCTAAAATACAAGAACGGTGGAATGGCGAGTCTTGTGTACCATATCAATTGTCCTAGAGCTTCCAATAATGCTGTAATTCTTGGAACAAAGGGACAAATAGACGTACGTAGTTTAATAATACTTTCAATGGTACACTTACAAGTTTGTTTTGATGGTGTATAAATATGTAACTCATGTCGTAATGTATATCGTTCTGGACAAGCAGCATTATTCATTGATCAGCATTCGATGGGATTGGCAAGAACGCTGGTCAAGTTTCTTTATCTGGATAGGTCAAAACTAAACATATCAAAACTTCATTCTACTCAATTGCTCATAAAATCCATTAATGTAATGATATAAAACTCTTCACAAGTCTAACGCTCAATAATATAATTATTTAAGTTCATATTTACCCAACTGTGAATGGAAAAAGCATTTTACGAGGCTCGTTTAATACCGTTCTGTTTTAGCTATATATCATCAAAATGTTTTCAAATTCATGAGATGTACATTCCTACCATAAACGCATTTAATCAATATACGAATGAGGTACACAATACAGTATATGAATATTGCGCTAAAGTAAGTTCAATACATAGTTAAAGTTCCCATTTTTAAACACCCAACTCAGACTGAAAGTGTGTTACCATTTTAGATTCCACATCCATTGAATTGTCCGAAACAAGTAACCACTCCATCGGGAACGTTTGACTTCCCTCGGAAGGATAATTCAGAATACCACCATGGTAACAGCGCAGGGTTACAATATGAGGCGGCTGAAACCAGGAAATGTTTGCTAAATGGTATGTAAGATGTATCAGCGTATAGTCAAACATATGTTGAAAACAATATTCATCAAAACGTGGCTGCACTGTAGTTTGTGTACAAGTATTGTTTATAGAAATTGAAAACAATTTGAATACATTTATGTCTTTACTGCATATGACCATGCATAAGTAAATAATTGCTTTTTAGTTCGACTGTTCGTAAATTAGTGCTATGCCACCAGCGTCATTGGCGCCGGTGTTATGTGTGTTTCTGTTTCAGAGTATGTCCTTTATTCTTATTTGGTAACATGAATAAAACGCTGTATGCAGACATCTGTGTTATTGCTACTGTTGATCAGTAAATGTAAATAATAAGGCAGTATGATACTACTGTATTTTACTAATATCATATTATTGAGCGTGGCGTCTGTTTCTTATTATTTCCAGGTTGGATAGAAAGTCCTATGTACACACATTCAGACAGCCTTATGGTTCATCAAATAATGGATGAAGTACGGAGACAAATTGGCATGCAGTATCCTGCATATGACTGAGTCGGAAAAACGCTCATCACCGATGGCGAAGTGAAAGAAACATTGTATTTTGTTTGCTCAAGTTATGTTGATTTAAACTGTCTGTCTAAACATTCCGCTGGCTTCAATTGAGAAGGTTGTACATGTAAGTGCATATTCAAAATAAGTGTCACAGGGTGCTTTTTACGAGCATATGTTTATGAAAATCTGAACTTCTCATGTTGATCAAATTTGAGTTAAAACAGCTTGTTTAACAACTAGTAAAGAATAATTTTCAGACGTTATTTTCTTAATTCTCTCAAACTATCGATTTTGCACTTACGACCTTCTCATTCTAATCCAGCGTTTAATTATTGGCATACATCAATTTAATATATGTAACATTCAGTCATTCACTAAATGTCGTTGTCTTCGACGTATGATGATGAACAGGTCTGTAAAGTTTGTTACCAAATCAAAATTCTATATAAATGCAATGAAGAAAAGTGAATCATAATAAAAGTACTTTAAAAAATTTAGCGATTTTCGAGAAACCCACTGTATAATGAAGATTACAACAAAGATATGAACTGATTAAAGACAAAACTGACCTAAATAGATCTATTTCGGACCAAATTGAAATATAGAAAACTTGTCTTGACAAATCACTGGGTAAGAATGAGAAGATCGTAAGTACAAAATCGAAATTTTGGGAAAACAAGAAAAAAACTGTCCAAACGCTGCTCTTTACTTATGGCAAAACAAGCTGTTTCAGTACCAAATTTTCACTTGAATATGTTCATGTAATGACGATTTTCAATATGTGTTAGTCGTATAAGGTCGTAAGTAGTACCTTCTCATTATAAGCCAGCGAAATATATAAAATAACTTCCAAAATGTAGTTCACTCTTTCGAAACAATTATGTTTTCACTTGATCAATTATATGCATGTATTAGTACGATCATGGTGTTTGTACATTGTTTGTATTATATGTTCATGGGCAATATTGCCATGCAATAAACTCTATTCTATTCTGTATCAGATGAGTTTGAATACATTCATTTTGTAATAACGCTGTATATAAAGCATGAAAACCATTATGTCGACTGCAGTCAGTAATCCAATACACATGCTACACACGTAATCTACAGACGATGCACATATACATGCATAGTACGTATGGATTTTATATGCTAGCGTGTTAGGTGTATAACGAACAGTTCATAGTGTTTGACGTACGTATGTATACATTATTTGGTTTTCTTTCTACCAGAATATTAACTGAGGTAAGAATACGATTGTTTTCAACTAGATTGACAGTACAACTTATCAATAGAATTATTCAAAAGCGTTATAATTACATGTTAGTTTACAATCGTAACTACTCGGGCATTTCCGTAACTGAGACATACGCCTCGTACATAAGTGTTGGGTTACAAGATTTGGTTATGCGGTTTCTGATAACGGCCAATCATCAGTTTTTCAATGCTAGCAAGAAGCCCTTCAATTTAGGAGTTGATACCTTACCAGGTGTACACATTTAAGTAATTTTTATGTTATCTTGGATTCCATCGTTTGATTCGCATGAGCTATGTTGTAAAGTAGTCCATGGTAATGTTGGCTTCCCTATTATGTCCGACACACTTTTGTTTGATAAACGCCGATGAGTTCTGATTGGTAAATTATTGTAGTTTATATGGTTGGTTGATATTTAACTTTAGTCCCCTATCTGATTCGTACACGCAATTCGTACCCTAACCAGTTCGTTTATAATTCAATTATATCTATACAGTTGTAGAATTATGGGTACACATTTGTATATTTGTATTTGTAGTTGAGCCCTAGATAAAAGTCTATTCAAATGACTACTTTCTACCTCGGTTAGAATTTTTTCTAGATTTTTCTTTTTTATGTTGGTCAAATGTATCAATTCAAAAAGCATATTAGAATATAACTACACTATTTCAGGTGAAAATTGTATAATGGCTACAAAGTGGGGATGTGTTGGTCCAGGAAAAATTGCATCGGATTTCTTCCTATCTATTCAAGATAATTTGCCTCAATCTGAGCATCAGGTAATATATAGAGGAACTATCACGAGTTGTCAATTGATATAAAGTTATATTAAACGAGTTTTTGAAATCTTATTAAGCAAGCCTCTGGCTAAGCATGTACTTAAAATTTATACTACACGTGTTACGTATAAGATTATACGTACTTGCTATACTAACCTGAATACAATGAACCTAGATCTTCGACAAATCATAATTGGAGTAATTATAATCAGTTTCCCTTTATTGTCTATAATATATACTCACTATGCTCAGTTTTGTTACACAGAAGCATTATAAAAAAATTGGTTCCGGTCAAATATCGTTTTTGTAAAGATATCGGGAAATCGGACAGGAAATTCAGCACTCAACATACGAGTTACGTTCCTTTGAATAACATTACTACATCTAGTTTGTGGTTTCCGCTCCGTATCGTTGTCATGCGATGAGGATCGATTTGAAATGTTGTAAAATATCAGAACAATGAAATTGTGATGTGCTTGTCAATCAGACACGCCACCTACTCTACAAGTGTTTTACAAAATCAATATGTGTCCCAGTCGTATTTAAATATAAATTGCATGAAACCGAGTCTGTTTAAGGGTTGCCGTCACTTTAAGCATTTTCCTGTAGAATTTAACCTTTTCAGTTTGTAGCAGTTGCGTCCAGAGATCTAACTAAAGCTCAGAAATTTGCTGACAAGTTCAAATTCCAGAAAGCGTATGATTCCTATGACAACCTTGCTGCAGATCCTGATGTTGGTTGGTACAAAATATTTATAATAATACTTAAAACATATAAATAGAATAGTGAATACTTACGCTTAATCGCTGGCTTAGAATGAGAAGGTCGTAACGACTTTCCTCAACCTTATACATACATATTTAAAATCAATATCATAATGCGCTTCTTATGAGCCTATTGTCAAGAATTTGGACATTGACACGTTTACCAAACTGAAGTTTAAAAAGCTAATTTTTGCCAGAATGAAAAGTAATTTTCACAGTTTTTGTTCTTCCTTTTTTCCAAATTATTACATCGATTTTGTAATAACGGCATGCTCATTCTAAGCCAGCGATATGTATCCAATAACGATAGCTGTATAGTGTCTATAGAGGATCTTACATGAGTGTCTTTTCATATTGAATGTATTAAACGAGTTGGATAAAATAAAGCCCAAAATAAAACCTAGCAAGATTGAAAAAAGTTATTACGTATATAACGTATGTTTGATCGATATACGATAGAACGACTAGATATGTACGTTACTTGATCTACCAGTTGAAAGAACGTGCTGATTACCTCACACTTATCAGGTATCAATGCGTGCAACGTTTCTGAAGATTGATCAACCCTAGTCTTCAATTATCAGCCGTTGCATGAGGGTCCAGTAAGGTAACATGATCCATAGAGACATGACATAGGACATGTATGGTGCAAATTTGATTCTGGAATAAACACATATAATACAAAAGTGTAATGCATGTGCATACAAATCATATGTTCTTATTTCAGAGGTCGTCTATATTGGTACTATTCACACAAACCATGACACATTGTCGGTGAAGATGCTGGCAGCGGGTAAACACGTGATTTGTGAAAAACCAATGGGAATGAACAGCAAACAAGTCAAACGTGTTCTTCAAGTCGCCAAAGATAAACAAAGATTGTTCATTGAGGTAAGGTAAAGTGATGGTTGTCTTCAATGCAGTACTAGAAATAATTACACTATTCGCTGCACTACGTTACTTGCATCCTAAACAGACAACACTCAATAGAAATGGCGTAGCATGACATTCCCAAAACCACAGACTACAAGCGCGCAAATCACAGCGACAACGAACTGGCTTAGAATGAGAAGGTCGTGCGTTCTACTTACGACATTATAAGACCCATACGTATTTGAACTTTGCATAACAATGAGCTTCTTATGACCATAAAAAAATATTGTCATGAAAATCGGAACTTGTCATGTTGACCAATCTGAAGTCCAAAAAGTGTTTTTTCCATAAGTAAAGAATAATTTTCAGACAGTTTGTTTTCTCAAAAGATCGAGTTTGTACTTACGGCCTTCTCATTCTAAGCCAGTGAATTGTACACAACACAGGCAGCTACAAAAGCTTATCTCGTATTCCTAAAGGAGGTTCCAATCAAAATGTAGTTAACATAAAGGTATTATACATTCACATCGAAATTGTCATATGCTCATCTAACGTTAAATGAGAGACAAGGCATTCTTTAAAATAACATAAATAAAATAATACATGGACGCATACACAAGTTTATATATGTATATATAATTCAAGGCACTCTGGTCCAGATGGATGCCAACATATGGAAAAGTCCGAGAGGAATTAACAAACGGGACTCTTGGTGACATCAAGCTAGTGCAAGTTAACTTCTGTGTGTCATTATTCGGAGTGGAAAGAGTTAATAACTTAGAAATGGGAGGTGGTGGAATGTTGGACATAGGAATATATGCGGTTCAATTTGCATGTTTCGTGTTTGGAGAAATGCCTGAAAGTATCACAGCGGTTGGAAACATGATCAACGGTACAATTATATGTATATTAGTATTTCGTTGTATTTCATAATGCAGCAAATTATGTTGCCATTGTTTTTATTAAGCTGTATTAAATAGCTTCAAAATGAATGTAACACAACATAAATAAATGCGATTTTATAAAATGTTCCGGTACAATTCATTTGGACGATAGTGTGTGAGTACTCATTACATGTATAAAAGTTTTATAAGTGGTCAAAATAATATGAATTGTATGGACCAGTTATATAAAACTAATATAGAATAAACATATATGTAAGATTAATTTTATCAAATAATCTTAGTGAATGCTTATTATCTTTCAAAATGATGATGTTTATTGTATATAATGTATCCCAAACTAAGCAGTTCTAGGAGTGCGACACCTTGACCTCATGTGTCGATCAAGGCTTTGCTTGCCTAACGTCTAGTCTTGGAGTACAGAACTATACTGACCCCACTGATGGACAGCGGGTTATGTGAAAAAGAGATTGTGGGAAGTAGCACATTGAACCACTTTAACATAAATATCTGATTTCTATATTAAAGCCAAATTGTCCTTGAAAATGCATTGTCTGCTAATCTAACAACTTTAATAGTGTAAATGTTAGCTCTGTTCGGTTATAGGTGTAGATGAAGCAGCCTGTATCACTCTGAAATACCAGAATGGTGGCATGGCTAGCCTTGTGTACAACTGCAACGTTTCAAGCACTGAGAATACTGCAATAATTCTTGGAAGTAAAGGACAGGTAGTGGTATGTACGTGAGATGTTCAACATATGCATTGTACTTTCACAAAAACCAGAACGCACGGTTCGCTGCAGACTTTAATGGATAAATCGCTTTTTAAGCATGTTTGAACATGTATTGAATATATTATATATAATGTAATGTATATGAAATTTGGTTAGTGCTTAAACATCCAATAGATGTTGTTTTGGTCGTTTAAGACAAAATGCCCCATATGCAAATAAGAAATAAAATGTTGTAAAATTAAAAACAGTCATTTGTCAGAAGCAAAAGTATAGAAATGTTTGTCGTAAGAATGATTAAAAGAGTTCTGCCTTCGAAATGTTTAACAAGCACCAAACGATGTTCGTTAGAATATATATGTCCATTGTAATATGTGTGCAATGTTTCAGCTTAAAAATCCATTCTGGTCTTCAACCCAAGTAACTACTCCATCTGGGAGTTATGAGTTTCCTCTAAAAGACAATGATTACATCTTTCCGAATGGTGCAGGATTGCAATACGAGGCTGCAGGGACCAGGGAATGTTTGCTTAATGGTAAGACACAGTTTTATATAGGCCAATATCTGTATTTTTCCAGGAGAAATATAGTGGCTGTGTTTATTTGGCTGTTTGAATTCCCACTTTGATAATTATTGCAATGTTTTTTAAACAACAATACTGGTTTATTTTTTATCAAGAAAGACATCGGATGTACTAGATGATATTGATTGTCATGAATTAAACAAACTGTATCATTGTATATGAACTTGAAGCAATTCTTCAACTAAAATAGTATGATTTTAATTGGCTATTATTTTCAGGTTGGTTAGAAAGTCCTATGTTCAAACATTCAGACAGTTTAATGGTTCATCAAATCATGGATGAAGTACGGAGGCAAATTGGCATGAAATATCCAGCGTATGACTGAACATGTGTACACACTCTCCTTGCATACTGTATCGCTATGTTGTTTCA
This sequence comes from Spisula subtruncata, assembly GCA_963678985.1. Lineage (NCBI taxonomy): Eukaryota > Metazoa > Mollusca > Bivalvia > Venerida > Mactridae > Spisula > Spisula subtruncata. The sequence continues at coordinate 13,130,262 of OY787671.1, read as the reverse complement.
AACAGTTAACTATGTATTTTTCTCTCGTAAAATCCAATTGTATATGTACGAGTAGATTTATGATGCTATAGCAGGAGGGTTACTCAATATATTCGGAGACCATCGCTCTCATTAGAATATAGTTTTGACTTTTCGCAAGAAAATTCGTGTGACTTTTAAATTTTGTTCGTGTCTCGGAAAAACACAACAAACATAAAAAGCTGCTACAGATGCATGTGTCTACAGGCGTAATCATGCTGCATTGTATGGAAATAAACACCTGAAATTCGTTGGACATGGTGTCAGTTTAATAGGTCTTCGACTTGTTTCTATACTGAGAAAAGCAGCTAACCGAACGCTTTTTAAATTTGAATATTTCAGTATCTTGTAAGTGTACAAACCTAAAAGTTTGCATAGTTATCTCAAAATCGATTGTGCACCTAATGCAGCTTACCACATGAAAACACATGTCAAAATCACTCATTCATGACGAAAAAGCTTCAAATCACATTTTTGCACGTTGTGATTGATCGCTCTCGAATTGCACGAGTTTGTGTGCATGTTGTGTAGCATGGGTGTTTGTTAGTCGGACAAACAAAATATTTTGTCATAAACATAGCGCATTTGTCAAAGGTAGGTTGCAGAAGAGCGACAATTACGTTCCCTGGAGGGTATAAATCAGACACAACAGTTTTACACAGATTTAAATTATCACAAATATACCTAATACCTAAAACAGTATATTGGGAATCACAGGAGCAAAGAAAAATAGTAAATTCAAGTGGGTTAACTCTTGCATAATTTAACTTCTTTTTAAGTTCATTCACTAGATTTTCCCATAAAAGTGTATTGTCATGCATTAGTGAAACACGTTAATTTTAAAAAAATAATACATATAAGTCATGAGGGTTTTTTTGCATGTGTTTGAAAAAACGTGTTTTCTCAACATTCAGTATATAGGACACTTTTGAAGTGCGTTCATCAGGTGTTCGACAAATCGTTAATGCAGCTATATGCCAGCTTTTGGTAAATAAAGATTGTTTTTAGTGTATATTTTGATAATCGGAAACAAAAATAAATATCAAAATACTGAGAATAAAACCAAAATTAAGTCAATAATTACCCTCATTTATCCACACAAAAGATATTCGACCTAATTACCTCCCCTTGTCCATTGAATATTAACATCATAATTTTGAAAAATTAAAAAATCCATGTTTTTGTGATCAAATCGCATTTAATCGAGTTTGACTATTTGTTTTATTGATTTGGCGATAAGTCTTTAATGTTTATGGAATAAAACTAAAATCTTTTTTTATTTAACGAGTATTCATGAATTTCAAATTGATATGCCTGGCTCTGTTATTTCATGGTTCCATTAACTTCCGTTGCCGTTAAATTTATTGACGAAATTTTACCACCAGCCTTCTAATGTTTGGATTATACTTCAGGCCAAGTTTCAGAAGATTACAATGGAGTGTTCTATAAATATTCATAACAAACATAAGCGTTCGGTTAGCTGTTTTGCTTAGTATCAGTCAACTTTTGGCCTTGTATGTACGAATATGTCCGATTTTTAAAAATTAAATGTCGTGTTTTGCAGCTGTATAGCTTCGTTTTTCCTGTGCGTTCTTTGTTGTTGTTTTTTTTACTTTTACTGAAATGTTTTTTATGCCTTACGTACTTACGTTTATAGTATATATCCATGGTTTAATTGCTGCCTTATGTGCCAGGTATGTTACGAGAGTCATTCGAGATATTCGTAGACAATCGTTCTCGTTTTATTATATTTATGTTTAAATAATAAATTCTTATATCATTATCAACATTTATCTATTACCTACCGTATATACAAATTAATTATATTATAGTTTTACTGACTGATTGAATTTGAACCATCATCCACCCTTCCTTCTGTAAAATGCGACATCACGTCGACATGCGTCCTGTGTCCTTGTTATAAACCTCCATATAATCGACACGCACACATGTATGAGTGTACAGATCCGTATTTTAAGATAACTGGAGTGTAAGATTGAGCTAAGAAAATTTAGGTAAGGCGATTTCATTACTATTTATTGCTTTATTGATAGCTTATAATTTACTTTATTGGGTTATTTGGTACTGAGTTTCGACATACTAGTAATGTATTTCAATGTTATTTGAAGGTTGAAATATTGCTTATGTATCATATATTTTAAGACTGAAACGCAATTCTTAATACTAATGCACCAGTCAGTTGCACACACGGCTCCAACTTGGGGATGGGCCGGGGTGTTTACTTTTGGTTGTCAAAATCCCGGCGTGGAGGACATCTGATGATAAAATATCCGGTATTTCCCAGGCCCCTGACAACTAAAAATTGTCCCTGTGGTATTGGTTCGGGGAAAACCAACAACATTTCACCAACAGTACGGGGGGAAGCTCGAAGGTAAAAACACGGCCGTTTCCCCGGCTATCCCCGAGGATCCCCGGGGGCGTGGATGCAACTGCGGGTGCATAATACGTTTATCCGATAATAGACAAATAACTATATATAAACAATGTTCTCCATCATGCAAATAACCATCTTTTATACGGGGTACACAATTTCAGATTACAAATCTTGATAATGGCAACCAAATGGGGATGTGTTGGTCCAGGGAAAATTTCGTCAGATTTCTTCACAGCCATCACAGATAACTTACCGCAGTCTGAACACCAGGTAATGTTATTGACATAATGGCATTTCACATGTCCATGCAAGAAATAAGTCATTTAGTAAAAGGCTCCTACACGTTTTGAGATGATATTCTAAAATTTCGACATAGTTGCCTGGATTTTTGTCAAATGGATTAATTTCTTATCAAGCATCGATCCCATACTGCAATGTTTATGGTTAATTCTACATGTTTAACACATGCATATTTATCATTTTATAAGTACATTTGTTACAAGCATGTAAATGAGTTTAATAAATCTGTCTTATCTTATAGTTTGCCGTGCAAAATAAAACATTTTTTCTCATACATGTAGTATTATCGCTCGCAATGTTTAACTGAGTTGTCTTAAATTTAGATCATTTAACTGTACAGGGTGACCTAAATTGAACCTCACTTGGTTACTGATTAGATAGTTTGTTGACACATATCCGAGGTTGGGTTGAATATGCTGCTATCAGAGGCGTATGTAATACATCACCTTTTTGGTCCCCCCAACAAAATAAGGGAATAAGGAATAACTTTCTTGCCCTTTTTTTCATGTACTCATGTTTGTAACACGGGTTTAGCAACCTATCAAAGTAAAACGCACTGTTGATATAATATAGTTAAACTGTTTGATATAAAGGAGATACGGTAAAAGTTCGTTATTACGAGCATCGATATCACGAGACCCGGTCTATCTTGAGCATTTTCCAGTCACGGTCACTCCTCGAAGTCGAAGTTTCGTTGTAGTTTAAATATTAAAGATGTCGTGTTCATAACGATTAGTTTGCTTCATTCTAGTGGCCGCAACCATTCATCTAAGTCACAGTGTACCATTCATAGTAGAATAAATATTATTATTTACTTAATATGCCAGACAATAAGTACTAGTATCCATTGTGTTGGAAAATGGGTTGTTTTGCTATGTCTGACTCATGTGTGGGTTGGTAGAAAATACCGCCTTTCCTTTGTGGCTTTGAATTATCAGTGCAACGTATGTAAAATTGAAAGTTACATTTACATTCATTTTCAGTTAGTAGCTGTTGCATCCAGGGATCTCGCAAGAGCTCAGACATTTGCCGAAAAGTTCAAATTCCAGAAAGCGTACGGTTCATATGATGATCTCATTGCAGATCCCGATGTTGGTTGGTACCGAATTTCATTATATGGTTTATTGTTCAAAACAAAAGGCATTTTGTCAATGAGTTAACATACGATACATAGATATATAAGATCTACCTCGAGTTATCTTTTGAGATCAACATTTCTTAAAGGAGTCTAGAAAAAGCGAGAGGCTCGCTTAATAACTTTCTTTTTCGAGACGAATTTGAGAAATTTTGATCTCAAATGCCAACGAGTGGTAGACACCTTTAATCACATTAAAAATATGTTTTTACCCAAAATTAGCGACTCGATTCGGAATTCGGGCTAAAATATGCACCGAAGAACACCTTCGAGCGTCTCCTCGTAAAAAGTAGTCCGAATTTGCTTTCTGTAAATAAACACTAAAGGTCACAAACCACTAAATAAATTTGTTCTTTAACTCAATGTAAAGTTACAATAGTCAGTCCCAGGTTGATACATGTTAAAGTCCATGGCCAGGTGGCAGACATATATCAATGAAAATAAGGGGCTACCAGCTTTAAGAAAATACAAAAAAAAACAGGAGGTCACGTTTCATATAAGAAAACTTTTGTCCGTCTAACGCAGTGAACATATTTTCACAGTCGCGTGGACCGACCAAATCTGCGTTTTACCCTACCCTACTTTCGCTTTGGTATTTTTGCCTAAATCTCAAAATATTTAAAATAAAACAGTTTCAATACATCACATACATGTATACAAAGCCTGTAAACCCAATTAGATGATTCCAGTTTCACCTTGTCAAAGCATACTACCATTTAAACACAATCACAAGTTTATTTAGGAACTGTTTGAGTGTATCCTATTTTTGTTCGCGGAGGCATTTAGTGGTTTGTAACCTAAAACGCTTTAAAAACTGCAAACAATAAAAATTATTTAAATTACACTAATTGAAATGTTTCAACATATCATTTTGAATTCATAAAGAACATAGCTCGTTTCTAATTCCGTCAATTTTGTGTATGAATTATGCAAATGTTTGTTTTCACACGGATTATTTGTTCTCACATGAAATATCACGGTGTTTATGTGATAAAAGTCGGACTCTAAAACACATTTCGCAGTGTTTTGTTTTACGTTTAATACATATGGATAAAGGTTTAAAATTGATAAAATTGCATAAAGATCATATATCAATTAATAAATATAAAAACAAGTGTATAGTTTATACATGTATTGCATTTATATTGATAATAGTGGGTTATCTTTGGTACACTTTCTCGCGTTTCAGAGGTCGTCTATATTGGTACAATTCACACAAACCATGACACATTGTCCATAAAAATGTTGGAAGCGGGTAAACACGTGATTTGTGAAAAACCAATGGGAATGAACAGCAAACAAGTCAAACGTGTTCTTTAAGTAGCTAAAGATAAACAAAGATTATTTACAGAGGTACTAAATAACTTAAATCACAATGATTCAAGGTATTTTACTAACTAGTAAATTTATGAAAATTCTTATATTTACAAAATTAATGTAGCTAGTAATTCGATCTCATTCGTTAATTAACTGTAAGCTAGTAAACCATTATTGTAAAATGGCGAATCGGTCAGGGAAGGTGGAAACATTCAAGAGAAATAGAAAAGTAAGAAAGGGACAAAAAGTAATGCATATACAGAAAATATACATACCATAAGCATATGCCATACATGCAAACTGAGCAATCACTTAATCTATTTCACCGTTCAAACGTTTTCCGATTCCAAGGCATCGGTCCGAGTATTAAACCCGCTTGCAAGGAATATCCTGTTGAACAATTCCACGTATTTTAGTACTATGATGGTAAACGTATATTTCAAAGCGTCAAATCGTTAAATCAATTTATAGCTTGTGCCAATTAAATAGTATATATACATGTATAATGTGAATACTTGAAGGCCGTTTGGTCCAGATGGATGCCAACATATGGAAAAATCCGAGACGAATTGACAAACGGGACACTTGGTGAAATCAAACTGGCACAAGCTAATTTCTGTGTCCCCTTACTTGAGGTGGAAGCAGTCAAAAATGTAGAAATGGGAGGAGGTGGAATGCTAGCCATTGGAATATATGTGGTTCAACTTGCATGTCTAGTGTATGGTAAAATGCCAGAAAGTATCACAGCTGTTGGAAATATTTTGAATGGTAAGAGGTATACCCGTAAATATCTCATTGGTGAAACGGATAATACAATTACGCACACTACCAGGGCAACAACTATATTTTTCATAATTTCTTAACTGTTAATTTATTAGATATGGTTTAACAATTTGGCTGTGAATAAACTTAAATACTCGTTGTATGTCTCCTACAATTTTTGAGTTTATTGAAACATGAAAAGAAAACGAAATAATAAGCGTCAGTGTAAAATAAAAAGTCACAAAAATGGCGACATGTAAAAATACTGCTTGACGGAGCTCTGTCTCCCATAGCACGTTACACACAAATAATACTGCTGTATAACAGCGTACAAAAGATCACCAAAGTCTTTGGATTTCAATAATATTTATGATTAGTTGAAATGAGATGAGTATGCGACCAATGAGGCGACTACCAGCGCTACAAAACATGCAAAAACAGGTCCCCGTTTAGGAATGTTTGAATGCAACTCAAAAATTGATAAGGAAATATGCGTTTTCGATGTTGCAGATATATAAATACATCATAAACCATAAACGCCATGGGTAGCTGAATGAAGAAACATTAACGGTGGTATTATTATTCGATACATTTACTGTGAATAATCTTTTAGTTAGTTTTCAATATTTTCATGACGTATGTTTGTGACGTTTTCAATTTATAGTGATGTTCATTGTTGGAAATTCTTGTTATCTTACAAAAGTTCACAATAACATTAATAAGATATATGTATGTATCCAAATGCCAAATTTGAACCAAAGCCCTTCATAAACAACTCGATTAACCTGAATAAAATAGGTGTTGAGTTAGGAGTGTGCGTAAGTTTTCTTCGTTTTTCTTCGAGTGTCAGCCTTTCATGAAGTAACTTCTCAAATAAACTAAATACATTGTGTCCAAATATCGCAAAAGGTATTCTTGAAAGAAACTGTGTTGTTCATTGTATAGTATATGCCCATGTCCAAGTTTCTTTTTAATTTTAATGCAAACCTTAGCGTCACAATAGGATCAGTTCCATGTTTAAGTATGCATGCACATGCACTTATATTTTAAACCTATTAAATGTCAATCAATATCGTTCTTCAATGTTCTGTTGTTATAGGTGTAGATGAAACAGCGTGTATCACTCTAAAATACAAAAATGGTGGCATGGCAAGCCTCGTATACAACTGTAACGTTGCAAGCACTGCTAATACTGCAGTAATTCTTGGAAGTAAAGGACAGATAGAGGTATGTTCACTAACTAAAGATCAATGCAGTAGTTTATCCTAGGTCCCATTGAGCAGCAGTTTGCATCAGCGATGTATTCCCTAATTAATACATAGGCATCGGAATGCATCGAGAAAAGCATTATCGTGGTCTAGGAAAAGCTTTATTAGACGATTTGTGAAATCTGTTCCCGATGCCTCCTAAAGTAAATTTGTTTAAATCGGGAGTACATCGCCGATGCAAAAGTGCTCAGTAGGACCGAGGTGTGGCGTGTATGCCTTTGTTTCTATTGAGGTTTTGCTTATGTTGCAAGAAAGGATTGCCCAGGCGAGCGACGCATTTAATTCAAGGCTGACCTGTTATTACGAGTAATGTGTTCTTTGTGAGTTCTTGTTAGTGGATAATGTGTCTACTCTTATGTCGTGTTGTCATTATTTGTGTAAACAATAGTTGTAAAGCAAAATATGTTAAGGAGAATAATTAGTAGAAAAAAGTTACGTTAATGAAAAATCTCTCAGCGGCTAAATGTAGTAAGCATTCCTATATTTCAATAAGATTGAAGATAACAATATTGATACCAAGTACGGAGAAAATCATAATAATTTGATTAATACTTTTCAGCTTCAAGATCCGTTCTGGTCTGCTACTAAAGTAAATACTCCGTCTGGAAATTTTGAATTTCCTCTTAAAGAAAATGAATACAATTATCCTAACACTGCTGGATTGCATCATGAAGCTGCTGGAGTCAGGGAATGTTTGCTGAACGGTAAAATAATATTTATAAAACTTAATAGTACTTTTTATATGCCGAAATAAATAGTATTATCATTTCTGAAGTATACCAACTTCTTGTATGTATAATGATCAAATCCAGTTTGTAAACATAAAACTTGGACTACAAAATCACGGATCTCTTTTTTACTTGTTTTTTTATAGTTTATTTCTTCGCGTAATCAATACAGTAAGACAACTGATGCTACTTGTTATACATTTATATTATTTTCCAGGTTGGTTGGAAAGCCCTGTGTACAAACATTCTGAACATGTAATGGTCCATCAAATCATGGATGAAGTACGGAGACAAATTGGCATGAAATATCCAGCCTATGACTAAATTCATACACATACAATGCATGCATTTATGTTGAATATAATTATTCATCTATGTATATAGGCACCTATGAAAATCGTAAACTTACGTTCACAATTTGTTTTTCAATTCTTTAACAAGAATGTATTAGAAACAGAGTGTTTTGTTGGAGTTCATTAACTGACACAATCAATACTTATTAAGTTTGACACATCCATCGTACACACACCACGTAGTTACAAATGAATTAAAAACAATTTATATTTAAATGTAAGTTTAGCATTAAAGTTTAAGATTTGCATGAAATGCAAAATCATCTAATACATGTAGCTGTTGTTTACTATTCATAGTATACAAATGTTTATCATCGCTTAAAGCTACTGTCTATAAATGTTGTTATTTGGGTACACCTGTACAACACATACACTCTAAATGCCAATTCCGTCTCTTTGTGTTCTGTTATATTCTATGCATCTTCATCTTACGTCAGTGAGCCCCTATTCTGTTATTAACATCAGGTGTATTCTCGGATGATGTTTATACTACTATAAACGTACATTATACTGTAACTTCTTCTCTTGTGGAATCTTCAAACAAAACCATGAAAACACTTAATATTAGTGAACCAGTGTTCAGTCGGACACATTGCTAGAACAAACAGTTTACAGTTTATTTTACATGTAAATGTACATGGAAACATATAATTACATAAAAATACATATAACCTGTTAACTAGTTAGACGTTTCCCTCTAATATCACTATACAATCGATATCACTGATAATTAAGTGACATATGTCTGGCTTAGAATTAAAAGGTCGAAAGTGCGTCCTTATAAGACTGGTACATATTCAAAATCAGCATCTCACGGTGCTTCTTATAGTTCTTATGTAACAGTTATAGTTTCAGTTCTGGGTTGATCAAATTGAGTGCAGCCTTCCCGGGTCGATTTTCTATTAACGTTATTTTCTGTTCCATGTGATAACCATGTTCCCTTACACACTAGCGATAGGATAAATAGATGACACGAAACATTGAAGTCAGATGACAGCTCTATTTAGCAATCGGGCAAACCATCTAAAAATGATGTCATCATAATGAAATACAGAAGATAATAGAGAGCACGCGCGTTAATGACTTTTATGGCGATCAAACGAAGAACAAAAATCGGACATGGAAGCACGAAATAGAACATGAATGTGCGTTGGTGAAGGCAATGCAAAACTTTGGCAGCGGAGCACAAAAACAACCAAACAGCACAGGACACACTTACATGTCACATTCAGTACACGTTTGCATATAAAAGCAATCCCGCTGTAAGCGCAGTAATGGACTAAGAAAGTCGTACGTACTTACGACCTTAGAACTAATAAGAATGAAATACATGTATATTTGAAAATTTGGCATTATTATAAGGCGCATCTTATGAGCCCATTTGGATGAAAATCGGAACTTGCCATGTTGACTAAACTGAAGTTAAAAAGGCTAGTTTTTCCATATGTAGAGTAATTTTTAGACAGTTCTTTATTGTTTTCTTAAAACATTAGTTGTTTACACACGACCATCTCATTCTAAGCCAGCGATTTTTTTATGCATGACTCTCATTGATGAGACTATATCGTGAAAAAAACATTTGGGCACTATTGGTATTACTGTATGGCTCAGTAATTGACAACAAAACATGTTCCCATAACTGAGTTTCGTTTACGATTTTAACGTACAACATACTTATTTATGCACATTTACTACACACTATTATGTCGCCGGGATTGCCTGCCCTGTTAATACACTTTTCCTTGCGGACCAGTAACCTCCATAGTATTTGAATTGATATGCTACCGTGTACAACAACTACTGTGTAGTAACCAATAGTGTTTACTATTGTGCTAGATAGCGACATAAATAAACTGAGGTAAGAGACGTTTCGTTATCAGATACAAATGTAAATGCTATTAGTTTTATTAACGTTAACATTTAATTGTATTTTGTTCGTCGGAACCAACTATCAATTCATTACGTTATACTAATACATGTAACATGTAGTTTTGTAGCTTGCATGGATATCCATGGATATTCACTTCAAGTAGTTTACATATACTATTCACTTTAATATTTACAGTTGTAAATGAAATGCTCAAAAGTGACTACTAATAGTATATGAAATACTTGAATCTGTTTTATGGTACATTATTTCTTAATGATGCGCTTTATACAGGTATAACCCAGATGTGTTGTATCCACGAATTTACGACCTACGAACTTCACAATGAAATTTAATCGGCACGGATATAAAATATTTCACATTATCCTATGAGATAAATATCAAGATTAGGGATGCGTACACACAGTTCAACAATGAGCTAAACATAGTTCAGTTCGTTTATAGACAAGTTTAAGGTCAATATTTATATTAAGGTATTTACGACAAATATAAATTAAAAAGGACTTTGTTATCTGTTGTGCAAATACATCGTAGATAATGTAACATCCCTCATCATGATACGCACATTGTAAATGTATCAATGCGCGGTTGTATATAGTTCAATTTTGAACCCTGAGCCATGAACTTTTAGAAGAGTCTATTTGTGCAGGTAACCCGTGATTTATTGATTTCAATAGTCATGATTTAAAGATATGCTACTTACTAATGTGTGTTATACATCTCTGAATAGTCAATATCACGCCAATATTTATCAGCGAATGGATTAAACTTTAAAAGTGCAGTCACGGCTCAATGCTTGAAATCGAACTATAGTGTGTCTACATGTATATATACACACATACACAATGTATAATGCTTTTTTAAATGCAGTTGAGTACTATCAAACCTCAGTAATAAAACCTCCCATTAGATCATTAAAACCGTGGCTCCATTCAACTACTTGATAGTAGGATAGCTGCCCGACTCGTCCAATTTATAACTTTACATGCATGGGGAATATGTAAGGCGACGGAAACAGTCGAATATCCAGGGTGGAAATTAAAGTGTTGTCTAAATAATTAGGGAAGCTCTTACAGAGGTTTTCATAGGGCGAGGGTTAAAATAGAATTCACTTATTAATTATAGTTATATAATTTGATAATTGTGTGGGTATTTGGTGTTGTTACATTTTGGCATATTGGTATAATATTTCAGGTGAACATTGTATAATGGCTACAAAGTGGGGATGTATTGGTCCAGGAAAGATTGCATCGGATTTCTTCCTATCCATTCAAGAAAACTTACCTCGATCAGAGCATCAGGTAAACATTTCTTGCGTTAAAATGCAGACTTGCTTGGTTTAAGTAGACATACAACAGCCAAACCAACACACAATGTATGCCCGCTACGTGCACTGGGAAGGAATAATGTTATACTCGTTCATCGCAGAGCCGGAATTATGTTTTTGGGAAAGTTATATACAGTAATGTATTGTTCCCACTGAGCTATTTTGGCATTGGCGATGTTCTCTTTATTTTAATAAATAACCTTCCGGAGATATCGCGCACATTGATATCACATATTTTCTAATGATTACCTCGAATCTTCTGCTAGAACACTAGGACCCTTTTCCAGATGTCCATTTATTAAATCGGGAGAACATAGCATATGCAAAACATCTCAGATGGACTTACGCATAGCACTTCCGTGACATTGGCTATTATAACGTCCTCTATATATGGCGAAGAACTAGGTACATGTTGGCTTATTTTGGACCAATTTTGGTATTTTCAGTTTGTAGCAGTGGCGTCCAGAGATCTCACAAGGGCTCAAAAATTTGTAGAAAAGTTTAAGTTCCAGAAAGCTTATGATTCATATGACAGACTTGCTGCAGATCCTGATGTCGGTAAGTTTAATATATTTTTTGATTTATACAATATTGTATATATGTACCATGTGTCTATGACCCTCTGTATACATTCCAATTGTATTCCTATGTCATATATACATAGACCATATTGACATGATATGTAGAATGTGCCCCTTAAAATTTTATTACAAACTTATACAACTAATGCATATTATCAATTATGGCCCAATAAAATACTTTTTGATGCCAACGTCAAGTGTATATCGCATAAAATCGTTACAATTTGTTACAACGAATTAAAGTTGGTATTAATACAATTAATATTTCACATTTTAGAGGTCGTCTATATTGGAACTATACATACAAACCATGATGTGTTGTCGGTGAAAATGCTGGAAGCGGGTAAACACGTGATATGTGAAAAACCAATGGGAATGAACAGCAAACAAGTCAAACGTGTTCTTCAAGTCGCTAAAGATAAACAAAGACTGTTTATTGAGGTAAATGTCATTCAAGTCTATTGAAGCATATCTTTTACTAGACTAAGTGCATGTCTTTCATGTGTTTTCATACAGTAGTATTCAATCGTGTTCTTCAAATAACTAAAGATAATCACTGATTGTTTATTGGTTAATGTACCATATTAGATATTGGTTACCGAGTCGCTATTCAATTGCGTTCGTACAACATTACTACTAGTAGTGTATCTATTTAACTTTTGGTTCGATTTCTATTTTGAATACTTAAAGGCCGTTTGGTCCAGATGGATGCCAACATATGAAAAAGTCCGAGAGGAATTAACAAACGGGACTCTTGGTGAGATCAAAATGGTGCAAGTTCACTTCTGTCAATCCTTATGTGGCGTCGAAAGGTTCAAGAACCTAGAAATGGGAGGCGGGGGAATGTTAGATATTGGGATCTATGTGGTTCAACTTGCTTGTTTCGTGTATAGAGAAATGCCTGAAAGTATTACAGCCGTTGGAAACATGATAGGAGGTAAGAATTATTAGTGCTCTATCCCCATGGCATGTCTAGGAAATAGTTGAGTATTCATCGTCCATTCGACGTCTAGTGACTTAATTGATGACTTTAATGCTGATTATCAGATTTCATATGTTACTCTAAGTACATAAAGAAACGCACTAGTTACATTTTCTCCATGTTGTCATATTGTTACATGTTAAATTGGTCAGCTCGATCAGTCGGTCATGTTCTTCCTGTACTATACAAATACCAGAATCAGACAGATACATCGCCGGCTTAGAGAAAACAAAAATCAGTCCAACAATTACGCTTTACTTATAGTATAACAATATGTTTCTACTTCAGGCTGGCCAACTTAACAAGATCAGAATTGCATGTTTGGCCCATAAGAACCGCCGTGTGATGCTGATTTTGAATATGTGTTAGTCTTATATAGTCGTATGTGGTACCTTCTCATTCTAAGCCTGTGACATATTTGATTGTTCCTAGGTATCTTTGATTTAGTTCTTACACTGAATATTGTTTTCTTTCATAGATGTGGATGAATCAGCATGTATCATTTTAAAATACAAGAATGGTGGAATGGCAAGTCTGGTGTACCATGGCAATGTGCTTAGTACTGTTAATAATGCAGTCATTCTTGGAACAAAGGGACAGATTGTGGTATAAAAAATAACATTTTAGAATACATCCTCATGTTAATATAATGGACCCGTTTAAGTCCAGGCAAAGACTAATATTTAAAATGGCTAAATACACAGGGTTATATATTGTGTTGTTCATAATGGCTTCGTTTTGGACAGTTTATTTTGAAGTATTTCAAGTCTAAGCACTTCTATTTTAAACGCCGTACTAGTACGTAGACAGAATTTTGAAAATACACAATAACATGAATAAATTAAGCGCTTAAACGTTTGACTTTGATACATTATGATGACAAGCTAAATTAGAACGAAAATAAGATCATTACAGTCAATTTTGTGCTTGTAATGTATGATGTTTTGTGATTTTTGTGATCGCTTGGTTGTTACTAATATGGCATATGCACAATAGCATGTAAAAACGTAAAAGAACATCTACTTGTATTAACGATGTTTATCAGAACTGTGTGCAGTCTGTGAAGAGCGTAGAGATCTAATTTATATTATATGGTTGTTTACAGCTTCAAGAACCGTTCTGGGCACCTACACAAGTAACAACTCCATCCGGAAGTTTTGAATTTCCTCTTAAGGATAGTAAATGCAACTTTCCTAACAGTCAGGGATTACAATACGAAGCTGCTGGAACAAGGGAATGTTTACTTAATGGTATGAAATAGTATGCATTGCTTATGTTTAAATAAACATGTCAATATAAGAGGGGAAATAATGAAAATTACAAAAAAAACAATGTACACATGCGGCCATATACGTACAATCTGTTAAAATGCAATAGACGTTTGTGTTTCAATTCCAAACAATTTAAACACGAATTAAATGTTATTTTCTGGATGATGGTTTCTCAATCTAAGAAGCAACATTAGATAATCGACGCCATATATTGATATAAATTTACATTTCCAGGTTGGTTAGAAAGTCCTATGTTCAGACATTCTGACAGTCTAATGGTTCATCAAATAATGGATGAAGTACGGAGACAAATTGGCATGAAATATCCAGCATATGACTGAACGTGTGTACATACGTCTTGGTGGCGTGATCATGACGAATTTGTGTTTATTTAAGCTTTACTCATATCATGCTATATCATAATAAAGACAATGACTGAGTAAGTGTTCTAGATATATGGCCCTAAATACATTTGTGTCTTGATGAGATATTTGCATAGTCCATGTTTGTATTTACTCGACAAAATAAAATGTTACTAATAACTAACTAATTGGGTAACACTACTATTTGATCATAAATTACACCAAGACTTATTCAAACTTGATTTGACATACAAAGAGTCATTTGCATACAGTTTGTGATATTAAAATGAAGTAACTGTACAACCTCTGTAAAGAAACACCATATGTGATCTGTGGAAATTGCTCCACACAGGGCCGCTCTGGAGAGCTTGTAGTTGTATATCATAAATGGTAGCCAATCGTGTATTGTACTTTTTTAAACACATTGCAACGAACATTTGACAAGCCGTTTATAACGAATATATAGTAACGAATACACATGTGAAAATAAATAACAGTCCATTAACTTCTGCTTAGATATGATGTTTTCACTGATGTGTGACCGTATGTGAAACACTTACAAGTACATGTACCATCGTTACAATGAGCTGCATATCATACAGTCACTCGGTTTCGTCGATATTAACAATGTGTATGATTGATTTTATTTTGACTACCTTCTTAAACACACAGAGAAGGCAGTCGAAATAACAAAGCATACCACCGTGTACCTGTGACATACATTTCATATGTAGACTACAACCCCATTTTAACAGTTTGCCTGTATACCCATAATAAGTCTGGCTACCCGACTAGATAGTATATTTATCAATCAAATGCATAACTTTGTGCAAATTGTGCAAGGGAAATAATTTCATGAGTAAAGAGTAGATTGGGCAGTTATCTTTTTAAACATTGGGGATGTTAGACTGACTTGCCTGTAATCATTTAAGGTCGTTGATCTTTGTATTTGTATGTTATCAGCACATGTGTTTTACCTGTTTACCTCGTAAACTCATAGCGATCACTCTATTGAGGAACACGCGGACGTAGGCCAAGTACATACCTTTTGTATAAGTTTACCAAGGTAAGAATTTCCTTATTATTATTTGAATTTCAAAACACTTATACAGTTAGTAAATATGAAACAGATACATCAACAAAGCAGCTGTAAAATATATCTTAAAATACTCCTATATTGTATAGTAGTTTTATCACATGTATAAAAATAACGATTAATAAAACTGAACTGAAATTGGTCTTATGGGTGGATATATATCGTTGGCTCAGAATGAGACGTCACTACTACTAACGATGTTTTAAGAATGTTACATAGTTGAAATCTGCATCATTATGCGCTTTATTATTATGAGCTCATTTTCGTGATAATCTAAACTTGTCATGTTGACCAAACTGAAGTCCAAAGGAGATTTTTTTCAATAAGTTAAGAGTAATTTTCAGACAATTTTTCTTGTTTTCTCAAAATATCGAATCGAATTTTGTTCTTACGACCTTCTCATTCTAAGCCAGCGATATATGTGCGTAAACAATGTTCCAGGTGAAGCATTGATAATGGCTACCAAATGGGGATGTGTTGGTCCAGGAAAAATTTCGTGGGATTTCTTCCTGTCTATTCAAGATAACTTACCTAAATCTGAGCATCAGGTAAGTTTGTTGTTATGAGTCAATTCCTGTCTTATCATCGAAAATTGTCTAAATATAGGAAAGGGGTATTTTAAATCTCACAATAATTTATTATGCTTTTTAACTAGATCTACATGTAAATCTTCATAGCCTTACAACTAAATAATTCCTACACGTTTAGCAAACATGTGTTTATCTTTTTTTCAATTTTAAAGCGAACATTTTCGACGAACGATGTTAACATAAATAGCAATCTTATCATTTGTTAATGATATCACTGCGGTATATATATATATACAACCAGCGGTGTACGTGGGACATATATTTTTCCAGTGAGGGACAGGAGCTTAAGATTTTTATTTAGGTTACGTTCGTACATGTTCTGTAAATGTTCGCTTTAAAATTGATAACAAAGATAAACACGTGTTTGCTTAACATGTTGGAATTATTCCAGTGGCGTACGTAGTGCATATATATATATTTATGAGCGGCCAGGGATAATATAAAACAGATGCAATATATGTTGTAACGTGGTCACCCATGTTGGGTGACTCAACATGAATGACCGGTTTAATATGTACAGTTAACATAACAACAAAATTACCAATAAAAGACAAAATGCATAATAAACAAATTAATAAAATGTACATAGACACAATCACAACTAAAATGTGGAGTTTCCGAAGGATAAAAGGTTCAGTTTTAACAATAGATGTGGAGAAAGGGGATGGAGGTGGGAAAAACGTCACAATGTCCAAAATATAATCTTCGATTTACAAATACAACTTTATGACTCATTAAAATACGCACTTCTGCCGAGAACATACTGGAAGGCATAAATGACTGTATGACCGTACTATGACGGACCCACAGTTGTCCCCCTATACAAACATGAAAGTGACGCATCCGAACCGCCAGGACGATGCGCAAAATTATCCCTTATCGCTCATAAAAACAGCTGATACGATGGTATAGCTTATATTTATGAGCGGCCAGGGATAATATAAAACAGATGCAATATATGTTGTAACGTGGTCACCCATGTTGAGTGACTCAACATGAATGACCGGTTTAATATGTACAGTTAACATAACAACAAAAATACCAATAAAAGACAAAATGCATAATAAACAAATTAATAAAATGTACATAGACATAATCACAACTAAAATGTGGAGTTTCCGAAGGATAAAAGGGGCAACAGATAGGCATCCTGGTAACCAACCGGGATGGCTATCTCCCCATTCCCATGAGGGACAGGCTACTCAGCCTAACTGATCAACAGGAACCGAGACTTCTGTGGTGTGTTGGTGTAAAATGCCAGACTCATTATTCAATTTGTTTTCAGTTTGTAGCAGTTGCGTCCAGAGATCTTTTAAAAGCCCAGAAATTCGCTGACAAGTTCAAATTCCAGAAAGCATATGATTCATATGACGCACTTGCTGCAGATCCTGATGTTGGTTCGTTCAAAATACTTTATTATTTGGATACTACGCAGCAGGAGTAGTGATAATGCATTTCACAGTAAATCTAACCCCTACTCACCGTACATTGATCTTCGTGATAGATTTTTTTTAATTTACCTTCTATGTATGTATGCATTCAGTCTGTAGTGCATGTACGACTCGTATAGTGGCTTACGATTATATTCAAAGGTTTTTTCTGTAAGCACTACAAGATATATGCATGTAAATGTTTTAATAAATCTACAATTTGAGATCAATTATGTTATCGCACGTAACACTGCGGGCATAGATTCTACAGGCATAGGTTCAGAATTGACCTACAAGTTATACTCGATGTGAGAACTGTGTGTGTCACAGAAAATGACGAATTCGCTCGTAACATAAGATCCCTAATAATTATGTTGGAATTCATGTCATATTTGTACATATTCATATTTTAGATGTTGTATACATTGGGACTATTCATACCGTACATGATGTGTTGTCCATAAAAATGTTGGAGGCGGGTAAACACGTGATATGTGAAAAACCAATGGGAATGAATAGCAAACAAGTCAAACGTGTTCTTCAAGTTGCTAAAAATAAACAAAGATTGTTTATTGAGGTAAATGCCATTTGCTTAATTTACTTCAATTGAACAATTCTGAGAAAAAATATATTATTACCTCCATTTGAAGCTTTTTATGCGATTTCTATCCGGTAATATCTCCTTTGCCAGTAAACATTATAATTATGCAAATCTTTTGTATTGTTGTATAAAACATGCAATAAAATATTATTACATGTAAACTAACATTAAGCAATTCAATTAGCATATTGTGGCATTAATAATTTTAACTTTTACCAGAGTCTGTCGTGTGCTTTCTTTTATTGGTTGACAATTATTAACTTTATTAATGTGTGTCAAGTTATACAGACATGTTTTAAAATGCACTTATGGAAAACCCAAATTCAATTTTCGTATACTTCTTCAAGTTGCATAAGTACAATATCAACTCAGAAATGTGCCAACAGTTTTGAATAACGGTTTAGTCTCGTTTGTATCGTTGTGTAAGTAATAAAACATATACATATATATTACGTGCTTTAATAACATACGTAAATGTGGTAGATATCATAAAGCCATACATACCACATACATTATTTTTCTCAAGCGGTATAAATTTGTATGTTTCAGATTCTTCAATGTGTATAGTCAGAAGTCCCCAATAAGTTCACAGTCTGATATTAAATGTATTATATTTATGATTATATGTTCGAACAATTGAAGGCTGTCTGGTCCAGATGGCTACCAACGTATGGGAAGGTCCGCGAAGCACTAACAAATGGTACGCTTGGAGACATCAAAATGGTTAAAGTTAGTTTCTGTGTGCCCATATTTGGAGTAGATAGAGTCAACAACGTAGATATGGGAGGTGGAGGACTGTTAGATATAGGGATTTATGTCGTACAACTTGCTTGTTTCGTGTATGGAGAAATGCCTGAAAGTATCACAGCCGTTGGTAGCATGGTCGGAGGTAAGATTTATATGTATGATAGCCTAGGATCATTGTGTATTTGTCGCCTGGTGTCGTGTGTGATGTGTCGACATGTCGTTTTCCTATGTCAGAATGAAGTTTCCACAAATTTCCCATGACGATTTTTGAATAGCGTATAGCAACATAGCAAACATCATTTGATAGTACATGTATATCGCATAACTAAGGTCACCTTCCATTTACATTATTATTCGCATGTACATGAATTTTTGTAATAATTGAATAGTTATTTCAATAGGCAGGATATAGTCCTCGAAATAGTCAGTGCCCTAAGCCTAAGTCCCACTGGCTTATTTTGCCTCAGCGATGTACTACCGATTTAAAAAAAAAATACCTGAGGGACGCATCGGGAAAAGTGATTTCAAAAATGTTCTAATGGCTTCCCCCGAAGCTTCACATAGACCACGATGATCTTTTTACCGATGCCTTCCAATGTCCATTTATTAAATCGGGAGTACATCACTGATGCAAACATGATCAGTCAGACCTACGCATTAGTTCATACTTTTAAATGTATGGATGTTTTGTTATAGGGGTGGATCAAACAGCTTGTATTACATTAAAATACAAAAATGGCGGCATGGCGAGCCTTCTCTACCATGCTGATGTTGCTAGCACTACTAATAATGCAGTTATACTAGGAACAAAAGGACAGGTCGTGGTATGTACAGTAAATCCAATTACTAGTAAACCTATTGGTCTTAAACCTGTGTATATGTGCGAACGTCGATCATGTTATACCTCTCACTTATGTGTTATCCATTGAAGCATAGCATTATCTATTAATTCCAAAAATGTATAAATGTTTGAAAAGAGACACCAAAAAATAATTTGAATGTACTTGAATATAATTAGGTGAGGTAGTTTGGGAATACGTGGTCAGTCGGTAATTCTGATTGATACTGGTATTGTTAGTTTATTCCTTGTTGATTTATTATTGAGACGAAATCTCATCTTCTGGTACTTGTTATATATATCTACTAGTAATAAATATTCATTCGCGAACAGTAAACTGAATTATCACAGCATATAACAACTATAATCATATACAAAAAATGATACATTTCAGCTTCCACATTTATTCTACTGTACTACAAAAGTAAGCATGCCGTCCGGAGATTTTGAGTTCCCTCTGAAAGACAACGATTACAACTTTCCCAACAGTGCAGGATTACAATACGAGGCTGCGGGGACCAGAGAGTGTTTGCTTAATGGTATGAAACAGTTTTATATAGGCCTATATATGTATTATTCCAGGAGAAATAAAGTGTTTGCTTGACGGTATGAAACAGTATTGCTTTTGTTTTATATTACATCTTAGCGAAAATACATGTATGTAATACTTTATTGTATCTGGAAAAAAAGAGTACACAAACTTGTCACTTTCAATTGCCGATTTTAATTCATGCAGCCTTTTAAACAATCGTTCTCTGACATTTCGCTGACTTAGAATGAGAAGGTAGTAAGTACAAAATACTAGTATTGTGAGAAAACAATAAAAACAACTGTCATAAAATTACTCTTTACTTAGGGAAACGAAACCTTCGTTAAATAAAGATGTTATTATTATTATCATTATTACTATAATACCAACTTCAGTTTGGTCATGATGTTCCGATGTTCATGAAAATAGGCCCATACGTTGCAAATTTCAAATATGTATTATTCAATACTACCATTCGTATTTTATCCAACGAGTTGTGGATAGTGTGTTTACATGCAATGGTCAGGCATTAGATCATACAGCTTTCATTTGAGATTGTTTACTTTTCAGGTTGGTTAGAAAGTCCTATGTTCAAACATTCTGACAGTCTAATGGTTCATCAAATCATGGATGAAATACGGAGACAAATTGGCATGAAATATCCAGCCTATGATTGAACATTCGCATGCTAATACACACACATGTACAGTCATTGTTGTCGTTCACATATCAACGTTTTTAACGATGCTTGGAGATTTCTTGTGCCTTTCTGTATAGATTCCAAATCCAACGTTTTCGTGTTTATTATAACTGCAATAAGTTCTACCTAACCAGTCTGGTCTACAGTAAATATATTGAAAAATCGCATTGATAAAGTAAAGGGAACATTTAATACCTAAACATGTAGTTGGATTCGTCTATCTGTGAAACTGTTGTTGTATTGTCAATTCAGTAAAATTTAACACGAATGTTTACGAAGTTGTCAAGAACACGGTATGAATCGTGTTACACTACTTCTCAGTTCCGTCAGAGAATTGTTCTGTTTTCGTATGTCTCTGACGGAACTGAAAACCGACGTAACGCCCTGACGGAACTCGGGATACATGACATTTAAGTTCCGTCTGTGCTTTACATCAGTTTTGAGTTCCGTCAGAGCCAAATGAAAACAGAACAATTCTCGGACGGAACTGAGAAGTAACGTAACACGATTCATACCGTGAAGATAAGCCTTTTAAATAAGTTTATATTGATTTCTATATTTATACTGTCGTGTTCGATATGCTGGTAATACAAATTGTGTTATGATGTTGTCAAATGTTGCGTTGTGATATTAGCACTCGTCCCTGTGTTTTCTTAAGAAAATGAGCACGTTTCAGGTAAAACAAGACATCTCTTAATGCATCAGGTTAAAATTCAATTTATAAAATAGTACCAGTGGTTATGAAACGTGTACACTGGTTTTAAAAGTAGAACACCTTACCAATATGCCATTTAAGTCGCATCGTATTAACATTAACAGTCACTGAATACTTCAAATCACACGGAGTACACGTATTATATACTGAGTTCCAAAAGTTCCGCATCCAATATATGGTGTGTCTTTTTTACTAGAATCTCCAACTTATTTATGATAATTCAAATGCGCATGTGTAGAGCGATGTGAACTTGGTATAAATCCATGACAGTTATCGATTTGAAGATATGTATATCGATCCATAATAAAACCACATGTGACACCACCCCACGATTCCAAAGTACACAAAACGATAAACTACTATTTTGCAGTTGAAGGGAGGTAATAATCGTAAATAAATACCGAAAATTATCTCTCTTTGACCACAGACAAGTATTGATGTTGCAAAAGTGTCTGTACATCAGGCCGGATTTTAATAAACAACCTCCTAGACATAAAAACGCAACATAAAAGCAAGTTTCCCATAATTTTAGTGTTGGGTGGTCTACAAATAAGCTACAACAATTCCGTTGTTCTTGGTGCAAAATTATAGCAGCATTACCTGTCTAGGTCAGCGGCATTGACCCTTGACCTGTTGTCGCGTAGTACGTCATATACAGTTTTTTCGGTTGGATATAATACAACAGTCTTATTATGATAGAGACATGTCAATTTAATTCGACACAATGTATTTTCAGTGAAACACCAGCCTCTAGCGTCTTATATACACGAGTACGTTAACTATTATCCATTTGTGGAATCAAATGAAGCGTCAATTCTAACTTACGTGTATTTGACTAACTTATTGTGTTTTTCGTAACACAGACACGATGCAAGTCAATTGGAAGTGAAAATAAAGTCGAAAATGAAGAACCGAAATTATGCGTGCTTGAATAGACGTTTTTACCATTTCTGATGGTGTGATCATTCAAGCTTGACGAAATCCAACGGAAATAGGTTCAAAATATACACTAAGGGTACGCAAATGGACTGTGCTCCTAAAAAGTTATTAATCTAAAATGTGACAAAGTTTTGACAAGTTTACGTCAATAATGTATCAAATACTGGATTTATGAAATAAAAAAAAGTTAACTTACAAATTTTCTAGGGCTCTTTTCAGCTGTTAGGCCGCTCAAGCACCCTTTGACATTTTAACTCCCCGGGTCATTGGGCTACTTATAGAAACATACACTCGTGTCTCCCTGAGGAAACTATTTCTCCCCTGTGGATGTGGTAGCCAACATCGATCTGCGGCGCCCAGGAATAAACACTGTCCTCACAGGCACCATTTTACACCATGGTGGAGTGGTGCATGTGGGTCTTGCTCAGAAAAATTAACCAGTGGTCCAGAGTGGGGTTGAACCCGGGACCTCTCCATCCCGAAGCGCGCGCCCTACCTCTAGGCCACAGCTCCTTATGAAATGGGTTCAAATTATGAATAGACAAGTACCGTTCGAATTACGTTTTCGACGTCACTCAAAAATTGACGGGAGTGATTAGTTTTATAAGGCTATAACTTTGTTAATGTACATAATAATTCTTTCACATTTTTAGAAACTGTTAATATGAGTCTCGTCTTTCTTACAATATATTATAATGAGTTTTGAATCTTTGTCACTAAGCCCAGTTTTACTGGAGAACGGCTCATTTATATGTGATGAATCTATCCAGCTTCTAGTAAACCAAATGGTTCATTCACATGTTCATTAATGTACACACTTATAGAATTAATGGGTCTTTTTTAATATACAGGCTGTTGAATTGCGTCATGTAACGTAATTGTTTAAGTGAAGGAAGAAGACAAGCAACTAACGAAATAAGCCGGTCAACTTTACAACATTTACGTGTAACTAAAACAGAAAAAGAGACAAAAAGAGGTGTAAATTAAACTTGAAGAAATGTTACTATATACACAGGGAGAAGCAAAAAGGATACGAGGAAATCCGACAGGGAAGACAGCACTGAACTTAATCAGCCTAGAACAGAAAACAGCGACAACATCGCATCATAGCAAACTTACACGGAGCAATGCCCACACATAACCTTACAAACAGGCCCAAGTACCCATTGCACAAAAGCAGGATGACCTAGTTTCACAACACGCACTCGCCGGAACAGAACTTCAAGAAAAACATAATTTCACTTTGCATTTGCATGTGGTTATGAAGGTATCAAAATAGCGCCCAATTCTAAAGGTGTACATAAATAGGCACTTAGTTAAAGATATACGTTACGCCTCTGGAAAAGATACAACAAAAATATGCTTAAAGTTTTGCGATCACATTTGGGAAAACCATTTGCCATTACAAACATTGAAATAAGTTGCACCCTAAAATATAAAATATATATTTCTATGTCACATTTTAATGTGACACAACTTCTATGTATTTGAATCAAAGTGAGATTTGCAAAATCGTAATGCCTCATAGAGCGATATCATGTTACAAGATTTTTATTATAAAGAAACAAAAACACATCAAGTTAATTAGTGACATATGGATTTGGTAACGTCGTAGACCATAGATGATCGGACCATGGGACAAAGTTGACCATGTTTTTGGAACTTGGAGGAACACGTTTTGACGTTTATAGCCGATTTTGTGTTGATACAAAGCGGATCATGTAATAAGAAATTTAAACGCGCGTGTAAAAGAAAGATCTTTGAGCTGGAGTGTGGCTTCTACATTTGCTCTGCATAATTTGGAAGCATCAAAATGTGTAAACTTATCATCGGGAATTCTTTGAGAAACAATGAAACAATTCAGTATCACAGTACTTAACAAATATTTTTTTCTGTGAATATGCTTGTTTTAATAATTTCACTGTATTGAACAATAAGTATGCCCGAAATTCAAAGCACCCGCCTGCATGTGTCGTTCTTTGCGGAGACTGGGTGGTATAAAGGCTTGCTTAAAACAGTCATTTTTTGGGGGATGTGGATAGTTCGTTTTATGTCAGACTTGTATGTGAGGCTAGTTGAGGCCGTCGTAAAATTTATGTGGCTTTGTGTTGTCTGTGCTCTATATAAAACATGTACACTATTTGCATCTGGGTTACTGATGATCAACTGTGTAGATTCAATGCAAAAAAATGAAGGTAGTAGATAAACGTGTTGGTCTTTTTTGTAGGTGGTATCTATAGCTGTATGAATACGTCAAAACACCAACACTGGTAGATAAACAAACTGCGTTATAATTGTTTAAAGAGTACAAACTTCAACTCGGAAAAAAGTATAATTATATTAAGGATTACAATATACTGTAGATCTATATAGAATCTACGTTATTCTACTTTGGAGGAAATGCTGATATGTTTATGATTATTAATATAGTGGGCGACTGTGTGCCACGTGAAGACTGGGAAAATTAATCGAATTGAAAATGTGTATTTTTGCCGGATAAAAACTCTCGTCTGCTTTAAGATTGGCAAATATTGAAAATTATTGAACATAAATTGGATTCATTTTTATAATAAACCCTCTGTAATTAAACGTAACATTAGCGCATATATTATAAGTTATAAATTACCAATGAGAAATGTATTTGTCGCGTATTTTAACATCATACAAACAGTATCAACATAGAAGTAGAAGTGTAAAGGGAAGTAACTGTGGCGTGGCGTCCGACCAAACTGTCTTTTAGCTTCATCAAGCAGAGTACGCATGCGCGTGGCGCGTTGTTTACTTTTCGCTTATTGACAGATTTCCAGATGTCAGAGGTTTTATTATTAGCAGTGATATGTATTAAGACTTGATTTTCTTGTAGTCATTTTAAAATATCATACAATTATCAAAAACAACTCAAGCTTCCAAGCTGGAGCTCAGGTAAATCGCGTTTTTTGCAATTGTCATGTGTTTTCGCGATCACATTTTTTATCGACCTGTCAAATAACGAATGTATCTACAATAGCTGAACTTAATGCACAACAGTATCAACATGCATGTATTTAATATTGTTTTCATTTCATATGTTTGATGACTAAATGCCAATGAGCAAATTTAAAACTCGTTTAGCCATGGTTGTGTGCGCTGTTGGTGTTAGACGTGGGGTGTATTCGAAACGTCAGTTCACTCTGTTCCGGAACAGAGAACAGTCTTACGAACAGGCCGGAACAGTGTTCCGGACATGTTCTATCTGTTCCCAAATAAAAGGTGGTGCAGGCAGAACAGGTCACGTGATTTCAACAAAAACGAGACAACCGGAAACTTCACGAAATGTGTTATTCAGATCACCTTGGCAATAGATATGTCAATGGAGAAAAACGGAAATGACCGAACTTTTATAATTGGAAATTTTCTTGTGTCATATTTCTTCAACAAATATAACGGCTGCAACTGACAATATCATCTAATAATTCATCAACCTTAAGAGGTTTTTTTCTACATTTATTTATTTATTTTATTGTTACTTCCTGTTCTGTCCCTGTTCCATTTTGTTCGTAAGGTGCTTGGAGTGGAACATTTTGAACACTGTTCAGAACAGTTTTATTTTGTTTGTAAGATGCTGGAACAGCAACAGAAGGAACACTGTTCTGAGTGTTCCAGAACAGACGCTATGAACACATCTGTGATCACTTGGGGCAATCTGCTGAGAGATTTTTTTATTTCTTACCTTTATCTTCAATGCCATAGTCCCTAAGTCGAGATTGTTTGACAATTTGCACTGTCTATTCATAATGTACTGGTATGTCAGTTGTAAAATGCACCAGTCACTTGCATCAACGGCCCACACATACAGGATTAAGCAGTGAAACTGTGGATAGCCGGAGAAACTATAGTTTTTTACAAGTTTCGTCTTCCGTAGTTAGGTCAGGAGTCGATATCAACTGATAATGTTGACCTCGGAGGGTAGGTTTAAATGGTTTTTTTACCTTTCAGCTTCCCCTGCGCGGCTGGGGAAATGTTGAGTTTTCTTTCTGCAAACCAATACCCTTGGGAAAATATTGAGTCAGAAGATTTTACCATCAGCTGGGCCGTGGAAGGGCGGGATTTTGACAACCCAAAAGTAAAGATCCCGGCCCATCCCTAGGGTGAGGGCCTTGGATGCAACTGATTGGTGCATTATCGACTCATTTATAACCAACCTAAAAAAAGTATTGGCCACTGGATACTGGTATTCATCGTTGTAACCTCCAATTTTTTTCTTAATATTAATAATGCATAACAATTACTGAATTAGTGTTCACATTTAATGATTTAATTTATTCATTAGTTTTGCAGGTCCAATCATTTATGATTGCCAAGACTCAAGCTGTGTGGAATTCAAGCTACATTCACTACATTGATTATGGGCCATAGAGTTGAATGAAGAAATGTGAAGACTACTGGCTAAGTAACTGATACTAAAAATCAGTATCGGTGTTCGAACCAAAGAAATTCCAATTAGAACTATGAGTGCTCTTCAAGGTTACAAGAAACAATCTGTGATATCAGAGTTGGAGCCAGTGGTACTCAGACATGGAAATAATGACCTGATGCTGTCAGTGAGACATTCGAGAAACGACTGCATTGATATGCCCAGTTCTAGTAATTTTGTAGCAGATAATCCATACAAACAGGATTTAGTTGGTACGAGACATACTGAAACATATGACTATAGAGCTTTTCCAGGGTCTAGCAGATTACATGGTATTGAAGAAGACTTACTTGGTACGAAACGTACACTAACATATGACTATAGAGTATTGCCAGGATATAGTAGATTACAAAGTATCGAGGATGATCCTGAAAGCAGGGTACTGAACAATTCAAACATATTTGTACCTGAAGACCCTGGTACATGTAGTAGCACTGATCCAGTGGCTGATGTATATATGGGTAAACATGTTAACAATGTTGTGGATGATCTTTATCAAACTATCAACAGTGAAGAAGGGTTCTATCAAGATGAAATGGCAGCCTATCATGCTGCACAAATAACAAATGCTGGCTGGGCTTGTCAGGGTCAGCCTGGACTATCGAAAGAAAACAATGGTATAGTATACATAAATAGACCTCTAACTGGCTTTAAAGTTATAAATGCACTTTGCTTCTCTTGGGAGCATATATATTCCATTCATGACTTGGTTTGTTGCAGTTTGTTAAGAACCACATGTGTTCCAGGTGTGATTGATCTCTTTTTATGTCCTTGTATATTTTTAAAATTCTTTTTACATAGTTGGAACCTTTTAGTAAATATATTATTGTGTTTTTATATTTGTGTCCCCTGTCAATGCAGTTCATTTATGGTATAGTAAAGTAACAAACACATGGTATGATTGAACATGTCTGACAACAAATGTCAGACGATAAAAGAGATAATTAATCAAAAACTTCTCTGCGTAATATTGACCGTTCGATTCTAGTTGAAAACCAATTGCAATTTAGTCAAAGTCTCAAAAAGAACGAAAAGTATCAGGAAAGGCAGGAGCCAAAGAAATTTTAATACAAAAAAGTGTCCACAACTAGCCCTCATCCTAACATATATACAGGCAAAGTCAAAATCAATACATCAAATATAAACTACTTTATAATGTTGCACTTATAAATTATTGTTTTATCACATTTCATTTGTTTGGGATTTAAAAGTTTTTTGGTACAATGTAACATACATCATCTTTTACATGCATCTCAAATGTCAAGACTTCTTAATAAGTTTAAACCAGGATAAAATTTAAAAGTTTTGTCTTTACAATTTACATACTATTTAATTAGAAAATTGTGTGAGGAAATCTTTTTCACAATATTGGTGAATTCTTTTATCCCACAAAAGTTAATTTAACCGCAGTAAATCACAGTTCTAGTATATAATTATATAATGTATGTTTGAAATCATGAACATAATTAAGGTTTTATTCTGTAAACAACTAAACTTATATGAGTAACAATTTTGTGAAATTTTGACCCCGTAAAACTATATGTTTCTACTTTACAGTATTCTGTGTTTTATTCAATGTCAGTGGATTTCATTATTTCAGACTTGCAACCCTCTCACAGACATGCTGTATCTCAAAAGTTTGAACACAGAATAACCACCCAATGTTCCAGGTAATTTATATTATGGTAGCTCCAACAATTGATTGTTTAATTTAGCTTGAAGGTATCCTGTGGGAGTTTTTTCACCTTAGAGTTTAAAATTCATTTTCCAATACAATTATTTGTGTTAAACAGAGTTTTAATATTTATGACTACAATGAGTATGAATGAGTATCATTACTATCTGATCATGTTTAAAACGCAGGCTACTGTGACCCAAACCTGCAGCCACAAATGGAGCTGTGTGTGCTGTGATATCGTCAGTTAAAAAGATAAATCTCTTTGTTAAGGCAAAGAAAATCCTTTGGGAGCACTCCTGACCTGATAAATACCGCTAATTCGTCTTGAAATCTGGTCAAAATGATTGTGTATCATTCCTGTCACATCTATAGATATAAACTTTGTCAAAATCTTTGTATAAAATCATGGACATACTAGATCAGAAGTGGGTCTCATGGGATGGGAAATTATTATCACTTTTAATCTAATTAAAGTAAAATATTGTAAACAAACATACTTGGGCTGCAGTTATGCTTCAATTTTCATGAAACTCCATTGGTCAATGAGTGTCAGACTTGCCAGTGACACTCAGGTGAGGGATCTTGTCCATTGCTCAGTGGTTAGTGTGCTTGCCATCTAATCAAGCATCCTGAGTTCAAACATGGATGGAGCCTAGGAGGCCCTTATATGTCTGCCATATTTCAGCTGAAAGCTGACTGGCCAACAAAGGGTATGCTGGGCATGTAATAGCATTAAGTTCATTTTTTTTTTTTTATTATTTCAGACAAACATTGCATCAAAACCTATCAACGAATTTCTTGAATAAATATGATGAAGCATCTGGAGCAATGTCATCAAACTATATAATCACCAATGTGCATCCAATAAGTGATGTTCCAATCCACAACAGTAATAGGGGAAGTCAAGGTCAATGTAGTGTTGATATAAGTTTACCGGCATTACCAAGAAACCAGAGGGTATCCTTACCACTTGAAGGTTCTTCATCCGTTGTTAACGGAAGAAATTGTATGTATCTTCCTGCTGTGAGGTCAGATTATTGCATAGACACTAATATACTGACACAACCAAGAGATCGAAGAGTGTCTTTACCACTTGAACACCCCTCTATTGTAGCCAATGGCTACAGCAATTCAACATTTTGTGGTGTAGAAAATACTGTTGACTACAATGAATTTGTCCCTGATGCACAACAACCGAGAAACAGACGGATATCCTTACCTCTGGAATGTTCTGTTACTTCAACTGTTACATATAGACATTCTATACCTGGCAATGATGAAAGAGTTGTCAATGGAGCGGTGAATATACACAAGCCCATTTCTGGGGGAGATTCTAGGAAAAACAGTGAAGGGAAATCGGACAAGCGTCCAATTTTAGAACATGAACTTTTTTCTGCAATTATCTGTGATAAAAGTAGTAATGGGTCTACATCAGAATTAACTAGAAATTGTAACCCAATTTCTGATACTCTTGATTTTAATGATAGTGCAAATGTGAATAAACCTAAGTTGTGTATAGGTAAAGAAAACGTCAGCTTAAAATCTCAGAAACAATGTAACAAATCAAACATGCTGAGTGATCGTTCCACTAGGAAACATATAAGCAAGAAGAAATGTCTGTACTCAAAACCAACCCATTCAAACAAGAGAAAAGGTCGCTCCAAACTTCTGTTAAACACACCGGGTAAAAGTCGTCAGCTGCAATTAATTCATAATATTCATAGAAAAATAGCGAATTCGAGTAAAATGGAGACTTCAGAACTATGTGTAGATACAGATAGTGCCAGTATGTTATCTAAGTTAGAGGATATATTTCCTCTAGTGTCAGTGGTACAGAAACCTACACGGCCGTTACGGACACGTGCTGTGAAAGATGTACAAACATTGTCTAGAGAATTGTCTACTGAAGGAATATGGACCTCTGTCAACTCTAATTTATTGTCATAATATATCCAATAATACCACACACTGTGGCTAGGCGCTACCGTCATAGCTGTGTGGCTTTGGTTTGTGCCCTACTACTCAGTTAACACAGAAGCCAGGTGCGATATCTTTTAAAAAAGTTAATTTATTTTTCTATTATGAGTATATTAAACTTAAAGGGACTAAACTCCATTTCGGTCTTAAAACACGTTTTGCAGACAGACATTTCAATCACAAAACTGTATTTTACGAATACATAAAGTTTTCTTACATCTTGCATTACAATCAACGGCGCTATGTTTTACCGTCCGTTACCCCTTTTTACTCGGCATTTAAACACTCCCAACGTTATATTACTACATCTTACTGCGTTAGTCACGCAATAGATTTTAGGGGTTGAAAACCGACATTATGAGATTTTTTTTTTTCTAGATGAATAAGTGAAGATTCTTATATTAATGAATAAACTCGGTCGAGCCACAAAAATGTGATTTTAAGAGAACTTTTTCATAAATTTTGCATTTTACCAACTGGAGTTGAGTCCCTTTAAAATATTGTTCCTGGCGGACCTGTCTAAGAATAAAACAAATTGCCATTACATCATAATATAAAATATAAATTCATGTTTTTGTGAAATCTGATGCACATAATTGGCTTTTACATATATATCTATAAAATGATGTTTCCAAAATTAAATAATATTTATATGACTATGTACACTGTTATTGTATGTTGTGGTAAAATTCATGATTAATTAATCAATATTAAAAACTGTAATTTTGAGATTTTGATATTTTGTTTATTGATTATTTATTATGCAAGAACTATTGGTCTTGTGTCAAGAGATAATGTTTGAACTGGTATGAACATATCGCTGACTTAGAATTAAAAGGTCGTAACCACTAATTACGACCTTATAAGACTGATACATATTTAAAATCAGCATCACAGGGCGCTTCTTATGAAACTATTTTTATTATAATCGGAACTTGTCATGTTGACCAAACTGAAGTTTAAACAGCTTGTTTTACCAAAAGTAAAGAATAATTTTTGGACAGTTTTTTCTTGTTTACTCAAAATATTGATATTGTTCTTATAAATGACCTTCTCATTCTAAGCCAGCGATTTGTTTGTGCTGCATCCAAGTCTCTGCGATAACAGAATGCAGTCTGTTTGTTGGCATTGGAATCTATACACAATATGAGATTCGAAAATAAACCAAACAGTTATTCTTTGTCCCCAGGGAATAGAGGTTATGGTACCAGTTACTTGAAAAAGTCATTAAGTCAATGCATACATGTACATGTACATTAAATTTTAGTAGTGCATCACATGAATGTTCAAAAATTTAGCAGCAGATTAGATGATATTTCGATGGCTTAGAACAAGAAGGTTGTAACTACCAAACCGATATATACGTATGGGAAAACACGTTTTTAAAACTTCATTTTGGTCAACCTGACAATTTCAGATTTGTATGAAAATGGGCTCATAAGAAGCGCCTTGTGATGCTTATTCTAAATATGTATGAATCTTAAAAGGTTGTAAGTGGCACTTACGACCTTCTAATTCTGAGCCATCGATTTTAATGTTTGCACAGTTTTTGTTCAGTAACTGGAAGATGGATACTGATTTATTGAAATTATTTGTCTCTATCAAAATCATGCCAACCTTTGTCCATGAAAGATACACACTGTGTATAAACAAGCCGATTTCCAGCAATTGCAATAAGGAGTACACATTCAATGATTCATGATTGAATTATGGAGTATGGCAATAATATGGGAGTACAGTGAGGGCAGTGTTTATTGCTGGGGCCGCATATCAATGTTGGCTGCCACACCCACAGGAGAGAAATAGTCTCCCCAGGGAGACATGAGTGTATGTTTCAATAGGTAGCCCAATGACTGGGGGAAGGGTGCTTGAGCGGCCTAACAGCTGAAAAAAGCCCTAGAAAATCGGTTAACTTAACTTTTTTAAACTTATTTCCCCGTATTCTGGCCTGTGTAACACTATTTGCGGCACAGCAAAGTAATAAACAATACATTTGAGGACCTAAGCAATATTTTTTGTTCATTAATTGTACAGAAGACACCTTGATTAGTACCCTTAGTGCCAAATATACTTTCTTTCTAGTTCTGCTAGAAAGAGTATTGTTTTAAAAAGTTCAGCCTATTTTATCACATGGTCAGCAGGTATTGAATAATTTTACCAAGCTTAATTTTGACACTGTATTGTTGATTCAAAGATGTCTGTCAAAACGGCCATACTCTTCCATTTCTGAATAGCTATATATATAAATTTGATACTCACTAATATTGAGCTTGAAATGCATTACGGTATAGTGAAGGGACCCCCAAATT
The DNA here is from genome assembly GCA_963678985.1 of Spisula subtruncata. Lineage (NCBI taxonomy): Eukaryota > Metazoa > Mollusca > Bivalvia > Venerida > Mactridae > Spisula > Spisula subtruncata. The sequence continues at coordinate 13,096,973 of OY787671.1, read as the reverse complement.
TCTCAGGGACTCCCTAAATATAAATTCTAAGAGTCCTGCGACCCTCGTATGAAAAATCCTAGGGAAAACCCTGGCTAATTGCAGCATGTATAACTACTACGCTATAGGACCATAAGCTTTTTAATCATTTAAGTGTATTATTGAAGGTAAAATTTAATCATGACACACATTTAATAATCAACCGGGGTGAATCTTTGTTTAAGCGGTTGTGACAGAGATCTTTGAATCAACTATACATGTCCTCACTTTTGGTGGACACTAAACTTTGTCAAGTAATTATTTATTGGTGTCTAACCTAAACAGTATAAAACCCGACGATGGCCTCGGACACCGTACAGAAAATTGATGTCATGGTAATTGGCGCTGGATTGAGTGGCAAGTACTTCTTTATGTATATTTATACTGGTTCCGTTGGTTTCTGCATCTGCAATATTGTACAGCGAGTGATCGATTCGAATTTCTTCACGAAAGAATGTTAATTAATATTTGTCATATAATTTCGCGATGTAATTATTGGGTCACACACGCATAAATTACGCATTAGAATTCCTGTCTGGTTATAACAAACTCAAGCAGATAGTACAATGCACAGTACACATTTATTATTAATCAACCTTATCAAAATGGAGGAGAATATATCAAATATCTGTGAGTAGTACAAAGATAATATTTGACAGTTGTGTACCGTTTCAATTATGTAAGTTTACTTTCAGTTTCACTTTGCATGTCACCACAGCCCAGGTGCTATATATATATAGACATCTTACCTTTATGTATGTACGAAAAAAGCTCCCCAAATCAATATATCATATTATAGTCTTGCATAACTTAATTAGTTATACTCACAATGCAAAAAACTTGTGAAGTGGCTTGAGATTAAAGAGTCGATCTTGGCCTCATGGGATGACTATTGTGAGTACCACATACATATCAAACTGTGACCAGTACCTAAATCACTTTGTGATTAACCCACGGTGGATTGACACATATTTTTTTGTAAGGCTATCCCCTGTGGATTAACCATACACGATTATGCCATATAAAGTATACAAGATGGGTGGGTTTAGAAAGGACTTAGGCCTTACCATAGAGCCCAAGCTCATCCTACAGGTATCATACTTCAAGTATATTGTTTCTAAAAAGGTTTTGCTTTTGTAATCTCTTTTGATTCCTCACCTAGGACTGTGTGCTGCTAGAAAATTACATAATTATGGAGAAAATGTACTTGTGTTGGAGGCAAGGGACAGAGTAGGTGGTCGAACATATACAGTCCAGGTAAGAGGCTAGGTATTCCTTGGTATATTATCATTTACTACTGTTTTTACAGAACACTACTTAGTCTTACTCGTATGGCGTTAATTATATGTCAATGTAAAATGCACTTTTAAATAGAGGAAGGCATGTTGGTTTATTATCAAATTTATGGAATAAGTTGAATAAAATGATGTGAAGTTAGTCTTGATGCACTTACAGTGTAATTATATATTGTATGATTTTAGAATGCTGAACATGGGTGTGTAGATCTGGGTGGAGCTTACTTGGGTCCGACACAGAACAGAATGTACAGATTGTGTAAGGAGTTGAATCTAGATCTGTATAAAGTCAACGAGAAAGATTATACAGTCCTTGACTTAAAGGTAGTTGTTTGATGTTTGCGTTTGGGTTCATAGAACTACAATAACAGTTATATAAATGCTCTAGCTATATTTATTCAGTGATTTCTTAACAGAGAGTGACTAAGGATTATAGAGGCATGCAATATATATATATATGACAAGGGAGGTAACTAATGTTATCATAGTAAATAGAAACACAAGAGTTGTCCATATCATAACAGTAGTCTAAGAATGAAATTTATATCAAGCGTTTATTTTTGATGCAGATTTTTTTGTATTTGTTGAATTAGATGTAATGCCACTAAACATGACCTATTCTAAGGGATGAGCATTGTCGGATACCCTAAGTCGGTGCCTCCACTAATTGCTACCTACACGAGATGTACGTACGTACATGAGATGTATGTAGCGATTGGTGGAGGCATCGACTGTGGGTATTCGAGATGAGGGATAAGCAGATTGTTGTGGATTAGGTACAACTCAAGCAGCCATAAGGGTATGGCTATGTTCATTTTACTAATATGTACAGATTAGAAAATATGCCACGACTTTAAAGAGATGACTTATAAGTAAGAACAAAAATTAATTACTTAAACATGTATTCACAACTATTATCAAAGTTGTCGAAAATGGATCTGGTACATCTCCCTTGCAATAACGCTCAGCATAACTAGTTCCAGATTACTACAGTGTCACCTAGTGTCAGAATAATGTAACAGTGTTACTAAGCCTTCGCATGACTAAGGTACTGCTGATCAGTAGGGCTGTAACAGTATACTGCGGTTCACAAAAGACAGCGGACTTCAGTCCCACACGGTTCACGATACAAGAATTGTAAATTTCGGTACGGTTCGATATATAAGCTTTTTTATAAGCAAAATGATATTCAGAGAACGAAAATGTCTGAAAGCCCTCTGATTATGTATAATTACCATGCATCACTCGTTTTAATTGTATTAAGATATGCCTCATATTGTCGAAATTCATTTAAAATAGTTGATAGCCACATAATAATTTCTGTTATAGAATCAACAAATTCATTGTCACTTAAAATTGTAGTATTTAAGCTGTTGTTAGAGAATATTGTATCATACCGAAATATACCGAACCGTTAGAAAAATTGACGGTACATATCATATCGTGAGGTGAGCGTACTGTTACAGCCCTACTGATCAGTGATAGTCTGAGTTCAAATGATATTTGATTTTATTTTCAGACAGTTTATTCAAAGTTTAAAGGGAATATTCCACCATTCTGGAATCCATTTAAGTTATTGGACCTCAACAATTTTATCCGAGCATTTGATCTGATGGCTAAAAAGGTACCTGTTTGTTTTCATTAATAATATGGTTGGTTGACATACTGCAAATAAATTAATATTCGAGGGGAATTTAAATTTGTGGATTTTGTGGATGATGTCAACCATCAGAAAATGAAGCAAATAATAAACAGAAATGTGTTGATTTTTGGCGAAAGGTCTTGTTTTATTTACACTTGTGATCACAGAACATTTATTTTCACTTGTGGCTAAGTCACTTAATTGTTAAAATATTGAAATGAAATACAATTTTACACAAAAATTCTATAATTATCTTCTGTAGTCAGTATGAAGATTCTGTACACAATGTCAACAGGGGTCCTAATATGGCATAATGCACTATCCTGAAAATTAGTCACAGTCAGTTATGGGTGCAGTTAGCACACATCACTTCAGCAAACTTTTGAATCAAACTTTGTTTTATTATTAAAATTTAACTTACGACTTCAAACGATTATAAAATTGTCAATATTTTGAATATTTTCATAGATTAACTTTTATTATATGCAGGAAAGTTCCTTCTTGCTATTGCAGCAAATCCGTATTACAATATTATATGAAAAGACCCCTGATATCAACAGTAACCTACAAGTTACGTAGAACCTCTGAAGAGCAGCACAATTTGGAAGCTGCAAGAATTGGCCGTAGTTTAGAGGTTGATTTATATTTTATTCAAATGTTTTGTTTCCCAATGAAGTTAAGGTTTAAATTATTTATTCTACTAGGTTCCGTGTGATGCCCCATGGTCAGCCAAGAAAGCAAAGCAGTGGGATTCGATGACAGTGGCTGATTTTGTGGATCAAATTGTATGGACAAGGTATTAATCTGAATAAGTTGTATTTTAAGCGTTACAAGTACTTTAATAGACAGATTTTTCTGACCTTTCACAGGTCACATGCTTCAATTCTTAGAATTTTTAGAAGTGTATATTTGTCATTTCTGATTCATTCATTAATCTGAACTAAGGCATTGCCTATAATGGGTATTTAATAAATATTAGATAACCGCTAGGCTATATTTGTAGATATAGACACCACAGTAACTGTTGCTATGCATTATTCAAGGGAGATAACAAATGCATGCAATCATTGTGAATTGTAATCTTTATACAGCACACAAGTCAATCAATCAAATTGTCATAATTTGATTCCAATTCAATAAAATCAAAGACGTACCTTGTACTAAAAGATGGTTGTTTATATTCCGAATATAGATAATGTACAGCCTCCCATGTTCGTCTTTCGTCCTTATCCGCTTGGAAAATCAAAGATATTACATAAGCGACAACGTATGGACCCTCTTAGTACACAAGTTTGTCCACCACAAATAATTAATGCACCAGTCAGTTGCATCCACAGTTCCCCCCCCGACCACAGGGATCCATGCTGGACAGCCAGGGAAACGGCCATGTTTTTACCATCCAGCTTCCCCCGCAAGGCAGGGGATATTTAGGACTTTTTCTGCGAAAACCAATAGCCTCACGAGCCTAGAGAAATATTTACCGGTAGATGTCAGGGGAAATGCGTGAGACTTTACCATCATCTTCTCCTGCATGCCATAGAAGGGCTGTTGATTTTGACGACTCAAAATCCCGGAGCGCCCCTTCACCCGGGACTGGGTGCTGTGGATGAAACTAACTGGTACATAAGTCTGATACACACTGACAGTAACAAAATAATCTCATAAACATTGCTTTGACAAGCTATACATTGAGACATAGAATTGTTGATTTGCATTGTTGACATGGAACGAATTATAGTCTACTTACGTTCAAGCATCTGGTATGATCTGAGTGTTGATATCATTGTAAAACTATGTAAAAATGTCTATTAAAGACCAATTTCCTCGGAGACCGAGTACTGTCATGATAAATCGGCTCTTTAAATGAAAATTTTACCTTTATTTTGATGATTCTTAAAACATTTTCCATGTGCAATGGGCGCATGAAAATCTCGCAAACGCTTGCAATCAATTGGCTAGTGACATGTAAGGCGGAGTAGGGCGTATGTCTTACTTCCCTTTGTTTTTTTAAAAATAGTTTTTTTATTTATTACGCATTTTTTAAAAATGAAATTTAATCGAAAGAGAACGATAGGCTCAACCGTTTACAGCTTACTATTTTTTATATTCCAAGGACTATTCACCTCGGAAAACTGCCTGAAATTTTTGACCGGAAATAACTTTTTTTGAAAGCATTAGTACCTGCAGAAACTCAACGAAGATACACGCACGTTCGCCTATTACCGGTCTGGGTATTTTCCTATTACTGAAAGTGTGTCTAATGCACCAGTCAGTATTGTGACGGCTTTTGACTGATTGTGAGAGCAAAATCAATATGTCATTAGTCACATGTACAAAATATACTTTTGGAGGCAGGGTTCTCAATAAGAGCAGGCAACAGACCAAATTGATGGCTTAAATTCATTTTTGGTCCGCAGAAAATATGAAATTTATACACAACTTTAAGAAAATAGTTGTACTAAGGACCTTATCAGGCCTGTCCCTTAAGCATTTTAAACTTATTGAATGAGAACCCTGTGAGGAGAACGGGGCTGAATAACTGACAATCGATCACACTGATGTTTCTATTTTGTTTTTTACAGATCTGCTAAAGAAGTGATAGATATATTAATGAAGAGTATATTCTGTACAGAAATGAATGAGATATCGTTACTAGGTGCCTTATGGTACTTCCATACAGGGGGTGGTGTAGAAAGAACGGCTTCTATAACAAACGGTGCACAGGTAAGATTAAAGGGACTCAACTCCAATTGGTAAATTGCAAAATTTATCACATTGCTCTCTTAAAATCACATTTTTTGGCTTGACCTACCTTATATACGAATCTGGACTTTTACTCATCTGGAAGAAAATTAATCATTAATTTAAAAAAAATCTATTGCGTGACTAACGCATTAAAATATATATATTCAACATTGAGTAGTGTAGGGTGGTGTTTGAATGCTGTGAAAAGCCGTTACCTAATTAACAGATGGTAAAACGTGTTTGGTGATTTTCATCAATAGCAACTTTGATCGTAATGTAAATTGTAAGAATACTTTATATGTATTTGTTAAACATAGTTTTGTGATAAAAACGTCTTCAAAACGTTTTTTATCATCAAAATGGAGTTAAGTATCTTTACAGTTGACAGTAACTGTTATACTCAGGCCTCAACAAATTTTTCCAGAGGCACTCGTCCTGCCGGACAAGCGGTCCCAAAAAACCACTCGTCCTGCAGCAATATCAACTCGCCCGTATTTTTCAGTCAAAGAAAAATGTGGAAATCTGTTTTTGAACGAAGTAATTCTTGTCTTAAACTATCAATAAAATTGTGAAAATATAAATGTGTTCCGCATTTCTGCTCCTTTCTCCGTTCTGAAGCTGAACACTTTTGATCAGCTTGATTGGTAAATATACACAAACTTTATTTTTTCGTGATAACCACTATGTTGGCATTAAATTTTGTCCATAACTACACAAACCGATGGAAAGAGTTTGTTTGTTAGTCCATACATTCATACATTACATTCATTTTGCGCAATGGACGAACCGAAAATGTGTCTTTAATGCTAAAAAATATGTTTCGATCGATTAAACTAAGAACAGCGTCATTCATTAATCGAGCATAACCGGGGAATTCCTGTGACGTCACAGCGCACCCATGTTTTGATTCTTCCAACTTTCGTTTTTGACCGACAGATGATCTGGTGTTTGTATGCGAGATGGATTTTTATCAAATTATGTTGTTTAATGCGCAATTAATTATTGAAACCTGATTGTTTTCTGCCAGAAATTGCACTCGTCCTGCAGGACGAGTGTTGCCGGATGCTGGCTCGTCCGGTGTGAATTTCTACTCCTAACTACAAGCGGACAAGTGGATTGGTCGAGCCCTGATACTGTATAAGGCCAGGACTTTTTAATTTTACGGTTTACAAGACCGGCGACCGTGTTTTTTACGAAAGTGGAAAAAAAATAAAAATCGAATTTCACTTTTTTATTTTTCCCGATGGGACGTTTTGTCTGAGTACGAATATATTTTGAATGAATTGATCGGTAAAGTCCGATCCGGCGGCCATCTATATAGCTTGAATCATCCGCGGTAATTTCAAACCCGTGTCAAAGAAAACAATCATCAGTTTACACGTGACCGCGAACGAGAACGAAAATGGCTTCGATTCACACTATTCAAAGTGCGTTGATGCGATGTTTACATACCGCCGCTAATCCGATAATTGCTCTACTTACTGGTTCCGCGCGTCACACGCTGTGTGTATACAACGATATATCCGGGTTCTTAAAGGGAACCCGGAACCAGTGCGCTGTTACCCAGCTTCTATGTCAATTATGCATTGTTTACCGCACAGCGAAATATACGACTGGGAATCAGTAAACTGTAAACAACGGTGTTGTGAATTTTGTGACCATTAACGCTCAAAGAGCAATAAAACAAACGATTAGCACCTCTGATGGGTATATTTCATCAAAGTCGATCGACACAATTAAGGCTATAGATCTGTACCAATTAAAAGGTATTTACGTGTAATTACCGTATTACGAGACAATTGTTGTGTTTATCATCGCTCCTTTCAATTTCGTTTTGACGGTTTGTACGCTTTAGACAATTGTTTTTTATTGCTCAAAGTTTGTCATACGAGCAATTATGCGTTCAGAAGTGTGTTTTATTTTATTCTCTTCAAATATTACTGACTGTCAACATCTATAAATCATGCCTTCTGCATGACGTCGTTTAGCGTCAATAAAATGTCAAAGACAACCAAGCAGATTTCATCGTTTTTTAGCGGTGTTACTAATCCAGAGAGGTAAGTGTCTGCTTATTCAGGGCAGACTGGGCAGGGCAGATAGGCCAGTGCAACCCTTAACAACAAGAGGCATACTTTAAATTACCATTTATGTATAACAACCCATTATAATACACCAGGTCCTGTCTCATTAAACAAGTACAATGTATGCTCGAAACCGACCCCCCCCCCCTTGCCCAGTATTCAGCCCCTCTGTTAAGTGGTCACCTGGCTTAAGCAGCCAAATTGGCTGCATCCCTTGGCTGGCTGCTTAAGGCAGGTTGGACTGTATGTATAAATGTGTATGATATTAAATGAGTGCTCCTCTGAAAAGGCTATTTAACAACACATTGTTTATAAAACCAGGCTTTCCAACAGAAAGTACTGGTTATTAGCTTGGCAAATGCGTTTGGGCAGGCTGGCGCCAACAACTGTGATTTCAACACTCGATTGGAACAATTTTGCCTTTTTTTTTTTTTTTTTTTTTTCGACCTGCCAGTGGACATATTTCCAAAAAATTCTTGAAAACCAGAAAATAAAAAAGAAGTGGCCTAAGTGGTGAGATCTCGTTGGGTCTAAACATTTGGGAATTCTGGTACTCTGACATTTGGCAGGCAGAATTATCAGCAATTTTAGAAAAAAGCCATCTATGATAGGAAAAATCAACATAAAAACAAATACAATTTTATATTGTTAACGTTGTTTCGAACATTATGTAAAGAGCTTCTGAATCAGTAATCACATAGAACATATGGATTATTCTTTCTTAAAAATATGTGCAGTTCCATATTTCAAAATATTTAAGTTTTTCCTTAAGATTCTTTGTGAATACCTGCCCAGCTTTTCAACAAAAATCCTGGTTATTAGATTGAGGTATGGTGTGTGGCGAGGCAATGTTAATCAAACAAACAACCAAACAAACAAACACAAAAACAAGTCAGCAATCAATCAGATTCTTTTATTTAATATTTTTTGTACGCAGGAAAAGAAGGTGGTAGGTGGTAGCCAGCAGATATCAGAAGGTTTAGCCAGGTTGGTAGGAGAGGATTCAGTGAAGTTATCTACACCAGTGGTCCGAGTGCAGAATAGTGAACACGGTGTCATAGTAACAGATATCCGTGGAAACACATATAAGGTAATATTACAACAGCAGCCATTTTATTGTCAATTATGTTGAAGGTAAAACCTAGGTTCCACTGAACATTTTTGCCTCAAGAATTTACGCCCTCGTTTATAAATGAGCATTGGGAATAGGATCATCCTAGTCTACGGAAAGCTTCAGGGAAGTCATTAGACAATTTCTGAAATTGCTTTTCCGAAAGCTCATTTATTTCAATCAGAAGTACATCTCCAAAGCAAAAAGTGTTTAGTGGGACCTTGGCTTTATAGTTGATAGGCCTCTGTATATCTTACATTGTCAAGACGTAATAAAGTCTGATTGCCTCGAAGCAGGTCAAAGGTTAATGTCAAGGAGCAAGATGTTAAAGATCAATCTATGAATGATACTCCTTTGTGAATCTCAGGACAAAAGTTAGAATCATGTGAAGGTCCTTTCTCATGTGGTTCACTTGGTAATTTCACCTGCTAGTTATAGTGCACCCACAATAATGAGAAAGGAGTGAAAATTTGTTGTATTGCACATGCTGTAAAATCATTAATTTTTGTTGAGGATTAAATTTCATGGATTTCTTTGTTTGCCTGAAACCACAAAATTAAATCCCATCGAAACAGTAATTTTCACCCTTGTATTTATTGCCTGAAATGTAAAATCCACAAATTAAAGTCCCATCTTCTTCTTCCACTTTCTGACCACCATCAACAGGTTGAGGATTTTGCCAGTGTTTGCGCGAAATGGTCTTTTTTACAAAACCACGAAAACCCTCAAAATGAAATGGTTTTACAGTAGGTAGATTAATCAGATAAATTATGCATAATTTATCAATGTCTGATGATTTAGTACAAAACTGACCATTTCATTCTGTTTACTTCTTGCACTGTAGGTGATGGTTACCCTATGGTGGCTACTTTCTGGCATTCAGTTTCATAGATTGAAGCTTGTTTTAAAAGTGCTCAATAAGTATCATTAGGCAGATGTTAAGGCCTTTCATTTCATGCTAATCGGTGGTTTACGGGTATTATTCCCCGATAATTTAACAGTCGATAATTTAACTTGAACAGGCTACTTTTTTTAGAAAAATGTCCATGCCATCAAAAATATAATAATGAAGCAGTTTCATTATTTTCAATATCTTTAACAAGTAACAGAACACTACATGTACATAAATGTCAAAATATGGACAAAATTGAAGCCATTGTAGAAGAACTATTTGATGGCAAAGCGGCACATGCATGTTGGGAAAAAGACGTCGCGCAAAATTTTTAGGCAAATAGTGGGAAATTTCAATTTAATTGTGGGCATACAACTAATTAAGTCTGTTTAAAGCATGAAATAAATAGAATATTAGTATATTACGGTGTATGATCATTTGATAATTTACCTTGTGAGCAGCTGACTTATATTTTCACTTGTGGCTACGCCACTCACGAAAATATTACTTAATCTACTCACTCGGTGAATTATCATCCGATCATACACCGTAAAACACAAAAATCCTGTATTATATTTACATGTTTTTATTTACATGTCATATTAATATTATTTTCCCATCATTTTCAGGCAAAATATGTTGTGAGTGCCGTACCACATTCGCTACTGAATAGAATAGTGTTTGAGCCTTCATTACCATGGCAACGCAACCAGTTAATTCAGAGAATGCCAATGGGATCTATTATCAAAACTGTGATGTACTATAAAACAAACTTCTGGAGAAATATTAGTAAATGCATTTTTGTAGTCTTTGATACGATATTAGGTATTTCCTTAAATAGTAGCGGCCTTTTTGCAACAGAAAGTCTTAAAATATATGTATATACATGTATGTCACTGGTTTGTAATGAATTGAGTGCAATCGGGTATTCTTTTACACAATGTTTTATGTTCATTTATCATGCAGGCAGGGTTCTCAATAAGTTTTAGCCTAGTGGCCGAAATGTTAAACTGACTGGACTGATAAGGACCTGAATGCAACTATTTTGTTAAAATGTGTGTAAATTTAACATTTTCAGCAGGCCCACAATGATTTTTGAGCAGTCATTTTGCCTGAATCCTTTAAGGGAGTCATAGTCATACCATATTTCCTGTGTCAATATTCAATATTTGGCAAAATGCATTGAAAAAGTCTTCTTTTTATAGTTCTTGACAAGTCCATCGAATGGGGAATGTTGATAAACCTGTTTTATTGTGTCTTGTAGAATTAAATGGTATAGCGATGTCATCAGATGGTGTATGTACTTATTGTATTGATGACACAAAACATGATGGACTTCATCCGGCCATTATGGGATTTGTACTGGCAGATAAAGCACGAGAACTCGGACATGAGACACCAGAGGAGAGGTACTGATATTATTTTGATTGTATGTATTTTTGTACCCAGCTCACTTATTTATAAATTGGGCGCATATAGCATTGGTGCTGTCCATTTGTACGTAACGTAAATCTTGTGTGTTGAACTCCTCACAAACCGATGGGGGGAATTTCTTCAAACTTGTTAATAAGTTGACCGTAAAGGATGGAATTTTTGCTGCAGTTATTTTTACCAGAGTTTCGGTCCATTGTTATTTTTTTCTATCCTTCTTTCCTATAATTTTGTGAATTCTTATTGTTTCGTGAACCCTGTTTGACATATTTCTGCTAAACGTGCAGGTCCAAAATTATTGACAAATGGTTGAAGAAGTTAAAAAATGATTTTTCATAGATACTTTGAGCATACGTCTCTTTAAAACAATTTTTATACGCCCGTTGAAAAACGGGACGTATTATGTGAACACCCTTGGCGGGAGGGCGGGCGTGCGTGCGGGCGTGCGTGCGGGCGTGCCTGTGCGTGCGGGCGGCGGCGTCCAATATTTGTCTGTACTCTAACTCAAACAGTTTTTGTCCGATCGTCTTCAAACTTGCTGACAATGCTTATGGGTGTGATATCTAGGCCAAGTTCGATTATAGGCCAAATCGGTTCAGGCCTTCTTGGGTTATGGTCCTTCTTTTACCAAAAAAATGTGAAATTGGCCTTGTCTGTACTCAAACTCTAATAGTTTTCATCCGATCGTCTTCAAACTTGCTGACAATGCTTATGGGTGTAATATCTAGGCCAAGTTCGATTATAGGCCAAATCGGTGCAGGCCTTCTTGGGTTATGGTCCTTCTTTTACCAAAAAAATGTGAAATTGGCCTTGTCTGTACTCTAGCTCATTCAGTTTTCATCCGATCGTCTTCAAACTTGCTGACAATGCTTAAAAGTGTAATATCTAGGCCAAGTTCGATTATAGGCCAAATCGATGCTGGCCTTCTTGGGTTATGGTCCTTCTTTTACCAAAAAAATGTGAAATTGGCCTTGTCTGTACTCTAGCTCAGACAGTTTTCATCCGATCATCTTTAAACTTGCTGACAATGCTTATGGGTGTAATATCTAGGCCAAGTTCGATTATAGGCCAAATCGGTGTAGGCCTTCTTGGGTTATGGTCCTTCTTTCACCAAAAAAATGTGAAATTAGCCTTGTCTGTACTCTAGCTTAAACAGTTTTCATCCGATCATCTTCAAACTTGCTGACAATGCTTATGGGTGTAATATCTAGGCCAAGTTCGATTATAGGCCAAATCGGTGCAGGCCTTCTTGGGTTATGGTCCTTCTTTTACCAAAAAAATGTGAAATTGGCCTTGTCTGTACTCAAACTCAAACAGTTTTCATCCGATCGTCTTCAAACTTGCTGACAATGCTTATGGGTGTAATATCTAGGCCAAGTTCGATTATAGGCCAAATCGGTGCAGGCCTTCTTGGGTTATGGTCCTTCTTTTACCAAAAAAATGTGAAATTGGCCTTGTCTGTACTCTAGCTCATTCAGTTTTCATCTGATCGTCTTCAAACTTGCTGACAATACTTAAAGGTGTAATATCTAGGCCAAGTTCGATTATAGGCCAAATCGATGCTGGCCTTCTTGGGTTATGGTCCTTCTTTTACCAAAAAAATGTGAAATTGGCCTTGTCTGTACTCTAGCTCAGACAGTTTTCATCCGATCATCTTCAAACTTGCTGACAATGCTTTTGGGTGTAATATCTAGGCCAAGTTCGATTATAGGCCAAATCGGTGCAGGCCTTCTTGGGTTATGGTCCTTCTTTTACCAAAAAAATGTGAAATTGGCCTTGTCTGTACTCTAGCTCATTCAGTTTTCATCCGATCGTCTTCAAACTTGCTGACAATGCTTAAAAGTGTAATATCTAGGCCAAGTTCGATTATAGGCCAAATCGATGCTGGCCTTCTTGGGTTATGGTCCTTCTTTTACCAAAAAAATGTGAAATTGGCCTTGTCTGTACTGTAGCTCAGACAGTTTTCATCCGATCATCTTTAAACTTGCTGACAATGCTTATGGGTGTAATATCTAGGCCAAGTTCGATTATAGGCCAAATCGGTGTAGGCCTTCTTGGGTTATGGTCCTTCTTTTACCAAAAAAATGTGAAATTAGCCTTGTCTGTACTCTAGCTTAAACAGTTTTCATCCGATCATCTTCAAACTTGCTGACAATGCTTATGGGTGTAATATCTAGGCCAAGTTCGATTATAGGCCAAATCGGTGCAGGCCTTCTTGGGTTATGGTCCTTCTTTTACCAAAAAAATGTGAAATTGGCCTTGTCTGTACTCAAACTCAAACAGTTTTCATCCGATCGTCTTCAAACTTGCTGACAATGCTTATGGGTGTAATATCTAGGCCAAGTTCGATTATAGGCCAAATCGGTGCAGGCCTTCTTGGGTTATGGTCCTTCTTTTACCAAAAAAATGTGAAATTGGCCTTGTCTGTACTCTAGCTCATTCAGTTTTCATCTGATCGTCTTCAAACTTGCTGACAATACTTAAAGGTGTAATATCTAGGCCAAGTTCGATTATAGGCCAAATCGATGCTGGCCTTCTTGGGTTATGGTCCTTCTTTTACCAAAAAAATGTGAAATTGGCCTTGTCTGTACTCTAGCTCAGACAGTTTTCATCCGATCATCTTCAAACTTGCTGACAATGCTTATGGGTGTAATATCTAGGCCAAGTTCGATTATAGGCCAAATCGGTGCAGGCCTTCTTGGGTTATGGTCCTTCTTTTACCAAATAAATGTGAAATTGGCCTTGTCTGTACTCAAACTCAAACAGTTTTCATCCGATCGTCTTCAAACTTGCTGACAATGCTTATGGGTGTAATATCTAGGCCAAGTTCGATTATAGGCCAAATCGGTGCAGGCCTTCTTGGGTTATGGTCCTTCTTTTACCCAAAAAATGTGAAATTGGCCTTGTCTGTACTCTAGCTCATTCAGTTTTCATCCGATCGTCTTCAAACTTGCTGACAATGCTTAAAGGTGTAATATCTAGGCCAAGTTCGATTATAGGCCAAATCGGTGCAGGCCTTCTTGGGTTATGGTCCTTCTTTTACCAAAATAAATGTGAAATTGGCCTTGTCTATACTCTAGCTCAAACAATTTTCATCCGATCATCTTCAAACTTGCTGACGATGCTCATGGGTGTAATATCTAGGCCAAGATAAGTTTAAAGATGATTGTTTAAAAATGTTTTGACATAATATGGGCTTTTATTTCATAATCAATATTTTTTTCACTAGCACAACCAAGACGGGCGTATTTTGTGACATTTTGGCATCTTGTTAATGAACAAATTATAAAACACCCCTAAAATTCAGATAGACAGAGAAGCAGATGACCCCATGTCTAATTTCATCATTTATGTGCGTCAGAATCATCACATAGCCAACATATTGTGAATACACATGCTAGAAGAACCCCCAACGGAATTCCGCTATGAACCAATAAAAACAGAGTTCCTGAATGATTTTTACTGACCAACCAATCAGAATTCACGAATCTTTAGGAAACTTGTCTTCTGATTGAAGAGTTGGAGTCCACTCTGTAAGATGGCTGCTACTTGGAAAATACGATGATTTCTCATCATGTTTTGTATTTAACTTGTAGAGAGCGGTTCAGGCATTAGTTTCATCGTAGAAAAATATTTATACATCAACAAACAATTGAGCATTCTCCAAAAACAAGTCTTATGTTCAGGAAATCACAGGAAAGCAGGCTATATACCCAAATGGGGGCACTCGTGTCAATGGAAACATTTCTAGTTTGTCTTGTACAAGTAATGTCCGCACAATAATTTCTACCATCGTTCAGGTCTGTAGGTGAACATGTTAAGCCAGAATGTACAAACATGTGAACTATATTTCAAATTTGAAAGGTGAAGAATATTTCCTATTTATATTTCAGAAAGAGAGCATTATGCAGTCACTATGCCTGGGTGTTTGGTTGTGATAATTTCCTACATCCTGTTGGATGTGACATCCTGTTGGATATGTAGAGTATAATTGGATGGCAGATCCATATTCTGGTGGATGTTATTCCAGTGTTCCGCAGATGGGAGTGATAACCAAATATGCAAGGTACAAGGATATGGTTTTACAAATTACTTAATGATCACCCCTTTTCATGTATAAAATTTTAATGTTCTTGAACAAAAAAAGTTGTTGAGCTTCATAAAACATGGCAGTCAAACATACATTTGCATTAAAGGCTTAAGTGATCTTTGACCTTTTGTAAATGTATTGCTATGTATTTTAGTGATAAATGGACTTTGCTGATAGGATTTCATGGTGTCCATTGAGTTCATCAATATAGCCAAAAAACATTAGCCCCCCTCCATGATTAGTAATGATTGTATATGTTTGTTTACTTGTAGCTGTATAAGGGAGCCACATGGTAGGGTATACTTTGCTGGTACAGAGACGGCTACAGTGTGGTCAGGTTACATGGAAGGGGCTGTACAAGCTGGAGAAAGGGCTGCATATCAGGTAGGGGCTGTAATCTTTGTATAGTTTGATTCCATGGTTTTGCAGGGCCACATATTAGGTAGGGGCTGTAATCTTTGTAAAGTTTGATTCTGTGGTGTTAGAAGGGGATTGTTAGGGCCGCATATCAGGTAGGGGCTGTATTCTTTGTAATGTTTATTTGTATGGTTTTGTAAGGGCTGCTTATCAGGTAGGGGCTATAATCTTTGTAATGTTTATTTCTATGGTTTTGTAAGGGCTGCATATCAGGTAGGGACTGGAATCTTTTCACTGTTGCGCGATTTCGCTCTAACACAAAGGTCCAATCGCTTGAAAAAGTCTGGGAAAATTGCTGTATGGTCAGGAAAAAATCAGGGAAAAGTCAGGGAATTTTTTCTTAGAATATTGGTGGGAACCCCGTTATTCTGTGGTTTTGGAAGGGACTTGTAAGGGCTGCATATCAGGTAGGGGCTGTAATCTCTGTAATCTTTATTTCTGTGGTTTGAAATGGCCTTATATTAGGTAGGGGCTGTAATGTTGGTAAAGTTTGATTCTGTGGTTTTGGAAGGGGCTCGTAAGGGCCGCATATCAGGTAGGGGCTGTAATCTGTTTAATACTGTGATCTGTTATATACAGTTGTTGTAACAGTCTTGATCAGATTTGTCAAGAAAGATTTCAAAATACACCCTGTTACATAATACATTGTTTGGTATGTATTTGTGTTATACCCTGAAACCAAATATTGAATTAAAAAAAGAGCTAGGACAGAACCATCGAAATTAAATGATTTTATAGTAACAGAATAATTTCATCTCTTTTTTCAGATCCTCTACGCAGACGGGAGAATTTCAGCGCACAAAATGAACCCGGCAGAACCCGAATCATTGGATTACCCGGCGGACCCAATCCCGTTCAGTTACATAGAACACTATCTACCCAGTAACACAGCACTGTTACGTTTTGGTATAGCAGCAGCTTTGGGGTTTGTTGGCATCAGCGTTTATGTGTTTATGTTTAGTTGGAAAGGTTCTATGTTTTGGAAATGGTTCAAATGGCAGTATGACCTTGATGACCTTGATATGATGAATCTGTCTCGGTATTTCAAGATTCCCTCTATACTATACAAACATGGAAACAGACGTTAATCTTTTTAAACTTGCAATGGGTGTTGATTTTACTATATGCCCTCCCTTCTTCAAAAGAATGTGATATATTGTGTTTGCACATGTTGGTTTGTTGGTCAGCTCATTGGTAGCCTTGAAAGTATCAGATTGCTGAGTACTGACCCCGATCTCCCAAAGCATCTCAAATAGAAATCTCAACTCAAAGAGTTGAAATTAAAAATAATTTTGTAGTTCCTGCTCTTAAAAGTTAACTGTAATAAGCTCAGAATAGTACTATTTCTGTTTAGTGACGATAAGTTTGAGTCCATCATCTCATTGAAATTAACATTGAGATCAATGCCAATATTTGAGATGAGATTGTGCTCAGATTGAGTTGCTTTGGGAAATAGGGCCCAAGTCATGGAAATCATTAATCTAAATGAGCGAAATCTGTTCTGTCATCCAGAGGACTCCTAAATGCTTGTGAGGTATGCAGTTTCAATATAAAGGTTACAGTACCCATGAAATCATAGACAGTGAATATAGTTTTAACTTAGTCTAGTATATTGCTGCTAGGAGAGGATATTTGATATACTAGTATGCCATTATCTTGTTATGTTACTTGATATACAAAATGTAATGACATTATTGCTCAACATTGTTATGATTGTTAAAGATCAATAAATTTTGATACAATTTTTATTTTATAGTATTGTTGTTAATTCCAAGAAAACTGGTTAGTTTAATTTCAAGACAACGGGTTAGTTTAATTCCAGGACATCTGGTTTTTTAATTCCAGGACAACATGTTAGTTTAAATCCAAGACAATAGGTTAGTTTTATTCCAAGACAATAGGTTAGTTTAATTTCAGGAGACTTGTTTTATCAAAATGACTTTTTTTCACTTGCTACCTACAAACAAAGTATATGGCTGGCTTGGAATGTGAATGTCGTAAGTACAAATCGATATTTTTAGAAAACAGGAAAACACTTAAATTACACTTAGGCTTTTGGTAAAACGAGCTGTTTAGTTTGGTCAACATGACACGTTCCGAATTTCACGAAAGTAGGCTCATCAGAAGCGCCTTGTGATTCTGTTTTAAATATGTATCAGTCCTAAATAAGGTCATACTTACGACCTTCTCATTTTAAGTCAGCGATATATAAATCGATATTACTTAAGACAAAAATGGTTGCATGGGTACACCATGGCATCTAACTTACGTATTTTTGTATGTGCTATTGCTTCGTCAACTCACGTAATGTACTGATTACATAGAACATGACCTTTCTGGTCATGTGACATACAACAATATGTCGGTGTCCTTATTTTCTCACAAATATCCCACGGCAACGCTTTGAACCACGTCCCATTTCTCCCACTAACATAACAATTCAAATCGTCTTTAGAATGAAGTACAAAATACGCATTCTAACAGTCATGCCTTGGGGATTTCTCAAAATATTACAATCTCTATAATGACGTCACTATTAATAGCACCATCTCCCGTAGGCTAATTGGTTCAGGATAGGTACTTTAAATGTTATAGAAGAAGTCCAAGGTTGCCAATTAGGCACTTACTGAAGAGTCACAGGAGGCGTGTACTAATATCTTATTAATAGAAGATCATAGTGGGTTCAACATCATTATAACTTAATTCTTGTTGTGTAATAAAGACCCTAAGAATGTCCCCTGTGGATGGTCATTCTTTGAGCTTGTTGAATATATACTATGCACACAAACGACGGTTAATTACGGTCATTTCAGCCTTTGGCATGCGTCTGTACCATAATTGTGTAATTGGTACGTAATTGTATTTAAGTGTTTCCGTCCAAGAACTAGTTAAGGCACAATAATGTTCGGTTATTGGCTCTTTATTTTAAGCCAGGACTGACTTTAATTCGGAGAGTCGCACTAACTAGTTGAGTCTATATGTACGTCAAGGTGACAAACAAGTTGCTTCCGCAAAAAATGAAAATTGACGCATTGAATGAACATAGGAAACCCAGAAATACGACTATCTTTCATCGGGCGTTAGACAGAAAAAATATTTAAATTTATTAATCTAGCATAACAAAATCATACTTTTCAATTACATGTCAATATCTATCTTTTTAAAGTTCAGTTTAACTTGAAACATAACACAGCACAAAGAAACACTAAAGTTAGCAATTAGAAAATATATGTAATTGCGAGAACAGGACTTGTCACTGACAACCGGCCTCGTCAATCAATCAAGCAACAAGAGTACAAAAATTACGAATCACACAAACAACCAAACACCACATGTCAAGAACAACTATAAAATGCTCCTTATTAGCACTCCTCGTTTTCGATATTTTAATTATTTTTTATAAGCGATAATCGGAACATACATTTAGAGATAAATATGATTCTGTTCCCTGCCGAGTTCTGTTCTGGTTAATAACATCAAAATTGTACGGACTGTTGTTTAGAGATTTCAGGAAGTGTTACTTATATTGTATCATGAAAACCACCATCCATCATGCGTGTCTTATTCTACTATTGAAGAACACTTCGAAATCGGATAATCTTTTAAACAAGCAGTCATGTATACATTCACTTGTCTTTTGATTGACAGTATTTTGAATCTGCGCCATCAAGCGACCATCTATTCTGTTATATAGATTGCGATGTTTTTTCACACATAACAACTCACTGATAGGCGGAAATTATCCGTCTAATGCATTACATTAGCACGTTTTAATTTGTCGTCAAATTTCATTCGGAACTACGGTAATTGTGATATTATTTCGCGAGTACTCAGACACTTCCGGTGAATTTCGTACGGACCGGATATTCATCCGAGGCAATTAGTCCGTAGGAGACTTCGATGGTAATAATGACAGAAAATGACTGGCGCTATTGTATTGGCGGTTAAAACATAACTTACCGAGATTGGTATGAACACATGGTTATAGGAGAATGATGTCCATAAGTTAAAAGCATTATTATGCTATTATGGCACTCTTCAGTGTCTGCCTTTTCATAACCACTCTTATTATGTCGTTACATCATTCATCAATTCCTTTGCGAGCTTTGCACTCACTTACAAATGAGAGGGTTCTATATTTACATTTTCTACGTTTTGTTTAAACATTTCTTAAGCCTTTGGGGAAATATATAATTATATAATCCCAACACAAGTCGATTAATTTGAAGCATTTAAAAGGTTGAAACCATATACAGATGATGTACAGGGTTTCTACGTCACCCTGAAGACAATGCATAGTAATTACCGGGTCTTGGAACCGACCAGAGTCTATTCCCAGGAGCGGGAGTCGATAAGGTTGTCAAAGTCCCACCGGTCAGGAATATATGTCTGTCTAATACTCCCCAGTATCCCCGCCGCCCCTCCCGGTGGGCATAAAAAAGTTAAAAGTAACCAATTTTCTCGGGCACTTTTCAGCTGTTAGGCCGCTCAAGTACTCTTAGACATTTCAACTTCCCCTGGTCATTTGGCTACCTATGGAAACCTACGCTCGTATCTCCTTGGGGAGACTATTTCTCTCCTGTGGAGTGGCAGCCAACATCGATCTGCGGCGCCCAGGAATAGACTGCCCTCACATGTACCATTTTACACCATTTTGGAGTGGAGCATGTGGGTCTTGCTCAGAGAATTTAACCAGTGGTCCAGAGGGGGATCAAACCCAGGACCTCTCGATCCCGAAGCGCGCGCCCTACCTCTAGGCCACCGCTCCCCACTCTAGGCCACGGCTTCCCGCATACTATTGACGGGTGCATTTTAGTTGATTAGGTTTATGACGTAGTTGATGTTATACGTACATAATGGGACAAAACAGAGTATTGACATGAACGTTATCAAAATCTTTCAAAATACGTAACACTATTTATGGCAATATTAGTTTGTAATAATCCATAATGCGACAAACTACAGATACTTTTAAGAAGCCCCATTAACTGTTACACGTTTTTCATAATATTCTTTAATTAAGCTTCCTGATTCATAATTGGTGTGCACGCATTTCACCCCAACAGCACGCGTCTACATACAATAATTCGAAACCAGTAGGGTTTAAACATTTTAAGTAAATATATTATATTTAAAGGAAAATCAAATTAAATGTCACGCGAGACTGAATAATTTAACTAAATCTGAAGAAACGTCAATTTAGTATTTAATTAGCACTGCGTAAAGTTAATTCATTCTTACATTTGTATTTACTTTAGATAGACTGCGTTCTGTTTTCACGTATGGCACTTCTTTCTTGATGGTATCACAACGAGATTTAAACACATTTTAGCGAATGATATTGAACGGTGTACGAAGGATAACTTTCCCTATCCATGCATATTACTTAATTAAGTGATATGATATACGTTATTGGAAAGGACAAGTTAAAGCATGCTCCCCATTGTTTGCATTAAAGATATGGAACGAGAGTTGTTCGATATGTTTTGTCACTTGAGCTTGGAAAACAAACTATACCCGATATCTGATTTATTATAACATTCCTTTAAACTACTCTCCCTGAGATTATATACAAATTTTCACCATTTTGACCCACATGTAAAATACATTGAAAACGTGTTTTTGGGGTATAGTCATAGGGCACTAGGAAAAGGCTGAACCATCAATTTTTTCAATAGCATAATTTCGCCCCGCAAACATTATTTTAAGTTTTATAAAATGGAAAAGGTAAAAATGTGCCCACTCTAGAGATTTAAGAGGATTTTGGGACATTACCATACCTCCTGTCTTCAAAAAGTCAGTAAAATTAACCACACAGTGGCAAAAAAGTGTGGGTTTTAAGAAGCTTCGTGAAGTGTGAACTACTCGTTTTGTAGATTTTAGAAAAGTAACTTGTATTTTTTTCAAAAGCTTGTCACGGTAGGATATGTTATTCATCCGTCTACCCTTAGGCACCAACAACTTGTATTGCCAGTCCTCATATGGTAATGAAAAAGGCACACAAAGCCTTTCGTACATGAACTATCCTCATTGTTATAATCGCCCTTTGACCAGAATTCGGGTCATTTTCAAGGCTGTTCCTATCCTCAAACAAAGTTATTTTCTATTTACAAACAGTTCTATATGTGAATGAACCATCTATTTACGCACTAATAATTTCGTTTTTAAAATTCATGCACTATATTATACATAGCGCGACGCTTTAGATAGGCTCATTTTAGGCTTACTTCAATCAGGTTTTGTCGGCCAAAATTATCCCTAGTGTCTACGAGTAGCATATTTTAACTTCCTCTTAAACTGCGATAAAAGACAAAACATAATGAAATTGGTACCAATGTAAAGCTAATGAATAGATTTATCGATTATTGTAAACCGTAAACCGTTGGGGCGGAACAAGCTCGAGACTTACGAGCAAAGACAGTACATATCGAACACCCCTCGTATAATTGATTTTCTTTACTAGAGAATTGTGATTTAAATTTAACAGTGAATGTGGCAACGTCGTTACTTTTATGTTTATCGCTCTGTTACAGCCCAAAGTCAACTTGTATCCTTAATGTATTTTAGATATATCGAAGCATATTTCTTATTTTCGTTCTTCTGCAATTTGCATGGCTCGCCCTGGGGCATTATCGCAACTTTTAGAGACAGAGGTGAGATACAGGGACTCCGGGTGCGATACACTAGTTTGTTTTGAATAGATTACTTGATTATTTAACGTGTCTGATGTAAAGTACCGAAACACAGGAGACTACACCTGTGTTTCCTACAAGTTCATCTCTAGTTTAGAAGAATTTATTAACATTTTAATTATGTTAAACAGGTATATCAAACAAAGACGTGCATAGAAGAAATTATGATTTAATCTCAACAACAGGTGCGTCACACTACCCACGTTACAAAGCTTAGCAATTACAATATACATGTAAAAAATTCTGTCACCCGCCATACTAGCATTGTCGATGCCATTTGGTTATTGATGTTTCTGGTGATAAAGAAATAATTGAAATGTCGGCGCATGGGTAGAAAAAAGACAGCAACAAACTCGATCATTAATGGCTATTCAGAAGACTGATATATTTGTAATTATATTGGATTATGGGTTACATTATTTCATGAGCTATGTATTAAATATGTAGACATGTCTTTACATGACGTAATTGAATCATGTCACGTAGTCTTATGACACTTGCGCCGATCCAGGTTCGATAAACTTTCAGAATTATTAAATTTGCAATTGGATTTTAGATGATTTGCAGATTAATACCAATATTACAAACACAAATATCATACTATTATTTAGAGAGTATCACATTGTCTTTTCTAAATGTAATCATCATTATTTTGGATGTGAGCGATTTGATTTGTATCAATATTCAATAGTACAGGGTGTCCAAAAAGAAAGTATACAGTTTCGGGGAATTGTTATCAACTCTTAATGTTCTGCTATCGCAAAGAAAGTTTGCACATGGTTAGAAGAAAGATGTAAGTTTTTCTGGTACCAGTTTGAAAATTGTAACTCGAATAATTTAAAAAATACCTGATTTTGACAGTGACGTCATTGTGACGTAATTTACGACGTTTTCACAATTTCTGTATGTCGCATGTTTCCCGGTTTGCACCCATTCTTGAAAAGTGTTGGTTACATTTACACATATTTCTACAAACTAGTCTTCTTAAATTTCATTTTGATGTTGATCAGAAGAAAACGTGTGTATGTTCACATTTGATTGTACATAAGCGATCTCGGATGACCCAAAAGAAAAAAATCCACATGAATTAAGACCCGGGCTGTTGGCGGGCCATTCCACTATGCAGTGGAATTTGCTAGAAATTATTTTGACACCAACTGTTTCTTGTAATTCATCCAACACCGTGCATTGCCATGTGTGACTCTGCTTCCACTTGCATGAACCATACAACATAAAAAAAGGATTCGCTGCGGAGTTCCGAAAGAACTTGCTTTACAAAGGCAAGTAACATAATGGGTTTATTTATTTATATTTTGTTGTCGAAATCACAAGTAAATAGCCTATTAAAAGCCAACAAACATGCCCATGCTCGTGAGACACATCATATATATAATATCAGTTTAGATATTTGTGAAATACAATGCCAATTTTCCAAGAATGCATGCAAGACAGGAAACACCAGAAATACCGAAATTGTGAAAACGTCGTAAATAACGTCAAAATGACGCCACGGACAGAATACTGTAATTTTCCAAAATTTGCATTTTTAAAAAAAAAATCCAAGTTACAAATTTTAAACTGATGCCAGAGCGAATAGAACATTTGACAATGACAAGTATAAGTCTGAGTTTTAGATTTACACTGTTTGTGAATAAGGCCACTGGTATACACTCAGGGACAAAAGAAACGCTAAACATACATAATGGCATTTTTCATCAAAGTTATTATTTTTTTCAAATTCACTGAAATTGTACACAATCATTGGTTAAATATTAATGAGGCATACTTAAAAATGTCATTCATTTCTGTAATTGAATAATATTTTATATTGGTTTAATCTAACAGTCCAATATCGCAAAAGTCGCATTTTTGTCACATTCATTTTCTGGTGTAAGCACCACGAACACGAATGCACTTTAAACATCCACAATATACTATTTGTGTTCTATAGTTGTGGGCTAATGTTTCACTGAAAATAAAGGCCTCCCACGTGTTGTAAAACCAAGAAAAACATAGACGATTTTTCAAATCATTGTTAATATGAATTGATTGTTTATTACTTGCCAATTGCGAACTACTACTAAACTGTACATGAATGTTATCATTTCGGTTGTTTGGAAACCGTCCTAGAATGAATTTAGTCAGTATTCATGATACTGCTGTTAAAAAGTTTAAGAGGTGTGACGTTGATTGGCTAAGTATAAACGACTGTAAATTGAAAAGAAAATGAATCAAAATGAACGTGCGATATTTTAAAAACGGAACTTTATTTCTTCAAACAATTTGTCATTCTGTCTACCCGGGGCTTCTATGTATCCTAACTGTTATTCTGGAGGGCCGGAAACGGTTCCTGTGATATAGCATGCGTACGGTCCCGTCTTGTCATAGAGTGGTTATCCTTGGTTCCCCTTTGTGTTTGCGGTCCTTAACCGTTCCAGATGCCTGGTATTGTTCATGTAGTCTTGTAATGATTAAAGGGTCGTTATGAAATTGTCCGTCAACATCAGACGGACCCGAACCCATTTGGAGAAGTCCGACTGCTTCAGACCATGTGTGTGTAACAGGAGCCGTGCCAACCCAGGTTCTATCGTGGTTTTGGACCAGGTGTGTTCGTGTAATCATTCCAGTTGATTATTCTGCTGAACTATAGTCAGATATAATGTGATTTGAGAACTCTTATAAAAGAGACTTTGTTGTTGCGTTTCAGTGTCAAGTGACTGTTTACTCCTATATTAGATCACCTCAATAATGACACCAACTCAATATAGAGACCTTACAATGTCAAGGTCTCAAGGGTGGGTCTATTATTGAGGCTATCTAAATATAATTATTAAATATAAAACCGACAAAATGCTACACTTATTCAATTCAATTTACAGTATACTATATAATTATATATTGGTATAGTTATCTTAATGATTTATAGTATAATAAAATGAGAAGTTTCAATTTATTGTACAGTTTAATTGACAAGTTTGGAATAAAATGAATATGGTGCTCTACATGTAACCTATCAGAAAATATATTAAAGTAATTAAATGGGGATAAAATGACCAGTCAAATATAAACAGGTAAACGTTACCTCTAGCGTCTAAATTGAAAGGGGAGCACCAAATTCTCATGATAAACATGAAATCTCTAAAAGTAAGGCATCGAACATGACCATGCTACATGATAACATAATGATTGTCTTACATAAAGATTAAAAGTGTACTGGAAGACTCAATGATCGACCAGTCTGTTTGTTTAACACATCACTATACTACTGTATGTCCATTATACAATTTAAGGCCAGTCAATAAAAGTATTGGTTAGTCATAAAAGGTTACAGGTTTAACAATATAGCAGACGAAAATAACCATTCCTGCTACATGTGTTCATGCAAACATGACATGTTTAAACTTAATCTATATGTTTTATTTGACGAATTTTCATAAGTTTTATGTATACACTGTCATTCGGCAATAGAAATGTTCCGCTTTGTGATTTCGCACGTGCTCCATGTGCGAAAAACGGGTTTATCCTAAACTGGTAAAAACACATTTAATTATGTAAAAAAGTGCTAAGCTCAGTGACGGAATTGTTTAAATATTTGTTTTATTTTATTTTCCAAACACTGATACTGCCACCTGTGAATTAATGTTCCAAATGGTTGGGTCGCCGTGCAGCGGGGACTTGGGGAACTTGGTCCAGTCTAGACTCGGTCTCATGCAATAATCGCTATTCTAAAATTTCTTTGTGAAATTGGGTCATCCTGCATTTTTTCGGCGGGGACTTGGATTTTTTGTTGTTTCTTTAGCTTATGTGTGGGTATTGCTCAGTGAAGTTGTGTTGTGGTGTTTCTGATTTCTGTACTTGGTCGGTTAGGTTGAGTGCTGCCTTCCCTGTCTGATTTCCTCATACTGGTACCTTTCTAACAAATGCCATACAGATATGTTTCAATATTATTTTACCATTTCAAATTCCAAGCGAAAACAAACTAAATCAAGTAATCAGTCGGTTTCCTGACAGCTATAAAGATCCTCAGACAAATGATGGCCCAGGACTAAATAATATAAAAGGGAACTCGAACTTTTCACCATCATTTTTAATATATACATGGCACATTTAGAACCAAATATGTATACTCATTATTTAGAAGCTTTAGTATAGCAGGGTTGGGTACAGATAGTATACATTAATTACATGTACATGTTCTCATTTTAATAATTTAATAAACAATTCATACATTAAGGACAATTGAATAAATGTATTATAATTTACAATTAAATCCAGTATTGCAATTAACTACACAACTTCAAAGTACTTAGTATCGTAAAAATGAAATTACCTCCACAAAAATATAACAATATATCATTTAAGGAATACTTATCCAAAAAATCTGAATAGCACTTACATGCTACCGGTATAATTATTATATTCACTAATCGTTTCTTACTGCAAAAAAAATTAAGTTGAACGAAACATTCTTTGAGATTTTTACGTAAGACACAATATGATAGAATAGAAAACAGTTTATTTCCAAATTCTGGAGCCTGTCGGGTATACAATTTTGAAAATTTACAAAAAGGCAATCCAACGCTTATATAAAAACACAAAAAAACATACAAACAGGTAAATAATACTGATTAGTAAATAACAAAAAAGAAATAAAAATAATCGATAATAAAACACCATAAACAAGAGTGTTTTCATTCACTAGAGCACAAACGTAGTGTTGTATCATCTAGTTGTAAGTGTACTATTACAAATAATGCAGACAATACCGAATGCCAGCACTTGGCATATTATATGGCATTATGTTTCAAATATTTTGAATTTGTTAGCATATATTGGTGTATAAATGTTTATTGTTTCGACATTTTTGCAAGACTTGACATATTGGAGGCTTAAAGGCATTAACAATATGTGATATGTGAAGTCTAGCAGTCTTTCGGATTTATTTTCAGATACATAATGAGGGCCAAACACAGAGCCATCTCCCAGACAGAAATCCGATATCGACCCAATATCGGACCGATATACTTTCCATATCGGACCGCTATCGTTTTGCCCATCGGCACTTGATCGGGTCGATAACGGCAGCAAATATCAAGCCGATATTGGCATTCTTTATCTGGGGATATAAAATATGTTGATTAAATAAAAAAAATGGATGTTTACTTATATAAAATAACTAGTATTTAAGGATTGCAACAATAAGTGCAGCCCTTGGCCCTGTACTAACTATGACATATCATGTATATTTCCAGAGATGGAAGGTTGTAAGATATTATTTGTTAATTACTAGTTTGAGCTAGATCTTATACACATTTTTAAATAATCACTAGCAGCTTTTATTTACATTATTCATTTCTTTTTACAACAGCCAAATGACGGTGTGGTACTTTAAACATTGGCTAATTGATACTTTTTAAAAAATTGAAAGGAATAATATGTGATAAACCTATTTAATTTAATTCAATTGATTTAATTCATTTATGAAATAAAAGGGAGAGAATAGGTATATGTAACGTATTACAGCGGTCCGATATCGGCAACCTTTGTCAATTCACCGATAGGATGCCCATGTCAGCACGATATGGGCATACTGGCTGGGATACTGACCAAAGTAGGAAGGGACAAGAATGATGCATTTACAAATTACAATATTTGTAAACCGCACTATATCGGTCCGATGTCAGTCCGATATCGGAATGCCGACCGCGATATGCCGACATGTAGCCGATTTTGGACCGATATGGGTATGTTTGCTGGGCTGTGACAAAACTGCCAATTTAAAGTTCATATGTAGACTGGCATAAAACATGTGAAAATGCTACACATTCTGTTGACTTACTTATGCTTTTTCGGCATAGCAAAGCCAAAATACGAAAACACGAAGATTCGACACGCTGGAATCAGTCGTATTGTCGTATTTCACATTGTTTCTTTTATTTGTTGTGACAGGGAAATGAAAACACAATATGGCTTAAAATACTATTAAACACGTTCAAACAGAACAAATGATCCTGCCACAATGTCCAAGATGCGTTTCAGTGATCACAATGTTCCCGGGGAGCTTGCCTCTACCCTGTTGTCTTTTACTTCAAAGGTTGTTGTGATTTACTGTATAACTGTACCGTATGCTAATAACTTCTCGTAATTATTTATTATTATTAAAGTATATACATTTTTTGTATACATGCATGTTGTATGTATACAAAGACTAAACTTGTATCTAACAATAACAATCGTTCTGAAATATCAATTATAAGAATGTGTGTACATGTAAACATGTTTTCTTATCATCAAGTAACCCAACGTGAACTCCCTCGGTGACATTTAGTTCCATCGTAAATATTGCTTGAGAAATAGCATTATCTTAAGTGATTTCAGTCACATGTTGTATTCAAGTGATTGGCAGTAGACTTGCTATACTCAAAGAGGGATTTTAGAGAGCAAGTGTGGCCTTTCAATTTCCTGTTAGAACTAGGAATACAGTTTTGTGTCAAGTGCATATGCAATACGTGTTGTACTAGATAAATACACCATGATTGGGTTATTCATATTTATAACACAAGAGAACATTTCTATTAAAATACTATGACATGTATTACAATTACTAAACGTTTTTTTCTGGGGAGCAGTTGCCTAGAGGTAGGGTGTGCGCATAGGGATCGAGAGTTTCGGGGTTTAACCCGCTCTTGACCACTGGATAATTTCTCCTAGCAAAAAAGGTATTAGCGAAGCCGACAGGGAAGGTAGCACTCAACTTAACCAGCCGAGCACAGAAATCAGAAACACCAAAACACAACTACCTTGAGCAATGCCAACACAAACCGTTGCCAAACGGCAACCAAATGAGGCGCAACAACACCGGGGCGTGACCTAGTTTAAAACACTAAGGACAGTGACCTTACGTTATGCCAACTAAAGATGCACAACAACGACTTGACCTAGTTTAAAATAATGGACAATGTAGGAATGGGGTTGGAAATAATAGTACATATTCCTAGCAACAACACTGAGCAATACCCACACATAAGCCGAAGAAACAATTAAAAATCCAAGTCCCCGCCGAAAAAGTGCAGGATGACCCAGTTTCATAAAAAAAATAATATAATAGCGGATATTGCATGAGGCCGAATGGAACGCAGCAAACACTCGACCAAGTTCCCCAAGGTCCCACTGCACTGCGACCCAACCGCACAAACCCGTGCTAAAACGGCGACCAAATGAGACCGAACCACCCCCTGACCTAGTTTAAAACACCAAGGACAGTGACTTAGTTTAAAATAATAGGCAAAAAGGGCGAAAATATAAATGCCAAAAACGTTTATCATAGTGACCAAACAGCACAGTGTGTATTCGAATTCAAATTTGCATAATATTATCTATTCGTGGACATCACGACACATGACTGTTCTTAATAAATTCACAAGCGTTACATTCATAGGCGTTAAGGTCGCTAGAAGACGTTGGTGAACCACTTGTTAATTTTCGAATTTTTGAAACTGCCCCCAGCTGGTGTTATATTAAAAAGCTGAGATGTTCGGATTGGCTTTGTCACGTTCACCATGAAGTATGTGTTCCCATCGGGTCCCAGCTGTATTAAGCGTCAATGTTTTCTTCCGAAACTACCAAATGATACTCATGGTGTGATGAAACAGTCGTTTATATCAATTAAAACACTTGTCAAATTAATTGTCCTTCTTGGAATTTAATTTAGAAAAAACAATGTACATTTGCTCATGCATTGACTTAAATGTCAGGATTTTGTTAAGAAACCAAAAGTTGATGTCACAATGTCATGGATTACATACAATTGTACGATAATAAATTGGACAAGGACAGCAGAAATACAGAGGAGAAATACAAAGATTGTCCGTTAGAGAAAAATGTTTATATTAAGAATACGATAGAAATCATCAAAATATCAGTCGTTCGTTTATAAACAAATATTGTATAAATATAACACTAATTCTGTATTTTTTTATTGAAAGTTGTCGTAATAAAGCACTGTACATAGTATAACGTACCACCTTAACAGCTAGTCTTGCGAAATAACACCGTATCTCTGCGACACCAATGAAATATGATATTCGCTAAGTAATAGTTCTTTATTGTGAAAAAAATCAGTCTTCAGAATCACACTGTTGGTGTTTTAATTTTCTGAGTATTTGATTGGTCAGGTAAATTTCAATGACAGCTCGTTAGTCCAATTTCAGGACAACTGGTTTGTTTACTCACAGGACAATTGCTTAGTTTAATTCCAGGATTATTGGTTAGGTAAATTACAGGACAACTGGTTAGGTAAATTCCAGGATAATTGGTTAGGTAAATTCCAGGACAACTGGTTAGGTAAATTCCAGGACAATTGGTTAGGTTAATTCCTTGACAACTGATCAGTTTAATTCCATGATAACTGGTTAGTTGTATTCCAGAACAATATGTTAGTTCAATTTCAAAACAATTGACTAGTTTAATACCAGGACATCTGGTTTGTTTAATTCCACGGACAACTGGTTTGTTTAATTCCAAGGACAACTGGTTTGTTTAATTCCAAGGACAACTGGTTTGTTTAATTCCAGGACATCTGGTTTGTTTAATTCCACGGACAACTGGTTTGTTTTATTCCAAGGACAGCTGGTTTGTTTAATTCCAAGGACAACTGGTTTGTTTAATTCCAGGACATCTGGTTTGTTTAATTCCACGGACAACTGGTTTGTTTAATTCCACGGACAACTGGTTTGTTTAATTCCAAGGACAACTGGTTTGTTTAATTCCAAGGACAGCTGGTTTGTTTAGTTCCAAGGACAACTGGTTTGTTTAGTTCGAATGATAACTGGTTTGTTTAATTCCAAGGAGAGCTGATTTGTTTAATTCCAAGGACAACTTGTTTGTTTAGTTCCAAGACTACTGATTAGATGCATTCCAGGATAACTGGTTATTATATATACTAAAGTACATGTATAATAAGTAAATTCCCGGACATTTGTTTTCTCAAAACGATATTTATTCACTTAAGACATACAACGATAAGTATATTTTAGAGGTTAATAATCGACATTGACGGGCCGGAAGGCGATAATCGATCCGGAAAATTAATAATCACCGCGAGGGTTTTATCAACTTCAGTCCAGCCTCTGAAGTGTATTAAAGTATTAATACAACTGTTCGATTACAAAACTCAATGAAAGTAACAATTACTCATGCTTAGTTCAGTTCGTAGAGATCTAAATTTAAATTATATTTTATACATTTTCAAAATTGTCAAAGAAATTGTACCTCAGTGTAACGTAACGTCATTTTAGCCCCAAGGTGACGTCATTTTGGCTCCAACCTGACGTAATGTTAACAGGGATAACGTAACGTGCACCCATTCAGTGGGCCGATTATGATTATGAGATTGCAGACCGGGCGGATAGGCGATAATCAATCACGTGATGGTCATAATCAGCTTAAAATAGCCTCATTTTTGTTACTTTATATAGTAACAAGTGTATTAAATAGTATTAAATATATCGCTGGCTTAGAATGAGAAGATCGTAAGCATATTTGGCATCTGCATTACAAAGCAGTGTTTTCACAAGTAAAGATTAGTTTTCAGTTAGTGTTGTCATATTTATTCAAAATATTGATTTTGTATTACGACCTTCTGATTCTAAGCGAGCGATATGACGATCCTTCTTAAGACCAATGTAATTGCATGGGTACACCATGCCACCAAGCTTGTCAGTAGCTTCATGTGTGTTATTGCTTTGTCTCGCTCACTCATTGTATTGTATACATAGAACATGAGAGCCGCGTCAAGCATAAAAGGTCCTTATCGTAAATTACGTCATAAGCCGCAAATGACGTCAGAAGAAATCGTGACGTTTCAAGATGGCTGCGCCCATTGTAAACACGTAGTGTTTACATTAAGGTCTAAACCATGGAAATTTCAACATTTCACTATATTTAACAATTTCAAAATACGTAGATTGTTTTATTCACATTAAATAAATATAACGAATGTTTTTTTTAAAGTTTATGAGTCTGGATGTATAGGATAATTAATAGATCTATACATAGATCAACTTTTCTATAAATAGTTGAACGTCAGGTGCGTAGCGGGAGGGGTGTGTTCAAAGCCCCGTCTGTACATGGTCAAAACAAGCTGCATAGAGCTCTACATACATTTGAAATAAGTAGATTTGTATGTTAAAACAGTGTGAATATATGTATATCATTAAAAGTGTTGCCATAATCACTGGCAATAGGAATAATTCATTATTTGTTGTAAACAATAGATCTAGACCTAGATATAGAATGCGTAAAGAATGACGAGTCGATATAAGTTATTTCATGATTGACAGACAAATTAAACTGTCAATCAACAATCTCACAAAGAATTAACTAGGTTAGATTAATGCACATTTCAAGTAGGTTAATCATGAAAAAAGCGCTTTGAATTCAGACCGAGTTGCGATCTAAATTTGGACTTTTGCCGCACAAATTAGAACAGATCTAGACCTACAGTAGGTCCTATTATTTTAGATTTCTATTGCGACGCAAATAGAATTTTCGTGTAGATCCAGGTCTGCATCACTAAATTTAGAGTACAATAATCAAACTCGGTTCCCGATTTAAAACAAGGGCACGTAGGGCCCTATTAATTTAATAATGAAACATTTTAAGAGCAACAATAATATTTATGCACCAGTCAGTTGCATCAACGCCCCCTACCCCGGAGATAGGTCGGGATTTTAACATTTGGGTTGAAAAATCCCCGCCCTCCACGGCCCTGCCGGGGAAATCTGAGGGTAAAATGTCTGGTATTTCCCCGCCCCCCTGGAAACTAAATATTGTCCCCGGGGTATTGGTTCGGAGAAAAAAACTTCCATATTTCCCTGGCAGTACGGGGGAAGCTGGAAGGTAAATTTTCCATTGAGGATCCCCGGGGTGTGCCGGTGCCGTGGATGCAACAGACTGCATTTATTCCGTGGTATATTGTTAGAGACGACGGTCTGTGAAAGCTAAGGTTCCTGGTTCGAGGCGTAGCCATGAAACAAACTTTCTTTACTGTATATTATTAAAATGATATTTATACTATTTTTAGGGTTTCTACGGAGTCTAATTATTTACACCTATTATTTTTATAATATAGTTTTGCAGACGCTAGAAGATTTACTTAATTTGGACTTTAAAGCGACCCTTTACTAAGTAAATCATTTTTAGTGCAAATCTGCAATCTGTGTTTTCAAACGACACAGAGCTAATATATCAGTCAGGCTGAATGGGTCAAGGTCCCCCCGGGTACTACTTCACCGTACCCCGGGTACTTTGAAGTATACTGCACCGTACCCCGGGTACTTAGTAGTATACTTCACCGTACCCCAGTATGCTTACAGGTACCCTATTTTTACTGATAAAAAAATTAAATTGATAACGTTATGATTTTAATCGCCGAACAAAAAAATTATACATGAAAGGAAAGTAGGAACATTTCATTTTGGTATACTTCGACCCATAATATTTATCTTGTTTTACCGTCGAATTTCTAAAAAAAGAATTTATTGTCGTAAAAATCGATCACATGATGGTCACCTGACTGCGCTTGGAACAAAATCCGAAATCAAAACACTGACGTTTTTGGCGCGCTTTATATATTTCAACAGACTATATGCAAATAGTGTTCAAATTCGTTTCCACCAGCCTGAATATTAACTTCTTCTTCGTCCTCTTCTCCGCTGGATACGTACTCTTGAATAAAATTCATGTTTTTAGTTGTTTGATTTTTATTAATCAATATTTTTTTCAATGCCGAGACGGCCACCGGTTTACGTTAATCTATTATTTGTTATTTTACGACATCGATTTTTGGCGCGCGGTAAACCCGGGTACGGTTGAGTATATCGGGGTACGGTGAAGTATTATCTGTGAAATCGGGGTACGGTTAAGTATACTTCAAAGTACCCCGGGTACGGAGAAGTAGTACCCGGGGGGACCTTGACCCATTCTGCATCAGTCAGTTGCATCCACGGTCCAGTCCCCGGGAATGGGCTGGGCTTTTTACTTTTTGGAATATCAAATCACTGCCCTTTCACGTCCCCGAGGGGGACAGCTGATGGTAAAATATTCGGTATTTCCATGGCCCATGATAACTAAATATTGTCCCCGGGGTATTGATTCAGAGAAGAAGAAAAAATTCTCGGCAGTGCGGGGAAGCTGGAAGGTTAAACACGATCGTTTCCCCAGCCCCTGAAAACTAAATAATGTTCTCGGTGTATTGTTTCGACAACAACATCCCAAAACATTTCCCCGGCGGTTCGAGAGAAGCCAGAATGTAAATTCACGACCATCTCCCCAGAACAGAGTGCGTGGATACTTTTAGCTGATGCATTAACATTCTTCAAATGGTTATAATTGATAAATGTCGACGCCGGACATATCATACGGCGATGAGAGACCTATCAAATTGCATTTTTTATTCCTTTTTTGTGCGAGTATTGATCAACGGCAAATAAATAAATCCTAATTTCCACAAATATCGGTGAAAATATAGACTTACATAATCATCATATAAGTGTACCATCCAATTTAAGTTTGGCATGTAGGCATACACGTGGAATAGCAACTGTTGTACAAATCTTGGAAAACACCTGTCCAACCCATGTCGGTCTTAGGATGTGTCGGTCTCTTTGGCATCTTTTATCGGCAACCATTAAAAGTCTTCGTTGGTACCTTTAAACAACTGATTATGCTCCGCTTCGTTTGTGAACTGCTTTCTTTTTATTTATTACCCTACTCACACTGGCGCACAGCTTCCATTACGATATCTAATTGTAATATCGGGGTAGCATGATGACGATATCTATATGGTTCATATCACAATTGACATTACGCCAGTAGTCAGTAACGGTAAATCGTACTCGCATGGTCCAACGGATTAACTTGAAAAACTTTGCCAAGCAGCCTTCGACATACAACTAGGAGGAGTGATCTCTGCTCTGGTGTGATATCAATTGCTCATGTATCATTTAAGCATCAACTGACAGTATTATAAAGTTGCCGTTGTTGTGATGGTGGTTGTCGCAGTAACATCGTGGTAAAATCGGCAACAAATGTGTGTCGTTTATATAAGTGGGGGTTTATTATAGAAAACATGAATCAAAATGACTAGAAACGTTGTGCATAGTCGTAGAGTAATCGTAGAACAAACGCAGATCAGTCGTACCGGTGCAGATAGTAACTTTTGTATTTTTCTTGATTTTGACGCAGATCCCTTCCTGATACTTTGACTTAGGTTGGGACAGATCGACACGTGCATTACCGTAGGTTAGTCGTGAACAAGACATTTGTAGCACGACTGCCTACACGGAATGACAATATGTACCAGACCATATTCTGGATTGGTAATGATTGAAATTATGTAGCTAATTGTACAGCACGTGTCAATCAGATTTCTAGGAATACGGATAGATGTAAATGTCAACACGTTTTTTTAGTACAAATAGCAGTTGAAATTATTGGTCGCATCCAGGACGAGCGCGTTCTGAAACACATATTCGGCAGCATCATGAGCTTGTCGTATAAAAGTTATCTAATTTGGCGGCACGTATTTGATTGCAGATCGACGAACGTTTGTCGTACGTGAGGTCATTTTAAATAACAGTTTCGCTTTTCAACTTACGTCTTCAACTCTGTATTAAAAATGTATAAACGATCATGCAGTATCCGACAATGTATATATTTTAGAAACCTTAAATAACGAAGATTATTTTGATATCAAAACACGAAAGTGTTGAAAAATTACCATAAGGTACATTTTTGCTGGGAAAATAAGGTTGTAGAATAAAATATGCTAGACATTGACCGGGGTCGCTTTAAAGTTAATTTAGATATGTAGCATTTACTGTTATTGGAGAAAATAATGTATTTTAATTCAATAGTTTTAGAATAATCAATTCATAATGACTTAATAATTTTGGTTGGTCTTTGACTGTTCCTACATTTCATCATTGTTGTAAAAAAATGAAACGACGTCGACTGAAAAAACGTGACGTCATTTAACCTTTTTGCTATCGAACTTGACGTCTTAAATGCTTTATAGAGGTAAATATTGTCATGTTATACCCGATAATGTATATATTTTTGGAAAGATGAAAGAATGAAGATTATTTTGATATCAAAACATGAAAATGTCAAAAAAATACCATAAGGACCTTTTATGCTTGACGCGGCTCATGAACATTCAATAACAATATTTCAATGTCCTTATTTTGTCACAAATTGCCCACGTCAACGCTTGGAACCACGTCCCATTTCTCCCACTAACACAACCTAACACTGATCGTTTTGGTAAAAAGTTCAATATTCTTTAGAATGAATTCCAAAATGCGCATTCTTCCAGTCATGCCATAGGGAGTTCTGAAAATATTTTAATCGTCACTATATTGACGTCACTATCAGAGCATCATCACCCGTGGGCCAATGTTGGTTCAGCGAAGGAACAGTAACTCGAGGGTTATATGTAAAACTATAGTAACCACATCAGTCTATAGAGACATGTACCATAGTTTTGAACTGAATCCTCGAAATGTTACCGGTGTAGAAGAAGTCCAAGGTTACCAATTAGACACTTCATGAAGAGTGTTAAAATATCGTAGGAACAAAAGATCATAGTGTGTTCAAAATGATTATAACTCAATTCTTAGGGGTGAAATATAGCCTTGCTAGTTTTGTTATGCCCCTAAGAATGTCCCCTGTGGATGGTCATTCGTTGGAGATTGTTGAAAATATACATGTATTATGCACACAAACGACTGTCAATTAGTGTCACTTCAGCCTTTGGCATGTGTCTGAATCATAATTATATAATTAGAACGTACTTGTATTAAATGTGCGTCCGCCCGAGAACTAATTTAAGTGCAATAAAGTTCGGTTATTGCCTCTTTAATCTTAGCCCAGGATGAAGTTAATTCAGAGTGTCGTACTAACTAGTTGAGCCTACGTACTTCAAGGTGACAATCAGCTTCCAAAAAAATGAAACTGACACGGTGAACGATTTTATAGGAACCAGATATACAACTCTCCCCGATCGGGCATTAGCGGGTTGCTATAATAACAGAAAAATAAAGATTTAAAATGTCTTAACAAATCAGACTTAGCAATTCCATGTCAATATTTAAACAATATCTTTGCATAGATCAGCATAACATAGCATAAATCAGCACGAAATGGAGCAATTAGAAAATACGTAAACACGTAATTGTTAAAAATAGGACTGGACCCTGACAACCGTTTGCGTCAATCAGCCAAGCAACCCGAATAAAAAACATTTTCGAATCACAAACACAACCAAACAACTTTGTCGCCTTGTTCCCTTCTGGCTAACAACATCGAACTTGCAAGTACGGTTGTATATAGATTGCAGAAGTTGTCAACTATAAACAATGGGGGGAAAAACATCCATCATGTAAATCATGCTTGTCTGATTTTGCTATTGAACAACACTTCGAAATCGGTAAATCTTTTAAACTAGCAGTCATGTATAAATTTACTTATCTTTTGATTGACAGTATTTTGAATCTGCGCCATCAAGTGGCCATCTATTATGTTATAAAGATTGCGATATTTGTCACACGTAACAACTCACTGATAGGCGGAAATTATTCGTCTAATGCATTACATTAGCACGTTTTAATTTGTCGTCAAATTTCATTCGGAACTACGGTAATTGTGATATTATTTCGCGAGTACTCATACACTTCCGGCGAATTCCATACGGACCGGATATTCATCCGAGGAAATTAGTCCGTATGAGACTTTGATGGTTATAATGACAGAAAATGACACGCGCTATTGTATTGGCGGTTAAAACATAACTTAGCGTGATTGGTTTGGACACGTTGTTATATCAGAATGATGTCTATAAGATAAAAGCGTTATTATGATATTATGACACTCTTCAGTGTCCGCCTTTCATAACTGCACTTATTATTAAGCATTTAAAGGATTTAATTGATATATTGATGATGTAACAGGGTTTTTACGTCTACCTTCCCACCTTGAAGTCAATGCGTAGTTATTACCAGGTCTTGGAACCGACCAGAATCTATTCCCAGGAGATAGGAGTCTATAAGGTTGTCAAATTCCCACAGTTCAGAAAGATTTGTCTGTCTAGGATACAAGTATCCCGCCCCGCCCCACCCCGCCTCTTCGGGTGCGCATACTATTGACTGGTGCATTTTAGTTGATGTGGTTCATGAAGTAGTTGATGTTTGACGTGCACAAAGGGACAGAACAGAGTATCGTCATGAACATCATGGTACACACTCTTTCAAAATACGTAGAACTATTTATGGCAGTATTAGTTTGTAATACTCCAGAATGCGACAAATTACAGATATTTTTAAAAAGCAGCAATAACTGTTATATAGTGCATATTGAAAATACTATGAGGTGGAAACGGGTATGGTCAAAATGTATAATGATATTTTGGAAACCGTAGATAAAAACCAGGTTACGATCGTAGTCATGATCGACTTAAGTGCAGCGTTCGATACCATTGATATCCCAATATTGATTAAAATCCTACAAGATGAATTTGGTATTCATAATACTCCCCTAGAATGGATTGAATCCTATCTCACAAACAGAACAATAAAAGTCTTAGTCGAACAGTCAGCATCAGAGACTGAACCATTGAGGTTTGGTGTTACACAGGGTTCTTGTGCTGGACCAGTGATATTTACTCTCTATATATCGCCTCTCAATCGGGTTGTCCAGAAGTATCCAGCCGATCTCTATGGATACGCAGATGACCATAAGATTGCTTTTAAAATGCAATCAGGAAATTCTCAGAAAGAGATAACTGTTATTCAACAACTTAACAGCTGCTTCATTGATATAATACAATGGATGACAACATTCAAACTGAAAATGAATCAGTCTAAAACTGAAATAATCATGTATGGAACCAGACAACAGTCAGCTAAATTGAACATCACTAGTGTTAATGTTGATAGATGTGATGTAAAATGTGATGACCAATACACTTAACTTTGACTGCCACATTAAGAAAAAATCTTCAACTTATACGTAAACATCTCATACAAAAGTATACTGAAACATTAGTGCATGGACTGGTTCATTCCTATATTGACTTTTGCAATGCCTTATTCACTGAAATTCCAGCCTATCAGATGAAAAAAGTACAGCGAGTCCAAAATCATGCCGCAAGAGTTGTCATGAATGTTTCTTATGACAAATCCAGTGCAGATCTACTGACGGAATTTCACTGGCTTCCAGTTAAGGCCAGGGTAATGTTCAAAGTTCTGGTAATCTTATTCCGTGTCATCATGGGTACAGCTCCATCGTATCTAAAGACAATGTTTGATCCTATTCGGCAAGGGTACAGACTACAAAATGACACTAACTTTCACATCCCTAGGCGGCGAACAAAATTAGCAGACAGATCTATGGCCGTCACTGGTCCAAAATGGTGGAAAGATCTACCAAACTATCTCAAATACATCAAAAGTGAAACCAGGTTCAGAGCATATTTGAAAACTTATTTGTATAGGAAGTTTCAACGACAATGAGTGTGCTCTTTATCATATGACTGAATCTAGTTTCTAGAATCCAGGTTTTAAATTGAATGTTTTAAGTGAATGTATATAAGTGTGAAGCGCAATAGAACATGATTTCATAATTTTTGCGCTATACAAATGACATGTATTTGTATTTGTATTTATACGTTTTTCTTCATGTTCATTTAATTTGTCTTCCTTATACATAATTAGGTGTGCACGCATTTCACCCAAACATCACGCGTCTCCATGCAATAATTCGAAACCAGTGTAATTTAATGTATAAGTAAAGATATTATATTAAAATGTCACATGAGACTAAATAATTTAATTAAATCTGATGATAAGTCAATTTGGTAGATTTAATTTTCACTGATTAACGTTAATTCATTCTTACATTTTGTTTACTTTAGACCGATTGTGTTGTGTGTTCTGTATAAGCTTGCACGTATGACACTTCTTTGTTGATGGTATTTTATGCTCTATTCAATGAAAACACTGTTGTTTATGGTGGTTTATTATTTTAATTTGTGTTTTGTTATTTCCTGATCAGTATTTACATGCGTGTTTTCTGGATTTTTTGTCTTTTATTGAAACTTTGGATTGCCTTTATGTAAATTTTGAAAATTGTATACCCGAGAGGGTCCAGAATTTGGATATAACTCCATTCTATTCTATGTTTCTGGTTCGTACTTACATTTTCAGAGACAGCTTCGTACATCTTATTTATTATTGCAGTAAGAAACGATTAGTGAATATGTACTGGTAGTATGTTAGTACAGTTCAGTTTTTGTAAGTGTTTCGTAAAATGAGTTCACTTGAAATGCTTTCAGACATTATGGCGTTTTTCGTGTATTGTTATATTTTTGTGAAGGCAAATTTCATTTATACGATACTTATAGTTATGTAGTTAATTGCAAGAATGTATTTGATTGTAAATTCTTATTCTTTAATTCAATTGTCCTCAATGAATAAAACCTTAATTATATTAAAGTATTAAAATGAGAAATGTAAATGTGGTACATGCATTTAATTAAATGTGTTTCCTTTAACTATATTAGCTGTACCCAACCAACTACATATATACATATACCATATACTAATAGTGTGCCTGCTATGCACTAGCTTCTATATATTTTGTTTTGTTTTTTTGATGGGGTGGTAACGTTATTTATCCTCGACAATAAATAATGAGTATGCATATGTTGTACTAAATGTATTATACTGAGCAAAACAGCTAACCAAACCTATCGACCTCAAAATTAGTATGAGTCTACATCTGATGATTAGCAACCTCTCTGTAAAGTTCTTCGATCTAAGATCCTATATTTCTTTTGGTGTGGACCAGCGATTGTTGTGTGTTCAAAGGTCATGTGGTGAGTTTGACCTTTGGTGCAAATGACCTTGAATTGAGTCCAGCTGTCTGTGGAGGATGAATAATCACCACCTAAATTTATAGAATCCTATGTCCACCCGTTATGGAACTATTGTTGGAAAA
Source organism: Spisula subtruncata (assembly GCA_963678985.1). Lineage (NCBI taxonomy): Eukaryota > Metazoa > Mollusca > Bivalvia > Venerida > Mactridae > Spisula > Spisula subtruncata. The sequence goes on along the minus strand of OY787671.1, from coordinate 13,055,503 downwards.
CCATTCGGCATGACGACCGACTGACTATTTGCACATAACGCTATGTACTGTGTTGGTGTACTCATAACATTTAATTAGTGTATACTGTTCCACAACCATTGTCAACCTTGATCAATATATACAACGAGACCGTTATCAAAATCACATGTCATATCGGCGAACATTGTGTAGATTGCAGCTGTCGTGGTTGCCAGAATATCCCAGACAACCTACCAGCGTCAATTACCTGTTTAAATCTGAGAGGGAACGACATACGGTCAATCAACGGAACAAGTCTTCTGAGGTACCAAAAGCTAATCAAACTGTCGTGAAGCAATAACTCTATACAGACAATAAGTAAAGATGACCTTATGTCACTATCGTCTCTGAAAATGATAGATCTAGGATTTAACGACATACTGTACACTACCATTGACTCAGCAGCCTTCCAGAACTTAACATTGTCATACTTGGACCTAAAACGAAAACCTGACAAAGTTTCAGGAAACACCATCTAACCAATATCTTTTGAAAATATGAGAATCGAACGTCTAATGATCGATTGTCTAGCCGGTGAACCGTTACCACGGTTACTACGGTTACCACGTTCCGGTCGGTATGGCAACTGCAGCATAATCCATCTCAATGGGACTATTTTCCAAAACATTCCCTACGTCCGAAAGTTATTTTTATCCAATTGTAGCATATTGAGTGTGGAAAAGGGAACATTTCAAGCATTACACTATTTAGACAGCTCGATTTATCATGGAACACGGATCTTACTCTAACATCACTTATGGTCTTCACCCACACACCTTTAAGCGCCTGAATCTGAACTATGTTTACAAGTATTGCAAATACGATACATGTACATCCATAACCGTTGACAATATACAGAACCTAAACAAGACGTCAGCACAAAAAATGAAGTTGGTCAGTAATCATCAAATTACATGAAATTACGTCATGTAGACCTAGGACCTTTGTAGCTCACTGGTTAGTGCGCTTGCCTTCTAATCTGGCGACCTGGGTTCAAATCCGGGTGGAGGTACATACATATGCCGGCCATGTTTCAGTAGAAATAAAGAAAATAAAGGCTATGCTCGGCATCAGCTCGGTAGCGATGTAACGATGTTAATGTTTCTATGCTTCTTTTAGCCATAACGATGTTATCGTTTCTTCGATTATTTAACCAAATGGTTCAGTTGCCTTACTTATTTCAACGCTTTTTGTGTGTTTTATAATGCAAATCTCTATATTAAAAACGTTCATCGAACCTGGATCGGCACAAGTGTCATGAGACAGCATGTCCTGGTTGAAATACGTCAAATATTGTCTGCATATTCAATACATATCTCATGAAATAATGTGTCCTGTATATAGATAATATATCAGTCTTCTATATAACTACTAATGGCCGCCTTAGTCTATTTGTACCCATGTGTCAGCTTTTTAATTGTTTCTGCAAAATGTTTACCGGGAACAAACGAAAATGACCGAGCTTTCATGATTGCTTGGTGATGTGAGAAGTGTTTGCGTAGCAACTGTTGCTTGGCTTAAATTCTAACGTCTCCAATACATGTCTTTGTTTACTATATCTGCTTAACACTAAACGTTCATAAATGCTTCTGAATTAGAGATGAATTGGTAGGAAACCCATACATGTGTAGTCTCGTGTGTTTTGGTGCTTTACACAGAACACGCTAAAGACCAAAGCAATACAAACTAGTGTATCGCACCCAGATTCCTTGTTTCTTACATGTATCTCTGTCTCTGAAATTTGCAATAATGCCCCATCGAAAACATAACGCAGTCGATCTAAATACAAATGTAAGAATGCATTAACTTTACGCAGTGCAAACTAAATCTACTAAATTGACGTTTCTTCAGATTTAGTTAAATCGTCAAGTCTCTCGTGACATTACATTTGATTTTCCTTTAAATATAATATATTTACTTATATATTAAACCACACTGGTTTCGAATTATTGCATGGAGACGCGTGATGTTTGGGAGAAATGCGTGCACATTTAATTATGAATCAGGAAGCTTAATTAAATAAATTCAAAGAGAAACGTACATGTATAACAGTTATTGTTTGCTTCTTAAAATATCTGTAGTTTGTCGCATTCAGGATTATTGTATTATAGTGTTACGTATTCTGACAGAGTATGTACCATAACGTTCATATCGATACTCTGCTTTGTTCCTTTGTGTATGTATAACGTCAACTACGTCATGAACCACATCAACTAAAATACACTAGTCAATATTATGCCCTTCCGGAGGGGCGGCGGGGATACTGGGGAGAATTAGACAGACAAATATTCATGACCGGCGGTAATTTGACAACCTTATCGACTCCTAGCTCCTGGGATAAGACTCTGGCCGGTTCAAAGACCCGGGAATTACTTCGCATTGTCTTCAGGGTGGAAATGTAGACGTAAAGACCCTGTACATCATCAGTATATCATTTCAAACCTTTAAATGATTTAAATGAATCGACTTGTGTTGAAACTGGTATTTTACTTTATCCCACATCTTACCATACGCTGTAAATACAAAACCTAGAAAATGTACACAAAGAAGTCGATATCTCATATGTAAGTGGGAGCAAAACTCGCAAAGGAACAACTGATATAATTATGATAAAACGACATAATAAGTGCGGTTATGAAACGGCAGGCGATGAAGAGCTTCATAATAGTATAATAATGCTTTTATCTTGTAGACATCATTCTCCTATAATCATGTGTTTATACCAATCTCGGTAAGTTGTGTTTTAACCGCTAATACAATAGCGCCTGTCATTTTCTGTCATGATACCCATCAAAATCTCATAGGAACTAATTGCCTCGGATGAATATCCGGTCCGTACGGAATTCGCCGGAAGTGTCTGAGTACTCGCGAAATAATATCACAATTACCGCAGTTCCGAATGAAATTTGACGACAAATAAAAACGTGCTAATGTAATGCATTAGACGAATAATTTCCGCCTATCAGTGAGTTGTTATGTGTGAAAAATATCGCAATCTATATAACAGAATAGATGGCCGTTTGGTGGCGCAGATTCAAAATACTGTCAATCAAAAGACAAGTGAATGCATACATGTCTGCTTGTTTAAAAGATTAACCGATTTCGAAGTGTTATTCAATAACAGAATAAGATAAGTTTGATGGTTGTTGGTTTTCATGATACATTATAAGTAACACTTTCTGAAATCTCTTAACATCAGCCCGTACAAATGTGATGTTTGAAAGGAACTGGACAGGGGACAGAATCATTCGTATTTCTAAAATTAATTCTTTATGCATGTTCCAATTGCCCCTTGATATTTGAAAAATACGAAAACGATGATTGTCAATGAGGAGCATTTTATATAGTTGTTCTAGGGGTGTGTGTTGTTTTTGTCATTCGTAAATGTTTGTTGTTTTTTACTCTGGTTGCCTAACTGATTGACGCGACAGGTTGTCTGTGACAAATCCTGTTTTTCTACAGTTACAAGTGTTTTCTATTTTTTCCATCTCGTTCGTCTTAGTGCTGTGTTAAGCTTCGAGTTAAACCAAACGTAGCAAAGATAGTTTTAATATCGACATGGAAGTGATAAGTTTGCTTTGTTAAGACACTTTGAATATTTGAGTTTTCTGTTACTTTTGCAACCGCTTACGCCCGAACGAGGATAGTCGTATTTCTGGTTTTCCTATGATCATTCACTGTGTCAATTTCATTTTTGCGGAAGCAACTTGTTTGTGAGCATGAAGTATATAGGCTCAACTAGTTAGTGCAACTCTCTAAATTAACTTCATCATAGACTTAAAATAAAGAGCTGATAACTGAACGTCATTGCGCTTTAATACAATTAGGTTCTGATTATACAATTATGTTTCAAACACATGCAAAAGGCTGAAGTGACCGTAATTAACGGTCGTTTGTGTGCATAGTATATTTTCACCAATCCCAAACGAATGACTATCCACAGGGACATTCTTAAGGGCATAATGTTCAAAACTAGCATGGCTATATCGTAACACCAGGCGTTAAGTTATAATCATTTTGAACCCACTATGATCTTCTGTTCAAACGATGATTGTACACGCTTGGGACCTCTTCTGTAACAGTTACTGTACCTACGATGAACCAATGTCCTACAGTTGATGGTGCTCTGATAGTAACGGCATTATAGTGACGATTGAAATATTTTAAGAACTCCCCATGCCATGACTGGGAGCATGTGTATTTTGGATTTCATTCCAAAGAAGATTTGAACATTTACCTAAACGATCTTTGTTATGTTATGTTAGTTGGAGAAATGGGACGTGGTTCCAAGCGTTGACGTGGGCAAATTGTGAGAAAATAAGGACATTCACATATTATTGGTTTCTGCGTTTGGCGTCTAATCTGGCGAACCGGGTCCAAATCATGTATGTGGTGCACATAGCCGGTAGTGAAAATCCCACAACTTTGCGTATGGTGATGACGCTTGCAGGATCCTCGAATAATCACTTTCATACAAACTAAATTGAATTATATGCAGCACATTTCATTCTTCATCAATGATACAGTTACCCGTGTATGTAACCACATTGGTCTTAAAAAGGATCGATATATATACTATACGAGGGTCATTCAATATATTCGTAGACAATCGTTATCAGTTTATTATATTCATGTTTACATAATAATTTCTCATATCATTATAAACATTTATCTATTACCTACCGTAGATACAAATTTATCTTTGATTATGCAACACAGTAACATGTCATGTGCTGGTGTATTACCATAGTAACGCGCTACCACCCCCAACCGACGTAACGTACCCTTTTAACTAGTTGAACCAGTGATAAATTCAGAAATAATTTATTTACATTCCCATATATTTGCCAGATTATTGCAAGATATTAGCATAATATTTTGTGAAATTATTAAGTGGTTTGCACGTTTGAGTTTTAATTGAGAAGTATTTTATCTATGCCTGTCATGTTTTCTTTTACGTCAAAATGACGATGAATTTACGCAAAGAAATTCATGCAACTATTAAATCGTGCTTTTGTAATGGAAATACACAACAAACACACATAAGTTGCTAATGAGAACAAACGAAGCACATGCAGTATTCAGTGTCCCAATGTTTTAGTTAAAAAATCAAATTCCTGGAGAGCAGCATTGTATTAAAATGATACATAGATCGAACGAAATTTGCAAACGTAGGGACATTTCAGGAAACGCCAGTGACATTTTGTGCGAAGCGTTGCAACTTAGCATAAAACCACTGTTTCTAGCTTAATTCTTAACTTTGAATACAAAAAATTTGTGGTAGATCTATTTGATAATTTATAACTTAAATAGTAACGTTTAATTCCATATGAATGACATAATTAAGTTTCGGGTTTACCACTTGAGCAATAGCAAAACGTCAATAACGTCGCTGACGTCAGAATATATTTGCGTTGTGTGGTGGTTGCGGTAAGGTGATAGTTTTGTTTTAGCCGTATTTTCTTTAAAATTTCGTCGTTTCTTGCACAATTTTCTGCACTTGCGTCAGAAAGGCTGTAGTTTAATACGATATAATTAGTTATTCTCTGTGTCAATGTGTATTAAAATGACGAGTCCAGTCCACAAATTTATTGAATGACCCTCGTACTGAGCAAAACAGCTAACCGAACGCTTTTTAAATTTGAATATTTCAGTATCCTGTAAGTGTACAAAACTAAAATTTTGCATAGTAATTTCAAAATAGATTGCGCGCCCAATGCAGCTTACCGCATGCAAATATATGCCAAAATCACTCATCCGTGACGAAAAAGCTACAAATCAAATTTTTACACATTGTAATCGATTGTTTTCGAATTGCACGAGTTGTGTGTGCATGTTGTGTAGCATGGATGTTTGTTAGTCGGAAAAACAAAATATTTTGTCGAACACATGGCGCATTTGTCAAAGGTAGGTCGTGGAAGAGCGGCCATTACGCTCCCTGGAGGGTATCAATCAGACAGATCAGGTTTACACAGATTTAAATTATCACAAACATTTATTCCTTTTATTTCACGTGTGTGTGAATACCAATGCACATTAAAAACCTAAAACAGTATATTGGGATTCACAGGAGCAAAGAAAAATAGTAATTTAAATGGGACAACTCTTGCATAATTTTACTTCGTTTTAAGTTCATTCACTAAATTTCCACATAAAATCGTATTGTCATGCATTAGTGAAACATGTTGACTTTGAAAAATAATACATAATTATTAGTCCTGAGGACTTTTTTGCATGTGTTTGAAAAATCGTGTTTTTTCTCCATTCAGTATATAGGACACTTTTGAAGTGCGTTCATCAGGTGTTCGACAAATTGTCAATGCAGCTATATGCCCGCTGTGGTAATAAAGATTGTTTAAAGTGTATATTCTTATAACGGAAACAAAATCAAATATTAAAAACTGAGAATTAAACCAAAATTAAGTCGATAGTTACCCTCATTTATCCACACAAAAGATATTCGACCACCAAATTACCTCTCCTTGACCATTGAAAATTAACAACATAATTTTGAAAAAAAATAAAAATCCATGTTTTCGTGATCAAATCGCATTATATCGAGGTTGACTATTTGTTTTATTGATTTTGCGATTAGTCTTTTTAAGTTTTTAAAATGTGTATGGAATAAACCTAAAATATTTTATTATTTAACGCTTATTCATGAATTTCAAATTTATATTACTGGTTCTGTTAATTCATGGTTTCGTGAACTTCCGTTTCGTATTTTTGAAAAGAAAAACCTATTAAAATCGCCCCTGAAGATCGTAAATAACAAGTACACAACTTTTCGTGCAAAAATATTAATAAATAAAAAAGTTATACGATAAAACCGCTGCTCATTCATAAAATATGCTTATTGTACATTTTGTGAATTTCATCTTGATGGGTGATGTCATTAAATACGTATTTTGATGATGATGCAAATTAAATATATTAACGAAATTTCATCACCAGCCTTCTAATGTTTGGTTTATACTTCAGGCCAAGTTTCAGAAAATTCCAATGGATGCACATAAGCGTTCGGTTAGCTGTTTTGCTTAGTATAAATATACATTTTGTATTTATACAAAGACTGAAATTGTATCTTATAATATTAAACGTTCTGAAATATCAATTATAAGAATGTGTAAACATGTTTTCATATCATCAAATAACCCAACTTGAACTCCCTCGGTGACATTTAATTTCACTATAAATAATTCTAGAGAAATATCATTATCTTAAGTGATTTCATTCACATGTTTTATTCAAGTGATCGACGGTAGACGTGCTGTACTCAAGGAGAGATTTTGAGAGCAAGTGTGACCATTGAATTTCTGTTTTGAACAAGGAATATAGCTTTTTGTCAAGTGCATATACACACATAAGTTGAATAAAACTGCATTCTACTCTGTTGTAGTAGATAATTAAAGATGTTGAAAAGTAGTTCATGGCTCAATAAAGAAAACCGTGGGAAGCTTTTGATATGTTAATTAGAATAAGCTTTGGAGTGATATAAATGTATATGATAGAAATCATCTTCGAGAAATAATCTAGTGACGTACGAGGACATGTATTGCAATTACTAATATAAAAGAAACACACATTGAATTACAAGCACAGCACAGCACAGCACAGCACAGGACAGCACAGCACAGCACAGCACAGCACAGCACAGCACAGCACAACATAGCTAAAAAGTGTTAATTAAGGGGATCAAAACAGGAAGAAGTCACAATGACAGCTGTGGAAATAAAGACGAGAAAGTGAAACTTAATCATGACGAATTTTGACGAATTGTTGGCTCTGTATGAAAGGGACCCTGTTCCATATTGATTATCTACTGTATTCATTATTGACGTGTTTGAGCTTAATGTAAGATTTGCATTCGAAATCAATGTTGCATATCTATTTTCGTACTTTACGATAAACGAATGTCGATAATAACTTCGTAAGCGTTACATTTCCAAGCGTTACATTCGTTAGCATAATATTTGCTGTTTGCAAGAAGGCGTGGTAAACCACTTGTTAATTTTCGAATTTTTGAAACTGCCCCCAGCTGGTGTTATATTAAATAGCTGAGATGTTCGGATTGGCTTTGTCACGTTCACCATGAACTATGTGTTCCCATCGGGTCCCAGCTGTATTGAGCGTCAAAGTTTTCATCCGAAACTACCAAATGATACTCACGATATGTTGAAACAGTCGTTTATATCAATTAAAACACTTGTAAAATTAATTGTCCTTCTTGGAATTCAATTTAGAAAAAAAAAATGTACATTTGCACATGCACTGAATCAAATGTCAGGATTTTGTTCAAAAACCAAAATTGAAGCCTCAATGTCATGGTATTCATACAAATATACGATAATAAATTGGGCAAGGCTAAGCAGCTCTCAGCAGAGCTCAATTACACGACATCGAGCTGCTCATAACAGATATACGCCTCAGCGGGTCAAATACAACCAGTCAAGGTAAGCAGACAGCAAAATACTATACATCATAAAGACAACCCCGAATTAAGCAACCAACAGAAACAACGTACATGTCATATTTAAAGAGAACATAATCGGCAGAGCTAGAAAGGCATGAGGGATCAGTCTGTGGCGAATACTTACTAACTAACTGCCGTTATGCCCTCTGGCGTTGTCCTGTGACGAATACTAGCTCTGCATAAAGGTGTCCTAGGTCAAGATTACTTATAGACGTTCGTTTCCATTTTTGACGTTTTTGAGCTTTCGAATTCCAGTTTGCATACTTATTTTTGTAACTTATGAAGACATTTGTGAACCACTTGCAAAAATTTAACTTTAATTGAAATGGTCACCAGCTGGTGTTATATTAAATAGCTGAGATGGTCGGATTGACTTTGTCACGTTCACCGTGAACTATGTGTTCCCATCAGGTCCCAGCTGTATTGAGCGTCAATGTTTTCTTCTAGAACTACCAAATGCTGCTCACGATATGTTGAAACTGTCGTTTATATCAATTAAAACACTTGTCAAATTAATTGTCCTTCTCGGAATACAATTTAGAAAAAACAATGTACATTTGCACATGTTTTGAATTAAATGTCAGGATATTGTTCAAAACCAACGTTGATGCCAAAATGCCGCGATTTACATACAAAGAATGATACACTATTAAATAGAGCGAAAAAAATAGGGTGAGGTTAAACAGCTCTCAGCAGAGCTCAATCAGGCACTCATATGTATATATAGGTATGTGTAAATGATAAAAAAAACCGCCAAGAGTCAATAGAGACTCCAATAGTTTATTAGTGATCAAACATAACCTAAAACAATGCCAACAAAGACTTACGAATAACAAGAATCACATCACAAGATTGGAATAATAATCAAAAGAACACCATGGAAAGTAAAAATAGTATTCAAACGCTGGTTTGTTATTGTATGTGACTTGCATTCAAAGGTATTGTGACAAAATGCTAAGTTGATAAAGAAACAAAGTTCTAAAAACAAATACATTTTGTATTCAAATCAGACACTAGACATTGACGCTCTTTCATTTAAATCGGGATAGGGATCAAATGCAATCTTTAAAACAGCCTGAACACAATTTATCCTTGCAAATGTATGTCAAGGGTACATAGAGCTATCGAATGAATTGCAAGAGCAGGTAAGCAAACTGTACGTTTGGTAACTTGGAAAAACTGGAAAAACAAAGAATCTCGATCGGAAAACATTGTATTTTAAGAGTGCGATAAAAATTCAAAATATAAGTACTGTTCGTTTATAAATAAATATGATATAAATATAACAACAGTTCCATACATTGTTTTCTGAAAAATTGTCGCAATAAAGCACTGTATAGTATACGATACCATATTCACAGTTAGTCATGCATAATGACACTGTATCTCTGCGACAACAACGAAACAAGATATTCGCTATGTAAAAGATTTTTTATTGTGAAAAAAAATAATTCGTCAGAATCACACTGTTGGTGTTTATTAAAGTTCCTCCCATGAGTGGCTCTGAGCGATTTTGGAATCAATCGGCTTTTATCTTTCTGAGTATTTGATTGGTTAAAACTATAGAACGCTACGCGAAACTGGCATAAATAGTGCTCCAGAGTTTCATTCACTTAGTATATGTTTTGCTGGACGTTAACAAGGAGTAGTCATTGAGAGTCGATTTGTTGGAGATTCAGTAAGATTTGTTTTATATCAGTATCATTTACGTTATTACCTATCTGTTAACTAAAATTATGATCGGTATGCTATTAAACTTAGGATGCATATATGTTATCAAACTAGTAGTAGTCAGACTGTTTCTATTGTTTCCATCCTATTTATAATAACATCATTTTAATGACTAGTTTGTTAACATTTATAATTCTTTAACTTTAATAGCATCGATGTCGAAGTTCTATTGATGTACGGTTAAAATATTAAAAAAGCTTAAAACTATGACCGAGATGCTATCAAAACTACTATAATATGTACTATGTTATCAAACCAGTAAAACGACGTTGTTTCAATTTTTCAACAGCTTCTACTACATTTATGATAACATCTAGTGACTAGTTCTACATAATTATTTACATTTTGTATTTTATGATACGTACAAACTATATTTAATTGATTTATTATTAAAACTATATGTATTCACTTTGAGCTAGATATAATAATTAAATAGTTGCTTTTATTTTTTCAAACTCTTTGCTATTAGTATGCCTTTAAGTAAAAGGAATTGTTTTACCGGGTACCCCCTTATAACGGTACTCAATATGACAAGTTGAGAATGAAGAAATTATAACTACTTTTTCTAATGGTAAATAAACATAAAAAACAAATTAACGGATCTTGCAAATTCCATGTCAATGTGCATACTTCTTGATAATTGCGATCAGATATGATATTACAAACGTGTTGCGAAAATAAAATAATTTATTACCTAAATAATAAGATTACAATCTAAATTGTTACATGAATGGTATCTTAAAATTTATTCAAACGATTTGGACTTTAAAAAAAAATAGTCTATGACTATTTGGATTATCGTATCGCTTGTCTATGTCGTGCTCTGTTCTGTCTGTTGTCTTTCATCTCCGAATTGTTGTAATTTTTTATACTGTAAAAATAATGTTTGATTTTTATTATTAAAGTGTAAAGAGCTATATTATAACAGTCATTCAATGTCAAAATAATTACTTGCATCGTTTTTAGTATGATACTAGACTACCTTAATTGCAAATTAAAACTTTGGATGGGTTCCGTGTACTTTGATTCAAACGTAAAAAATAGACGATTCTTATAATTTCAAAGGGTGTTCTAGAACACTGTCGTATAAAAATAGATGTCCAAAATATAGCAGAGACAGTTTCTGTTAAAACTGAAGCGAAAAATGATCTAATGGATATGAAAGCATAATTGTTTTGCAGTTTTTGAAACTTTATAAAAACAATATCTTCCGATATAGCTCTATACACTTTAATATGAGCTGAACTGACTACGTATTGGTATTTCTTTTAAAGTAAGGCGTTAATTGATTTTACCGCATCACTATACTGGTAATTTTTAATACACTATTTGGTAGCATATAATATATTCTGGACGCGAAAAGGCTCGTGATTTTATGTACCAACACGTGGAGCCGTTGGCGAAAACATTGTTGCTGTTGTGTCGTTGTCATCCTTGGTTGTTTCATTGACTTCTGATGGTGGTGCCACATTCGCGACAAGACGGGAATTGGACTTAAGTTTGAAAATGAACTTATTTCAATGATACGATTGCTACCACTCGTATTTATTAGACTAAGTTACTGCTGTGTATTTGGACTTATTTCGTTAATAAGTGATTTAATATTTCAACTAGATCTTTTTTCATTTTATTTTATTTATTGCTTTTGTATCATTATGTATTTTGCCAATCATGATTAAATCATTAAATGTATTCATCGTTGGTTGTTTTGGATGATACAAGTGCGAGTGAATTGGTTGTACTAATACTGTCATCTTTTCGCGCGTGGTGCCATTTGTAAAACTATTTAAGAAGACATTTTATCACCGGTAACCGTATTTCATGTTTGCTCAGATATCAGCGAGGTTAACTAGACTTTAAACGCTTGAAAGATCATTAGATTGACACTGTCTTCGTTCAAAGAACTTTGAATCTGATGTAACATATTTTGTGCATTTGATGTTATAAATACACATTTTAAGACACATTGTGTGTAGTACATGACAAGGCTGCTCTATATTTGTTTCACTAATTAAATTCCCTGTGCATGTAAAGCTATATTAGAAACCATAGCTAATATACTTGAATTGTTTGCAAGCAACTGTTTAGAACGCAATTACGTGCATACACATGGAACAGTCACTAGGACATTCTGCTAAATATAATAAGTTTTTAGAGTAAGACAACTTATAAAACATTCATATAACTTCGGTTTTACAATGCTTTATCGTTGGAATTTTCTCTTAAATAGTGTTGAACTGGCTTTACCCAGACAAGTAATCCAATTGCAATACTATTTGAGAAATTCGGTCAGGGAAGGCAGCACTTAACATAAACACAACGAGTATGTTGTTTTAAAACAGTTGTAACTTTTCTCCAAATGTGAATATTAACGATTTTGATAACTTCTTTTAAATTACAATATAATTCACGTATCAGCATGTGTCAAGCAAAGATCACATTTGTCATTTTTAAATACTTGTCAATGCTACAACGAATTTGTTTGTGACGTCAGCAAAGATCTACTAGCATTAGCTGTGCAGAAACAGTTATTTAGAATCTGGATAATGCCAAACTTTCAGTGTACGGTTATTTATCATAGTTTGGCCTGTCTTACCGTCTCTGTGTAGGTCGACATTTCCAGTGCTGTCCTTGTGTTCGTATGGACAAGGTGCCAATGTCCGTACTAAATATCATTTATATGAAGGCCAATCACTTAAATCTTGTACATGAAGCACTATAATCAGATACAGAAACTGAGGTTTCACGTTGTTATTTATAAATATGACTTATTGAAACGCATACCGTATTTTTCTCGAAGCTAACTTTGTTCTTTGTAATTCAGTGCTATAAACATAATTCATTTGTTTTTATCACATGTTTGACCTTGTAGAAGAATAAAAAAGTAATAACATAGAAATAATAATACACCCGTGTGTACTACGATTTTGACGTGACATACGATGTAGTATATACATAGTATATAAAGTACACTGTACGTAGTATTTTATAGTACCGGTACGTATAGATTTACAACGACCTTCGAAATATGACCCTTGGACGAGTCCATATGTCAAGGCTGAAACGATATTTACCGTTATTTTATGAAAAAATATTGATACGGTTGAAAAAAACTCACTTCACTTCTAGTTGTCAACGTGGCCTAATGGATAAACTGTTCTCTTGTCAGAAACATACTTTTTATATGGGCTGTGGGTTCGAGTCCGCTGCTATACTCTTTTTCAATAATTAAATTCTATAGTGTATATTTTAATTCTTAATTTTTGATAAATTCACGTTTTATAACTAATGAAAAATGAATTGTTTCCTTTACATTGATTTAGTATGGATATTGTATTTATTGCTCATTTTCATCTTCATGCTCTGGTGATATATAATTTGATTCAGTTACAAATAACTCGAGTCATTGGCTTCGCTGCAATCAACATTTTAAGAATATTCTGTAGAAACGTCATGGTTTATCTTGTGAGTGGTTTTTGTGGTGTACATCGCTTTCAATTGCTTATTTTTTTCTTTCGAGTGTGAGTTCTGACCCACTAACGAACAGTTTTTTTTATATTTAATAAACTTATGCTTAAATGTAATGCTGTATGAATTCATATCAATTATACAATTGTGTCAAAACCAGTGTGAGTATCAATTGAGTTACAAGTTACGACGCTGAGACAACCTCCCACACACTGACAAGCGAAAACAGTCCTATTTCCTTCTCCTCCATACAAAATCTATGAACTTTCTCGATGATATTTTTCGCGTGGACGCTAAATCTGTGTACCGCCTATGACATATATCTTATGTGCTTTTTACACACTGAAACTTTTATAATTATGCATCTCTGTATAATTAGACAAGCACGAAACATATTTGCTGAGCAAAATTAAAAACAAATATATAGTAGAATGCGATTCGAACTTATTCGTTCAGTTTTGGAGTATATGTACTCGTATTCATAGTAGCTTAGCCGACTGCGCTATGCGCACTACTTGATAACTTAATGCATTCTTTATAGGTAAAAACACCCCTATAACCTGGTTAACTCCAATGTTAAAAGTACAGTTACGCCCGAGTGCTTGTTGTAGATCTATAGTATTAAGTATAGCAGCACGATCGTCGAACTAGCGAACGAACACTAGTAAAAGAAAGTAACTTTGTTGGTCGGTGTTTTGTTTGTAATTGCCAATCGTGTGATAAAATGATTATTAGCTATTCGTATGACTTACCATATCGAATGTGTGAAATTCGTTGAATGAAATTGAAAAACATCCTGGCATTCTTTTCAACCTCAATTTATTAATTTAATATGATCATACACTTGTGCTATAGCGTCGGTGTAAAAACCTTCGATTTACTGATCTGTGAGTCTCCATTGTACATTACCCATGTTAAGTAGCATTGGAATAGTATTTAAATTTAATGGGATTGAAATTACTTACATTTCCAGGAACCGATATATTGTTCGTATTGTCACCAAAGGAAACCATAGGCCTACAATAGGAACTTACACACCGGTATCTTACTGCTTGTATAATTCAATTGCATCGGTGTCTAACAAGTTTCTTGACTTCTTAGTTTGATCACAAACTTCCCGCATTGTCTTACATAGCACAAGAACATATATTTAGTATAGTGAAATCGTAGGAGTGTGACTTTCCATTTGATCTTATCTGATAGACAACGAGATTGTTGGTGATGATCGTTGACTGTCGATTGACGAATGGCTGTCATTACAGTACTTCATGTAAATACTAAACGGAAAGATAACTATCTAAACTTGGTTATTGATGCCAAATCGTCTTTTTACCTCAAATGATTATAAGTACAAATTTGATATAATGAAATAATTTTTACGTTCATGTAGGCGCATCATGTGCAGAATAGCAGCCATCTTAATGAAACAAAATCAAAATACACACACCGTCCTACCTAAATAATTTGTGCCCTATCCGTAAATTAACTAACATTCTTTTTTACAATCCAGGATCTCCGACAATTTTTTATAAAACATCAATAGAAAACAAATTTTTTTTAATACTAACGCTGTGTCTATACGGAAGTTTCTCACAATGCATTACTTGGTAGGTTAAATGAGGTTTCAAAATACCATGTGATTGACGCATAGTGACAGTTTCATAACTGAAAAATATTAAAAACCAAGAAAAGGTCTAGTTTTGTATGGTCGGAAAATACCTTGTCATTTTATCTGTCACTTACAACAATATTGTTTTAAATTTTCAGCACTTGTTCGCCATGAACACAGACACATTTTTTTCAAACTACATGTACATTGCATGTGTTGAATTTCATTTGTTGGTCGTCCTTTAGGAATGTTTCTGTGTTCTGGGTTTGCTAAGTCGACTGGTTGTCGAGTTGAATGACGTTTTCTTATATGCATGGTCCATACCATTGCCATGATTTTTAAAATAATTTCATATATGACCCATTAGCGACTTAACAATACATGTAGTTTAGTTAAGGTTTGAGTTGATGTCAACATTTCTCTCTCACTATAAAATATATTACATTTTGTTCTTTCAAACTTGCTTACCACATTCTTACCACATTCTTACCACGAATACCTGACTGCGTAAAGCAAGACGCATACTCATAGATTTTGCTTTTATCGACTTTTTAAAACTTATTCGTTATACATTCTTTATTTTAAAATTAATGTAATTCCGTTACAATGGTGCAGTTGTGCCGAGATTCAATCTCTGCACAATACGTTTTTGTTATTCTGAACATGTATGCAATTTAAACCGTCAAACATCCAGTCATTATCATCTGAATTACATTCACTCGCGTTATTTGGTGTTATTTGTAAAATTATATTCTTACAAAATCCATTTTATTATCAAAGAACTGAAACATTATATTCAAACAAATTGTTACTTTTTACAAGCGTATGTTTACTACGCGTTGAAAATACATTGATGCAGTATCCATTACACATAGTGTTAAATTTTCAAATAGGGTCGTAAATGTCTGAAACCTTGGAATGAAAAGAGAAATGTTTGACATCAATGAATTGCGAGGGTTAAGTTTCGGACTACATCATAGTTTATAGTGTTGAAATATTGCTTTCTTTTTCAATGTTATGTGATATCTTCTTTACAAGCATATTTGTAATAGTCGTTGTTTGGTTTGGCGAATTATCTAGAACAGTTATTGTTCAATTTAGAAGCACTCGTAAATGGCACGTTGTGTCATTTGATTACGATATTAAAACCCACACTTCCTGACGTATTAAATAATTTAACGACTGAACGTAACTTATTAATGTACCTTTTGGGATGTCTCACATTCTGTTTTAGTTATATTTAATTCTAAACATAGTAATAAAAAACAAACAAAAAAGTTGAAATTGATATGATTGCAATATACAGCTTGAGTTTGCGATAGTAACTTGTCCTTGCGACGTCTCAATTTCCGTTTTATTTCAATTGAAATTCAAACCATGAAAATAGAAGCAGAACATGAATTTTGATATGTTTGCGATATAACTTGAGTTTGCGAGAGTTACTTGCCCTTCCTTCCAAAAGTAAAATGCTTATGCCAATGGGGTATTTGGTATTGTTTTCGGCTTTATTTCAAAGGAATTGTCTGTTAGTACAGAAATGAGACGATTTTTGAAGAAGTAGTTAAGTCAATTAAAGGCGTATGTGAGTTGGCTTATGCGTAAGTCAACATCGCTGATCACGGTTCCATTACAACTACTACTCTAGTATTGTTTATTTAGGCTTGATTTGTGGATTAATTGTAATTGGCACTGGTTGTCATTAATTTAACAATATTATATATAACGTTATATGTATTTGTAACGTTGCTAAAGTTTTGTCGAACGTGTTATTGTCATGCAGTAAAGATTTAATAAGGCAAGTTATGTTTGTTACACGAATGACCTCGCAAAAGAGTAATAAAACCAGGACATATAGATTATGATATGTAGTTCTCATAGTTTAAAGCGTTGTTTTGGATCTAGTCTTTTTCGGTTGGTGTTTCGGTCGAAATTAAACGTTATCGTGTGATGAAAAAAATATTCGATTTGTATTGTGTTATGGTATTTCACATTGCTGTCATTACACTCATCGAATGAAATGAACAATAAGCCCTCTAATGTCATACAACATCGTTTTATGAAATCAATATGATTAGATACTCATGTAATAATCTCTATGTAAAAAGTCATTACAGATCTATTACCCTCAATAGGCGACTTACATTAGTAGCCTGAACAGAAAAACGGCAATTAGGATTTAATTAAATTGAATTGAAATTCTATTTTCAAGGAACCGACATAATGTTGTTATTGTCAGCTATGAATTCTTACAATGTGAACTTATATATATGTGTGATTGTATAATTCAATATCGTCGGTATCTAATAAGGTTCTTGACCTCCCTATTACTGTTAATTCAATCACAGACCTCCTTTATCAGCGTACGTGACCAAGTCGAAAAAACCTCGACAGAATCGTTGATGGAATCGAGCATCTCAAACAATTAAAAAATAATAACACATAAATACATTATTGCAACTATACGTACGAACAATGTGTCTGTGTGACAGTGTTTGTTTCTCTTAGTGTAGGACAAATGAGTTTCCAATATGGAACTTGATTAATGCATTGCGCTAGTTTCGTAATGGACAACAATATTAAAATCCAATATATGTCTAGTCCGAAGTTTTATTCAAGTAACCTGTATAAAGGTACGCAAGATACAATATGCAAAAAAAAGGTTACAAACAACCATATATATCTTATTATTCGACTGATTTTCACGAGATATGTTCGACACTCAAGTAAACAATGAGCACTACTCATAGTTTTGTGCAGTAGATCATAGTTTATGCCCGGAACCGGCTCAAGTACACGGACTTCCTGTTGATACAAATCAAGTGACACATAGAGCTAGATGAGATTCTACTGTTTGAGACGTTTGTAGCATATTATTGTTTCACATGTACCTGAAATATTTTATTTCCGTTATAATGAGGCAGTATTTTGTGTAGATTTAAGGCAAGTAGCCACTACACCTGTGCATTTTTGTCATTCTGAGGATTTCAGCTAAAGCCATCATTGTTCTTGATGTATGTTTATAATCTCTTTTTACGAATGTTTGTTTAAATTGAGTACAAATGTTAAGCCATCAAAAAGGTATGAGAAAATATTTTTATGATAAAATAACCTGAAATTATCATTGCAACCAAGAGTAAAAATTGAGTTGTAATCACATAACTTAATACAAGCGTATTTGTAATAGACTTTGTTCGTATTGGTGAATTATCCATTAGGTTTTTTAGTGTTTAATTTGCATGTGTCGTAAACCAAGTATTTAAAACATTGGAATGAAAAGAAAAATGTTACAAAACTCATGAATCGTAGGAGTTTAATTTCGAATTACCTTAAATTTTCAGAGCAGAAATATTCCTACTAATATCACTATGATAGTATATCTTCTAATCATTACAAGCGTTTTTGTAATAGCCGTTGTTGACTTTGGCGAACTATCAGTAACAGTTTTTGTTTAATTTTGCGTAATAACTTTAAACACTCGTTTAATAGTGACATTTGATTACGATATAAATACCCAGACTTCCTGGCGTATTAAATAATTTAACGACTGAACGTATCTTTGTAATTCATCTGTTGGGATGACTCAATTTAAAAAAATATATATATTTATTGACTCCTAACATAGAAATAATAATCAAACAAAACGTTGAAATTGATATGATTGCGATATAACTTGAGTTTGCGAGGGTAAATTGTCCTTATTTTCAAATAACTCGAAGACTGTTAACGAGGGTGTGTTTAGCTTCTCCCCAAAGGATATGCCTGTTCGTACAGAAATGTGACGGAATTTGAAGGACTATTTTAGTCAATGTTTTTATCTGGATGGTGGAGGGCAACATCGCTGTTCACTGACCAGTCACAAAAATACTCTGGTAATGTTTATGTAGGCGTGATTCGTGAATTACACTGGTTTTCATTAATTTCACATTTTGCATTTACTAACCTATCTAAAGGATTGTCGGACATGTTATTGGTATGCAGTAAAGATGTCATGTTTTCACTGAACAATGCGTAGTACCATTCCCCTATATACGAGTATTTCATAAGGCATGCTATCACCGTCAATTTCATATAGACGAGGAGAAGATAATTAGATTGACGTTGTCTTCGTTTCAAAGAACTTTGAACCAGATGTAACACATTTAATGCACTTGATGTAATTAAGACAAAGTGTCCATACTACGGAACAACGTTGTTCTATAGTTGTATCACTAAATAAATTTCGTGTAATGATATATAAGAAACCATAGGTAAGATTTTAATTACAATGTACATTATACATTTTTTTGGTTGATGTTTCGGTCGAAAACGTTCACATGTGATAAAAAGAATATTCAATTTGCATTATGTTATGACATTTCAAATTGATTTCATTAAACTCATCGAATCATGTTAAAAATGAATCCTCACATCTCTTACGACCTCGTTTTATAAATGTAATATTATTAGATACTTATGTAATAACCTCTATGTAAGAAAATCCTAACAAATTTATTACCCAAAATAGGCGACTTCAATAAGTAGCCTAGAGAGTAGAACATCGGCAATTAAGATTTAATGTAAATGGAATTGAAATTCCATTATCCAGGAACTGATATACTGTTAGTATTAATATGAACTAAGGCACAACCTAAATTGGTGTTACATAAGTATTAGATAACCGTTAGGCTGTATTTATAAATATACACACGGGCCAAGTTGCCATGTATTATCCAAGGGAGATAACAAATGTATGCAAGCATTGTAAATTGTAATCTTCATACAGTACATAAGTCAATGTATTCAAATTGTCATAATTTGATTCAAAATCAATAAAATCAAAGACGTACCTATACTGATCTGTAATATTGTAGGCCTACTATAAGATGTTTTATTATGTCTAGGATTGTGGAATCGAGATAATTTCCAGCCTGCCAGACCTCATCATGTTCGTCTTTCGTCAAACTTGGACTTTTCTGCCGATTTTGATTGACATCTGGCGTTAGCCAATTGTATTGCAGCATTTCCACATCGCTTCATCGCCGCCATTTTGTTGGCCAACCCAGATATTAGACATAGTACGTATATTCAATGTTAATTGTGCAATATTAAATTAAGTGTTAGTTTATTTATAATGAGTTGTATGTTTGGAAGGAACATAATGCATAGCATTGCATGGCTGGGATGTTTCAATTTATGTTTTATTGACGTCTTAACATTAAAGTAAAACACAAACAAAACTAATAGAGTTGTAAAACTTTAGTTTGCGTGGTTTGTGACAATGGGTATGTGGTATTGTGTTCAGCTTCATTTTACAGGAATTATCTGTCCGTACAGAAATGTGACGGTCTTTCAGGTCTGCAGTATTTTAGTCAATAAACATACTTTAACAGATGTTTGTCACTTGGTTGACCTCGCAAAAGAATAATAAAATCAGGACATATAAACTGATTATGATACACTCGTGTATACTACATTGTACATGTACATTTAGTTGTCATAGTATTGTTTTAGGAGCGGTGTTTGTGTTGTTGTTGTTTCGTTTGATCACTTTATCGTGTGATAAAAAGAATATTCAACTTGCATTATGCAATAGCATTTCAAATTGATTTCATTATACTCATCGGACGAAATTAAAAACTATTCCTCGCATCTCTTACGACCTGGTTTTATAAATTCAATATCATTATATGCTCATGTAATAGCCTCTATGTACAATCATTACAGATTTATTATCTATTACCCTCAATACGCGACTTCAATTAGTATCATTGAAGGTAGAACATCGGCAATTAGGATATAAATTAAACGAAATTGAAATTCCATTTTCCTGCAACTGATATACTCTTGGTATTGATCCCTTACAATGTGCACTTACATATCTGGATAATTGTATAATTCAATATCGTCGGTGTCTAACAAGTTTCTTGACTTCTCTAGTACTGTTAATTGGATCATAAACTGCCTGTATCGGTGCACGTACTACAATAAAATTTAGTAACCATAATAAAATCGTAGGAGTAAGACGCATCGCTTGATCGTATCTTGTAGACAAAGGGAATCATAATGATTGTCATTTAGGCGACACCATGAACAAACTAGCAGTCATCTTGTTGACACAAACTCGAAATACAACAGTTCTAACCTTAATAATTTGCCATGTGCCATTTTAGGAATATATCTGAAACAAAATCGTTGTTGGAATCGAGCATCGCAGACAATTTATAAATAATTACACATAAAGAATCATTATTGCTACTACTAACAGTGTGTGAAAGTTTTTGTTTGTCTTAGTGTGTTACAAGGTAGGATATTCGAGGTTCCGAATATGGAATTTGATTAATGCATTGTGATAGTTTCATCATGGAAAAACCTTACAAACCGAAAATATGTATTTAATTCATTGAAGAGTTATAATCACTTGACCTTCTACATGCGTATTTGTAAGCGTTTTAGTGTTAAATTTGCATGTGTCGTAAACCAAGCATTTTAAACATTGGAATGAAAAGAAACATGTTTCAAAAGTCATGAATTGTGAGAGTATTATTCCAAATTACATTATACTTCCAGAGCTGAAATGTTCTTAATTGGGTTACTGTTAAAACATACCTTCTTTACAAGTGTATTTGTAAAAGCCGCTGTTGACTTTGGCAAACTATTAGTAACAGTTATTGTTTGATTTAGCGTAATAACTTAGAAACACTCGTCAATGGCAAATTGTGTCATTTGATTACGGTACAAAAACCCAGGCTTCCTGACGTATTAAATAATTTAACGACTGATCGTAGCTATGTAATACACCTTTATGGATGTCTCAATTTCTACTTTAGTTCAATTGAATTCTTAATACAGAACATAAAAGCAACACATAAAATGGAAATTTGTATGATTGCGATTTAACTTGAGTTTGAGGGAGTTACTTGTCCACCTTCCATACAGGAAATGAGTGTTGTAATTGTGTATGAGGTATTATGTTCAGCTTTATTTTAATGGATGTGTCTGTTTATATGGAGAGGGAGTTGGTTGACGTTTGAATGAGCATTTTAATTTATGTATGTCACACTTACGTCAGTCGCCCAACTTACGTATACTAATATAACAGAACCACACGATAATGAAAATACATCACTTCACAGATACAGCTGGACGCAAACGACTCAAAACGACTCAATTGGAACGCATACTAGTACATCAAAGAACACTACACGTACCACAAGCATGCACAATGATGCCGAACAAGCCCCTACAAGTCTTAAAAGCCCTTAACGAGTGACACATACCTACAATCAAAATAGTGGTATACGGGTAAGACCAATTTGCATTCTTAAAGAAGCAAACATCATAAATGTGTTGATTAAATAAAGACGGGGTTGTCTATCATACATGTATTGTGTGACAGCTGGAATAGTTTGTTTAATAATACATGTACTCGTATACCTTGGTTTGACCCATAATAAATTGTCCATATGCTATCAAAATATATATTTTCCTATTTACAGAAACCCATCTCTCTCGGAACCAAGCCCACATAGATAATGTTCCCTCTAAACATTTGGAATTCTCAAAACTTGAACATGACATCTACCGGTATCGCAGTACATAATTATTTAACGGATACATAACAACGATCAAAGTCTGATGTTGCCGCACAGAAATAGCATATGCTACAGGAAATTTTACATTAAAAAACACTTAACACCAATATTATATTGCATGGAATTTCTAAAGTTAGCCTACTCCTTCCAAGTGTTTGGATATTGCGTAAGATGTAAAGCATAAGGTGGGCTATGTTTTCTGTTAATAAATACCATTGTCTGCCATAATTACGAGGCTTCCATAAGTTGACAAAATGTCTACTCCATGTACATGACACCGCCGTATACAGTGTCATAAAAACAGATAATTTATAACCTGCCATATAATTGAGCGAGTAATGGGTTTATAGGTAAAACGGTGCACCATTAACTAGAAGGCACTTAATCACTCATCCACAATGGTAATACTTGATGCGAAGATAAATAAAAATTTTCGATGTATTGTATTTAATAACCGGTTTGGATCAGAGAATCATGACATTGTCCAGTAAACTGACGAAGCAAAACAATGTAACATATAGGATGATCATTAATATACGGTAACATAAATAACTTTAATGATTGTGTCAGTTTCTAGGATAATATTTTTTGTTATACGACATTGTTTACAATATTCATGTCAGTTTTGTTCAGGACATACATTATTTTTCAATGTTACAGATAATGTTCGCAGTAGATGTTTGAAGCGTTCTCATTAATTCTGAAAAACTACCAAAATCAGTAGTAAATGACGTCATGAATTACCTATTAATTCCATGAATTTTATCCATTGATGCCTCCCATTTCGCATTGTATTGTGGTTTTCAAATCAAGTCAGTTTACTGGGTTTATATTATACACTCTTTTCTTCAGGCATTCCCATGATCAGAAACCCAAAGAGTATAAGTTGGGTGTGTGTATGGGGCAAATTTAAATGCGGTATTCAGCGAAACGATTCCGGATCGCAGAATTTCCTGGAATCACTGAAAGTGTATGACTTCATCAATGACGTTGTTGACATTAAGTTTGTGTAGCATGTATTTAATATCCACATCTTATAAAAACTTGGGCTCATTAACTTTGAAATAAGGGAAAAACCACTTCTCTATCATTAAATCTGACAAAGTTATTAAAGTTATTAATGTTACCATATATTGATTATCAACCTGTATATTGGTAATCATGTCATAATAAATTCTTGAATTTGATATCTAAGTTTTATTTATAGAATAATACAAGGCTGGGGTGGTATTCACAAAGCATCTTAAGTGAAATCTTAAATATTTTGACTTAAGTTAAAATATTGAGTTGGGCATATTTTCCAAGAAACGAAGAATATCCCATGTTTTCTATGTGCTTATTGTAGCCCTTTACATACTGCTCCTAAACAATATAAATAATTTTTAATTTTGATTTTCCTGTTTAGCTGATACACTTAAGGAAAATTTGAGATTTCTAGAAAATTATAAGTTTTCACTTAAGATTCTTTGTGAATACCACCCCAGAGCAGTGCCTTTGAGTGATAATCGCCCCGGTAGGCTAATAATTGCCCGAGGGTTTTAGCCCGAGGGCAAATGTCACAGACCTATCGGGGCGATTATCACTCAAAGGCACTGCTAAGCCATCTATTGTTCCGTATAATATTTATGTTGCAGCTTTTTCATTTAAACAACACATTTTAAAAAAACGTAACGTGTTCAGTAATTGGTGGATCATTTGCTATTGTAGAGAGTTATGGTGTCAAACTTGGATCTATGCGCGCAATGCACATCTACAATCTTGAGCTGTAGACCTAACACTAAAATGTTCGTAACTTTTTTATTATTGAACCGAAACCTATCGTATGGGTATTCATTTTCTTAATAAGATAATTTGCTACACGCTGATGTTAAGTTTAATGCAAAATTCTGAAAAAGTGTTTTTTCACATTTCGGAGGAATATAAAAATATTGATTTCGTCTAGGAAACATGTTGTTTTGATAATAAATTAAAGGTCTAATACTTAGGCCATGTATGTTTCATCAAAGGTTGATACAAAACATATTTTAAATGTGCTATTCTGCTTCTCCAAAGCCATCAACCGTGTTTGCAAGTGATTCTGGTAGAAATAGGCCTACGCTTAGGGACCGACGCAAATGACGCAACGTTGCGCGTGAATTATTTTTGATAATCGCCCCGGTGGGCGCGTGGCGGGGCAAAAAGCTGATAATACTTTTAAAATGCTGATAATGCTATTTTTAGAAGGCAAATTTGTTACTTTATGTAGTAACATAAGTATTATAGGTTTTTATTATATGCTTTGTACAAACAACACTTAAAAACAGCGAATTGTATTGAATGAATAACCTTGGAAGAAAGAACAATGCTAGCACTAAGGAAACGAACGTAATAATCACAGGGTCTGAGCTAAAATGTCACTATTTTGTTACAAAACGGCACTGACTCCATTCAATACTATTGTAGCGCTTTCTTGAAATATATACATGTAGCGCTGTAGTTAGATAATGTGTCTAATAACTCCATTAGTCAAATTTCTAAAATAAAACGCGAGGTCATTCTAACAATCGGAAAAAACTGGTGAATTTGAGATACGGTTCCCATCAATGTCATCTCTGTTACCGTATGTAGCTTGAGAATCGAGCAATATAGTAAATAGAGGATCTTACATGAGTGACTTTTCATATTGAATTTATTAAACGAGTTGGATAAAAGTGATAAAATACGAGGCTCTGCCGAGTATTTTATTACTTTTATCCAACGAGTTTTATAAATTCAATATGGAAAGACACGAATGTAAGATTCTTTTTATCACATAAACAAAATAAGCCATTTAAATGTAGAAAACTAAATATAGTAGACCCGCTTCCCCTTAAGAAAGAAGAATATTGAGGTGAGTAATGCGGTTATGAATAAATGAGCATCTAAACATAGTGCAACTCTGTGACTTTATTTCAATTACATTTAATTCAATGTTGAAAATGAAAATGAGACAAGACGGGTATATTTGAACGGTAATAACATCACAGACCTTTTTACTAGGCCCTATCCAGTCTTGAAATTAGTAAGGTAAGGGGAACATACTCGTGCTAAAAACGGGAAACGTCACGTACATTGTGACGTCATGTTTATATTTTGACGTCATCAGTACTTCGAATATCCGGGATGAGATGGATGAATTTTAAAGAGATGCGATTTTGAAACTCAAAATGCATTAACATTGTGCAAGAAGAGTTAGCCTATGCTATGTTCAATAAATAAATGTAGGTTTGTGTTTATTTATTATATTTGAATTGAATTGCCTTTGTAAATTCAGCATGATTTTCAGATTTGCCTTGTCTATCGATCTTACCTGTACCGCTGACGATAAAATCACGGTCGGCCATATTTGTTTATTTTTTTGACAGTGCGTATGAATACATAAAAATAGTGATTAACCCCCCCCCCTCATTTGCATAGTTATCATTAATTATTCAGTAGTGTAATATCGTTTTTATGTAATGGGCTTTATTACACTCCCACACCATGGTTTATGTGATAATACTGAATATGTCATAACCGTTATTCTATAATTTTTTTGTGAAATTTGGTCATCCTGCATTTTTTCGGCGGGACTTTTAAATGTTTCTTTGGTTCATGTTTGGGCATTGCTCAGTGTAGTTGTGTTGTGGTGTTTCTGATTGCTGTGCTCGGCTGGTTAGGTTGAGTGCTACCTTCCCTGTATGATTTTCTCATACTTCTTTTTAAGACATTTATTTAAACCTTTTTTTCAAAACCTGACACTTGATCCAAAGTAGGTCATATAATGGTTATGTTTGAACATTAAGACAATGAAATGTCGTTGCAGCAGCTAGTCAGGAGATAGGTAACGTTTGGTTCTTAAAGATGTCTGTATAATGCAAATGTGTTGAGTTTAAACTGGCATGCTGTCCTAGAAAAATTATAAATAAGATAAATGAGGTGTAAAACGACGAATGCAAATTCTTCAATAAGTGAGAGTTATTCCAAATAAATACTGAATTTCCAAAAGAGCTAAGCATCTCCAATTCTGCAATTGTCTCAAATAATAAGCATTTTGCGTTTAAATAAACTATGATTGTCCGCATGCAATTTAAAATTTACCATTCATTTGCACTAAAGTTGTTATTGATGCGTCTTAATGCAGTAACTTACGCAATTACGTGTATAGTTATGATATTTTGGTAAATTGACAATGCTAGTGTATAAATATAAATTATTTTGCAAATGTCAGTCAAATTTAGGTTGAAATGAACAGTCAAGGAGAAAATGATATTATACTAATTATAACCTTATAGTATGTTATTTATACCTGATGTCATGTTTCAAATTTCCGTCAATACAATGTACTAATAATATAAAAAACAGAACTTTGTCTTAATATATGGGAGATGTTTGTTGACTGCAACATGGTGCATGAACCACCTGGTATTTTGATCTTACACAATGTTTCATTTTATTAAATCCTGCAAACTATTTCCTTATTGTTTAAGAATGGAAAATCGCCGTCCTCCTGATCAGATTTCGTTGAAAATTGTGTGATTTCCTTTTTCCTTTTACAATATTAATATTTGTAATATTGTTTGTGTAGTATAAGCTATAAACAAATGATATTACTAATAATATATGCTCTACATTATTTATGTTTGATGTACATATCATTTTCTCGCTTCGATGTCCTTAGTGGTTTAGCATTCGAGAGTGCGAGACAAACTGAAAATAGTTCCACTATTTCTCTGGCTTTGTGCATAGTATTAAAGCTGAAAATTTATCGTCTTTAATGCTTTTTTGCGAATGGAAAACATAGTGTATGAGGTGTCGTGAGTGATTAATAATTTATACGACTTTTAGTACTTGTATTAAAATTATCTTATTTAGCACCTTCTTGTTTGGTATAAAATTTCAGTGTACTGTAAGAAATTGACATTACGCCAGAGCAGAGATTGCTCCTCCTGCCCGTTTGTCGAAGGCTACTTGGCGAAGGGTTTGAACTTAATTCATTAGGTTATGTTATTATAATTGACCATTAATTTATTCAAAAGGGTATTGATTGACTACTGGCGTAATGTCAATTCTTACTGAGCATGTATCGCCGGAGTTGTCAACTAACCACGCATTTTATGGAAAACAGGATATACTCATTATGAATGTTCATTAAATTACCGAACATTAAAACTGATGTTTAACGTGATTGGAAAACCATTTGTAGCACATTGCTCCAACAATACGTATCATTTACCAAAATACACTGCATATATTGATGCGCTCTTTGAATGTAAGGTCGTCAAACATAAACTGTTACAAATTGTAGACAAGCATTTCCCAAGAGGTGGATAGCCGAAATCAAAACCTACAAAAGCTCACAAGTTCATGAAACGGTTTTCCAATCACGTTAAACATCAAAGATGGTCATAAATTCAATACAATGAATATCCTTTCACGTGTCGGTAATGTATTAATGTGTTCTTACAATACTCTCGCTATAATTGGATATTGATATGATGGGATATCATAAAAGGCGCGCGCTTCAATGATTCAAATTCCGTATAAAACATAAAATGTCCCTTTTGTTTTGTGCAAGTAAGTGAATATCATTTTAATACATCCGTTAATAATTTGTTTATAGGAAATTGATACTTTTGTATTATAGTATTGTATGGTTGTATGGTGCGGTTGAATGAACAGATGTTTGTTTTTGTTTTGTCTTTCACATATGATTGGTGGATCATCGACTCATTGTGTTTGTGAGAGTTTTAAGCTTGAATTGTCCTATACTTTGAACGTAGTGCATTTAATTTGGACCATTTGGAACCAAGTGAGGCTAATGGTAATTTGATCTACAAATGATGGTAGGACATTAATTGAACTATTGTATGTGAATTCAATTTGTTAATGTGTCTCTTATCTGTAATTGCAGTATTATATTTATATATAAGCTACACCTCGTACAATGAACAAACAATTATGTAACAAATATTTCAACTTATGACATAGATACTGTATCGACAGCATATAGAATTTGACATGTATAAACAAAATGCGAGTCATTATTTGCCTTTGAATGTCTTTACAATTGACGAAATATGAAAGGACGGAGGCCCGTGCTTTCCTGTTAAAAATGCCAGCATTCAAAGATTCAAAGTTTCCCATTACGAAGAGCAACATTGCATTTCCTATGCTAAGGTAATGGACATGATGCGTCGTTGCATTGTTAACAAAATGTATGCACTTATGTATCTGTAAGAATGTTTAACATTTGCCTTTTTTACAGCAAGTTGTTCATTTCTACCCAATCTACAAGTGGCATTGTCATCTTGACCAAATTACAAAAAAATAAGTCGACGCTTTGTAGAACACTTTTTTTGGAAACATTCCCAATGGAGTAGCAAAGTCATGAATGTATATTGCTCCTTTACCAATATATCGCTTTGCATCCTGCATAAACATCATAATGATGGAATGAACTACATGCCACTTACAGCGAATAATGGTGGTGGTAATGAGTAAGGTCCAACCAGGCCACAATATACCGACTCTTACCACGAAGATGCATCGCTTGCATTGGGTACTCTTATTTATAACGATCAATATTCATTCTGCCGCTAGCTTTCTGTTCTAAGTTCTTCCAAGTGAGTCCAATAGTTTAACTCTCCACCCACCGTTCCGCAATGTTTCTTTGGGACTTCCTCTATTGCAACTGCCATCTGAAGTCCGCCTAATAGAAATTTTGCAGGATGTTTTTAGTCACATAACATGGCTGATTCATATTCATCGTCGTTTCCGGTTCTATGTACTTTGGGCAGTTTCCTCCATAAGTCTTTGCTCGAAAACTGCTACGGCCAAAATATCTTTATCTTACATTTTTTCCAGCATGCATTATGACACTGACCAAATAAACACAGCTGAAACAGAAATCTGAAACGTTAAGCAGTCGTTACAGAGAATGTTAAGATTTATTTATTTACAAGAGCAGAATTCAACTTAGTCTTGTGCTGATTTTATACACAATGTATCGGTTATCTGACATTTCTACGCCACAACTGGAAGATTGTGACACAAACTTGTCGTGGATTTACAAATAGCAACATATGATACGTGCTCCTTGTTAAGTTCCGGAGATTAAGTTGTTTCCTAGTATTTCTAAAATTATTGAATTCATGTATGACTGTATCAGGAAGTGGGATACATTGTTCAACAATCACGATAAATTGAAGTAACTTGTGGACGTTCATCAATCAATTAAGTAAAACCCCTCTAATCAGTTCATTGTCTTCGTTTCAAAGAACTCTGAACATGATGTTACACATTATGTGCACTTGATGCAATTAGTAATACAAAGTGTCGATACAATAGGACAAGACTGTTCTATATTTGTATCACTTAATAAATTCCATGTGATAATATATAAGAAGCCATAGGTACGACGTAATATATATATGCTCAGTACATCAAAAACCGCAACTTTTTCAACCTTGATTTTTTCTTAATTCCTTTGTTTATACAAATTTTGTGTAATAATATTGTATAATCGCGTAGAAACTTGGCTATTGTCCTAATTTTGTCGATCGGGGTACGTAACTCCCTTGCGTCAAGAAAATCACAAAACGCACGAACTCCACGTGCACCATTTACGCATGATAAAATTTGGTATAAATTGCTTCGAATCCTTTGTATGATTTGCCAATAGAAAGAAAATCACAAAAGAAAAAGTTCTTTGCTTTGGAATAAAATGCCAGGATAGTCGGAATATGGGCAAAAGCAGGCGATTTAGATGCCTATGACGGGGACGTTAAATGGAAGGAACACTTCGGCTTAATTGTCGTGAACCGGCAATGTTTTATCTGGATATACTCTACTAGCAATTTGGCACCATTTACAACCACCTATGTCCAGGTCATCCATGCTAAAAACTCTCCAGATGACAGGACAAGTAACTCCACACGCACCATCGCGAGGCAAGTTCACAACTGATTCGTACACTTTTAAACAACTTGTTGGGCGTCATAAATATGTAATTAGTCAATAATTAATCAAAATTTGAACTTTTTTCTTAGAACAACGATTCTGAAAAATAAGGATTTTACCAATTTGTGTTCCGTTACTTTTTAACCGCACTATACACACAAGCACTGTTCTATCGTATCGATATCACCACAGGTGGCAGTATCAGTGTTTTGTCCGCAAACGATTTAAAAAATAATAAAAAAATATAAAAAAAATTCTGTACTGAGCTAATATACTATCAAGGTATAAAGCGTACTATATGTCTATATGCCAAAGATTGTGGAACATTGCATCTCGTTGTTTCAACATTAAATACGGGCGCTGAAGAAAAATCGCTATACAAGTCATTCAAATAAACTATAAGATATTCATTCTTACCGAAAATCTCGTTCAATTGCATCTTATAACTGCGAAACAGCAAAACAGTGTTACTTTCGTTATTTAACTTCGCTCAAGGTCATTTTATTTATGCACTGGTTACCTATGCGATGTTCCACAATCTTAACACGCTCGAGAATACTTCGACTTTGACGTCGCATACGCAGTAGTAGTGGTTTAAGGTATTGTCACGTTTGGAGCGGTGCATCGAACTGTGCTGATTATAGTGTAATAACGTATTCTTGTCAGCGGATGTTTCAGTCGAAACAGTTATCGTGTGATAAAAAACACTCAATTTGCATTATGTTATAACATTTCACATTGGTTTTATTAAATCTATAAGACGAAATTATAAATAAAACTTCGCATTTATTTCGACGTCGTTTTATAAATTCAACATGATGAGATACTCTACATGTACGAGGGCCCATCAATAATTTCGTGAACTAATTCTATGTTGCGAATATAAATAGCCTAGCACACTATTAGACTCTATACCTTTTTAAAGTAATACCCCGTGCACAGTTTGTATTAATTATATTGCTCGTCCATAACCGGGTCACGTGCTACATGCCGTCACGTGACACCTCCCGCAAATTTCCGTTTACGACGCACCCAACTCCTCTCGGGGCTTGTATTTCTAACCATGCTGCCTATCTTTGAGTTTTTGGAAATGGCCAGAAGTTGCTTATGCCCTATTCTAGGTTTTATGATGGGTGCGGTAACAATTATATATCCAGGTCCTAGATTGTGTTCGAAACAACGCTGATGCTGTGGGTTGGCGAATTATCATGGTATAACAGAATCTGATACATTTAAAGGTGTATGTGCGTTCCTTTCATAACCGATAGCAACTGAAATTTAATTATTGGTGCAAAAGTTTCTAATAACAGTAGGCTTTCGAAGCAACACATTAATTACAAGTTATTCTATGTATGCCGCAAAATATTATGGTCAATACACTTTACTGACCACCAATTGTAATGGAAAATGGCCGACGAATATGCTTATCATCTTTTTATGCTCCTCTATTACCCTTAAAGCAATTCGTCAACTATGAAAATTCACTATTCGATTGCCAAGAGTCCCTATAAACTGCATGCAAATTTTCGTGAATGTAGAAGCCACATTTCTTGAGTAATGTATAAATCATTGACTCAAAACGTTGCTCGGTCCCACTAGGCGACGCCATTTTTTATAACGAACGCCCATGACATGACGTTCGAATGTTGCTATGACGTCATAAATCGTGACGTCAGCAATCATTTTTCATGCTGAATTTATTGGAGAATAAATTATCTTTGACTATACAAACTTTCAATAAGCTATGTCAAAGCGTTCTGAAACTGTGGAATTAGTTCACGAAATTATTGATGGGCCCACGTATGTATAAATAAGTGCAAATCTACTAACTTCAGGCCTCTTCAATAAACATGGAGAGTAGAACGTCGACAATTAGGATTTAATTTTAATGGAGTTGAAAATCCATTTTTCAAGGAACCGACATAATATTTGTACATTGTATAGTCAACTATGATCCAATACAATGTGTACTTACATATCTGGGTGATTGTATAATTCAATATTTACGGTGTCTGACAAGGTTCTTGACTTCTCGAGTATTGTTAATTTGATCACAAACTTCCTTTATCGGCGTACAACGTTGTACAATCAAATAGAGTCATTATAGTAAAATCGTAGGAGTAAAATGTTTGGGTTTCGTTTGTTAGTATCTTGGAGACAACGGGAATCATGATGATAATCATTTATGCCACGCCATGAACCAAATATCAGTCACCTTGATAACACAAATACAAAATGTCCTACCTTAATAATTTGTCATGTGCAATATTAGTACAATAACAGACGAACTATCTGTTGGAATCGAGCATCTCAGATAATTAAAAAATAATTACACATAAAACACATTATTGCTACTACTTATAATGTGTCTGTATGAAAGTTTTCTCTTAGTGTACTACTAGATCTGTACGATAAACGAGGTTCCGAATATAGAACGTGATTAATGTACTTTGATAGTTTCATCATGGAAAAAACATTGAAAACCAACCATATGTCTAGCCCGAAATTAATGATAAGTTCCCTGTGTACAAGTCTGCAAGTACGAATATGCCAGCAAAACGTTAAAAACAATCGTAATTATTTTATTCTTTGACCAATTTTCAAGAGATATGTTCGTCACTCAAGCAGAGAATAATAGTTCTGTGAAATAGGTCCCGGCTTAAACATGGAACCTGATTTCTGTTGTAACCAATTAAGTGACATATACAGCTAGATTAGATACTAATTTTTGTGATATTTTGGCATCTTATTGTTTAACATATACCTACAGTATAAATAGTTTTCTATTTTCCTTACAATGAATCATTTTTTGCAGATATTTATGGCAAGTACATTTTTGTTAATCTGAGGATGTGTGCAACTTAAACCATAATCTGTATTGATGTATGTATATAATCACTTTGTACGAATGTTTGTTTAAATTTAGTTAATAATTTTATCCATCAAAAAGGTATGCGAAAATTAGACAGGGTAGGTAGCACTCCACCAAACCAGCCGAGCACAGAAATCATAAACACCACAACTCAACTACACTGAGCAATGAACACACACAAGCCAAAGAAACAATTAAAAGTCAAAGTCCCCGCCAAACCAAACATTCATTATAAGCTTAATTTCAGATACTCACGATATTTGTATAATTAAGTTCTTACGATTTGCATTGTAGGATCAAATAACGCACATATTTATAATCGTATGACTTTTTTAAAGCGTGTTTGTAATAGACTTTGTTCGTATTGGTGAATTATCCATTACGTTTATTAGTGTTTAATTTGCATGTGTCGTATGCACACCAAGCATTTAAAACATTTGAACAAATGTACAATGTCATGAATCATGGGAGTTTTATTTCGAATTACATTATATTTTCCGAAGAGCTGAAATGTTCCAAAAGTATCATTGCTCTAGCATATTTTTTTTACAACCGATCCTGTAATAGCAGTAACTGTTGTTGACTTTGGCGAACTATCAGTAACAGTTATTGTTTAATTTTGCGTAATAACTTAGAAACACTCACCAATGGCACAAATTGTGTCATTTGATTACGATAAAAACCCAGACTTCCTGGGGTCTTAAAACAATTTAACGACTGAACACAACTTTGTAATACAGGTAACTTTCCTTTTGGGATGTCACAATTTCTGTTTTATTTCTATTGAATTCTAAACATAGAACAAAGACGCATAAATAAAGTGGAAATTGATATGATTACAATATTACATGAGTTTCCAACAGTTACTTATTCTTCCTTCCAAATAGGAAATGCTTGTGGTAATTGAGTAAGAGGTATTATGTTCGGCTTTATTTTATTGTGTATGTCTGTTAATATTGGGCGACGTTTGAATGAGCATTTTAATGTATGTATGTCAGACTTACGTCAGTAACCGAACTTACGTATACCAGTATATCAAAACAAAACAATAATGATAACTTCACAGATACAGCCGGACACAAACGGCACAAAAGGAACAAATACTAGAAAACCAAAGAACAAAACACAAACCACAAACACGCAATATGATACCGAACAAGATCCTGACACTGGAATTAGACCGCTACGAGTAAAGGTTAAAACACGGCATCGCCTCCAATGAATCCTATATTTAGTGCTTTCTTAAAATAGAAACATGTAGTAGTAAGATAGTGTGTCTAATATCTCCATTAGTCAAACGCCTTAAATCAAACACGTGGTCAATCTGACATCAGGAAATCAAGTTGTTGAATTTGATATACGGTTCCCGTCAATTTCATCTCCGTTACCGTATATAGCAACATTTGCTTCATTGTCCAACCAACAATCTAGGAACACTGGATATGACATAAGATATTTATTCAAAATATGTCACAAACATGACATTTGCACTAAAGTAGGTCATATGATGGTTACAACTGGCTGTAAAGACAACGAAATGTCTTTACAGCAGCTAGTCAAGAGATACGTAAATTTTGGTGCTTAAAAGATGGCTATAGAATGCAAGTTTGTTAAACTTAAGCTAGCTTGTTGTTCTAGGAAAATGATAAAATAAGATAATCGAGGTGTAAAAAAGATAAATGCAAATTCTTTAGGCGTTTTAGAGTTGTTTCAAATGAACACTGATTTTCCAAAATTCTCCTAATTTTGCAATTGTCTGAAATGAAAAGCATTTTGCGTTTCCAAATGCAGTTTTGATTTTACCATTCATTTGCACTAAAGTTGTTATTGATGCGTCTTAATGTCTTAATGTGGTAACGTATGCGAATGCATGAATTGTTATGATATTTTGCGAAATTTACAATGATTATGTATAAGTTATTATGCAAATGTCAGTCAAATTATGGTAGAATGAAGAAGGAGAAAATGATATTATATGCTTGCTTATTATACCCTATAGTTTTTATACCCGATGTCATGTTTTCTAATAAAAGAAGTTAAGTTATCAATTTTCTAGGGCTCTTTTCAGCTGTTAGGCCGCTCAAGCACCCTTTGACATTTCAACTTCCCCTTGTCATTGGGCTACCTATGGAAACATACACTTGTGTCTCCCTGGGGAGACTATTTCTCTCCTGTGATGTGGCAGCCAACATCGATCTGCGGCGCCCAGGAATAGACACTGCCCTCACAGGTACCATTTTACACCATGGTGGAGTTGAGCATGTGGGCCTTGCTCAGAGAAATTAACCAGTGGTCCAGAGGGGGGGGTCGAACTCGGGTTTATTTCATTCAATACAATGGACTAATTATATAAAGCACATAACTTTGTCTTAATATATCAGAGATGTTTGTTGACTGCAACATGGTGCATGAACCACTTTGTAATTTGATATTTCAATATTTCATTTTAGTATAAATTTATTGTTTAAGAATGGAAAATCGCCGTCTTCCTGGTCGAATTTCGTTGACAATTTTGTGATTTCTTTTTTCCTTTTTCAATATTAACATTTGTTATCTTGTTTGTGTAGTTTAAGCTAAACCAATGATATTACTAATAATATATTAAATTATCTATGTTTGATGTTCATAATATTTTCTCGCTTCGATGTCCTTAGTGACATATTATTTGAGAGTGCGAGACAAAAATAGTTCCATTATTTCCCTTGCTTTGCGCATAGTATTAGTATCCAAGCTGAAAATTGGTTTATCGTCTCTCTGGCCTTTGTGCAAATGGATACCACAATGTATAAGGTGTTGTGATTGATTAATAATTTATACGACTTTTAGTTTATTAACATTATCTTATTTGGCATTTTCTGTTTTGGTACACATCTCAATGTACTGTAAGTAATTGACATTACGCCAGAGCAGAGATTGCTCCACCTGCTTGTTTGTCGAAGGCTGCTTGGCGAAGGTTTTCAACTTAATTCACGGGGCTATGTGATTATGATTGATCATTCAAGTTGATTTAAAGGGTATTGATTGACTTTTGACGTAATGTTAATTCTTACTGAGCAAGTATCGCTGGAGTTGTCAACTAACCACGCAATTTATGGAAAACCGGATATACTCATTATGAATTGTTATTAATTACCGAACATTAAAACGTCACTTGGCGTTTCATTGAAGGTTTAAGCTTTTGTAGGTTTTGGTGTCGACTGTCCAGTCTCATGGGAAATAATTGGCTATAAATGTTTTGCACGATATGTGTGATAGCCTTACATTCAACGAAAACATCAATATATTCAGTGTATTTTGGTAAATGATATGTATTGTCGGAGTAATGTGCTATTACAAATGGTTTACCAATCACGTTTAACATCAAAGATGGTCATAAATTCGATACAATGAATATCCTTTCACTTGTCGGTAATGTATTGATGTGTTCATACAATACTCTCGCTATAATTGGATATTGATATGATAGGGGAATGATAAAAGGCTCGCGCTTCAATGATTCAAATTCAATATAAAACATAAAATGTCCCTTTTGTTTTGTGCAAGTAAGTGAATATCATTTTGATATACCCGTTAATCATTTGTTTATTGGAAATTGATACGTTTGTTTTATACTGTTGTCAGGTTGAATGAACAGATGTCTGTTTTTGTTGTGTCTTTCACAGATGATTTATGGATCATCAACGCGTATGTGAGCGTGCCTCGTAGTCCATTTACTTCAGACCATATACAAATGACGTTAATGGTAATTTGTTCTAAAAACGTTTGTAGGGGATTTTTTGAACTACATTCGTATATTAGTATGTCAGCGAACTTTTTAAATGTGTTTTCGTTCGCTGTTGTAGTGTAATGAATAAGCAACAACCCTTGTACATTAAACACACGCGTACCTATTACAAAAGCAACAGCTTTTTCTATGCTAAGGTACAGAACTAATGCGTCGTTACACTTATTAAACATATATGTATTTAATTAGATATGTAAGAACGTCAAACGTTTGCCTATGTTACACAGGAAGGTACTCAATCTACAAGTGATCATCGTAATCTTAACCAAAAAGTACACACAAAATAGATCGACGCCCTAGGCTTTTGTTCAACAGGTCTGACTTTTACCCTTACACGTTTGTTGAAAAGCATCAAAAAGTAGTAAAAAAGTCATGAACGAGTAGTGCCCTTGCCCAATATATCGCTCAGTAACACCACCGGATCTATGGAAAGAACTATATGCCAAGGCTTTTTGGTCTCATTTGAAATCCTACTTGCAGCAAAAACATTGCTACAAATAGCACAAGAGGTGCTGGTAATGAGTTAGGTCCAATTAGGCTACATTACACTGCATTTAATCACACACGTTCATCTTTTGCATAAGGTACACGTACTCTTACTTATAATGATCAATTTCATTTTTCCCGTTTTGTTCTGTCGTTAGCTTTCTTTTCTACGTTCTTCCAAGTGAGTCCAATAGTTCAAATCTCCATCCACCGTTCCACAAGGTTTCCATGGGCATTTCTCTTTTGCAACCGCCATTTGATGTCCGTCTTCAGGCAACTTTAAACTTTGCTTGAAGTTTAGTCAGATTATAAGGCCAATCCATCTTCATTGTTTTATTCCCGCTTCTATTTATTTCCAGACGAGATTTTCTTCCATTAATCTTTATTTGAAAACTGCTGAAGCCAAACGACTTATATTTTACATATTGTTTTCAGCATGCATTATGACACTGACCCACAATTATGAAGCACAATTATGGAACTATATTCAAACAAACACAACTATCGAGGAATGTTAAGCATTCGTTACAGACAATGTTAAGAATTATGCATTTACTACTTGAAGTGTAGAATTCTACTAAGCCGTGATCTGTGTTTATACACAATGTATCGGTTATCTGACATTTCTACACCACCACACTGAAAGATTGTGACATTAACTTGTCGTGGATTTACCATTCCTCATGTAGTACGTGCTCCATGTTTAGTTCCGGAGATTATGTTTATCTAGCATTTCTAAAACTTGTAGCATACATGTATCAAAAAGGAATACTATGTACTATATCTATGATGTGGTCAAGTAACAAATAGACGTATGCCCCTGTATCAGTACGTTGATCTTTATGTTGGTTTATACATGTACATAATTTATATTTTCACTTTCTTTATAACTAATTCCCATGCCATGATTTATCATTGTTATATAAATGATCAAATGCAAATGTTTGTTGATTACCAATAAACAACTGTAAACCTTTGTTGTGTGTAGCAATCTATGTATAGCAAGTTTGCAAGGTCAATCAATTGTGTACAAATAATTTAATATGAAAAAAGTTTTTTAAAAACATTTTAATCGGATTAAATAGAGGTTATTTGTATTTTTCCGTGTATGATCTGCTGATAATTCACCGAGTAAGCAGCTGCTCACGAGGTGAATTATCAAACGATCATACACGGTAAAATACTAATATTCTATTTATTCCATGCTTCAAATAGCTTAAATGATAGGAATATTCCACTTTATGCCTCAAATGTTTTGCGTGACGTCCTTTTCCGGCCATGTACGCGTCGAGTTGCAATCAAGTAGTTCTTCGGCAATGGCTTCAATTTTGTCCATTTGTTTTACATTTATGTACACATAATGTTCTGTTATTTGTTAAATATATAAGAGAACAAGGGAAATGCTTATTTTATTTTTTGAGGCGGGGAAATTTGTTTTACAAAAGTAGTCCGTTTGCGTGAAATTATGAACTGTGAAATTATGGACAGTGAAATTATCGGGGAATAATTCACCGTTATTCCGCCGTAAACCACCGATAAGCATGAAATAAACGGCATTAAACAATGTTAAAAAAAACTTAAAAGTATTACATTGTATCTATATTGTTTCTAACATATTAATCGAACATAAAAGAAGTGAAAAGCAAAACCTTATCCAATAAGTCACAAACACATTCATAAACAGCATGTTAATTGAATTAAAAATATACGAGAGGGGTTACAATGTTTATGTGTATTTTGGTATGTAGACTAATTACTTTCCCGAATAATTGAGTTAGTCTTGTCTGAAACTTGGCTCTAAATAATAAATTACTACTATGCCAAGGAAACATAAGTGTGTGTGAAATGGAATGTTTTTCTGCTTTACATTTCGTTAGCTTAAAATCTACTTTCGACCTTGTAAGACTAATACATATATGAAATCTTCATCACAATGCGATTCTTATGGGCCTATTTTAATGCAACCTTGAAGTTGTCATTTTGGCCAAACCGT
This sequence comes from Spisula subtruncata, assembly GCA_963678985.1. Classification (NCBI taxonomy): domain Eukaryota; kingdom Metazoa; phylum Mollusca; class Bivalvia; order Venerida; family Mactridae; genus Spisula; species Spisula subtruncata. The sequence goes on along the minus strand of OY787671.1, from coordinate 13,015,539 downwards.
TGTTAAAAGGTTTTCCGGACGTTAATAGTAATTTTCTGACAGGTTTGTCTTTTGTCTCAAAATAGCGTTTTTGTACGTACGACTGTCTCATACTAAGCCAGTGATTTGATATACATTTTGTACTGATGTTAACCTTGCCGTGGTTCTAAACAAAGGACATGAAAAACAATAAAGTATATGATTTTGCAGACGCTGGCTATACAATTATGCCGTTAGAAGAAAGCTGGTGGTTAGACGGTAATGTGTATATCAGATATACAAACAATATACACTAATGATAACAAATCTACATAGGTTATAGAGCACTGTCTGTTGTAACTATTAATGTTGTTATGTCGAATACAAGCTTGTAGCTTATGTTTCTTATGTTAACCATAATCGACGTTAAATAAAGGTTTTCTTATCTTAAATTTGGTCTAGTAATTAGAAATGTCTGACACGTGACTTGTCGAAATTTCAGACTAATGTAATTAAAGTAATGGAAGCTGGACGTCAAGCTAGAAGTAGACATTGTCCATCACGTGGTCCAAAATACGACTGGAACTTTGTATATAAGCTAGCTTAATCAAAGTTCGTTACAAATATTGGTAACCATTCAGGATTTCAAGAACCATGTCGGCCGTCAAACTGGCAAACCATTAACTATGCACCATAATACCAATCATATCGGAATGAGCTGGGTCGAATAAATATCAATATCAATTTCGTTTAGGCTGTAATCATCCTTATTAATAAACATACCTCTTAAAAGTTTTCCATTTCTTATTGATGTGTTTTAACCGAGAGCCACCGCCCTCTTAATTGTGGATTATATTACCAGCATTAGCACATGTTTCTTACCAATTCTGCTCTGCATTCCTTTAGTATGTCTATAGACGTTAAAACTACATTTCGACAAAGGGGTTTAATTGTGTTTGGGCACTACTCTAAAAAATTGGATACAGTGTGAATGTTTGTTTTTCGTAAATGCACCGATAAACATCGATATATGGCATGTTATACGTATCTTACACTGTGAGAGATCACGCTTGTCTTGATGAATTTATCGATGTACTATCCGGACCATTAAATTTCATCATTTCCGCCATTTAAAGTGTAAACAACTCTGCACAGCATGCTCGGCAACACAGGGATCACAAGGGACATCCAAATATGCTGCCTCATTAAATAAAGTATTTTTTATCATTATGTTTATAATTTTTATTGTCATTATTATTATTATAAACCATACTATTCATTGATATATAGCCTCAAAGATTTTCACCGAATACTATTGCAAAGCACATTAATATTGATTTTTTTTTGTTAAAATTATGACGTAGCTACCATATCCGACTATCGTGTGAATGACTGCAAAATAGTAAAAGAGATGCATCACTTGACAGTAGAACTAAGTATGGTGTACGAATGTGACAATTGCCCTAAAACTGGCTGTGATCAAACATATGAATTACGTATCGGACATGGAAGGTAGCATTCAACAAATTGGATACAACAGAGCATAAAATGCACAAAACATTAGAAGTCACGAGACGAACTGACTTAACTATAGTCTTGATGACGTCATACAGCACTATAATTTTTACAAGTGCAAGTAAAAGGGGCAAGCGTACAGATGAGAAAACACATGTAACCGTATAACTGCAGACCGTGATGCTTTACAATTGGTATAACCAAAGGGATAATGACCAATCAGAAAAAAGAACAATACACAAGCATAATTGCTACTTCTAATTGAAAGTTGCCCATTACGAACGATATATAGTGAAATATGAGGAATGTTTATTATAAATATACTGCTGAAGATTTGGTTCTTGTCTGCGTTTGTTTTGGTCACTCGGGTTAAACGGGTTTTTTTGTTATTTCCTTGTGAAACTTGGCCATCCTGCTCTTTTACATCGGGGACTTGGACTTTTAGTCATTTCATTGGGTTATGTGTTGTGTTGTTTGGAACTGTTTTATTCGCTGCTCGGCTAGATAGTTTGAGTGGTGCATTCACTGTACATATCCTTGGAGCTTTTTGGAGCTTAAAGTCAGTTTAAAGTAAAGCCACTGATGCTGGTAAGACGGAGCGAGCTTCTAGTCCGGCTGGTGTGTATAGACATAATACTTATTATGCAGCAGCGTATCTTCAAGCCGACTAAAGAGATCCCGGAAATTCATGCCATGTTACTAACAATAGTGGTAAAAATCAGCATGATTTGAATTGTGTTTGTCTTTTGACTGAATGATTAGATTACTGCCGAACAAACTAATTATGTATTTTAATGCAAATGTTGCGCCGGTTGGCCACTTTGGGCATTCATGTGGATCCAGTTGAGTGGCATTCGCTAAGGCACCACATCCTGGTTATGACAGACCTATACATGTTTAAATGTTTTTAACACTCGCTTGCACTTTCATATGACCAAAATGACGGATGCAATTGAACTGTGTAGATGTTTACATGTATTTTTATTTGTTCTTCTTTACTAAAGATTGTTTTTGTGGTGTGTAGTTATGTTTGTTTTCTTTTATGTGTACAATTAGTGCAAAGTCTTTATGTGGATTATCGAACTACCCGTTGAGATTCTTCTAAAAGAAAAAGCACTATACGTATATATTTTATATATTTTTGTATTTACGAGGTATGTGATTTTCGTTTTCAGATATCAGGAAAATGGTGTCTAAATATTTCACAATATTGGTTGAATGTTGTCTGGCAGTGCTAGGATCATCATCTATCGTAAAACGTTCATATCAGGTACGTAAACAAGTGTTGTCATATTCTGTCATACTACCCAACCTGGCCCGGTGATTATAAACATTGGAGTACGTACTCCTTGCTCCAACTCATACTCCGTACTCCAATTGGAGTATTTCTTAGTTACAAAGACTGCTGTAACTTCTTTATCATGAATAGAAACATATGAAATGGGTGTTCATTTTCTTAATTAGATCATTTGCTACAAGTTGGTGTTGGTTTTGATGCAAAATACTAAAAAAGCCGATTTTCAAGTTTGGGCATGGAGCACGGAGTTCGAGTACAAGAATGAGAAATGGTTATAAACACCGGGCCAGTTAATTTAATTTCCAGAATTTCGAAAACTGCTATGTGCATGTATACAATCCGAGTGTCCTGTCATGATTTTTTCCTAGTAATTAGCATGCGAATAAATTCATATTTATAAGCTGCCTGAGCAATTACGCTTTTTTTGGAACCGACAAATGCCAGTCCATTTATTTTTTTTATTACAACAATAACAACATATACTTATATCACAGTAATGAGAAGAACTGTAAGCATGTATATTGGGTACACCCTTTCTACAGCTTACTTATATAATGTATGTGTGCATATATTGGTGAGATACGTTTATGAACTTAGTTTCTCACGAAATTTATGGAGAAATGAGCAGGGTATTCTGCGTTTATTACAGTAGCTAACAGAAAGATTTAGTTCCTCTTTTAATAACATTAATGGTGTCATATATGTTCTTTCTTTTTTACTGCAAAAATGATTAATTTTGTATCCTATAATTATGAATTACAGTTAGTTTATTTCTTTTGCAATAGTGCCACAGTATATAAGTGCACCTTGTATGATGGCCCAGAAGTTATTCAAATATGCGCATTCCACAAAGAAGTGTTCTAATGTATCTGATAGTCTGTCAGGGCTTTTTTGAGAGTTAAGTAAAATGTTTCCAATTGGTTTCTAATTTAAACTTGTCTTTCCAATAATTGTGCAAGTATGGCTTAATAAATTTGCTTTGGACAATGTGTTAATAGAGGAATCTTTTATTAAGGTCCTTTAGGAGAAGACTGTTAATAACGATATTGCGTTTGATTTTGACTTTAGTTTGTACAGAGCTGTGAGATTAAAATATAGTTTTCCAAGATGTCGGTAATGTGCAATTACGCTTATACTGATGATCACTAACTTTTACATAGTATTTTTGTTAGTAAAGTGAAACTGGTTGGATAAAAATTCTGTTTGCGGTTAATACTATTTTCACTGATAAAGTACAACAGAAAAGATAAAGCTTCTATGGCTGGGGATATGTTCGAATACTGCGTCTGGTAGAGGTTAATTTATCCAGCTGCGCTGATTAAACAAAAAGAGACGCTGCTTTTTCATATTACATTAGCGATTGTTAAGCATTGCCTATAAGTAAAAGGCCTCATCTGTGTCAATGTCACTAAGTCAGTACTGACACATAAGGGATTACCGATTAAATGAGGCACTATTTTATCCTAAAGTAATAATGTCTAGTAATCGGATTGACATATTATTTAGGTTACTTCTTTGTTCATGAAAGTATCCGGCTAGGAAAACATATACATGTAGTTCTTCCAGCTGGGACCGATTGTTGTCATTTTAGTTTAGTTTTATTTGTTTATTCATGTTTTACTTATTTATTTATTTATTCTTAAAATACAAAACATGACAATAGGCTTCCGCATCTAAAAAAAGTAACAAAATTACTAGCGATAGTTTGCTTTATACTCTACGAAAAAAATCTGATAGTCTGAAAAATAGAATCAAACAAAAAATAAGTTATTGCAAATGGAACTATGAGGCTGTGTTTTCCTTTTCTTAATAGCTGGGGCAAAAATGAAAGTGTTATGATGTTGTCTAAGAAGTTAACTCTTTTGGTGTATAAAACAGAAAATGCGAAATCATCACTTTCTTTTTAATGCCGAGTTTATGTGTTAAGCATTTATAAGACAATTTATTCAAGGTTATTCATCACGCCATCTAACGCCACTTTTTATTTTCATTATCCTCGGCTTGACGTTTAGGTACAATAGCAGAATTGCGAGTAACAGTTGTATCATAAATACTGCTGATTTAGAGTGCGATAACTAGAAGGCTGCACGAGAAAGCGGGCGATAACTGTAATATTACAATGCTCGTGACTAGTTTACTGCGCCTCCAATTTAAAGGTGCATACAGAGTTTGGTATATAAGTCAATGGTTTACAGTTTGCAAGATGTACAATGAGTCCAAGAAGAAAGTATACAGTTCCATTGTATTTTAATCAAATCTTAATGTTCTGCTATCTCAAAGAAAGTTGAACATTGTTAGTCGAAAGATGTAAGTTTTTTTCTGGCACAAGTTTGAAAATTATAACTTGGATAGTATTTTTAAAATGTCAATTCTCTAAAATTACCGTGTTATGTCCGTTGCGTCATTTTGACGTAATGTACGACGTTTTTACAATGGCTCTACTTCTGATGTTCCCGTCTTGCACTCATTCTTCGAAAGTATTCATTACATTTCATACAATGTCTGAAATGATAGTATATAATTATTATATTATGTGTCTCAATAGCGTGGGCATGTTCGTTGGCTTTTAATTTGCTATTTACTAGCGATTCAGATAGTCAAATAGAAAGAAGTAAACCCATTAGATTACTTTCCTTTGTTAAGAGAGGTCATTTCTGAACTCCACAGCGAATCTTTTGTTTTGAATGTTGCATGGTTTATGCAAGTGGATCCAGGCCCACACATTGCAATACTCGGTGTTTTGGTGAATTACACCAAACATTTGTTGTCAAAATAATTTCTAGGAAGTACCACTGCGGTGTGTAATGGCTCGCTTGCACCCCAGATCTTAATCCATGTGAATTCTTTCTTTTGGACTATACGAAATCACTAAATTAATAAATATACAATCCAAAACTAATTTACTCAACTTTTCTCCTGAGCAACATGAAAGTAATTTAAGAAAGCCAGTTTGTAGAAACATGTGTCAATTTAATCAACACTTTTAAAGAATGAATGCACGACAGGAAACATTTGAAAGGTAGAAATGTTGAAAACGTCGTAAATTACGTCAAAAAGATGTTGCGGTCAAAGTAAGGTATACTTAAGACATTCACATATTTTTTAATTATTCGAGTTACAAATTTCAAACAGTTATCAGAAAGATCTTACATCTGTTTCCTTTGCAATAGCAGAAGGTAGATATTTGCTAAAATACCCTGAAACTTTCTTTTTGGACCCCCTGTTCATCACGCTCATACATTTGCCGCATTCCACTTGGTTATAAGGAAGGTGTATATTTCGAGGAAATGTATGGTAGATGCGTACTACACGAAGTTTCACAGTACAGCCTGATACCACATGCCTAAGAGTTTAATATTCCCAAATTGTCACTCATTCATTAAATAAAAGTGCAGGTTTTAAACGTCTCTGGCCGCCCCTACATGAATATACCATTTACCACAGGTATACTATATTGAATGGATGAAATGTTGGGGAATAAAAACTTTTTTTGTACGATAAAATTGATATACACTTTCAACGACATTGTAAACAAATTTGATATTATCAGGGAAATGGACAAAGTCATGAGAGAATGTTTCATCTAATGAAGTTAAACAAGAATGTTGGTATTCAAACATATGGGATAGTCTATAACTGTTCAATTCACGAAACAAATAAATGTCAAAGACTATATCCCACGCTTCAGTACAGCTTAGGGATACGTACTCTTTTGTTACCTCCTTAATTTCTGTGTGAATGTTGTGTCCGTTTCTTCAGGCACACCATTCTTAACCAATAAACGTTTTTAATTAGCCAAAGGCTAAATTGAGTACTTCCAAAGCCATCATTTACTATGGTTACTATTTAGGAAACTCAATTATATTGTCAAATGCTGACAATGAGTGTTTTGTGGTATCGTTAGTATATTTAATTAAGGGTTTTGACGATGTTTTTTTCAATAATATATACGTTACGTAGTTGTGGTTCAAAGTATATATCCTAAGGATATTCGCAACTTATGTTCATGTCTAACAAGTAGTGAAAACACACAAAATAAAACTCGCTTATACAAATTATAGTATTTATATCTTGCTGGCGTTTAGTGATTTATGAATTAGATACTTAAGCAAGACATTGCTCTTAAGCCGTCAGTATGTGACATCGCAAAATGATGTATATTCCATGATTATGTCAAAATACAACTTGTACGTAACAGGAAAATCTTGGTGTCACAATCTGGAGACATTTCATTTCTATATTTAACTTGCGATGACTGTCTACATGTACTAACAGTGCAAAAAGGGAAATGTTTAAAAACAGCTATAAAAGGAACAAATTCAAAATGAAAAGCTTAAGATAACAAAGCTGTGCTAGACAAGTAAACTTCAAACATGTGTCTTGTGTTTCAAGTCGTCCAAGACAATTGTCCGCGAATTAGTTGTTATTTAGTAACATGTACTGACCTGGTTAACAGACGGATCCTAATAGAAACCGCACACACCAGTCGTAAATGGACGCATTAATAAGTTGGTAGAATGTTATCAATACTACTTATACCCACCTTAATAAGTTCCTAAATCTGTTCTGGAGTCAGACAGTGTCAACTGATTTGAAATCAGTCACAAGAATATACTCAATTAAGGTGACACTATATTTGTTTATAATTAAATTGCAAGTTGGTATTTTAGAGATTTGTGTGTCAAAGTTAGCAGACAAACAGTTCGATTAACACAATCTTATTTAACTCCTTCTAAGGGAAACGTGGAATGTTTTGATATTTCCTTTGTTGTAAAAGGCGTTAAAACAAAGTTCAACTAGCTAATGGCAATTCATATAATTGACAACTAAATGTTAACTCCGACGATAAGGAAGTGAGAATGCCACGATTGAGTGAATACTTTAGCATTTAAATGTCCCATAAAGTCGAACTATTAATTGCTTTGGCTTCTTCTGGCCTACGTTTTATGTCCGCCATGAAAAGATATACACTAACATGAACGACTTACTCATTGTCCGGTTTAAGTAACAGTAAATATATTTTGTCGCATTCGTACGTATATACATATTATATATTTAGTACTCAGTCAGCGTACTCTTAAGTATATGGATTTAGGTAAATTGTTACTACTCATATACAGGTAATAAAACGTATTTAACATTGCTTGAACAATGCCTGGAACTGTCCTACTTTTTCTTTCCCATCCCCGCTTGTTATCTCTCAAAGTAAAACACAGCATTCACTGATTGAAGTTCATAATAAACAATAATTAGTTTCGTAAATTATTTTGCAATGATCATAAACAAGTGAAAAGTGAGCATTCTTTTATGTGGCAGCTCTCCATTGACTCATAAACCTAACCGTATTAATTTTATCGGTTTCAATATTTTGCACTTTAGATTTTTACTGGCTCGTATACTACATAATACAATATCGGTGAACGTACTTAATTAGAACAATCCCATTTTCATAACAAACCTAGTTATTAATCATAGCAGATACACTATAATTGGGGATTAATGCCTTGGTTGCCTTAAATCCCCAAGTGTACGTCTTAGTCACTGGAAATAGAAAATAAACAGAGCCTCGCAGCAGTCACTTAAGATTTATTTTTTCATAATATGTAAAATGTATGATTGTATGCTGGTTGATTTAAACTCATTGTTATATTTTACCCCAACAATAAGGAAACAATGCGAAAAGGCAAAAATACGACAAAATGACATCGTCGAGTCATTTTGCTTTTGAAAACTTACATTGTTGGTTAATAATATTTCGCTTTATTGCAAATACGACAAATGAAAGGCGTTAATATGACTCAAAAATGTTTCCTCTTGGCAAATATGTATCATTGTGAAAACACAACTATGTGTACGTTAAGCAACTTGACCTACATCAGTCACCATAACATTATATAGTGTGTCATGCATGTAAAGTTTCCCTAGTATGTCACAATTGCTCTTGTCAAACGGATGCACAAATGAGACACAATTACAGACAAAATTGTAGGAATATATGAGTAGGTAACTATTCCAAGACAAGCTAATGACTTTTCTTGACTGACAATTCCATTGTCTTTGAAACATTCTGTGCACTTGTAACGCATGCTTCCACTTGCTTGACTAACAATTCCATTGCCTTTGAAACATTTTGTGCACACTTGTAATGACATGCTTTCAAATCTAATAAGCGTAACCCTCACAATGAAATATTCTGATATCGAATAGCGTATAATCAGGTATAATACGACAGCTGGAAACGACAACTTTGGTCGCATTCATCTTCATTATTTTATATGTTACCATTTCGCTTTCATCGCATGAATGGTTCTCTTAAACGCATAATGTTTTATAAGAAGTCATTGATATCAGACATGCACCTTCTTCTATGAATGTGTACGATAAGTATTCCCCTTGCTACATGTACACGCTCAGCTTGATTGCAATCTGGATTTTCTTCTCTCATGTCCATGATTGCGATATGTACTTACAGGAATGAGGTATCGAGAGTGAAAAAGTTGTTCACAGTAGACCTAAAAAACATATATAAACTAACAGATGTGAAAAATAATAAATAAGAGAATTGATTGACCATACCATTATTTAGTTTCTCTTAATATGTCAAGGTTAGATAAACAGTTAAAATCTTGATGTGATAATGGTGTTTTTATTTTGAAGACGTCTTGTTGTTGATGTGGCACGTACCGTGCGGATGTTTAAAGTGTACTATAAGGTTTTGTTCAAATCGTTATTCCAAACGTAATTCTAATCTAATGGCAACACGGAACCATTAGAAGAATTTAGCACTTGAAAGTTTTCAGTTCAACTTTATGTGATTTTCTCATGTTATTTAAACTTTTTACAAAAGGTTTCAAGATGTAAGCTGATTTAATTGGAAAAATGCATGTTAAATCAGCACTTTAACGATTTGTTTGTAATGCCTCCGAATGCTTCATAATCTTTTAAATGTTATAAAGCAATCAATATAGTTGGTTTGTTTCGGCAACACTTTATTAATACTCTAATAGTTAAAGTCAAATACGGTAGCGATTTTACAAAAACAATCTGTTAAATAGCACACTTGATAACCTACGAACAATCACCTACTAGGCTACTCGTTTAGTCAAATGATTGATACAGGAATCTTGACTTGCACACATGTATACCGATGTACAGGCATCCACGAGGAATATGTAATAAATAATTTAGATCATCAGTAAAGTTAAAATTGGGGGACAATTTTCTTAAAAAAGTATATAGTATGTGTTAACCTTACAACTAATTAAGTTTCATATAGAGTACGGTAATCTATATGGTATACAAGGAATCAGCAAATACACATTTTATTGTATCGGCATTATATGAGTTGTTCTCCAGGAAAACCGGGCTTCGTGAAAAAAAATATTGATGAATATATGGTCAGACAGAAGAGACTCCTGTGATCAGAGTGTGAAAATTTCAACAAATTATTCCATACACTTACAAAGTTATAGGCTTTTTAAACCAACCACTACCACCTACTTTTTGAGTGACGTCGCGAACGTCATTCTCTACGTTTTTGACGTAACGTCAATTGGCATTTCAAAGATTCAGTATCTGATATTTTTTGACGTAAACCTTTAACATTGTGGCACATTATAGAATCATATTCTTCTTTTAATAAAACGTGTCCAATTTGTGAGTGTTTGCTTATAGAGAACAATTGCAAGTGTTTTAGCCACTATACTCTTGTTTTCCTTGATATGGGTACTTTTTAGAACACGATCACCAAAGCAACGACAGAAGTTATTTTAACACAATTTTAAAGAAAACTTGAAGCTAATGTACTGTACTATCCAATAACTCAAATATGAAATCAAAGGACACGAGTTTTTTTCTCAGTTAAGATATTTTGCTTAATTTTATTGCATAATTACAATACAATGTCATTAAGCCTGTTTTCCTGGAGAACGGCTCATATATATAATTATGTTCTGTTGTAATGCAATCAAATAAATGAGATTTTATTTTCAGTCTCTGAATACCATCCCCCGCATAAAATGTCAGTTTGTTTGGTATCTGAAATCTGTCTTTTTTACATTTTTGTCAATGCATGCTAGAGACTGATAGCTTTTAACCTATTTATATCACCCGAACACTTCTTAGTTTCCACATGGATGTAAGACAGTAATTGGAACTGATGTACGATGTGTGTACAATTCCCAATTATGTCATAATTGATAAGATTCAAGCGACGAAAGACATGATTGTTTGCGTTGTTTCGCTATGGAACTTTGATTGTGGTATAGAGAAAATGACGTAAACACCTAATTGGAACGTATTATTTCTATACGTCACAACTCAACGAAAATGTGCATGTCAATGTTAATTGGCTCATAGTTCATTAACGTTTAAACATACTTTTGAATTATGCTGTAAATACTCCATGTCAGACTCAATATAATGTATTTCTTACAAGGTTGGTTCAAAAATACAACCTAATCGAGTTGATAGCCGTTTCGGTGTGGCGGTGTGCTAAATAGATGACGTAAATATGACACAACTGGAGACATGAGCCACACATTCCACAATTCAAAGACAGACATTACACAGACGACGTCTGAGTTACATGTACATTGTAGGACACAAACAGTTCAATAAATGCCATATTATTTAACGAAACGTCTTCAAACGACATAGTTTTAAAAATATTGTAGTGTTTCTTTTTGTGGTAAAAGACGTTAAAACAAAAGTTCAACTAGCTAATATCATTTGGTAAAAATTGACAATAAATGATTAATTTGAACATAATAAAGTAGTATGCCACACCACACTAATATTGGGTGAATTCACTAGCATTTATATGTCCTGTAAAGTTGAATAGGAGTCATCAGTAATCGTTAATTGCCTTTGCTCCTTCTGGTCTGCTTGTTATCTCAAACATGGCTCCACTAACAATTTACTCAATGTGCGGTTTACGTGAGAGTAAGCAGGTTTTGACATTTTAGTTTGTATATAAACATATACATGTAATACCCAACCAGTGTATATTTACGTCAGAAGAATACGGTTTAAGGCAAATATTTACAACTCGTATACTGGTAATAAAAAGTATGTAACAGTGTTCGAACAATGCCAAGAACTGTCATAATTATTATTTCCCGTCCCCGCTCGTAACTTATTATCTCACAGTAAAACAGAGAATACACTGATGTAAGTTCCTGATAAACATTGATTTGTCAATGGTAAGTTCTTAGTTGATTTCATCATATATGTGTTTATAGCCCTTCTTTAAAGTTTTAGCTATCGTACTGACTAATAAACATAACACTATTAACGCTGCCGATTTCAATTTTAGCATTTAACGTTTGTCTAGCTGGCATACAACAATATACAATATCGAAGATACCACTAAAATAGAACAATTCCATTTTTATAGCAGACATATTTTACCTAATTATAGCAAAGATAATTAGGAATTTATGCCTCGGTTTCCTTAGATCCCCAAGTTTAAGTCTTAGTCACGGGAAACAGAAAATAAACAAGATTGTAAGAATATATGAGTAGGTAACTATGCCAAAACACACTAATGTTTTTACTTGAATGACAATTCCAATTTCGGTGAAACATTCAATGCACACTTGTAATGATATGTTTTCACATGTAACAAGCGTAACCCTCTCAACGAATTATTCTGATATCGAATAGCTTATAATGAGGTAAAATGCGACAGCTTAATGGCAAATCGTCCTTTGGTCTTCTTCAATTTATATGTTACCGTTTCGCCTTTATCACATGAATGGTTCTTTCAAGTGCATGCTAGAAGCCAATTCTATATTAAGACATGCACTTTTGACAGTATAAATTTATCAATATACCTGTAGTGTGTTCACTATACTGTACCTTTGCCTTTTCTGTTGTGTAGTATGTTGTAGTATGAAGTAGATGAGTATGCGCTTATAGGTAGTGTCCCTGTATTCTTAAGTAAGATTATTTAAAGCGCGTGTTTCCCTCGATACCATTGTTATGACTCATTAATGTTCTTGGAGCTTGATTATTTTTCTTAGGACATACACGTACTTAAAACAGTGAAAGAAAACTCGAAGCCGATGTCTGTTCATGATGAATTCTATTGAATACTTTACCAGTCACATAAAAAAACCAAAGCATAGGTTAACTACCAATGATCCGCCTCAGCGATAACCTATCGGTTAAGCGTCCACACCAAGGTCGTCATACCAAAGACGAAATAAAAATGGTAACATTAATACTAGACACTCAGCATAATTGGAAAGCTGTCTTTTCTTCTCTCATATCCTGGTTTGCGATGGGTAACACTAAGAATAATGTTAATATAAGCTGGAGAAACTTGTTTCCAATTTGACCTAAAATAAATTAGTATGAACTTACAGATGTATTTTTATTACTAGTATATACCAAGTAAGCCAATATACAGCACGGAGTAATCATATTAATTTTGATTTTCTCTTATTATATCAAGGTAAGATGAACAGTGAAAAATATTGATCTGAAAATGGTGTGTTCTGATGTAGTCTTCTTGTTGATGTGACACGCACGTGTGATTTACTGTACGCATGTTAATAGTGTACTTCAACGTTTTGTTCAAATTATAAATCCAAAGGTAATTGAATTCTCATCTAATGACAACAATGAACTATTAGAAAAATCAGCTTTTGAGAGTTTTTCATCTCAACTTTATGCGATTTTATCACATTATTGTTTTTTGCAAAAGGCTTCAAAATGTCTTAATTTGAAAAAATGAATGTTCAATCAGCACTTAAAAGAATTACTTGAAATGCTTCTGACTGCTAGAGAGTCATGATATTGTTTAAAATCAATTAAGATGGTTGGTTTGTTTCGGCAACACTTTATTATTGCTCTGGTGATTTTAGTCAAACACGGTAGCGATTTTACAAAAAAGAAATGATAAAAAGCTCATTTGATAACCTACCAAGCATACCAACTACTAGGCTACTAGTTCGGTCAAATGTTGTATAAGTAGATCTCGGTTGTATAAATACGGATATGCATGCATCCACAATGAATAGTTTATAAATTATTTGGGTCGTCGGTAAAGTCCAAATGGGGAAACAATTTTTATGAAAAAGTACTATGGGTTAAACTATCAATGTAAGTACTGCAATCTATATCCTGGTACATATTATGTTGTATCGGCTACATAAAATCATTAGGTTCTGTATTCTGTGAATTTTTGCGAATTTCACTTTGAGTCTCTGAATAAGACCCCCGCATCAAATGTAAAATGTCAGTTTGTTTGATCTGAAATCTGTCTCTTTTATAGTTTTGTCAATGCAGTCTAGAGACTGATAGTTTTTAACCTATTAGTTACTCTGCAGCACTTCATAGTTTCCACTGGGATGTAAGACAGTAGTTGAAACTGATGTAAGATGTGTGTAAACTTTCACATTATATCATAATTGATTAGATACAAGCGGAAAAAAACTTGATTGTTTGCGTTGCTCTGCTGTGCAACTGTGATTGTGTCTTAGAATAAACAACGTAAGCACCTTATTAGGACGTATGCACCTAATTAGAACGTATTATTTTAAAACGTCACAACTCACTGAGATCATATATTTTATGTATTGTTGGTGCTAATTGGCTAATCGTTCGCTAACCTTTCAACATTAATTTTGATTTTGATATAAATGCTCTGAATCACCATGGCAGTGGTGCATACCTCACGAATCACCAGTCAGAAATAAGATTAACACAATAATACACACCTTATCATCGTATTTGTACGTATAATAACACATTAAGTTGAGAGGCATTAAGAGCACTGACTGACGTTAATATCACCACACTTGAAAATGAATATAAGTTATACAAAAACAGAAGTATGGTGATTCATGTTTGTAAAGTTTCCCTAGTCTGTCACAATTTCTCTCGGCAAACAGATGCACAGATGAGACACAACTACAGTAAAATTGTAGGAATACAAACTAATGCTTTTGCTTGACTAACAGCTCCATTTCTTTGAACCATTGTGTGCACTCTTGTTATGCCATGCTTTCAAATGTAACCAGCGTAACCATCACAATGAATTATTTTGATACTGAATAGCATATAACGAGGTATACGTCGACAGCTGAAAACGATAATCTTGCTTTCTGCTTCTGTATTTTATATGTTACCATTTCGCTTTTATTCCAAGAATTGTTCTCTAAAATGCATGATAGAATTCAATGATTTGATACATGAAGTTTTATAGTTGCTGTAGTACATAATCAATATACTTTTACTCATAATTACATTGTCCTTTTAGTAGGTTCACCGATCCGAGAGATATTATAATCGCTTTACTGGTCTACAAAATAAATGTATAAATTTTGTATGTCATGCCTTTTATGGTTAGAGATATCATTATGTGAACAAAGAACATGTTAGGTTTACAAGTCTTTATAAACTATACATCGCCGGCTTAGAATGAGAAAGTCGTAACAATAAAATCAATATTTTGATAAAACAAGAAACAACGGTCTGACAACCACTAATTACGTATGGTAAAACAATCGTTTTCAACTTCAGTTTGGTCAATATGACAAGTTCCGATTTTCATAACAAGAGGCTCGTAAGAAGCGCCTTATGGTGTAGATTTCAAATACGAGAGGTGTTCAACTTATTTATGAACAGAAAATGATCATCAATCTTTTTTTACTCTAACAATGAAATTGAATAAAAACTTTTATATTGTGTAAAGTAGTGTATCAAGAAATATATATTATAATTGTAAATTGCCAATACGTTACGGTTAAATCATAATCAACATTAGGGTAGAGGGTGTTGTTATTTGCGTTTTGAAGGTTCGAAACTCGTAATAATTACGTTTACATTTTCCTTCTTTAATCGTGGTTTTAGTATCAACCAGATGGAAAATAATATTGTTAAAGCATAAGAAGACTTCGACATCCACTGTTTGGTTATAATGTATATCAAAATTATATTCTTAAGTTTTTTTATTTGGTGTTGTAAATGGTGACTTGAAGCTGAATCTGGACGAAACACTATGTTCTTGGAACAGTCACTATGAACGATGCGTAACACTTTTTTGTTGAAAACCTGATTTGAAATTGTTCGTACATAGACCACAGCCTTCAATTTCGTCAACTGGATATTAATTTTAATGTGTGTTTTTCCATAATAACAAACCCAATGCCTTGTTGTTTTTAGCTTTAACCAAATGAAATCTACAATGTATGATGATCATATGTTCAACTTAAAACATCTTCTCGAATGGTTTCAAAAAGATATTTCAATTGTTTGCATTCAAAATTGCACAATCGGTGTTCATGTTTTGTTCATAAATGAGTTGAACACCTCTCGTATGCAAATATTCAAATATTTCAAAGTGGCACATACGACCTTTTCATTCTAAGCCAGCGATGTGTATGGTCTGGTTTACGTTGAATTCTGTTTAAATCAATTCCGTATCACTATTCAACTAACAGATGACTAACTAACAGATGAACAAGGCATTCAGATGTTCAGATGAATTATACCGCCTGTTTACATGCATGCCATCATTACCCCTTATTTATGTACTTACACATGTAACTTTACCAGTCACATTATCCAAATAATAAGTCAACTAACGCTAATCCGCTTCCTCTTAATGGTCAAGCGTTCACTTCGAGGACGCGTCAATAAAAATGGCAACAGTAATTCCCTTGCTATTACTCAGCATAATTAGGAATATGGCTTTTTTCTCTCATGCCCTCGTGTCGATAAGTAATACCAGGAATAAGGAGTCGAGCGCGATTAATATAAGTTGGAAAAACTTTCACAATCGACCTAAAACAATAAGACTCAATTAATAGATGCAAGACATAATGAATCGGCCAATATACAAGTATTGCATTATTGGGTTTCTTTGAATACATCAAGGTTAGCTGAAAAGAGAAAAATATTGATCTAAAAATAATTAGTGTTTTATGTTGAAGAAATATTGTTGTTTATGTGGTTTGTACAGATGTTTATTCTGTACGACATGTATTAAGTTTTGTTCAAATTACAATTTTAAACGTAATTAACTTCTCATCTAATGACAACACTGAACCATTAGAAGAACACAGTGCTTAGTAGTTTTTAGTTTAAAAAAAACGTTATTTGATCTTCTCATGTTATTTGAACTTAATGCGAACGGTTTCAAAATATAAGCTGTCTTAATTAGAAAAATGCATGTTATAGGCATCCCTTAAGCGAGTTGTTCGAAATGCCTCAGACGACTGCTACACAATCCATTTACTGTTTAAAATCTATTAAAGTGATATCATTGTTTCAGCAACACTGTATTATTGGTTAAAGTCAAATACGCTAGTGATTTTACAAAAATGAACTATTAAAGAGGCATGCCCAGAAACTGCTGTTCGTTTTTTTCGTACACCAAAATTGTGTTTGTCACGTGTAAAACAAATTATTACGGAAAAGTCAAAGACGAATGTGTGTTCAAAAAGAACCCTATAATGAGCGCGTCGGTAGTTTTATGTCGGTTTGAATAAAAGGCTGTCAGCCTTTTATTAACGACTATGATATTTCCGATACGTCTTAGAGTTTAACTAAGCATGTACGCTGCCTTTCAAGTGAATATAACATGAACAATACTTATCATGTATGTTTGGCATTATTTCCGCGTTGTTTTAGGTTTTGACAGATCCCGAAACGGTTGAGTTGTGAAAATGATGAATACTTTCTGAGGCTGAAATTGGCAAATCTTGTAATGTGAATTTTGAGTAAACTAGTGGGATATTTTGTTAATATTTTACAGGGCTTTCATGAATTGATTTACGCATTAAAATGATACAAGTTTGATTGCCATTCAAGACGCTTCAATTCCTGGGCATGTCCCTTTAACAGCGCATTTGATAACCTACGAACAATCACACCCACTCACCTACTCGTTTAGTCAAATGTTTTATATAGGAACCTAGACTTGACATGTATACCGATGTAGAGGCATCCAGAAGGAATAACTAATCAATTATTTGGGTCATCAGTAAATTCCAAATGGGGAAACAATTTTCTTGAAAACGTATTGTTACAGTTAAATTGTCAACTAATTTAAGCTAAATTGAGTACACAGAATCATCAAATACACAATGACTTTTTATTTCTAAAAATGTACAAAAGGATACTGAGTTACTGACACATGGGGTTCGATATTGAAATTTTATTCTAAGTGTATTAATATATATTTCATAATGATAATTTATATCGTATCATTTGACATCCAATCGCTAAATCAGGCGTCGTCTTATCGTCATTATCACCATATATATTAAGGTCGTCATTGTGTGCGAATTTAGTGGCAATTGGAAAAGCATCCAATAACATACAAACAAAAGCAAAACAGTGTAATATTTTCATGAAGTAAACTCAATGAATGGAACTTGAGACTTTATTTTTTATTGTCTGTTCATACAATGGTATAATACGACTCCCGGTGATATGATACGACGCCTAATGGGGATGTTACATGAACCCTAATGGTGTGATATGAAACCTGGATGTTCGGTCCAGGAAAAAGACAACATTAGATACCAAATTACATCAGATGGTGTGTTACGACGTTTAATTAATTTGTGGCTCAATATTTCTTTCGATGGAATGCAAGACATTAGCCATTACGACAATAAAGTACTAGTTAGTATAATCGGAGTGAAAAAATATTTTTTCTTATTAACGTTTACGAGATAATCATTTAACTTTGTTTTAATTTGTTTGTTAGTTTTACTTTATATCATACAAAAATGAGTGACCAACAAATCTATATGTTATCTAGTTAACGATGAGAAAAAAAATGTTTAAAAACAGATAAGTAGTTGTTGTACAAATGATTGCGGTATGAAACATTCACGCTCTGATAACACACCAAGGACAACTCTAATGTTCTAATGCTCTAATTTGGCCTGGTGTTAGTATGTTAAAGCCCTTGTCAGTACGACTTTAAAACTGTTCCCGAAAATCAATACGACATTTATGCTACACTTCCAAATTTTATAAATACTAGTACAATTCATTATTATACATTATAGATTCTCTATTGGTAATGTAAAAATATGAAAGTATTGAATGACTTTGGTTACTATAATTTTACGGAGGCATTCTCGTAATGAAAATCGTCATGGATATGACTAAAGCATATGGACATTTTAAGTCAATCGTGAACATTGCACATGGTCTGTCTGTGAGTGTGTTGTGAATCGAATCAATATGAATTAATACAAGCCACAGTTAATTTCCTATGAATAATACTGTCTGCCTGACGTTACATATCCAGTGTTATAAGCCCCTTCACTTCTCATAGCTCGATGTTAAAGATTATATCGTGACATTTAATATCCTATCTACAAAACCACTGGGTATTCATCCACGGACTGGTCTGTTGAATAACGGCGATTCAACTGATACTTAGTACATTTTGTACACACAACAGTGAACCAATCCATCCATGCTGATTTTATATATGCTAGAAGTGTTTTTATTCAAAATTCAACTTCTACTTTTATTAGTAGTATATTGATGTTCTAAGGTACGAAACTTGTCATCTAAATTTTAGATTTTGACCATGTTTATTTTACCTAATGCATGGGTCACAACACTCGCCCTATGTCATACAATGTTAGAACTACCATACATTGCAAATATAGATAATTATTTGCGGGATTTTAACAATACTGAAACATTGTCTTATTCATTAGGCCTGTTACGTTATCAACCTCAGATTATTCTTCCATCACTCGACCCATGCAATGTAACACGTGGCGGATGCACAGAAATGTCAAGGCTTTCTATTCATTGCTCGTCGCCCACCTGCTTAACGTTACTGGCACATATGATCTAATTACGCAAACCAACCGATTTGCTGTGATAAAGTCAGTGACAAAGGCCAAGTAAGACAAGTAAAGCATTTCAGTAACTCACAATGGTCTATGACTGTCACAAATCGTCACAGATAGATGGCGATCTAGCCTGACAACATTTACCCCATCCAATTAATTATGAAATAATTGCCATTTTACACACTATATATCAATCCTAATCACAGGGCATCATCCTTATTGTCACATCATGAATTGCTTGTGATACAAATACGTTTAAACAGTTCCAGTAATATATGGACCAGGGATATTGGCTTGGGTATATAAATAACATCAGAACAATAGCAAGGAGGTTTATAACATTTTATGGTCCTCTGTTTGATGGTCCATATACGGTCATTTCGAAGTTTTATTGCGAGGACATATTTATGAGATGTCAGTCCAATAACCGGAATATAAACGTCAACAGTGTCCCTTACGACCGTCATAGTTTCAACTTCCGCGTCTCTATACGTAGATGCTGCCTGAACGAGGATAATCCATCCGATTATAATCAAATCCTCTATTAACGCATTGTTTTAGAAAAGGCAACCTTTAAGACTTAATTGGGTACTGGTGTTTGGTTACAGTATACAATGCGTGTCTGTGTCTTTAACAACCAGTCGTTAAGTTGAAAAAACAGATTAAACATAATGTTAATTATTTCTGTCACTATGCCTACTGTGACAGAGGTATCTAGTATCAAAAGGTTGCGAATAGAAAGTAAGTTCCAACGAATCACTTTTGGGAAAAAATGTAATGATGCTTTAAAGTGGATGAGGAAAACCGGAAAATCTCCACACTCACTATGTACATGGCGGTTGTCTTTGGTTCTTGGACTGTGTGACATAACGTTATATTTACGCCAGTAAGCGCGCACAGTATATCAACCTAATTTTGTGTTATAATTGGTTAGGTGTATAGTGTGGTTCTTATCTTATTCCTGACGGGTGATTCGTGAGAAATGCACCACTGTCATGCTGACACGGTGTCTTTAAAGCACATTCTAAATGTATGATGAAAGCTGAGCGATATGTGAACCAATTAGCAGCGACAATACAAATATTCTCGGTGAGATTTGACGTATTGAAATAATACTTTCTAAATAGATGCTGACGTCATTTTCACTACGCCACAATCAAAGTTGCACAGCAAAACAACGCAAACAAGCATATTATTACATAATTGGGAGGTTTACACACAGTGTACATCAGTTCCAATTACTACCTAACATCCTACTGCAAGAAGAGAAGCGTTCTGGTGATACAAATACCGTAGGTTAAACGCTATTAATCTATGGAATGCATTGACAAAAAAGTACAAAAATAAAATTTCCGATCCAATCCAAACTGACATTTTATGTGGGGGATCGTATTCAGAAATTCAAAATAAAATCGCATTTAGTTGATTGCATTAAAACAGTCCATAATTATGTTGATAGCTGATACACTAGAATGTGTATTTGGAGAATCCTGGTACTCCATACATCTGAAATGAGTTGCTAGTTTAACCCATAGAGATCTTTTTTTAAAAACTGTTTCTAATTTTATAGCTATTCCTACTGGATGCATGTATATCGGTATTTATGCTAGCCAATGTCCCTGTATACAACATTTGACTAAACTAGTAGCCTTGTAGGTGATTGTTAGAAGGTTATCAAATGTGTTTTTAGCAGTTCTTTTATTGTAAATTCGCTATCACCAGAGTAATAATAAAGTGGTGCTGAAACAACTTTACCATTTTTTAAACAGTGGATAGATTATGTACCAGTCTGAGGCATTTCGCAAAACTCGATTAAGTGATGCATTAAACATACCTTTTTCTAATTAAGACAGCTACATTTTTTGTACAATTTACAAAAAGTTGAACTGAAAAATAGCAAGCGCTGATTTTTCTAATGGTTCATTATTGTCATTAGAGAAAAATCAATTACGTTTGGAATTATAATTTGAACAAAACTTTGGAGTACACTATAAACAAGCGTTCAAAGCCGATGGCATTTCAGTCTATTTAAGACTAAATCACTCACATTGTCCAAATCGCAGATTAAATACCTCGTTAGCCTAATGGTTAAGCGTACACTCCAAGGCCATGACATACCAAAGACGAAATAGTTATGGAAACAGCTATTCCATTGATTTATGTTATTTTCTCATGTTATTTGAACTTTTTGCAAAAGGTTCCAAGACGTTATGTCTTAATTTGAACAATGCATGTTAACTCAGCACTTAAAAGAATTGCTCGTAATGTCTCAGACTTCTACATCAACTTTTTACTGTTTAAAATCAATAGGGTGGTTGATTTGTTTCGGCAACACTTTATTATTTCTCTGGCGATTAAAGTCAAATATGGTAGCGATTTTACAAAAAAGAAGTGTCATTTAGCGCATTTGATAGCCTACCAACTTTCACCTACAATGCAACTAATTTAGTCAAATGCTGTATATAGGAACCTGGGCTTGTTTAAATACCGATATGGATGCATCCAAAAGGCAAGTCTAATAAATTATTTGGGCCATAGGTATAAAAAAGGAATCACCAAATACACATGTTGTTGTATCGGTAATATAACATGCTTATGTTCTGTTTGACAATAAAAATGCGATTTGATTTCGAGCCTCTGAATACGAACCCCCGCATGCAATGTCAGTTTGTATGGGTTCTGAATTATGTCTCTTTACATGTTTTGTCAATGCAATCTAGAGACTTATAGCTTATAACCTATTTGTATCATCCGAACACTTCACTGTTTCCACTGGGGTGTCAGGCAGTAATTGGAACTGATGTACACTGTGTGTAAACCTCCCAATAATATCATAATTGAATAGATATAAGCGAAGAAAGACATGATAGTTTGCGTTGTTTTCTGTGTGACTGTGATTGTGGCGTAGAGAAACTGACGTAAGCACCTAATTAGAACGTATTATTTTTATACGTCTCAATTCACCGAAAATGTGTATGTCAACGCTAATTGGCTCATAGATTAATAGCCTCTAACCATGCATGCACTTAAATTATGCTGTAAATACTCCATGTCATTGTGAATATAGTGTATTGTATACAAGCAAAGAAAAACATTAGTTCAACAATAGTTGTTTTTATGTAATAGCACATTGGGATGTGGCGCTGTATAGACTTCATGACTTAAATATCACACAACTAGAAACATAAGCCACACATTCCGAAAATCAAAGACAAACGTTACACAAACTACATCAGTGTGACATGTAGGAGACAAACAGTTCAATAAATGCCATAGTATTTAACGAAAAGTCTTCAAATGAAATACTTAAGTGTTGTAATGTTGCTTTCTGTGGTAAAATACGTTAAAACAAAATTCAACTAGCTAATAGCATCTGGTATAAATTGGCAATTAATGGAAAATACGATGATAAAGAAATGCGAATGCCACGATACCACACACTATTGGGTGAATACACTAGCATTTATATATCCCAACAAGAAATATCTGTGATTGTACTTTGAATTGTTTGCTTCTGGCCAACTTTTATGTCCGCCTTGAGAAAATAGACATATTTTTTATGAAATGGTACATTGACCTATTTACTATTTACTCATTGTGAGAGTAAACATGCGTTGACATCTTTGTTTGCATAAGCATGCTGAACCAGAAAACGTTTACGGCAGGAGAACATGGACCAGACAAGTACGTATTACTTGTAATAAATTTATATAACAATACTCGAATATTACATGGAACTGTCATAATCACTCTTTTTCGTCCCCGCTTGTAACGTATTATCCCACATTAAAAATCTAGCATACACTGATGTAAGCTCATAATAAACATGGATTTTGCAATGGTTAGTTTCTTAATTGAATTCTTCACACATGTGTTAATGCATCCCTTTAATGTTTTAGCTTTCGTACTGTCTAATAAACATAACATTATTAACGTTGTCGATTTTAATTTGTCGCACTTAACGTTTGTCTATCTCGGATACAACAATATACAATATCGAATTACCGCTAAAATAGAACAATTCCACTTTTATAACAGATACATTTC
Organism: Spisula subtruncata; assembly: GCA_963678985.1. NCBI lineage: Eukaryota > Metazoa > Mollusca > Bivalvia > Venerida > Mactridae > Spisula > Spisula subtruncata. Next base: position 12,991,881 of record OY787671.1, on the reverse strand, counting down.
TTAATTATAGCAGATATAATTAGGTTTTTATGCCATGGTTGCCTTTAATCCCCAAGTGCACGTCTTAGTCACGGGAATAGAAAGTAAACATCGCCTCACAGCAGTCACCGAAGATGGGCTCATTTTCTGGATATGTAAATTGTATGGTGGTTAATTTAACGCATTGTCGTTTTTTCGTTTTATACATGTATTACCCCGCAACAAGGAATCAGTGCGAAAAGGCTTTTTTAAATAGGCCTACGACAAAGTAACATCGTCGTATATTCGTGCTTTTACTAACGTACATTGTTGTGTCAGAAGGGGCGCTACGCAAAATAATACAAACTATTTCTTCTGTGTGACAATGTATCATTGTGAAAACTCAACGATGCGTAATTTAAGCATTTATACCTAAATCATTCACCATAGCATTTTATGTTGTTTCATGCATATAAAGTTTTCCCCGTCTGTCACAATTTCTCTTGTCAAACGGATGCACAGATGAGACACAATTACAGCCAAGATTGTAGGAATATATGAGTAGGTAACTATACCAAGACGAACGCATGCTTTTGCTTGACTGACAATTCCATTGTCTTTGAAACATTCTGTGCACTCTTGTAATGACATGCTTTCACATGCAACAAGTGAAAATCTCACAATGAATTATTCTGATAGCGAATAGCGTATAATGAGGTATAATTTAACAGCTTGAAACATGAATCTTGCTTATTTTATATGTTACAGTGTCGCTTCTATCGCATGAATGGTTTTCACAAAAGAATGCTAAAAGTCATTGATGTAAGACATGCACTTTTTACACTTTTATGCAACTCCAATTCATCAATGGCCTTAATTATTATATTTACAGCTGTTAGACTATTATTATTAATTTAGGTAGATTGTGAAAGAAATTTTTCCAACTGATATTAATCCCTCTCGATACCTCATTCCTGGGGTTACCCATCGCAAACAAGGGTATGAGAGAGGAAAAACTGATTCCCAATCATGCAGAGTATCTAGAAAAGGAATAGCTGTGGCCATTCTTATTTCGTCTTTGGTATTTCGTGGTATCGAAGTGGATGATTAATACTATATATCAAGGTTAGATAAACAGTGAACAAGTTGATCTGAAAGTGGTGGTATTATTTTGAAGACGTCTTATTGTCGATACAGCTTGTACATGTGATTTACTGTACGAATGTTATTTAAAACGTTTTGCAAAATGTTAAAAACTGTTTTAATTTGAAATATTGCATGTTACCAATGGCACTTATTCGAATTGCATGAAATACTGCTACATAATCGCGTTACTGCTTAAAATTAATTATGATGGTTGGTTTGTTTCGGCAACATTTTATTATTGCTCTGGTGATTAAAGTCAAATACGGGAGCGATTTTACAAAAAAAAACAACTGTAAAATAGCAAATTTGATAACCTACCAACAATCGCCTACTAGGCTACTAGTTTGGTTAAATGCTATACAAAATGACCTATGCTTGTATAAATACCGATATGCATGCATCCAGAAGAAATAGATAATAAATTATTTGGGTCATCCGTAAAGTCCAAATGGGTAAACAAATTTCTTCAAAAAAGTAGTATGGGTTATACAACTTATTTAAGCTGTATGGAGTACTGCAATCTATATCCTTGTATATAAATCACCAACTACACATTGTAATGTATCAACTATATAACATAATAATGTTCTGTTTTAATGCAATCAAATAAATGCGATTTTATTTTGAATCCCTGCATGACTTCGACCACCCTCATGAAATGTCAGTTTGCTCGGGATTTGAAATTTGTCATTTTTTACATTTTCTTTCAATGCATTCTTGATATGGATAGCTTTTAACCTATTTGTATCACTGAACACTTCTTTGATTCCGTTGGGATGTAAGGCAGTAATTGGAACTGATGTACAGTGTGTGTAAGCATCCCAAACTATACCATAATTGATTAGATACAAACGACGAAATACACGCTTGCTTGCGTTGTTTTGCAGTGCAACTGTGATTGTGTCGTAGAGAAAATGACGTAAGAACCTAATTAGAAAATATCATTTTAATAACATTTTGAGAACATGCATGTCGCTGCTAATTGGCTCATAGATCGCTAACCTTTAAATATACATTTAAATTACAATCACATGGTCCAATGGATTAACTTAAAAACCTTCGCATAGCAGCCTTCTAAAAACAACCAGGCGGAGCGATGCCTGCTTTGGTGTAATGGTAATTATCGATATGTTTATAGTTTTAAAACACAATTTAATGATGAGACAGTCCATTAACCATTCTTTCAAGTCCAAGTAGTCCTGGAAGTGAGGTACCAAACACACCAAGATGAACCCCAAGCTATGTATAACTTGCACGGAGTGTTTGTTTCTGATTCAATTGGATGGAACTAATTTTAAATCTGTATCTTAAAGGTACAGAACTCAAGATGGGCAATAGACATATACATTTAATCGAATAATTTGAAGACTGTTTAAATAATATATTATTGAAGAAGCGCACTTGAAATAACACTTTTCATCGCAAATGTACGCCAATTTATTGTTTTGTTGTATGGCACTACTTAATATTTACTTTGAATTATAACGCAATAAGCTATTGCTTTTTAAAGATTTCACATTTTTAAATTGAAAAATTGATATATTCTTGTAATTTGACTTATCTTTCCAATTTGAGTTTTAGCTATCTATTTTGTATTGACTAGATAGACACATTCACCAAGCAAACCTTTCAGTACCTTAGTACTTTCAACCAACTGTGCCCACTTGCTGACTTAAATATAATCCGATTTAAAATGTCAGCCACACATTCCAAAATCCAAAGACAAACGTCACACAAATGTCAAGTAGTGAACCTTAGAAAGTATTGTGGAACATTTACATGTAAACTTAGAGAAAGTTTTGTACAAAGATTCTTTGTGAATACCAGCCGTGGTCAAGTGTCGCAGTAGGCATGGTGATAAAATTTCTTAATATTCTGCTTGATTTGTTTCGTCAACTTAACGACTTGTTGTTAACGAAACAGAGACGCGTTGTATTCTGTTAGCAAATACCAGTACTCAATTTAGCCTCAGATTGGAACGTTCTCTAGAAAACGACCATGCGTTAATAGTGAATATGGTTATAATCAGATTGATAATCCATGTTCTAGTTCCATGTCTGTATATATTCGCTGTAGTTGAAACTATGACGGTCGTAAGGGGACACTATTGGCGTTTATATCTCGGTTATTGAAATGACATCTCATAAATATATCCTCGCAATAAAACTCCGAAATGACCGTATATGAACCATCAAATAGACCACCATAAAATGTTTATAAACCTCCTTGCTATTGTTCTGATGTTATTTATATACCCAAGCCAATATCCCTGGTCCATATATTACTGGAACTGTTTAAATGTATTTGTATCACAAGAAATTCAGTTTGTGCCAATCAGGGTGATATCCTGTGAATAGAATTGGTGTATAGTTTGTAAAATGGCAATTATTTCATAATTAATTGGAATGGTTGACCGGTGTTAGAGCAAAGAGCCATCTATATGTAACAATTTGTGACACTCATAGACCTTTGTTAGTTACTGAATTGCTTAACTTGTCTTTCATTTCCTTTGTCACTGACTTTATCACAGTGAAACGGTTGGTTAGTGTTGGCGTAATTAGATTATATGTGCCAGTAACGTTAAACTGGTGGGCGACAAGCGATGTATGAAAGGCCATGACATTTGTGTGTACCCATCATGTGTTACATTACATGGGTCGAGTGATGAAGAATATTCTGAGGTTGTTACAGACGAACACCTCATGAATAAGACAATGTCTCACTACACACTTCACACGGGAAAACGTCAACATAATAAATGGGAAGGAGTTGAGAAGGATAATTTAATGGGAAACCCATTTATCCAGTTGAACACTACCTTATGAACCAACCTGGGCTTACATGTATAAATACCGAAGAATAGCTAATAACATTTTTAGGTCATCGGTAATGTCCAAATGTAATTTTATTACTTATGCAGTTTAGGTTAAACTATCGACTAATTCAAAAATAGAATGAGGAAATCGAATAGGTAAGGCAACACGCACATTAAGGGTCAAGAAAACAGTAACATCACAACACAACTACACGAAGTAATGCCCACATCCAATTCCACAAGGAAATAACAACAAACGGTGATCCCAAGTGACGCAGCTAAGATGCGACTTGTATAAGGGACTGTTATCTGAATCCTGGTATAAAAAAGGAATACCAAATACACATGTTATTGTATCGGGTATATAACATACTTATTGTCTGTTCCAATGCAATCAAATAAATGCGATTTTATTTCGAGTCTCTGAATACGATCCCCCGCAGGAAATGTCAGTTTGTTTGGGTTCTGAATTATGTACTTAGTATATTTACATATTTTGTTAATGCATTCTAGAGACTCATAGCATTTACCCTATTTGTATCACCCAAACACTTCTCTGTTTCCATTGGGATGTAAGACAGTAATTGAAACTGATGTACGATGCGTTTAGACCTCACAATTATATCATAATTGATTAGATACAAGCGACGAAAGACATGATTGTTTGCGCTTTTTTGCTGTCCAACTATTTATTATTCACTAATTATTTGTAAACCATCACAACTCACCGATAACATGGGGATTTTGGGAGTGGTGGCCTAGAGGTAGGGCGCGCGCTTTGGGATCGAGAGGTCCCGAGTTCAATCCCCTCTGGACCACTGGTTAATTGCTCTGAGCATGACCCACATGCTTCACTCCACCATGGTGTAAAATAGTACCTGCGAGGGCAGTGTCTATTCCTGGGCGGCGCAGATCGATGTTGGCTTCCACACCCACAGGATAGAAATAGTCTCCCCAAGGAGACACGAGTGTGTGTTTCCATATTTAGCCCAATGACCAGGGGAGTAAAAATGTGAAAGGATGCTTGAGCGGCCTAACAGCTGCAATGAGCCCTAGAAAGTTATTCAACTTTTAACTTAAACATCCTTACAATAAAAGACTCGTTGATTGTAAAGTCGGAATTAGTAGTTCAATAAAGCACAAATTATGAACACATCGTCTTTAAATGAAAACAAACTTTAGTAGTAAAATGTTTCGTTATTTCTTTTTCTAGTAAAACACGTTAAAACAAAGTTCAACATCCCAAGGCATTTCGTAGTAATTGACAGATTAATTTGATAATCATCGATAATGATGTGAGACTTCTAAGACCCCACAACATTGAGTCAATGCACTAGCAGTTATATGTCCCATAAAGTAGAACGTTTGATATCAGTGAGTGTTGTTCGGTGTGGACTTGAACTTTTAATTGTTTCTTTGGCTCATATGTGGGTATTGCTCAGTGTAGTTGTGTTGTGGTGTTTCTGATGTTTGTGCTCGGCTGGAAAGGTTGAGTGCTACCTTGCCCGTCTGATTTCCCCATACCTTTTTTAATAAAAGTGTTTGCATCTGGCCTACTTTTTATGTCCGCCATGAGAAAATAGTCAGAATAGAAATAACTTCGACTAACGATTTATTCAATGTGCAGTTTACGTGAGAGTAAAGATATTTTGGCATCATTGTACGTAAATATATACTTAGCAACTTTTCCAAGTCCACACTTATATTTTTGAAGTTAACTTTGTCAAACGTGTATGTAGCCCAATGAAATTTGGCTAAAACTTTCTTGGGTCATAGGTTTGCAAAATTGAATGAAGATACTCATTAAATTTGACAATCTGAACAAAAAGTTGCCAAGTATCTTCGACATGGATCGAATTTACATCATGACGTCAAAATAAAAATGCTAAATGCTCTTGCAATCAATATAACACAAGCAAACAATACGTTTACACTCAAAAAGGCAGGTATGCGTTGAAAAGATATCAGACATGGATGTTATGGTAATAAGTCATGATTGTCGACACTAAATGCTACTCTGTACTGTACTGTCGACTTCATCATATTTTTCTGACATCATTCAACGCATAACTATAATAACGAGGTGAGTCATTGGTCATATAATGAAGGCATTTGGAATACTCTCAATGTATATGTAAACGTGTGGCGTCAAAAAAGCACGAAACGCACGTCAATCTTGTGACGAACAAACCACGTGATGCACGACCAGTTCGATACGGGAATTATTATGACTTTGTTATACGAACTTCACGTGCGGAATTTTGTCACTTCATTGTATATAATAAAAAAGATATGGATAAATAAAAATGAGGACTTAGAAAAGTTGTTAAGTATACATGCAATACTCAACCAGCAATATTTACGTCAGGCAAGCATTTACTACTCGTATACTGGTATCACTGGTACGGAGCAATGTCAAAGCGTAACGCAAGTCCAGACGACAGCCTGCTATAGACTCCTCGAGAAAATACCATAGAAACTTTGCACATCAGGCAGCACGCTTTTGAGTGTGTCTTCTTTCCAACGATTTACCCCTCTAATAACGTTTTACTTGATGCGATCGTTCAACACATCGACATATAAGTATTTGTTCTATATGATTACGCTAAAAAATATAATTAAACGCGTGTAGTAAGTTTATGTTTATACCTGAAGTAGTCATGTTTTGCGAAAAATTAAAGAAAATACTAATTATGTTTAATATATCGCAATATGAATAGTACAAATTAGTTATTATAACCAGATAATGTTCTATAAGAACTATATTTGCTATGATACGTGTATTGATAAACGTAAATGTCTCACAGGCGGTAAAATGTGAAGCTGTTGATTTTTTGGGAATGTCTTGCACTCTAAACGACTTAAAATGTTTTGTCATGGTCTCTAAACGAAAGTGATATAGATAATAGACGACATTCTCAAGAACCACAAATGTTCAGTACGCCTGTAAAGAAAGTTCTCCTGCAAGTATTTTCATTCTATGTCCCATCAGCATTTGTTCTATGACATTAAGACTACCTATATATCATCCTGGTAACAGACACAATTTGCCTGGGATCAGACCCGTATTTTACTGCTCAAGATGCGGATACTCCAACCATTCTGTCCTCGACTTTTAATAACAGGTGTTGTATAACTACTTTTTACGTTCTATCTTAACACACAATGTTAATGATAACCAAAGATAGTCCATTCAATAAGTAATACCAATGAGGGAACTATCCCGTTAACTGATGTATATATCTTATACCCAGTCAAACCTGTATAAACATCGCTTACCTGTTCGTTAGTTCAAAATGTTAAGGCGTTTATACATGACTTGATGAATTATTGTGATATATAGGTAGTCTTAATGTCATAGAACAAATGCTGATGGGACATAGAATGAAAATACTTGCAGGAGAACTTTTGTTAAACTTATGTAGTCATCAAACTAAATCGTAATGATAGTCAACAAGAGTTCTTGTGTGCATATGCTTTTTTCTGATTCGATAAGTACTGGGAGTACTATCCGAGTTAACCTTGATTCGATAAGTACTAGGACTACTATCCGAGTTAACCTTCACATGTAGACGAAGTGTTGTCAATGTCATTGAATACCTTGTTGTGAACTGAGTTCGAACTGTTGTTTACTTTACACATCTTTTTTATTGGACTTGTGCCACATTGTTGTATAGGAATGTTAAGTTTTTCTGTCTCCTGATTAATATACATTGATTTCGGATCACAGTTCAACTCACTTCCTGTAATTTTAAAACAACATATTTTGTATTTTAGTTTGTCCTCTGATTTGAATAAATGAAGATAAGAAATCTTCTCATCGTCGTGACTTCGCATGCAGTGCCTTATTGCTGAATTTTCACTGTCACTGCACACTTCACAAAAGCTGCATTTGAACTTGTGTTCTCATAACTAGTATTAATGATAATAAGAGGTGATGATTTCACTACAATATTCCACTCAAGAACAAACAAAACATTTGTAAGGTATATTTTGTAACAGAGATGAGTGGCCATTTCAAACGAGATAGCACATAACCAGTCAACGTATGAAGCAGGCGCAGCTAAATTGAGCAGGGATACATGCCATTATATTAGAAAAAATGTGTTTAAAAAGATGCGTACGGCACATTCCATTGAACATTATATGTATTTCTATGTGTAACAATCAAATGATCATTCAATTGAGAGCGCCAATCTCCATATTAAGGAAATTACAAATGCTAGGACCAGTGGCCGAAAACCCCCCACAAAATACGTATATGACCCATTGGGTCTTATTAACTAAAAGAAGCCACATATTTGTATCCAAGTGTGAATTTGATAAAGAGAGGCATGTACTATTAATAATGTTTTAATAGACAAATAACGCCAAGCCATTATAATTGTTGATAATATGTAGTTGCTGCAGATTGATATTTTGATTTGTGTCTGTATGTAACATGTCCGTTAGTACTTTGAAGAAATAGTGCACTCATACTCAAGTTAAAATCACCCGATAACACATATAAAACTTCCTCACCATTTTCTGTTTCTCTCGATCTCTTCATGACAACGTGTATGCCAGACATAATGCAAACTCTGTACTCCGAAAGAAATGCATTTTATAAAGGTTTCGTTTAGAGATCACGACACCGTACTTGGACTTCGTATGCAGACCATGACACCGTCTGATCGAAACTATGACATGTATGAATTTTATTTTTTGGAAATAATTTTTTATAAGGTTATTATTTTGCATGGTATTACAAGCATGTCAGTTATAGGTATTGTATTGACTATTCAAATGGTATATTTCATATATTAAGATAACATATAAGCCTTTATTTAAAGATATTATGTTTCCGCTGATTACACCATACTAATAACGCAACCAAATCAAAGTGTTAAGCATTTAGAATGCTTAATGGGAACATTGATACATAGGATAATCATTCACTGTTGAACATTATCTTTGTCTCCATAAACACATAAGAAATAAGTGAAAATACCCTTTAAACCTGTTTTACCCGCCCCAAGGTACTAAGAAGTATTGGCTATTGTCTAAAAGAGTCTATAACAGGCTGTCGTCTGGACTTGCGTTACGCTTTGACATCGCTCCGTACCAGTGGGTATTAAAAGTATATAACAATGCCCGAACACAGCATGGAACTGTCATAATCATCCCTTCCTGTTCCCGCGTGTAATTTATTATCTTACAATAAAACATATTGAACATTACTTTGGCAATGATAAGTTTCTTAATTGATTTCATCATAGGTGTGTTTATATAAACCCTTCTTAAAAGTTTTAGCTATCGTACTGACTAATAAACATAACACAATTAACGCTGCCGATTTCAAATTTTCGCATAAATAAATTTAACGTTTGTCTAGCTCGCATACAACAATATACAATATTGAAGATATACCATTAAAATAGTTCAATCCCATTTTTATAACAGACACATTTCTTAATTATAGCACATATAATTAGTGATTTAAGCCTTGGTTGCCTTATTTCCCCAAGTGTACGTCTTAGTCACAGGAAATAGAAAATAAACAACGCATCACAGCAGTCACTGAACATGGGTTTATTATATATATGTACATTATATGGTGGTTCATTTAAACGCATTGTCGTTATTTCGCGTTTACTCCACAACAAAGAAACAATGCGAACATGCAAAAATACGACAGAATAACAACGTCGTTTATTTATTCTTTTGCAAATTTATTGTGGTAAAAAGTGAAAATACGACAAATGAATGGCGTCAATATAACACAAGAAAGTTTCTTCTTGGCGAAAATGGATCATTGCGAAAACACAACAATGTCTAATTTACGCAATGCCTAATTTACGCAACTTTGTCGCCGTTTTGGCATGGGTTTGTGCTGTTATCGCCGAGCAGCGGAGCCTTGGGAACTTGATTCTGTCTTGGCTGCGTTGCATTTGGTCTCATGCGATAACCGCTATTCTATTATTTCTTTGTGAAATTGGGTCATCCTGCATTATTTCGTCGATACTTTGATTTTTTATTGTTTATTTGGCTTATATGTGGGCATTGCTCAGGGTAGTTGTATTGTGGTGTTACTGATTTCTGTGCTCGGCTGGTTAGGTTGTGTGCTACATTCCCTGTCGGATTATCTCATACCGTTTTTACCTTAATCAACCATCGCAACAATGTATGTTGTTTCATGCTTGTAAAGTTTCCCTAGTCTGTCACAATTTCTCTTCTCAAACGGATGCACAGATGAGACACAATTACAGTCAAGATTGTAAGAATATATGAGTAGGTAACCATGCCAAGACAAATTAATGCTTTTGCTTGACTGACAATGCCATTGTCTTTGAAACATTATGTGCACTTGTAACGACATGCTTTCACTTGCTTGACTGACAATGCCATTGTCTTTGAAATATTCTGTGCACTTGTAACGACATGCTTACACTTGCTTGACTGACAATGCCATTGTCTTTGAAATATTCTGTGCACTTGTAACGACATGCTTACACTTGCTTGACTGACAATGCCATTGTCTTTGAAATATTCTGTGCACTTGTAACGACATGCTTTCACTTGCTTGACTGACAGTGCCATTGTCTTTGAAATATTATGTGCACACTTGTAGTGCCATGCTTTCACATGTAATAAGCGTAAACCTCGCAATGTATTATTCTAATATCGAATAACTCGGTATACTTAGGTATAATTATAAGAAATAATAAGTAGGTATAATAATTAGGTATAATTATTAGGTATAATAATTAGGTATAATAATTAGGTATAATTCGACAGCTGAAAATGACAATCTTTTGTTTTCTGAATGTTATCATCGCATGAATGATTCTCTCAAAGGCATACTAGCAGTGATTGATATAAGGCATACACATTTTACAATAAAACGTTATCAATATACCTACTTTCACCCTCGTTGCTCTTTCTCTTTTGCAGTTTTCGTAAATGAGCTGCTTTACTATTCATTATTCATAATATTATGTGTCATGCATTTCATTGTTAGAGATACAATTGTGTGTTCAAACGATTTCAAGACTTAATAGACCATGAGTTACGTTTGGTTTAACTTGGTATCAATCGGTTCAGTATTATCTTTTATTCCATAGTCAGCACGTGAACTTTAATCACCAGAGCAATAATATCATAAAGAGTTTCTGAAACAACCTTACCATTTTAATTGATTTGAATCAGTATATATATAATGTAGCACAGATGCCAAAATGTCACAAAATACGCCCGTCTTGGTTATGCTAGTGACAAAAAATATTGATTATGACATTAAAGCCCATATTATGTCGAAACATTTTTAAACAATCATCTTTTAACTAATCTTTATAATCAGAAACTATACATAATGTTTACAATTTTTGTCACCAAGTTTGAATAAGATCGGACGAGAACTGTTTGAGTTAGGAGAAAACTGTTTGAGTAAGAGTACAGATAAGACCAATTTCACATTTTTAGGGTAAATGAAGGACCATAACCCAAGAAGACCTGAGCCGATTTGGCCTATAATCAAACTTGGTCTAGATATTACACCCATAAGCACAGTTTAGCGCAGTTAGTAACGTTCGGGAACCCTACCCCAAAGGTCGATCGTTCGTTCGAATACCAAAACTTCTTTTTTGGAATTTATTAATTATTTTAATTGAAAAGATTATTATTTTTTATTACATTATTAGTCAAATACGGTAGCGATATTACATGTAACCTGTTAAATACAAATAATCACCTTCTTAGCTACTAGTGTGTATATAGGTATATTGGCTTGTATGAATGCCGATATACATGTATCCACAAGGAATAGCTAATACATTATTTGGATCATCCGTAAAGTCCAAATTGGGAAACAATATTCATACAAAAGAAGAGGCACTCACCTTAATCAGTTAAGCACAAACATCAGTAACATCACAAAACAACTACACGGAGTAATGCCCATATCCAATTTCACAAGGAAATAACAACAAACGGTGATCCCAAGTGACTGAATGAAACTTTAAGGCTGCTAAGATGCGAACTAAGCTGTACTGTATGGAGTACTGTAATCTGAATCCGGGTATAAAAACGGGATACCAAATACACATTTTATTGTATCGGCTATATAACATAATTATTTTCTGTTTCAATGCAATCAAATTAATGCGATTTTATTTTGAGTCTCTGAATAGGATCCCCCGCATAAATGTCAGTTTTTTGGGATCTGAAATTTGTTTTTTTTTACATGTTCTGTCAATGCATTCTTGAGATGGATAGCTTTTAACATATTTGTATCGCTTAAGCACTTCTGTTTCCATTGGAATGTACGGCAGTTATTTGAGCTGATGTATGAAGTTTGTAAACTTCCCAATGATATCATAATTTATTAGATACAAGCGACGAAATACATGTGTATTTGCATTGGAACTGTGATTGTGTCGTAGAGGAAATGACGTTAGCACCTAATTAGAACGCATTATTTCGATACGTGGCAACTCATCGATAACATGTATACCTATGCTAATTGGCTCATAAATCGCAAAACTTTCAACACTAATTTATATTTTGTTGCAAATGCTCCATGTCAGCATGACAGTGAAGCATTTCTCACGAATCACCAGTCAGGAAAAATATTAGTATAACACAACACACCTAACCAACTGTACACGCTTGCTGACATAAATATAACCCCTTTTCAGACGTCAGTTAAACATTCCAAAATACCAAGACACACGTTACACAAATGTCAAGTAGTGAACCTTAGAATGTATTATGGAACATTTACATGTACACTTAGAGAACATCTTAAACAAATATTCTTTGTGAATACCAGCCGTGGTCAACTGTCGTAGTAGGCATTATGTTAGAAATTATTATTATTTTGCTTGATTTCTTTCGTCAGCTTAACGGCTTATTGGTAAAAAATCAGAGACACGTTGTATACTGTTACCAAACACTTGTACCTATTAAGTCTTAGATTGTATCATTTTCTAGAACAATACCATGCGTTATTAGTGGATAAGATTACACTCAACCGCTTTAAAAACGCACCACTATTAAATATAATCAAAATTTGTCAAAAGTCATTTTTTGCTAAAAGTAATAGTTTACAGGGTTTGTTCAGCTCATAAGCTTGACCTAAATAAAGAAAATAAGTTTTTTTCATTCGGAATACCCCGCCGATTTTGCATGTTTTGCACGTGCAGATCGATCACGTCGCCCTATGTGGTCAATATTGACTTTAAACTGTACGCTGTTGGTTTACACATTGAAAAAACAACATAAACAGTATTTGCTAATGGTATTTTTATGCTGCGAATATCTCGAATATTTGTACTGATGATTGTGCCTTCGCTTCCAATTGAAAAGAACATCGGTGCCTTAGCATGGCGATTCAGCTGCCTCCACACAGCAACTGTTGGCTTAGAACACCGATTCCTCGCGAATGACACGTTCAAACACCGACCTGGATGAAACAAGCTTAAGGTATTGAGCCCGTGCTATGAGGAAACATGACACAGGTTGTGCCACTGTAATTGGTTCCGCATGGCTGCACACAGTGTCAACAGAATGTCGGGTGTCAATAAACAAGCCAAAAGTACATTATTGCATTTTCATAACTATTATTTTCATAATTGTCAATAAAAAGGAAAATCATTTTAGTACACTTTTTTCTCCCGTTTAGAGCCGAATGTCCCAACGTTTTGCCTTCAAGATTCTTCATAGTGTTGATTTGAGATGCCATATAAACACCACGGGAAATATCCTGACAGCCTGAGGCTCATTACCAAGATTTCAAGTTTAAATAAGGCTTGAATCCATCTTAGGTTCACATAATGCGCATATCTGACCCGCACTCGGTCGTGTGGTATTAGCCAGACAACCAAAGCCACATAACACTTATAATTCAAGTTAAGCTTTGCTTGGATGGTTAGAAGTATCACGTCGAACATAATTCTATCCTATAACGTAATTAATGTTATTCTTTAGGTAGAGAAACGACGTTCATGCATCAATGTAGCGGGCTCTTATAATTGCTTTTGAAATTGTGACTTTCACTTTCATGGGTCACTGTGTTATCTATATCATTATTTTTTTTAAACTCGTAATAATGACATGAAAATCACACAACTCGTTGTGTATAGACTGAAGATGATTAATCCGAAAATAAATAACCATAGATTGACGTTTTCATCACTAAAACTGATATTTCATATGTGGTGCGTTTTTAAAGCGGCTGAGTGTATAAACAGATTGATTATCCTAGTTCTGGCATCATCTCTGTTTAGGGACGATGTAGTCAAAAATATGACGGTCGTAAGGGGACACTATTGACGTTCATATTCCGGTTATTGGAATGACATCTCATAAATATATCCTCGAAATAAAACTCCGAAATAACCGTTTATGGACCATCAAACAGAGCACCATAAAATGTTTATAAACCTCCTTGCTATTGTTCTGATGTTATTTATATACCCAAGCCAATATCCCTGGCCCATATATTACTGGAACTGTTTAAACGTATTTGTATCACAAGAAATTCATTTTGTGCCAATCAGGGTGTGATGTCCAGTGAATAGAATTGATGTATATAGTGTGTAAAATGGCAATTATATCATAATTAATTGGAATAAGATGAATGGAGTCAGAACTGAGCGCCATCTATCTGAGACATTTTGTGACAGTCATAGACCTTTGTTAGTTACTGTATTGCTTTACATGTCTTAATTGTCCATTGTCACTGACTTTGTCACTGACTTTGTCACAGTGAAACGGTTGGTTAGTGTTGGTGTAATTAGATCATATGTGCCAGTAGCGTTACACTTGTGGGCGACGAGCGATGTATGAAAGGCCATGACATTTCTGTGTACCCTTATGTGTTAAATTACATGGGTCTGATGATTGATGAATATTCAGAGTTTTTTATCCTTTTGGACACTACCTAATTAAACGACAATATATCATGAGCATCTGCAAATGTATTATTTGTGCACAAATAGTCGCTTTACTTACTAAAGAACTAATTTCGGTATTGTTCAAATCCCACAAATTGTTACATATATTTGCAATGCATGGTGTCATCTTCTCGGAGGGAAATTACAAGAATATAATGGTTGTATGTATAAATGCAATGCTTGTTATAATTCTTATTGGACTTGTAAGATGGGTTGAAGTAGCTCTGTTATTGTATGACATAGGGCGAGTTTTGTGTACCAAGCGTTATACAATAAACATGGTGAAAATAAAAATCTAGATAACAATGCAGTTTCAGTTTAGCATATTAAGAACATTATTTATGTTCGTCGCCTTAAACAAACAATAGGCGACAGGCCATCAACATAAGAAGAGCATGTACAAAAAACAATGTGAACACAATAACATAACAATGTCCCGATATGTACAAAGAATATAACGATACGTGTTTATATACCAATTGATGATTACAAATAAAAATTACTGGTTATCTAAATAAGTTTTACGCCTTTGAAATGCTAGGTGTACATATTTTGCTATTTTGCATTGTATCATTTTTTAGATGAATACATTAATCTTGTAAATTTTTGGAAAGTAGGCCAATGGCAATAATAATTTGGTAAAATGGTACTTCGTAAATGACGATAGTAAGGAAAAACCAAGACAAAGTGGTATTCGTCTTTCACAACATACATAGAACAAAGTACACACTTCCTTTCTTGGCGTTCAATTTTACGAATTCGTCCTTTCTCACAATGTTCTTGCCTTAAAATACCAATACTTACGTGTATAATTTGTTATAGTACAACTTGCGTAAATATTTAGTAAAAACATTTCTACGATCTGATGCTAACTGTACAAAATAAATCATGAATGGAATGGTTCGCTGAATTTTAAACAAAATGTATCAGTTCATTCACCGTTATTCAGCAGACCAGTCTGTGTATGAATACCCAATGGTTTTGTAGATAGGATATTAAATGTCATGATATAATCTTTAACATCGAGCTGTGAGAAATGAGGGGGCTTATAACACTCGATATGTGACGTGTAGCAGACAGTATTATTCATAGGAAATTAGCTATGGCTTGTATTAATTCATATTGATTCAAATCACAACAAACTCACAGACGACTAAGCAGACAATGGGCAATGTTCACGATTGGCTTAATTTGTCCATGTGCTCAAGTCATATCCATGACGATTCATGACGTAAATGCTTATGATCAAAGTCATTATTCGCTTTCATATTTTTACATGACATACTAATGTACTAGTATTTATAAAATATGAAAGTGTGGCATAAAATTAATGTCGTAATTATTTTCGGGAAATGTTTTAAGATCGTAATGAATGTGGCTAATCATGACATTTATTTTATTTTTGAACATTTTATTACAAGGCAAAATTAAGGCATTAGCGAACATTTGAGTTGGTCTTGGGATTTGTTCATACCGCCTTCAAATGTACAACACTTACGAGTATGTTTTAAACATTTGTTTATCATGATCGTAAATTAGATTTATGTATATTTGTTGACCTCATACTTTATAACAAATTACAAATACAAAACTGAATTAAAGTTAAACAAATATCGTGTAAACCTTGATACATGTAAGAAGAAAGGTTTTTTTTCACTCCGATTATACTAACTTAGTCTAGAACTTTTATTGTCATTTTTTGCCAATGTCGGACTATTCCATCGAAAGAAATAGTGGGCCATCAAGCGTAGTTTCACGCCATCTGATGTCATTCGGTATCTTCGGTTGTGTTGTTCTCGAACCGTATGGCCAGGTTTCGTATCACACCTTTAGGCGTCATATCACATCATCGGGGGCGTCATGTGACACCATCAGGCG
This sequence comes from Spisula subtruncata, assembly GCA_963678985.1. Taxonomy (NCBI): domain Eukaryota; kingdom Metazoa; phylum Mollusca; class Bivalvia; order Venerida; family Mactridae; genus Spisula; species Spisula subtruncata. The sequence goes on along the minus strand of OY787671.1, from coordinate 12,975,150 downwards.
TCATGTTACATCCCCTGGCAACGTTTTATAGGCCTACCATTGTATGAAAAGACAATAAAATATATAGTGTCAAATTCCATTCATTGAGTTTACTCTATGAAAACATTACATTGATTTGCTTTGCTTTGTATGATATTGGGTCGGACGGTTCTTTTCAAATCGCCACTGAAAATCGCCCACAATGACGAGCTTAATATCTGCACAGGTGTAGCAAAACGACACCCGATAATACGATAGAACGCGAAACGATAATGTCACGAGATCATAAATAAATAAATAATATATGATACATATATGTAAATGATATTATACTTAGCCTAATAGTTCGATATCGAACCACAGGTGACAGTGTCTTGTTTGTAAACTTTAAGAATTAAATATTTAGTCTCTAATGGTACCAAACGACACGACCAGCTGTAGCCTACATCGAGTTGCAATGTCCATTCATCACAACATTCTGACTGTTACTTCATGTTTGTACTATTATAGCCACACAAGTACGTAACAGTCGTCATTCTAATACCCACACATATTTTTTGTTTTTTAATTTTATTCTTAAATTAACGATTTTGTGTTTTAGGATTAAATTTCTCGTGATGTTTTATATATAACTCTTTGGAGAGCGGTTGCTTAGATGTAGAGCGCAGGCTTAGGGTTCAAGAGGTCAGGGGTTCAATCCCCCTCTGGACCACTGGTTGATTTCTCTTAGCAAGACCCACATGCTCCACTCCACCATGGTGTAAAATGGTACCTGTGAGGGCAATGTCTATTCCTGGGCGCCGCAGATCGATGTTGGCTGCCACACCACTGGAGAGAAATTGTCTCCCCAGGGAGACACGAGTGAAGGTTTCCATAGGTATCCCAATGTCCAGGGGAAGTTGAAAGGTCAAAGGGTGCTTGAGCGGCCTAACAGCTGCAAAGAGCCCTAGAAAATTGGTAACCTTTTTTAACTTATACAGTGGATTTAATTTGGATAAGACTGGGTATATACCCAACTGTGTTGCCGTTTTAAATGTTATAAAATATTTGTGACGATTATCATTGTAATCCTTGACACCACTCTTGGACTAAAGGTTGCTACCAAACATTTGAAAGGATCTTATGGAGTTTATGCTGTTCCGAGCCTACACCAAATGCACCAATAATTGGGAAAATGGTTTACAGAACTATTAGAAGCATCATGAGAAACACATAAAATAAAACCAATACTAGGCTTTACGACGGGCTATTGAATACAGTTTTTATTCCTATGATAACGTGGTACACAAACAATAAAACTAAATTGTTTCTTGATACAATTTCCTGTTAACATACTTAAGATAATTACAACTTGATATTTTTTCATCGAATATCAAATCCTATGTTCGTTATTTGACACTGTTTGGGCATTGAATGTCACTATCAACATTATTGTTATGCGAGTTACTATCAAGCAAACGATTTTGTCTGATTAAATTGGTCGTTACATTCTCATGTGTCTTACACGTACACGTGTATTATAAATCAGTCCGCTTAGCTCAGTCGGTATACCACCAGACTCCTGATCTCGGGTTGTGGGTTCGAATCTCTGGCTGACCAATTTATTTTAGGTGTTTCTCATGATGTTTCTTATAGTTCTGTAAACCATTTTCCCAACTATTGGTGCATTTGGTGTAGGCTCGGAACAGCATAAACTCCATAAGATCCTTTCAAATGTTCGGTTGCAACCTTAAGTCCAGTGCAAGAGTGGTGCCAATGATTACAATAAAATCATCACAAATATTTTATAACATTTAAAAAGGCAACACAGTTGGGTATATACCCAGTATTCTCCGAATTAAATCCACTGTATAAGTTAAAAAAAAAAGGTTACGAATTTTCTAGGGCTCTTTGCAGCTGTTAGGCCGCTCAAGCACCCTTTGACATTTCAACTTCCCCTGGACATTGAGCTACCTATGGAAACCTTCATTCGTGTCTCCCTGGGGAGACTTTTTCTCTTCTGTGGTGTGGCAGCCAACATCGCTCTGCAGCGCCACGAGTAGACAATGCCCTCACAGGTACCATTTTACACCATGGTGTAGTGGAGCATGTGGGTCTTGCTCAGAGAAATTAACCAGTGGTCCAGAGGGGGGTCGAACCCATGACCTCTCGAACCTGAAGCGCGCGCTCTACCTCTCGGCCACCGCTCCCAAAAAACTCGACAATGATCAGTCTATTGAGCCCTTGAGGTGAAGTAAGTTAAACTTGAATTATACAAATAATAGAGGCTCGTAGGGAAGATTGGGCAAATGCCTAACTACGTTGCCGCTATGAATAAAGTCTTTATTATTATCATTATACTTAATTTATAGATGTGCTGTTGAAATGGTGTGCTTTTTAATATATTCGTGAAAAGAAGAAAACGATTCAAGCAAATATAAATAAGTTGGACGCAAACTGGGACTAAATACTTGGAGGAACATGAAGAAAGTACATAATACGGACAATTACATTATTGTGTCACTAGGTATTCAATATAATGAGGACTTTCATGGTACATTGATACGAGCATTCAAAAAATGCTAACAATTATTTGCATGTCACTATTTAAGAAAAAATGATTGCATTCAGTAATACAACAATTGTGCGATTGTTCTGTGTCTTAATGCTACGGCGGTTGAATAATTTCCTTCTAGCTTATTTCTTCTACCTGCTTATAGCCTTAAGTGTAATCGCATGCCTTATACCGATTACATGCTCAATTATGCAATTTGTTTATGTGATAGTTTCCGCCATAGCACGTCGTTTTCTATAGTTCAAAGTCAAGGCAAGACGTTTTTGATAACACGATTAGCCGTCAATGAGTTGCAAGGTCTTATCTTGCGCACAAAATACATTTTAAATCGGTGCAATCTCATTTGACCTAACGCGTACATACATTATGATTAAGTCTTGCCTAGTTTTGGTGGCATTGAAGAGAGTTATAAGTGCTAACAATTTGTTCCGCAACATCACTGTCTGTGTGATGTGGCGGTCGTAGAAAGTCAACCGGTCAATGGTATGGTGTGATTTAGCCAAAAAGCAACGTGGTATATCCACCCTGATAATGGTGTTTTGCGATTAATGTTATTTCGCCAGGCAAGCGTTTTTATTCTAAAGCGTTCGTAGTTCATCTACTGTCACTATTTAGTTAAATCTTCCCATAGATGTTTAATTTCGGAATCTACAACAATCTGAAACAATGTCTATAATAATATTAACTACGATATATTCAGAAATAATGGACAATAAATGGTGTGAAAATACATTTCATTTCTTCTTTGAATGTTAAATATAAAATTATCACATTTAAAGCTTAAACGTCATTGAAATTCAGATCTACATTTTAATAGCATTTTGTACTGTTACACTTCAATTGTAGATCTGTGTAGTTTTAAATGGAAATTGGAAATAATAAAGATGGGAACAATGATTTACATCGATATTATACAGCAGCTTCCGCATGTCTATGATTAGTTATAGGAAGTCGTGTGTGAAACGATATTTACTGACCAGTTATAAGCCAGTACGAGGTCACAAGGTGAAGATGCTATGAATTTATCCCATTGATTGCAACTGAAAATGGATGACTGCGCATAAAGAGCACTTAAAGAAATAGATCATTTCAAACTTGATTTGAGACAACACTAATTTACTCTTTATTTCAACTTCAATATTATAATGTTCTGTTGGCTGAACGGGAATTATGGCACACTGTACGAACGTCTAGATACTGCTGCCGCCTATCCTATATAATATGTATAATGATAGGAATATAACTGGCGTAGTAAATATTTGTCTAAGACAAAACTGAATTATATATCTTAATTAAGAGAAATCAAGCAGCAGCCATAATCGAATTGTCAGTTCCAAATACACTCTAGAGAAAGTTAGTGTAAACATTATTGAATTAATACGACACTAATTGTATTCTATGATAGAACAAACTATATGCAAATGTAGTGTCTCGAGTGTATGATTACGTATATTGAATCAAATAATGCTGTCCCAGATTAAGTTCGGATGTTTGTTCTTGTTCACATTTCTCACAATAGTTTGCTACAAGGGTTTACTAGTATAATTCCTGTAGATGTCATCGTGCATTTGAAATTAGGTAGTGTGTGTGTTTATGTATAGTTCGCCCATGGAAGTGTGATACTATATTTACAAACATTGACCGAACTTTGCCTACTGTTGTAACATTGGTTTATCAAATAAATATATATGGTCAAGTTTATACTATAATAGCATGCTTCATTTTCCCACTTATATGGCTTATACCAACGTTGCCCGTTTATCTCGATATACTGTGTGTAATATATACCTACAGGATGTGCGATTAACAGAATATTAGTACTTGTTTACCTCGTTTTGTGGATAACTTCGTCAATGATCGCTTCAAATTAGTTTCAATAAATTCATTGCAAACCGGGCACTCATTCAATAATTATCCTCTATATATTTTGTCGGTCCCACAAAGGTAACCCCATTTTTTCCCCGTCTATTGGTTTGGTGACAGTGGTAGAATCATCCCCACAAACCTTACAATATACAAGGATATTATTTATAAGTACACACAAGTATACAGTGAGAAACATTAAGAAATAAAGAAATACAATTATTGCACAAATACAAAAAAATGTATATACTAGTACTCTTGGGGGGAAATAAAAAGGATTCGGACGGGTGGCTGGTGGACAGAAAAATAGCAAAATATTGTCTTGACGTAGTGTTATTTTTGTACGTTACTATTTGAATGTAACAGAAATCGTCAGATGTTACATTTCTGTTTGTAACGATGCAATGGAGTGAATCGCGGTCGAAAGTAATGGTGAACTTCGTAAATTTCTCAGACTGGTCTGCAGGTCATCTTATACGAGAAATAAAAAAACAAATTTAGCATTGAAATTATTAACATTACACCTCAGCAAGGTATTATTTATACTTTCAGGATTACCCTCTGCAAATGTGTCCCCCGGATGTGGTATGTTCGGATATCTTCAGTTTATCATCACAAGGTCTCGGACCAGCAGCATACATGATGCAGTTCAAGTGTAAATGTCCGACAGGATCCGAATGTCCTGCACTTCCAGGCGCACAAACTATAAATACAGATGTTGATAAATGGTAGTGATTTGTTTTTATTTATACTAATTTATTTAAGGTCGATTGTGAAACAGGTAACTTACAGTTATCAGGCAATAACCAAATTACCAGAGAACCATAAACTCAGTTATTATATAGATATAACCAAAATACTTTCCGTGAATGAAGCTTCATTAAAGAGGCGTTCCCTATAAATTTGACCGTTTAAATCGAATAAGGAATATTATACATTAAATGAGAATCATTATCGCTTAAACTCAAGTGTTCAGCAAAAAGCTCCCACTAATTACCGAGAAAATATTGAAAATATACATTTAGCTCATTTAATGTGATAGTAGAGAAAATATGCTAGTTATAAATAGGGAATGCCTCTTTAATGTAAAGGTGTTTACCCCGCTTCAATTTGTTTTACTCCCACCCTCGTTGACAAATGGCCCCTCCCCAATGCTGAAGACGCTCCTACGCACATGCTATATGTGTATACAGGTACTATAAATGGCGTAATTAAGCCTTCAAGTTGTATAATTTTGAAGTTTTTAAAATGTACATATGTGTATTTCTAGATTCTAGTCCCCAGCTTTATTTGTTGACAGTTTTAATGATAATCTTTTCTCATGATTCCCCATATCACGAAGTTGTCTCATTTTGTTAAATTAAAATTAGTTTAAATTAGGAGTAATCGCTCCACAAACAACAGAAATCGTCAAAAATTAAATCAAATTTAATGGTTTTAATGGTTTTATGCCTGGGGTGATCCGTTTAGACAGTTTGTGATTCTTAAACACATTAAAATGTTTAGATTTATAACATGGTGTGGGAAAGAGTTCGAGGCAAGTTGTTGCAAAAATTTGTTATATTTCCTGACAGTAAACGAATATAAATACAGCCCACGAGGTGTGTAATTCACAACAATTGGTATTTTGTCAATTCCTCGATTCGTGGTGCCAATCATTGTCAATATAATTATGATTTTTACTGATACACTCATTGCCTGAGTATAAGGCATTGTTGTCAAGATTAAATTATTATGAATTAAACTGATTTGGCATTAGATATGCTCTATGTCTGATATAGTAATAACGTTAGTACTAGCAGGCCTAACAAATTATATCACAAACTACAGTTTTAACTGCCTAAATTCGCATCCATTTATAATAGTAAGTATTTTCCTTTTCTCTTATAAATGTGTGAAAATTAGGAATGTCAGACTCTGTTTTTTTGCCATATAATTTCTTAGACCTGTGGTACCAATATGCTCCTAGCATGGATCGTATTGTAAGCAATACGGTCGCTTAGTTCCTCATAATCATTTAGAATCATCAATTCGGAATTCGAATTTGGCCATTATGAATAAAACAATGTATACATCCGATAATGAATATTTATTTCATGCTTATCGGTGGTTTACGGCGGAATTATAACGGTGGATTATTCCCCGATAATTTCACAGTTCATAATTTCACAGTCGATAATTTCACGCAAACGGACTACTTTTTTAAACAAATTTTTCCCGCCACCTACAATAAAAAAATGAAGCATTTTCACTTGTTCGCTTAATCTTTAACAAATAACAGAATACGACCTGTACATAAATATAAAAAATGGACGAAATTGAAGCCAATACAGCAGAAGAACTATGTGATGGCAACCCGGCGAGCGCATGGCGGGAAAAAGACCTCACGCAAAACATCTGTGGTATAAAGTGGGGTATTTCCATAATTTAAGATGTTTGAAGCATAAAATAAATATAATATTAGTTTTTTACGGTATATGATAATTTGATAATTCAACTCGTGAGCAGCTGACTTATATTTTCACGAGTGGCGTACTCGTGGCTACACCATTCGTGAAAATATTACGTCAGCTGCTCACTCGGTGAATTATTAGACGATCATACAATGTAAAATATGTAACTATCCTCTGTATAAATAATGATTGAATATATTGGATACAAATTACAATTTACAGTTTCATTCAGTATACTCAGCACACGATACATGTGATATCAGGTACAAAATACATACTAAATACTTATAAACACATGTAAAACTGTAAAATGTTAACTATTGGATACAAATAAAATCCACCAGTCGTCCAAATTCCTCTCAGTGGTTACTTCCCTTTGCAGACTCACTCGGCTTAGAGCTTTGAACACTGACATTCGTCATCAATGAATATAAGCTATGTTTCTAATGCATATGGAAATCTCTCATCCTGGCTCCATGATTTTAATGAGATTTTTTCATGTTTAACTCAAATTGATTAAAGTTAATATATAAATCATTTTTAATGGCATCGTCTTTTTATCTACTTTTCATATTTTATTTAAAGTTGTGTTCTGATTCTTCCATTTTTCTTGATATCTGAAAGTCGTCATTTAAATTTTGCGTCAATGATTTGCGTGTATGTAATATAGTTACTTACCGTATGACGTAACGAGTAGTGAAACAATCAAATAATTGTAGAAATTAGTGAACATAGAATATACCAAAGCGTCATGAATCGTGTTAGATTTCAAGCTTACCGGCTACATGTAGTTAGAAAATGTGAACAAAAACGAAAATAGCATGATTCCATATTATTAGCTAATCATGTTCACAAGAGAATTGACAAAGTCATTATAATATTTTTAATATGATTATAACTTTAAAGCTTTACTTGCTAGTTGCTAGTAAAATTGAAAACTCGTTTTCGTTTTACTTGATTTCCTCTGGGAGTAGTGTAATAGTCTAATGCGTAATAGTTTCTATTGTATCAGGTTTCAAAACCGTTTAAATTTGTTTTACAGTGAATTATGAGATGTTTTCTTAATTTACCTTGGGGGATATCAAAGTACCACTTGCTTTAAGTCGTGCATGAACAAAACGTAGGCAGTCACGTGATGCTTACGGGTGTTTGGTGCGCATGCGCGAACTGAAATGGAAATTCATGTCTTAAAGAGACATCAAAAGTAGAACTACGGTACACTTCCAATCAATATATTATACTCAACAACAATTCAAAGAATCCGTTTAATTATATTCAAGTTCATTGTATCCAAATTATTGAAGAGTTTACAACAAATATATGGTACAAACAAAGGAGATTCTCTAATTTCTATTATTTCACCGAGGTAATTGCCTCTGTAAAGCTACGGGTCTGCAAAAATAAACGTAATGTTTGGCAAATTCTGCACAAATTAATAATATTGATACTCATCTCTCAAACGTGAATAAATTGCAAACGAAATCAACTATATCATAACTTTATTTGTCAATTTGAAACTCCATTTTCTTAATTTTATGCAACACCCGATTATGTTTTTGTCCGGAGTTCAAGTGTGCGCAGCAGGCAAAGAGCGTTATCTGATTACAACCAATTACAGCAGAAGAAATTGTCAAAAGTGGATGCAAAAACACTGCGCTTTGAGTGTTATCATGTTATCAACGAAATTAAGGGAAATTTCGGATTATCGCATTAGTTAGTCTCCTGCAAAAATACACTGTCAATAATTGCTCTTGGGAGTTACGTATTACCCTTAATGACGTATAATTGTCAGCTTTTAATTAATGTCACCGTATTTTTATTTCAATTGTTTTATTAGATAACATTCTTGACAAATGTTAATGCTCAACAATTAAAGCAGTTACACAATTAATAAGTGCTTTTAAATCCCATGTGCAAGTTTAAAATAAACAACACATCGTCATACAGGTTTTATGTTTAGATAATTTTTTTCATCATACATATATACAAGATGGAACCATAAACCACCGGTAACAGTATCTTAAAAAAAAGAAATTGATGAACAATTTTGGGAACCTAAATTTCGAAAGAAATCCATCCTTTTTTCAATTTCATTGTTTTCTTCTTTTTTTCAATAATATGTTACCTGTGCCATAAACGTCCAAAAACATAACAAAATCTCTCGTAAAGAGAAAGCGTGGGTAATAGGGGATTTAATTACCTGCGCGTAGCGCAGGCTATTGAAAATACCCAGAACGATAATACGGGTAACATGCGTATCTTCGTTGAGTCTCAGCAGGTACTAATGCTTTCAAAAAAAGTTATTTCCGGTCAAAAATTTCAGGCAGTTTCCGAGGTGAATGGTCGTTAAATAGCCGGATAATGCATAGCAACTGGTGCCCGTGTCTATATCTACAAATATAGCCTAGCGGTTATCTAATATTTATTAAATACCCATATAGGCAATGCCTTAGTTCATATTATTGTTAATGGATATGGTGTTATATTTCAGGTACGGATTTTGTCAACCGATTGATGATATACCACATTGTAAGAGAAACGAAGTAGCACAACAAGTCATTGTAGAACCTACAGACGGTCAATCATACACCAAGGTGTGGTAGAAAATATATAGATGTTCTATCACCAGTTGTCAATTGATATAAATTTATAAACTATATATTAAAACGAGGTTTGGAAATTTTATTAAGCGAGCCTTTGGTGAGCTGAATAATATTTCCTGAACGATATTGTTAAAAATATGGTCAATTGACAACGAGTGATAGATTTTTTATATCAAATGACACTAAACACGCAAAATTCGCATCGTTTTATTGGAACCTAGGCGGTGTACTCTCTAGCTTCATGAGGCATCGGGAATGGGGATTTCATATATTTTCTATTGACTTCCCTGATGCTTTCCTCAGACGATGAGCCTTTTCCCGATGTATTCCGATGCTCATTTATGCAATCGAGAACATCACCGAGGCAAAATCACTCAATAAGACAAAGAAAAAATGGTAATAAACACCACGGGTCGTCAAACATTTGCCGCGATAAAATAGTTTGACTTGTACACATTATAGTGAACGTGCTTAGTAATCACCCTGTACATCTCGTTCTTGATACAGTAGACTCCCTCAAAACCGGACCCCTTTTGGACCGGGTCAAAGGTCTGGTTTTCTGGGAGGTCCGGTTTTCTGGGAGCTCTGTATAATGTATACCTTTATATGTAGTAAACACATGAACTGATCCCATGTAATTGTTGAGATCAACCCTTAAGCCCAGTTCTCACTGGGCATTTTTGCATCGGCAATATTTGTATGTACTCCCGATATGATCAATGAGCATAGGTAGGCACCAAGAAAAGTGTCAGAGAGGCCTAGGGGAAACTTCGGGCAAGATATTAAAGACTATAAAATTGCGAAAGACCTGTTCCTGATGCCTCCCGCCGCTCATTCGTGCCCACCGGAAGTGTATCACCGAAGCAAAACTTCACAGTGAGACAAAGGCTTTAGTTGGCACCTTATACGATGTTATTCTCAAGCTAAAATGTACTCTTATATTGAAATCAATTATTGCCACACACAAAGGCGTGATGCTCTGACTCGTACGATATCACCATATATTCGTGCACTATCGCGCTATCAGCAAGAATTGAATTCGATTAATTTTGCACGATAAGTATAGGTGGGGTCTTTTTTACATCCGGGCAATAATTACTATGAATCTTCTGGCATCTGCATCCGGGCATATCAAGTAATTTACATCACACACGAAATATGAATGGATTACTAAAACACGCAGCTCTTTCATTTTGATTTCCTGCTTTTCGTATTTATCAATAATACTACATGTGCTTGTTTATTGTACAGTCTGTTCAAAGTTAAATGAGAACGGTTATCAACATAAGCTCTCCGATGGGTTATCTAGGTTTATCTAGGTTTTACTGCGTGTTGCTGAGTTAATTGTAGTTCCCGTTATTCTTTCGAATGGGATAGTTCCCTCATTAGTATTACTTGTTGAATCGACGGTACAAATTCATCTATGAACGAGGATCACACGCTAAACACTTTTGGCAATGGATGAAAACCGTGATATAGGTTGTAAGGGGACGATTATGCTGCTATTTACCAAATCCGATAGAACTCAGAACTCTACTACTGTAAAATAATTTAATTTCGATTGGACGAAATTTTGTGATTTTGGTAAGAAACGTCATTTAGACGGGACTTTAATTCGTGGATTTTGTATTTTAGGAAATAAATAATAACATTATTATTTCGATGGGATTTAATTTCGTTGTAGAAAATGAACCACGAAATCCACTAATATAAGTCACCCACGAAAATTAATGAGTTTACAGTATACGGTTACCGTATCACACAACATTATGTTTCTATTACCGGTGATTAGGACATCAAAGTTATGAAACACACGCGTTAATATATGATCGGAACTATACGTTTGCGTGTTGAAGGCAATGAATGATATAATAAATATACAGAATTGACCTTAATGTTAGCAAATACTTATCTTTATCGTTGTCGCTATAGAAACATATTTTGGTACCCCTCTCACTTATTTATAAGTGGTGGTATATAGCATTGGTACTATCCGTCCGTCCGTCCGTCCGTCCGTCTGTCGGTACGTACGTAACGCAATCTAGTGTAGTTGAACTCCCTACAAACCGCTGGGCTGAATTTTACAGAACTTTTACAGTTGAACAATCGTGAAGAGTATTTGACCATAAAGGATGGACTGTTCGATGCCAGGCACGGATCCAGGCGGTGGGCACGAGGGCCCGTGCCCCCCCAGTTGGCTGAGATTTTTTTTAAACAAACTTTGAATAAATAATAAAACAGATATTGAACAGACACACTTTATTTTGTTCCTGAATGAAATGGAAGAAAATAACTTTAAATACATATTACGACTAGTCTACAGAAAATGAAGTTATAATACGCCCTATCCCCACCTTAATCAAAGTTTGCGAATGGTACTTCTTACGACGAGCCCAGATTGTTCATTATTGCCAAATATTTATGTCACATTTGTGGTTACTTGTGACGTCTACAACATAACCACTGGTGGCCGTTACACTGATTCACGGGGGCCCCAAAAAACCTAAAGAATAATGTGTTGAAAGCGACTGCCACAGACTTTATAGGTGTACATCAACTACTATTGTTTGAAATGTGTTTTTATTCTGTGCCCTTCGAAGAATGTTATGACTCTGGCGATAAAAACAACGTTTCTATAAAACGGAACTGATATAATTCTGTCTGAAAGGCATATGTACATGTACATAAGAACAGCATAGGTATCATTGTTCTATCGTATTATGTTGGTTAATTAGCTGACAGTATGTCTACAAAACTTATACTTATGAACTGCAAATTTATTCCACCAGAAAGAAATTGACTATTTTGACTAAGCGAATGAGCACTTACAATATACGAAAAATGCTTCTGAATGTCACAATTCATGGGTGTAGGAGTCATGTGACCTGCAGGGGTCAGGTCCCCAATGTCAGAACAAGGAGTCATACATAGTTTTGCCTCCTCAATAATTCATATCAAATGTATAATGTCCGGCCTAAACTAGTCTTACATATCTCTAAATAATATGGGTACTTTTTCTTATGTTCTAGATGAAAAAGTATTTATAAGATGGGCATTTTTCGTGCTCGCCTCGCTCGCAGAATATTTTTAATATACAATGTACATGTATGTGTTAATACGTAGATGTTGCATGACAGAAATCAATTACAAGAGAAATTTTGTCCTAGCTCATTATATTACCTTTTGATTTTTAAATAATCATTACTAACCCATTAAGGTTAACTCGCGGAATTAAGAAAAAAAAATATTTCAGGGCTCCCAGAGAGGCTTAGAATGCACTAGATTCATCCATTGTTTTGAAAATTTTCCCGGGGGAGTATGCCCCCGGACCCCCCCCCTACTTATGTTAAAATATTCCAATGGTCAAAGGATGAAAGCTGCTATATAAAATACTGTATCTGAACACCTACTAATATGAACGAACATACACAAATGTACATGTTGACGCTGATAACATAAAAAGGTAACTATGGATTCCCCCACATATACAAATGTATCCCCTTCCTCTGCATTTTCACACACATATTAAGTAATTACCCCCCCCCCCCCCCCCCAGAATCCCGTACATACCTCGTGCCCCCCCACTCAGAAATTTCTGGATCCGGGCCTGGATGCGACAATTTTACCAGAGTTATGGCCCTTTTTTACTTTTACTATATACCCCAATGGCTGCTCCCGTGTTGATTGATACAATTCTAGTTTATTTTGTTTGGATGTTTTTAGGTTCATTGTATATGTCCTAGCCATGCCTTGACCGAAGGCAACTCTGAAACACTCTGGTCTGGAGCCGCCACAGGGACAAGTGGATCTAAATATGTCCGCACTTTATTCTGTAGAGGTATGTATCGTCACTAGCTATCGTATGACTATAACTGTTATATCACTGACGAAGGATACATTTTTAATCTGCATTACAATGCAATTCTTATGAGCATATTTGCATGACACTACACTCTTATGTTTTTTTATATTTATATAATTATGTAGTGCATTACGTCTTTGAAGCACCGAAGGGACAAAATGACAAGCTCATGGTTGCTGATTAGTCTGAGATGTGTGTATATAGTATATAGCAGATGAAACACTAGTGTAATATATTATGAATTATATATATTATTATATAGCAAAAACATCAAGTACATCATATGACCGGTTCCCAAGCGTGGTGTCCAGACAACTATATACAATATTAGTATCACCGTCAACTGTAATTCCGTGTCAGATACACTTACTCTTACAAATAAGCTCTTCAGACAATATCTTGCAATCACACAAATCCATGTTTGAAATGAGATAGTGTTTAACAGAGCATATAGTCTCGTGCCATTGCTTTAGTTTGCACGATCGCATACTTCATTAATAAGGTATTACATGTACTTTTATTATTAATATTATGTATTTGCAGATGACGGTATGTCGAAACGTAATGAATACGGAAGAGGTCGATCACGTGGACGATTCTACTTCTACAGAAAGTAGACCGATCAACCGAGAATCAATAACCAAAGCTCATTCTATACATTTTACTTTTATTGCAGGATATAATAAAATATTTTAACAATTTGGAATTACAATAGTTGGATAACTTTTAAAATAATATATTGTACAGCAACTAACTCCTTCTTTATACAGTATAGTTTTACTTCACAACGTTTCGACACATCTTTATATATGCCTGTCGTATTTCAGCAAAAAGCTGACTGGCAAATAAAGCCTATGCTCGGCATATTGTGTCTTCTTCTAGTGAATTAATATATAATAAAAAGAATGTAAACAGGAAGTGACGTCATCAACATTTGGATAAACAAACTTAATTGTGCTTTACTCTATGGATGGACATAACATAATTCGGATTCACATAATTCTCACTTTTTTGGATTTTATGGAACAAGGGTTACTTCATCTTAGTTATGTTTCCATTATCTCGTCAGTGGTGAATAAGGGTGTGGGCATACCTTAGTACTCCTATTAAAGTGGAATTACTCCTATTTTCCTTGTTAATTTCTGGTTTTCTAAGTTCTCCTAACTTTGAACAAAGGTACATTTGATTCATTTGATGATCTCCTGCACCATATAAAGAGCAGGAACGATGATACGGGGCGCTTATGGCCCAAATATTTTGAAAAAAATAAAACCCATGTTATGAAAGTTTTCTTTACAGAAAACGATAACGCAATATCTTAATTGCCTGTTTACCATGTTTACACAAATGTATATGAGCTGGATGACATCATAAGGAGTCTCATTGGACGCCTAAAAGCGGGTTATGGGCCAAAAACACCCCTTATAGTATCTGCTCCCTTTACAGGGGGGGGGGGGGGCAATTCATCATAAAAATGTTTAGTAATTAGAAAGCATCGTCAAAGCATGGTGAGTACGAACTGACAAGTTCAATGACATGCATACATCAACAAAATGGCATGTACATTGTTTTTTACTTTAAAATAGCAATAATACTCAGCTCCGTTCGCAAATTGTTAGCTTATTTAATCGGTAAATGAAGGCTATGCTCGGTAATGTAAAACATCAAATGGATTCCAATAGTGTAGACACGAAAGTGAAGAGACTGCTGATAGATCTACCATCCCTGTATCATACGTCTCGTCATCTCTAATAATTTAGCCGACCGGGTCATTTCGTGATGACTTTAAGTCCGGGAGTTGATTCGTTTTAGAATTATCAGAGGTGCGCCGATTGTAATTTAGCTCATTGAATTAAAGGGAAACAATCACAATATCAGAATCGCCATGACGCTGGGCTATGTCAGGGGAGATAAATATGTTAACACAATCGGTGCACCCGAAAAATTCTCAGACCAATCATCTCTCAGACACAAAGTTTCCGGATTCATTACGATCAATGTCAACAGTGCTATGTAAAGTTCAAAATTGACTGAAAACAGTCGAAACTTTAATTTATTTTACAATTATTTTATTCATTCATTTCAATACAAAATCATAACCAACTAAAAAACGTCAATAAACTAGTAAGACTTATGTTTTGTTGGATTCTATTTTGGAGCACATATGTTTCTATTCTTGCACACACAACCACTTCCGGTTTAAAATGCCAAGTAACGAACGTTGTGTTCACCTGAGGCCGATCTCCCGTAGCATTTCAAATAGAACCAAATTCAAATAAATCAGAGTTAGAATTATACAAAAATTTCCAGTTTTTTAAATGATGGTGTAATAAACACAGAATGTAATTTTTGTATAGTTATGCCAATCATCAGTCAAACCTAGCATTCAAATTAGCATAAAGACACGTGCCAATATTCGAGATGAGATCTTGCTCAGATTGAATTGCTTTTTGGAGATCGGAGTCAGGGATCTAACTGCTGTGTCGGGTGTGTCAAGATGGGTGCTACAAAGGTGTCTTCCTTCCCTGCTAGGCCATACCAAATCATTTTTGTGTTTGGCGTCAGGTCTGGCTTTCTGAAACCTAGCTTCCTATTCTCAAAAACAAACAAAGCGAATTAAAAAAACATTGCCTACTAGTTGTATTTACACTGCCGAAAGGCAATACTTGCCCAACAGGGTGTTAGGACATCGAACAAGTCAGTAAATGCATTCATAGTATATTGCTGGTGGCATTAGTTAGAAAATGCAAAGGAAATACACATTTACCACAGCAAAATACCTACATGTATGGAGCATGAAAATCGAGACAATTTATTGTTTTCCGAATGTTTTTATTTTATTTTGAAAATTTACTTCAATCCCTTGGCGCTAAACGTAAATACCGACTGGTTTGGTCCTACAGTTCTACCTTCTCACAACTTGAAAACCATGGGTGCGTTGTGTCGGTATTCACAAAGCAATTTAGGGGAAAACTTGAATATTCTAACTTAGGTTTGAAAAAAAATGAACTGCATATTATATTATATGCAAGAAACTTGGTTATTATTAAAGCGCCTTACATTTCATGATAAGGCTTCAAAACAAGGAAAAGGTTGAAAGTTTTGTTTTGCTTGTTTAGCTTGTACACTTAAGGAAATCATAAGATTTGGAGTAAATTCTAAGTTTTCACTTAAGATTCTTTGTGAATACCGCACTAGTGCGCTAAAAACATTGAAAATGTTCCGTTCACCAACACAGTCACTATTTTTGATCGTGCACAATGTTTTCGTAGGCCCGAATCCACCGGGCGAACAGGGAAACATTTTTAAGTTTTCCAATAAGACGCTTTTAGATATCGGCCCTAATACACGGGATGTCAATGAAATCATTTAGATGACGATCGTCATGTTTGCAATGCTATTTAACGTGCATTGATACCAGAAAAGTGTTTGTTCTATTCGTGTATTACGCTTCACAGTATCAACACTTAGTACAGTTCAGTTGATGGATTCCTGTCCTGTAAAAAGAAGAACACTGTAATTATACGGTTTCATTTAGAAATCACAAAACCTTAATACTACCAAAGACTTAAAAATACCTTTGACATTGCTAAAAATATTTGCTAACTACAGATGTATCTACAGCACGCAACTTTAATGTTCTTTTCTTTGTTGTGCATAATTAAATAATCATCAGGACTGTTCAAAAAGGTTATTTAAACAACATAAAAGTGTGTTTGTGATGAACTTTTTTGCACTTATTTGAGATTTTCTTTCAATTTTCAAATCGTGCGAATTGTACTTCATTTCAAAAACGACACTTGTCATGTTGATACTCCTAAACCAATTGAACGATATCTCGTTTTGGTTTCCTGTAATTAGAATTTCTCAAAAATGTTATTGTAGCGGACTTTTTAATTTTCTCTTTTCTTTAGTTTACGAACTGAGAAAAGCATGTAGGCAGTAAAATCGCGTGTTATTTTCAAGATTAATTAAGAAATGGATAAACTCGATCAACAACGAATTTTAAAACGCACCAGTATAAAAAAAATATCTCAATTTTGTCAAAAATCGTTTTCTGCTTTTAGTAGTTACATTATTTCTCCTGTTTATAATCATTAACTAAAACCTTGATCACATTTGCCCTACGAGTTCCGTGCGAATTGATTGTATTGTACAGCATACTGGACAGGACATGCATCACTCAAAAGAAACTGCAGAAACAGCAAAACGGGATTAAACGTATAATTTACAAACAAAACAGACATGCATGAAAATGGACAAACGAAATACATATATTATCCATGGAAACGAGACACAAGTAAAATCATAAAACATAAATACAGTAAAACTACATCGATAAGACGAGCACACAGCCTATGTCCATGGGCGTAGGAGCAGGGGGGGCGGGGGGGGGTTGGGGCAGGCCCCCCCAATTTCTGGACCGGGGGTATTTTGCCCCCCCCCCCAATAATTCAGACGAAAAATTATAATTTAAGACCTAATATATCTCGGTATAGGCAATTTGCCTTCAGTTCTTGGTAAAAACGTATCAAATTTTTTTTTGGCTCGCTTCGCTCGCAAAATAACTTCCTTATATTCAAATACCTCATCACCCATTGTTTGCAAAAATACACTTGTGCCATAAATTGTACTTTTAATGTCCCCCAACCCTCCTATATCACTTTGGGACGTTGTCAATTATATATAAAGCCTTTGAAACAAACATTTTCACCTTTTAAATTTAAATTTTATGCAAACATGTTTTTTTGTAAGAACTTAAATTCCCTGCATTAAGGTCCTTTTTGAATGCAAAATAAGGTATATCAGAACGCCTAGAATGCACTAGATTTATCCATAGTTAAGAAAAATTTCCGGATGGCTATGCCCCCGGACCCGTGTATACTTGAACGGATTAACTTCCAGTTAAGACGTAATTACTTAACCAAATGACCACAGAACCATAAACTCACAGTTAGTATATATAGATATAGGAATGTTTTGGACGTTTAAGAGTACAGTTTGTGTCTAGAATAGTTTTGTGCAAATATTGCGTGTTGACTAATTGACATATGGAAGTTTTTACCCCAAGTTGTCAAATGTTTGGCCCCCCTCCCCCCCCCCCACCCCCAATGTTGAAGACGCTCCTACGCCCATGATGTCGGGCAAATTACTAAGTCCAGACGAATTTCCTCTTTATTGTATATATGAGTTTATTGCATTATCTCGAGCATCAATGTTACGAGCGCCTGGCTTAACTCGAGCACAGGTGGTGGTCCATTCAACTACGTTCATTGTTTATTACTTGCATTAGCTCGAGGGGATAAAAAATGTACATGGCAAAATAACAATTTTTGCATATGTGACGTAGTGGTCGTTGGTGATGGACTTTTAAACAGTTGTTAGGCTCCGGACAAACAAAGTATGAACAAACAAAGGGCAATAACTCCAAAAAAATGTTATGTAGAGTTATGGATCTTCACCACTGCACTTCTACTCACTATAATCTATCAACCTATGAAGTTTCTTGATGGAACCTCACATACTTTTTGAGTTATGTTCCGGAAACAAGGACGGACAAAGCATCAATTATATGCTGGAAATTCAGGGGGAGAACAATAAATGGTTACCGTTGGCCCACCTCTGCCAGCCGCATGTCAATATGAGGTGGGATTCAGGAGGTACTGTACGCATGAAAGATAAGTGTCTCGTAAATCAAAAGTGACTGGCTTAGAATGAGAAGGTTGTATCTACCATTTACGACTTTATAAGATGATTATTAGAAATCTGCATCATTTTTGTTGACCAAAATGAATTTATCAAGCATAAGTAAAGGGTGAATATCAGACAGTTTTTTCTTGTAATCTCAAAATATTGATTTTGTACTTCTCATTCTAAGCCAGTGAGTTGACTCCACAAGATTTCTTCTGACCTAGAACTGTTGTGCCTTAGAGCAATTCAAACCCTATTAACTTACAAATTCCGGTTAGATCATATCACCGCAACTGTGACAAGTGGTTAGGACATCGGCCTTCAGGGTTGGATTTTGAAGGTTCGAATCCAAGTGGAAGCTGGGTTAGAATTAGTTAAAGAATGAATGCCGTAGGCCCATCTCTGCCAGGCAATATGAGAAGTAATTCAGAAAGTACTGTGCTTATGCTCCCGCGAAAGCCATGTCCATAAAAAGCCAAGTCAATCAGGGGCCATTATTCAGTTAAAATGTTTGATAGTGTTACATGGATTTGACACTATAAGGGGGTTATTATGGTAAACAAATATTCCACATTTGAAAGCAATGCCTTGATGGACTTCATGTGTGATCTGGTGGTACAGGTGTTATGGTTCTTTGTCACAGCACTTCTCCAAGTTGCCATCTATTTATATACCAAGTTTCTAGTCAATATCTTAAATAGTCTTGAAGATACGCTCCGGACAAACAATATTATGAAAATACTAAAGGGGAGATAAATCAAATGTAAGAAAGACAGAGTAATGGTTCTTGGTCCCTGCACATCTACAAGCTGCCATGTATTTATATATTAAGTTTAAAGGCAATATCTTAAAAACTTATGAAGATACACGCCAGACAAAATTTGATTCTGAAAATACTAAAGGGGAGATAATTCAAAATGTAAGATGGACAGAGTTATGGTTCTTGGTCAATGCACTTCTCCAAGTTACCATCTTTTTATAATTCAAGTTTCATATTAATAAGTTAAATAGTTTTGAAGATGCGCTCCGGACAAAATTTCATTGTAAAAATACCAAAGGGGAGATAAGTCTTAGTCCAAAATTAGGTCAAGGTGAAGGTCAAAATGGAGTCAGGTGAAACAGGCGTGTGGAGAGTGGTCATATACAACATCCATGCAAGTATGAAAGCTTTGTAGCAAGCCATATTAATGCTAGAAGAAACGGTCAATTTGGGTTAATTAAGAATTTGGCCTTTCAATAAGTCTAAGTCTAAAATTAGGTCAAGGTGAACGTCAAAATGGAGTCAGGTGATACAGGCGTGTGGAGAGTGGTCATATACAACATCCATGCAAGTTTGAAAGCTCTGTAGCAAGCCATATTAATGCTAGAAGAAACGGTCAATTTGGGTTAACCAGGCAGGACGGACGGACGGACAAGTTAATTACTATATGCCTCCCGATCTATCAATACAAAGGCATAAAAACACACACTTTACCTTACTTTTCTTTTACCTGTACTTGGCAGGGGTGTCAACAGAGTCAAATTTTATATCAGGACAATCAGATGCAGTCAACTATTTTTGACAGGCAAAAGGTCTTCAACCACATTGTTTCCATCTTTGAATCAGTTTTTATGAAGAAATTCCTTGAAAACAGATTCACTTGACCATAACTTTGCCATTTATCAAGATCTTTTCATCAAATAACTTTTATTTAGGTCAGAAATCATGGCTCGTGTAGAATATGTAAATCCGGAATTCCAGAGCAATCCAGAAAATTGACACCTCTGATTTGGGGAGAATAACAAACATAACACAGACACTCTATGGAGTAACAGTGGATTTGTATAATCTGCTGAACACAAACTCCCATTTTTTTAATAAGTCATTGCAATACATTTTGAATAATCATTTTATAAACAAGATACAATTATTTTATCCTAACACAGACAGTCACATTGTTAAATGAATGAAGACATTGTACACACTATATTCACCTGCAGCTCATCAATGTTCGGTGCTTATGCCAAGGTACCATTGAGCATGTTTACATCAGCGATGTTCTCCCGATTTGATAAATGGTCATCGGAAGGCTTTGGGAAAAGGGTCTTTGTGGTCTACTCTGGGAAACTTTTGGCGCATTTGACAATGTTGTGAAATCTCTGTTCTCAATGCCTCCTGAAGCTACTTTATCTTAATTGAGAGCACATTGCTGAAGCAAACAATGCTCGGTGGAACCTAGGTTATACCTGTCATAGTTATTGTAGTGTTAACACTTGTATAGTTTGTATTCTTTTATTCATTTGTCCAGCATAAGCCATTCTAAAAATTTCTTTCAAAGACTTAACATCTTATTGGCATTTATGTCCGCCATTTTAAGGGACAGAATATATCGAGAGATAAATTCTTTTTTCCAAAATGGCTGATTTTGACTTTTTTTCCAAAATGGCTGATTTTGACTTTTTTCTGAAAATGGCTGATCAGCTTTGCTACTTCATGGAAATTGTAAAGAAAACTGATTTACAATATAATTTTATTGTAAATTCTTACTAATTGATTTAAAATATTGTACATACTTTTTTATTCACACAAGTAGTTGATAGCACAAAAGATACAACTAAGATTATTTTATACAGTCGACACTCGTTATGTCACATTTTGGGGACCGTCAAAGTTGTGTCGACATATCCGGAGGTCGACACATCCGGATCCAACAATACTGACAAGTTTTCCTACCTTATATACAAGTGTATAAGCATTCTATGTACATTGTATGTACGTGTATTATGATTCGACATTAAACTTTCGTTTCGCTGTTATATCGGTGTTGGAATATTAAATAGTCGTATTTTTTACTTTGTGTGTTTATGGTACACCTTATTCATTCGTGATATTTTATATGTATAATTGATTTAAATTCTTGGACTTGTGGTGTATTTGTGTTTGTCAGATATCATTTAAAACACAAAAATGTGGATTAAATAATTATTTAATTTATGCGCTGAGACAGGTATCAAGTTGTTTTCAAACTTCGATTTAACACCATTCAATTTCTGTGTGAACAATTTAATTGTTTAACAAACAATGGGTCGAGACAGAAATATTTTCAAGGTCAATTAACAACTTTTCTATTTCAATCACTTTGACTTGATGTCAACACAAACAATGACAATAAGGTGCGAAAATATCATTTCGGCCAGAAAAGTCGTGTCGATATAACCGGAGTGTCGACATAGGCGTGTCGAGTCAAACATCAGTTTTTATATAGAACATAGAGTGACCAAAATCGGGGTTTTTAAAGTATGTCGACTAAACCGGAGTGTCGATACAAGCGATGTCGACACAACGGGTGTCAACTGTAGTAGATTTGTTCAATGTTGCAGTACAGGTGACCACTGGATGGGTGGCACTTTGGTTAACTACCGGTATTACCCTAGTTAAATTTAGTAGTTAATTACAATATTCTATGTTGTCATTACATGTAGACCATAATGAAAATTGGTTTGCAAATTAAATTATCCCCACAGAAAATATAGACATTGTTTTTAGCAACATTATCATCAGTTGCCAACCCATATAAATAGAACCTCAGAAATGCGCTAAATTTGAGATATTAAGGGTTCCGTAAAAAACTATGGTACTAGCCTCTATAAATTGATGTTGTTATCATAGTTTTGTACTGTGCCCTTGATATAGTCTGTCCCTCTGACACAGCTAGATTATATCACACTATAAACTATATAGAGACATACAACTTTAATGCAGCAAAGGGAAGATTATTTGCATGGGTAAAAGTTCAAAATTTTCAAAATACTAAAAAATTACTTGTCAACCTACAAAACAAGGTAATTTGTGTATAAAGCCCATAGTGCAGTTATTTTTCAAAATACAGAAATAAGTATTGAGATTGAAATCTTTTATCCTTGTATATGTATTGTATAAAATAGAACTCCCAGCATTGCATGAAGATATTAACTTAATTGAGACAGTCAGGCAGACAAAACAAGAACAACTTTGTTAATATTAACTTACAGTTGAACAGAATACTTGTTTTATGGGTACAAGTTAAACTAGAGCTGTTGCCATTCAGCAGACTTATATACCCCCTCAGCAAAAGGGACATAACTCTGGCAAAAATAATTGCAGGGCAAATTCCTCCTTTCATGCATGTCTACATGTTGAGGTTGTTAAAGTGTGAAAGTTTGGAAAAGATCCTGCAAAAACTGTACTAGTTGCGTCCACAAGAATCAGTCTACAGACAGACGGACAAGCTGAAAACAGTATATCCCCTGCACAACATATAATGTTTCATTGTGCAGGGAATATAACAATCTCTGATTAATATATTATACAACTTAAATGTCTACCAATACATGTAAATTGACTATATCATGAGGAAAATATACCCGAGTACTTGAAATCAACGTTCATTCTTACAAACATTTGTTCATTGATTGATCAGACAAGCTTTGTAATCCAACGTCAGACAGTCTTTAAAAAGACATTGAAAACACATCTGTCCAAAATTGCATATCAGCGATAATCAAGTGAATTTTTTTACCGGTACTTTTAATGAACTTTCAATTAGCTGACTTTCGCGTGTTGAGCGCTTTAGAGACTTGTTAAATAAAGCGCTATATAAATATTTTCAATTATTATTTTCAATTATTATATTAATTCAAAATACAGAGGCAATAACAACTTACTCCAAGCAGATGGACTTAGATACATCTAAGATACTTCATCTACTGTACATCAGAACTGGCATGATGCATGTATATATTTTATACATTAATTATAGTGCGCCCAGGGTAACAAGAAAGGTGGGAAAATTTGATATAAACCACAAAAGGTGAAAAAAATTCAATTGTGCACGATTTATCAGTGTTATTTTAGTACAATCACCATATGTGTTTATTTAAGTAACCAATTTTGCAACAAAAGACCAATCTGGTCAATATTTGTAAATATCATGTTATCCTAGGCGCACTATAACCATTTGTACAGTAGTCACTCATGACAGTTTAGAAATCAATGTAAATGTACACTGTATGTTCATTCCAGAAACATAACTATCATTAAAACAAAAATTATATAGCACAACACAAATGCGAAATAAAATCACATTTTCAAACATAATAAAAAATCATGTATGAATTACGTATTAAACAATTTAAAAGTTTTTCCTGGTTTCCGACTTTCCCAAGACATGAGAAAAGCAGGACGCAAATTCAACCAAATCTTGCACAAAGAAGGAGCAACATTAACAACACAACTACCAACGGTTCAGTCTAAAACCCATCCCTATGCAATCAATAATACTCGTAGGGATTTAATTTTGATCATCCACAAAATTAAATCCCAATGAATTTTTTAATGTAAGTATTTTACAGTATCTATCTAAATATTGTTTTAAGTTTACGGTATAAGTTCAAAATTTCAAGAACTTGTCCCCTAAAAGTTTACAAATTTTGCATCAATTTCAATAAAAAGTATAACCAGAGCTGTCGCTATTTGGCAATATACCCCTTCAGCAAAGGGACATAACTCTGGCAAAAATCATTGCAGCACAAATTCCTTCTTTCCTGTACATCTACATGTTGAGGTTGTTCACAAGAATTAGTCTACAGACTTTGGAAGTTATGCGGCTTATTCTTATGCATGGGAGTCGAAGGAAGGACTCAAAACAAGCACTGAATGTTCCATCAATCATTATATTACATTATATTGAAATAAAATTAGTAAGTATCAAATATATAAGGATATATGAATGTATATAGCACAATCTCTCAACTGTACGAGGCAACCATAAGATAGTTATAAATTCCGTGAAATATTGGCAATGCATGAAACTGTCGGCAATGCATGAAACTGTCGGCAATGCATGAAAATATCGGCAATGCGTGGAATACCTGCACTGCATGAAATATCCGCAATGCTTGAAATATCGGCAATGCACAAAATATCGGCAATGCATGAAATATCGACAATGCACAAAATATCGGCAATGTGTGAAATATCGGCAATGCATGAAATATTAGCAATGTACAAAATATCGTCAATGCACGAAATATTGGCAATGCACGAAATATTGGCAAAGCGTGGAATATCTGCACTGCATGAAATATTGGCAATGCATGAAATATCGACAATGCACGAAATATCGGCAATGTGTGAAATATCGGAAATGCACGAAATACCGGCAATGCACGGAATATCGGCAATACGTAGGTTGCCTGTAAGACTCTCACAGTATAAACTTATCTCATGTTTTCCTCGTACAGCCATCACAAGAACAGAAACAGTCCAACATGACTCCATGCAAGCCGAGACTTTATCTACGACAAACAGATATTTAACTAAATCCACTTAAAGTGCTGCATAATTTGACATTAACTAATTTTAACAAAAACTCAGACTGCTATAAGTCTATAAGAAATTCCATAAAGTTCGATTAATAATTAATTTACCAAAGTCTCAGACGCTACTAGAAAGCAAAGAAACGTCATCAATTTAAATTTCCATTAATTTTTTACTGAACCAAGTCTTAAACACTACTAAAAATAAAAAAAATTCAATATGATTTTTTTAAATTTACAAAAACTCAGCCAGACCAAAGGCTCATGTATGACCGCTTCTGTTCCAATGTTTACATAAATGAACATAAATAAAGCACATACCATATGATAATATAACAAAAATACTATGATAGAATAATTCTCCGCAATAAATATCACACATTATTAAGCATAGAAACACAATTTTTAAGTAGAACTTATCGCATGCACTATTTTATGAACCAGGTCTGTCATTACCACAAAACAAAGCCTGCCGATGCCATAAAATAGACTTATGTACTGATTCCATAAAAAGACTTATGTATTGATTCCATAAAATTAGAATAACATGTCAATTCCATACCATTGAACTAACATGCTGATGACAAACTAATGAAAGAACAAGTTAAATCTATACAATTTTTATGTATACTCCATAAAATAAGAGCGAGAGCAACATGCAATTCCATACATTTATACTAACATTTTGATTCCATACTAGTAGAATTACAAGTCAATTCCCTAAAATAGATTAGGCTGAACATCTTAATTCTGTACAACTTATATAAACTCTAATTTTGAAGGACACTTCATACCACATTTCTGTTGTCAGAATAAGAAATATTAAGATAAACTGAACAAGAGGTGTTTGTTGTAAAACATGTATGCCCCCATAGCAGCCTAATTGTCAAAAAAGGCAAATGTCACAATGACCTTGACCTCAATGGGATTTCATCTACTGTTGCTGGCCAACTTCCATGTAAAGTTTAAAGATCCTAGGGCAAAGGGTTCTTGAGTTATGGAACGGATACCATTTTGGTCTGCCAACAGTCAGACCAACTGACATGTGCAACGCAATATACCTCCTCATCAAAAATGGGGGGAGGGGAATAAAAGAAATAATGATAACACTTGTAAGTTACTATTTGCGTTGGATTATGAATGAGGCACAGACTGGGCAGTATTTCAACACTCTTGATTTGTTTCAGGCAAGCTGCACAAAGATAAATGAGATTCTAAATTATAATTACAAACTCCTCAACCGGACAGAAATAAAATGAATCAATATATATACATAAAATTATCTCTGTAGTTTTACAAACATCCAGTTTTGTCAAAGGACTACTCTTGCTTGAAACAGAAGTTGGTGAAAGTCAAAGGGAGACAATTCTAGCTTGAAATTGTAGTTTTCACAGGTAGGCAACTCTTGGAAGAAATTATGCAGACAAAGGAAGGCAACTCTAGCAAGAAACAGAAGTTAGTGTAGTCAAATGGAGATAAATTCTAGCAAGAAACCGAAAATTCAGAGAGAAATAGCCCTAGCAAGACGCAGTAGTTTGTACATGCAATGTTAGACAACTCTTGATAGAAACAAAAATATGAAACTATTCTTTTTATTATAACTTTCACTACAACTGTGACAGCATATTGTCAGTTTCATATTCATGAAATCATTTACCGCAATGTACAGACTGGAATCACTTAACATACATTAACCATTCCTCAATAATTTTCTTTTAAAGGAAGACACCATTCATTGAACATTGAAAGAAATTCCATGTTTTCCGTTTGAATTTCTCCTAAGGATATGATTGCTGCAGTTAATTAATCATATTAACACCACTGATTTAAGACAATAACTACATAATAAATCTTGACTTAACAAAACAAGTTTTAAATCGACTTAAGAAATAAAATTTAAAGGTAACTTAAATGTTGAAAAAACACAATTTCAATTGTTTCCAACATTAAAACAATCAAAGGTAAGTAAAATTCTGACATGTCCCTTTAAAGATACAAATTTCAGTCTATCCCTCTAAAGATATAAATTCTGGCATGCCTCTTTAAATAAACAACAAACAATTAACAATAGTCGAAATCTGGTGAATAACTTACTACCAGTTGCATATGAGAATAACAATACAAGGGCCCGTCTTATAGACATATCTTAGGTAAGATTAGACTGTTTATATGCTGTGTTCAGCTTCTTAATGATCCACTCCACCATGCTGTAAATTGGTACCTGTGAGGGCAGTGTCTATTCCTGGCCGCCATAGATCAATGTTGGCTGCCACACCCACAGGAGGGAAATAGTCTCTCCAGGGAGACACAAACGTAGGTTTCCATAGGTAGCCCGATGACCAGGGGAAGTTAAAATGTCAAAGGGTGCTTGAGCGGCCTAAACAGCATAAAAGAGCCCTAGAAAATTGGTTAAGTTATTTTTTTTTACAATTATGCAATCTTCTATATGGGCCTCAACAACAAGGTTAATGATCATAAATAACAAGGTTAACTTGTCCAAAATGTATGGGTTCACACAAAGTATGCACTCCATACTGTATGGAAAATCTTAGCTAGATATGTCTATGAAACAGGCCCTATAAACACTATGGTAGGCAGGATCTCAATGAGGAACAGTCAACATTAACATATATAACCACATGTCATGTTTCTACATGTGTAAGTCTAGATGACAATAGCCCAGCTTAGTCTCAGTTCTTTACATAAATAATACAGAGACTTAAACTGCTTGAGGTAAAAAAAACACAGAACACATTTCACACCATTTTTAAGCAATCTGCATTAACTTAAATATTGCTTTAAGAACCACAATTTCTACAAGATCATAGTTTCACAAAAGAGAAAGTATTTTTTCGATAACTTATATTGAAATGTAAAGAATCTACCCAGTATTTTGAATCGCAAAGAGGTTGGTTGCAGACCTCATTGTCCAAATGAGAACCAATGAAAATCACCATTACAAAATGAATATTGTATACAATGCCTCAGGCTGTAATTTATAACCCCAGAAATTGTTGAATAACAGAAATTTCTTATATAATGATAATCAATCTCATTAAAATCAGATCCTAACATTTGCTACATCACTTTACGCTGTTAGTTAGATCTGACAACACTATATATGAGGTCACGTTCAAATGACCTCTCTAGGAGTGCATGTTGTAGTATTGCTGTATGTAAAACCTGTATGTACAGAGATTGACTCTCTACATACACTGATGTATAAAGTTTAAACATATTTCTCACTCACTTTAAACCTACAGCAGAGATTCTTTCTCTAGATGCACTTTCATTTTTGTGAAAGTAGTGATTTGATTGGATGGTTGATGGTTTAACATTCAAATCGACATGACACCATATGGAGTGTGTTCAGATCCAATACCAGAGTAAAGTAGTGGATCTTCTACTGATCTGATTTAAATGAGATTGAATGATATGGCCAAGACAAAATAATGTTGTGGTTCAGGTCATGTGCCAAAAAAAATTAGGGTAGGTAGGTAGCAGAAACATTTTAATCTTTGATTATCATTTCAGTTAGTTTAACCAGTTTTTTTAATAAATACATAGGATTTTCACTCTTTCCAAGTTTTGGCTTTCAATTTTGAATAAAATGTGTCAGGCTCAGAGTAAACTAATAGGGTAGGTCAGGAAACCGTAACCACAACATCATTTTGTCTTGGCCTAATATTAAAGACATGAACACTGTTCAATGCATCGCTCTCTGTCACAGCCAGAATATTGATAACTAAAATATAATGGTATGAAACAAATGATAATATTTTACAAACACAGCAACAACACATTGCAACCAGTTACCAAGACGACACAGTGAACACTTGTACGACCACGTATGTATATATCTCTTTTAGTACCCAACCATACCAGTAGTAAGTGTGTCACTGTACAAATTCACATATTTTCCTCTCCTGTCACGCAGAGGGGTACAAATGAGGCGGAGCAATTCACTGGCTATTTGAACTGTGTAACATGATTTCCAGCTACTTTTTGTAATTTTCTTCGAGGGGTTGAAATGAGACAGAAGACCGAACAATTCACCGGCTATTTGAACTGCTTAACATGAAGCTGGCTACTTTTTGTCATTTTCTTCTGTGTTAGTACTTACTTAAGTGAGATATCAAATCAACCACCTACTTTTGAAAATAAACAGTTAAACAGGCTACATGATAACATTTCTACCCCCCTGGTCACGGAACATTCAGTAAAAATGCATTATCCCATAGCATATCATATATCACATCAAAGAATCATGTCGAATCTCCTAATGTAACATTAATGTATCTGTTGCGCATCCTCCATTGGTTTTAATTCTTTAATTTGTTTAATCAAGTACGCTTTTTCATCATTAAATTGTTCATCATCCGAACGATCTGTGTGAAACTTTGTAAGGAAATCCACCAGTTTATCTTTATTACGAAGCAATATATCTAGTATAGGCTTTGGTTTGTTCGGATTGGCCACAAAAACCTGTAAATAGATTTGGTTTAATAAGTCTTAAGTTCTAAACTCAATAGACACAAACAGGGTTCTCAATAACAGCAGGCTGAAGGCCAAATTGACAGCTTAAAACCCATTTAAGGCCGGTTGAAAATGTGAAATTTATACACAATTCTATGAAAGTAGTTGCATTAAGGACCTTATCAGGCCTGTTGGTGAATCCTCCAACCTGCTAGGTTAAAACTTATTGAGAACACTGCACACACAACTAATAATATTCAGTCCCAAAGATACTATCTCAGGACAAGGAAATTCTCTGATCAATAACAACAATAACACCTTTCTTTTCATGGGATAATATAATTGGCAAATCAATTTTTAATGGACCAGGTCCACAATCTCAAATAAGTCAATAAACAGAATAAGAGGATAAATTATTTTCATGGGTTGAAACGTAATGAAATTATGAATTTCTGACATGAAGTATGCAGCAACATAAGCCACGTTTCTTTCTATGAAATATTCTTTGAAGACCAATGTTTACTCAAAAGGAAAATGTGTGGAATTTTTGTGAATTCGCAAAATTGACGATTATTTCTACCACATTATCGCTCGCTTAGAATGAGAAGGTCGTAAGTACAAAATCAATATTTTGAGAAAACATGAAAAACAGTCTGACAATCACTCTTTACTTATAGTAAAACAAGCTTTTTTAACTTCAGTGTGGTCAACATGACAACTTCCGATTTACATGAAAATAGACTCTTAAAAACCGCCTTATTAAGTAGATTTTAAATATACAATAGTCTTATAAGGTCATAAATGGCACTTACGACCTTCTCATTCTAAGCCAGCAAATTGTTTGAAGGACGGGTGTACTTACTTTAAATACATGGAAAGCTTCAAACTGTATATTTCTGCTTTTCTCTCTCAACATATTCATCATCATCTTTAGGTTGTCAGGATTACTGATATATTTTGTCATAATAGAAAAATTGTGACGATCTAAAAGTAACTCTCCCAATAACTGAAACAAACAGATTTGATATTATCATTTTTGCATGACTGAGATGTAACATCACTAAGGAGTGATGAATGCTAGACTTTCTCATTCCCATTCATTTTCTCATTGATAGAACCCTTATTCTTAGAGAAACAAGGGCAGATAACTCAACAAATATATAGGTCACATGGTAAGTCTGTTTTTTCACAAATGGCCAACAATTGACAACAGATTGTTTTCGATAATTGACCAAATAAAATACCAAAGATCACATTTAGTCAAATGTTTAAGTGACAAAATACTAATTTTGCAAGAGTTGCTTCCCTTAGACTTTAAATTATGTATTTATTATTTACAAATAATTATTTAATAAACAAACCAGCTGGGTGTTTTATTATGGTATTTTTCATCGTATGGTGTTTTCCACATTCGGGACTCAATTAAAGTACTCAAACTGCACCATTCTGCAGATAGGTTACCAAGTAATTGCTTTTTCGAAAGAGCCATTTAAAGTGTATAGACCTATATTTTAATGGTCATTTAATGTCAAAATAATTACTTGCATCGTTTCAAGTATGACACTAGACGACCTTAGTTGCAAATTAAAACTTTGGATGGGTTCCGTGTACTTTGATTCAATCGTCAAAAAATAGACGTTCCTCATAATTTCACAGGTGTTCTAGAACACTTTCGTATGTAAACGGACAATTTGCATGTCCAATAAATCACAGAAAGAGTTTCTATTAAAGCTGAAGGGAAAAATGATCTAATGGATATGAAAGCATAATTGTTTTTGATGTAAAAAAAAAATTTCGTCAGATATAACTCTTTACACTTTAAGGCTTGATGTGACAAAAAGGAAATCTTAAGATTTTGAGCAAATTTTGAATTTCCCTTTCTATAATGCTTTGTGAATATCCCTCCTGTTCACACTTACCTTAAGAGCTTGACGTCTGGTAACATAGTTCTCAGAGTTGAGTAAATGTTGGTACGGGTCAAATACTTTGTCATAGTTTTGGTCGAGGAATACAGCTGCTAGCATCTTGTGTTTGGTGAGTAACTCCTGATTACAAACAATATAAATAGTTTTATTCATAATAATATTCAGGGAATTTACTAGGAGCTGATTTTAACAGATCATCTGAAACATGAGATGTTTGATGTATGCCCATATCAGAATGGTAACAGTCACATTTACCTCAAAATAACTAAAGGCCATTACTGTTGCTGGCCAACCTCCATGTAAAGTTTGAAAATCTTGGGGCAAACATTTCTGAAGTTAATGAAAGCCTTAAGGAAACCATTTCGTACTGGCAAACCAAATTGTGAAAAGCAATATTCCTCCCAAAACAAAGATTTGGGAAATCAGGGCTCTACAAATCCTATAATCCGACGTCTGGGACAACTCTAAATCCGTTTCAGACAACTGACTTTGTGCAAAAATTTAGTCCCGGACAACTCTAATTTCAAAGGACAATAAGATCGGACAACCGTCCAAAAATGTGTGTAATCAAATTCTACATCCGATATTTACTATCGGTGACAAAATATTACGACCCCATGTGACCTACGGGACATTGCAATAAACAATCGATAGTCGGATAATCCGTGTCAATTAC
This sequence comes from Spisula subtruncata, assembly GCA_963678985.1. Taxonomy (NCBI): domain Eukaryota; kingdom Metazoa; phylum Mollusca; class Bivalvia; order Venerida; family Mactridae; genus Spisula; species Spisula subtruncata. The sequence goes on along the minus strand of OY787671.1, from coordinate 12,942,732 downwards.
CGATAATCAAGCACCACGGGAGGTCTACTTATATGCTTGAATCAACATACAACTGCAAACTCGCGTCGAAGCTCCGCCTTCTCTAATTTGATTGGATAAAATTCGGTACAGTGACAGTCAATGTGCAACTGCGCACGTGCACAATATTGACGAGTAATTAATTAAAATCTTTCGCTTAAAGACGTATCAATAATGAAAATCATCAGATACCTGTAATGCACATATTTTCCGTAATAATCATTCCTACATAGAAATATAGCAGTAATCCAACAAACTTGCAACTCGAGAAAAAAATTAGCAAGCAATCGACACCACCTGCGAAAATCTCGGTCAAGTTCTTTGAAGAAGTCGGCGCCGTTCTAAGATATAACGACTTCAAAACGCACCGCGCGGCGACTCAGTAAAAGAGCGACGTCTTTGATGTGCAGATGTCGTAATGTTTGCGATATTTGTGGGTATTAAATTTGAGTAATTGACACGATATTATTGAAAATCAGCAAGTTATTTGTCACGGGTTGCGGAGAGTAATTTACTGTACTATTTAATTGGAACTTTTGGACATTTAACTTGTTGAATATTCGTGACGCATAAAACAGGTTTGCCAAGAACGGTACGGCAGTATTGTTTCAATTTCACATCATAATTAAGTATGTAATATATCTTGACGAGTTAAGACTCATTAATTGACTGGTACAAATCACAAATGATCGGAAATAAGAGGACGAGATACACGCGAGTGACCCGATTTCGGATACATACACATTTTCGGACAAGTTCGTTTTTGGTTGATTATATTTATGTTTCTTTAGTATTATTGGCTACTAGCTATCAACAATAAATTAAAATTATTTTCCATTGTTATTTAAGTACTGTAGTAAAGTGTGGCATCTGTCAAGCATATGATGCAACATGTAGAAGAATCATTTAGTGATTGATTGCACCAAAATACTAAAAACAATCCTTTCAAAGTCATGTGGAAGTTCATGTCCTGAGTTGTTTTACTGCTCTTACCCTGCAATATCTTGCTTTGAATTGTGTAGACAACCTGCCAAACTTGATATTTAACTCATTCAAACAGCTAGTCAAGCAGAGTGTGATTAGCCACTTAGTATTTAGCACAACCACAGCTCAGTGCATACTTGCAACATCAGAACACTGACATAGAATTATATACAGAACAAACTTTACTAAGTAGTGTCAACTTGCAGTCGGAATCTGTCTTGGATAAGTTCAAATTCAACATATGAACTACGATATGATATTATGATTTACATTGACAACAGTATGTAGCTTCCTGAATCGAAGAGCATATCCTTGTCTTGAGCTCACATATAGGGCTACCTATGGTGAAACGCTTTAGTAAAATAATATGGCCTTTAGTAATGAACGCGACCCGACTACTGCTTGTTTTAATTGGGACAACTGAACTTAAAATTCGGACAACTCTATTTTGTCATGGTCAGTTGTCCGGGACAACTCTACCAAGAAAAAATTTGTAGAGCCCTGGAATTACAAGTGTGAAGAGGTAAATTTGGTATACGTCTTAATCATTATGAAAGAACTAGGGTGGGTAATGCAATCTCACTCAAATGCCTTTTCCCTTAAAGTCTGAGATCATTGGCTAATCTGGTTGGAGACAAACAGTTTAACCCTGTACTTTGATTGCATCAGTCAAACTAACAACAAAACTTAATCATTGTGAACAAATGCCTGTTTTTGACAGTGGCTCTGTGGTTGGAGCGTTTGTCTGATCTGGTGATGTGGGTTCAAATATATGTGCTCTCATAATATGCCTTCCATATTTCAGCAGAAGTGGTATGGCAAATAAAGACTATGCTTGGCATGCACAACAGCAATGACATAATTCTATTCAATGTCTAAACCAACTTCCAGACGTATGCCAGTCTAAATCAGACATATCTTACTGTCTGCCCTCAGTGTAAATTATAGCAGACCACCATCTTACCTTGAATGTAGAGAAAGCATCAGATGCCACATCAAACGTTGATACTTCTACATACTCAAAGAATTTATGAAAATCATCAGAATAAAGAATAATCTTCGCCAACTGTTCGTATCTACAGCACTCTCGTAACATCATCCCACAATTCAATGCAATATCCTGAGTCTCATACCTATAAACATAAATATGTATGCAATAATATCAGTTTTTTATTTCACATGATTTTCCTTGTATCCGAGTAAGTCCTAAATGAAGTCATTATACACCTGAAATGACGTTATTTTTTACATCGTTAATATACAGAAAACGTATTTTCGTGTTATTATTTTCATATGATACTGACTCTTTAAATATGAGTTTATATAAATTGACAACTCATGATAAATCCTCTATCTATATATCATAGACTTAAGAGTGTGTTGATTCTGCACCTTTTTATTTTAACAGTTCTAGGTAGACTATCAGAAATTAATTCCTCACAAATAAACTATTTTTTGACAAAATGTAGCTGTAATATTAAACTTTAATAAACATGTTCTGGTTATATAATATATTATTTTACTCTTCAGTTTGTCATATGAGTCATGACTGACTTTGTTGTCTAGATATTTGACTGTTTTTGTTTTGTTTTGCATGTAATGAAGACATGTTTTATCAATTTCACTAGTTCAATTTAATAGCATATATATCAGGGGTGTCAACAGAACCAAATTTTAAATCAGGAAAATCTCATGCTGTCAACCATTTTTGACAAATAAGACCCTTCGGCCACATTGTTTCCATATCTAAATAACTTTTTACGAAGAATTTCCTTCACAACACATTCAATAATGGCCATAACTTTGCCATTTCTCAAGAAATTTTCATCAAATAACTTTTATTTTGGGCAGAATTCCTGCCTCTTTCAGGATAAGTAAATTAATCAGGAAAATTGACACCCCTGTATATATATTCAGAAATTCCTGAAAACTTCCTGACAACTTAAACCTGTGATACTTAGTGTAATGATATTTCTTGAACAAGTACAGGTATACATACCCCTTCATTAGATCGAGCACAATATCTTGTCTAGAACATAAATATTCTACAGTAGGGGCTCGTGTTCCTATCTGTCGTCTCAACAAGTTGTTGAATATCTGTGCTACATCTTTCCTTCCCTGAAATAGTCAGTTAAGGTATAAATTATTTAAATAGATGATTTATTATGTGTAGTACAGTACAGAAAGATTATATTTTTTGTACAGAATTTCACCAACGGAAACCCACATCTGGATTTATCATAAAGTCTTTAAAAGAACATAACAATATCTATCTGACATTTAATAAATGCGTTTTTACTAGTTTTCCACTTTAACACCAATTGGGGTTCTATTTGATTTTTTTTACTTGGGAAGTTGGGAATAGATTCAAGGGGGTTTGTCACTTGTAAATTTCAAACAAGCCAAATTTTGATGCTCAATATTATGGTTTATGGGTTGCTTTGAATTGGAATGTCATGGACAGTCCATCACCAATAGTTGCTATAAATTTAAGTTTTTATTTTAATTTTTCCTCCTTCTGCAGACATTTTACTCACCAAAGTATCGAGCCTTTCAATGACTAAATAAGGTGACATAAATGGTTATAGAAATTTATAACGGGAGTGCAGCAATCAACTCAAACAGCAGAGCAAAGAAAACATAAAAATGTCACAAAGCAGAATTACACAGGACAATGCTCAATAGTTGATATCCGAAACTCTGTGCAAGGTGGTTTTCCCCATAATTTACATGTAGGTACAAACAAATCTGGCCTAGTTATACTTTTTTTGCATTCATATGCAAAAACAACTGACCCCAACTCTATTGTCCCGATATGAATATTCAATAGGCTCAAGGATTATAACGGTAAAACTTTATTTGTACCTACAGATTAGTGGAGATCCGGAGTAGGTCTATACACAACTGAGTGTGAAAATGAACTTAAAGATAAACCATCAAAAGTTTGTATTTCAGTTCTAAATCTATAAAAACTTACCTCAAAGTCAATTTTGCCAAGGTGTGTAACAAGTAGTTGCAACATATTATGATCGTACATCTCATGCGCTAATTGTGCCACCTGATCTGTCTGTGGTTCCTGACTCTCTGTACCATACAGCACTGTCTTAATGGCTGATAGATTCTTAGATACATCATCACTAGCCTAGATATGAACAACAAAATTATTAAAAATAAAGTTACATTAGTCACAGTGTGCCTACATAGCTAAGTGGTTAGTGCAGTTACCGGCTAATCTAGTGACCTGAGTTCAAATCTGGGTTGAGACGCAGCACATATACATATGCCTGCCATATTTCAGCAGAAAGCTAACTGGCAAATAAGGCAATGCAGTGTTTCATTATAATTTTTGATAACAGATTGGCAAGAAATTAACATACCCATTTTTTCTATACACTTATTATTATTACAAATTGTAAGTAAAATTAAAAAATCCTATTTTTTTAATGATCAAAACATTTATAACTCTAAAACCTGTAACTTAACCTTTTTAATTTCTTACATTATGCTGTAGACTTTGAAATTGCCAAAATTTCATGAATAATTTCTGATTATATTACATTTACTGGAATTGATGCACAGTGGAACAAATTTGATAAATAATTAGAACTGTATAGTAATAAATTAAAACAAACCTTATCTAGTTTTTTCTCTCCTGTCTCTCTAGTGAGAGCAGTAAGCCCTTCACGTAATGACTTGACCAGCTCCTGTGGACTTTTCTGGGATTTTCCAAACAATGGCATGATTCCAGGTTAGTAGGGTCAAATATCAGGAAGTATACCAGGCCTTGGAAAGATTGACTCTGCAATATAAATGATAACATATTAAGTATAAAGATAAATTTTTAACGACCGATGGTGAGAACTAGAAATGTGTCCGGCGACAAGGGTGCCCCCATCGGTGTACAAAGTAAAAGTTACAAAGGACTATAACTCCGGTAAATATTGCCTCATCAAAAATTCCTTCCTTTACGGTCAATTTCATATCAAGGTTGGTTATCTGTAAAAGTCTGAAGAAATTCCGCCCAACGGTTTGCGAGTCCTGAGTTCAACACACAAGTTTTGCGTTACGAACAGAATGATACATAATGATATTTCTCTGGACCTAGAGTTACTGTGTGTATGATTGTATCGTACTTTGTGCGCATGGCAAGTAAGTTGAACACACATACAATTTGCTTAAACAGTGTACATTCCCGATAAAATTTCAGGTTATCCTACGGAGGAACGTACTTGCACATACTGCCCACATGCGTTGTCCCTATCTTCTAAATTGGAAGAAGAAGACAGTTCAAGACATGCAAGTCGCATGTATGGGGAAGAACACACAGACCGAACTCAGATACCATGCAGCTAAGTTTCTCATTAAAAAGTGCTATATCCTGTTTGCGTGCCCCATAATACCTAGAGAGGCCTTACTTATCACGTATGTGCATGCAAACACCATGTACTGCACTTACATCCAGTTCACAGTTGTGACCGCCGCTTTTAGCTGAAATTTGCCAATAATCAATCAATTGCACTCTAATTTTGAGTAATACTATGAACACAAAACAGTTTGAAATTCACAAATGTAAAACATACCACAGTTGACAAACTCTTGAATGTTAACCAGTTGATGCTCACTTACTGAACGCAAGTTTTTCGGGTTGATCACATTTATAAATAAATGACAGTTGACACATGTATCAATGCACTCAGTAACTACAATGCATGGCTGAATATCTACTTACCAGAACCAATTTAGAGAATATGTAATCACACAATAACAAAATGTTGATTGCAACACATCACATGAGGATAAACTGCGTTGCAATGGCATGAGTAAATGGGTCATTCCGTCCAAAACAGTGAAGTGGGCTGGGCCAGGAAGTTGGCCCATTTTACAACTGACCAAGGAAAACAAGACCTCGTTAATACACGAACACGTCCGACTTCAGTAAAATAAACTTACCAGATAGTTGCCAAGACGCTTTGGTCTCCTAAAGTTGACTTGATTGGGCCATGTATCGTGAAATGGTAGATAAAAACACTGCTCAACAGTTGACCGATTTTACTTTTTCTACCGGAAGTGACGATTGAGAAGAAAATATGATATTGACGAATCAAATACTTCAATACCGCTGTCGTCATTTGGAGTAATATCAGATTTTCATTGAATAATTATTTTTACGTGATGACGTGCCTCCAAATGGTGACCAGGCTCAGTACCCATAAGATTTGGCCCTTTAAAGTTTATATAACCACCGATGAAACTTATTTTCCAATACAAGATATTCATAGGCATATTTATCCAATGTTTTAAAAATAGCTCTACAATAAAGCTACATGGATTTAGACTCTAGATTTCTACCTGGGTTGTAAAATTATAGAGATCTGTTTCATGACCCAGATTATACTCGTACAACTTATATAATTTTACATTATATTTAAACAAAATATTTATAGTTCTACGTATACAAACCGCTATGTAATTTCACAGCCTACGATCGATGCACGAGATTCACATGCTAACGGCTATCCCCGTCGATGACGGTCGCGTTAACGCACTATATACTAGCACTTGATCAGGGAAACAATTTCGAGGGCTTTTGTTTTCGTGTTGGGAAATTAACATTAGAAAGAGAATCCACCAAATTTGCGTCGAAGTTTCTCCTGAAGCCAAGATACCACATACTTGATGATGCTGTAGACAAATCTGGTGTATTTGATTATCTTGATGTTGGTGTTTTTTTTTATTTAATTTATTAATAAAATAACTTTTATCCTAAAACAGTTTGAATAATAATAGATATTGCCTTTTATTGCTACACCTTATTGCTCGACGTTAAGAACGACATTTCAAAATTTATCGAAAAAAAAAACTACTTTTTGTCAGAATCTTGATTCCTATGCTGCACAGATAGCAATATGGTCATGTTATATACTCAATAAAACTTTGGAATGTTAGCTTTCAATTGATGTATAATTGATGTATAACACATTTATGAGATAAAGAATTTTTTCATGGTATTCGGTTGTAATGGTATTATAACATATATTACGCGACACCCTGTACATGGACCGTATATACTGTCTATCTAACTCCAAGCCCTGTATTATCCTTTTTATTATTTGCCTAGATGTGGAGCTCGACTAACGACCCCCAGCACAGAGTCCTGTAACAATCTCTGAGTCAGATACCGTAACAATACCTTCAATCTGCACTTCATTTATTTTAATGAGATAACTCCGTATATCCCTGTGTGTTTTTCAAAATGGATTGCTTCCCATGAAACGGATAGCGTCACACATGGAGGGGTGTAAAGCGTAAACTATATCTTTAATAGTATTTAAAGTACACGACAGTACCTCTAAAATGAAGTTATTTCACAATGGTAGTTTTGTTTGTGTTACAGTGTGGTAAAAACAAAAAATAAACTCAGAAAGAATTTGGTAGCCTACGCTTTCAATAAAACGATGCATTAAAATTAATATATTTATTGTAATAATAATATTTTATTAATATATAATTAGTGATAAGAGTCTTTAAATTATTGATGCTAGCACAGAATGTAATTCCAAAGACCTAATTTAGGTCTATGGTAATTCTTAGTCAGTGTTATACAATATACAGATGTATAGGAATTAATCACGACTGCTAAAATTAAAAAATAACGTCGGTAGGGGCACTCAAATTGGAACACTTTGAGATAAATCTGAAGTTACGCACTATATGTATCAATCGAAAGCAAACACATAATGTCATAGAATTTCCGCGCAAGCAATGCATGGCAAAATTAAATCTTATTTCAATACAGGCGCACCGCACTCCAAAAATAATGCAACAAAGATATAATTATTTTAAAACGGATTGATATGAGATAAACAATCTTTACTGACACATAAACATTTCGCTGGCTTAGAATGAGAAGGTTTATAACTACAATGTAATACTTACGACTTTATAAGACTGATACATACTTGAAATCTGCATCACAAGGCGCATCTTATGGGTATATTTTCATGAAAATTTGAACGTGTCATATTGACCAAAATGAAGTTGTAAAAGCTTGTTTTTTCATAAGTACTGAGTTATATCCGACAGTTATTTCTTGATTTCTCAAAATACTGATTTTGTTCTTACGACCTTCACATTCTAAGTAAGCGACTTAGCTCCAACAGAATATGAACAATAATTATTCTCAAATTTGTAGCCGTTATAATAGACGTCGGATTTAAATTGAACCATCGACATGTACATGTAGCGCTGTTTTGTTAAGCTTCACGTGAGCGTAAACAAGTAAAATATCCTTCAATATTTGAACTACAAAGATTCGCATACGTTGGTCGTAAATAATAATATAGTATTAGGAAAACATTGTACAAAAAAAACCTGACGAGCTAAATTAAGTACAGATAATACGACGGGATGAAAGCAGATCGGGGAGGGAGAGACAAATTAAGAAAATGATATTACAGACCAAACCGCGTCTAAGTTAACAAATTGATATCTAATTAGTCGGCGGTGAAAACGAAATCGAAAATACAACTCGCTGACGGAAGTGAAACGAATCGTTGAAAAAAATATAGACATGATAATTAGCGCATAAAACGCACGTCACGATGTAGACGCTCTTCCGAGACCGATGATCACTTTTATAAACAAATAGAAAAAATACGAGAGGATAAAAATTATCTTAACTGTTATAAATCAGCAATTCACTAACTGCTTTGTTTAAATCATTGGCTAGCGCACATAGACATAGAGTCCGAGTAACTCGCCCCGACTAATTTCGTCACGTGGTATGATTTCGGTCGCAAGCCAAGAGACACCTAGTCTGTCGTATAATGTAAGATCGTACATTTGATACGGAGTAGTTTTGTTAAAGAAGGGGTTTGTTAGCCGAGCTCTCTATATAAACTATAACCAAATAACATCGAAATGTTTATGGACGCGAAAACTTCATGCTTGTCTATCTCTGGCAGAATTTTATTAACTTATATCATATCATATAACTGAACTGCAACAGTCTTAGCGGTAAATGTGAACTGATTGAAATAAGTTTGTATTAAATAGAGAGTATATTCTAATAGCGTGAGGTAATATCGTATTATCTATCATACAGAGACGCAAAACGCAAATCTATTTGAAATACGCTTTCCGATGTTAAAGAATATTTCCAAGGTATAAATAAATAAATGGACAAATAAATCGTTGTGCAAATCTATCATATGCATAGTTTAAAATAAAACACAATAAATAAATTAGTGCATTTATTCACGACCAATTTAGCGGAATAAATCAATTAATTTGCATTTTTCCGTCGCGAAAATTGGTTAACGCTCGGGAAATGTTTCAATAGTTAGCCACGTGACGTACAGGCGTGTAACATGGATTGATAACGCGTGGTTCGAACAAAATGTGACAGAGATAAAGTTTGGAATTATTCTGAAACTTGGATAAATACAACTGCAGATCTATTTTCCTTGTGATAACTTCTAATATAATAAAGATCTATTTATTGTAACTGATTGAGACAACTTATATGACAAATTCAGCGGGACTTTGAAACAAATCCCTGAAATGTGTGTTTTACTGATGGCGGATATATGCACGATGCACGAGAACTCGGACAGCTAACTTAGCTATGTACTATCAGTGATATTCATGTGTCTTGTAATGATGAACAAATTAGTGACGTCAGTATATATATCACTAACAATGATGTATGCATTAGCAGGTGAGTTAATTATCATCATTATTTATTACTGGTAGATACAAGTATAAGTATTAAATTATAAATACAAAATTATGTATACATATCGCTGGCTTAGAATGAGAAGGTCGTAAGTCAAAAACCAATATTTTGAGAAATAAAAAAGAACTGTCCCAAAATTGCTTTTTATTTATGGTAAAACAAGTTGTTTCAACTTCAGTTTGGTCAACAAGTCAAGTTCGGATTTTAAGAAAATTGGATCATAAGAAACGCCTTGTGATGCTGATTTTAAATATGTATCAGTTTTACAGGGCCGTTAGTATATTATCTAAGGTCTTCTTACAACCTTCTCATTCTAAGTATTGACCATCTTGTTTTAGTTTTATTGTGTAAACTATCAAAGAAATTACAAATGTCGATTATATACAAATAAAACTGTAAATTGATATAAAAATTAAATTTAAGCTAAGACAAATCAATGCAATATTCATTAAAACACTGTTGAATGAATTCGACAAACATGACTTGCTTAGATAACTCCTATGATCTAAAGTATCAATAACCGATGCTGCTTCAATGTGTGTGGCGGTGGTTTAAAAATGAAAGCATATAACTCATACTTGTTATATAGACCGTGAGTGAAGTTGGCTTCTCTATTACATGGTATCCGCTATATCGTAATGAATACAGTTAATCCCTCCCCCCTCCCTTTGTGTACTCATGGGATCGGACCGTAGCTCAGTGATTAGAGAGTTTGTCGTCTAATCTGGCGACCCGGGTTCAAATCTTGATGGAGGCACTCATATATCGTTGGCTTAGAATGAGAAGGTCGTAACTACTACTTACGAACTTATAAGGCTCATGCCTATTTGAAATCTGCCTTTTAATTTTATGCGCTTCTTATGAGTCTATTTTCATGAAAATCTGAAATTGTCATGTTGCCTATAGGTAAAGAGTAAATTACAGACAGTTTTCTCTTGTTTTCTCAATATATCGAGTTTGTAGTTACGACCTTCTTATTCTAAGCCTGCGATATAGGTCTGCCATATTTCAGCAGAAAGTTGACTGGCAACTAAAAGCCATGCTCGGTAACATTGCATTGCCATTGTCGGTATAATCACACTGCATGATGATGGTAATTTACATTATCGGTAGTGTTGTTATATGTTTCTCTTCTTAGTGGAATATAACGTTGTTTTTGTAGCAAGACCGCCGTATAGTTGCGTGTCAACATCTCCAATAAGCACATTATAATGATATAAAGTTCCTTCAGTACCTCGTCATCGTCATCGTCATCGTCATCGTCATCGTCATTGCCACTGTCCTCGTAGTCGTCATCCTTGTGATCTCCATATTCAGCAGCATCGTCATAAGTGTAGGTCTACCATGTATTATCATAGATCACAAATGCCGTTCAAAATCAGTCATGGGCTACATTATAAATGGCTGGTTAAAACAAGTGGTTATTTAAATTCATTTCATAACCGAACATGCTGAGCATAGCCTTTATTTCCACTGAAATGTGCATCCACCCGGATTTGAACCAGATACCTGTTCGCTAGATACGACGACACACGCTCTAACCACTGAGCTACGGAGGTACAGACAAAACCTGATGGATAGATTTTCAAATTTATTGACTGCTTACGAAGGGTATTTTCTCAACACGAGTGACCATAAACACTGACTTTACTGTATGTTCCCAAACAATACTCATCACACCTCCCGCATCTAAGATACCGATGCTCATTTCACAAAACAATAACATACACTCAGATTACCTTGGTACAAAAATCATGTCTGTTGAACATTGAGAGAAAAACGTTATTTACTTGAATTAATGGAATGCGTCTATCTCTCCTATTATTCTCGCTTAATCACTTTCAAGGAAGAAATACGTCTAAGCAAAATCACGAGAATAATTGAAAATCAGAAACGTTAGCTTAACCTTAACACGTTTTGATTTAATTTCATTCCATTAGGTTGCTATCTTTTCAATTCTAACATTCTGTCGATTCGATATATAAGTAATACCAATGAGGAAACTATCCCATTAGAAAGAATAGCGGGTCTACAGTTCACGCATGTATACCCAGTGGAACCTAGTTTACCTGCCGGACGAGCTGATGTTTACAATCGTTATCATTTAACTTTTAACGGACTGTTGTCAATATTTCGCATTTAACAACACATCAATTTATAGCAATCAATTTAATCTTTTCTTTATCGGAACGCTGCTAAGTTATATTTTACGGAATAAGTGATTATTTGTCGTAGCTGTGTTTATCGGTTATTCGTGTATAACTCGGTTCTCTGTATTTATATGGGCGATACTGTTGGCTGTGAATAAGAGTTTTATACCATTCGTACAATAAGGCGTACGCGCCTTTTTGACCAATGTAAAAGAAGATAAACATTATTTAACGTCGATTATGGTTAGCATAAGAAACATATATAATCATAAATCCGGAATGTATTTATATAACTCCCCAAAAGACTTGTTAACAAATCCAATCCATTTCTAAAGTTATCATAACTACCTGCTACTAATGCTTGTATAGTATGCACCTCTTTTTTTAAGAATATTGTCTATTTAATAATGCATAACTATGGAAATAACTATTGTTAATATACAATGTATAATCTTAAAGGATATTTTTCCAGCCCCCAGTTGCGGTTCTTAAATGATGACCAATATATAAAACTAAGGAACAAATACTGTATAACCTTGGGTGTGTTCGTAAGTGCTGTGCAGAACACTGTTCTGACTGTTCCTGTTCCAAGTACTTACAAAAAAATAAAACTGTTCCGAACAGTGTTCCACTCCAAACGACTTACGAACAAAAAGGAAACAGGAACAGAACAGGGAGTAGCAACAATAAAAATAATGTTAAAGAAATAATATTAAAAAATAAAACTTTTAAGTTAGTCGATATTGTTAGTTTCAGGCGTTATATTAGTGGAAGAAAAATACCACTGGAAAATTTCCCATTGTAAAAGTTCGGTCATTTCCGTTTTACCCCGTTGACATACTATTGCCAAGGTGACCAGAATAACACATTTCGTGAAGTTTCCAGTTGTCTTGTTGTTGTTGTAATCGCGTGACCTGTTCTGCCTGCACCACCTCGTTCACGGGAACAGACGGAACATGTCCAGAACCAACTGTTCCGGAGTGTTCGTAACGCTATTCTGTGAGCTGGAACAGAGAGAACAGCGTTACGAACACACCCCTTTTGTAAGCCGCAATAAGTACAATGTACTATACTGGAATAACGAGTTTGGTGCTTGTAAGGTTTTCTTGACATAAATGACATATTCGACTGAAATTAATGGCTACTTTAATTCAGTACGATATGTAGTCCAGGCAACGATTTCGTGATGCCTTATTATAGCAAGGAATCATGGACTGCACACGTATGGACACTGCCTAGAGAGTATCTCATAGAACCTGGGTGACCTCTCGATACCAAAGCGCGCTCCCCACCTCTAGGCCACCGCTCCCCGCTATTCCCTGTTGAACACCAATGTATCAACCTTAATCTAAAGTCATTTAATATGCCAGTTTCTTTCTAGTTTCTCCATCGATTGTCTGATTACACAGGTATTACTTTCTTGAAGAAAATGACTGTTTTAATGCATGTTAACCGACCTTATCTTAAACGGCCAGCCAACTGTAGCCAAAATGGAATAGACATTGAGAAGCAGGTCGTGTTAATGAGTTGGATTTAATATTGACGTTGTTTAAACAGCAATAGAGTGCATGCATATGTACTGTTTAAATACTTTTAATATCTAAAGGTGGTCTTATCCATTGATGCGGGAATAATATTGGAAGTTACGGTAATTTTTTGTAAAATTTTCTGTCTGTTCTGAACTGTGTCTGGGTGATTAACTACTAATTAATGAACCCAATTAAGATCATTTGTAAATATTATTAATCAGACTGGCGCACGAGCCAGATCGTTTTGGGTAATACATCTCATGAAACGATTTCATGTCTACTGGCGACGCGTGCATCATGATAAAAAACGTTTACTAGATAATTGTCGTTATTTTAAATCGACAAACAACACCTCGGGATCATGCATGTTAGTCTAGGCCTTCGTACACATTTGCATTTAAATCCGTTTAAGCAGTGTATGTCATTTAGTAAATGTCTTTTTCACCAAGCGATTTAAGAAAAAGGTGCCGAAACGTTTGAACATAATTGGAGTTTAAGGGGGTACTGACACCCTTGTGTATTAAAAGTCCATCTCAAGGCGCCAAAAAGTGGATTACTAATTATCTCTGTTTGTGTGATAACTACAAAAAGACACAAGAAGACAAGACACTTGTCTCTGGGTTTAATACAGTCTCGCTATGCACAGATATCGTCTATTTTATAATTGAGTTTTTTACTCTGGCTGATAGTTTCTGTCAATTCACTTGATGAGAACGAGCCTCGTATAAAACTAACGTTATTGATAATCATTGTCGATTAAATTATTTGTAAGTGTGAAATGTAAAAAAACCCGATCTCACTAAAATTCAATCTAATTAACATTAATACTGAGTCACCCCATACCCCCACATCGTATAAACTTCATCACTGTATGACTTATTGAGAAACCATCTAAATATAGTTCAACGTGTAAGAGCATATGTGATTTCCGATTACTGTAGTATGTATTGGAATACAATGTACCATACATGTCAACATGTATGCCTTATTGCGATAACAGTAGGTTGGCTCGTTTATACTATGTGTCTTAGACAATTATTGCTGATTCAATTCCTATTACTAGTAACCTCTTCTTTATACATTTAAATTAAACGACCACCGGCTCTAAACAGCCAAAAGCGTTAGGACGTGTGTATTGTGATCACATTCATGGTCACAGGGTCGATTCCAATCGGTGCACCTCGGACAATTCTATCGAATCAACTTCCGGATTTATCACGGATAGACCCGAGTAGTTACGGTTAGTTCGGTTGCCGTCAGCACTCTATGGATGACATATCCTTTGCTTGCTGTTTAGGGGTAGAATATCTCGAGACGTCAAATGGTAAACAAATGCTTACAATTGAAATAATGGTATGACTGTTGAATAGAGGTGGTCGCTGACAAGAGGATCGCTGTTTTCAGAGAGGATACAGTATACACAGTTACCTCCATTAGTTAAAATGGATGCTGTTCTTGAATTTCTTAGAAGACAAGACGCTAAGACTCAGGTTAGTGAATGGAATAACTGTATAAAGTTTTCTCTTCGTATTAAAGTACGATTGAGAAATTCTCGATTAAAACAGCGAGGAGCGGGGCGATCGTGCGAAATATTATAGGTAAAAGCAGTATAGAGACAGTGTTAGCGTCAGCTTCAATATCAATGAAATTACCAATATAACTCCAATAGCATATCACGAAATTGCATTGTACTTTTAAACCGCTACTTTTGTTTAAAAGCTGCAAAAAAGAAAAACAACATGAATTATGATATCGACAATCAATGATTATTCTTGGTAATTTTAGTGATCATAATTCCTACACCCTACTGTTAGAAGATTCATAAACATAGGGTATGTTAGACAGACTATGTGTTCGGGAGTGGTGTTAAATAGATTGTTCCCACGACACATGGTCTATGCATCCTCACATAAGTTTCCCATAAAGATGGGAGGATATCAAGGCGATGTATTACAAATAATTATCAGCTTGTTTTAAATGTGACAACATTTACTGTGAAATCGGGGTTAAATTTCTTGGTTTTCATGGTTCACCTTCATCCACGAAATCAAGTCCCATCGAACAATATTTTTACCCTTGTATTTATTACCTGAAATGGAAAAATCTATGAACTAACGTCCAATAGAAACGGTACTTTTTACCCAAACCACGAACTTTTGTCCTATCGAAATTAAATGAGTTTACAGTACAGCGATGTAGATATGTAGATTTTATTTAGGGGAAAATAATGATTATTGAATTTGATTTTTTTTTCAACTAGTAGTTGAAGGATTGACTCTTCAAAAAAATACTCTCGGCAATCATTTTGGATTTTGTTTTCAATACGTGCACCAAGTGACTCGCTTTATTGCACTCCGGAGCCATTCGGAACTTCACGAGACTTTCCGTATATGGTCGGAAATAGATAATATAGATGAGCTTATCTGATATCCGAACATCGCTTAATTTCTATTGTATATCACGTCAAATTGTGCATACTATTTTATTAATGAAAATACGCAAAACAATGTCATAATAACACAAATTATTAACAATAATGACGTAATTATATACAATTATTTTCTTAAATGAATAAGTTCTTTCCGGTTTTTAGCATGTCCGCACTGTCATGGAATAATTGACTATACGGTCTGTTCGAAGTTAAATGTTAACGGTTTTACACATTAGTTCGTCCGTCAGGTAAATTATGTTCATCTAGATTTAACTGGGTGCATATGAGTAACTATAATCCCCACTATTCTTTCGAATGAGACCGTTCCCCCATTAGTATTACTTATTGCGTCGACAGTATATGTTTCAAGCAGGCGGTTTGTTGAACTAGGTTTGAATGTGTGTCATTATTTTGGCCGACTAATTCAACAAATGTACGCTATTCTGAGACAACTCTCGAATGTGATTATAATTGTAACCGATTTTGATTTTATGATATTGGTGTCGTTGTTAGTGCGATTGCCGCCTAATAAGGCAAACCGTGTTCAAATGCGGGGCGGGAGGTATTCATGAATATGCCTGTCATATTTCAGCAGAAGGCTGACTGGCAAACAAAGGCTATGCTTCGCTGTTCCTCACAGGTGGTCGTTTACTTCAGATGACTGATAACTCACAATAAACTGTACAGTACTAAAATCAAACTGGAATGTATTGGTTACTATTATTCTATAACCTTGTTGAGGCACTTAAATCAAGATTTCAACTAAATTATTATTCTATATAATTCAAAACTTTTGCTTCTCAAGCGTATAGTAGATCTAGTATCATGTCAGGGCCACACCCAGGCAAAACATACTTTCCTTTATATTAACAATCGTGAGGTGTCTACGAATGTTATTATTTAAACAGTTATATGATTTCCATGATAATTATTTTTACTTTTCTCCGTAATAAAAGTAAAATATCGTATATATTAGCAGTCGTGCGCATTGGACTGGTTATCGCCCAAGCCTTTCCACGCAGACCGTAAATACCGGACCCTCCTTACGGTACGGTCTAAACGTCGCCTAAAGTCGTTCCACGCGACAGTTTCATATCTTGTATGTCTCTCATACTGGCGAACTTTATGTATGTTACATCCGCTATTAACATCTGGAGTTCTTTAGTTATCTACGATACTCACAAATAATCTTCTCCGTATTTGCATTGTACATATAGTTCAAATAAGTTGAAAGAGGCCGCTATTGTCGGGTTCAGAGGTACAGTAGACGGCGAGGGCTTTACATTGTACACTCATAATGACACAATTGATCTCAAGAAGTTAGTCTGTGATAAAAATCTGATACTCTGCCGCCGTATGTTTAACCGGTCTGGTACGATATCGTAAAGTTACTACATGTAGTACACAAACTACGAAAAACGAGGCTCTCGAATAGCGAGCGTTTTAAATCTATATTTTATTTATTATCATTTTTTGCAAGACCTCCCTATGTCCTCTATCCTAATCAGCGTGTCATCTGTCCCAACGACATTTTTCAATTGTATAGTATTGCCTCTTAACCATCAGTCATTTATCTACGTGGCATTTGTCTTCCGCTTCTTCGGTGCGTTCGTGAAATCTCGGCCATTCGTTTCCGTTTGTCTCCGGTAAATAGACTATTGCAAAGCATAAAGTCCGAGATGATCAGTCTTCCGCGATAGAGCATCCGCTTCGATCGCGAGAGATCCGGAGTTCGCTTCATGGTCGAGTCACCACGCTGAATAAGAAGAAGAAATGACATCATTGATAGCATTACTTGTCTCTCGCAATGTAAAAAGAAAGCGGATTTGGGAGGTACTGTACGCACGAAAAATAGGGGTAAAATGCTTATACTAGTATGCCACATATGAAGGCCCCTTTAATAGGATGATACTATGTCAGGTAGTAAACTGCAACGGTAACCGAGTTACGAAACTACTTCTTTCATCCCATACTCTCAGGACGATGGATATAATATAAAGTGTCGAGAGTGATAGAATTACAAATTGTCAATACAGAATGGGCCACCATAATTATGATTTATACAAACGATTAATACGACAATCGTTTGATTATACTTTAGAACCGGGCAGTATAAGAGAGAGGAAGTGTAAATCAACTGACCACTACCAATAGCAGAATTACTAATTACTGAAACTCATAGTTAACGTTTTATACAACAATTTTATGCTCGTAACGTCGCAACTTCAATATACTACTGATACATCGCATTCAGGCTCTTACATTGTTTCCTTTCTGCTAAGTGGCTGGAGTCACAAGCAAATATTTATTTTATGATGTCCTCAAGATATGCTAATTGCGATATGATGCATTTAAAGTGTCAGACGGACCGATTGGATAGATAATCGAAACTTTTCACAAGTCACCGTATTTTCGTCTCCAAAACTACTGGATAAATTTCAACACAAAACTAATCCGGTTAACTTTTTTTGAAATTAAAAGCTTTAATACCATGCGCATAATGCACGATAATATGATCATATTGCGCAGAACATGCGCGTGAAATTGTTCTAACCGTGGCTGGCGCTGTAAAGTAAATAGCGACTAGAAAATAGGCTGGAAAGTGGGCGCGGATTCGAATAGATCTCGATTAATGTGAAAACAAAATTAGCGGTGGGATAATTGCTATTTAATACAGATGAATTGCAATTTACGATACCGGGGAGACGCTGTGTATAAGACGGGGTGGTGGGCTTGTTTTATCGTACTTTCCGAGTCCGACTGGCGAGTCGTAACTGTTGGCTGAACAAGGTAAACGCAGAAAAATGGCGTCTCGTTCAAACATAACGTACTAATGGAACGAGCCCGCCTAACAGGGGGCCATTAATTACTTGGTTGACGTCAATTTAACTATCTACTTGATAACTGGCGTTGTGTAATTATTGTTTTACAACTAAATATACGATATTCATATAGTGTAATACAGCAATATTGTAGTCTAGATGACCATGTTTAAGGCTACTACATTCATAGTACGTGAACACGTGTAGTACTTCTTTCTTGGTTCGTTTGAAATTGACTTGGTTACTGTCTCCACATAAGTCATAGATCGTGAATCAAACGTTATCACTGTCTGTATACTATACGCTACTCGAGACATAGAAACCTACTCAAACATTCTCATCTAGACTACTATATACATAACATAACATCAAATAATACTGTAAACTTATTATAATTTGTAATGCCCAGGTCCCACTGAACATTTTTGACTCGACAATGTACTCCCGATTTAATAAATGGACATTGGAAGGCATCAGGAAAAAGACCATCTTGCTCTATGGGAAGCTTCGGGGAAGTTATTAGAAAAATTGTGAAATCAGTTCCTGTGTTCGATGCCTCACGAAACTAAGTTATTCTAATCGGAAGTACATCGCAGAGGCCAAAAATGCTCAGTGGGACCTAGGCTTAAGTTATTTTTCGAGTACGATTAATTTTCGTACATTTCGCGGACGTATAATATCGCGAAATTAAATCACCTCGAACAAATGACATTATACGAAAAAACGATCTCAGTTTGTTTAAAACTTTCAATCAAATATTATCAGAACGGGCAGAAATGCTGTATGGGATGTAGTTCAAACATAGGTTTCGAATCGTCAACACCAATGGGTTCCTATTCAAAATGATATGCAGCATTGCAATGTGCTATGGTGTTACATAAATTGTCAATATCAAACGATGCATTTTGCGTACAACCATTAAACATATTGAGTTGGAGTTATAATTGAGGCTGCTCGTCTTATAATTTGTGAAATGTGGTTAAGTTTTGGGGTGAAGTTACCTTTCCGTTTCGTGTTGTTGTTATAGTACGTTCTTGCTTCTCACTGGAAGGTGGTGGTACCGTGCAGTACGGGTTCGAACCCCACTAAAGGTACACAATATTTAATGTAATTGCGTAAAGGGTTTTGCTAAAATAAGTACACATGCAATAAACGAATACTAGTATTTTGTTGTTTACTAATGAAAATGATTCTTTAGTAATTATTAAAAAAAATAAAAAGTGGTACAGAGGCAGGTCCTTTACTAACACGAGTGACAAGTTTTCTACCCTGTCGACACGATCCTTTTACTACCATTTACTTTAAAACCGTTATCAGACATGTTCATTGCATATAAATCAGCCCACCAAACATCTGATAACAGAAACAAAATGTTGGTGTACAAAAGAAAGACTTCATACCCGACTTTTAATTAGATCGTACATCAATTTAACTGTTTACGGCGCGTCATAATGTTTTCTATATTTGACACGATTTATCAACTGTTTAATAATTATATCAATGTTAAATCTTTTCGTCTCATCTGTAGATATACATGCTTTGTGTTTAATATGTCTACAGCTAGTGTTTCTTAAATTGCCAGTGTCTCCGTTTATCGTTGTGAAGTGATCCTATCTTTACCTCTACGACGTTTAAGACGCGGATAATCAAAGTCGCGTTGTCTACATAGCGTGAATAACGAGCTCAATAAACTATGAAAATATTGTATAAAATTTGAATTTTCTTGCCCGTATTTAAATTTTGACATTTTTTTGTAACTGTCTACAGTGTGTCGTGCGATACCCGGGAGCTTGTCAATGTTATCATTAATAATTTAATACCGTCGTGCAATAATTTGAAATCGAATCTAACACCAAACGTTATTAAGACCCTAATACATACGTAGGCCTACCTACCTTTACCTATACCTTTACTTCAAACTATAACCAACATCATTATCGACAACAACAACAACATCAGCAGCAGTAGTAGCATCATGAACATCAACAACAACATCATCATCATCCTCATCACAGGTGACAACAGAAACATCGTCAACAGCATCACAACCACCTACATCACCAAATTCATCATCAGCAATTCAGCATTATCATCACCATTCGAAACAGCAGTATTATAATCACCAACGTCAGTAACAACACCATCACCATCACCATCACCATCACCATCACCATCACCACCATCATCATCATCATCATCAGCAGCAGCAGCAGCAGCAGCAGCAGCGATAACAAACTAATAATAAAGAGCAACAGCCCTTCAATACCATCATAAAACCCCCAGAGATATCGATATATTTGTCATATTCAACAAAGCAAATGATATCTCAAGCAACAACAACTAAATCATCACCATCAACAACATCAACATTAACACCATCATCATCATCAACAACAGCAACATCGTTATCGTCATCATCGGCAGCAGAGCAGCAGCAACAACAACATCATCATCATCGCCATTATCATCAACAACAACAATAAATATAACAACATCGTTATCGTCATCATCGGCAGCAGAGCAGCAGCAACAACAACATCATCATCATCGCCATCATCATCAACAACAACAATAAATATGACAACATCGTTATCGTCATCAGCGGCAGGAGAGCAGCAGCAACAACAACATCATCATCATCGTCATCATCATCAGCAACAACAATAACATCATCGTCATGAACACAATCTTGAGATTATCATACAATGCGTTCAAGCCATCTTATCATGCCTTGTTTTTTTCTGTATTCCGTTAAACCATGTAAAAAGACTTATTTAACTCTTAACTAATTTGTTTGGAAGAATAAGTTACAAAGTGATCATTAAAAAGTAGTTTCCAGCGTCTATTAATCGATAAAATTTAATTCCCCAGTCGCGTGCACCGATTTAACCCAATAAATGAACGGTAATACAAACAAATTAACAATAATCATTCGACTTGGTGCTATAGTATCCATTTCAATGCCCTTAATTTGATTGAATCCGTTTACTAGGTTACATATACCCTTCGATTACATTTCTAAACTCAACAGTCGTGGCTTTAATAAAGTGCAAAATGAATTGTGTAAATACATATCTGTATATTATACGTTCAATAATGAAAACGGCGCCTGTCGTATCACATGTTGAAGTATTTCAATACATAGAATGAGTGCAGACATTGTTCGATTTCATAAATACAAATATTTTGACTAGATGTCAGTATTATAAATCAATGGGTAATCCTCAATTGTAAGTCAATAATGCAAATAATTGCTACATTTCTGCATCGTACATGATTTCATATAAAAAATAAAATAAAGGATTTTTATTGCCGGTGAAATGCCCTCCCACCTTGACGAAGGTTGAATTAACCGATGATTAAATCATTGCATCTAATGTATAAGTCCCTTGCAATTTCCCTATTTTTGAAGTCCCCCGACTACAACGGCAGTTTGACAAACACCAAATTGAAAAAAATCTCATTACATTTTTTTGTGCGTCAATAATTGTTTATCAACCCCACTCGAAGTTTTAGACGGGTAAATTAGTAAGTACAAACCTAGGCAATTACAGACTTAATCTCAAACCTTCAGAACTCCCAAATATTCCAGTCTCCAAAAAACAATAGAATATAAATTATAGTCTGCCGTGTTACTGATTGAACGTTCTAAATTTACTTAAATGTCTTTTAAGGGATAATCTTTTAAATGACAATGAATTATGACTACTAAAAACTACATTGAAGCCCGAGGAAAAAAGTGAGAAAATTTTGCGCCGACTGAAAAAAAATTGTTCAAAATTGACATTAACCTCTATAATTATGTTTGAATATAACGACTTCAACGAGACACCAGCGTTTGACGAAGGAGACAAAATAGTTAGCTTTACGAAAGACGAACGATGACAGGACAAAACTGCGATAGTCAAGTTTATACGTTTGTAATTGACGTAGTTAATTACCCTATCAAAATGTTTTGCAACAAGATTTCGTATCCGCTTTAAAGGAAAGCTAACACCTAGGTAGCTACAACGACTGTACGTCAATGTAAGCTGTCTCGAGTCGTAACACCTTCATTTGATAAAAGGCCCCTGGGTCTCCATTACGACGTGTTTGGTTGTCCGACAGGAGTCTTCAGAACACCTGGGAAAGGCTTCTAACTTTTAATCGAGTAGTTGGCCAATGGTAATGACTGATCACTGCTATGTAGACATGTGTACGATGATTGTAGTCAGTGAAATAAAAACATTGTTTATCTTACGAGTGATTATAGTGCGCAACAGACATTTGGCGTACATACAAATATTTGATAAATAACTTTGAAGTTAAAGACGCTCGACTTAGGTATGTATAGACGCTTCCCTTGTAGCCAATGGTCTGGTAACGTATGCCGTTGTGGTCGGCCTAAGTCTGAGCCAAACTTGCTTAATGATATAACGGTCTGTATAGACTCCCAATAATCGCTATTTTGTGATCATTTTAACGCCTGTAGTCTGGTCGAGTCAATTAGAAAGTCATTAAGCATTCCTGTGTGAAACAATTACCGTCAATTAACGACATTTGCAATAATAGTTTACACGAACAATTATCGCTAAGTACAAGAACTATCCGAAAAAGTGCATTGGCGATTTTACTATTTATTCTTTGATTGAAAGTTCACTACGATTTCATAATATGTACACAAATAACATTTTACGGGTCCGCACTTCACAGTCCTTGAACAATACATAAATATTGCACAAGACTAAACATGTAGTAACTATAAATATATCATGAAAAGTTGTAAACATTGAGCCACTATCTATCACTTAACCTATGCTTATGGGGAGCGGTGGTCTAGAGATCTGATGTGGATCGCATATCCTGATCGAGAGGTCCCGAGTACGAATACCGTCTGCGCCTCTACTTTAATACTACAACACTCATGCTCACCTCGAGCAAAACGCGAATCGGTACCTATAAGGATGGCGTCGACTAGTCCTGGGCACTGTATCTCGACGTTGGCTGCTCTCAGACCGACAAGGGGAGACTCAAGCGCATATTTTCGCAAGTATCCAAATGACCAGGAGAAGTTAAAGTGTGAATGGGTTGCTGAACTGCTGAAAGTGGCCCACAGGAAAACTGCTAACCTTTTTGCAATTGCAGTTTCACATTTCAAGCCTGTATGTTTGATGTTTTCCTTTTCACTCAAGTTCAATGTCTTCTGTATACCAATGTACGTTCAGTATTGATGCATTTATAGCTTGGCCAATATGACATGAGCCTGACCTATTGATTAGCATAATTTTACAGTCAATATATTGTCTACGTTTACAACACCGATTGCATGTTTTCATAATAGAGGAGTATCACGAAGACGCTCGAGATGTGATACAAACACACATCTGAAACACCGATATTGCACGATTTGCTTGCGGAAATTGATATAGTCAAAGCAAGAACCTTGTTATATATTCTTGCATAAAGGTCAGACTCAGGTCAAAATAGCCAAGCTATACCTATAGTGTAAATTTACTAAATTTACTAATAGTCTTTCGGATGAAACTATAAACCTAGGTCCCGTGTATGATGCTATACACCAGGAACGTAAAACAACCACGGACGCTTCTACAACTTGGGCACCCTCGGTATCATGCACTACCCCCCCCCCCCCACCCCAACTAAAATGTCTTAACTCTTCTGGGGGACTCCACCATATGGATTTTCCGGTGGCGAGAATAAATATAAAAAAACACAGACCTACTATAGTGCGTTAGCGACTAAGCTGGACCCCCATAAACCTTAAATATCTTTAAAAGTAATCATGCAATTTTATTGAAATTTGGCATATTTCACTAAATTACCTTTACCAACTCTGTGTTTAAATTGCAGATTTTTTTACTGTCTTATTAATGTTTTCCCCATTGGGTCTAATGCATTATTTTTGTTATTTAAATCAACAAATAGCCAGGGAGTAAAATAAGCTATTACGATCAGCTAGCTTAAAATAATGCTATTGTATTGTGTAACAACTATAACGGGATTATTGTATAACTTTGACCAAATTTGTCTGGTCATCAATGTGTATATAGTTAAGGCCCATCTTCTGATTGTAATGATCATTTGTACAAACAAAATATACAATGTTTTTCTTGCAAATATTTCTACAAAATTCCTCCAGTTATACAGGCTAAGATAAACGTTCATGTATGGGCCTCATTGTATATTTTCAACAGTCACTGGTGTGTGACTTAATGTACAGTTATACTGGACGAAATTGTTGATCTTTGCTGTTCCGGTCGCTTCTATTACCCATACGTATTTACCCATTTTTAGACTTAAAATTTTGCATTAGGCTTCTACGCAAAGTACACTTTTCTGTGGACTAAAAATTCTGTTCTATTTTATGAGAGTTGGTAAGGGTGTTTTACGAAGACATACCCATTTTTGTTCTATTCGACATTGTACTTTTTAAGATATTTAAGGTTTATGGGGGTCCAGCTTAGTCGCTAACGCACTATAAGAGTTTATCAACTCTCGTACTTAGTAAGGAACTAGATTTAATCGACATACCCTATATAGTAGGGTCAGTGGGTATACCTTGGCGCCGCCTTAATGTTTACGAAAATAAAGACGTATTTTTCGAACGCGAAATGATACATTGAAATAAACAAATAGCAAGGTGTGTATGAGAAAGTGTGTGAGTGCGCTTACTATAAAGTAAATACTAAATACGTTCAGTCAGCGTGGAAACAGATCAATCAAAGACTGTATACATATGGACACGCCTTTCTGACAGCTACATAATAAATCTCAAATATTTATATTGGTACACTGGTATTAATTTTCAAAATATTATGAACTGTATATAAATATTTAAAGACAGTATGTCGAATGGCCTATCACATTTCATAATTCGAATAATGATTTATTTTCCTATACGGTTTAAAGATAAGACATTTTATTATCTAATTACCTGACTGTGTCGACGCTCAGCCGTGGCGACGGTCCCTTTCTCGCTTATCTTAAGAGCCTAGCTTACCCCGACCGTCTGCGACGCTTATGAATGAAAGTGTTTGCTAACTATCACAAAAGTCGTCTGCTAAATTATCAGTTTTGAAATCTATATCCTATCCTAGTCGTAAATATGATCATAATGAAAAGCAACGATTTTCAGTGTACTATTAAATTAATATTTTGCCTTTAACTCCTTTCAAAAATACAAACGTGTCAAAATAGCTTTAACTATCTTAATCAGCTTAGAAATGATAACGCTACATGTTTTGCTTTTAACTTTTTTTAATAAAACGTTAACCTGTTTAAATATTGCTTCTTCTTTTTCAAGAATTGCTGCTAAATTTAAGCATGTTGGTTTATTTTAAAACTGCTTGCGTTGCTGGTGACGTGCGCCGGATATTATAATACGGTTATGTGAAAATACAGGCGAATCAAGCCTTACGACTGGCCCCGTAGCACGGATATTGCATGAACGCAAATATTATTATTTTTCAATACCAGAGAGGATGCGAATCACAAAATTAAGATGAACGAGAAAAACACTTCATACGCATTTCTCAATGCATATATGCATGTACTATCTCTCTACTAATTAGTATGTAACACGCGTTTTTATCACCCGTGGACGATTCAATGCGTTGCTATGAGTACTCATATCATTTGAACTAGTTCTGTCTACGCTTGTCGAAACACCGCGCGGGAACCTGTAATAAAAGTGTATAAACGAATCGACTTCCGATTTTCGCAATAATTAAGGCATTCAAGTTGAAATGTACTAACTTAGTATCCTAATATGTCATACAGTGATCGAAAGTTATATTGTGTTTGCTTTTATTTGCAATAAGTCATACAAGTTGAATTTATAGTATCACAATAAGTCAAAGAGTGAGTTGGTCTGTATGCTTTCGTAATGGGCCGCCTATGAAACTGACAAGTCTGATGCATGATACTACTAGTCCAAGAATAAAACAACTTCCTAAAAAAGGCATTCTCTTGAATCAGAGTATAGTCAAGTCTCAAACACGCTGGTTGAACGAGAATGAAAAAAGACCATTCGGAAAACATACAAAAACCATTATGAGATAGCCATAAACGAAATTCCTACATGTGCATGAATATTGAAAAGTACCAAAGCACCAACAACATTACTATCATTTATAGCATGAACTATGATAACGCATATTTTGGTACGGAGAACTCGTAGTCAACTTTGAGTTATAAATTATACTAAATATCTTAAACCCATTTTTATAAATCTCACTTATTGTTGGATTAGGTATTAAGTACATTTAAATCAATCAATAATTTAACGTACTATTTTAGAGTCATTATGCACTTATCAAACACAGCAGTTAGTATTTCTGTAAACCAACAAATTATTTCGCCTGATTTCATTTTGCGGAGTTCGCGAGTGGTAGAAAACCGCAAAATTAAGTAGCCATGGAAGTATTTTTTTATGATTTTATGTAGACATTGTTGGAGACTTAAAGACGCCAACATTTGTAGTCGCGAATATGCCGACAATCGACAAAACGCGAAAGTAAGTATTTGCGAAAGTAACTTGGTTTTACAGTAATTTGGCTATGTCTGCCTTATTGTAAATGGTTACTTATTGGGCATTGAGACTAAAAGTCTGATACGTATAATTGAGGATGACTATTCATTAAAAATAAAAATTATAGCATATTCGTCTAAAAGTCTTATATATTCATAAAAAGGATGTTATTGAATTGGTTCGACATATCCCTCCCATGAACTCGGTTGAACTTTTACATGTCTTACTAGCACTCAAACCATTGAAATTGTCACAAATTACCAATCCCCCTTCTTACGTATATCTTGTAGAAACGTATCAATATGCTAATATAGAAATGCTATATATGAAAACTGACTAAAGTTAGACTAGGGTTAATTATTACCCTCCTTCCATCCTGTCAAGACTCTCCTAACTTCCTATTGTCATAACTCTGAGAGAAGATTATTGCTCATCAATATCGCGATGGATTCCAGTTCCGTGAAAATCTCGTCTGATAAGAATCAATGGCTTAATTAAGGGAGAGAAAATTACTCATGATATTTTAAGATACCTATCAGTGGAAGAGATACAGACTCATTTGCATATTGTATCATGTCGGTGATTCAGTCACCAACACCATGGAGATCGTACCACCCACACTCTGTTGCTTCATTTTACGACATTGAGACATTCCCATTAAAGATTTACGGCTTTATTTTCTAAATAGATCCACGGTGTATACACGAGTACAATTTCGCGATTTGAAATAAGACACGTTGAATTTTATAGTATGGCAATAAGTCATACAGTGATCAAATTTTACATGTGCTTTTAATTACAATACGTCATACAAGTTGAATTTTATGGTATCCATATAAGGTCATACAGTGATTTGGTTTATACACGCACATTGTTCGACTGGTTTGTCGTATTACTATGTACATGTACAGTTAAGCTGCGGAAACTACAATAACCAGATGGTGAGCTCTGTTACAAATGTCAGGTTACAGAGGCATTCCCTATAACTAGCAAATTTTTCTCTACTATCACATTAACTGAGCTAAATGCACAAAGAACTTTCAATTATCATAATTTGTCAGAAGAAAGTGTGCGCAAATATGTATCTATAATGTCAAAAATATGTTCAAATCACCAAAAATATATTATCGCTTCCAGCGATATATTATTATGTGGTCAAAGGGAAACAACTCGTGACTATTTTGGCGCGTTACGGAAATATATTTTCATTTTTTCTCGGTAATTAATGGGAGCTTTTTGTTGAAAAGTTTAAGAGTTTAAGCCATGATGATTCTCATTTAATATATACTATTCCTGAATCGATTAAAACGATCATAAATATAGGGAACGAGGCGTTCCTTTAAGCATTTGGGGACAGTATTCAAAGAAATCACACCAATAAATCCACATGTATAGGGTTTCCTTGAATACGTATTCATAATTCCAACTTTACGAAATAATATAATTCCAAGATTTGCATTACACATTCATGCTTTCAACTTTACATCGTGAATGTATCATAATATAATTTTTCTAGTTAATTGTGTAGAAACAGATTGTGTGGTACAAGGATACGGGTTCGATGTCCTAGCTCTTTCCAATTAGCCCCATTGAATTTTTAACTATGTCAGTGTAAAGAATGACTTTACACCAGTGAGGGCCACTGAAAAATGTTTCAGAAAAGACCAAAAGTCCCGGTCAAGATCCAAACCTGGGACCTTATAATCCGTTTCCAAAGATGGTATTCAGTCGACCAAAGTGGACCTATCTCAACAGTCTTTAAGAATCACCTCAACTTTTTATGAACAAAAGTTCTGTTCTGTTCTTTTTATGATTATTATTTGCACGACCGTCTCCTTCATCCCTTACAGAATGTGGTTGTGTGTTTCAAGGGACGGATCATCCAGTAGGAGATATATGGCATCCAGAGACATTTGGTACTTGTGTTAATTGTACGTGTGAAATCAACAAAAGAGTAAGTCATGTTTATAAACAATTACGATGTCGATTTTCAGAATGTATAAACAGTTTCAAAATCTTCACTTAAAGACCGCTGTAAGTGAAATACCACCTTAATATTTATTAAATTAGTTTTAAGTCCATTTTCACTTTTCATATTCCAACCACAAGACCTAATCAACAAGACAATCTGTTTTTGAATGGTCACAAGGATGGTCTTAATGTTGGTGGCAAAATTTACATACAACTACAATTGAACGAAAGTGGTCAAGAGCATTATATACTCCATCACCGCTGCACTCTCTGGCGGCCGCTGTATCACTTATACATTCACAGTAATCTCCCTTGCTCTACATTGACTGATTAAAGCGGCTTAGGTCGGTATTCCATGTACAAGCCTCCGGGTTCCGCATCTGCATGTTCGCATCCGCCATAAACGAACTGGTTGAAGGCTGTATGATACATTCCATGTATCCGCGTCCGAACACGTACCCTGGTGTTTCAAAAGTAACATTCATCAAAAGGCGTTGTAATGTTTCTAAGTTGATACGTGGTCTAATACGTCAACGTTTCTATGTACAGTAGATTTATTAGCGGATACATGGAATTATAGGGTATCCTTGTACGTATGCGGAACGTGGATACGGAACGCGCACGCGGAGTCGGACCACGGACGCGTGCACATGGAATACCGGCCGTATAAGTTACAGCGTGACGTAAATCGCTACGAAGGGTTTGGCTGGGTTTGTGTTACACGTATGAATACTACCGTATTTATTCTTTAGACCTTTTTATGGTTCTTGTGAATTGTTTCTTTCAGGCTTACATTGTGTAATATTGTATTTATTTCACCACAGGGGGAGCCAGGTGTACGGTGTATAAACACGGCAGATAACTGTCCAAAACTTACTTGCGATACACCTATCAACGATCCACACAGTTGTTGCCCTTATTGTGAAGGTGGGTATTATTTCTGATCAACTATGACGGGATATAAAATCTCAACAGTTTAGCATGAGTTTTCTGTCTTTGTTTAATCATTCTTTGAAATGCATAAAATAGCATGAGGATTGTCTCCCTTATTTTATGACTATCTACTCTTTCTACTTACGATCAATCGTGACTACTCGTGCATTTGCGTTGTGGATACGTAGTATTTGCCATGTCCGTTGCCTAAACAAAGCGCTGCCGGGCGATTTCATTCAGTTACCTCCAGTTCTATTAAATATAGAAGACATGGATTATCTCCCATGGAAAGCGCAACGTAACGCTTTGCTTAGGTAACGGACACCTGGTATGAATGTATCACTGACAAAATGCTCTCAGCCAGATTTGAACCGAAGCATCATTTCCATAGATTCGACGGATATACTTTCACAATAATCTTGTTATCTATAACTTCAAGTTACCTCATCCTGGTCTGGTATAATCAGGCTGACTAGACGTGAACTATTTAAATCCCGAAGTTTATTAGCCTGACGTAAATGCATGTCTACGACTAACGTTATTATTTTAATTGGTTTATAATAACAATTATTTATTTGATCATTTCGATTATTAGTTTCTTCGTTTATTTCTTATTTATTTATTTTATTGTCTTACCTTTTGGCTTTATATCGATTTCACTCGCTGATTGTTTTATTGCTCGGCATTAAATCTGGCATGTTCTAGTCTTATAGACGCTTCGCGCTTGTTTCCAGAATCTCTTGGCAACTTTATGTTATTCTTTCCTCTGTGGCGGCAGTGTTCCGTTGTTATACGCCAATGTAACAATTAAATATAACGATTTAAATTTCTTCAATAGACCAGGCGTCTACAAAATGTTTTCATAATGATTTGTGCAAAGGTTTAATTAATTCATTCTTTTGACTTAAATGTAGCGTGTCTATTGTAATTGATAAAATTCCTGCGACATATTAACAGTACCGAGTACATTTGTACCGTAAAACCACGGCTATTAGTTATCAATGTTTAATTAGAAAGAATTAAATTGATTCTAGTTCTGAATCAACATTAATTGAAATGATAAATATTAGAAATTGAGCAAGTCCTACCTTGATTGAATAATTGAATTATTTAGGATTAAGTATTAGCCTCGATAGCTTTGTGGTAGAACGTCCGCTTCAAGTGCGGGAGGTCCCAGGTTCGATCCCAGACCGCCAATACCAAAGACGAAATAAAAATGGTACCAGAAATTCCCTTGCTAGACGCTTAGCATATAAGGGAAACTGGCTTCTCTACTCTCAACCCTCGTGGCGATGCATAACATCAGGAATGAGGTGTCAATAATTACTAATATAAGTTGGAAAAACTTGTTTCGTAAATGACCTTAAAGAATTTAGTATAAAATGAGTATGTTCGACAGCATTTGATGCGAGGCTACCGTCTGATTGGTGTGTACGTACATACGATCCTCAATAACAATTTACTCATACTGTCAATCTAACATAGTTTTACCTTTTTGATCCTATTGTAGAAACAACTAATAATTTCAAACGACAAATTTGATTTTTTTTAGCACGTTGTACCTAAATAGGACGATTTAAATGTTTGAATTATTTGAGTATTCGACACGACACTACGGCATTAGTACTGAAGATTCAATAAGTTACATAAAATATTCCATTCGAAAGAATATCGGGAATTACAGCTTAATCCGGTACAACCAGTTAACTAGATAAACATAGTTTTCCCGAGGGACGAACCAATGGTTATAACCGCTATCATTTAACTTTGAACGGACTGTATTTGCGTGCATGCATATTTTCAAAACACTGAATCATACTTCTATGCTTCTTGCTTATTGCCTTTAGTTAAAACTGCGTTCGATTAGTTCCTTAGTTTCCACTTCTATTTAATACAGTATGTTTTTTGTTTCTACTCTTTCGTGAATGAACGCACTATTTTATCTAGATATCTCCAACATTCCTCCTACAGTGAGTGCGGATGAAGACGAAAGTAGTTCCAACGAGCGCACCAACTGCACTACGCCTAGCGGAAGAATATATAAAGATGGCGAGAGTTATGCATCCAATTCCACAGGGCTCCGTCCAACCTCTGATAATCAATGTGTGATGTGCATGTGCCAGGTGAGTTGATAAGAGTTTTGGCGGAATAAAATGCAATGAGCAGCTTTTTCCAATTTCACTTTTTTCATGCTTAAGTTTGATCGAATACGGTCATTCTACAGGAATGAGGTTTCGCAGATCCTGTTTCATACAAGATAATTTTGACTCGCACACAATCAATGTAATTAACACATCTTTTGCCAACCGATATAGAAGTGTTGCAAAATTAATGGCAATTGTTGAATTGTTTACAAAACGACATCATGAATCTTATATGCACAAGAGACGTTCTAACGAGGAATCACATAACATTATTAAAACTAACTTTTGGCGTTAGGCTACATGTACCGAATTTCAAAGTTGCCACGCTCTGGACGAATGCCACCCAGGAGTGTCCCGCAGTGCTCTTTGGTGGTGCTGGGGTCCAGGGGACCGTTTCACTAAGATACTTACGCTTGCGTAACTCTAAGATTTACGTAGATTTTTGCGTACGAACAAAATATGGACGTAAGTGCGTTTCACTAAACATTTGCGTACCTAAGGTTTGCGTAGATTCAAGCGTAAAGTTACGCCAACAAATACCAGCCGTAAGTCTGGCGTAAGTGCTCTAAGATTTGCGTAAAAATGGCCGCCATTTTGAACGCTCTCTACAAGGCAGCGAAATGATCGATTAAGAAGAGTTTTACAGTGTGTTAGACATTTTTTGCTAACAGTTCATCCTAAGGGGAGCTAAATCATTCTATGGGACATGACGACAGCGATATTCTAGCGATAATGATGGCACATTACAGTGATCTCCCCTGTAAACAAGGTCGTCTGTCAGACACAATATTTTGCTGGACAAAAACTGTTTATTTCGTCATGTAAAATGTACGTTGGCGAGTGGACTGCTTGTGTCATTATCAACAAACCTTGTTTAGTAAGTAATATTCATTCAACCAACGCTTACTTGCATGAATAATGAAAAATCTGTGTTCTTTGCTCGACTTGTTAAACCCGGAAGTGATGTTTTTTGTTTGTTTCCAACGCAACTTGTTGACCGCCATCATTTTAAATTTGTTACAATATTGTTCGCTGTTGTAGAATAAGCAGCAACTTTAGTGCTTTGTGTGAAGTTACAGACCACGCTATGCATATACAGTAGATCTAATGTTTATTTGCAAAAGTGTTAATGGCCCTGTACTGAGCCTGAGGGGCACTGCAATTCTGAATGAGTAGACCCACTACTAGGCACTAGTAGACCTAATGATAGATCTATTTACAACAGTTCTATCTTAGTATATATCTATTTATTCTGCTGAATGCATCTCTTTTAGTACTATTGGCATTGTGTACATAAAATCAATGAAGAAACAGAAGTGAGATACAAGGAATCCGGGTGCGATGCCCTAGCTTGTTTCAATAAGCCTTATAACGTGCCTTGGTTCTTTAACGTGCTGGTGCAAAGCACTGATACACGCAAGACTACTACCTCTGGCCGAGTCTGGGTTTCCAAACAGTTAAATCTCTAGTTGGGTGGGAAACACTTTTAAAAATAGCAATTATGAAATGACCAAGTGCCACAGCCGAGGATCGAACCAGAGACCTCTCGATCAGGAGTCAAGTGTGTTATGGCCGTTATCCACTCGACCACTGTGCCAGTTACTGTTTTAATATCTAGCTAGCAACTTATCAAGGAATCCAACACATCACTGTACAGGCGCTATCAAGGTCATTTGCCATGATACACGGATTAGAAGTGCACCAGTCAATTGAAACCTGCCCCCACAATCCTGGAAATTTTAACCTTTTTGCATGGCCATGGATTGGGCAATTATTTTACCTGTGGTTTGAAAAAGGTCAAGAAAAAATTAAGACCGTTTCCAGGTTTAGGGGCAGAATTTGTTTTTGACTTGTGCATAATAACATGGATTGCGAGTCCTACATCGGATGCAATTTTGCTACATTATTCACTTAAATATATCTATATAGTCTAGATCTGCTATTGGAGACGCATGATGGAGAGCTCAAAGAAATACTGTAAAATCATTTAATTTCGATTCTTTTGTCAAAAAGACTGTTTCGTTGGGACGTTAATTCTTGGATTTTGCATTTCAGGTAATAAATTCAAAGGGTCAAACATAGTGTTCAATGGGATTTGATTTCGTGGTTGAAGTCGAACCATGAAATCCACGAAATAATCCCCCACGAAAATTAATGATTTTACAGAAAAGTGTCCTTTCAGAGAAGTGTAGTGATTTTGGAGAGTGACTTTTGACTGGCACCTGGCTAGCTTACTTTATGTATAATAAAACCTAAATAATAAATTGACATTCATGAACTGTGGTTATTCCCTGCTATAATGACCATTTTTCATACTTTTTCAGGAAAAAATCCAGGAAAAATCATTTACCTGATTGTGATGAAAAAGCAGTGTTGGTACATGTAATGAGTGACGAAATTATGAATATCATCAATGGAGTGGAGAAAAAAGGAACAGGTAAATTGTCACTAAACACTATTACATTTTTATCATCTGTACAAAATGATAAAGTAAAACTAGTTACTGTACATCAAGGAATTATTTGTGTGATTTAATGTTGCGGAGTTAGCGAGTGGTAGAAATTGCCAAAATAAAGTAGCTGTGAAAGTGTTCAAAACAATAATATGGACAACGCAGGGGTCATAAAAACACGAAAATTTGTTGCAAAAATGCCGAAATTTAGTATTTGTGAAGTAAATTGGTTTACAGTAACTAATAATTGTAATAAAATTGCACATAAATGATATATAGATGATCTATCACGAGTTGTCAATTGATATAAATTTATATTAAACAAGTTTTAAGCGGGCCACTGACGAGCTTAATAATATTTCCTGAATGAGTTTAATATAAATATATCAATTGACAAGGAGGGATAGATTCTTTATATCATATGACACTAAAACGCAAAAATATGCAGTGATTTATTGGAAAAACTCAATGATTTATACTACACGTGGTACGTATAACTTTATACGTACTGGCTATACTAACCTGGATACAAGGAAAGTCATGTGGTATAATGTACTTCAATACCAGTAATCATTTTTTTTAATTAACTACCTGTATGTTGTATTTTGTATGCTCAAGTGTCAATGCTGTCTTAATTTAATGTCTTATATTATAAAAAAATTAAAATCATTGCATGAATATTGTATTGTTTGAATGTGTAATATATCATATTGGTTTTTTTTTAATTTCAGGTTACAACAAGATAATATCCAATTATCTGAACATTGAGGAAGTGATGGTGGCAAGATGATACAAGAGCTGCCACAGACGGGTGATGCTCCCCGTGGGGTTTTAAATGTCAACAAAAAAAATGCTCAAACAGACGGAGAGACGAACAAAGCTGCTCACCCTTATGGGAGCATGAAAACTTGGACCTGATTATTTGATTAGTTTGTTGCGTTCATGGTGATTTACATGATTCTCCTTGATGCTATTCCTCAGTCATGATTGGACTTAAACCAGACATTGATATCATCATGATAAATTCATGTTCAATTCAAAGCGGATTTGTGTGCTCTGAGTAAAACATCTTATTCACTGGGCTAAAATATTTATTCTTGATTTATGTATTACATGCATTAGGCATTGTTCGTATGTTGTTCTGATCAGTGCTCACAACTTGAATAGCTTGGCCAATTTGACGCGAGCCTTGACCTTTTGATTAGCATAATTTAACAGTCGATATATTGCCTACGTTTACAATACCGATTGTATGTTTTCATAATCGGTTAGTATCATGAAGACGCTCGAGATGTAATACAAACACAAATTTTAAACACCGATATCGCAAGATTTGCTTGTGGAAATTGATATATTCAAAGCAAGAACCGTGTTATATATTCTTGCATAAAGGTCAGGCTCAAGTCAAAATAGCCAAGCTATACATGGCTTAAAAATGACTTCCAACCACACATTGTAGCCATTCCTTCAAAACCAACTCATTATTTATACACATCTTTAAGAGTTTTGCATGTCTGATTCATACATAATTCTCACACTTCAATTCAAGGACTTTTCAAGCTTTATTCAAGGTAGAATTTGTATTTTCAAGGCCGTTTTTTAAAAACATTAACCAAGGTAAAATTGTACTATTTCGACTCCCTAGTGCTGGATAAACATGAAAATTATGGTTAACATGACTATGGCATAGCAATTCATATCTCACACTTGCATAAAACATTTACAAACTTTTAATTTGCAAGACAAATAGTGTTTTTATATAATTTTTATGCTAATATTTGTCATTTTAATAACATCATCAACACAATTGAGTAGGGCTGTAACGGTATACCGCGGTTCACGAAAGACCGCAGACTTCAGTTCCACACAGTTCACGGTACAAGAGTTGCAAATTTCGGTACGGTTCGGTATAAGCTTTTTTATTAGCAAAATGATATTCAGAGAAAGAAAATGTCTGAAAGCCCTCTGATTATGTATAATTACC
Organism: Spisula subtruncata; assembly: GCA_963678985.1. Lineage (NCBI taxonomy): Eukaryota > Metazoa > Mollusca > Bivalvia > Venerida > Mactridae > Spisula > Spisula subtruncata. Next base: position 12,906,047 of record OY787671.1, on the reverse strand, counting down.
ATGCATCACTCGTTTTAATTGTATTAAGATATACCTCATATTGTCGAAATTCATTTAAAATAGTTGATAGCCACATAGTAATTGCTGTTATAGAATCAATAAATTCATTGTCACTTAAAAATTGTAGTATTTAACTTTTAAGTGGCTGTTAGTGAATATTGTATCATACCGAAGTATACCGAACCGTTAGAAAAGATGACAGTATGTATCATATTGTGACGTGAGCATACCGTTACAGCCCTACAATTCAGTGTATATTCAAGGCTGTTTGCCTAGATTCAAGGATTTTCATCTAAATCCAAGTACCAATTGACATTTTTCAAGACAGCACTAATTCAAGGACTTTTCAAGACCTGAGCGCATAGTATGTATATACATGTGAGATGTACTACACCTGGTGTGTTTTAATGGAGTGTAACCTGAGAGACACCCAACATAATGAACATAATAATATTGTAACCCTGTTTCCATGTGATACAGCATTGTCATATTGATTTTTTGTTAATTAATGAAAATTATTTAAACTAATATACATGCTCTTAAAGAGGTGTTCAAAATAAGTTTGATCATTTAAATCTCGATTCAGGATTGAGGAATATTATACATAAAATGAGAATCATTATTGGTTAAACTCCTCAAATTTTCAACAAAAAGCTCCCACTAAATACTGAGAAAAGAAAACATATTTCTATAACAAGCTAGAATAGTGACAAGTTGTTTCCTTTTGACCACATAATAATAAATCGCTGGAAGAGATAAATTATTATTGATGATTTAAATATATTTTTGACATTACAGAGACATATTTGCGCACACTTTCTTCTGACAAATTATGATTATTGATAGTGCTTTGTACATTTAGCTCATTTAATGTGATAGTAAAGAAAAATATGCTAGTTATAGGAATGCCTCTTTAATAGTGTGTTGATTTGCTAGAATTATGAAACAACTTGTTATTCTTGCTCTGGTCTGTGTGGTGTACTCACTAGCAGAATATCATGGTTATCTGATGAAACCAGGCTATGATTTTAGTCAGACCACTGGGAGGATTCAAGAATAATCCCACTATGTATGAAATTATTTCTCAAGCCCACCTCCAAATTGCTGTAAATTCCATACTATCACCAGTTAGTCAAATGTTGCAGATCTACATAAATGTTTAACTTGTCTCTGTTGTTGCTAGCAGCTAGTCACAAACATTTTAGTAATTATTATAACATGAATATACATTGTATATAAAACATTTGGTGATAAATAAATAATTCTCAAGTATAATCTGTATTTGTTTTAGTTAAACTGTGTTTCATACTGTTGTTATATGCTTGTTAGTCAATTGCTCGAGTCAGCATGTAGTTTGCACATATAGAGGGATTTCAACTCATTCATTGCTTAATATGTTGCCAGTTGGTAATTACTGAGATATTTTGTAACATGTGAAATGGCATATTGAACAAGCCAGGTCATAACATCAACATACTAAACCATTCGCCGGCTTGAGTCAGCATACAATATCAGACATTGCCCGAGTCAGCATACAATATCAGACATTGCCCGACTCAGCATACAATATCAGACATTGCCCGACTCAGCATACAATATCAGACATTGCCCGAGTCAGCAGTTCAAAATATTGTCTTCATGTTTCAAAGTTCATGGTGCCAAACAGGCCAAAAGCCTATACATGAAGTATATTAGACACTAAACCAGTCGATTGATTGAGCAGACACACTAAACCAGTCCGTTGATTGAGCAGACACACTAAACCAGTCGGTTGATTGAGCAGACACACTAAACCGGTGGGTTGATTGAGCAGACACACTAAACCGGTGGGTTGATTGAACAGACACACTAAACCAGTCGATTGATTGAACAGACACACTAAACCAGTCGGTTGATTGAGCAGACACACGAAACCGGTGGGTTGATTGAACAGACACACTAAACCAGTTGGTTGATTGAGCAGACACACTAAACCAGTCGGTTGATTGAGCAGACACACTTAACCAGTCGGTTGACTGAACAGACACACTAAACCAGTCGGTTGATTGAGCAGACACACTTAACCAGTCGGTTGATTGAGCAGACATACTTAACCAGTCGGTTGATTGAGCAGACATACTTAACCAGTCGGTTGATTGAGCAGACATACTAAACCAGTCGGTTGATTGAGCAGACATACTAACCAGTTGGTTGATTGAGCAGACATACTTTACCAGTCGGTTCATGAGTTAACATATGAAACCTATCAGTTGCTTGAATCTGCATTCTAGTGATGTCTGATTTATTTAATCAAATAATAAAATAAGCATAAAAGAAATACAATTCTTATCATTGATATCCTTTTGTTTAATGGTAATTTAATCGCCATTTATTTATCATTTATTTAATTTTATCAACAGGGTATAATCCTTGAATGATATATTCTCACTCTACTTCTTCAAGAACAAAAATATTTGTGCCATTGTTTAATGAAATAAGAAAAATAATGGTTTGGTCTCATTAATGAGTTGGTCTTTATATTGGGGTTGGAACAAAATATTTATTATTAGATCTGCCAAGATAAAGAGTTCATTGAATGATAGAACACAATTTGTAAGTTAACCTAAACATATACATTGTATAGTAATATTGAAAATAAATATGCTTATCACAATCATTACATTGTGCAATTAATATGTATGTTAAAGAACAATCTATAACACACTGCTTTATAAACTATATTATCATTTTATGCAAATTTTATCTCTTCAAAATGAAAAAAGTTCAAATAATACAGAGAATCGATGGATTAAAAAAGTTTTTAGAAAATAGAATTATACTAGAAAAACAAATAGCTTTTGAAAAAGGTAAACTTATCTTTTTTAAACAAAAATGGAAAAGATTCCTATGACATGTAATGTTTACACTCAACTGATATTATATCGAGATACATGTATGTTATATATTTTGTGATAAATGTACAATAAATGAAAGCCTGAAACCGGAAAGGGGCCTCAAATGAAAAAAAATATGTATGTTAAAGATGAGTAACAATATAATACTTCGCAAAAAAGCACTGTTATACAGCATGTATCTATACATGCGTGTTTACAGTAAAAAAGCCTACATCAAAAGTGAAAAAGCCTACATCAAAATATAAAATCTTATTCTCAGCGGGGTTTTTTCACTCAAATGCATGTACAATGCACAAATGATAGTTTTTTTTATACATTTTCAACATAAAGTTTAAATCACTTGCAGAAACAAACAACAAATCCACTTCAAATCCATATACCAGTCGATAGTTTTCGAAACACATCAGTAAGGTCATCCATATGGATAACAAAGGTGGTCTTTCGTAGGAGACAAACTGTTTGGTTTTAATTGAGACTTATTTTTATAACATTGGTCTTTCTTGGCAGGTGGTCTTCTTGACAAATGTTCACTGACTGTAGGTATATATATATGTATATGTGGATACATGAATAGTGTTTAATAAATTACTCGGCAGTATTTATTGAGAATATCCTCTTGAATCCCTCACTTTCTTCCATTTCACAAAAATAATCTAGCACCAGTGTTCTCTAAATGTTAATCCTATTTGGTCAGGGTGCTATATGCTCTGTGAAGAATCAATGTTGAATGTTTCCAGTGCACCAGCCAGTCATACACTACCTGAAATATACAATAATTCACAATTTCTATACATAAAAAAAGTAAAATTGCTTAACATTTCATGTAGCCTACTATAAATACATGTACAAGAATATGCATTATTTTTTAAATATATATGTTACTATTCAAATAATTCCACATGTAATTGGATTAAGTTGATAATGATTCATTGCTTAACTGACAGTTAGAAATGGAAAACTATTACATGCATTACAATTTAACTAGATTTCTAAACTTTATAATCTAAATAATTGTACATGTAATTGTATCAAATTGATTATTATTCAATGCTTTACAGGCAGTCAGAAATGGAAAACTGTTACATGAATTATAAATTAACTAGATTTCTAAAATTTTGGAATGTTATGGAGTATATATTTAAAACTACATGTTAGATACAGAAAATGACCAAGTACAAAATGTACTAGGAATATATATTTATTTATTTTTTACCATCTTGTTATGAGTGTAAAGATGCAAGTTGATCATTTTCCCCATGGTTACACAGCCATCCCAGACATAATACTACAAGTAACAGACAGTACTGCTATTTTCTCTTCTTCTTTTCCAATATTTTATCATACACAGTTTAATTGGTCTTTCTGCACAATGAGCTGTAATAAAAAGATTGTCCAGAGTTAATTATGCTCAACATAACAGGCCTGGATTAATAAATTTTAATTTAAATAAATAATTTGGGCTTTGTATGAGTATTGTATTGACGCAATGTTGTCATCAAGGCCAGCATTTGAGCAACATGAAGAAGAAGAAGATGTGACATTCATGTGACATAATTGTGTTGTACCGCATCATTATAATGCTAGCATGACACCACATCGCAATTTATGAGTTACAATTGCATTCTTCTTCTTCTTGTTCCATGTAATTAGCGTCTTACCACTCGACCACCGTGCCATCCATTCTAATGCGACCAAGTGTATGTAAAGGTACTGGGTTTGAGTCCCGGTCAGGCACATTTTCTCAACCATTTACAGTCACAACAAATCGTCACCCATCAGCTGTTATTTGTCGCTGCAGTGTTTTGTATCGCAGTCGCAATGTTGTAGTGACGTGATATTGTGCCTGCAGTGGGCGAATGCAAAGACGTCCAAACAGATCTGTTTGGAAATTGGACTTCTTTGGCGAATGGAATTTCAATCGCAATTCGGCATTAAATTAAGAAGTTTCTGTAAATCACTTAGAGTAAAAAACCATTTAATAGAGACATGTTTGGTTGTGCAAGGCTATGTATATAGGCTTACTAGTTGGTAGATTCACCACAAACAAATGATACATGGATCAACGACCATGCAAACACAAGTGGGTGGGGTAGACCTACTTCTATTATGCAGAAATCAAATGAAATATGACCTTTTTATCACTTATCAAACAAAAGCTATGCATATCTTAATGTTTACATGCTGGCCTTTGATTCTGCACAATGAAAAAAAGCGGTAATACTGGAATACAAACATTTACCTGGGTCAAAATGACTAAAAAGTGGTGCAGACGACGTTGCTTGCTATTTTGACAGATGCGCGCGTTATCCGTTTATCAGTCTCCAAATGAAGAGTTACGGACGAGTTCGAGCGTAAGCCGAAAATTTGCGTACGCTACTTTTGTGAAACGCACGTACGCTTTTCTTAAGATTTGCGTACGTTTAAATTTTACGCAAAAACTTACGCTAAGCGTAACTATCTTAGTGAAACGGCGCCCTGAAGAACGTTGCGATTGTGTTTCCTTGTGTTTCTACAGATAGATCGTTTGAATTTTATAATACATGCGCATGTTCATGGGTCATTGTTTACCTTAACATTCTTATGGCGATGCAGTTGTATATGTTGAACTTATTCTGAATATACTTGTTAAGCATATCCATTTGTATTAACCCCTGAACATTTTGTTACAGGATGGACAACCACTGTGTCATCTGAAGACATGTCAGTTACCAAAGACTTGTTCCAAGTTCGTACAGACTGACAGTGACTGTTGTCCAGTGTGTGCAGGTTGGTAAATTACAATTTTTATTTCCCACTATTACGTATTATGATAGTCTTAACCCATGGTTGTGGACATAACTCACTGTATTAAGGGATAAGAACATACTCGTAGCAGACTAAGCAGAAAGACATGCGACAAGATTGTAATTGTTTAACCCCGCGACGATGTTATACAATGGGCAGCATCGATACGACAATGCGCATTGTGAGAAGTCGTTGTTTGAATGTGAAGAGGATGATTATATAAATGGCACGAACGAGCACCCATACTATACAACCTCTGAGGTTATTATATTATCTATTTCACGTGCTAGCGATCGTCAGTAGTGACGTTGATACATTTACATCAATTTGTACACCAAATGCGCGTCCAAGTTACATAGAGTTGAACTATGAAGAATCCGATGCCGGATACATGTAATACATATTTTTTTTGCAAGAAATACTCGTACACACTGAATTCCAATAGATGTCATAAATTCAACGAAGTATTTTACATTGGTTGCCTAATTCTAGGCCCTATGGACTGACCATTTTTGCCTCGGTGATGTACTCCCGATTCAAACAAATTAGCATCGGGAACAGGGATTTCACATATTTTGTAACGACTTTTCTGAAGCTTCCCCTAGACCACAAGAACCCCTTTCCCGATGACTTCCTATGCCAATGTATTAAAATAGAATAACATCGCCGATGCAAAAATGCTCAGTGAGATCTATGTATTAAATGGCAAAAGTAAACCGGGCCGTAGGCCTATGTTGGAGGAATATCTAGAAAACAAGGAACGCTATCCACCGTATAGTCTATTCTTTAAACAGGTTCTCAAGTGATGCACCAAAATATAGCTGCCTAGTATATGTGTAACTGATATAGTAATACTGATTGGAATAACCTGATTTGATTTGGTGGTTGTTTAATTGAATAGAACACTAACAAAGGCGTCTAATCCACTGTCTTGCTAGTGTGGTGTGATGTAGTTACATTCATTTGGTACTAAATTGATTTGAAAAACCTATTTTGGTGTTGCGATAGCCTGCGTGATGATATAATACATTTGTACGTCGCAATGCTAAAACATGGCGCAGTGTAGAATTGGTTCGCGTCCCAGCATAGGTGCAAACACTTTTTACAGAGCAATTATTTTGGATACATTTTTCCAGATTTGTCCGAGGTTTCATGGGATGACCCGGCATTCTATGAAACTGTACGTGCGTTGCAAGCACTAAGGGATGAGCACGGTAAACATATTTATATAAATGTATCCTTAACTTTGATCATTATCAGTAGACCCACTGAGCAATTTTTGCCTCGGCGACGTACTCCCGTTTTAAATAAATGAGCTTCTGGAGACATCGGAAACACGGTTAACTGTATCATTGATAAAGACATTTCATGTTCATCGATACAGTTACCTGTGATCGGAAACACAGATTTCACAAATTGTCTTATGACTTCCCTGAAGCTTCCCGTATGGCACGATGAACCATTTCCTTATGTCTTCCTCTGCTCATTTATAAAATCGGGAGTACTTCGCCGAGGCAAAAACGCTCGGCGGAACTAAGGCTTAATACGCATCAATCTAACATTTTCTAACATCAATATTTGACAACACATAGAATCATTTCACCATGAACTTGTTGCATTATTTTTTTATCTGCATACTTCCACAGATAACTGTATCTATGAAAATGAAAATAAACGAAAAAAAAAAAGATTTTTTAATTTATATTTTTCTTATTGTTTTCGTTTTCAAAATGTCTTTATCAATGATACAATTCACTGTGTATACTTCGACTTGTCATTGGTCCTTTTTCGTGGAATTACATACGTTTTCGTCTATTTTTCTAGTTAAAAGTTCTAGATCTAGAATGCATACGACCTATGTTATTGACCAGGTTACAATGTCATTTTATAAATGCTGATAGGTGACATAATTATTTGTATGATTGACACGTTCCCTAGACCAGACTGTCAATTAAACAAATGTTTCTGGCGCCTTGCAACTATACAAATATAATAATAAATGCCAATTATTGAACTAAATTATGTCCATTCGTATTTTGACAGATTTTTAATAAACCGATTGTTTTTATCAATGAATCCACGCCGGCGATCGAGTTTTCCAATGCTTATACTAACAATAATAATTTAGCATGATCAGTCATTCACAAATCGTTTACAGTCAATAACCCTAGTCTGGCATCCGCGAGAATCTGGAATTTTATGACAAATTGATTCAGAAGCAATGTCGATTGAGACTAGCACACGTTCGTTTGTGTTCAATTGTGTTGAGGTTAAAATCGTAAGGACGAAGGCAGTACCTAAAAATCTTTACATTAAGAAGTGACCAACTTGCAAAGTGAAAGTAGTTATCTTACCATCGGTCTACTGTATTTTGATGTCATGGTTTTATGCAATGGGTAGCTGTTATGCGAATGAGCATTTATATACACTAACAAAACAACAAAACATTTTATTTGCATGTTTACGTCACACGCCATCGAAATTATATCACACACTACAATTTTGACTTACCCAAATTTTCATCCATTCACTATGCTTGTTACAGTAAATATGTTATTAGTACATTAAATAGGTGAAAATGTGAAAAGTCAAAATTGTAGTCCGTGATATAATTTCGAAGGCCTGTACTTACATTTACTCAACTTAACTCGTACGTAGTTAGCCCCCTTGATGCACAGTTCTAAAAGTAAGTGAACATATAAGGGGAAGTAACCGCTGTGAGGAGTTCATTATTTAGCATGCAAAGCTTTGTACGTCATTCCTAATATATACAGTCAAACCTGTGTTAAAGACCACCTGTGAATAAAGACCACTATTTTCACCTACGCTGTCTCTCAGACCACCAAATGTTTATCGAGGGCTCAGTGCAAAGATATGGTACATGCCTCTATAAAATGATATTGTTATAGCTTGGCCAATTTGACACGAGCCTGACCTTTTGATTAGCATAATTTAACAGTCGATATATAACCTACGTTTACAACACCGAGTGTATGTTTTCATAGTCAGGTAGTAACACAAAGACGCCAGAGATGTAATACAAACACAAATTTGAACTACCGATATCGCACGATTTGTTTGCAGAAATTCATATATTCAAAGCAGGAACCTTGTAATTTATATTCTTGCATAAAGGTAAGGCTCAAGTCAAAATAGCCAAGCTATACCATAGTTTTGCACCAAGAACTCTATATCCTATCAGATCATTTTCTCTTACAAATTTTTAATCTGTTTATAGAGACCGCATTTCAACAAAGGCCACATATTTCTGTTCCCACGCGTGGTCTTTACAGGCAGGGATGACTGTAACTTAATCATGCCGCTCTTTTATTTACCCATTTATTCTGAACAAAATTAATTTGACACCGAGCTAACCTCAATCATAACATTCTAATAAAAACAAATGCCTAATTAAAAGATTGTAAGTCCTACATAGGAGATAAAAAGGTCTAATTAGGACATTTTTCTCCTACGTAGGTCTTATAATCTTCTAATTAGGTCTTTGTTTGTAATAGAATATTATGATTTGGCATCAGGACGCTTTCGTAGCATATTGCATTCATAATCCACTGTATATTTCTTGGTTCATTCCTATAACATTTCTTGTTCTTATTTTGTTAAAACACACGTTTTCAAACTCGGTACTAGAGTACGTTTGATAGTGCCACAATTATGAATTCCACAAGTTAAACTGCAAACAGTGCACGTTTGTGTGCTTGTATTACATGTAGATACAAGCATGTACCTTTTTAGTGTATTCAAACGAAACCATGTGCGGACGCAGGAATTTTTGCAAAAATATGGTTATCTTATGCATTTTACCATTTTATCTTTATTTCCTCCACTATATTGGAGATCATAGATGGAGTCTGATCAGTATACTGAACCTTTTTAGAGAAAAGCTTAATGTAGTCATTGGAGACAAAATAGCTGGTTGGACAAGCAATTGAAAATAAAGAACTGGTTTGGCCTTTTTGAAAAAAATAGCTGAAATAAACCTGATAGTATGTTGGCGCCCGATGCAAGTTGCGTTACTTCTGCTGGTCAGTATTGCGAGTAATTTAATACAATTTTGATTTATCTCCCTTAGATTGTCCGGACGCTGGAGGTATCCGAATGAACGGAAGTCAATGGCATCCATCTATAGAATCCATAGGCGAGATAGAATGTATCACGTGTACATGTATGGTAAGTGTCAAGGTCACTTCGATTTTATTTAAAATTTTGGCGCCAATTTTGAAAATTTACGTAATTTTAAAGTCTACATTATCTTCAATTTGGTTGTGAAATACGCTCATTTCAGCTTATATTTATCATTCTCGACACCTCATTTCCGATGTCACCTATCATTTTTAAAACAGGATGACATACACTGAATCATACAATGTATATAATCAAATTGACTTAGATACAGCTTTTTTCAAAATGTTATGATGGGCACTTATACATGTATAATAACCACAGCATCCCTGCTATTTTACTACATGTATCATGGTAAAAGTGAAAACTTTTCTGTATAGCCTCTTTTAGACATATTTACTTCTGCTATGTGGACCATACACATTCCATAAGTCGGTACATGCACTTGCTTCGATGCAATATATTACATTTATTTATTGCCTAATCCGGCGACCCGGGTTCAAATCCGGGTGGAGGCACACATTATACCGTTGTTTTACGTAGTGTTACACGTATATTATACAGAAAACAGTATCGTTGAAAGAAAAGAAAAAAATGAAATTGAAAAAAGATAAAATATACATGTAATACTTAAAATTCGAGATTTTTTTTCAATTTCATTTTTTTTCTTTCAACGATACTGTTACCTGTGGTATTTTATACCGACAATGTCAAATACTAGAATGAACGAGTTAAACACACGCAACGCCGTATCTATATATGTATTTGACATACAGTAGCTATACATGTATATACCATACAGTAGCTAATATACCATACAGTAGCTATACATGTGTATACCATACAGTAGCTATACATGTGTATACCATACAGTAGCTATACATGTGTATACCATACAGTAGCTAGTATACCATACAGTAGCTATGCATGTGTATACCATACAGTAGCTATACATGTGTATACCATACAGTAGCTATACATGTGTATACCATACAGTAGCTATACATGTGTATGCCATACAGTAGCTATACATGTGTATACCATACAGTAGCTATACATGTGTATACCATACAGAAGCTATACATGTGTATATCATACAGTAGCTATACATGTGTATACCATACAGTAGCTATACATGTGTATACCATACAGTAGCTATACATGTGTATGCCATACAGAAGCTATACATGTGTATGCCATACATTAGCTATACATGTGTATGCCATACAGTAGCTATACATGTGTATGCCATACAGTAGCTATACATGTGTATACCATACAGTAGCTATACATGTGTATGCCATACAGTAGCTATACATGTGTATGCCATACAGTAGCTATACATGTGTATGCCATACAGTAGCTATACATGTGTATACCATACAGTAGCTAATATACCATACAGTAGCTATACATGTGTATGCCATACAGTAGCTATACATGTGTATACCATACAGTAGCTATTCATGTGTATACCATACAGAAGCTATACATGTGTATGCCATACAGTAGCTATACATGTGTATGCCATACAGTAGCTATACATGTGTATACCATACAGTAGCTATACATGTGTATGCCATACAGTAGCTATACATGTGTATGCCATACAGTAGCTATACATGTGTATACCACACAGTAGCTATACATGTGTATGCCACACAGTAGCTATACATGTGTCTGCCATACAGTAGCTATACATGTGTATGCCATACAGTAGCTATACATGTGTATACCATACAGTAGCTATACATGTTTATACCATACAGTAGCTATACATGTATATACCATACAGAAGCTAGTTTATGGAACACGATATATATGTACATATCTGTGAACTTGCATCCATATATAGTTGTAGACCTACTCAATCAATGACGCTGCACGATCGGACGTGACAATGCAAGCATTATCAACTGTATTATTAGTATACATTGCTCTGATATTACATTAATATGCAATAAGCAGCATGTATTATCATGGTATTATAGATACCGTATCTTGAGTGTGAACAATTTGCGTCATAATAATTGATGTTGGCGACCTTATATTATTACAAATGTACCTTTAAGGGCTTATAATTATTCAAAAGAAATTAAATGAAAGAATAAAGAAAACAACTGTAAAATAAAATGGGTTCATGACAATGTTTTAAACATAGACCTGTAGTGATGCTACCTAGGTCTGGTATGAGTAGGTATTTGTATACAATTCATGTCGAAGTAGGAGCCTCGGTGATCATTCTTTTTTAAGCTGAACCATGGATTCGTTATATAGCCTAATAGACAAGGTCCTGGCTGAACCTACTTTTCATTAGCGCTTCAGTTCGTTTCAAATCTACTTCGTACTCAACGAGATCCGTCCAGGAATGTGTACGAACAAATTGGACTGGTGTTTATGTTACAAATGCGTCAATTTCTTCCCTGAGATTGGTTGATCCTATCCTATCATATAGACAGCATTGTTTAGGACTCTAGGAGCCGATAATCACTCCATTGATTACATGCTTATTGTCTCGTCTCGACGCCAATGAAATCTATGGTGCCATATAACGCAATCTCAGGCAAATTTGTGGCTCGATTTTATTGTTTTATTACTGTTTGTTTAGACATGCTTGATTCTACTGGCGCTATTCTATCAAAACAGTAATTGAATTTATTTCATTTTAACTGATATCATTGCCAGTGAATATTGTTTTCCTGAGGAGTGTATTGCCGACCCTCTGTGAGTGTGAACGCATGCAGACTATTGGTAAAATGTTACATACAGAAATCGAGGAGAGATATAATAAACAAATTATTTTATTGTATTGCAATATCAGACAGAAATCAAATAAAATACGTCGAATAAATAGTAACTTGAAGATAAATACTGCTCAACATGAAAAGTGAATTTCATGAATTTAAAGAATTTCGACTAAAATTTAGTTATACCTCGAGGCTGTAGCAACATTATTTAATTGAAATTATGGGATTTGTTTTAAATACTTGTATTCATGAAAAAGTTAAATATTTGGCATTTATTAATATTCCTAACGTATGTAAATACACCGACGCTTAATACTTAAAACTCATGTATAGCCTAAAAGCCTAAAACGATGACAAGGTCACCACCAGGACCTCTGTAAAATGGTTTCCTATCTGTGTTGGTAATATTAATATTGCATAAATCATTTTAAATTGGAGGATATCGATCTTACTTGTCCAAAATAAGAGAGACATATAAATTTAATGTATATAATAATATCATTACATGTAATGTAAGGCGATCAACGAATTTATGTCCCCACGAACTGTTCTTTTTCACAAATACTAGTAACACACTGCATATCGACCCTGCAACGAGTCTAAAGCCTATGTCCAACTGAGAAATCTTGCCTCAGCGATATACCCCCGATTTCATAAATGAGCATCGGAAGTCACCAGGAAAAGAGTCCTTTGTGAAATATCTGTTGCCGATGCCTGCCAAAGCTCCTTTATTTAAATCGGGAGAATACCGCCAAGGTAAAACTTGCTCAGTGCAATTTAGCTTTTTAACTATGTTAAAGTATTATGGTTATACAATTTAAACGATATGCACGTATATATGATGCGTTAATGTTCCAGAATGGAGAAATACATTGTCAGAAAGATTGTCTGCCGGACCATGAGTTACCATGTCGGCATCCAAAGAAGCCTAAAGGTGAATGTTGTCGTGCGTGCCCCGTGCATGATGAAAAGAAAGAAAAAAAGAAGAAAAGACGACGCGAAGGCAAAGATAAGAAAGGCAAAAAACGACGGAAAAATAGAAAAGATAGAGGAAAGCGGAGAAGAAGATGTAAAAGTGACGACGGTGAAGGTAATAAAATAATAATACCAATAACCAAGTCCTATCACCATAAAACAAGTTGTTTTAGATCTTCGGATCACCATGGTCTTCAACATTAATATTAACTGCCATTATCATTATCATTATAATAGTTTAATGTCATCATCACCTATTTGTATTGTCTTATCATTACTATCATTATTATCATCGTTGTCATTATTATAATCATCATTAATGCTGCTAACGTCGTCATCATCATAATCATCATTAATGCTGCTAACGTCGTCATCATCGTAATCATCATTAATGCTGCTAACGTCGTCTTCATCGTAATCATCATTAATGCTGCTAACGTCGTCATCATCGTAATCATCATTAATGCTGCTAACGTCGTCATCATCGTAATCATCATAAATGCTGCTAACGTCGTCATCATCGTAAGCATCATTAATGCTGCTAACGTCGTCATCATCATAATCATCATTAATGCTGCTAACGTCGTCATCATCATAAGCATCATTAATGCTACTAACGTCGTCATCATCATAATCATCATTAATGCTGCTGACGTCGTCATCATCATAATCATCATTAATGCTGCTAACGTCGTCATCATCATAAGCATCATTAATGCTGCTAACGTCGTCATCATCATAATCATCATTAATGCTACTAACGTCGTCATCATCGTAATCATCATTAATGCTGCTATCGTCGTCATCATCGTAAGCATCATTAATGCGGCTAACGTCGTCATCATCATAATCATCATTAATGCTACTAACGTCGTCATCATCATAATCATCATTAATGCTGCTAACGTCGTCATCATCATAATCATCATTAATGCTACTAACGTCGTCATCATCATAATCATCATTAATGCTGCTAACGTCGTCATCATCAACGTACCATTGTTATTGTATTCATCGCAAAAGGTATCGTTGATAGAACAGTCATTAACATTGTCATTATCATAATGGACATTGAAACCATCATCATCATCGTCATCATCTCCTACATCATCATCATCTCCTACATCATCACCTTTGTTGTTTTGATCGTCATTTTGGCGATAATACCACCATCCTCAATAACATTTTAACGATAGTTATCTCGTTGTGTCCAAGCAATATTGTTACCACGATGGCACCATGTACATAATCATATCATCATTATCGTCTTCTTGTTTATAAATGACTGTGTTTAAAGAGGCATTCCCTATAACTAGCATTTTTCTCTACTATCACATTAAATGAGCTAAATGTACAAAGCACTATCTATTATTATAATTTGTCAGAAGAAAGTTTGCGTAAATATGTCTCTATAATGTCAAAAATATATTTAAATCACCAAAAATAAGTTATCGCTTCCAACGATTTATTTGTTTATTGGTCAAAGGGAAACAACTCGTGACAATTTTGGCTCATTATGGAAATATTTTTTTATTGTTTATTCGGTAATTAGTGGGAGATTTTAGTTGAAAATCTGAGGAGTTTAAGCAATAATAATTATCATTTAATGTATAATATTCCTGAATCTATTTAAACGATCAAAGTTATAGGGAACGCCTCTTTAAATTCAAATACCTATTGTTTATAGCATCTATAATGCTTATCAATCTGTCACGACTTCTGACAAGTTTGAATTCATTACCATCTGCGTATTAATATTATAACCAGATAATGTGCTCATCACTTTCTCCTTTGACGTGTCTGTTTATCCCTGACAAAAGCAGCATAGGTCAGAAAAAAACCAGAAAACAATTTGTACTTTTTGTCATGTGTTCTACCCATCTTTATTGATATTTATAAAAGTTTAAATAAAAACAAAACACAGTCTAACAAGTATGCATATTAGGTTTCAGACCCCGCCTTTATTAATTAAGGATTACCTTCCAATTAAGCTTCATGATCATGCATTATTTCCTACCAAATCTCGCTTCGTCACAAATCATTATGGTCATAATTAACTTCTGTCTGCTTTGATAACGACTTAATTATCGGAGTCAAATAACACTACTTTGATTTTCCGCTCATCTGTTTGAAGATAATTGAAAGTCTTCAATGGCGACGAGTAATATAATATGTCGGCTACACACCCTTAAATGATATCTTTTATGGTGTGTGTGTGATCTTCTTTAGTTAAATACGAGTATGCTTTCCCATTGGCATCAAGATAAATGAGTTTTTCAAAATGTGTTTTCTAAAATACTAATGTTCTTTCAATCATTATAAATATGTTTAATAGTTTAAACCGCTAACATTAAAAGTCCGTCCAATGTATTTTCATATCCATTGCTACTGTGTCCTAGTATACAACCGGGACTTATTCACCAACGTTTTAAGACTGAAACTAAGACTTAAAATGGACAACCTTTATAATCACTGTCATGTCTATGCAATTAGATTTAACCATGTGAACTTATATCTGATTAAATGTTTTACCCACTGAAAATATGTTATTGCCCATTTATATCAATATCGGTACATTTAAAACAACATGATCGAAAAGAACATATTTATTGTGTAATATAGTATAGGATTTACTAAGTTAACGTTTCTATGAACATTGTAATTTGAGACATATCAGTTTGTAAAACAAGAGCATTTGTCTGAACTAGTAACTTTTTTTATTTATCATTGCAGAAAAAACTAAGCGACGATGCAAACGTCGGCGAAGGAAAGGACGGACACCGATTCAGACAGTGAAACCGACGGCACAGACCGTCGGTATAGCTTTAGAGAACTTGTGCATTAGAAAAAAGACTGCATATTTAGTGTACAAGTCAATATCAGACACTGAAATGTTTATAGCTTTCGATGACATATCAGCGAATACAGTAATAGTGCATAGATGGCATGTTAACAAAGGTAAGCACCTACAGTAGACAGACTACGAGTTTCTTTGTTTTTTTTTCAAAGCTAAACCCCAATAAGTTATCCATTAATGTTATGATATCAAAACAACACTTCTTATGTTCAAGTCATTTTTTACTTAAACCTTAAAGTAGTAAATCATGCTTCATGAAAACATGTATTTAGCGTCTCATTCCCACTCCTATTTAAGGTTCCAATCAGAGACCATTATGTTTGCCACAGAGGAGCATGTCCCTTAGCTATTGTATTCGATGAAATCATAATGTTTTTGTAAGAGAAGCATGCTACTTAGTCATTGTACTCGATGGAAACATCATATTCACCTTAGAGGAGCATGCTTCTTATGATCTACTCATGATGTTGGTCTTAAAAAAGCATATACTACATGTTTCAAGCCATTGCAGTCGATTGGACATTGTGACATCCTTACAGGAGCATGCTCCTTAGTCAAAGCACTCGATGAACTTACTCCTTAGTTACTTGGCTCAAAACTTGCATTTTGATCTATTTTTAGAACATCATACAAACGGTGTTGTGACATATAAAGACGAGGAAGAACTATCCTCATTAGAATTCCGACAGAAAATTAACAACACAAATGTCGTTGGAACAGCCACCAAATGTAAGTTATTTGTAGTTCGTTGTTCAAATCTTATGCCGTGGTCCCACACGTAGATTTCTTTTCCTCTGCGATGTACTCCCAATTAAATAAATTGGCAACATAAGGCATCAAGAAAATGGTCTTCGTGATCTAGGAAAAGCTTAGGGGTAATCATAACAAAATTTGTGATATCCCTGTTCCCAAAACCTCCCGAAGCGTACCTTTTAAAATTGGGAGTACGTCAACGAGTCCCAAAAATATTTAGTGGGACCAAGACATTACCGTTAAAGGTATAGAATTAGTTTTTGATAACTATGTCTGTAGTCTATGTCTTGGGTTTGCTAGGAACGATACCGTTTCACTTGTCAGTTGTATTAGGAAAATATGTCTACTAAAGGAAGCATTCGGTCGCAAAGCACATACTATGTGTCCATGTATAAGGTTTTATCCAGAGCTATGGGTTCTGAGTATTACTTGTAATATTTGACACATGAATTCATGATTCATTAATAAAACATATAGTCTGCATTTTTTCTACTTTTCATAATATATAATATTCATTTTTTGTTCTTTTTCAGCCCAATACAAAAAGTTTAAGCGACGTTTAAAAGACAAGTTAGAAAAGTGTACTGTGGACTGTGAACCAGAACTATTCCTAAAAATCATGCACAGAGTAAAAGTTATATTGCTGAAGTTCGGTGACGAATGCTGATGAATTTTAAAACAACATGTACGTTGTCATGTTGTTCGATAAAGTCCCATTGTCAATCACGATTTTTAACTGTTAAACAACTTTCGTCAACCTATTTTATTGATCTTATTTGTGAGGATATCATAACACCATTGATATGGGGGTGTTGTCGTTCGTTTAGAATATATTTAATGAATTTTGGATATACAGATTGTGTTGACACTTAATAACAATGATACCATTGTATTGGAGTTTGTTGTTTAGTGCGTCAGGAATAATAATGAGCGATGTTAGTGAATTATTCCTGATTTACTGTTACAAGTGTGCACATTGACGATATCATGCGGCTTGTTCGGCTTTTAACCTTGATTGCTTAGTGAAAACTGACAAAAAATCAGATGCTTTTGTTTTTTTTAAAAACGATGACCATGATCATAGATACATGTTGTATTTAAGATTTTGCGAGGACAGCTAACTGTTGGATCTCAGACTGTGTGTACAATTCAATAGACATGTTCGTGGAAATATGAAACTAAAGTGACTTCAACCAGCACTGAACATTGGCATATTTTTGTATAGGTATTCAAGCTCTGAATTCATGTTTGTATACTAGTATTTTATGTGCCTCCGTAGCTCAGTGGTTAGTGCGCTTGTCGTCTTATTTGGCTACACGGTTTCAAATCCGAGTTGGGGCACACATATATGCCTGCCATATTTCAGCAGAAAGCTGACTGACAAATAAAGGCTAAGCTCTATTGTACGTTTGGCAAATTTGTTGATAATTTAAGTTTTAACATTGTGTCTGTGAGGTGTTTTATCGAAGCTACAATAAACAAAAGAAGGACGTCGTTTATTATAGAATTGATTACACGTCCCTTACAATGTACATCAAAAACCAGATGGTGGTTTGTGGTGATGGTTTGTTCTAGCGCTAACCGCGGTCAACTGAGTTTTGAAGCAAAGGAAAGTAAATTAATTGAAGAGCTACAATCGTGAAAACTCGATAATTTCCGATAAATACACTATTAGGTGTCACACCAGTGAAATGTCTGCCATTCAAATTAATGCAAAATGACCCAACTTCGCATCTCTCCCTCCACTTCACTGACATTCCGGGTGATTTTCTGTGTCCGTTTCCATAAAAAGCAATCCCTGTCATCCAAAATAAGCTGGAGAAAATGGCATGTCGATAGTTTCGTTTCCAGCTACTGCAGGGCTTCTGGAAGGACAACGCTATTTTCCATGCCCCAAAGGCTGACTTGACCAAAGCGCACATACATTGTCAGTCTTCAGCCAGGGTAAGATAATTCAGAAAAATATCAATTAAACACTCTTAAAAGTTAGAATACAGGTCATATTTGAGCTACATTCATGTAATTTGGTCAAAAATCAGCAGTTTACACATTAAAACAGTAAACAGACATATATCAAATTTTTGAAAGGAACTATTTAAGCATACTACGACCCGGAAGCTACGACCCGGAAGCACTTTCCACCGGTGTGACACCATAAGTAACGCATAAAAGTTGGGATGCTCAGAATTGAAGAGTTACTGCTTAAGTCAGGGGAAGTAACTGCAACGATGCGTTGATTGTATTCGGGGAACCTTGGGCGGTCACTTGATCTGAAAGCTTCGGTATATACAATGTATAATATTATATGATTTTAGATATTGCAATTACAATCAAATGGGTGTATTGGTTTGTATTTTGACATCCATAGAATACATGTAGTTTATTAGTTTTAAAATCATTAATGTCAATACTAATCGATTGCCAAAGTCTAAAAGGTCGTTGCAAAACGTATGGGTTGGGGGCAGGGGGCAGGAGAGTTGATGGTCTTGTAATGCATACATGTAGCACATGTCATTGACTGTATTTATTTTGGCCTTATTAAATATGTGTTGTATGTGAACTACGTGTATATAATTGCTTTGCACTTGCTATTTTATTGTTTCAATTTGTAAGACATTATGTTAATTCTCTGTTACGTTTCTAAATATCATATTAATTAACGATTATGCGTCTAGAAGCATTTTCCTCGTAAATGCCCCGACACACCCACAACTGGTGGCTTGTCAAATAGGAGCATATTACATGTATCCGTAGCTCGTATTTTGTAAATGACCTTGGTGATTTTCTCAAAGCATCTTACTAGACAACTTAGAACCTTCTTATACAGAGCTATAATGATCACAGTGCCAGTGAATGTCCGCTAATAAGACCAGTCAAAAAGGTGGTCTTAATAGCGAATCGGTCTTATTAGCGGACCTTTTTTGTTCTGAATTTCATACTTTAGTACCTTAAACTGGAAAAAATATTCATGATTTCAAAATAATCAAATTAGCGGAACTATACTGCACTAAGAAATAATGGATTTATTTCCGCTTTGTGGAAAAAAACACAACTTTTTTATTTTTCCACGAATACGCTTTGTGAATATATGTGCCAGCAGAGAAATGGTGAAAACATGTCGTATAGATATTGCTGGCTTGGAATGAGAAGGGCGTAATTACTACTTAGGACCTTATAGGAATGATACATATTTAAAATCAACACAAAGCGCTTGTTATGAGCCTATTTTCATGAAAATCGAAACTTGTCATGTTGACCAAACTGAAGCTTAAACAGACTTTGTTACATGTTTTCTCAAATTGTCGATTTTTTTCTTTTTTCTCTCATTCTTAGCCATCGAAGTAGCTATGATTCCAGCGACCATAGATAACATGCCATCACTAGTATCTGTTGATACTAAGCATTTTCCTGGAATGGGTCAAAGTAATGTTTAATTTTATTTATAATTTTAAAAATGTTATTATCATGTATGTGCTTTTTCTTTGAACATTGTAAGTAAATGTATTTTTGTTATATTTTCAGCCAGTTTTATGTTAAATCATATTTGTCTGTACATATTATTGTTGTTTTATTTCTGTTGATTCTGGCTTTAATAAAGAACATTACTAAAATGATAGTGTTATGTTTGATTTTTTGGCAAAAGTTCTGCAGTTGTTTGGGAGAGTCATTACTGCAAAGTTTTGAAATACACAAACAAATAGAACAGTTGTAAATGGCGCACCATACATTAAGGCAATGCGATATACAGACGTATATAATGCACTATACTTACTTACTCCATACATCAACATTATCAAAATGGGGGAAAACGATAATAACACTTGAGACATGGAACAAAGATATGAGGAAATCGGACAGGAAAGACCTTGCCCAGTTCTCCGATGCAGCAGCCAGCAGAAACTACAGAACATTAAGTCATCAAAACAAAACACATCAAACGAAAATAATAGATAACAAGTATACAATGGGGGAAACGTATTGGGGCGGAAGTGAATACACCGACTATTTCAATGGCCGAATTACGTCGATTCGGTAAGTAAATCTTGACTTTTCGTTGCTTAGTAAGGCGTTTGAAATAAAAACAAGCTGACCAAAGTACCCGGCCAGGTTTCTAGTTTGCGACCCATGGTTGTTTTCCCTCCAAGCACCTATAATTAAGCAGAAAACTCGCGCAAAGTGCCGTTTTGGTTACAGATACCCTGATTTGTGAATATTTTTATCAGTAATATTGCCTATTTCTCCCGATTTTCATGGTTTATGGATTGTTTATGGGCCTAGTTTCATTATTTATATGATTATAAGTATGCATGTGCAAACAAAATTGCGATTACATAATATATTGAGGCAAAACACACGAAAGATCCGCTATGATACCCCTGATTAACGCCGTTTGGGGCAAACACCCCTGACACGTAAGAAATGTGGTATAGCTAGTTTACGATAGAAAAAAATCGTGTTTTTTAAAGATTTCTAAAAATCTATTCATCAGATTTTGGTAAAAAATTACACCGAACTACAATAACTTCCTACCTAGTCTCATTTTGAATTTCATAATTTTTAGGCACCAATTAAAAGATATTTATTCTTTATTACATATTGAAATTACATGCGTATTTGCAGTTTAACGCAGGGAGGTAATCTGGTATTCCATTGATGATTTACTATCAATTATTTAACCGTTACAATCCGTGATCAGCGGGATTGAGATTGCTGTTATAAAGACAAGACTTGGGAGGCCCTTGTTATTCGGTTTATTTAGGTGTGTCGCTTGTAAACAATGTACAGCAATAACATGTACTTCGTCATATTCACAGACGGGCCTCGTATGTGTTAAATTAAGTAGGTTGCGAATACGTAAATATACCGTTAGGCGTATCATATGACCGTAAATTGGCTGTTGCAAGTATTAAGTCTTCTAACTTGATTTTTCATACAAAACTACAAAAATGTTACATAGAACTTATGAACAAAACTTTTTAAACTCATTTCTGATGTTGCTGAAATTTCAGTGTGTATTAGGTAGATATATTTCATTTATTCGTGCAAACTTTCATACTTGTAGGTGTAGTAATTACAGAGAAAAATTTAAAAAACACGATTTTTTTCTATCGCAAACTAGCTATATAATAAAAACAACATTCGACTTTACGCGCAAATGATAAAAAATGTACATTGTGAATACTAAACAAGTTTATATGATGCCAAAACAGGAATATGTTTTCAAGCTATACACATATATCTACTTTCCATACACATTTAATCTGCCACTGTGTTAAATATTAAATTATATATTCACAATGTTTATGGTCATTCTAAGAGTGTTTTCTATTTGCAGAACAGCCCGTAGACTGATCACGTGATGTAGTTGATGCTGCCTGCTAAGACCTGACAAAGAACACATACCTACAACAGTGGATTCAATGAAAGGACCAAGCATTTCAACGACACAGTTGACAATGACATGGATGATGGAGTTCGATAGAAAGTGTGAAATTCTATACTAACATGAGAAATATAAAAAAAAACCTTAAAAATCCACTTTGTTTTGATAATAGCATGCACATGCTTGTGTGTGAGAACAGTTCACGGTGTCAACCCGTATTGTCACCCTCTCGACAGGAGAGGTACAAAAACCGACGATTTTGCCAAAGATACAGAAAGTCCTTGAACCAATCAGGCCTTTAAATGCTTTAAATATTGCAACTTTCATGAAATAACATAAAAGAGCATACTTTCCGTTTCGTTGTGGCACTGGAACCCTCTCTGTTCTGGCACCGGCACCCACTCTGTGCTATAGTTACTGTGAGCACAGCGAGGATTCCCGCGCCAATCAGCTGAACCACACAGAGAGGATGCCGGTGCCACAACAAAACCGAGCGTAGGTATTTTACGTAATTTGATACGATACAGCGTTTTGCAGACAGTGTGCCAATACGGGTAGGGGACACCGGGGCAAGTGAGAACGGACATTTGTTTTTTAACGAGGGCTTCTCACAAATTCTGCAATTGTGTAAATTAAATGCGTATTTATTTATCAAGCATGGGCTCTACTCACATAATATAGAGGCACTTCATAGACTGGACGATTGGTTATCAAAATATGAGCATCCAAATTGACGGGGCAAATCGGAACACGGTCGGGGTTAAGATGGAAAAATAAATCATGCTCTGTCCTATCGTATATCTACTCCCACCGGACAAGTACCTATTCCTTGTAGTAATACGTACTCATCAGAACAAAATACAGCAATCCCTGACGAATTCGGATACTCACCACCACGGAACTCAAGTAAATACACCCTATTATTTGAAACAAATACTCACACAACCACTTAATACTTACATAGCATATCCCATTTTAGTACTTAACACATCAAACTCAAGTCACACTATGTCCTACGAATATTTACAACCACTGGATACAGCCAAACAAGGTCGTTTACGGTAGGTTGCCACCCTAGAGATCGGTTTTATTAGTCCCTATTTTAGTTGTTCGTACTTGCCACTACCACATACACATGCTATAAAAATATACCACTAATTGGTACTCACCACCATCTATTACAGCCATATCAGGTCCAATGCGGTGCTCAAACCAACATAGGACATTCACTTCCGAGACTGGGTACTCGCAAACATCAACTTCAACCATATCAGACTCGAAGGGGTCTCACAACAACCATATACTACCCATTTTTTTTTAAATCAGTACAACTATACCTTATGCATATTTACCCACACAAGAATAGCAATACCCGACTACACGTATATGGACTAGCTACCTACCATGCGTACGTTACTTCCTCTTTCTACAGACAGGAACATAACAATGCATACATGGTTTGTAGCTAGTCCATATAGTCAGGTATGGTTGTACCTAAGGGAATAGGTTGGCAATAGTCGGTGGTTGTTCGAGATTGAGAACCCTTTCTTACCTAGAATGGGTTAAGTGTGTCGAATAATCACCACATAAACCCGGGTATGGTTGTTCTGGGTGGCAATGACGACCTGGTGTAGCTATAGCATGAGTTGATTTAAAAAATGGGTATTATATGGTTGTTGTGAGACCCATTCGAGTCTGGTATGGTTGTAGTTGATGTTTGCGAGTACCCAGCCTCGGGGTGACTGTTCTATGTGGGTTTGAGCACTGCATTGGACCTGACATGGCTGTATTTGTTGGTGGTGAGTACATTAGTTGTATATTTTTATAGCTAGCATGTGAGTGTGTATGTGACAGTGGCAAGAACGAACAACTAAAATAGGGACTAATAAAACTGATCTCTAGGGTGGCAACGACCTTGTTCGGCTGTATTCAGTGGTTGTAAATATTCGTAGGACATATTGTGGCTTTAGTTTAATGTGCTAAGCACCAAAATGAGATATGATATGTATGTATTAAGTTGTTGTGTGAGTAGTTATATTTGGTGGTGAGTATCCGAATACGTCAGGGATTGCTGTATTTTGTTCTGATGAGTACCTATTACTACAATGAATAGGTTCTTGTCCGGTGGAAGTTGATCGATACAGGATAGGACAGAGTATGATTAAAGTATTTTTCCATCATAACCCCGACCATGTTCCGATTTGCCCAATCCATATGTATGCTCATATTTTGATAACCAATCGTCCAGTCTATGAAGTGCCTCTATATTATATGAGTAATGCCATGCTTGATAACAATACGTATTTAGTTTGTACAATTGTAGAATTTGTGAGACGCCCTCGTTAAAAAAATGACCGTTCTGACTTGCCCCGGTGTCCCCTACCCGTATTGGCACCATGTCTGCAAAACGCTGTATCGTATCAAATTATGTAAAATACCTACGTTCGGTTTTGTTGTGGCACCGGCATCCTCTCTGTGTGGTTCAGCTGATTGGCACGGGAATCCTCGCTGTGCTCACAATAACTATAGCACAGATAGGGTGCCGGTGCCAGAGCAGAGAGGGTTCCGGTGCTACAATGAATCGGAAAGTAGGATATTTTTAATGTTATTTCATGAAAGTTACAATATTTAAAGCATTTAGAGGCCTGATTGGTTCAAGGACTTTCTGTATCTTCGGCAAAATCGTCGGTTTTCGTACCTCTCCTGTCGCGAGGGTGACAATACGGGTAGACACCGTGAACTGTTCTCACACACAAGCATGTACAAGCTATCATCAAAACAAAGTGGATTTTTAAGGGTTTTATTTGATATTTCTCTATTAGTATAGAATTTCACACTTTCTATCGAACTCCATCATCCATGTCATTGTCAACCGTTTAATCGTTGAAATGCTTGGTCCTATCATCGAATCCACTGTTGTAGGTATGTGTTCTTTGTCAGGTCTTAGCAGGCAGCATCAACTACATCACGTGATCAGTCTACGGGCAGTTCTGCAAATAGAAAACACTCTTAGAATGACCATAAACATTGTGAATATATAATTTAAAATTTAACACAGTGGCAGATTAAATGTGTATGGAAAGTAGATATATGTGTATAGCTTGAAAACATATTCCTGTTTTGGCATTATATAAACTTATCTAGTATTCACAATGTACATTTTTTATCATTTGCGCGTAATATTCAGTTAATGATCAAGTCGAATGTTGTTTTTATTATACCACATTTCTTACGTGTCAGGGGTGTTTGCCCCAAACGGCGTTAATCAGGGGTATCATAGCGGTTCTTTCGTGTGTTTTGCCTCAATGTATTATGGAATCGCAATTTTTTTTCACATGCATACTTATAATCATATAAATAATGAAACTAGGCCCATAAACAATCCATAAACCATGAACATCGGGAGAAATAGGAAATATTACAGATAAAAATATTCACAAATCAGGGTATCTGTTACCAAAACGGTACTTTGCGCGAGTGTTCTGCTTAATTATAGGTGCTTGGAGGGAAAACAACCATGGGTCACAAACTAGAAACCTGGCCGGGTACTCTGGTCAGCTTGTTTTTATTTCAAACGCCTTACTTAGCAACGAAAAGTCAAGATTTACTTACCGAATCGACGTAAATCGGCCATTGAAATAGTCGGTGTATCCACTTCCGCCCCAATACGTTTCCCCCATTGGTATATGTCCTGAGAACATGTAGATACCCGAAGAAACCCCGATATGATAAAAAATATATCATGTTGTAGTATACAAAATAAATCAGACACGACTAATGACGAACTATGGTGGTGGTCCTATGTCCCAGCCGAGATGAAGATGACTAAGTCAAAGTCAGCCGGTCAACGCCAGACATGTAGGCATTTTGGTTTAACTTACCACTAACTAGAAGCTTACATGTCATATAAAACTACTCTGCATAAAACCCTGACACAGCGCTAATAAGAAGTTACCTACAACCTATACGGAGCACCAAAACAAGATAAATATACCAGTATCATTTTAACGAACTTGGTATATTGCATGATGTGGTCGAACCTGGTCAACTCGAAGTCGGCGCTATATACCACAAGGCTATAAGGGGCAGTTGTTATAATGATAAGAACGATTTCAGTTGACTTCCTATCCGCAAGTTTACGACAAGCAGCATTCGGAGACTGACCTTTTATGGTTTTAAGTATGCAATATACTAATACATGCATACCGGTACATGTATATACTGTTGTATAAGTTTTTATGATATTCATATATACACAACACGTGTCTTTAGGTAGTGAAGTTCGTGACTGGAATATTTTGATGAGAGCAATGACATGATAAGCCATGTTGTTTTTTCACTACATGCGTCTCATATACCATATTCACGGAACATACTATCCAGTTGCTGTTGACTAGACAAGGTCTCCAGATCTGTAGTTGGTCCTGTATACAGTAGGAATAATCACGGGTAAGTTTAAGCCGTTTATTTATCAAAATAATTACGAAACCTTATGCCAAGGTCCCAATGAGCATATTTGCCTCGACAATGTACTGCGATTTAAATAAATTAGCTTCGGTCGGCATCGCGAACAAGGATATCATAGATTGTCTAATGATTGCCTCGACGCTTGCCCTATGTCATGTGGACTCTTTTCTCGATGCCTTCCTATGTCCATAAAATCGGGAGTACATCGCCGAGGCAAAAACTACTCAGTGAGACCAAGGCATCACTGCCTCGGGATGCATCGGGAAAAGGGTACGTCCATGTGGTCTAGGGAAAGTTTCGAGGAAATCATAAAACAAATGTGATATTCCTGTTCCCAATGCCAACCGGAGCAAATTTATTTCAATCGGCAAAAATGCTCATTGGGGCCTAGGCTTTACATATTTCGTGATTAAAGATGATTTATTTGGAATTTGTGAAAGTTATATAAACTATAAATTGTAATGTTAACACCAGCTTCATAAATACAGTGTTTGAAATCATTCAAAAAATACTATTCACGTGGACCATTTAAATTTCTTTAATAGATGAATATTTATGTAACAATCTACATAAATTTAAACGAGCTGCTCAACTTAAGTGATTAGCTGCCACAAACTGAACAGTTCCAGTGTACCCCACCCAACTAGAGGTGCACTGGTTGGCAACACAGAGGTAGTCTCGCTTGTTGAGGTGCTATACACCGGGCATGTTTGAAAGAACCAAGGTGTCTCTTTGTAACGAGATAGGACAGCGCACCCGGGTACTTTGTATCACAACACTGTCTCCTCTACTTGCTGTCCCCCCAGTAAAACACAAGATCCAATTGAAAATAAATGCTTGTATTTTTACGGGTTTATTTTATGGTAAAATGACATCGTATGCCCGGTAACAGATAGGATTCTATTGGCAGAGACATGAGTGGCCAGGATAACATGTATATTTTTCTCATGTTCTTCCCATATTGAGTAAGAACCAACAAAGAAAAATGTTTTCCCTTGTTATCACCAAGGCAATGCCAATTTGTTGGCACAATACACATACGGCAATGCTAAACCGATAAAATTATTTTAAAATGTCGTCAACCCCACATGTCCGTGATCTAAGCCACTTTTCATGGACCTGTGGTCATACCTGATCCATCTGTATAATTAGTTAGTTGACCTTTCGGTCACGGCTATCCCATAAGAGTGCAAGAACTTATTTCAGACGGGGTTATGTGTTTTGCTGAAGGGACAGTAATTTATTACAAGGCGTTGAATAGATGACAATACGTAATTATCATTCCAGCTCATTATCTACATACAGAAAAAAACTAGAACTAATATATTAAATCAAAACTTCCATTTCAGTCAGACAACATGGTGAACCCAGCGCATTCCTTTCATCTAGCCGATTACTGTATCTTCGGTATAACTATACTAATCTCGCTAGGAATCGGTGTGTACTATGCATTGTCCGGAGGTAAACAGAAGACTACGGCGGAATATTTCGTGGGAAACCGGAAGATGACGATCCTTCCGGTGGCGATATCTTTAATGGTTTCGTTTGAATCGTCCATCATGATGTTGGGTACCCCAGCAGAGGTATATACAGCTTTTTGTTAATTTGTGGCCTCAGTAGCTCAGTGGGAAAGCTTATTGGCAAATAAAAGCTTTGCTTTTACCTGCTTGTTTTTTTTGGGGAAAATGTTTTCTTTGATAGAGGAGTTGGACTTGTAAACTGCTGATCCAGATTCGAGTCCGGTCGCGACAGGTCATCGATCAACTAAGTCTTATTCCATGACAAATTGACGACAGTGCAATTACCTTACATGGTTAAATTCCCAGTTCCTTACTGAATACTAAGTTGGTACTAACTAAGTTCGGATATAGTGCATGAAAACTGGTTTTGTGAATCGGTCTTTGATTGAGAAACGGCGAGTAACCCAAATAAACACACACATGTATCATCTAATTGAAATAACGAAACAAAATGCTGGTTTCCAAATAAAACTGTTATGGTATTCATAAAAAATCAGAGGATGTTTTAGCTAATAATTTCATCTTCGAAACAAAAACTTGTCTCTTAACTGATTACGGCATCGGGAGTATATTCGAAACTGTACGGCAATTACCGAAATGTCCCGACGGTCAGCACCATCTAAATGCCAAACTGTACGGCAATTACCGAAATGTCCCGACGGTCAGCACCATCTTAATGCCAAATTGTACGGAAATTACCGAAATGTAGCGACGGTCAGCACCATCTAAATGCCATGCTTATGTTTCAGGTTTACTTCTATGGATTTCAATGGTTTATAGGAGTTGTAGGATTCATGATCTCACAGATTTTATCCATTATAATAGTGGTACCCTTGATTCATCCATTGAAGATAACCAGCGCATACGAGGTATTGTTATAATAATATGAACTAAGGCATTGCCTATAATGGGTATTTAATAAATATTAGATAACCGCTAGGTTGCATGCAATCATTGTGAATTGTAATCTTTATACAGCACAAAAGTCAATCAATCAAATTGTCATAATTTGATTCTAATTCAATAAAATCAAAGACGTACCTTGTACTATTAGATGGTTTATTTATATTCCGAATATAGATTATTTACAGCCTCCAATGTTTGTCTTTCGTCCTTATCCACTAGGAAAATCGAAGATATTACATAAGCGACAACGTATGGACCCTCCTAGTACATAAGTTTGTCCACCACAAGTAATAAATGCACCAGTCAGTTGCATCCACAGTTTCCCCGACCTCAGGGATCCATGGCGGATAGCCAGGGAGACGGCCCAGCTTCCCCCGCAAGGCGAAACCCAATAGCCTAGAGACAATATTTACCGGTAGATGTCAGGGGAAATGCGGGAGATTTTACCATCAGCTTCTCCCGCAGGCCGTAGAAGAGCTGTTGATTTTGACAACTCAAAATCCCGGAACGCCCCTTCACCCGGGGCTGAGGTGCTGTTGATGAAACTAACTGGTACATAAGTCTTGTACACACTGGCAGTAACAATATAATCTTATAAACATTGCTGCGACAAGCTATACATTGAGACATAGAATTGTTGATTTGCATTGTTGACATGGAACGAATTGTAGCCTACTTACGTTCAAGCATCTGGTATGATCTGAGTGTTGATATCATTGTAAAACTACGTAAAAATGTCTATTAAAGACCAATTTCCTCGAAGATCGAGTACTGTCATGATAAATCGGCTATTTAAATGAAAATTTCACCTTTATTTTTGATGATTCTTAAAACATCTTCCATGTGCAATGGGCGCATGAAAATCTCGCAAACGCTTGCAATCAATTGGCTAGTGACACGTAAAGCGGAGTACAGTAGAGTACAGCGTAATTCTTACTTCCCATTGTTTATTTAAAAAATAGTTTTTTATTTATTACACATTTTATAAAAAATTATACTTTATCGAAAGAGAACGATAGGCTCAACCGTTTACAGCTTACTATTTTTTTATATGCCAAGGACTATTCTCCTCGGAAAACTGCCTGAAATTTTTGACCGGAAATAACTTTTTTTGAAAGCATTAGTACCTGCAGAAACTCAACGAAGATATGCACGTTCGCCTATTACCGGTCTGGGTATTTTCAGAGCTCGCTAACCAACTCGGTTAGACTCTACCTGTTTGGCACTTATCTGCATGATAGCCCTATGTTTCGCATCTCTGCATCCAGTTTTCAAACCCATGCTATGACCGGTGTATGGTTTCTTATATAGTTTCCCTGAGAATTACAATCAAGTAGCAAGCAGGATTGGTCCCTTCTCAGAATGTGACCGGTATTCTATTACATGAATTACTTTCATTAGTAAACAATAATACTACATTTCTTATGCAGTTAGACGTTTAAAAAACCCACATTGTTATAACAATTAAGACTTGCAATAGAGTATATGTGCTTCATAAGCCAATCTGACATACCTTTGATCGGCGCTTTAATAAACACGTACAATATTATATACTGTCTGCGTGATATATTCGTTTCCATATTTCAATTATTTTCAGTACCTTGAATTACGGTTTGACTCTCATGCAGTACGAATCTTAGGTACAATACTCGGTATGGTGAATTATGTAAGTATATAAAATAGTGATCAGTTACACACATTTGTACATTTGTTTTATTATCGCATTTAGAAGAGATTTTTTAATTTGCTGATTGAATCCACGGACAGATCGCAATTGGTACGAATGCTGTCGAAGTCGCAGTAAACTTTCACTTAATTATTTTGCATAATAGTTATAGTTATTGTTGATTTGATATTGGATATGAAGGCTCATGTCATCTTCCAATTCGACGAAATAAATTCACCCAAAGCTTGATAATAAGGAGTTGAGTTTATGTGCATGCATGTAAAACATGTAATCTTCTATTCTAGTGCGCATATATGGGCATTGTACTGTTTGGACCTGCTATAGCTCTGGAAGGCGGTATGTTATAAAACATCGTCGGATACCCACGGTCGTAGCCTCCGCTCCGCTATGTACGTAGCGGAGCGGAGGCAACGACCGTGGGTATCCGACGATGTTTATAAAAATGACTTTTTTTTGTTTTGTTCAGCAACTGTTCTCGCATGCACCAAAATATCTTTCTGGAAGTAAAAATGAAAAGTTCAAATCGGCTTCCTCTCGAAAAACAGTCAATTTCTCCTTGTCCCCATAGTCAATGAATATAATAGTTTAATTTTCCTATCAAGGGTCATACAAACATGACATGTATAGTAAAGCAGTAACAATGTATAGAAAACTGCCTTAAAAGCATTGCAAAAATGATATTGCAACCAAAGCTTAATTCGTATTGGTGTAGAACCCGATTAACTAAGGTATAGTGATAGAGTGAAAGCATAAGGTTAAACTAAGGATGGTGATTAAAACTATTTCAAATCACATATGTTACGGAATAACTGAACTTGTTTTCATGCGGTAATCTAACCAGCGAGTGACTGTCAACCATACAGACCAGACGGTCGTGAAGTGGAAGTTTCACAAGTAGGAAGCGATGTGCGAACTATTGGAAACATACAAGTGCACTCAATATATACACTAACTCACCCTTTAATACATTTTAATCATGAATTCAACTCTTTGTCTGATTGTTAAGCACTATTTTCGTATCACATTCTACTTATATGTTGTTTATCTAGTGGATTTATCCATGTCATGTTTCTATCTTTTAGTGACTGGGTTGCCACAGTGGGGTTCTATCGTATCTGTAGCTTTAGGCTCCGTTATATATACATCCATCGTAAGTATCTGATTGGCGAATTCCTATTTCACACTAAATAATGTTTGTGTTCGAATAAGTACACACATGTTCGGTTTCATAATGCATATCCTTTTTGCCATGTTCCTTTACATTAAATACCTGATTCTGGTTATCTTGCATGCATACTAACAGGCAAACGGACATCAATAATCCTTTGGAGTAAAAATAGTATGTCTTATAATTCTACCTAAACTATCTGTAATTCTAAGCTACCCGCAATAAAAATAGCCATAGACGCATCACAACATTGACTGTTTAAGACAGTTTTTGTACAATTTTAAGAATTCGCTATGTACGTGAACCTAAGCATTTAATTATTCGATTGCTGTGTCAATTAAACCTTGGCAAATGTTACTTAACATTATGTGTTCTCCATAGGGTGGAATTAAAGCGGTTATATGGACGGATGTGTTCCAATGTGCAGTGATGTTTGCAGGATTATTTGCTGTATTAATCAAGGTAAATATGGCAGTAATGAATTGATTTACATGCATTTCGGATTCCGCTGTCCGGGTTTTGTCTCTATCCGAGTATTGCATGTTTGATGCCAAAAAATCGAAACAAAACACATTCAGAAGTACATGGTCTACATATATAATTGTTTTATCACCATACTATACATTAGCATGCCTATGATAGTGTCTATTGATTCTAAACCATACCTGCCAAGCTATAGTTAAATCCAAAATAGGAGATATAATGCAAAACTTGTCACAATGTGTTCTTAAAGGTCATTTAAAAGGATTAACATACATATTAAACAAATACATTCAAAGTATTAATTTCAGTAGTTATAAATATGGGGGAGAAGATCATAAAATGAATCAAAAGTACCTTTTTTCAAAGTTAGATGAACTGGGAAAACCAGAAATTAAGAACGAAATAGGAGTAACTCCAGTTTAATAGGAGTACTTGGCAGGAATGCCTAAACATTTGTTTTTTCTGCGATTGTACTAAATCAGAGCATTGACAGCATCGTGTTTGAAACTCTTTCGAAATCAATGAGTGCAATAGTAAAAATTACCATTATTTTAATTGATATGGTATTACTCCTGTGAAACATGAAGAAAAACAACTCTTTTTTATTTAGTTTTGGTCGATAAAGAGTACCTTCCTTTTAGAAACTTAGAAACAGCATAGAGAACTACAAATGGAATGTAATACTTTTAAAAGTCAATTCTCTTATAAACCAAGGGCGATAACAAGCCTAATTTAAGTTGACATGAGTCGCTCGCATTTCTTAAGATGAGCAAACAATTTATCAAAGCAGTTTTCACATTAGGTAATCGCAGGTATACATAATGCGAATCTGCCAAAGTTATTTGTATTCTAAGATCGCATTTACTCTAGGGCACGATGCAAGTCGGTGGTATTGGAAGTACTTGGGAAATAGCGTATGAGAAAGGTCGTTTGAACTTGTTCAAGTAAGTTTGCTGGCTTGTTGCACATTTTGTGTTACTCTTAATTGTTCAAATAAAGCGTCCAAAAATGTCTCACACTCATTTCGCTTTAAAAACGCATTCCCTATAACTAGCATATTTTTCTCTACTATCACATTAAAGGAGCTAAATGTACAAAGAACTATCAATTATCATAATTTGACAGAAGAATGTGTGCGCAAATATGTCTCTTTAATGTCAAAAATATATTCAAATCACCAAAAATAATTCATCGCTTCCAGCGATTTATTATTATGCGGTCAAAGGGAACAACTCGTGAAAATAAATTTGGGCTCGCTCTTTTTATTCTTTGCTCGGTAATTTGTGGGAGATTTTGGTTGAACATTTTAGGAGTTTAAGCAATAATAATTCTCATTTAATGTATAATATTCCTGAATCGATTTAAACGATCAAAGTTATAGGGAATGCCTCTTTAAATAATTTACCAGTATGCATATGAATCATGCTCAATCTCATCAGATCCGCTACGCTATTACGCATTAAGCTAGGTCGAATTCTGTAATCAGATTGGAATCATGTCCAACGTTTACACTCAAAAAGCCTTGGTGGCCGAAGATATAAGACAGCCAGGTGAAAGATGGACAGACCTATACAGCACTTGTCAGGGTGTCATTAATAAAGATATTATAATTATTATGTATCACTTGATTAGGATTTAATTAGAGCTGTGTCGCTGGCCCATGTAACTTTATCATTGATAAAGACTAAAACGAAAGAACAAAACAATGTAAAATAGTTTTCGTTTGTTTCTTATCAATGATACAGTTATTTGTAGTCACCGCTACACATTTTCATGAAGCTGAAATGGTTGGCCAGTTTTGTAGACATTCACTCTCGGCTGAGTGGATAACATAAACAGATGAAATAGTGAATTGGTGAATTCAACATCAATGCTTCTACATCGTGAAAGTATGAAGTAATTCGTAAATTGTCAAAGGGTTTTTTGTTTTAGTTGTCTCAACTGTTGCGCATTCCCATTCAAGTAGCGTAGGATAGTCTGGATACTTGACTAACCACTTATTGATGAGGATGTTGTTGCCCAGTGTAACGAAATATTTGTCTCGGTTTTCTTTTAGTTTTGACCCCGACCCAACAATTCGACACACATTTTGGAATTTATTCATCGGAAGCATAATCCGTGGTATGGGTCTGGTATTCAATCAATCTTCTATACAACGTATCAGTTCAACACCGACACTATCTGATGCCAAGAGGTAAGATACAAGCAAATTGTGTGCCTATTATAAGAGGTTTACATCACCAATTTGTTACCCGTTTATTAAGGAGTTCGCCTTCAGTGGGCAGGTATATAGTTCGTTCTCGGATTGAGGACCGTTCTGATACGACCGACTAGTGTAAGCACAGAGCTATTCATCGGGCAACACCGTGTGAATAACTTTAAAGTTTAAATGATAGTAGCCGGGGGTACATATCACCATGATGTAGATATATCCTTCAATATGTCCTAGAACATGCAAGTTCTTTATAATTGACATATCCCAGAGCAGAGATTGCTCCACCTGACTATTTGTCGAAGGTTGCTTGGCAAAGGTTTTCAAGTTGATCCGTCTCTCCATGTGGGTATAATTTACTGTTAAAGTTTATTAAACTGGCAATGATTGACACCATATATATCAATATACTAGTCTTAAAGGTACACGACGTTAACAATTAATTAACAGGCCAACATTATTTGACAGCATTAATTGCAAGATGAAATACTCTGTTGCCATAGCAACGGTATGAAAAATGAAAATTTGAGCCCTGAAATCGTTTTTATGGGTGAATACCAAAAAAGTGGCAAAATATTTTCTAAATCTGAGACTATGCGTGGACAACCATGTCTGGGATCAATAAAGAATAGGTTTTAAAATCTGAAATGTCACCAAATCAACCTAAATTTTAACGAATAATGCATTTTCATATTTATGAATACACCCAAAACATAAGTCCAATAAAAAGTAATTAGTTTAAATGATGCTTCCTGTATTTTTTCTAATTACATATATCTTCCAGAGTACTTATGATAGTGGTGCCGGGATTTTTCTTCTCTATAACATTTGCTGGAATTGAAGGTATTATAGCGTATGCCTACTACGACACTATGGGTTGTGATCCACTCAAGTCAAAACAAATTTCTAATCCAAATCAGGTGAGACTTTAAGTCATTTCCTTGTATTTTGTTTGCTCGTCTTTTTGAGCTCTAAACACAAACACATTTTCATCTTATCCATTATTATGTAGACTTTAAGTTAAAGGCCCGGAATGACTTATGAAGTCATTGTACTTATACGTAATTCTGTAAAAGAAACGAATAATGAGTTTAGACACTTTTGTCCAGTAGCCTGATGTGCTGAATGCCCAAAACCAAGTATCACAATGATTATGTTGTAACTGTGTACCCGATTATGTTGATACATTTTCACTGCCCTGTTGTCTGTTAAATTTATACTTAACTTTTGCAATTCATATTTATTTAAGCACACCCCTATATTGACAACAAATAAAAGTGTTTGCATTTACATGTATATCTAATAAAGTTAATACACAAATCCATGGCTTAGAACAAGAAGGTCGTAACTACCAAATCGATATTTTGAGAAAACACGGAAAAACTGTCTGACATTTAGTCTTTACTTATGGTAAAACAAAGTTTTACAACTTCATTTTGGTCAACATGACAGGTTCTGATTTTTAAAAAAATGGGCTCATTAGAAGCGCCTTTTAATGCTTATTCTAAATATGTATGAATCTTAAAAGGGCGTAAGTGGCACTTACGACCTTCTTATTCTAAGCCATCGAAATGTATACATGTTTTAACGACAACTAGGCAAGCATTCGAATTTCCGTTTCCATTTTTGTCTTCCAGATTATACCCTACATGGTAATGGACATTTTTAGAGGAGTCCCTGGTATGCCTGGGTTGTTCATGGCATCACTGTTTAGTGCATCTTTAAGGTATGTTTTACAAGCTAACCTTGTGGAAGGAGTCATCTTTGATTGTCAAAAGTCCGACGTCTAATAATAGCGTCGTTACGAAAACGACATAAGCACGATTACAGTCATTTTCCATGCTCGACTTTGCCTTTTTCTGTCATACCTTCGTGACAAATGTTACAATCACCATTAAGAACGAGGTTGCCATAGTGATTAACATTTTATGAGTATTTAACGTTTCACTCCGTTTTTATGCCGAGCATAGCCTTTATTTGCTTTATTTCTACTAAAATACGACAGGCATATAAATGAAGGTGCCTCCACCCGGATTTGAACCCGGATCTCCAGATGAGACGGCAAGCGTACTAACCACTGAGCTACAGAGGCACATTTATATGTCATCTTAAAAATACATACAACCTTAGCGAAAGGTTTTAGAATAATGTTTAGCTGATTTGTTGTCTTCCTTTTTCCGAACAGTATAGATGTGCACACCTAGACGGACGTGAGGTTTTATATCTTTTAACGGTTAATGTACTAGAGATTTGCTCAAAGTTATGTATGACTACCAATAGTACAATGGATTGATTTACCATCAATACACATGATAAAAATCGTTTGCTTTCTTTATATCCAAATTCATTTGAGACAATCCCTCGGTTTTTAACGCTTCAAATTTACAGATGTCCATATAGGACTCGGTGCGCACATCTCTAATATTTGTATATTTCAGTACGTTATCATCCGGGTTGAGTAGTTTATCTGCATTGTTCTGGACAGATCTTGTGAAACCTCACGTCAAACCAATGTCAGAATTCAAATCTACCGTTATATCCAAACTTTCGGGTAACTTGTTATCAATATTCTGTATTGTCTAACATGCATGTTGTATAGTGTTCCTCCATTATATTTAACTTGTGTGTTATCATTTACTGTGTTGACGGCATTTCATTTTGCGAGTATTTTGTAAGGCACACTGTCATTTTACATGTCAAATTCATGTTTGGTCAACTCTGAACATCATGTACGACATGCCAACGTTGACAAAGCTTCCTCTGTAGTTGGCAATGTCAAGTGATCGATCGTTTGTTAGGCAGGCTCGCTGCCTAGATGTTCACCTCTATTAAATGGCCAACTATGTATTCATTCTGTTAATAAGCAAATAATTCTATTTTGAAAACAAAATATTTAGAGCGTTAACATACTATATACATGTATGTATGGCTCAGATATGAAATGCATACGCATGATCCAACATGTATTTGCAGTGGTGGTATTTGGTGGATTAGCTGTGCTGATTGCCTTTTTAATTGCCATGGTCGGTGGTACTCTCGTTCAGGTAAAATAAACATGTTTTTGTTCCAAGCGGAATCTAAATTGCTGTCTTAGAATAAGAAGGCTACCATGGAGTCGTTATATCAGTCTTAAAATCCCTGGAAAGTTTTACTCAAGGGGAAATGTGACAGGAAGAAACTTAAAGGTCGTAAGAACAAAATCGATATTTTGAGAAAACAAGAAAATTACTCTTTACTTAAATATATGGTGAAACAGGCTGTTTCAACTTCCTTTTGCTCAAAATGGCAAGTTCAGATGTTTATCAACATAGGCTCATATAAGAAGCTCCTAATGGTACTGATTTTAAATATGTATCAGTATTTTAAAATTACGACTTTCATATTCTAAGCGATCGAATTGTTAGATGAATATTAAAATTCTTGAAAATGTTAACATTTAGTTGCTATAAAATACTTTTTACTGTTATACGGGATTTTCGATTTTGGATTCCCGGTCATTCTGAAACGCTTTCCAGTATTCCCATCAACTACAGATAAACTGGTTTTTAACCCAGAAGGGGCATATTGCTATGGTCATTTTAAAGAACCAATGCGTTTATTCGGAAATAGCTAAGGTGTTCCTCCCAAGTTCTTTTATCACCTACTGGGACAAGAAAGGTATGAGGCAACCGCACAAACACATACCAAAAACGACGACCAAACGAGGCATAACCAACCCGTGACATAGTTTTAAACACCAAGGACAGGGACATAACGCTAATGCGACCTAAAGAGGCACAACTACGACGTGACCTAGTTGAAAATAATGGGCAATGAAGGAAGAGAGCGGGAAATATAACATTACACATTTCTAGATGCACGTAGGTCCAGAATATGCCAACGATGTGACCCAGTGACCAAATAAGGCATAACCGCACAGTGACCTAGTTTTAAAAGTTACTCTCCCAGCACACCGGACAAACCATAACAGTAAAAGTGGGGACAACATAACCTACTAGTATTTCTAGCTACAGGTATTTCGAAAATATATATGCCAAAAACATAACCACATTTCTACACGCACTATCGACTGTCTCAATCGAACACAAACAAACAGCCAATGATTAGAGACACAGCAATGTAACATTGTATGCGTGCTCAAGATCATAAATATATTAATTTTATAATGGTCAATGGCATTTCACACCCTGATTATACAAATAATACTTTACTGTATAATTGCAGATCTCGGGTAGTTTATTGGCAGCGTTTGGTGCACCGTTGACAGGTTTGTTTCTGTTCGGGGCTTTTTGTCCATGGGGAAATGCGAAGGTAAGTTATATCATACAATTACACAGATATAAGAGAAATATTGCGGACAGCAATTTTGCGGTGTATTTAATGTCTTCTACACGTAAACTGTCGGCAATGACCATACGATCAAATAATTAGAAACATGTTCCAAACAACAGAACATGATGTTGCTTTCCAATTACAAGGTCCTAGGCCATTGCGTTAGAGTTGCTGGAGTTGTAAAACAATCGTATGGTAATAATCATTTGCATGCAATCATGCGTGTTATGGTGGTTAAAACCCATAGTTCAACGACACACTTAGCGCTCTTGAATGCTTCATTCGAAGGTAGTGTAATACATTGAGGTAACGCAACAGCGCCAAATTGATTAAGCACCGTTCTTTCCATATGTTTTTCTCTCAAAACTATAATTACTTTTATATTTGCAGGGTGCCTTCGGGGGAACGATTTTGTCAGCCATACTAGTATTCGTCATCTGTATGGGGCAAATGAATACTAAAGGTGCCGTGAAGAACACAAAACTGCCCCTGGCACCAATTGACCAATGTCCAGCTTATGGTGTGGATGATATGTTAAACATGACACTGACCAATGAAACAATGGCATCTTATGTCATGAATTCAACAATGGATATGACGTCATTCATGACGACCACAGAGGCGGCTGAAACTACCGTTCCCGAACCGTTAGTTTTATAGATAAATTATAATCATGGAATATTTCAAGTTATATATAATCATAGAATATTTCAAGTTTTATATAATCATGGAATATTTCAAGTTATATATAATCATAGAATATTTCACGTTATGTAATTATAGAATATTTCAAGTTATGTAATCATAGAATATTTCAAGTTATGTAATTATAGAATATTTCAAGCGATATATAATCATAGAATACTTCAAGTTCTATATAATCATAGAATACTTCAAGTTCTATATAATCATAGAATACTTCAAGTTCTATATAATCATAGAATACTTCAAGTTCTATATAATCATAGAATACTTCAAGTTCTATATAATCATAGAATACTTCAAGTTCTATATAATCATAGAATATTTCAAGTTATAAATGTATAACCATATCTAATATTTCACTGATATGAGATCAATGTGCGTTGTGGGAGGGGGTTGTATCCATTCCGCTGCTTGGGGGATGAAAATATTTAGTTGTACGCAAGTTGTAAGATATCAAAAATTAGATTAGGTCAACTTTATTTCTGCCATATTGCATTATCCTTTTCTCGTTCAACCAGCCTATTTTTATGAAGTCTTGAGACTTGACTATCCACTGGTTTATGGGGGATGCCTTATCCTGAAAAAATGCGCGAACCAGCCACCCCACATATGTATGTCGTTTGTAACTATTGGTTGCTCTAAAAGACTGAGGTGGTCGCTGTTTCACCATAAATTGTTGTTGATCAGGATCTGTTTGACTGACTTAAAGCTCGCTTATAATTGTTTCAATAGGTCATGTATGGATATTACTTCGTGTAATTGTTTAATGCTATGTTATATTAATGTTTTCTGTGCGCGCTCGGCTGGTTAAATTGAGTGCTGCATTCCTGGTCCGATTCCCTCATATCTCTTTGCTGCTGTTTAATAGTCAGTAGATGTATTATACAACACTCGTTCTCTCTATATTACAGAACTGGAATCCGTCGGTTATTTATGTTATCCTACAAGTGGTTTGGTCCTCTCGGTATTATACTAGTCTTCGTCTTTGGTACAATTATATCTTTCTGCACAGGTAAGTCCGTGTTTCTGCGTGTTCGTTTACTCGCGTGAAACAGTTGTTCCCGGACAGAAACTTTTGAACACTTGCATAGGTTACACTCTTTACATTCATGTTTCAGAATAAGCCTTTCTCAAAATATCTCTAAAAGACGTTTCGACATAAGCCTTTTTCAAAATATCTCTAAAAGACGTTTCGGCATAAGCCTTTCTCAAAATATATTTAAAAGACGTTTCGGCATAAGCCTCCTCAAAATATCATTAAAAGACGTTTCGGCATAAGCCTTTCTCAAAATATCTTTCAAAGACATTACCCTTCATTTCTATTGTCTTTTATTCTTTGAAGATATTTTGAGAAAGGTTTATGCCGAAACGTCTTTTAAAGATATTTTGAGGAGGCTTATGCCGAAACGTGAATAAAAGAGTACGAACTATACTAGTGTTAAAACTATACCTTTTCCCTATAGTAAAATGGTATTTAATCAGAGAAAGAAATAATGATATAAATCCAAATATGGCAACATGAATGTATAATAATGGATAATGATATGTCTAAAGATCGTGAAGTTGCGATGAGGTTGATCAAGTTCAAGTTGTTCCCCAATATGCATTGATAATACACTTTGCTAGAATATAATTGCATGGAACGAAAGTAAACTATACCATATTGAATAATTATATCGTTGGCTTAGAATGAGAAGGTCATAAGCAAAAAATCGATATTTTAAGAAAACAAGACAAAACTGTCTGAAATTTACTCAGTCTTTACTTATGGAAAAACAAGCTTTAACAACTTCAGTTTGGTCAACATGACATGTTCCGATTATCATGAAAATATGCTCATAAGAAGCGCCTCATGATGCAGATTTTAAATGTGTATCAGTCTTATAAGGTCGTAAGTAGTGGTCACAACCTTCTCATTTTAAACCAGCTATAATGCCCAATGTCGTGTACATGTAGCAGTTGTATGTCATATGATAGATGATGTTTTCATTTCTTCATTGATCCGATGTTTGTATTTTATAGGTTACAAGAAACCGGGAGAAGTGGACAGGAAATATTTGATTCCATTTTACGACAGTATATTCCCGTTCTTGCCGGAGTGTATATTGAAACCATTACGATGTGGATATACGTATGAAACTATAGAGGAAAGAATTGAAGATGACAAGGAAAATGTAAGTTTACATGTATTGCAAAAAATAGTGCAACTCATTAAAAATTCCATACAGTTACATGTTCGTGTAAGGTTATGTACGTATCTTTTATGGCTAGTTTTTTGCTATGTCCAGGGGGGATTATTTATTATATAATGTTTTGTTGGCTTCCGCTGATATATAAATTGTTAAATTGGTGGTATAGATATACGTTTTAGCGTTTTAGGCCCCTTTTTTAAGTTGTGGCTTGCCGACGTTGCTGGATGGTTTACTTTTTAATTAGGTCACTGTGTTGTTTAGTCGCTATGCTCAATGCTTTGAACTACATGTTGCTAGATATACTAGTAGTCATGTTGTCCCAACTTTTAAATTTTATGGATTGTCCTGTTTGCTGGGAGGGCAACATTAAAATTAGGCCACTGTGCGGTTGTGCCTTGTTTGGTCGCTGGGGTCACCTCGTTGGCATATTTTGGAGCTACATGCAACTAGATATATGTAATGTTATTTCCCGCCCTCTTCCTCCCTTGCCTATTGTTTTATACTTGGTCACGTCGTAGTTGTGCTTTAACGTTAGGTCACTGTCCTTGGTGTTTTAAACTAGGTCACTGAGTGGTTATGCCTCATTTAGTCGCCATTGTGTCATTTGGTTGTGAAACTGGGACGTCATGAAGCGGGGCTTTGGGGACTTCGTCGGGTCTTGGCATCCTTCCATTCGGTCTCATGGAATCACCGCTATTCTATAATTCTACAGTAAAATTGTGTCACCCTGCAATTTTCGGCGATGACTTTGATATGTGTTGGCATTGTGTTGTGGTGTTACTGGTTTCTGTGCTCGGCTGATTAGGTTGGGAGCTGCCTTCCCTGTCCGATTTCCTGATACCGTTTTGTACAGCAATACGAAACATGAGTCAATCGGGTATTTATTCGTACATAACCCCTTATGCCAATGTGAATATGTAACTATTTTCATAAACAATTGTACGTG
This sequence comes from Spisula subtruncata, assembly GCA_963678985.1. NCBI lineage: Eukaryota > Metazoa > Mollusca > Bivalvia > Venerida > Mactridae > Spisula > Spisula subtruncata. The sequence continues at coordinate 12,862,896 of OY787671.1, read as the reverse complement.
GCTTATTTGCAACATGATATTTAAATTACAGATTGGTAAAGAAGACGCTCATACAATCTATCACAAACTAGACGATAAAGATATTGATATGTTTAACATTGATATCAATGTAACAAATGAGAATGGCCTGACTACGGCAATCAATGGGGATGTTAAACACACTGATGCTGCACGTAACGGGACGGTTCTGACAGGCAATGGTGAACCTCGCACGGCAAACGTGGCTATGTCCATGGATGATATCACCACAACACGGGTACCAATAAAGGATATTGAGCTAGACATACTGAAAGGAGGAACAAGCAGTGAATATATAGTAATGGACAAATCGGAGGATGAAAGGAGGCTTAATTTAAAAGCAAAAAGTTTAGAATTTATCATAACTCCAGAATAGTTCAATAAGACATGATTTAATGAATTTGTCCTTTTTTCGTGACTTATTAAATAATGAACTTATACCAATCATCATTTTTACGAATGTTTAGTTTGACTGATAGTACATGAAATAAGGATTCACTAATAATAATTTATTTCTTTTAATATTTCTTTCATTTCCAAAGAAATAGGATTGGGCTACATTGGGCTAAAGGTGTAGCCTATAATATTAGCCCTCTCCTTCAAAGAAATAGGATTGGGCTACATTGGGCTAAAGGTGTAACCTATATTAGCCCTCTCCTTAATAATAGTTGATGTGATACTATGTAACACTGCTATTAGTATACTGTATAATTCAGTTTGCAACTTTAATTGATACAATATATTCACAATCACATTGAATTCCTATTATGCATATATTAAAGGCAAACTGTCCATGTAATAAGGCGTGTTTAGTATCTTGAAATACAATGTAAGAATTGTGCAACTATGAATAAAAAAGAACCACTTATTATTTTGAAGAACATTCCAGTATGTTTTATTTTTACCCCTTACTTAAGATAAATTGCGGAAATCTTCTGGATTGTTTCCTTTGATCGCTGCCAAGGGCACTGTCCCGATCATTGGTGTCCTTGTTTTGCCCAAAAGTCCGACAGCGTGCAGAGTTGTCTTCCAGAATGTTTTGTGGGTTATGTAAAGAAGATAATATGAAATATCGGGTAATGAAGGAAACTGCAGCCTAAACAAGTTTTATATTAGGCTAACTGTCACCTTTGAAAGAAATTGGGTGACGGATTAAATAGATCGGCAACTTCTTGGAAACTAATTGCAAGATATGACTGTGAATAAATCAACATGATAACTTCATAAGTAAAGATATATGACTAGAATTAATTAGGGCTCGTTTGTATGTATGAATTCATTTAATAAATGTAATGAATCAAGTACTCAATAATGACCTTCTAGCTTCTGTCTATACTGACCGTGTCTTTGTCCTATCCGTTTAGTGACCGTCTTCATACAGCGGAACCTATTACATCAGGTGAGTGGGGTTTTATTTTTTATTATTATATTTTTTACAATCTTTTAAAAACAATTTGATGCAAAACTTGTTGAATTGATTGTAAGATGGAACTATGTTATTGTATGTAACGCATCTATGTTTACACCATGTTTGTTGTAAACCCTTCAATAATTTGGAGGAAATAACTATATATATGATATAAATATTTATATTATTATTACAATATACATGTATGTATGACACCATTAGTTAAAACTCATTTTATCGCACTAATACTAAGTATTGGCTGTATTGGTTTATATATTTTGTGTTTTCTGGCTGTGTATGTGTATTATACGCTTGAATCTACCTTTCGAATGGCCAAACATAATAATAATAATAATAATAATAATAATAATTGTATTACCTCCAGGGTTTGAGAGCTCATACAGTTAATCAAAGACCTAAATTAGGTCTTTGAATGAATACAAAAATATACATGAAAATGTACAGAGAATGCATATATACAAAAAGTCATGCAAAAGCAAACCATGCATAATATGAAAACAAACAACTATTTTACCAAAGCCATTAAGTCTCCCATCAGTATCATCTTGCATTTCGTTTCGGCAAGATGATACTGATGGGAGATTTAATAGCTTTGGTAAAATAGTTGTAAAACTTAGGAGTAATGATACTTCCTTTAAAAGGGAGATGACTCACAAATGACATAAAGTTACTATCATCATATGAGTTATAAAGGTCGAAGAAATAACATACTTTCTGCAAGACCTTACCACACTTTGCACTTTCACCTCCAAATTAACACCTCTACATATATTCACCAGTCAACTACAATATAAAATGTTATTTATTCCACCTGTGAATAAAACTTATCAGGATGTATTATATATCGATTTACATTTTATTTTCATTAAGCCAAAAATTGTATTTTGACTGCGTGTATGTTTGAACATCGATTTTGTAGAGTCTTCTGTGCGTAACTCTTCACTTGACAGTTTGAAGAAATTTCCTGCTTTTATTGGTCTTGCATCCAAGTGTACATAAAGGACTAATTCAGATTAGGTGTTAGTCGATACATTAATAATATCAAATTTATAAATAATATGTATTGTTATTTTGATAAAACAAGACAAAAATGTCTGACAATCAGTCTTTACTTTTGGTAAAATAAGCTTCTTCAACTTCAGTTTGGTCAACATGACAAGTTCCGGTTGTAATGAAAAAAGGCTCACAAGAAGCGTCTGATGATGCAGATGTCAAATATGCATTAGTCTTAAAAGGTCGTAAGCACCTTCTCATTCTAAGCCAGCAAATTATTCTTTATAATCTTCTATTTCAGCTAGTCACCATGGTGAACCCGGACCATGTTTTCCACATTGCCGATTATTGCATATTCGGTATTACTATCATTATATCGTTGGGAATCGGTTTGTACTATGCATTGTCCGGCGGTAAACAGAAAACTACTTCGGAATACTTCGTGGGAAATCGGCAAATGACGATCATTCCAGTGGCGATATCTTTAATGGTGTCGTTTGAATCGTCCATAATGATGTTAGGTACTCCAGCAGAGGTATAGTATTGTTATTGACACTCTTACCAAACTCGTCATTGGTTTATTCGCTATACTCCGTCGTATTTTTGTACGTTTTGTTATGGATTCCACTCAACACTGGAGAAGTCTTACATATTTGTTTAATGGCACCAATCAATATTAAGTTCTTAGCTCCTCCCAAATAACTGTTAATAGGCTGTGCTATTCATAGAACTGGTTAATTCCGGTTTTGAATTCATCACAATAATTAAATCACAACATTTTAAATTTTGAAATATGTCACATTCGTGCTACAACCATAATGTTATCGTTAAGGCCACGGGTTAGTACGTATAAAACGTATGGAAGCAACACCTAAAACTAACCTTAGTGAAATCAACTGTTGATATGACCTGTGGTCGAACCTATGGGGTCCAGGAAACGCTCAAACCATAGCACCATTCTTCAAATCTGTTTTTATTGTTAGAGTATAGGCCCCGATCTCAAGAGGCATCTCAATCTGAGTTTAATATAATCTCAAATGTTGTCATGTGTATTTGAGACAAATGTCATGAGAGGTTTTTAATTTAAAATTTGCACCAAAACACTGAAACACCATTCTAATTTCATTGCAGTAAAAGTTTTAAGAGCTCGAAAATAAGATATATCCAAAATTCTGACTCTCGAGCGCTTCGGGAGATAAGTTCTTGACGACAAATGATGATAACAAACGGGACAGGAAAGGAAATACTGAACATATAACTACATATAAAAGAACATTCTGATCACCTCGGGTTTTATCCAAAGAAATACGGAGAGAAACGGAAATGGCCGAGCTTTCACGATTGATAAAAGAACACGAAATAGAAAAAGATAAATCACAGTTTAAAGTCACAAAAGCGAACATAACAGACATTTAATAGAGAAGTAATTACTGAATAACTGCAAAAAGCAAGACATTCTACGTCGTCAACCTACCGTCTCAGACAGTCAATTCTAACCAGCGCTTGCATCAATAGACAACAACGAATTACAAGGCTGACTTTTAAGGACAACCCATAACACTCAACAGAAACAGTAGGTATTAAAAAAAGTAAAATTTCAAATGAACCTAAGATGTAGGTCCATACGATACATAATTATAGACCCAAGAAGCAGACATATACCACGAATGGGGCGACGTAGTAAACCCTTGCAGATATGTCTTTGAATAATTATATATTTGTTTACTCGCACCAATGCTTTACGAATGTATTATGTAAAGGAAATAACAATTATTGTATTCTTATAATTCCAGGTGTACATTTATGGAATTCAATGGTTCATTGGAAATTTAGGATTTTTCATCGCCAACATTTTATCTATTATTGTTGTGGTACCGTTAGTTCACCCATTGAAGATTACCAGTGCATACGAGGTAAGGTAGACGAGAATAGCTGCAGTTTGGCTGAATTGGTCTACGAAATACGCATTTTCTGTTACAGCTGACAGGGAAGGCCTTGCCTAAGTTTGTACATGTGTCAAATCTGTCAAAATATACATGAATATAGGAATCAGGGAATAGGGTGTGATTGATATAAGTTTGAAAAACTTGTTTCACAATCGACCTTAGATAAATTAGTACAAGCTAGTATTGGCATGACTTGAATGTGCACGTTTGTTAGTGTTATCACCAACACGCCGTTTTTATTATTTTAAGTATATATTGCCTTGCAGCGACTAAGCTGCAGGAACCCATAGACCTTAAATATCTTTAAAAGAAATTATTCACTTTGGTTGAAATTTAGCATAGTTAACTCAATTTCATTTACCAACGTTGTGTTACAGTTATATCATGTTCTTCTTTTTACTCTGTAATACTGACGTAAAACAAGGCAACTTGTCTTATTCACGTATTATTAACTTGTTTTCTAACTTTCGGTTTGGGTGCATGTATCACATCATTGTTATTTGCAGTACCTGGAGTTACGGTTTGACTCTCATGCTGTACGTATCATGGGAACTATACTGGGTATGATTAGTTATGTAAGTATGTACAACCTTTTCCTTTCTTGTATTTTCGCCATACATGCTATATATGACTATATTGCATTTTTGATGTAGCATATGGTTCTTTATTACAAACCACAAGCTATTTCATATTACTAGTCTTGCAATTGAAGAGTTTTTACTAGTACCGATAGTTAATACAATTGTGACATGTTTTTTAATGTGGTCAGTGTTCATCAACGTTTGTTATAATAAGCCCTTTATTAAAACGCCCTTTCAACTTACAAATCTTAAGATAATTGTATAGCAAACTGACGTAAAAAAGACGCACAATCTAGGTCATTCAGACAATAGTGTGGAGTATGCTTATTTGACGGCAGCTTTGTAGTTCATTCATTCAATCAATTCATCATTCAATCTTCTAAATTAACAAGTATCATAATGACCATGAGATCTTACATGATGCAAATTCCAGTAGTGACTAGAACGTCATCATGTCCAAACTGATTTGTCATTATTGGATTGTGAATGTATGTTTACATTGTTTCGTATTACAGTCTGCATACATGGGTATTGTGTTGTTCGGACCAGCTATTGCTCTTGAAGGAGGTAAATGCATGTTTTATAAACGTACTTCAAACTTTATAGCTATTTATATCCCATTTCATTTCTTAGCGCTACACAGCGAAGCGATTGATAACCTAATTCATTTCTTAGTGTCACTCAATGAAGCTATTTATAGCCCAACTCTTTACTTAGTGCCATACAGTGAAGCTATTTATAGCCCAACTCTTTACGCAGTGCCACACAGTGAAGCTATTTATAGACCAACTCTTTACTCAGTGCCGCACAGTGAAGCTATTTATAGCCCAACTCTTTACTCAGTGCCGCACAGTGAAGCTATTTATAGTCCAATGCTTTACTCAGTGCCACACAGTGAAGCTATTTATAGCACAACTCTTTACTCAGTGCCACACAGTGAAGCTATTTATAGTCCAATGCTTTACTCAGTGCCGCACAATAAAGCTATTTTTAGCACAACTCTTTACTCAGTGCCACACAGTGAAGCTATTTGTAGCCCATCTATTTACTTAAAATAAGCATCACAAGGCGTTTCTTACGAACCTTTTTGCATGAAAAGCCGACTCTGCTATGTTGACCAAACTTAAGTTGAATCAGTCTGTTTTACCGTAAGATAAGAGTAATTTTCGACAGTGTTTTTTTCCTGTTTCTCAAAATGTCGATTTTGTACTTACGACCTTCTTATTCTACACCAGCGATGTATATATAGCTTATCATACCAAAACAATAGAGTAAATGAATGTGTAAACAACGATGCTTGTGCTCTTTCTAATACAGAATGTCTTACAAAGAGAACTTATGGTGATTACAATAAACCATATATCAAATGGATATGTAAAATAATAAATAAATATATTTTTCAGTTACTGGATTTCCACAATGGGGTTCCATTGTATCTGTGGCCGCTGCCTCAGTCATCTATACGTCTATTGTAAGTATCCATTACACTATCATGTTTACAATTTGTGTTTTGGGATTATAAGTGTGAAATTTCCTGAATACATACACAATTTGTTTCATAATCGACTTGAAATTAATTTGTTAAATCGCCAAAATATAATAAATTATATCATAATTGTTCACTAGAAAGTATGTAGAGAATAAGGTAGAGTGATTTCGGGTAGTTTCAGATGAATTCGGCCTCCTAAGCCATTTTTGTTATAATAGCATTTGCAAATGCTTCGCTAGCTAGTATAAATATGCCATTAATTTCATTGAAGCATTTATTTTGGAAACTATCCTATAAATTATTGATAATCCCTCGTATAAAACTATTTTATCTTACATAGGGTGGAATTAAAGCGGTGATATGGACGGATGTATTCCAATGTGCAGTGATGTTTGCAGGATTCTTTGCTGTATTAATCAAGGTACATGGTATACCTTTGTCATCATTTTTATAAACGCTAAGTAACTATAATTGTACGGAATGCTAACAAATTACATCGACGTCATTTGATTGATTAATGTTCCCATGAATGACTTACGGACGGTATTCAATTAAAACTGGTTTATAATACTTCTACTACTACTACTAAAACTATTAATAATAATAATAACAATAAAGACTTTATTTATAGAGGCAACACAGTTGAGCATGCCCAGTCTTCCCTATGAGTAGTTATATATTAAATAATATAAGTTTTCATTCGTTACTGCTCACTAGTTATAACTTATAAAAACAAAACAATAGCATAGACCCATCTTAAAACTCAATAATAAAACATTAAGTTTCAAACACGACTACGGCAAATTACATCGCTAATAAGTTAAGAGGTGTAGCTAAATACAATAATAATCGATGGGGCGTGCCATGATTTTCAAAGGAATAAGTGCAATAACTACTATAACAGTGCGGGATAATATTATCCTGCACTGAAGTAATTGCACACAAGTGCAAAAAGTACACACTATTTGTATAAAGATGTAGCAATATGAGCTTTAATGTTATTACAGGGAACTATGCATATTGGGGGTATTGGTAAAACATGGGAAATCGCATATGAGAAAGGTCGAGTCAACTTGTTTAAGTAAGTATAGCAAAACTGTCCATCAAACGTGTGCATAACAGTCACTCAAGTCTTGCTATCAATCGCGTAACATGATCGTATGTTCATGTAAACCTTCAACCTATTGCTAGATACATTCAACCTGATAATGTCCCCTTTTGCCAACCTTATGCACCGACCCTCCGTTTGATGCTTTTATAAGTATTACATTTTACAATATTAATTAAATTATAATCATGGTTTACTCACAACAAACGTGTTTTGATAATCTACCATTGTATTACACCATTAGATTTGTTTACTAGTGGCATACTTAATAAAAATTTACAATGAAATTGCAACGAAAGGTTATTGACTTTCGCTTTATTGAGCAACTCGTGATAGCAATGCTGTGCTTGAATAAAACATTAAGAAGAAAAAATATTGTTCGTGTCCATGTTTAATTTGATCTTGTTATTCGTAATGTTCCTCATGGACAACCGTTCCATGTTTCTTTCAGTTTCGATCCCGACCCAACGGTCCGACATACATTTTGGAATCTATTCGTTGGGAGCATTATTCGTGGATTTGGCCTCGTGTTCAATCAGTCTTCAATACAACGTATTGGATCAACACCAACCATCAACGCTGCTAGAAAGTAAGGTTTTTATGCCATAGTACGAGGGGCATTCAATATATTAGTAGACAAGCGTTCTCATTTCATTACATTTATGTTTAAATAATACTTTCTTATAGCATTATCATTTCTTATAATATGCGTCGTTTCGAGCGAAATTTGCTGCACTTGTGTCAGAAAGGCTGTTTATTAGTGTGCTTTACTTAGTTTTACTCTAGGTCAATGTGTATTAAAATGATGAGTTCAATCCACAAATTTATTGAATGCCATAGTACACTGCATTTGTATCCTGGACGTAGAGCGCCCACTAAGGCTCTCTTAATTTATCGCGAATAAGTGAAATCATGAATCGAAATTCGAACACAATGTTGTAAATTTATGAAATTCGTGAAGTCCATATGTAACTAGCGCCCTTTTTATAACGATTCTTCTTATCTTATGTTATGAAATACATTCGTCCATTCAGTATCTTGGGTTTGATTTATTTTAATGCGGTGAATAATTAAGCTGATTCAGGAAGTTACAAACATACGTTCTATTACAGAGTTCTGATGTTGGTGGCACCCGGATTCTTCCTATCATTGACGTTGGCAGCCATAGAAGGTGTTATAGCATATGCATATTACGACACATTGGGTTGTGATCCACTAAAATCCAAACAAATAACAAATCCAAACCAGGTATGAAATAAACACACTATATCGTTAGATTGCCTCTATGTACCTGTAATTCAGGTATACATACATGCGATGTAGAACTATACATATTAGCGGACGATGCATATGAGAGACGACATGGATTATTGGGTAACGTAATTAATGATAATTGTATGTATAATGTTTTATATTAAACATCCCGATTTCCTAGAATTAGCAGGTCATTGTCCAACAAGACAGTGTTAAACCCGAATGGTCATGCACTACGACTGTCTCAGGCGAGCGCAAAAACTGTATAAATATTCTTCTAATATTTATATTATATTTATATATCTCGTATATCTGCAGATAATTCCGTATATGGTAATGGACATTTTCCAAGGACTTCAAGGTATGCCTGGTCTGTTTATGGCTTCTCTCTTCAGTGCATCTCTCAGGTAAATACAATGAAACTAAATAATAATAATAATAATAACTTTATTTAACGATGAAACGCCCATAAATTAAAGGCGTATCTCCCATGGGATCAACAAACAAAACAACAATTACAAAATGAGTACAAATGTATAAAAAAGCAACAATTAAATGGCAGACAATACAAAAGGTAAATCGTGACATTCTTATCTGTAAAGAGAATAAAAAATGAAATTTTACGCGTTCCTTTAGTTTATTTAGTTTATTTTGTCTCGTAACTATGTTATTATTCAAAACAAAAATGCAGTTCATTTTGAAAATTCAAAAGGTAACTAGTACACAGACATGTATATTAGAACATAATTATAGATTTACCAAATTAAAATACTTGCAAATGTGGAAAAATACCATTGAATTTTAATTTACGTCAAATGTCCATTAAAAACGTTACAGTGAATTATATTAACAAGTATTCATTTTCTAAAAGCCCTTCCTCCTTAAACTAATACACGTGTATAGCTTATGTCATGTGTTATATTATGTTTCAGTACGTTGTCATCCGGATTAAGCAGTTTGTCTGCATTGTTTTGGACTGACCTGGTGAAGCCTCACGTTAAACCAATGTCAGAATTCAAATCTACTGTTATATCCAAGCTCTCAGGTTAGTAGGCATATTCATATGCCTTGGACATTTTGTTTTACATATTATTAATATGATAGACCAAGTTCTTCGTAAAGACCGGTATATTCAAATGTAGTATGGATACTCATATTTCTACAAGGTAATGAGAACAGTATTTCAAATATACCCTACACTAGATAATACGATTTGTTCAGCTATACATTATGATTTAGCTCCGACAGAAGCTTTAGTATAATGGATGTATGTATTCTTAAAGAATGAAAGGATGCCAATATATATATGATGCCACGACGAACTGGGAATGTAACACAGACCATGTAAATATCTAAGACCACAATCTATAGAAAGGGGACAAAAACAGATAAAACGGTCACCTTAAAGAGTGACAAATCAGTGTGTAGATGTGTCGATAAAGCAATATACCATCCAATATTCGAGCACCAGGTTTATCTCGAGAATTTGGCTTATATCGATTAGTCGTCGAGATCAATTGTACTGTATGTAAATTTACACAATGGCTATAGTTCTTTAATGTATTTTTCAGTTGTGTTTTTCGGTGGATTTGCTGTACTCATCGCATTTATGATAGCCATGATTGGTGGAACCCTGATTCAGGTAATTCGTTCAGGTGTTCCTCCAGTGTAATATGGGGTATTTCAGTGCTTTACATGCAGTTATTTGTCCATAGGATTTTTAAAGCAAATGGAAAATCTATGAATTCATGAAATATATTGTCAGGTGTTCCATTCCAAAATGCTCCATAAGTTTTATAGATGTAATACAGTGAAGTTCCGCTAATAAGCCCAGTCACAAAGGTGGTCTTGATAGCAAATCGGTCTTTTTAGCGGACCTTTTTTGTTCTAAATTTAATACTTTGGGACCTTAAACTGTCAAAAATCTGCATTATTTCAAAATAATCAAAGTGGTCTTATTAGCGGAACTTTACTGTAATAATAATAATAATAATAATAATAATAATAACTTCTTTAATTTCAATGGATAACATATTAATTGGTAAACAAATTTTCATTATGGTCCACAATGTAATGCATCACATCGCAGCACTTTGATCAGATTCAAAAATTACATCCATGCTTCATAAATCGTACATAATGACAAAGTATTTGGTTGTAATGACGGCTCATGTCAATGTATAAATGTTAAGAGTGAATTTGAATGTGTCGACTGATATGCCAAGCAATATAGAAATGCTACTTGACTTTGACAAAACATTAAGTCTACACATACAAGACGAACGTAGTATGACAGAATATTAGAAAAATGTATTTGATTTAGTAAAACGCCATACGCATTATTTACGGAAAAGAGTTATGCTAGCGTAAATGATTTGATAAAATAATAATAATAATAATAATAATAATAAAGAGTTTATTTTACGAGGAAACTTATTTGACAATATACTAAACAATCAATCTTCCATAAGATCCTCAACAATGAACAATAAACAATGAACTAGAAAAATAACTATGCCAAGAAAACAATGATATTTGATATTTTGATATTTTGGCCCCTATGATGTCTCACAATATAAGTTGAAAAATTCATAAAAGAGTGTCAGTGAAAGGATTTGAAAAAAAAGAAGGTATACCTATGCATAATTATAGAAACTTTATCAAGACAATATCTACAGCTGTAATTAAACAAAAACGCTTAATCCGATATAGACACACCATAGGAGCCAGCGTATCATTATACATGTGAACGACATAATCAATATACTTAAAGCAATGGCATTTTAAAAACATAATACACAAAGGAATAATTATGCAGACGGATATATAGATTATTATACCTGCAATAGTAATGTTTGCATGAAGTTAAACAGTATCATTATGCCCAAATTTGGTGTTACTTGTTTTAGATCACTGGAAGTTTGCTGTCAGCGTTTGGAGGACCACTGATCGGAGTATTTATGTTTGGAGCTTTTTGTCCTTGGGGGAACGCAAAGGTATATCATAGTACAATCACTATATACTGTAAAATCATTAATTTTTGTAGGGGATTAAATTTGGTGAATTTCGTGGTTCACCTCTACCACGAACTTTAAACCCAACGAACATTAATTTTGACCCTTGTTTTTATACATGAAATGCAAAATCCACGAATTCAAGTCCCAACGAAATTGTCTTTTTTACCAAAACCACGAAATTTCGTCCCAACGAAATTAAATGATTTTACAGTATCATGATTTACCAAACTTTAAGTCATATCGCTGGTTTAGAAAAAGAAGGTCGTGTCTACAAAATCAATATTTTGAGAAAACAAGAAAAACTGTCTGAAAATCACTCTTTACTTATGGTAAAACAAGCGTTTTCATCTTCAGTTTGGTCAACATGACAAGTTCCGATTTTGATGAATGTAGACTCATAAGAAGCGCCTTATGATGTAGATCGCGAATATGCTCTTACGACCTTCTCAATCTAAGACAGCGATATATGAAATGGAATTGGAAATATCCGTATTTCAGTTTTTGCATAGTACATACATTTGTAGATCCATAATATAAATTTTATGAAATAATGACACTGTAACATATATTTTGAAACATTCTGTACGATTGTATCAATTATTACATTTGAAAAGTAAACAATTTTATTGGTGAAAAGTTTCGGATTTATCAACAGTAACTACATTGTAAACGATGTATCAAAACTGTGTTTTCAGGGCGCTCTCGGAGGAACAATCTTGTCGGCAGTTATAACATTTATTATCGCTATGGGTCAGATGGCTACTAAAGGCGCTGTTAAAAACACAAAACTGCCGCCAGCACCTATAGATAATTGCCCAGCTCTTGGTTTTGGTGTCGGTGATGTGTTGAATATGACCTTGACCAATGAAACGTTGGTATCTTACGTCATGAATGCAACAGCAGATATGACGTCATATATGACGACCACAGCTGCTGCAGTAGCTGACTACCCGGAGCCGTGAGTATTGTTATAAAACATTGTTAGAAACGAACAATATGCTGTCTATTTGAAATAAGTATTATGTTCACTAAGGAAAAAGAGACGGCTTCCGTCGTATCCCTTATACTGGACAGCATAATAAAAAATCCTTGCTTTATAAATGACCAAAGTAATCCTTTTACATGTTTGTCTTAAATAATAATAAATATAAGTATGATGACTGGTGTACAATGGTGGTGGTGCGAGAGTTTACGCCGGACTATATTGCGTGTACAAATAAATGCACAGACAATCCAAAGTCGTACTGATTACAGACACGACGGCAACGTTTGTTCGCCTAACCACCCACGCAAGAGTAAGACATAGAACGACTCACCCATATCCCACCAAAATAATCGTTATCTCAAGAAAGCAAATAAAAAAACTCAACCACAATGAATGACACAGTGACTGTGGACCTTGAATTACATGCATGGTTAACCACAAATGGAGATAATTATGAATTATCACTGAAAATGTGCTGGTACTCATACACTCGTACGTGGTTGTTCCTCTTCGTCGGTGGAACATAAGGCTACACAGATCTCGCTCCACTTGGTCTGGTGTACATTGCCTAAGCAAAGCGCTACATAACGCTTTCAAAGGAAGATAATCCAAACTTTCTATACTTTAACTGAACGGGGGGAGGTAACTGAATGAAGTTGCTCAGTAGCGCTTTGCTTAGGCAACGGTCTTTCGCGGATTTGTGCGGCTCAACCACGTATACGAGTAGTCTGCAGGGTAGTGATAATATGAAAATGTATTATTATTCTGTCAATATATTTGCTATGCAGAACTGGAATAAGACGAATCTTCATGTTGTCTTATCAATGGTTTGGAGGGATCGCTATTATACAGGTCTTTGTATTTGGTACCATCATCTCATTATGTACAGGTAATTAGTCATTCTGATTATGTACAAGTCTAACACAACCAGGGGCCTTATTCACCATTGCTGTAAAAGTGAAACTCAGGCTAAGACTTTAAATTGACAGCATTGATTAATCATTGCCATGTCTTTGCAATTGGATTTAACCATTGATCATTTTTAGAAGAAAATGTTAACTTCACATTGCAAAGACCGCACGACCCAAGAAAACCTCAACATATATTACATAATGACACAAAGTATTGTCACTAACTAATAGCCACATATGATCATAGAAAGACATGACAACACAGCAAATACTACTAAGCAATAACATGTTATCAGACTTGTGTGATATTATACATAAGCCGTTTGCATTTTATAGGTTACAAGAAACCAGGAGAAGTTGACAGGAAATATTTGATTCCATTTTACGACAGTTTATTCCCGTTCTTGCCGGAGTGTTTGTTGAAACCATTACGATGTGGATATACGTATGAAACTAAAGAGGAAAGGATTGAGGACGACAAAGAAAATGTAAGTAATGGAAAATGCTTATCAGTTTACGATTGTTCAATACGTATACAACAGTAGAATATACTTGAATGTGCCTTTTCTACGATAAATACTGATGCATATTCATTGATATTTAATTCTTTCCTGTGTAGTTTTGTCAACGCAAAAATAATAAACATAGATACAACTGTTGTATAGATGAGAGAAAGCACAGGGAATATTAAACATCACATGTCATAACTAAACGACACAATACCCAACACATAACTAAACACGTAAATGAACCTAACCATTGAAAGACCAACGTTCAGCTGTAAAAATCTGTAAGCCCAAGTCCCAGCTATCAGATGAAGGATGAACGACATAGCTTCAGCTACAAAACTGCTCAACGACATAGTATCAGCTCTAAAAATCTATATATTGAGGACAAAAAAGGCAGAATGAGACTGGTGCACTATTGAATAATCAAAGAACAAAGATAATAACAATTCAAACTATGGTAGGAATGGCACTACCAAAAACCACACAGTAGAAACACACAAAGAAGATCCACACAAAAAAGAAACACATAAAGAAGAACCACACAAAATAGAAACACATAACGAAGAACCATACAAAATAGAAACACACAAAGAAGAACCACACAAAATAGTAACATACAAAGAAGAACCACACAAAATAGTAACACACAAAGAAGAACCACACAAAATAGTAACACACAAAGAAGAACCACACAAAATAGTAACACATAAAGAAGAACCACACAAAATAGAAACACATAACAAAGAACCACACAAAATAGAAACACATAGCGAAGAACCACACAAAATAGAAACACATAAAGAAGAACCACACAAAATAGAAACACATAAAGAAGAACCACACAAAATAGAAACACATAACGAAGAACCACACAAAATAGAAACACACAAAGAAGAACCACACAAAATAGAAGCACATGTAGAAGAACCACATAAAAATAGAAACACATAAAGAAGAACCACACAAAATAGAAACACATAAAGAAGAACCACACACAATAGAAACACATAACGAAGAACCACACAAAATAGAAACACATAAAGAAGAACCACACAAAATAGAAACACATAAAGAAGAACCACACAAAATAGAAACACATAAAGAAGAACCACACAAAATAGAAACAATTACGAAGAACCACACAAAATAGAAACACATAAAGAAGAACCACACAAAATAGAAACACATAAAGAAGAACCACACAAAATAGAAACACAGAGCGAAGAACCACACAAAATAGAAACACATAACGAAGAACCACACAAAATAGAAACACATAAAGAAGAACCACACAAAATAGAAACACATAAAGAAGAACCACACAAAATAGAAACACATAAAGAAGAACCACACAAAATAGAAACACATAACGAAGAACCACACAAAATAGAAACACATAAAGAAGAACCACACAAAATAGAAACACATAAAGAAGAACCACACAAAATAGAAACACATAAAGAAGAACCACACAAAATAGAAACACATAAAGAAGAACCACACAAAATAGAAACACATAACGAAGAACCACACAAAATAGAAACACATAGCGAAGAACCACACAAAATAGAAACACATAAAGAAGAACCACACAAAATAGAAACACATAAAGAAGAACCACACAAAATAGAAACACATAAAGAAGAACCACACAAAATAGAAACACATAAAGAAGAACCACACAAAATAGAAACACATAAAGAAAAACCACACAAAATAGAAACACATAAAGAAGAACCACACAAAATAGAAACACATAACGAAGAACCACACAAAATAGAAACACATAAAGAAGAACCACACAAAATAGAAACACATAAAGAAGAACCACACAAAATAGAAACACATAACGAAGAACCACACAAAATAGAAACACATAACGAAGAACCACACAAAATAGAAACACATAACGAAGAACCACACAAAATAGAAACACATAACGAAGAACCACACAAAATAGAAACACATAACGAAGAACCACACAAAATAGAAACACATAAAGAAGAACCACACAAAATAGAAACACATAACGAAGAACCACACAAAATAGAAACACATAAAGAAGAACCACACAAAATAGAAGCACATGTAGAAGAACCACACAAACCAGAGCACATAAAAGGAAACCCCAAAAAATATATGCACTGCTTCTTAAATTAGAATTAATAACAATCAGACTGAGTATGTTTCGATTTACAGGCAGACAAAGATGATGCGCATACTGTCTATCACAAACTCGAAGAGAAGGATAAAGATCACATGTTCAACATCGACATAGAAATTACAAGACCTACGTCTGAGAAGAATCTAACTACGGCGATCAATGGCGATATTAAACATACTGATGTGAATGTTAGTGTGAATGGTATTGGAGGCAATGTTGGAGCTCACACGGCAAACGTGGCTATGTCCATGGATGATATCACCACCACGCGGGTATCAATTAAGGATATTGAACTAGACATACTGAAAGGAGGAACCAGTCGTGAATATATTGTTATGGACAAAACAGATGATTTGCGGAGGCTTAATTTAAAAGCAAAGAGTGAAGAATTTATTATAAGCTCAGAGTGATACGAATTCGATATTGAAAAGTTTCGAATGGATATGTGCTACAAGTATAGATAGTATCAGACAAGAACGGCTGAAAATGACTTTTATTACATCGTCGCAATTGGCAAGGGCTTATGTCAAATGATAAAATGCTTGTAGGTAGAAGATTTGTTGTCTGGATGAAACATACTATCTAAAAGAATCATACATGTAATAATGATAAGACTTTATTTATAGAAACAAAGAGCCTCTGAAAACTAAACACAAAATGAAACGATTTTAAACTTAGCAGGATGTGTCACACATGTAGACAATGAATTATTACGACTCGTAAAGCGATACATATGTTGCGATCTTCTTTGTTCTACTGTGTTCTTAAAGCAATGGTATTTTGCTAAGATAAATTCAGTATATTTAGTGAAATTTTGGATTTTATTTTTCTACACACGGATATTTGCATCATAGATGTTGGCCGTTTGATGATGTCTTCAACCGTGCTATTGTCGCAGATGTTTCGTTGGACTTACTTATATTTTCTCCAAGAACAAAAAGAAATACTAGTACCTCGTACTTTAATACGTACTTTCTCATACTCGTGTATATTTGTATTATGTAAGTTACGTGTGAATAAAGATGTGTTATAATAATGACTGTTTGCAGACCATAATACTATATTAAAATACTTCAGGTTTTATAATTTGTATTAAAAGTAGATTATATTAAAGAACGAAAATGCCTTATGTCGTCGTAACAGTATACATTTTGTTTTGCCGGGTCATGGACATGCTGGCTTGGTAGGAACAGTGTGTTACTAGTATATCAAATGGGTGAACATTTTGGGAATCAAGACTGTAGTTACTAGTATATCAAATGGGCGAACATTTAGGGAATCTAAACTATAGTTACTAGTATAATGAATGGGTGAACATTTGGGAAAATCAAAACTATAGTTACTAGCAAAATGAATGGGTGAACATTTGGGGAAATCAAAACTGTAGTTAATAGTATATTGAATGGGTGAACATTTGGGGAATCAAAACTGTAGTTACTAGTATATTGAATGGGTGAACAATTAGGAAATCAAAACTGTAGTCACTAGTATATTGAATTGGTGAACATTAGGGGAAATCAAAACTGTAATTACTAGTATATTGAATGGGTGAACATTTGGGGAAATCAAAACTGTAGTTAATAGTATATTGAATAGGTGAACATTTGGGAAATCAAAACTGTAGTCACTAATATATTGAATTGGTGATAATTTGGGGAAATCAAAACTGTAGATTGTGATATAAGTTCGTAGGCATGTAGTAGGAACAGAGAAACAATACGAGTCTGACCATCAGTGCGCTTGTTGTTACCGGAGATCTGTGGAAATGTTAGATATGAGCATTATTTTGGCTTCGGGTAATAAGTTATTTAAGTCAACATGTATACATACATACATTTTTAACTTTTTACATACATACGTACAGATGTCTCATGGAATGTATCGACAAATACAATATCAGAATACATGTATATCTGTCTATTTAGCACATGTAAGTTGTAGTTTACGTTAGTTATTGTTTGAAGACAATGACAAAATTTCTGACAGGGAAGGCAACCCTCTGACTGAAACAGAAATAACACAGACCACAACGAGCAGCTGAACGAGAAAATGAAACTACACCACTTCATTTCAAGCTTCTGCTGTAAAAGCATGGTTGTCATGGTTTAGGTTGTCAAAAAGTGAAAGTCATCGTTTCAGCTACCAAAATCCTGCTGAAAGTCCTGGTTTCATCTGTGTTATAAATGAAGGTCCTAGTTTTTGGATGTCCTAAAAACAACGCCATAACAAGTTGTATCCCTGATGAAAACTTAAAAAAAGTCGCACGTTCGATATTGTCTTGTATTCAATTATGGAGTTTGTCTTGTATTCCATTATGCTAAAAAATAAAGAATTACTATAACTAGTAAACCCTTCATCCACACGAATATTCAACTAATTGATGAAAAATTAGCTTGTTTTCCTGCATCGTATTGTTGAACATTTAATGCGCAATTCAAATAGATCAATCCATGGTAACAGTGTGCATTGTTACCTAAAAGTCCATTGTCGGTAATTAAGTAAAGTCTGCTCGGCACATGTAAATGATGCCTGTCTAAATTGGAAATAATTAGTAGATAATCAATTCAATAACAGCTCGGGGACACACGATGTTGTATGGCCGTGCTTTATCGCTTTGTTTCGTAATTATCATTCTAGATAACGTTTAAACAATTGATATTGAGAAACGTTCGGTCAATGTTGAAACAACCAGCTACCTGCATCACTGAGTACGTGTACTCTAGTTAAAGTAATAGAAAAATCGAATTTCAATTAATGGCATCAGTGGAAATAAAAGTTTTACGTCAATTGTTTATACGACTTGTGGGTACAATAAAGCTGTATTCATTAACTTAATATCAGTAAATTCAGTCAATTATGTCCCGCCATAACGGCCAATTACTGTAAATACGACATTATTCTTGAATGAAAATCCATCGAACTTCAATAATGATCACAATTCAAATTGAATTGGACGTTGTTTCCATGGAAGAAGTGACATAACAATGCCTCGCACCGCTCCTCTAAACTAATAAACTAACCATGGTGACCGGCTAGGTAATACAGTGTTCCGAATCACAACCAATGATGCTCGTATTACATGATGTCTGGCTAGTTCTTGCGTTTGATAAGAGAAATAAGTCTGTAAATGACCAATTATTATATTATATTCGCTCCAGACTGTCAGTCAAAAATACTTAATTATAAAAGTTAATCGGTAATTAAGACGGCTATTTTATTTATTGGCAAAAGAACGTATTTTCAGGGACATTATGGTGTGGACATATGATTTTATGACGGACGCGCAAACTAGAAAGTTCTAGAAAAATAAATAAGTATGCATTTAACGGACTGTACGGTGTTTGTATATTTGTAAAACGTGTAATAATATTACCACGGACGGAGACTAGCAAGGTAGTCAGCATATTTGGATTTGAACAGTTTAAGTGTAACCCAACGGGAAAATATCAATAATTCACATATCAAAGTGGAATCATTTTACTTAGATCATACTAGAGTGATGTTCTATATGTTTGTGCTAGAGAAGTTTAATGGACTGTTAGAAGTGGTGATGACTATTATTCTATATACCATTTTTTGGAATGATACATCAATTGCCATGTGTATATAAAGCATATTAAGATCAATATAATAAAAGCGGGGTCAGATTAAAGGGACAAGCTTGTCGGTCCAGTGTTCGTTCATTTCAAAGTTGAATGTTGTTATAAAAAGTACTCGAATGATTACATTTAGTATTAATAGAAAAATGAGAAATATACAGTATAGGAGGATTACTAAACGGTTTTAATAAACGTTTTAAAAAACGAAACGACGAATTACAGAAACAATGAGATAAATAAGAGGAAAAATAAACTGTTATTGAGACAATAGTTCACCATACTGCATTTTCAGTTTAAATAAAGGGGAAACCTTACATGAACTATTCGACAATGAGAAACACGCAGGCTCAGCAAAAGGGAATGACGGCAACCGGTATTGGTAACAAGACAGGGATTGATATGTTGTCTAAACAATTACCTATAAATGTGACGTTAACCAGTGAAAATAGGGCGGAGTTCTCGTACAACATAGGTCGCAGAGTCAATAATAGTACCAAGACTGTTCGTATAGACAGTCCAACAGCGCCTGAAAACAAACTTGAAACCAAAACCAGTCGAAATTATCAATCAAATGGAAATAACAAAAAGGCATCCGCTGAATTGCACGAAGCAACTGTTAATAAGAAACATGAGGAAACTCGTATGACTAAAGAACCGGGTTTGACAGAAACGACTGGTAAGACGAAAAGTGCATTAACGATTCACAATGAAAGTAAAGACATTAAGGTAATCGGAAATAAAACAAGAAACAGTGCTTTTGAAAACAGTATTCCTTCCCCGCGAGTGCCATCTAAACACCAAGTTCAAAAACAAGCTGACAGAGATACGGAAACACAACAAGTAAGCGAACATATTGATAAAGGTGTTGATTTAGCTGATGATGTGAATAATGAACGAAACGAAACGAATCGTTCCTCACATGAGCAGCGTGCTAACAAAACAACTAACTCGAACATCAGTGATGGTTCAAACGGTGTACATGCTAAGAAAAATATGCACCTAAGTTTACCATCGTCCGTATCTGAGATACAAGCATTATCTATACAGAGATGTGACTTAGGTTCAGGGAATGCTGACACATCGTCAGATGTAAGAAAACATTCACTATCACAGCGATCTATTGTTTCATTTGCATCAAGTACGGAATCAACCGGTTCTTTATTCGACAAGATCTTGGAGTCGCGTGCAACAATGAGCAGCGGAAGTTCGGGTTCTTTACAGGATATGACGTCACGAAGGTCTTCGTTCCTAACTGAAACCAATCTCGATGAAAGATGGGAAGGGGGCAATAACTCAGTTAATAGCTGCCCAGAGATAGGAACCAATGTGAGAGTTTCTGCAGCCAAGAAACATGCACCGGACACTAACAAACATGACGGTGAAAATAGCAAACCGATCATTAAAAGAACTAAACAAAGACGTATTTTTCAGACTTGATTTGAGTAAGACACTTAAAATGTGACATCGTTTCAACTCTAGGAGAACTTGTTTTTATGCTTACGTACTTTGGTAAAACGTTGTTGTAACGAGTCCGGTGGCGATGAACAAATTGGCCACAAAGTCAGAGGGCATTTGAATTAAAGACCCTTTAACATGTACCTGACAATAAACATTTGTTCCAGGAACAACGAATTAGAAGACAAGTATTACGTCTTGATTGTTCAGTTAATTGGACGATAATATGTGTGTAATCGGATTGGGTGTCTTTTAAATAACTACAGTATAGTTCCACTAATCTCGAAGACCAGCACAATACTCTTCTTATGTGTTTCACCAAACTGATGTTTAAAAAGTTGAGTTGTCATAAGTAAAGAGTAGTGTTCAGACCGTTTTCTCTTGTTTCCTTAAAATGTAAATTTTGTATTTACGACCTTCTCATTCTAGGTCAGTGATATATAGCCATTGTAGGCCTATTGTTATTTTCCACTTCCTGTTAAAATTCCAAACATTCTCGTAAATAATTCAAGAAATTTGGACTTTGTTCATGCTTAAATTAATGATTAAGAGTTATATTGGTAGTCTATATGGACACCCCACGTGAACTTTTATATAATGTAATATTTTGTTAAGTACATTTGGAACACAAGTAACCCTCATCCATCTCAAAGTAAAAATACATTAATTTTGCATACTTCTACTTAGGAAATGTACTTTTATATTACTATTTATGTTGGTTAAGTCTAATCTTTTAGTCTCCTCGTTTAAAAATGCTGAAATATTAATATCGTGAAAAAAATCCTTTTTAAATCGAAGTGTATGCTTATACTTGTTACATATATGCCCATTAAAGGTACATTACCGCCATGATAAATGGTAAAGCCATAATTGTACATACAATGTGTAGGCAGTGTATCCAAGAACAACATCATTTAGGGTGGCACAGTGGTCGAGTGGTAAGACGCTTGACTCCTGATCGAGAGGTCCCGGGTTAGATTCTCGGCCGGGACACTTGGTCATTTCAGAAACGCTATTTAGTGTTTTCCACCCAACTAGAGATGATCCTGGTTGGTAACCCAGGGGTAGTCTTGCGTGTATCGGTGCTTTTCACCGGGCACGCTAAAGAACCAAGGAATCTATTCGGAACGAGCTAGGGTATCGCACCCTGATTCCTTGTATCTCACCTCTGTCTCTAACATTTGCCATAATGCCCCAGAGTGGGCCCTGCAACTTACATGGAAGATGAAGAAGAAGCTAGGACAACATTAAATAAAACACTTCTATAAGTCAAAAGATACACATACGTATAGTACCCACCCAAAATAAGTATAAACAAATTATACACTTTTTGACAGATATATAATATAAAAGGTTGATTTATTCCATAATTGTTTGTCAGACGATCACAATAATAGTAATTTTACTAAACGAGTAGAACATGATAGAAATACAGATGATAATGTTCTGAATTACAATAAGCACAGGGTCCAATAGTTTGTTTTTTTCGGTATTTTTATGACAAAATTACCTTTAAAGCTAGGCAAAGAAACTTGATTTAAGATAAACGAAAATAAAATATTCTTAGTCTTCACAAAACGTTGTTACTTCACTGTTCTGCAAAAAGTTTTTTTTCATACAGGCAAGTGAATGAGGAAAACACCTACATGTATGTATACTTATTTCTGGTGGATATGATAACTGTGTAATGATACATACGAAATGTAAGTACAATTTTAGTGTACTTTGTAATATGGTCTATTACCAATACTGTTTTGCAAAGCAATATTTATTCAACTAAAATATGTCTAACAGTAAGTGTAGCCTTTTTTGTAATTTGTGTAAATATTATACTTTGCTTAATCAGTATTGTGAAAGCTTTTTCCACAGTTAATAAATAATTATTAAATTGATCAAACTGAATTTCTCTGGAAACGTGTTGATTTTTCCTATTGTGTCTTTGATGCCTTGTTTGTGGTATACATTATCCGTATTGGTTGAGAGCGCACTATCGTGTTCTATTGTCTATGTTTGACCGGGGTCTCTTCACACACACTTAACAATGACCGCTAGTATAATCATTTGTTCTGTTTCTTGGACAAATTGTAAGTGACATTAAAGGTACACACTCATTAAGAATGTTATAAGAACACCAACACAGTACATAGTGATACGTGAAAAAAGTGCTTGTTAAGTTGCTTCAAGCTTGAAAATGGCAAATCGCTCGGTCGACATGTCGAATGCATGGGCGTAGGAGCGTCTTCGACATTGGGTGGGGGCAAACATTTGGCAACTTATGTTAAAAAATATAACTGCAGTATATAACAGTATATAACAAATATGTCAACACCCATTGTTTGCAAAAGTCAAAGAAGTCCAAACATCTTTTTTCGAATTCTTTGTAAATAATTTTATTCTAAACGCCCCCCCCCCCCCAACCCTCCTATATTTATATAACAACTGAGTGAGTGTTTGGTTCTGCGGCAATTTCGTTCAGTAATAACGTCGTAACTGGAAGTTAATCAGTTCAAGAATAAGCTGGTCCGGTGACATACCCCCGGGAAAATTTTCTAAATAATGGATCAATCTGGTGCATTCTGGGCGATCTGAGATACTTTATTTGGCATTAAAACAGGACCTTTTTTATTACTAAATACAGCAATTTAGGTTCTTAGATTAAGTCCAATTAAGTGCTTGCACAAAATTTAAATTGCCCAATTTTGAGATCGAAGCTTAATGAGAAAAGTTTGTTTCCAATCCTTTATATATAATTGACAACCTCATTTAGGAGGTTTTGGGTACGTTTAGAATACACCTTATGGCACGATTGTAAATGTTTCAAACAATAGGCGCTGAGATACTTGTTATATAATGAAGCAACTTTGCGAGCGAATCGAGCCAAAGCATTTTTATACGTTTTCACCAAGAACTGAAGGCAAATTGCTTATTACGAGATATATTAGG
This sequence comes from Spisula subtruncata, assembly GCA_963678985.1. Taxonomy (NCBI): domain Eukaryota; kingdom Metazoa; phylum Mollusca; class Bivalvia; order Venerida; family Mactridae; genus Spisula; species Spisula subtruncata. Next base: position 12,838,495 of record OY787671.1, on the reverse strand, counting down.
CCGTAAATTAGACTTTTCGTCTGAACTATTGGGAGGAAGGGGGGACAAAACCCTCCTGTCCAGAAATTTGGGGGCTGCCCTCCCCCCCCCCGGCAACAATAACTCCAGTACGGGTGGACATAGACTTCTAAGATTTTAAATGGAAATTGTTCATCCTCTACGGACGGTCCGACTTTATTTCAAGGGCATTTGGATCAAAGGTAAAAGCCACAGAGACCTTTGAATACACAAAGTTCTATCATGTAAGAAATATAGGTTGATTGGTCGTAAAACTTTACCGAGAGGTTGCTGATTATCAGTTGTAGACTCCTACAAATTTTGAGGTCAGTAGGTTATATAGGTCATGATCGTGGTGATATGAATTACACTAGACTATTTAATGTCATGAGACGTGTATGTTTCACAAACCTATCTTGAACTTCCTGCTATCGGATTTTTTTCCAGTTTTGTGTTTTCTTGGTGTGGGTAGCATTTTGAGACCTCATGCGAAAAACATTTGTTTTGCACGCCAGTCATGTATTATTCATAAAGTGAACATTCATGGTTCACTGCTTACAGTGGGCAAATTACAATGGTCGATCTATCGTAGAGCGTTCATGAAGACATGCAAAAAATGAAAATGATATCATGTACAATAAAAATGATACCCGCATTACAAGTTGGTGTGCTTATAACACGTGTAGAAGTTCAGGGATAGTATTCAATATTTTCTTATTTGAGAATAATGATAGCCAATCATATCGCAAGTATCTGACCTACAAATTAATATGGTGTGATCTGATTGGTTGTTCCTCATTCTTAAAGACGCATTCCCTATAACTAGCATATTTTTCTCTACTATCACATTTAATGCGCTAAATGTAAAAAGCACTATCCATTATAAATCATAATTTGTCAGATAAAGTGTGCGCAAATATGTCAGTCTATAAAGTCAAAAATATATTTAAATCACCAGAAATATATTATCGCTTCCGGCGATTTATTATTATGTGGTCAAAGGGAAACAACTCGTGACAATTTTGGCTCGTTACGGAAATATGTTTTATTCTTTTCTGAATTCTCGGTAATTAGTGGGAGCTTTTGGTAGAAATTTAAGGAGTTAAAGCAATAATAATTTTCATTTAATGTGTAATATTCCTTAATCGATTTAAACGATCAAAATTAAAGGGAACGCCTCTTTAAGATGAGTATTGAATATTACCTAAGTACTGCTTTGTCCGTGGCTCAATGGGGAGCGGTTACCTAGAGGTAGGGTGCGCGTAACGAGGTCGAGAGGTCCCGGGTTCATACCCCGTCCAGACCACTGCATAATTTCTCTGAGCAAGAATAATCCGCATGCACCGAGGTGTAAATTGGTACCTGTGAGGGCAGTGTCTATTCCTGAGCGCCGCAGATCGATGTTGGCTGCCATATCAACAGGAGAGAAATAGTCTCCACATGGAGACACGCATAGGTTTCATGTACAACTACGAAGGGTGGTAACCGGATCTGGATTACAAATAATAATGAATCAGTTTATAAACTTCTAAAAAAGTTAAGTTGTCATGCCCTGACTATTTTAATACAATTTATCAGCAGATGTATTAGTGACATTGAACACTGCAGTAACATTGTACAGATCTAGAAGCCAATACTTATCACCAGTTGCCTTGTCTGCTGTCATACGAGAGTTTGTATCTTCTTACATTTATTCACTTCGCTCACCAACTAGATTCTAGAACAAGTCTTTCACATGTCTAGAACAAATATGGCGTTACGCCTTCAGTTTGTACATCAAAACATTGCGATGACGTACCGTCGTTGATTTTTGGTTGTCTAGAACAAATGTGGCGTTACGCCTGCAGTTTGTACTTCAAAACATTGCGATGTCGTACCGTCGTTGATTTTTGGTTGTCTAGAACAAATGTGGCGTTACGCCTGCAGTTTGTACATCAAAACATTGCGATGTCGTACCGTCGTTGATTTTTGGTTGTCTAGAACAAATGTGGCGTTACGCCTGCAGTTTGTACATCAAAACATTGCGATGTCGTACCGTCGTTGATTTTTGGTTGTCTAGAACAAATGTGGCGTTACGCCTGCAGTTTGTACATCAAAACATTGCGATGTCGTACCGTCGTTGATTTTTGGTTGTCGACGTCGCGACATGTCGCGGCACATATTATATCAAACATTAGTCCCCATGTCGGATGATTGCAATTTCATTAAAATCAGAGCATAAGATTTGCTCCATTAGTTTCCTTTACACTATGTTAGAGGTCACGTTCAGATGACCTCTCTGAAACACACGTACGAAGGATTATCAAAAATATCCTGGCCTTTTCTTATTGCTTCCAACAACATCGTCATTTCTTCTAAGCACTAAATAATTAGTTTTCCGCCATATTTTTTCAAGAATAATCCGGACATAGTAATGTAGATATAAGATTGTAATTGATTAATAGACGCATATACATAAGACGTAGCAAAAGTCTGCGTTATTTTGGATCACCCCTCCATAAAGCGGCGAGTCCAAGCAACATCAGCAGAATGTAGCCGCATTTTTGGATTTGTTAAAGAAGCAATTTGATCTGGTGACGTAAAGTTCACATCGACATGACCATAATTATACGGTATGTCGTCAGATCCAATGCGCATATCTTTTTGGCTTACCAAAACGATAAGTGTTTTTCATTTCCCGCCAGACCATTGATTAGTAATAACTACTAGGGTGTTTCATTTTTTGAAAATTTTCTCCGATCAAAAACCTTTTTTGCCCAACTGTGACCCTCCTCAAACAATGCATATATACAAACTTTCAGCTAAATTGGTCAATGGGAACACCTTGCCCTTCCGACTCGAACTTTTGACCCAAGAGGGTCTTAGATCCACTTTCGGATTATTTCATATTTTTTCAAACTTGTACAAACTATGTGATGTTGCATATCATTTTGAAGGAAGTGATCACAGGAACAATGCTGTAAAATAATTAATAAGATTGGATACGTTAAAAAAGAGTTATGGCCCTTTGAATTTTGCCAAAAAATGGCTTTTTTACCAATTTTCCTTAAATATAATTATAATTGAAGTACATTAAATAAAGGTAGATAAGCATATCATTGGAAAGGTTTCAAGACGGCACTTTCACTGGGACTAACAATACAACGCATATTGTTCTGTGAAAAGTTATGATCACTTTTAATAATGATATAGTAATTTGTAGATTTTCCTTCATTTTGATGAGTGACAGTCACTCTATTGTAGCTCGCAATAATAATGAAACACTTCCGCTCTGCAGTATTTGAATAGTTGTTTATGTCCCCCGTTCCTCATAGGCAGGAACCGACAGGCAGAGCGAATGTGAAACCATCAGAAAGAGCGAAGGTGAGGAGCCACTGCTTTTGAAAACCAAACATTTGGCATCGGGAAAGAGCAATTTCCCCTGATGATAGATGATCTTGCAGTGGATAAGTTAGGACCAAGCTCATGGCTAACTTTTTTACCAGTCACAAAAATGAAGTTACTGACTAACAATGCCTTCTCAGCAATGGGATTTGGATCGGCTGTAATTTAAAACCCTTCTTCGTCTTCTAGATAAAGATCAGAATAAGAGAGTCCTCAGAATTAAATGGACTGTGTAAAACTCAGTGAAACATGAACACAAATGTCAGACAGAAATCAGTTTAAGATTTGCTCCTTGAAAACTGATTGAAATCATATTCAGTAGATGATGTTGCAAAATTAATCAGACTTTGAGTAGTGTGTTCAATATGGCAACATTTGTTACAATCGTGTTCCTTCAGCTGGTCTAGAGGTGAATGAGGTTCCTACTCCTATGCTCATGTTATGGGGGCGCTCCCGGAAACTCGTTTTCGAATCTTCAGATTTCAGTAGCTAGCTTCACTGAATGTCAACAAGTCTTTAGTTAATATCAAAAAGGATATGTTACCTGGCTTGTCTTCGACGGCTCTCCAGAAATGCCCTCCGAGTGTCCTCTAGTATCGCCGTGGCGCATACAGGGGTTTTTGTCGAATAGTCGTTAGTGATAAATGTTGCTGCGTGCGTTTGCATTTGTTCAAGGTCTCGGATGTTGTTCTGGGTAGCAGCTGAATGCTCTGTTGTGGGCATTGCTATTGTTTTGTTAACAACTGTCTAGAATTCTGATGTTCACTTTGGCACATTCCGACCAGGAAAATATTCCGCAATTTGGTTGCCATTATGAGCAATGTCGCAAACATAGGTGCCCAAGCTCAATTAATTTGAATGCTAGTGTCATTCGTAGAATTCCTACATTTAGTAACAATCCGATTTCATCAAGCTTGCCTCTCGTAGATGTATTTATACACATTTTGTTGGATAGAAGCTCATTTTCCATTTACTGTATCAGGATCGCCAAGTGTGTAACTTTGTAAGGTCTCTATGGAGGAGATTGGTGTCGTCGTGGCTATGGATGTATTTTATACTGTCATCGGCAACAGTTTGGAAGATATCGCTTATGTGGACCAGAAATAGTTGTGGGCGTAAACAGATCCATGTGACACTCAGATTTGCATCGTTCGACTATGCTTCGTACGTTGACCAGTAGTCATGACTTGATCCTGATAAGAGTCTTGTTTCTGATATCATAGTGCTTCATCTTTAGAAGCAGACTATTATGTGGAACATTGTCAAACGCTAGGACAGATTCTAGCAGAATCGAAAAGATACTGTTTATAGTGGACTTGAATCGTTTGTAAAGGTCAATGCTGAAAGGGGATGGGTGTGAGTGGGTGGGGGTAAAGAACATTCAGAACTATGCAAATACTGCAACAAATGGGACCCACATTGGACGCATTAATCATAGTTTGTAACTGCTGTAGAGTAAAAATCACTGAATTTAGCAAGAACATAATGGAAGATACATGTACCCTAATCTGATAAATAATTATACAAGTATCATGTGTGATTAAACAGTAGATACAGCTTATAACTAAGCATTTTGTTTTATATCATTATGTCCCAGTGAATGTGCCTTCTTGCTCAATGGATAAGATATAGTACATGTACTATATTTTAATGTACATCATATCTAAATATATATCATGAAAATTTGTTAAAAGGCCAATTTTCTTTAATTTGCAATGGGCCATAACTCTTTATGAACGTATTTAATCTTATTAATTCTTTTACAGCATTGTTCCTGTGATCATTTCCTTCAAAATGATATGCAACATCACATAGTTTGTGCAAGTTTAAAAAAATATGAAATAATCCGAAAGTGGATCTAAGACGCTCTTGGGTCTAAAGTTCGAGTCGGAAGGGCAAGGTGTTCCCATTGACCAATTTAGCTGAAATTTTGTATATATGCATTGTTTGAGGAGGGTCACAGTTGGGCAAAAAAGGCTTTTGGTCGGAGAAAATTTTCAAAAAATGAAACACCCTAATAACTACATGTAATAAGCTATGAATAACAGGTAATAAGTTTTGTATAATAGATAGAATTGTTTAATAATTGTTAAATAATAAATGTCCCTCCAGGGCTTCCGTATAATGTATAGATTTTCCATATGTTAGGAAATGCCAGTTGCAGACTAATACAATATCGTCTGTATAGATAATTTAGTTACCTAGTTACGGTATTACGTGCTTACGGGTCTATATTAATAATACTTATACTTGTAACTGATAGGAAATAGATATATACGTGCGTTTAAATGACATACTGTCTAATTGTTTAATTTCGAAGTGACGAAAATTCGTGGGGTTTTTTTAGTAAAAAAGAAAATTTCGGTGGGACGTTAATTCGTGGATATTGCATTTCATATAATAAATACAAGGGCCAAAATCAGTGTTCCCATGGATTTGATTACGTGCATTTGGTTTAAAGGGGAACCACGAAATCCATGAAATGTAATCCCCCACGAAAGGAAATTATTTACAGTAGTACACACACTGTTATATAATAGCTAGTTTTTATATAGAAACGAATCATATGTCAGAAACGAACATGTCCATGTGCTCATGTATTAGCACGTACATTATTTATAAGTTAGTATAATGTCCACTACAGACGCAACTCGTATATATTTGTACATCATTGCATCACAGCTGACATACAGTTTATGTACTTTAACATGAATGTTGATCATTTATTTGACATATGATACTGCTAACGGAGGACTAAAACATTGATTACCAGTATATTGTTAAAGTAGTAATATAATGAGTTGACATGGTGAGTTGACATCTTGTGCATTCACCAGATTTGAAATAAGTATATATTCGGAATAGATGTCTCTACCGACAGAGTTCCATGGACTTATTGGAGATAAACTGATCCTTGGCAACAATTAGGCTTAAACGTGCGTTCATTCACTGTACTGGTGCAAGCGGTCGGATTGGTATTTAATTGAATAATTGATGTTTTCATTTTCAAAACAGTTACTAAAATGTGTGAACGTCGTGCTAGTGTACGTATGCTTTTTGTACTGATATCGCACACATGTTAGAAATATTTACATGAAAGCAGACATGCGTATTAACAAGACCACAAACGTGCATAATATATTATTGGTCTTATTCCGTGGAGACAATTGAACGGACACAGGACTGTAATTGTTTTACAACCCGTGAAATAAAGGAATCAACATTTTCAGGCTAGTATATCCTGAAACAGCTAATGGTGGAACACATTCTAAAACTCTTGGGATTACAATACTATTTTAAAGTGAAGTCATTTTGACATGTGCTATAGATGTATAACTTAAGAAACGCTCATAGAAATGGGTCATGACTAGGGACTATTTTTTGCGTTTGACTGAGACAGTTATTTTGCGTGGCGATTCGGTTTTTACTGTGTAATTGACAAAACGCCAGTTGTCAATCAATACCCTTTCAATAAATGTTAACGGTTAATTATAATCACACGGTCCAATGGATTAACTCGAAAACCTTCGCCAAGCAGCCTTCGACAATCAACCAGGAGGAACGACCTCTGCTCTGGCGTAATGTCATTTGGCGATGGAAGCTAAATGATTATAACGGCATAGCTCTATACAACAAATTTTGATGTACCAAACGCCACATTTGTTCTAGACATGTGAAAGGCTTGTTCAACGATTTAGATGGTTGGTGAACTGAATAAATGGAAGAAGACACAGCATCTCTTATGTCAGCAGACAAGTCATGACAACTGGTGATAAGTATTCGCTTCTAGAAAAGTACAATATTACTAAAGTGTACAGTGTCACTTATACATCTGCTGAAACATTGTATAAAAATAGTCAAGGCATGACAACTGTTGATAATCATTGGACTGTAAATCGAACCAATGTTATTGCAGTGTACAATGTCACTAATACATCTACTGAGACATTGTACAATGTCACTAATACATCTACTGAGACATTGTACAATGTCACTAATACATCTACTGAGACATTGTATCAGGGGAATGCCACCAGATTATTCCTACAGATAGAAGGATCGGGCTACTTCGGAATTGTTTTATTCTCTTTCATTTTTGCGTGTATACAACTAACAGTTGGTCTTATTGGCAACATTATTTCTTTAATAGTTTGGACAAAGGGCAAAGGAGTGAAGCGATCAGCATGTTCGACCTACTTCACATTGCTTGCATGTGCTGACATATTATCCTTGCTAAGCTACAGCATGCACTTTGCTTTCTACATCTCAATTAATTCCAGGAATAATTCCGCATTTGTTGCATCTTATAATTTCTTGCGTTACTTTTCGCCGTCGCTTTCTGCTTGGCTAGTGGTTTGTGTCTCAGTTGAAAGACTTCTAACTCTCACTTTCCCATTTACGTTCAAACCAAAAGGCGCCAAAATTAGAGCTAAAATTGCTTTTAGCATTCTTGTATTTATGCTTGCTGCGTTAAACAGTCATGTATTTGTTACGCAAACGTCCTTAAACAGCCAATGCATGGTAACTGCTCATAATAAACTCACTGCGGCTATGTGCAAGATATCCATACTTTGGACTTTATGCGTTCTTCCGTTTAGCCTCATAGTTACGTGTAACATTCTGGTATGGAACAGACTTTACCGGATGAAGTATGCACGTATAAGACGTAATCAAACACCTCGTGGTGCTACAATGTTCACCCAGTTGTGCTTTGCAAGTGGGTCGTTACAGGCTGTGTCTATCGTACCAACAATGGTGTTCTACATTATATATATAATAGACATTGATATGAACAGTGCGGCGGACATTCCAAAAGCATTAACTGCATGGTTTGTTTCACAGAACACCCTGTTCCTAAACAATTGTCTAAATTGTTTAGTCTACTGTTTCAGTAGCAAACATTTCCGTTCAGATTTAAAGATTCTGTTCTGTGAAAAATAGTGTAACACTAATTTATAAAGGTTTCCATAAGACATGGCTACCACAGGTCGCTGGCTTAGAACAGGAAAGTCGTAACTACCAAAACGATATATATAGAAAACAAGAGAAAACTGTCTGTAATTTACTCTTGACTTATGGGAAAACATGTTTTTAAAACTTCATTTTGGTCAACGTGACAATTTCAGATTTTCATGAAAATATGCTCATAAGGAGCGTCTTGTGAAGCAGATTTCACATATGCACGAGTCTTATAAGGTCGTAAGAGGTAGTTACGATCTTCTGGTTCTAAGCCATCGAGGTGATCACCGACACACTGTACTAAAGGTCAATTCCACGAAAAACAATCTAAGCTTTAAATTAATTACTAGTATTGGACTATGTGCAAAGATTCTTGTGTCGTAGATCCATACATGACAGATCTCCTGCTTCATACAGTCCTGAGTCTCCTGAATTGGTCAAATCTCACACATTTCTTGGAATGCTGGAACCTTGACATTTTTTACATGATGCAAATGACAAGTTAACAAATATTAATTTAAATAGCTTTACGAAGCAGGCATGGCAATTTCCTACAAGAATATTATGTGAAAAATGCATATTAACTACATTTATTAAAGTTTAAAGTTTGGAACAAGAAAAATACCCTGCGTTTTATTGAAATCTCCTGTATTAACATCACCAGTATTCTGCATTATATCGAAGGTGCCGAACCAAAACCCCGTTACTCAATTTTGGCGCGAAAACTTTTTGCAGCATCCGCATCTGCTAGATTTCCCGCGCATTTCTGTCTAGTCGCCATCTAAATAGCCAATCGCGTTAGGCCTACTTCAATACAGTCAGGTAACAAAATACCATATTATTATTGGATTCAAAAAGGTTAGTAAAAAAATCCCGTATACCGTATGACAGTGTCGGAGTTGATTTTGGTTCCAAATAGGATCAGGTAGGGTGTCATCGTCGGTTTTATTTCAACGGAGTAAATACGTTTTTTTCGTCCCCTGAAAAGTTGTCTTTTTGCAGTTACGGGGTTTTGGTTCGGCACCGTCAAGTTATGCTTCAGGAAAATAGGGCATGTACGTAGATTGTTTCAAGAAGCCGTGTACTTTTTATATGTATTGCTCAATTATATAAATGGTAAAAGCTTTGACGAATCGATCTAATTCTGGATTGTCAGATATTCGATTTGACGGCCACCTGCAGATGTGCAGATGTCCGTGATTGTTCAGTGTTATAGTACAAAGCTGACAATATCTGTTTATAGCTTGGAGGATTTGACACGAACCTGGCCTTTTTATTAGCACAATTAAACAGTCAATATCTCGTCAGTATTTACAAACTCGGATGCATGTTGCCATAGCCGGGGAGTATCACGAAGACACTCGAAATTTAATACAAACACAAATTTGATATTGCACGATTTGCTTGCGGAAATTGATATATTCAAAGCAAAAACCTTGTAATATATTAATTAATTCATGCAAAAAGGTCAGGTTCGTGTCAAATTCTTCAAGCTATACTTATGTACATGTAATTGTAAAACCTATTTTGCAACAGTTGACCAATGATGCAATCGTTTTGGTAAATATCACAATATACTGAGTGCATTATTAGTACGATTCTAAAATAGTCAATAGTCTGTATTTGACAGCATTACAAGAAAGGAAACCGTTCCTCGGAACTCTGTTATGTTATTTGGCCTACTTGTGCCCGAAAAACTACTCAACCGCTGTTCGTAAAAATCGGTCAAAGAATAAAAAAATGTACTTTACGATGTGTTGATTTCTATGTTTTGACTATGCCATATTTTACATAAAAAACCATCGACAGTGGATTCAAGGTAGACCAGCGAACAATGACAAGTATGCCTACCCGGATAGTTGAATAGTAAAAGGTGCCAATGGTAACTAGAGCTACGACAGGAGTGATGAATCATACCCCCGCAGCACCGCCTTGACACAGGAATATTATTCAAAATTATAGTCTTCATGACTTTGTACCAAACAATTTTAAAATCCAGTAAGAAATGACAAAGTTTTGCATGACTATATAACCTTTGACCTGTAAGTGTGACCTTGACCTTTGACATAGGGACCTGCGCAAGACACACCGTCTTGATGTGGTGAACATTTGTACAAAGCAATTTTAAAATCCAGTAAGAAATGACAAAGTTACAGAGCGGGCGGACACGAGGCTAACATACCGACAGACCAACAGACCGACAGACCAACATGGTGACTCCAGTATACCCCCTTCAAACTTCGAACGAGTGCCCGTGTTTTATTCACCGACATTATACAAGAACAGAGTTTTTATTTCGATTCTAAATACGATAATATCCCGCACTATTTAACTGCGCGCATTCCATTTTCACCCATTTGACATTGAACATAATTCCACACTGAAATTGAGTGGCTTATTAGCTGGTACAATTACCTTCCTCGTTAATGAAAACGACCTTCGTAATTTTCTGAAGGAAATTACCACAATTTAAACATTGAAACAATTCTAATAACACGAGTATATGGTATCTATTTCATAAAATGATTTTTACGCATCCGAACTCCTGCCCGTGTTTTATTCACCGACAATAAACGCGTACAGATTTTTATTTCTTAATTCTAACACGATTCGCGGATTAATCCAATACACAAAGAACGAACCGAACCATGTTAAATTGCCCCCATAAAACATACCTATCAAATTGGCTGTTTCTATTTACGCCCAGTATCACTTGACATATTTATGAATGAATGAACGTAAACTTTATAGTAAAATTTACTACGAGTCACGTGACAAGGCGAGTTGCACGAGAATCCAGTGTTACATCTAGGACGCATCTATTTTTAGAAACTCCAATGTACTCTAGAAACCAAGTTTATTAAAGATTCTGATAATCAATCCATTTATATTTTTCACTTTATGAAATAGATACCATATACTCGTGTTATTAAAATTGTTTCAATGTTTAAATTGTGGTATTTCCTTCAGAAAATTACGAAGGTCGTTTTCATTAACGAGGGAGGTAATTGTACCAGCTAATAAGCCACTCAATTTCATCGTGGAATTTTGTTCAATGTCAAATGGGTGAAAATGGAATGCGCGCAGTTAAATAGTGCGGGATATTATCGTATTTAGAATCGAAATAAAAACTCTGTTCTTGTATATTGTCGGTGAATAAAACACGGGCACTCGTTCGGATGCGGAAAATTAAATCACTCGTGCTACGCACTCGTGATTTAATTTTTCCGCAACCGAACTCCTGTCCGTGTTTTATTCACCGACAATAAACGCGAACAGATTTTTATTTCTTAAATATAAATGGATTGATTATCAGAAGCTTTAATAAAACTTGGTTTCTAGAGTATATTGGAGTTTCTAAAAATAGATGCGTCATAGATGTAACACTGGATTCTCGTGCAACTCGCCTTGTCATCGTGACTCGTAGTAAATTTTACTATAAAGTTTACGTTCATTCATTCATAAATTTGTCACGTGATACTGGGCGTAAATAGAAACAGCCAATTTGATAGGTATGTTTTATGGGGGCAATAAAACATGGTTCGGTTTGTTCTTTGTGTATTGGATTAATCCGCGAATCGTGTTAGAATACTGTTTTGTGAATAAAAAATAGCTACCTAACTACAGAGGCAATTTAGCCACATACGCACATGCCAAATAAATTAGATCAAAAATTATAATTTTTACTTCCCCAAGTTTTTCATCCATTCAATCAGGAGCTTGTGAATATGTATCCTGATTCAATATACCAGTATATATTTGACTTTTATCTAATGAATGAGTGAAAAGTCGGGATCTGTTTTTGTGATATAATTTCTAAGCCTGTGTTGTATGTTACCTTCTCATATGATTCTGTTTAGAAAATGGGATACTATGATTTTCATGAGTGACTTAATTACCTGTGTATCCTGAAGTTAAAAGAAACACGAGTAAAGACCAGGAAGGGGTGAACAAAGCATCAAACAATGGGTTAGTGTATAACGATGTTGTTTATTAGATCTACCAGTTTCAGTCTTGGAAACACCTTGATCAAGATGTCATATAAACAATACTCATCTAAGTACATGTGTACAATATGTTAATAAATATAGAACAGTTAACTGTTGTAAATAAATACTGATGTGGCTAGTTATCACCCCAAGTATAGCTTGTGTATACAGGTATAAATACATTTTCAATAGATTTGACTTCCAAATGGAAATATTATAAAAATCGCTGGCTTAAGTGCTACATATTCACATGAAAATCGGTAATTGTCATGTAGGCCAAACTGAAGTTGAAACAGTTTGTCTTGTCACAAATAACTTTCTGACAGTTTTTTTCTCAAAAGTTTGATTTTGTACTTCCGACTTACATTTCTCATTGTAAGCCAGCAAAATATGCTTTTCGTTATAATAATGACTAAAGTCTAAACTTATTAAAGGGGGACTTTGCCAGCGGTAGGGGGCACAGCATGGACCTTTTTATCATGTCATTGATGATAATTATTTCATGTAATATATTACACAGCAATTACTGAAAATGATGGGGATTTATTTCTATCTTTGACCATCTGGGTATCTAGCATACTATACTGACTATGTTACAATTTCACTGTATGGGGCACAGCTCGGTATGTTACCATTCTATACATCAATGATTTGTAGCTACACATATATTCATAACCTATGACAGATATATTCTGGTGATGAGGAGTATTAGGTTATCAAGGAACTTTCTATTATGTTGAACTTGATAAACTTAGATAAAATGTTTCCAATTTATGTTTTAACATCCATGTTTTTACATAAATTATATACCCTATTAAAAAAGTTATAATTATGTTGTAGTTCTAAAAACAATTCCTCAATACTGATGTACACACGGCAAACTTAAACAAGAGGGTCCAAAGGGCCCTGGGTCGCTCACCTGTTTGGCCTAGTGACCTAGATTTTGGCCCAAATGACACAGTATCTAACTTGACCTAGATTTTATAGAGATAAACATTGTGACCAAGTTTCATAAAGATAAAGTCAAAAAATTTTCAATGATTTGGCCTCGTGACCTAGTTTTTGACCCCAGATGACCCAATATCGAACTTGACCTAAATTTCATAATGATGATCATTGTGATCAAGTTTCATAAACATAAGGTCAAAATTGTGACCGCTAGTGTGTTCACAAGCTTTTTCAATGATTTGGCCTTGTGACCTAGTTTTTGACTCCGGATGACCCAATATCGAATTTGACCAAAATTTTATAGTGATGATCAGTGTGATCAAGTTTCATAAAGATTAGGCTCAAATTGTGACCTCTAGTGTGTTCACAAGCTTTTTCAATGATTTGGCCTTCAAATGCTTGTGTCCTAGTTTTTGACCCCGGATGACCCAATATCGAACTTGACGTAGATTTTATAGAGATGATCATTGTGATCAATTTTCATAAAGATTAGTCTCAAATTGTGACCTCTAGTGTGTTCACAAGCTTTTTCAATGATTTGGCCTTGTGACCTAGTTTTTGACCCCAGATGACCCAATATCGAACTTGACCTAGATTTTATAGAGATGATCATTGTGATCAATTATCATAAATATTAGTCACAAATTGTGACCTCTAATGTGTTCACAAGGTTTTTCAATGATTTGGCCTAGTGACCTAGTTTTTGACCCCAGATGACCCAATATCGAACTTGACCTAGATTTACAGAGATGATCATTGTGATCAAGTTTCATAAGGATTAGGCTCAAATTGTGACCTCTAATGTGTTCACAAGGTTTTCCTTTGATTTGACCTAGTGACCTAGTTTTTGACCCCACATGACCCAATATCGAACTTGACCTAGATTTTATGGAGATGATCATTGTGATCAAGTTTCATAATGATCAGGCTAAATTTGTGACCTCTAGTGTGTTCACAAGCAATTGTGAACGGACGGCGACGGACGAAGAGCGATCACAAAAGCTCACCTTGTCACTTTGTGACAGGTGAGCTAAAAATTAATGCTTATTACGCCCATCCCCTACTTACAAGATCATTTTAAAAAATAAAAAATGAAATCCATTTTTAATATTTTTCAATCTAGTTGAAAAACTTGCTACAGTTAATTTACCTGGGTAAATAGTTCAGGATAATTTAAAACACGTAGTTAAAAAATCTTCTAGTTTAAAACTTACTCAGCATCTGTTTCGATAAGTTCCCAGTCATTGTGAAAAACCAGGACCTTATGATATGGTAAAGCATTTAAAATCCATGGAAAGACTGTATTACTGTATGTGTTGAAATCCAACTATATGAGCCCCGTATATACAAACAATTTATGTGGATGTACAGTTTCTAATTGGTGAACATTCTATGAATTTAAAATATTTTTGTCTTCAATGTTATCATATTAATTATGATATAAAATCAATGCATTTTCTGAGTGTATAAAGTGATGCTATCATTTGCATATTATTGTCCAAGTTACCCTGACCATAGCCTCATGCTGGTAGATAATGATAAGGAAAAATTCAACACATGTTATGACTGATCCTCGTGGGTACCAGTTTTCACACATAGCCATTAATGAATAGCCTGCTGACCCACTAATTTTTTTCCTGGTAAACCAAAGTCCCCCTTTAAAGTCACAAAATTGATAGAACCACAAACAAGCACAGACTTTCCACAAGTGACAGGTAAAAAACACAATTTGCACAACAAATGCTTTCTAAATACTTCAATAAAAACAATACTAACTAGAGCTGTGTCGATACAGTCTATCGACACAGGTGCCATCATTGGGGTATATAGTAAAAGAAACAAAGGACCATAACTCTGGTAAAAATTGCGGTTAACATTACATCAAATTTGTTAAAGTTTGAAGAAATTCGGTTTGTGGGGAGTTCAATACACAAAATTAATGTTGTATGGACGGACAGCACCAATGCTATATGCCCCCCACTTATAAATAAATGAGGGGGGGGGGCACATTTATAAGTGGGGGCACAACTAGAAATCCCAAATATCAGGCTACAAAACAAGGGACATTACTGTGTTAAAACCACCAAGCCCAAGATTAAATGCTAATGCATCATGTCTCATACTAATAGTCATAAACATTCAAGCAATTCAAAGTTTTCATGAACATATGAGGGGTGATCAATAAATTCAAAATATTTCCTTCTAGCAATTTTGTCAGTGCGTAAGGCTCAAAAACAAATGATCATAATTCAGCGAAAGACCTGCTTCAACCAAATGCACTTATAACAACTTTTTCCATTCCCCCCTATATACAAAAAGTTGTTTAATACTTTGGAAACACTATCATGTAAAGAAATCAATTAAAAGTTTGAAAAATACATTGAATCATCCCAAAACAAATGTAACAATGGAAGACACAATAAATTACAAAAAAGCATGCTATCAGTGAGAAAGTTTAATTGTATAGCTTGGAGAATTTGACACGAAACTGACCTTTATGTATGAATATATTACAAGGTTCTGGCTTTGAACATATCAATTTCAACAAGCAAATCATGCAATAGTGGTATTTCAAATTTTTGTTTGTTTTACATCTCGAGCATTTTCGTGATACTTCCCAATTACGAAAACATACAACTGGGTTATAAATATAGACAAGATATTGACTGTTAAATTACATATTTAGGCTTATTAAAAGGTCAGTATTGTGACAAAAACTCCAAGCAATACCAGTGAGAAAGCTTGTACCTGTGTCATTTTTTTTCTTTTCATAACAGAGGAATATAACAAGCATACAATGTTCACTAATCTAAACTCCGGTACAGGACTTACCCAGGAGTGGTATTCTTAATTGACTTAAGGGTAGATCACACCATATTAAACTCTTTGACAGTGACAGGTGATTGGCGTTCCTTATTCTCAAGATAAATAAGATCAGTATTGACTACCACCCCTGGTTAATATATAGATGATCTTGAATGAGTGTTGGTTAATTTATGAATTTATTCAACAAGTTCCATATATCAAATAATTAACCAAAACTAAATTGATTTTCTATTTATACTTTTACTCCTATAATAAGAGCATCATATATATATACGAGGGGTGATCAATAAATTCGAGGACTTTTCATCTAACAATTTCATATTGGCAGCATTTCTCAAAGCCATTTAACATCATTCGCAGTAAGATGTCTCTGACCGAATGCAATAATAAAATTATTTGATTCATACAAGGAGCGCGTGACGTTGGACGTCACGTGACGTCATTCCAAGCGTCACCGTCGGAGCAGCACACAGCTCCTTTCTTGACTGATACCCGGTCCCATGTATAAGACTTGTTTTCTTTTACTACTGAAATATGTAGTTAATAGCCAATTCTGGAATGTGAGATGGAATAAAAATAGTATTTATGCGTTATGGGAAACAAAACTCGGGAAATGGCTGTTTACTTTACAAAATTAGATCATTCCAATTAAGAATGAAGCACGACCTATCAGGTTTAGGACGCAATATCGAAATAACCCTTTTGATTTGGAGTCAACGATTTAATGTTTTGTAGCCTATACTAGTCTTCGTTTTCGCCAGTTACATTTGGTTGAGATCTGTGCGTCTTATTTCGCAGAATTTAACGGAAAATGTCCCTAACTCGGTGTTATTTTTGCTGTTTATCCCTATTTTATCGACTCAACCGTTTGACAGAGACCCAACAATCACATAAACACCGGAATCATATGAAAATGGCCAATTGGGAGCGCAAAGAGTCCATGCACAATTTAGTCAAGTCATTTTGGAGATGTCGCGAGGATTTTACAAGTTTCGCGTTAATGTTCATAGCATGTCGTTTCTCAGAAATAACGCGGCGTCCGAGATGCTCGACAGTGCGTGCTTCACCATGGTTACAAAAAGTGACGTCATCAAGTAAATAATGACGTTATCATAAAGTAAATTAAACAAAACGCGAGATAATTGATTGATCTACATCATCGTGGAATTTCATTACTCTAGTTTCAATATTTCAAAATTGAGAAGGAAAGTCCTCGAATATATTGATCACCCCTCGTATATACGTACGTAATGTGCATGGCGTCATCACAATACATAAAGAACGTCAAATGACATCATTAATTTTGCGTATTTTTTGCAAACTGCATTACCAAGTTTTTATCACATAACCTGCGATCTGGGAGTGCCGGAAAGCTTTGTCGCCTACATAAATAACAAAATTAGCCTAATGTAACATATTAAGAGCTAAATTTATAGCGCTAATTGGAACTGAATACCCAACCAGCATGAGCTCTATAAAACAACATGCCAGTATCTGACAATATATTCAATGCTGATTCCTCACAGGCTGATATAAATAAAATAGTCCCACGCTGCACTTTGATTGGCTGTGACAGAGACTTGCTTGTGAGGCTTGCAGCGCCCTCTATACATATAACAATACTAGCACTGTTGATTGCTGGAAGACTGGTGGATTTCAACGTTGAGGGAACCTGCAAAACAAACTCACTTTTAGTTGGTATTGGTTTGTTTAAGGTTAGTTGACATTACGCCAGATCGCTCCACCAAATTGTTTGTCTAACGTTGCTTGGCAAAGGTTTTCAAGTTAATCCATTGGGCCATGTCAATATAATTACCGTTAAAATTGATTTTTATGGTATTTATTGACAACAGTTACTGACATAATGTCAATTGTTAAACTACTTCTTGAAATGTACCACTTTCTAGGCATATTATTAAACAATACACTATGATAAATGCCTATTTGACCAGTATGCTGATACATGGAAATTTCACGAAAACCAGAGTTTCATGGCAGCTATGCCAAGCATAATTTGGCAGAAATTTCTGGTTCACCTACTTTGCACAAAAGTACATTAATTTGGTTCATTCTGTTCCATAATTATAGCCACTAGAATTATTACAGTCCTTGTTTATGAATCTAAATCCCTTTTAAATCATATTTAAGTGTATCTTGTGACATGTTTCGCTTTATCACTCCTATTTTGGATTTAACTAACTTGGCAGGTATGGATATAAAAGGCATTTTTCTTACCCTGATCTCAGTGACTGCAAAATCTGCAATGGGTGGGGTAAATCTTCGTACTTTGCATTCACATTCCACGTCATCAGCGGGTGTGTATATATTATCTATGGCAGGTTTACCCTCGTAATTTAACATTTCTATCAAAGTTTCTGTGTCTATAAACTTGGGTGTAAGTCCTGCACGTACCACATTGTCTGAACACGCCATACATTCCATGCAATCTATAAAATAAATTCAGTACAATTTATAGATCAGATGCTCGGCCAAATGGGTTATTCCGGTGGGGAGGGTAAATAAATCCCACTTTCCTACAGATCAGTACAAAACACACTGTGACATTACATTGACAAGCATGTCAGGCATAAATGAAAAATTGCAAATTTGACTGACATTTCAATTATTCCATAATTTTCACCAGAGTAGTAATTGTTTAATTCCTCAACCATTGACTTTTGACTTGACTTGAAAAATTTACTTGACATGTCCATGATCTTGAAAGAAAACACCCTGACATTTCCCTGACTTGAATTTTTTCCCCTGACATTCACTAACATGGGAAATTCCTTGAGTTGAGAAAACTCATCTAAGCTATTCTATCTTTTATAGATTTCTATTGTTGATTATCAAAGGGCCATAAAACTGGCTATATAATCCCGATTTATAATTCCTGACAAAAAACATCCAACTTGGCCAAGCACGGACTGTTCAACTAAAGTTTTCTTACAGCTTGACCAATGTTTAAGAAGAACAAGCTCTGACTAAAACTATGTAACTTACATCCGAAAAGACATACTGACAAGCATACAGACTGATGGACAAACAGACAGAGAGACTGATGTTCATCAATCATGCACGAAAACAACATAATCTCCCATCTCTTTGTGGTAGACTTAATACCAGATCAGTTAAACTTTAAAGATTATTTAACCATGGTCAAGGAGAACAAGCTAGGACTAAAACTATATGACCAACAGATAGACTGACAAATATATACATACAAACGGACAGACAGATGTCCATCAATCTAATACAGGGCCACAGAAAATGAAGAATAAAATTCCCTGAGGTAATTTTCAATAATTATTTGCCGTGTTTGCAACCATGGGCATAGGAGCATCTTCAACATTGGGATATGACAAATGTATGTGTATATAATAACTGTCATGGTGTTATGTATATGAAAAATTTGCTTGTCAAAAAGCCTGGCAAAGAGAACCTTATTATCCACTAGGACGTCCAAGACATGCTACAAGGGAAATTTTTTTAAACAATGGTTCAATTAATGCATTCTTGGAATATGATTTTGCGTTTTCTGGACATATTTTATTAATTTTATTAATTTACATTATCAATCACATTAAAGAGGCGTTCCCTATAACTTTGATCTTTTAAATCAATTCAGGAATATTATACATTAAATGAGAATCATTATTGCTTAAACTCCTCAAATCTTCAACAAAAATCTCTCACCAATTACCGAGAAAAAATGTAAATATATTTCCGTAACGTGCCAAAATAGTCACAAGTTGTTTCTCTTTGACCACATAATAATAAATTACTGGAATTGTTATTGGTGATTTAAATATATTTTTGACATTATAGAAACATATTTGCGCACAAGTTCTTCTGACAAATTATGATAATTTATAGTGCTTTGGACATTTAGCTCATTTCATGTAATAGTAGAGAAAACTATGCCTAGCCTAGTTATAGGGAATGCCTCTTTAAGCCCTTGTTTCGAAAAACTTACTATCTGTTGCACAACTAGCAAACTTCTAAGAGTTAACCTAAATGAGAAGGGGTTGAGTAGGGCTATCTAACAATAAAAGCAATTTAAAGCAATTATAAGGGACTTGGTGAAATAATATTAAATATCTTACAATTTCTTTATTCAGTGCATACAGGGTGTCCAAAAAGAAAGTATACAGTTTCGGGTATTTTTATCAACGCTTAATGTTCTGTTATCGCAAATAAATTTTGCACATGGTTAAACAAAATATGTAAGTTTTTTTCTGGTACCAGTTTGAAAATTGTACTCGAATATCTTTCAAAAAATGTCAATTTCTAAAAAATACCTTATTTTGACCGTGGCGTCATTTTGACGTGATTTACGATGTTTTCACAATTTCTGTCTGTCTCATGTCTCCCGTTTTGCACTCATTCTTTAAAAGTGTTGATTACATTTACACAGATTTTTTTACAAATAGGTATTCTTAAATTGCATTTTGATGTTGGTCAGAAGAAAAGTTGTGTATATTAACATTTGATTGTACATAAGCGATCTCGGATAGACCAAAACAAAAAAATCCACATTATTAAGACCCGGGCTGTGGGCGGTCCATTCGACTCTGCAGTGGAATTTGCTTGAAAGTATTTTGACACCAAATGATTCTTGTAATTCACCCAACACCGTGCATTGCCATGTGTGACTCTGGCTCCACCTGCATAAACTATACAACATTCAAAACAAAAGATTCGCTGCCGAGTTCATAAAGAACTTGCTTAACAAAGGCAAGTAAGACAACGGGTTTACGTCTTTCTATTTTGTTGTCGAAATCACAAGTGAATAGCCTACTATATGTCTAATATCAGTTTAGACATTTGTGAAATTCAAATGCAAATTTTCCAAGAATGCATGCTAGGCGGGAAACACCAGAAATACAGAAATTTTGAACACGTCGCAAATAATGCCAAAATGACGCAACGGACAGAATACGGTAATTTTAGAAAATTTACATTTTTTAAAAAAATATCCAAGTTACAAGTTTTAAACTGATGCCAGATAAAAATTTCATCTTTTGACTAACCATGTGCTAAATTTCTTTGCGATAGCAAAACGTTAAGATTTTATTAAAATGCACTGAAACTGTATACTTTCTTTTTGGACACCCTGTATATTTAACAAATACTTGATAACATGTTTATATAGCAGTTATTTTGCGAGCGTAGCCAGCATGAAAATTCATATTTTTTACTTTTTCGCTGAGAACAAAAGGCAATTACCTATAATAAGACTTTTATTTCTCAAATTATGTAAAATTCCCTGATTTTTGCCCAATATTGAAATTCCCTGATATTCCCGGCAGGCAATTTATTTTGGTCATTTTCCCTGTTTTCCAGAGTCTGTGGCCACCTGGTAATATCACCCCTCTATGTGAAAGACATTATTAATTACAGATTTTATATGTATTACTTACTTCCTGACAGGTAAGCATGAGGTAGGTTAGCTTCTAGGTAGATGGTATCACCAGGACTCAGTCTCATCACATTCAGGAAATAGATAGAGAATCCACCAACATCACCCGGGAATTCCTTGTCCAGTTTTAACAAAATATCACCAACAAAACTGCTAGTATCCTTCCCTGATGATTCTGTGATAGACACAAACAAATAATGTGCTCAATAAATAGCTGGCTTAGAATGAGAAGGCCGCAAGTACAAACTTAATATTTTGAGAAAACAAGAGAAAACTGTCCAAAATATTACTCTTTACTTGTGGTGAAATAAGCTGGTCAATATGACAAGTTCTGATTTTCATGAAAATAGGCTCATAAGAAGGGCCTTGAGGTGCTGATTTTACATATGTAACAGTCTTATAACGGCGTAAGTAGTAGTTACTACCTTCTCTAAACCAGCAAAATGTTTGTTTATTTGTCTGTCCCTTTGCAAATGTTTACCCAAACTTTTAAGTCAAAGCTTAATACTTTCAGGGCAAATAACTTCTTAAGAAATCAAATAAATGGGTCACATGTACAAATATTCTATATATGTGCCAATTTTAAATGAATTACTCTTTCAGTAGTATCTGTGAAAGACCAAGTCTAAAACAGATACCTTTGACGGTTTTTGAGAAATGTTGTCTTACAATCACAGACGACGTGAGTGTCAACAAAATCAACATTTTTCTTTAAAATTAAGAAAACAAATGCACCTACCTAAGGCTTTAACTTTCTCCACTAATGTCTTTAACTCAGTTTGAACAACATCTTTATTTTGTCTCATCATGGATGCAAAGCAGTCTTTTAAAGCATCTTGTTGAAGAGTTGTGTCCCCTGATTGAGAAGCACTGGCGAGTTTGTCAGCATTATCAGGACCAACAACAACTCTCATTTCATCAATTTCTATAAGACAGCAAATACCGTAAACTTAAATCATTTAATTTTGATGGAGCGAAATTTCATGGTTTTGGTACAAAATACCATTTCTATGGGATGTTAATTCGTATTTCAGATAATAAATACAAGGGTCAAAATTATTGTTCGAATTTTGTGCAAGAAGGTGAGCCACAAAATCCATGAAATTTGATCCCCACAAAAATTCATGATTTTACAGTCATGTAATAAAAACAAAGCAATCCAGTTAACTTTCAAAAACTCCAAGCCTTTATTTGACAGTCAGCTTTCTACTGAAATGTGGCATGCATATGAGAGCCTCCTCCCAGATTTGAATCCCAGAGGTCATCAGATTAGAAGGCAACCGTGTTAAACACCGATCTAAAGAGGCACACAAACACAGGGATGATCCCAGGGGTAAAGACTGGCATTTTCAACTTGGTAGCCCAACATAGTACTTTCTGTGATTATTGTATAGTGTATATAGGGAATTTCTTGAAAACTCTAGGGGCCCAGCCCAAAATCTAGGGACCGTGGGCTACTGGGCCCCTGCTAGTCTGTATCCCTGTGATCCTATCCTATAATGTCACTTCCTCTATCACTCATAGGGTGACACAGTCAAGTGGATAAGGCTCTTGATTAAGGATCAAAGGTTAACTTCACGGCAGGTCATACCATTGCATTAAAATGTTGACCTTTTTGCATACTTTAGTACATTAAATTGGGAGAGCAAAGCTTGTATGTTGACCAAACCAGTTTAACCAAAGTTAATACATCATGAGAATCTGACGCCGAAGCTGTACAAAATGCTTAATTAATAAATACTGTAACCCAAAGACAATCAAAAGCCACTCAAAAAATAGCACACCATCAAATTGCGAGTATACTTTAATAGAGTGAGACAAACACTGAAAGGAAGCTGATGGTGATGTATCATCCATATCCCTTTAAAGCAAATTTCAAGCAAGAAATAAATCTACAAAAGAAAAGTCAGTGTACATACCTTTAAGAAAATGAACAATTTCTGAGATAGGCCTAAAGCCACAGAGGCCAAGAAAGTCTGTAAGAGCTATGGCCATCTCTGGTTTGTGATTTGGATCTTTATAATTCTTCGGATCTTTCTTATGTAAGATCTCAGCATGCGCCTAAAAAAGTACAAATCAAGACGAGATTAGACACAAATATGAATTTCGCCTGCAAAGGGCCCTAACTCTGGCAAAAATAATTCTACTTTAAATTACTGGCAATCTGCATAACTATGCTCACTACAATCAATTCATATGAAGTTTCATAGAAACGCCGCTAGTGGTTAATGAGAAAAATCTAAATCTATTGGGAAATTGTTATTCACGAAAGAGTAAACCAGATATGAATTATTGTGAGCAAATTAAAGTGTTCATATTGAATATTAGCTTGCAGTCTACATCATACCAGTGATATGGTCGAATGGCAGTTTTGCAATAACTGATCAATGCTCTTTTATGAACATAAACTAGAAGCATATAGAACTTGCCGTCTAATCTGGCAACCCGTGTTCAAATCCGGGTGGAGGCACATATAAGTATGCCTGCCATATATCAGTAGAAATAAAGCAAATTAAGACCCTGCTCAGCATTCATATTTTTAGTATATATGTATTTCAATAATTGATCAAAGCTCTTTTACGAACAAAAACTTGAAGCATATAGAACTAAATACATATCTAACTCACAGAGTTTTCAATGTTACAACTTCGGAGTAGGGGCCCTACAGAGGGGCCCTCTGAAGAGCAAGAATCTGTTTTCCCGAAAGCTGACACTTATTATAAATCTTATTTCTGTAGAGCAACAACCTCTTAACAAAAAGCTAATTCAACTTCAATGTAATACTTCACTTAAAATCGTAATTGGGTGGGAGATATGACACCGATACAGCAACTAGTCTATATTTGCAGATCCCAAAGGGTTGTGCTTTACACAGGTTGTTCTGTATTCAAATTCTGCTCATAGAACTTACCTTATTAGGATGAGCTTGTATAGATAGAGCTTTATCAACGGATAAAACCTTGAATAGATACGGCAGTGATCCACCAAACTGAGTGTTTATATCAGCTCCTAATTTATCTGGATTTTCTCTCACCCATTCACTCAATGGCTTATCAGGTTTGCCTGGTATAACGACCACGGAAGGTGCATTCGGGTGTGTCCCCATCCATAACTGAAGTTGAAAAAATATAAGACTGTGTTCAATGAAAGCATATGCCCCAGTGGAAAGCTGTGGCCCGTTTTATAAACATATCTTAGCTAAGTCAATCAGAGGCCATAATTCAGTCTAAATGTTGAATAGTGCTGTATGACTCTGTTGATTTGAGGTGTTTATGATGGTGAACAAGTATGCCAAGTTTGAAGCAATGCCCTAATGGACTTTAAAACTATTTGAGTTTCAACAACTTGCAGGTATAGGTTAACCTTTTCGGACAAACAAATTAATAGAAGAACAGACAATGGGTGAACAGGATAATCACCATTTATGCCTCCATAATTAGTAGATGTCAGGGCACAATAAATTGTTTGCTATCTCTAATTATTAAAATCACGACTATAGATGCTATGAAGCTTCAACCTACAACACTCTGCTAGCAAGTCAAAATGTTCTAATTACTAAATTTTATCAGAACAAATGAGACACTTACATAATATCACAGATGTTTTTAAATTATAGATGTTAAGCACGATAGCTTAAAATGGTGTAATAATCCAAGTCCACATTATACCAAAGATGAAACAAACAATTGTACCAGTAGTTTTCGATACTCAATGACATTATGAAAGGGAAAGCTGACTTGTCCTGTGGAATCCCATCAGGAATGAGGTGTCAAACGTTAGCAAAATGAGTTGTGAAAGTTCAAGTCAAGCTTAAATCTTTTTTCTGAAATGTTCAACCTACTATACATTTTCCACCCATAATTATGCCCACCCCATCTTTGATGAGGGGGTAAATATATTGCTTTGCACATGTCAGCCGGTAGACCAAAATGGTTTCCATTCAGTTAATACTCAAGGACCTTCCAACTTTGCATGGAGGTTTGTCAGCATCAGTAGATGACTCCTACCAATTTTGAGGTCAGTATGACAAAGGTCAAGGTCACTGTGACCTTTATCATTTTAAACAATTAGGCTGCCATGTGGGTGTACGTGTTTTATAAAAAACATGTGGTGTTTGTATATATAAACTAAAACATGTTTTCTCACCTCAGCATATCTTGTTTCATTGTCAACTTTAAAACTGGAATCACCACTACTGAGTAGACTAGCCACTTCACTATCATTCCCAATCTTACCCCAATGGTAATTCTGGCTACAGCATTTTAATTCAAAAACTGAAATATAAATCATACAGGAATGTTTAATCTTTGTTGGTGCAGTTAAACTGTTTTTCTATTGGTCAAATTATAAGGTGTGTCAAAATACAGTCTTTCTATTGGTCAAATTGTAAGGTGTGTCAAAATACAGTCTTTCTATTGGTCAAATTGTAAGGTGTGTCAAAATACAGTCTTTCTATTGGTCAAATTGTAAGGCGTGTCAAAATGCAGTCTTTCTGTTGGTCAAATTGTAAGGTTTGTCAAAATACAGTCTTTCTATTGATCAAATTGTAAGGCGTGTCAAAATGCAGTCTTTCTGTTGATCAAATTGTAAGGTATGTCAAAATGCAGTCTTTCTATTGGTCAAATTGTAAGGTGTGTCAAAATACAGTCTTTCTATTGGTCAAATTGTGAGGTGTGTCAAAATACAGTATTTCTGTTGGTCAAATTGTAAGGTATGTCAAAATACAGTCTTTCTATTGATCAAATTGTAAGGTGTGTCAAAATGCAGTTTTTCTATTGATCAAATTGTAAGGCGTGTCAAAAAACAGTCTTTCTATTGATCGAATTGTAAGGCGTGTCAAAATACAGTCTTTCTATTGGTCAAATTGTAAGGCGTGTCAAAATGCAGTCTTTCTGTTGGTCAAATTGTAAGGTATGTCAAAATGCAGTTTTTCTATTGGTCAAATTGTAAGGTGTGTCAAAATACAGTATTTCTGTTGAATAAATTGTAAGGTGTGTCAAAATACAGTATTTCTATTGATCAAATTGTAAGGTGTGTCAAAATGCAGTTTTTCTATTGATCAAATTGTAAGGCGTGTCAAAATACAGTCTTTCTATTGATCAAATTGTAAGGCGTGTCAAAATACAGTCTTTCTGTTGGTCAAATTGTAAGGTATGTCAAAATGCAGTTTTTCTATTGGTCAAATTGTAAGGTGTGTCAAAATACAGTCTTTCTATTGATCAAATTGTAAGGTGTGTCAAAATACAGCCTTTCTATTGATCAAATTGTAAGGCGTGTCAAAATGCAGTCTTTCTGTTGGTCAAATTGTAAGGTATGTCAAAATGCAGTCTTTCTATTGGTCAAATTGTAAGGTGTGGCAAAATACAGTCTTTCTATTGATCAAAGTTCGTCAAGGCCAGCCAAAATGTAGTCTTTCTATTGGTCAAATTGTAAGGTTTGTCAAAATGCAGTCTTTCTATTGGTCAAATTGTAAGGTATGTCAAAAGGCAGTCTTTCTATTGATCAAATTGTAAGGTGTGTCAAAATGCAGTTTTTCTATTGATCAAATTGTAAGGCGTGTCAAAATACAGTCTTTCTATTGATCAAATTGTAAGGCGTGTCAAAATACAGTCTTTCTATTGGTCAAATTGTAAGGCGTGTCAAAATACAGTATTTCTGTTGAATAAATTGTAAGGTGTGTCAAAATACAGTATTTCTATTGATCAAATTGTAAGGTGTGTCAAAATGCAGTTTTTCTATTGATCAAATTGTAAGGCGTCTCAAAATGCAGTCTTTCTGTTGGTCAAATTGTAAGGTATGTCAAAATGCAGTTTTTCTATTGGTCAAATTGTAAGGTGTGTCAAAATACAGTATTTCTGTTGAATAAATTGTAAGGTGTGTCAAAATACAGTATTTCTATTGATCAAATTGTAAGGTGTGTCAAAATGCAGTTTTTCTATTGATCAAATTGTAAGGCGTCTCAAAATGCAGTCTTTCTGTTGGTCAAATTGTAAGGTATGTCAAAATGCAGTTTTTCTATTGGTCAAATTGTAAGGTGTGTCAAAATACAGCCTTTCTATTGATCAAAGTTCGTCAAGGCCAGTCAAAATGTAGTCTTTCTATTGGTCAAATTGTAAGGTTTGTCAAAATGCAGTCTTTCTATTGGTCAAATTGTAAGGTATGTCAAAAGGCAGTCTTTCTATTGATCAAATTGTAAGGCGTGTCAAAATACAGTCTTTCTATTGATCAAATTGTAAGGCGTGTCAAAATGCAGTCTTTCTGTTGGTCAAATTGTAAGGTATGTCAAAAGGCAGTCTTTCTATGGGTCAAATTGTAAGTGGTGTTAAAATACAGTCTTTCTATTGGTCAAATTGTAAGGGGTGTTAAAATACAGCCTTTTTATTTGCCAAATTGTAAGGTGTGTCAAAATGCTTATGGTTATACTGATTAAGATGTTCTCACATACCAAGGCAACAATCCACAGTCTGAAATATTTCTAGAAATTAGGAAGTATTTTCAAGTAGGCTATACACTAGTATCCAAATGAACCTGAAAGCTCAATAAAAAACAATATACAATAAAAGTTCATAGATTAATTATTTTTATGCACCGAACAATAGGGGTGTAACGGTACGCTCACTTCAAGATATTATTCGTACCGTCAATTTTTACGGTTCGGTATATTTTGGTACGATACAATATTCTCTTTAATTTTTAAGTAATAAGGATTTCGTTGCTTCTATAACAGCAAGTATTATGCGCCTATCAACTATTTTAAGTGAATTTAGACATAATGAAGCATATCTCAATACAAAATGTACAATTAAAAGGAGTGATACATGGTGATTATATAGAATCAGAAGGCTGTCAGGTGTTTTTGTTGTCTGGATATCATTTTGCTCATAAAAAAGCTTATACCGAACCGTACCGAAATTTAGAAGTCTTGTATCGTGAACCGTGATGGACTGTAGTCCGCGGTATTTCCCGCGGTATACCGTTACAGCCCTACCTAACAATTGAAACCATGGTGTCCACAACCCCAGGGAATGGCCGGGATTTTTACTAAATTGCTTTTTGATACATATGTTAAAACCCTCACAAATTGTTTCGCCCAACAGGGCTCGACACTAACACTGGTCCCCTGGTCCGAGGCCAGTGAAAATTAAGAAGGGCCAGTGAAAATCTTGAAGGACCAGTAACTGTTTTATTTACAAATTTTACGTTTCTTTGCTGGGGGACCAGTGACCGAAAATAGTTAGTGTCAAGCCTTGCCCATCATAATTGCCAGTGAAATAATCCCAGATATTCATCATATTCTCACTATTTTAGCACAATACAAAATCCCTGCACTCACACATCAGTGCATGGACATTGGAAAGGTGACAGAAGCCTTTAGGGCCCTTTTTGGTTGCTCACCTGTCTCACTATGTTAATCTAAGAAATCATTTACAACTTCTTAGAAACAAGCGTCATGAAGAGTGGATCAAAACTGTGACCTACAAAAATGTACATAAAGTGCATACAAGTTTTATTGAAAATTTGACCCAGTGATCTAGTGTTTTACCCCACATGGTCCAGTTTGACACTGGTCAAGATATCAGTGAGAATAATTTCTGACCAAGTTTCATTACAAGTGAATCAAAACTGGGGTCTCTACAGCGAACACAAAATATATTTAAGATTTGACCTAGTGACCTGGGTTTTGACCCAGTTTGGAACTAAGCCTATGCTTCACAGAGAGTAACATTCTAGCAAAATTTTATGAATATTGGATAAAAACATTGACATCTGCAATGAATAAAATGCTGTTATAAGATTTGACCAAGCAACATACTTCCTTACTCAACTAGACAAAGATTCAAATTTGGCCTACATTTATGAATACTGACATTTTGACTACATTTCATGAAGATTGGATCAAAACTGTGTCTATGGAAAGAAAACAAGGTTTTTCTTACATTTGACCAAATGACCAAGTTTTCAATCTAGCATGTCTCATTTCAAACTTGGTCTAATTTCCTGGAAAATAACATTCTGACAAAGTCTCATGAAAATTAATTAAAACTGTTATATGTGACCTCTGGAGTGAAAACAATGTTTTTCTAAGATTATACCAAGTTACATCTTTAGTTCTGTTTCAAATGTTGTCTTGATTTAATTGAGAGTAACATTCTGATTACACTTCATGAAGATTGAAAACTGTGACCTGCATGTAGAATGCAGGAACAGATATTTTCCAAATATTTGATATAGTGGCCTAGTTTTTGGCCCAAAGATGAACCAGTTTTAGTTGACCTAAATTTCATAGAGAACAACATTGTGACCAAGTTTCTTGAAGATTGAGTCAAAACTGAGACCCATTGTTTTCCTAATATGTTTGACCTAGTGACCTAGTTTTTCACCCCACATGACCCAATTTTTAACTTGGCCTCAATTTCATTAAGAACAACAATCTGACCAAGTTTCATGAAGATTGGATCAAATAGTTGACCTAGAGCAATTCCTTGGCCCATGCCATACTGTATCATGCTCTGTGGTATCATGGGTCGAAATGTAGTGAGTACGAATCACTTGACTTTCAATTAAATACTGAATTTTCTGTTGAGGTTAATAGAAAAGGTATTTGCTTGGATAGAAAAAATCATCAATTCCGTGTAATTAACATGTTAATTATCAAACAGAGGTGTGACACGACAAGGCATCCAAATAATCAGTTATTTACCGGCTTCTTGCGTGGCTGTCATAATTGATTTGTTTACAATCGTCTGGTAACCGAATATTCGAAAAATATTATAAAATTTATAAGTCATTTTTGTTGCATATTGTTCATATTTATCCTCTCCTTGTTACATATTATTGAAAATAAATTAAATTTATCGCATAATTTGTTTAACAAATAAATAAAATAATAAAATGTAAATACGAAGATGTGGCTAACTTTTAACTTTTAGCTGGTTCTGTCAAAAGTGTAAAATCTCCGACAATATAACTTTTTTATGACTTAATTTAGAAGAGGAACAGCTTTAAATTCAGCGATGAACATATTACTGGGTCTATTAATATGTTCCCTATTTGCAAATGTGATCGGAGGTAAATAAGTTCATGTGTATCGGTTTATTACACCCACTTCCTTGTTCTACCTGTGTTTCCCATATTATCGGGGATCTCATATTATCGCGGTAGTTAAATTTAATACAGGTAACATGCGTTGATCTTTGCTTTACTTTTTTCTGTTCAATATAACAAAGTCGAAACACATGATTAAATAATAAATGTTTACAAAATCCCTTTCCAAGTCTGAAATTCATTTTAATTTCCGAGGCTCATTGGCAGTGGCCAGGATTACGATACCGTAATCATAGCCCAACAGGTAATCCTAGTGAGTCCTAGCTAGAGCTGTCTAGAACTATGGAAGTTTTTATATCGAGTCAGTGCAATTAAGTGTGCAGGTCGCCCTAGCTAGCACTCGCTAGGATTACGGAACTTCCGTAATTCTAGTCTGTGGGTCTAGGATTACGGTACCGTGCCTTGGTCATTTGAATTTAAACAGTTGTCTTGTTTATCAATTATCCTTTAAGTTCTTCGTCTTCCTGTGAATTGTCAGGCGTCGTAATCCGACTGTTTAATGACCAGTTGCAAAAGGGTGAGACAGCCATCTCCATTCTCCTCCAGACGCAATTCATCGAATATTTACAAGTTTAAAACTATTTACATAATGCTGGAGAGTTAAGCTTTGTAGGTGAAGGAATCACCCTTGATTAAATCATCCAGAGCGGCTGAAAATCCTTCGCTGGTCGGGAGTTGGTTCCATTCACGGATAGTTCTTGGATAGAATGATTGGTGATATACTGTTGACTTGATACTCAGTTGTTTGATGCCACCTCATCCTCTTGTTCTGAAGTCACTTGAGTGAAAAAGCTGTCCAGGGTTTACGTCTACTTGTTGGTTTTTGATCTTATGTAGGTAGGATAGTCTGTGGATCCGCCTTTGGTCTTGAAGTGGCAACCAGCCGAGATTGTTGATCATGTTGGTGACGCAACCTGGTGTCTTATCCCGGTTTTCGTTGGTCACAAACCTTGCTCCTGGTCTCTGCCCCTCATTGAGTTTATCAATATCACCTGTCATGTATGGGACCCAAGCTGCTGTGGCATAGTTGAGGACTGGTGAAACAAAGGTGTGATATGCTCTCTCCCATATTAATAAACTCAATGAAGGTGCAGAGGCGAGGAGCAAGGTTCGTCTCTTACTTCTTTTGTGCAGCTAGCTGCTACGTAGATACTAGATTGCTTTTGCCGCGGTCTTCTTGGTATGAGTTTTCCAAGTCATATCCTCGCTGACAAAGAAGACTTGAACTCTCTTAAGAAGTGGGAAGAACAGTGGCAGATGAACTTTCACCCAGAAAAATGCCAGGTCATCTACATCTGTACCAACCCTGCGGAATGTAAGCAGTACAAGTACACACTCAATGGCGGCATTGGCCATGTGCTGGAATCAGTAGATCATGCGAAGTACCTTTGGGCCAACATCAGCAAGGATATACTCTGGAGGTAACCATCCTTGTCTATCAGCAATGACATACCAACTTGTTCTTGTTTCCTGCTCTTTATGTATGAGTAGAAACGCTTTGAGTTTGTTTTGAGATCTCCACTGACAATGTTGTGTAGAAACTGTCATTCAGATTTCCTGGTTGTACTCTGTACTTCCTTCTGAAGGTTTTGTACCTGATCCAGTTGATTTCTTTCTTGGTCTTTCTTGTCTTTCTGTGGGCTCTTTGCTTCCTTTGCATCAGTCTTCTCAGTTTCGTGTCCAACCATGCATGAGTTTGTCTATTGCTGGACATCTTTGTTGGCTCAAATTGGTCCACTGCTGATGAAATGGCTGACTTGAATTGGGTCCACATCTCATCGATAGAACTTGGTGGCTTAGAACAGAATTTTGTGTCAAATTGTTTCAAGTGTTCTCTGATCTCTGGGATATT
The DNA here is from genome assembly GCA_963678985.1 of Spisula subtruncata. Lineage (NCBI taxonomy): Eukaryota > Metazoa > Mollusca > Bivalvia > Venerida > Mactridae > Spisula > Spisula subtruncata. The sequence goes on along the minus strand of OY787671.1, from coordinate 12,806,013 downwards.
GGCTTTCTTCCACAGGAATATCTTTTTCCTGGGTGGTTGCGTTCTGAATGGTTTAATGGCTGTATCAAGAAGGACAATGTCATGGTCTGTTTTAGATCCAATTGGTGGTAATGGTTTACATTTAAATTTAAAGCTTGGATTTGACATGAATATAAGGTCAAGTGTGTTGTTACTTCGTAGTTTAAAGTTAGCTGATTTATATCGCTCAGGAATATTTAGTCCTACAGATATGACTTTCGGTTTGGTATTTTAAAAGTATTTTCAAACCGAATTTTGCCATTCCCATTATTATTATTGTCATTATTCCCCAAAGTAGCTCAGTATCCTTTACATCTAGGTTCTGGACTAAGGAATTATGATCCTTCTTCATGGTTCGAAATTGCCAATACTTTAAACTGACAATGCTTGTATCGAGAAATTACTGACCATATAGAATTTATAAGAACAAATCCTAGTATTGCGCAACTTTAATTTAGCTGACCGATATCTCTTAACAAGTTAACAGTATAATCCATCTTAGTATTCTTACTCTACTAGTACTGATGAGTTACCAGTTTTCTTTATGATAATATAATCAGCAGTTTCCAATATCTTTAAACTGACCACTCAATGTTGACTATGCAATATTAAAAATATGGAGCATTATAAATAAATTATTTAGGATATTTTTTGTTAATTTGAATTTGCTATATATGAGAAAACATTTTACTCAATGATCTTAGCCCATATACGTGTTTCTCTAGATATATTCTTTTATTTATTTTTACAGATACTGCAACTGACAGTACCAAGCCAGAGTATATGACAGTGTTTAAGAAACATCAACGCTGGGAGGGAAACTATGTATACAATCAAACTGAACATTTCTGTATGCTATTCATAAGTTCTGAACATTACTTGAAAAAGGATGGACTTCTAGCAACTCTAAGAGACAGGGATGGGGCAACAGTTGAATTGGAAGGTACGGCAATATATTATTATACAGGGTTCAGAACTTCTTCGCTGGCCCTCTTTTCTCAACCGGCAATAATTCTGACAGAAAAAAATTACATGCAATTCTGACCTTGTCAGCCTCATAAATCAGTGGTTAGTCAAGTCCCTAGAAAGATGAAATGTATATAATGACTGACAATGACCTTCTTACATGAGGTTTAATCCTATTTATTGCACACAATTAACTGTCATACCCTAAACTGTCCAATTATTATCAAATGTGACTGACATTGTTTGTTCACTCCACTTTGTGCAGGAAATATTCTCTTTCATTCAGAAATTTGCAAAGGCAAAGCTAACTTAATAATGTGTTAAAATGTATTTCCGTAACAAGCCAAAATAGTCACAAGTTGTTTCTCTTTGACCACATGATAATAAATCGCTGGATGCAATAAATTATTATTGATGATTTGAACATATTTTTTTGACATTATTATATAGACATATTTGTGCACACTTTCTTCTGACAAATTATGGTAATTGATCTATAGTGCTTTGTACATTTAGCTCATTCAATGTGATCAGATAGTAGAGAAAAATATGCTAGTTATAGAGAATGCCTCTTTTATCGAATTCATTCAAGTACACTTACATAGAGAAAAGCCTTTGTAAGCTGCAAATAATGAACATTATACAGAGGTTGTTGCTCTACAGAGGTCAATTTATACCAATGTAGTTAATATCAGCTAAGAGAAATGTTGAAGGTGTTTTTATCAAGAGGTTGTAACTTTTTGAAAATCAGTTAAGGAATTTGTTAATGTGTTGCTCTAGAGAGGTTGTTTATAAAACTTACATAATTTATTGCTCTACTGTATAACCCCCCCCCCAAATAAACGCCCCCGCGGCCATGCATTTTGCAAAAGGGGTGCTTTTATTTGGAGTTTCAATTTTGAAAAAATATATATTCTCAAAGAAAATGGTGAAAAATTATAATAAATGTCTATTTTTATTGATAACCATCATATAAAAAATAACTAAGTATATGATTTTTGAAAACACAGAAACAAAACTTTTCCAAAAAGAGGGAGTGGCTATATCTATAATATACCCGGTATGTATTTTTGTTTTATCTACAGGGACTCAAGTTGGTGATAAGGAACTGGAAGTGATGTTTACAGTTCATGCAATGTTTAATGATGTGAAAAGATTCCCTATGAACTTCACCTTTCATGGTACATTGTATCAAGAAGAGGATAAATGGCAGATGAATATTGATATAACCGTACCTGTGGGTGGTTTATTTGGTGATATGACCTTGGGACAAAGTAAGTGTATCTTTCTTTCTTCCATGTAATTTGCAGGGTCCACTCTAGGGCATTATTGCAAATGTTAGAGATAGAGGTGAGATACAAGGAATCCGGGTGCGATACCCTAGCTCGTTTCGAATAGATTCCTTAGTTCTTTAACATGCCCGGTGTAAAGCACCGATACAAGCGAGACTGCCCCTGGGTTTCCAACAAGGATCATCTCTATTTCAGTTGGAAACACTTAATAGCGTTTCTGAAATGACCAAGTGTCCCGGCCGAAAATCGGACCTGGGACCTCTCAATCAGGAGTCGAGCGTCTTACCACTCGACCACCGTGCCACCCTTCGTGTATTACAGTAACAAGGCACATGGCCATTGTGTAAAATAGTTTTATTAATTTCTACGAACATATTTTAGAAATTATAGAATATATTAGTCTATCAAATGGCAATAGTTTTTAATAGTTTTTAAAATTAATAGAATCGTTTTGATGAGAATTTCGGAACCATAATGCTCTTTACATGCAGTTCTTGTTTACTCAGATTCTTTTTTGAGTGGCAAACAATTTTCACTACTGTACTTTCCTTTGCATTACATGCACCTTTATCAACCTTGAATAATTGCCAAAAAAATTGATGCAACCTTTACAATGATATAGCCATTTTCCAATATATTTTTGTTATAATTTTTTTTAATCTTTGAAAGAAATCATTATTATTTTATCTTTGCAGGTGATGATGATATAGGACCTTGGTTTGATGATGGTCCACAGACTTGGAGATATGTTGTTATTATTGGTATTCCTATTATCCTGGCTATCATTGGTGTGACAGGAACAGTTGCCATCGTTTATTGGGGTATAAAGAAAGGATATATTCGTCACGTTCCAAAGTCTTATGACAATTTTAATAACCCGGTTCAGTATGATGCCAATTCTAGAAATGTTCAAATTTAGTATAAGTCTTAAGACTCTCCCCTGAGACAAAGGCTTTGGTGTTTAATAAAGGTAAAAGTAGAACCTCATTGACAGGACCATTGTCGGGACCTATAAAAGCTGGTTCCTGAATCTCATGGTGCATCTCAAGTAGAAATCTCGGCTCAAATTGAGATTTCCTCAAACTAATGACTACTTTTAAGATAGATCTGAAAGAAAAGATTATAAAATTTATTATTAACAAAGGTTCCTTGCCAGTATTGAGGTATAGTTGAAGATCTCTCTTTCTTTTTAGGGTATTAAATCTTGTGAATTATCTTAAATGCAACTTTGTAGGGTCCTAAAATCATGCATTACAAAACATTAAATAGAAAACCCTAGTTCAATATTCAAGAAGTCAATTAAATGTGGGGATTTTGGGGTAGAATGTAAGCTTATAATGACAAATATTTAACCCTCCCCCCCACATGAAAAATAATGATTTTACAGTTACTATAGAAGGTTGTATTAAATCTTAATTGTAGAATCGACTTCTTGAATGAAAAATTATGTTTAGTAATGAGAATCAATTGAAATAATGACTGTGATTTTCCTTTAGTGTGATAAATTGATTAATCTAATTGCATGCTATATGCCAATTAAATCTAGTTTGTAAAACTGTTCAGCATATCCTTTCCGCTGCCACTATCATACACCGATGCGCTTCCAGAGCCGCCTGATGCAGACCGTATTTTGGTGGTCCCCCATTACCACTACTGTTTGCCGAACAGCTACCAGAGACGACTTTTACGTACCGGAAAAATACGGGGTCTTGTTTCTACAGTGGACTAATGCAGGGTTTCGGTGAAAATCCATTTTTTTTACAATTGAACATAGAAGGAATTTTCCAAAATATACTACATTTCTACGCTATGGTAGTTGTAGTGTACGATATTTGCTACACTGTGGTTGTTCTGTTGGTATTATGATATCGGCATTACTACACTGAGGTACGGTTTATAAGATTTTTGCCAAATACAAAAGTCCGCTATGGTACTTGTATTCGAATTGAATATTTTAAGTGTTAAGTTTTGTTAGTCCAGCATAATGCTACTACGGTACTCTGAAATACGATGCATTAAATATACTTGCTAGTTTTTGTAGGACACACTTCACAATACTGGGATTGCATTTAATATACAAAATTACACCATAGCACTGGTTTTAATCTAAGTTTCCAATTAAATAACGTTACAATAGTAACACTATTCTTTTGTTTAGTGACTGAAGTACATTTAATTTACTGTGGTCTTGATTCCAGTTGTAATCTACTACAGCAATTAGCAATCAGTCAATTCAAAGATGTAAACAAATCTAGCTGTTGTTAAACCTTTGATATCTAGCATATCTGATATCTAGCATATCAAAGAAAAGCACATAATACTGATTCCGTTAGCTATTATAGCTGATTTTTATATTTTAATAGTAAGAATTGTGTATTAAAAATAAATAAGCAAAGTAATTATTAAACAGATAATTATCAATTATCATAATATGTAATTGTTATACGAAGTGCAGGCCACGTTTGGAAGGTTTTAGAACGTATGTAGTTCTAATATCAGTCTTTTCAGTTGTATTTATGTTCATGAACAAAATAGTATAAGTATTTGAGAACTTTGAGTAACTTCAACTTCAGAACTTTATTTCCCTCTAAGGAAGAGTATATTGAACACAATAAAACTTTATAATTGATACAAGTAAATCATTTACACATTAATAGTCTTTATGAAGCTGAAACACGTAGAAAATGTATACGCTAAATCGTCAGTAATAACTAAACGTTCGTGAAATATACATCAAAACAGAATTAGAAACTTATGTTATAAATTAAATAGTTCAATATACGTATACATATCTGCCAGTGAGATTCGAACCCGTGTACCTAGGCTATGCTACGGTCCGATTTGCTTATCTTTCAGGATTGTTGATGTTTCAAGTTTACTTCATCTATATAGTACTGATTTTCCAGATCAGGCCGGTATTCCACGTGTATGCGTCCGTGTTACGCTTCCGCGTTCCACATGCGGACGGACACATATACTCTATTTCATGCATCCGCTAACTGGAGAAGCGACATTTAAATCGCAGCGCAGACGCGGATATTCCATGTGTCCGTGTCCCGCGTCCGCGTTCCCTATCCGCGTTCGCTTACTTGCCTTTCTGTGTAAACACATCAGTGTATTGTTTAATCAAAATACCGTTTTTTGAATGCATAAGAAACTTATAGTTTACATCTTTTTAATACAAAGTATCATGCACAATGAAATATGTTCCTTTTTACATTTATCTTTAACACCTATGTACATTTGATTCTATGCTAGTATGAAACATTGCAACGCATGTTATTGCGGTGGTTTGGTGCTTTTGGACTTTTGTGATCAAACCCGAAGTGTGTTCAACACCAAATGTATGTTCCTAACTTCATACACAGGTAACAGACCCGATTGACAAACAAATAATAATGACAGAAGCCATTCTTATTGGAGTGACATCTGTATACTGCGCAGGCTTGCGTAAAAAATCGCTCACCGAACGTCATATGCGGACGACGCATGCAGTCGCGGAACCTAGATATATGGAATACACCCTACGGTTTTTATCCAGTTCGATGTTTTGCGGAAGCGGACATAGTGATGCGCACCGCGGATGCGGAAACATGGAATACCGGCCTTACATTTGCTTGATCACGCACTATTTTTATAGTTACTAGTATTATCACTGTGCAACTGCTTGTGTACGCATCCGTGGTCCGTGCCCGCGTTCCGTGCCCGCTTCCGCATACGGACACGGATACCCTATTTCAAGTATTCGCTCAGTAGCCTTTCTGTGTTAGCATATTGGGGTGTTTCTATCTAGGAACGCACTTTGTGTTGGACGCACTATAGAATTGAACATCATAGTGCGTTTTGGTGATGAACGCACTATGGTGTTAGTTTATACTAATTTATTTTAGGTCGATTGTGAAACAAGTATTAATCACTCTCGACACCTCACTCCCGATGGTATCCATCACCAAGAGGGTATGAGAGACAGGAGCCAGGTTTCCCTTTTATGCTGCGCGTATAGCAATTGTATTTACTGGTACCATTTTTATTTCGTCTTTGGTATGACGCGGCCACTGAAAGAACCCGCGACCTCCCGCACTCGAAGCGCACGCTTTACTACTATGGTGTTGAACAATAAAGTGTGTTTATCAATTTGAGTTACGTATATCGACATCTAACACACTTTGGTGTTTAGGTGAATTGCTTTTATACATTTTCTGTTAACTTCAAGTATGTAACGGAATTTGGCTTTTTTTGTACTAACTAACTTCACTGTTTATAGTCGTTTTATTTAACAATTGTCATACAGCCTGCCATCTTTGAAATCTCCGTACAACTTCAATATCAAAGATGAACATATAACGCCAAACATAAGACTCTCGTTAAACAGAGAACACTTATCAAACTAAATAAAATTATGGTCACAATATTAAACATTTTATCACACACTTATATTATCCTACATAGAGTATACATGTGTTTCGATTTTATAGTTATAGTTTGTGTTTTGCTGCTAAATTATGTTCATTTTTACATTTTCAACACCAATATGCATTTTGATTTAATAATGATATGAAGCATTGCAACGCATTATGTTGTTTCGGTGGTTTGTGTGTTTGCTTTTTTGGTTTTCATAACCGAAGTGCGTTCAACACCAAAGTGCGTTCATAACCCCCTACAATCGTTACAGACTTTGATGAACAACACGCAATGGCAGTACTTAGCAATTCTTATTGGAGTGACGTCCGTATAATGCGTCCGCTTGCGTAAAAATCGCTCACGATGTGAAACCAGTTGTGTTCAGTTTTTATCAAAAACAATGTGTATGATTACGGTTCCCTATGCATAACTCGCAAACCTGATTCCAACAATCTTGATCTATATGTTTCATATACTTGTTTGTATACAATAGTTTCGTTGTCCGTAGTTTTCATTCAGTGGCTCATTTCATTATTACGTATGTGGTTATGTAAATACAACTAAAAGGTGTCACTTTTAGACAAACCATTGTTCTTAGCCTTTGTAAATTTGTATGATTTAGAAGTTGTAAATTTCATATTTTTGCAAACGCTTGTTTGTTTCAATAGTTTTATAGTCCATAGTTTTCATTCACTTGCTGGTTTCATTATTTTCTTTTTAAGCGTTTATGTAAATGCGTGTACAGCAAAAAGGTTTTGCAACCTATCACTTTTAGTATCATACTATGCACATTGGCGGCTCACCCGGGTGCATAAATGGTTACCTGGGAAGGTCATCTGCATCGGGTGTAACAGCCGACTGGACACACTTCTACTATGCTCAACCACGAATACTGCGCATTATTTGAATTAAGTCTTCAAAACTTGTCAGTGGCAGACAGGTTATCTTTAAACGCTTAGAATACCAAAGCCGCCCAATGCAGACAAAACAGAAAAGCTGAAACTACCATAGCATTCAAATGTTTTTGTTTTACTTTAAAAAAGAGCCTAAAGACATGGCACCAAAATAAACAGTCCACAGTGTGTAAATGTGCATACGTCTGTAACGCCCTTCGGCGACATTGGACTACCGTAGTGGCATAATGCGCATTATTTGAATTAAGTCTTCAAAACTCGTCAGTGGCAGACAGGTTATCTCCAAACGCTTAGAATACCAAAGCCGCCTAATGCAGACATGACAACAAAGCTGACATTACCATAGCATTCGAATGGGTTTTTCAATTTAAAAAAGAGCCTGAAGTTATGGCACCAAAATAATCAGACACTACATCTGTAGTGGATAAATGCACACATTGACCAAAAACATTAGTGTTACCTGCAATGCCATAGTTGAGTAAAATGAATTTTATGCTACGTAGAACTATACCACAGCGTACTTTAGTATGATGTGTTTTAAATGTATAACTACCATAGTGTATACTGAACACTGTTTCATTTTAGAATCGTCCAATGTGCTTAACTGCAATGACTTATTGAATAATAACCTGAGTGCAGTTTTGCAGCTTTATCAGAACAATCTCAAAATGACCATAACGTCATTGTGCAAGTCATTCATTCAAAGCCTGCAAAACTCTTCAGTGGCAGATCTGCTTTTTTCGACTCTTAGAATACCAAAGCCGTTTAATGCAGACACACCAAAATTGTTCAAGTTACCGTAGGGTAGAAATGAAGTACTAATTATTTTTTTAAAAATGAGTTTGATAAGAATCGCAAAGCGCAATCTCTAAAGCTAATTGGTATTTTTTGAAAGTGAGGATCCTTTAATAACTTGAATTGTGTCACTTGCTTATTATATGGCGATAACCGCCGTTTCTGCTCATAATTAGACATAAGGTGTTTGTTTTTGTACTTAAATACGGAAAACTTGTATTTTTAAAAACAATATTATGCAATATAATATAATAAAAATGACTTGTATGAATTTTTCAGCTAATTGTGTACTGTTTGGTTAATAATATAAATGCAGGTTTTATCCACATAACAAATCCTGTTACGAGATACAAGCATTTTAAATGCACCTAAATATAAGACAAAACCTAAAAATTCCTGGTAGTCCGGCGCTGTACGATGTTGGTTTTGAGGGATATCATTTTTGTGGTACGTTTTAGGCGTCAGTGGCAGTCCTTCTATGTACACTAGTGGTAATGGCGACCCCCATTTTTATGGTCTGCATTAGTCTGCTTTGGTAGCGGAAAGGATATATGGCTGCCGTAGAATGAGGACATAAACTTGTACAAAATTGCTATTTGTGAAAACAAGAAAAACTGTCCGAAAATTACTTAAACTTTACTTAATGGCAAAAAAAACTGTTTCCACTTCAGTTTGGTCAACATGGCAAGTTCCGATAAAGTTCCGTATTGTGATGCTGATGTAAATATGTATCAATCTTATACGGTCGTCAGTCTCATTCTTCGCCAGTGGTATCAGTGCATCGTGGGTAGCGTAATATTTTTCATGGCATTTTGTGAGTCTAGTGTAGTAGCCTATAGTACTATAATCACCTTAAACTGCTGATTCTTGCCTTTGGTAGCATTACTCGTGTCTTGTACGATCCTTCAGTTTGATCTATATTTCAAAGTACATTTTGTATGAATTTATTAATCAACCGGTAGTGATTTTCTCATGGAATATTTATCTTTATTGATTTATTGTCTTAAGATTTTGCTTGCAATAGTCTGTGATGACGACAAGACTCTTAAAGAGTTTTGAGCACTTCATCTTCAACTTATTCCATAAATACAATGCTAAATCATTCATTAATTTTATTTTCCTTTATTCATATGATGATGCTTTTTTATACCCCTTCATTTATTTATGCAAGTGGCATACATTGCTTGCCCCAAAATATTAACTAAAACTTTCAAGCAGTTGAAATGCAAATATTTTTTAGCTCATCAAGACATTACCTGTACTTTTAAACTTGGTATACTAGTTTACCATCATAAACACGTTAAATTGTCAAAGCCATGTAACTCTATCCAATATTTCAACATAATTTTGACCCCTGATTGACATAGCTAGTTTTTACAGACAAGGCTTCCTTCGGGGTATAAGTGTTGATTGAAAGCATTTTCATTTATTCCATCAGGTTGTGTTTTCTTTTTGATCAGCATTTCTTTGTTTGTACATTTCTATGATTATAAAATACCAGTTACAGTCCAGCTAGGGTAATCTGACAGTGACGTCATAGTTAAAAGATCAAAACCATTGCTTAAACAGGTAGAGTTTAGTTTGGTATTGAACTGTTAGTATAAGCTTTTATACTTGTTTTTACACTGTAATAGTGGATTGTTCCACTGGGTCACTCGATTTTTATCCTAACTGGACTATATGCAGTCGACATTGTTTATAATCTTATTTATTTATGTAAAATGGATGATGACAAGTTAGATGGGGAAGTCAACACTCAAAATGAAACGGCAGATAAAACTACTTTTTTCTGTAAAAGTGCTGACTATATGTATTTTGCTGTTTATTTGTGTGTTTGTTAATTAGATGGTGCTTTTTTTCTTATTGCAATATGTGTGTGCGTCGTCTTGTGAAACAGTTAGTACAGTAACTATTATTTTAATTATATTAAATGCACTCCGTCATTTGAATGTTTTCGATGAATTTTGAAATATTTTATTCTTAGACATGGTAAAAAAAAATTGCTTGTCGTATTAACCTGAATATTCTTCAGTTTGGTGTAATTGGATAAAGGCATACCTACGCAGTGCAGAATTGTTACAAGTTTTATGAAAATCTTTCTGAGTGCAGTTTTGTAGTTATTGCACTGTTTTTATTATAAAACAGTATGATACATTTACTTTATTATTCTAACTTCACTGTGAATAAACTGATGTACTGTTGTTTTAACCAGATTAAGGATTTTTTTGATAAAATTATCTGGTTTAATTAGATTGTCAAATTTGGTATCTGGTAGAGCAGGTTAGTGTGTGGTCAGAAATACTTTGCTCCTTATAATATATACAGTATACAGGTTTAAGGGAAAAGTTTAGTGTTGAGAGAAGTGATTCGAAAATTAACAAGATAACCTTTTGTGCCCCGGATTGCTCTCTTGATGTTTCATGTGAGCCTTTTTCGGCCCATGGTATTTTGTTCCCACCTCCTGATGTAACTATTATCTTGAACCCCCACATCTCAAGTGGCCCTAAAGTAGGGCTTATTGAAGTTCACAGGAATTTTAGATTAATTAGCATTTAAGTGATTTTTGCTGTCATAACATTTTAGCATAGTGACTGCCCCATGTTGGAGAACTTTGTTTTCATGGAATTTCCATGGCTGTTGTTGTGTATTTTTATGCGGAGAACGAATCATTGTTTATACCGGTTAATATATAGTTACATATCATACATTGTAGTGTTTTCACTGTTTGATGTAGAATTTTTTTGTCTTAACTGTATTGTTCATATATATTTGTAGTATTGCTCAATCATCTGTGGGATTTATTTATGTGATCATATCATTCTTGGCGCAAAAATATTTATTACCTGAAATGCATATTGCACGAATTTACGCCCGAAATTTTTTCCCATCCAAATTAAATGATTTTACAGTAATATTTAAATTTAGTCATTGACAGAGGTTGTTAACCCTTGAGTAGCAAACATTTTAGAAAGGATTTTACTCTGGAAAGTGATTTCTATGTTATACTTTATGTTTTTTGAAGAATCTTTTGCATATCATATTTTCATTTAATTCGTGTTTTCACTGTATAGCACAGAGATATTGACTTGATCCTAACTCTTATGCATGAATATGTTGACCATAATAAAAATTGGTTTACCAATGATTTTATCCACAGAAAATAAAGATTGTATTATTATTATTATTAATACAGTATAAGGTTTTTGCGTTGAATATATCAATTTCCACAACAAATAGTGAAATATAGGTGCATTTGAATTGTGATCGGGGCTACTTTATGATGTCCCCTGCTTATGAATACATATAGCCAGGGTTACAGGGGTGTCAATTTTCCTGATTAATCCGGAATTCTGGATTGATCATTTCTGAAAGAGCAATGACTTATGATCAAAATAAAAGTTATTTGATGAAAATATTTCAAGAATAGCGATCAATTTAATCTGCTCAAATTTTCTTTAAAAACAAACTGAGTTGAATATGGAACTAATGTCATAGTAGGCATTTTGTTTGGCAAAAATGTTAAGCCGCATATAATTTTTCTGATTTTGAATTTGGCCCTGTTGACACCCCTGAAATATAAACCAAATATCAGCTGCTAAAATATGCTGTGATAAGGTTGAGGAACAGGTAAAATCTTGGTACTATATTTGTGAGCTAGAATCATTTTTTAGCTCACCTGTCACAAAGTGACAGAGTGAGCTTTTGTGATCACTCTTCGTCCGTCGTCCGTCCGTCCGTCCGTCCGTCTGTCAACAATTGGGTTGTGTCCTCTCTAGCGGTCACAATTTTGGCCTAATCTTTATGAAACTTGGTCACAATGATCATCTTAACAAAATCTAGGTCAAGTTCGATATTGGGTCATCTGAGGTCAAAAATTAGGCTACTAGGTCAAGTAATAGAAAAACCTTGTTTTTCATTCTATCAAAGGGAGTGTACTCTGTAATTATACTGGTTGTGATAATGTAAGAGTTGTCTCTCTTACTATATTTTAGTTGTAGAACTACGAAATGTGTACTTGTTAGCAGCTTTGAGGCTTTAATTTAAATTAAATGCAGAATGTGGATATTAGGGTTTTAATCGTTTACAGTGATTGTATGTTTACAAACTATTAAACAATTATTAAGCTGTAATTATAGTCTTATGCAACCTTACTAATCGTTTTACATAGACTTATATAGGGAAAACATATAAAAATCTTCTTCTCTAAAACTACAATGCCTAGAGCTTTGATATTTGGTATGTAGCATCATCTAGTGGTCCCCTACCAAGATTGTTCAAATTATGGCTCTGGGGTCAATATTGGCCCCGCCCCGGGGGTCACCGTTTTACATAGACTTATATAGGGAAAACATAAAAATCTTCTCCTCTAAAACTACAATGCCTACAGCTTTGATATTTGGTATGTAGCATCATCTAGTGGTCCCCTACCAAGATTGCTCAAATTATGGCCCTGGGGTCAAAATTGGCCCCGGCCCGGGGGTCACCGTTTTACATAGACTTATATAGGGAAAACATATAAAAATCTTCTTCTCTAAAACTACAATGCCTACAGCTTTGATATTTGGTATGTAGCATCATCTAGTGGTCCCCTACCAAGATTGTTCATATTATGCCCCTGGGGTCAAAATTGGCCCCGCCCTGGGGTCACCGTTTTACATAGACTTATATAGGGAAAACATATAAAAATCTTCTTCTCTAAAACTACAATGCCTAGAGCTTTGATATTTGGTATGTAGCATCATCTAGTGGTCCCCTACAAAGATTGTTCATATTATGCCCCTGAGGTCAAAATGGCCCCGCCCCGGGGGTCACCGTTTTACATAGACTTATATAGGGAAAACATATAAAAATCTTCTTCTCTATAACTACAATGCCTAGAGCTTTGATATATGGTATGTAGCACCATCTAGTGGTCCCCTACCAAGATTGTTCAAATTATGCCCCTGAGGTCAAAATTGACCCCGCCCCGGGGGTCACCAGTTTCTATATTTACGCTCTACCTTTGTTAGTCTAAATTGTGCAGGGCTTCATTTATAATCAGGTGAGCGATATAGGGCCATCATGGCCCTCTTGTTTGTAGTACTAGTATATTAGGCCATACCAAATTGCTCTTACGTTTAGCGTCAGGTCGAGTTTTCTGAAACATATCTGCCTATTCCAAAAAACAAACAAAGCAGTTAAAAAAAACCATTGCCTCACTTGAAACTGTATAGTTGCATTAAAACATCCAAGTGGCAATACCCATCCGAACAGGTATTTTAGACATGGAACAAGTCAAGAAATGCATTTTAGTAACATTATTGTTGGTGTTGATTTGATAATTCAAAGAAACACAACTTTACCAGACAAAATGCCTCTAGAGCATGAAAATCTAGAAAATATATTGTTTTTTCCAAAGTTTTTTATTTCGAAAATCGACTTCCAAACCTAAGCACACGACAACACTAAACATAAAAATCGTTTGGTATGGCCTTATGTGTTTTGCAACATTGTCAATGTGTACAAATGTATAACTTATTTTTTACCAGTGCATTATATTAATAGATATACTCCGGAATTCAATGCAATCTGGTTTTATCACACTAATCCTGTGGTACAAACAACTTTTACCATTATCCATGTTTTCTTTTGGTCAATATTTGTGTATGAACCATTGAAATGAGCGATACTTATTTAAATCACAATAGCATTAGCAACAGATTAAGGTCATTATTATTTGTACCGCATGCAAATTTGTGGAAAAACACAATATTGTACATTCCGGATTGTATCTATTGTGCATATCATTAATTATTGTAATAGAATTTTCTACAGTGTAACTATGTAAACATAATTATTGCAATGATCCGTGTTATTTAAATCTTTGTGTTTTACGCATATTTTTACTTTTGTGTTCACTTGTCTGTATATTTTGCATTGATTTTGTATATTTGATGTATCTCAGTATTGTTTTACTCCCCTTTAACATGTGTTGTAACAGGGATTTATCCAGTCACTTCCGGCAAAATCAGCCTGATAACAGGGTGCCAGTTAACAATTTCAATAGACCGTCAAGTTGTCATATGATATCAATAAAACTGTCAAGTGGTCATGTGACTTGCAATTAACGGACACCTCGTCAATTGATCTGACAGGCTTCTTCTTAAAGCGGAGTCGCCAGCTTAAACTCTGTACCCGAGGATGAGGTTTTCCTATTTAAAATGAGCTTTGGTTGATCAAAAATTGTTCTACGACTTACCAGTGAACGAACGTGGCGTTACGCACAAATAATGAAAAGGCAAATAAATAGTCCAGACTTTTATTCCCTTTTTAAAGTAGATATAGTGACTGGTTAAATAGAACAATAGCTTAGTGACGTGGAGTGAGTAAAAGTTTATCCGGCTCGGCTGCGGATAAATTCCTCTGCCTAGCCAGATAAACTTACTCATCCACGGCACTAACCTATTATTCCTTATATAATGTTTTCAGCTCGTCAAGTGTCAGTATATACAGGATTTCCTTCTCCATGTGTAGATGTGAATGAAGGAAAGAATTTGTGCTTAAATGATTTTTGTCAGAATTATGGCCCTTTGCTGGTGGGGGTATTTTTCAGGAACTTCAGGCATCTTAGTGTCCAAAATTTTACTATTTTCTTTATTGTACCAGGATGTAAATTAACAATGCTAAAGAATTTCATGTCATGATTTTGAAAATGTCTAGCTTTTCCAAGGAAGTTTTCATAATTATTGAGTCTTGAAATACTAAAGAATAATACTGTAGAAAGAGTGCACGGGTAATTATTATGATCAGCCTCACATGTGTTGGTAGTATTACCGAGTACCTTGATTTGCCAAAAATGAAGTAGGAAATTAATAGAAGAGAAGCGATGTGAAAAAATGGTCTTGGTTGCCCTGAGTTGGTACATGGGAGAGGCTTGACATTAAGCCATACAATATTATTGTATCTCTAAAATACATGTTATTCACATACATGATGTTAATTCATTAAGTTAAACATGTATACATAAATATTCATTATTTTTACATTTTTTTGGAATTTTGAAAATATTTTTTATCGTTTTTTTTTAGATTTTGTGTATACTTGTATTATCTATGTGTTGCTTTTGATTTTGTGCTTGTACATTTGCATTGCATTGATTGTACTGCATTATATGTGTTTTGTTTTGTAACAGTAGCAACGTTTATTCTAGTCTCAGTCAAGTGAATATTTGTTTTGCTTATTCTAGATCGATGGTCTGTGATTAATTATAGGTACATGTACATTCAGCCATTTTTGCATTACTGTCCGATATTCATCTGTCCGAAATCTTCATGTTTGTACACCACCCCCCCACTTCCCTGTGGACATGTAGATTTTGTGTTCTTCATTTCAAACAATTGTTCTATAGAATTAATCATTAATTATTCAGTTTTTGGAATTCATAAGTAGATCTAGTTGGAATAAACATGTACATTCATTGTCCCTGTGTCTTGGCGACCATCATATTGAGTTATGCAGTAAAACTTATTTATTCAGCAGAGGGTTAAGTCAGAAAATCTTTCATTTACATGTAGGTCGCAATCTGTAGATCACAAACGCTATCAATCACATGCTTGATTATCATTGATATTCTCAACTCAAGGACCGGTGTGTACTAAGTATGGTAAAAGTGTACCAAGTACATGTATATCTACTGTAAAATCATTTAATTTTGATGGGACAATAGTTTGTTCTTTTGGTAAAAACAACCAATTTGATGGGACGTTAATTTGTGGATTTGGCATTTTAGATAATAAATGCAAGGATCAAAATTATGGTTTGATGGGATTTTATTTCGTGGTTGAAGGTAAACCACAAAATTTAACCCCTCTAAAAAATTAATGATTTTACAGTATTGAGTTTTGATTGACACCAAAGTTGGTCTGTGATCCTGAAACTAAAGCTATTCATGACATTGATTCATTCCTTCATTGTACGTACAAGTAATTAAAGAGGCGTTCCCTATAACTTTGATAGTTTAAATTGATTCAGGAATATTACACTTTAAATGAGATTTATTTTTGCTTAAACTCCTCAAATTTTCAACCAAAAGCTCCCACTAATTACCGAGAAAAGAATAAAAACATATTTCCGTAACAAGCCAAAATAGTTACGAGTTGTTTCCCTTTGACCACATAATAATAAATCGCTGGAAGCGATAAACTATTTTTGGTGATTTAAATATATTTTGACATTATAGAGACATATTTGCGTACACTTTCTTTTGATAAATTATGATAATTGATAGTGCTTTGTACATTTAGCTCATTTAATGTGATTGTAGAGAAAAATATGCTAGTCATAGGGAATGCCTCTTTAAGTACTGTACAATGTTATAATTTTGACATATGAAAAATCTCAATTAAAAAAAAAAAATTCCAGTTGTTTGGTGCTTGACATTTTGATAGTCATTTGTACCACTAAGTTGTATTCTATGTGCATATCATTTTTTTATTCAATGATATTGTGCCTTGTATTTTTGTTATATCATTTTTATTCAGTTCATGATTTCTGTATTAATGATAATAAAACAGATATAATTCCATCACGCCTTGTTTTATCTAGACCTGCTATTTTAACTTTGTTTGCAACTTTAGTAACATGGTTAAATAATTTTATACCCACGTTGTGCTGCAGTGTTTTCATATCATATGATAGTCATGTCATGTCATGCCTAGGGCTAGATACAAACACTGGGTCGCGCCTAGTGGTTTTCATGCAGGGCCCCATCTCCTGAAAGACCCAATCTCCTGAAAGACCCAATCTCCTGAAAGACACAATCTCCTGAAAGACCCAATCTCCTGAAAGACACAATCTCCTGAAAGACACAATCTCCTGATAGACATGTCATGTGGTGGTAATGCCATGTCATATGATAGAGATGTTTTGCCATGAAGGTATGCGATTTGTAACAGTGCAATGGGTAAACCATGGGACACAGTCGGAAGAACCTTATCAATATTCGGAAACTAAATCACGCCTTCCAAATGACATCATAATTTTATAATTATAACGGATCGCATCAATATTGCTATCGTCGCAAAAGGACACAGTGGATACACAAGTTGCACACCCTCATAAAGTAACACTGGATAAAGCACAGGCCTTAGAAATTATATCACAATTAAACTACAGTTTTTACTTCCCAAAGTTTTCATCCA